>JASDDO010000019.1:456109729-457464851 GCA_030015575.1 Agapanthus africanus | reverse complement strand
GTAATGTCCATACCGAGTTCGAAACGCCGTCTTGCAAATATCTTCTGTTTTCACTCGGACCTGATGATATCCGGATCGCAAATCCAGCTTCGAGGATACCCTCGTGCCACTAAGCTGCTCAAAAGTTCTCCAATGCGAGGGATAGGGTATTTGTTCTTAATAGTCACCCGGTTTAATTCTCGATAGTCGATGCACATCCTTCTTGTGTCATCCTTCTTCTTTACTAGAAGAACTGGAGCTTCCCAAGGCGAGTTACTGCTTCGAATCCAACCCTTTTCAAGCAATTCAGCAACCTGTTTCTTTACTTCTTCCAACTCTACTGGCGCCATTGGATAATACGCTTTAGATACTGGCGCTGCACCAGGAATAAGATCAATTGCGAACTCTACGTCTCGCTTCGGCGGTAAACCCGATATATCTTCAAACACATCCATAAAATCACGAACAACCGTCGGCTCTTCACCATTATCAACTTCCATAGATGCAAGAAGGTTGTTTGTCGGCCTAGCCCTAAACTTGACTGGCCCGACAAAACTGCTTCCTTACCGCAACTGCTGTCTGCTGTGAACTCCCAGTTTTTCCCGATAGGCTCTGCTGTTCTCGAGCTGCCGCAAGTACTTGTGAGAAAGTGGTCAAACCTAGGGAAACAATCTGCCTCTGGATGTCCATGTCCAAGCTGCGCATGAACCTCCGTGCCCTGTTTGCATTGTTGGCAACTAAAGGTCCAGCGAAACTACTGAGTCTCGTCCATTCTGCTACATGCACATCTACGGGTTGCTCCCTTCTGTTTTAGCCTGATGAAATTCTCTTTTATTCCTCCCGTGCAGTCCGCGGGAAGAACTTCTCCAGGAAACTCTTAGAAAAAATTCGCCCACTTGATCGGTTTGGGCAAGCGGGTCTCCTCCACCAGCCACCATTCTCGGGCGTAGTCCACTAGCTGAATGCGTACCACATCAACTCTTTTGTCATCTGAAATCTGTGCCGCAAAAAGCAAGTTCTCTGTGTCAACTAGCCACTGCTCCACTGGCAACGGCTCCTTTAAACCAGTAAATGTAGACGGACCCAAACGCCTGAAATCTGCTACGGTCCCTACTCGGTCAACTGGTCTAGCTCCAACATTGTTCACAGACTGCTGAACGATCTGCAAACCTTCCCGAAACGAGTCCGCTTGCTGCTGGATCAGCTCGGTCTGTTTCTTTGATTCTCCAGCATTCCTCTTATCACTCCAAGCATGGCGGCTTCGTCCACACGCCTCTGGTATGTCTTCAATTTCTTACCGGCCATAATCCTAAACTCAAAATACCCAACATTAGCATGATGATAGATTTTGAATATAGATCAAGGCTAGAACTCCAAGATACTTAAATAGAGTACCGCATTGTAACTATGCCGCGGTATCATAACCACAATTACATAACTCCATCCAAGTCGCCTAAGTCCTAGAGATAACAAGGAATCAGGTTTTCGAATCGATATGCAAAGGAAGTTTGCACATCGTAAAAGATATAATTAGGAAGAATGTGATTCAAGAATGGTAAAACGGTCAAGGTGGCAGGACATGTTTCCTAAACACGGGTATTCTGATTCGTGTATTGGGTACAATACCCAACTACAAAAGAATCAACCCGACTATCCTATGGCTCTGATACCAAAAGAACCATGTCACGCCCCGCTTCCCAGAGTACGCTAAATTGGGCACGTGACATAGTCAACCATGCTACCTGTGGGTAGGAAGTATCCATCCACAGTCACATTACGGCTGTAGAGATATCAAGAACAAGATAAAACTATCTAAAATATGTCCATAATCCAGAATAACAGGAGTCAATAATAAATAAATGCGGAAGCAAAAGATCCAATACAAATAACTAAAAAGTGTGTCCCATAATGCGGGCTCACATCAGGAAATAAATGCATGAAATAAAACTAACTACTACTGAACTCACAGCTCAGCCTGCTGGCTGAAGTACTCCTGCTCGGACTGCAACAGCGGTACGGAATCTGGGCCATGCAAAACCCAGACGTCAGCGCGTCATGTCATCAAGTAATATAATATGAACAGTGTAGCAGGCAATATAATATAAACATGAATACAGTAAGAATAACAATAATATGAATCATACCAGTACA
The DNA here is from genome assembly GCA_030015575.1 of Agapanthus africanus. Taxonomy (NCBI): domain Eukaryota; kingdom Viridiplantae; phylum Streptophyta; class Magnoliopsida; order Asparagales; family Amaryllidaceae; genus Agapanthus; species Agapanthus africanus. The sequence goes on along the minus strand of JASDDO010000019.1, from coordinate 457,462,721 downwards.
GGGTAGCATGCAGTGGGTAAACTAAACTGTTCTATCAGGTTTTCTATTCTAAAGTCTTTGAAATCAATTGATGAATCGTCGATGTAACTCAATAGTATCCCGTACATACCCGGGACCACGGCCACAATATTCTCGGCTGCAGCCGAGACATGCCGCTAGGTACAAAACAGGAATGTGTACGCTCGATAGTATCCCGTACATACTCGGGACCACGGCCACAATATTCTCGGCCGAAACAAAGACATGCCGCTAGGCACAAAATAAGAATGTGTACACCCAGAACAGGTAGTGAACTGTCGAGTTACAAGTCAGGTTTCACCTTTGATTTCCCCATACCCCCAAGTTATGTATGTCAAGTCAGGTATTCAGTAGTCAAGAACTAATGCCAACACAGGATCAGGTAAAAGCAGGTTTGTCTGGATAGACAACAGGAACGGTCCATAAGGACTACATGTTATATTTGTTGGCATTAGACATAAGATCAGGTAACAGGAAAAACATGGTACTTCAGGTCCAGCCAGGTAATGTATAAAGGTGTCATGTCAAGAGTGTACGGTACCATGTCATGTCAAGTAGGAAGTATAACAGGTCATGTCAGGAAGCACAAGATGTCATGTGGGTGCTCATAATCAAACTAACATAAGCATGTGTATAAATAAACAAGCATGAGTACTATCAGAACAATAAACTGGAACATGTAATATGATATGCAAATAGATTTAATTTCAAGGATATGGATGCACAGTTATCGATTAGGGTTACATTTATAGTTCCAATATTAATTAGGATGCAATTTATTAAACATGGAGTGTTAATATCACATTATTATGTAGTAATGTGATCTATGGATGCAATTATATTTATCTTAAATGCGATGGATGCAAACGGGTATCCGAAAAGTTATAAAACTATAAAATGGTAATGTGGGATGTACAACTAAGCAATATTTGATATAAATATTGATATAATAATATTAATACGGATAGCATATTCAAAGCGATTAATAACTATAAAAGTGGTATTGATTAACCATGCACAAGAAGGTTCCGTTCAGAAATTTAGCGTCACCCTAATTTGTAAAATAGCTTAAAAATAACAAACGTTCTCCAAAAGGGACGTGTCTTATACCAAAACAAAATAATTCAATAAGGTTTTCACTTTTATAAGTATAAGCATCTTAGGTTGTCCCTACAAAAAGTTATGAACATTCGAAGTTGAAAGTTTGCTGCTGGAATTTCCCTGGACAGCAGTTTGGAGACATTTTCATTTGCATTTTACGTTATTTAAAAATTTATTTTGCAAGTAAATATTTCATAGAGTTATATTATTCTGAGTTAGCTTCGTAACGAACTAAAGAACGTATACTAATGATTTTTCTATGATTTATAATGAATTTTATAAGATAAGGTGTACAGTAAATTTCAGATTTGTCATATCCGATTTTTCAACGACGTTTCATGTGTAAATTATAAGATTTTCAAATGTATAACATTATAAAATAAAGATTATAAAGTAATTAAAGATAATAATAATAAATATTACGATGATATATATATTTTAAATGATATGGTTGCAGTATAATGTAATCTAGTATGTCACAAGATAAGTTTTCATGATCTAGATTTAATATGATATAAACGGATGCAAACGGAACATCGAAACGTTATAAAATTAAATATGGGGCACTAGATTTAAACTATAGGTATAGTATTTATTTAAATAGGTATAAAATGAATTATATAGCATGTAGCAAAATTAACTTGCCTCGATGGGTCGCGAATCGGGAAAACGGAACGTTAACCGTCGGCGGGGAAAACTCGTGACGGGCGCACGGTTCACGGAATGAACCCAAACGACGAACAAAGGAACCACACGGGTCGGGGTACCTCGCTGGAACATCGAGAAGCGTCACCGGCACGATGGAATTCCGGCAACAAAAGAACTGTTAAAAAAAATGAGAAACGAGACATGAAGCAAGAAAAGAAAGAATGATAAAGAGAAGTACGAGAGAATATATGAGAGAGAGAGAGAGAAAAAGTGGAGAGGGAGAGAGAGAAGAGAAGAGGGAGAGAGAGAAAGTGGGGCCCACGGGGTTAAAGGGGAGGTTGCGATTGGCTGAGAGAATAATTTGAGAAGGATATAAAAGATTGTAAAAATATTATATGGTTAACTTAAAGATTTAAAAGATAGGTAATGAACAGTAAGATATCAGGTTAGTTAGAAAAATATATGCGATGGTTTTAATAATATTAAAATTTGGGATTTTGGCGCCAAATAAAACATTTTCAAATCGCGCCCGGGTCAAGTCCAAAAATTTGAAATTGAAATAATAGGATTTTAAGCGGGATCCAAATTCTAAAATTAAGTGTTTTATGATTAAAAAGCATACCCCCAAAACGGACACATGTACGCGCGCGTAGCCGTCCAAACTCGCCCGTTTCACTGAACGGGACGAGAACACAATGCACGGACGCTACCACGAGGCTATGGGTATCAAGTAGGCCAAGATGAATATTTTCAATTTTATTTTAGATACCAAAATTTGTTATATGTAGAAATGACTTTGCCGGGTAAATTTTACAGTAAGCAACAAACAAGCAAGTTAAATGAAATGAGTACCACATTATGCTCAAACAGTAACTGAAAATAGTAGCATTGGGCTCGGGTGTTACAAGAGTCCTACACAGAGGTTTCCTGGCTCAAGCGAAACAGAGTAGGAGTACATATGTGATATGTGCGGGACCGAGATTAATGCGTGTATGTGATACCGCATTTTATTCTCGCGACTTGTGACATCATCGGTTATATGTGATATAGCCAAGTTATCAGATCAAGAGTTGATTCGATAAGATGTTACATTTGATATTAGTCGGTTATACACACTATAGCCGGATTATTAAATCAAGTGTTGATTTAATAATTTAATATAGAATTATATATTTGATATATTAAATTACATTTAACTAATATTAGCTCACTTATAGCTTTTCTTTTTCTTACATTTGATACACTTAACATATATGTGATATATGTTAATTGTTTTTTTTTGCACACAAAATATATATGTGATATATATTGTTATGTCATGCTAGGTTACACATGCAATTTGTTAGTATGAGACTCACACCATGCTAGGTTAAAGTTAGGGTTTTATTTGTTTTAAGTAATTCAAATACTTGGATAATGAGTCATGGTTCAAAGCTTGTAGAAGCTTGTAGGTTTCATTGACCAAGTCCACTTGTTTGTCTAGCTTAAGATATTTGTTAACCCAAACCTTAACTCATAGCTATGTTTTAGTCTTTATAAAGGTTAAGCATGACATTAACTCACCATGATTGCATTTCTAACCTCACATGAATTATTCATTCATCACTTCATCATTTTCATCTTCATCTTCCTCTTGAAAGCTCGCTAGCTTTTGATCAAGTGATGGAATTGAGTGAGAAAATGAAAACTAAAATGAGCAAAATTCCTACTTTATCATCCTCTACTACTTGCCATTTAGTATAGGGTGTTTGAATCACTAATTCCACAATTAGTGAAGGGGTCGCTTGAGTTAGTGTCTCCTCGACGTAGATCATCTTGGGCCTCAAAGACTTCGATGCAAGCTTGTTCGTTTCTTCATGAGAGCCTCTCTAGAGCCCGGGAGTTCATGATCGCAGTGAAATGACTGCTACATGGAGCTATTGTAGTGAAGGACCGGTCTACAAAGGTTGTATTCATTGTTCACTTTAGATGTAAAGTGTTTGCATAATGTTTCGTCGGATTTTCTAGTAGCGATTCTAGGGTTAGGGTTTAATAGAACGGCAAATTTTTAAATATGGCATGGATGATGCCTCCCAAAAACTTGCTTCCGTGCTAGGAACTCCTGCATGCATGTCCTCTTGAACGTGGTGAGGTGGAAATCAAAGCACAGTAGGAATCACATAAGACTCTATGACAATCTCGGGTCGACAGACTAACCTATACCAGTGTCACCAAAGAACTGTCATCTGACGTGAGGTATAATACCTTATGGGAGTTCTCGGCGAGTCCGTCCAGTGTACCCAGTCTCCACCGAGCACCCGTATATCATCTCTGATGTCAGACACCAATGGATATGGGATCATCCATCGCCTATCTACATGGGTCGATAAGCTATACGCTAGTCTACTCTAGTATATCGATGTCCCGTCTCGATACACCCACGACTAGGGACATTAAAGGATGTACTTACCGACTACCATTGCCCCACTAATATGTTCTGCATCATAATCCAGGTAGTCAAGTACACATCCTAAGAGCTTTACCAACATGTAATAGAGAGACAATCAGTGTACATGTTAAGATAAAGAGGAACCAGATAGCATACTATCATGTCGAGCAAGAAAGTTCTCCCTATATATGTCCAAGCATCTACTACAATATACATCTCATGTACAGTATTAGTCTCTAAGGCATACATATAACTAACAATCTCCCATTTGCACTAGGGCCATCATATAGCAGTGGTTGTAGTATCTCATACTCAACCATCCCATAAAAGTCTCTCTATGGGAAAAGGACTTTGTGAGTGGATCCGTCGTGTTGTCCTCTGAGCCTACTCTCCTAACCTCGATCTTCCTGGAGATCAACCATCTCCATGATCAGGTGATACTGCCTTAGAATATGTCTGGGTCACTAATGGGACAGGGGTTCCTAGGCATAAGCCACAACTCCATTGTCCCACAATGGTAGGAATGAAGTTTATCTCATGAACTAATATACACCCAGACTGCCTTTTTGGTAGCATCTTTGGTAGCGATATATCCAGCCATTATCGTCTAGTTTGCCATGGTATCTAGCTTGGAACTCTTTCAACACACCGTTCCTCCACAGAGGAAAAAGACAATGCCTGTTACTGACATTCAGTCGATCTTACCACCCTGGAAGCTATCCAGTGATTCTCCCCAGGATCTGTTGATACCATCTCACTACACCTAGTGAGAATCCTAGCATCCACATAGATCTATCTTATAGATCGAAAACCCAGGATTTAGGATGTATCACTTTGATCCTTTATGAAGAATCAATGTGATAAGAGGAGATTAACCGAGTGTAGCATAGGAAACACCTTCTCTATCAAGAGTATGTCATCCACGTACAATATGAGAATTACCACCATACTCTCTGCAACCTTTTTGTTAGTGTATATGCCCTAGAGGCCATTACTGTATCATACTAGTTTGTATATTACTTAATGGAAGCTTGGGATATTCACCATTGTATAGACAATCTTGCTCAAAATAGTAGTATGCTACTTGGTTTGTTTCTACTTCAATATGTGTACATGTGTTTCTTTTAACATATCGCCTATACACATTAGTGGAGCCCTTAGGATCTTTGCTTGATTACCAGCGTTGTGATGGCAGTCACACTCGTGGGGGCTGGGTAATCCACAAGCACATCCTTATGCAGGTCCGTAGTCATAGGACTATCGAGACAGGGCATCGATACTCCGTAGTAGACTAACGTATGCGCTTCTCATCCCAGCAGGGGAGACGGTCTATCCCACAGCCGTCAGTACGTCATACTTGAGATAGTATGCGGGTGCTCGTTAGGTTACGAGTACACTTGACAGGACTCGTCGGGAACTATTGGTTGGTACTATACCTATCGTCGGTTATCAGTTCCCAGGTGACATGAGTACAGCTTAGTCCGCTGACTTGATACTGTCACTTTGCCTCGAGTGTGTTCCCACTGTACTTTGATTACTACCCTACCACGGCTCAAAGGAGTCGTGCAAACAGGTAGTAGTTGGGTGCAGTCCCGAAGCACTTGGAGGCAGTGACGGTTAGATAGGATTCGTCTCTCCCGGTATTGGGAATTGATATCGCGCTGTGTCTAGGAGAGCCATTACACATAGTCGTCCCTGGCCAGGGCAAGCGAGATACACTGGTAGGTTTCCAGTGTTGTCTCAGGGTGTTCTGAGCTACACTCCAACATGACTTATACCGCTATTAAGGGACTGACGTTTACCACCCCCCTAGGCCCGCCATGCGATATTCTCAGACGAACAGACTGGACTGTACGCAGATTGTCACATTCAGGCTCAGTAGGAGTTCGGATGAGTTCACCTCGTCAGTCTTCTTATCGGCATCTACCTGGGGGCCGTTACGCACAGCTAGTGCCGCTTGCGGTCTGTGGTTAAACCCACTGCCAGCGTAGTGTCGAGTCTTTAGAGTCCCACACAGAGAGCTATTCGCCTTTAGACAAAAAGAGTAGAGGTCGCATGGTTTTGCGACAGGGTTCGGTCACATTCGTGCACTTGTGCACGTTTAGTGTCCGGGAAGTTATTACTAGCGGGTTTTGGGTTAAGACAGATCCTAGTATACGTTTTGGGATTGGTTTTATCTCGTTTGTATTCGTGTTCCCCAGAATGCGGATGCGGGTGTGTATGCACGGTTAACCGAGACAGAGGCAGAGGATTCTCATTAGGGTTGTTGACTGTTGACTTTTGCTAAACCCTAATGAGAATAAGAAATATGATTAATGATAATATTAATTAAGTATTATTGTGCCATGGTTGGGTTGAAAGGTTGACTTTGTTGACTTGTTGACTTTGTTGACCGGTTGACTAGGTTGGACTTGTTGACCATCATCATTACAATGGCTATCATTTCACGGCAAAGACTTTTGCTTACTTGTTTGTTCACACATTGCATTTAATGCATGAAATGATATTGCCATTTGATATGATAACAACCATCGCATAATGCTCAATTATTATTATTTGTTATGATTATTTTGGATTATGAAGAGGATGGTTGTAAAAGTCTTTCTCATTCTATCATTTACATTCTCTCTCATGCAAAAGCTCTCCTCTTCCTCTTGCTCTCCCTCTTTCTCTAGTTCAAGGCAAAAACCTCTCATGTGTTGAGAACCATTTGCCTTGGAGATAAAAACCCAAAACACTTCTCTATTCATCCTAGTATATAAGGTCTAGCAAGCCAAGTGTTCTAGTTTCCTCTAGATTGAGGTTGGAGTCAAAGGTAGAAGCTTTCGGGTGGATCCATCTTCGGCACGAGGAGAAGACGAGGAGAGAACCATCCGACCATCACAAGGAGTCGAAGAGAAGGAGTTCAAGTTAAGGTATAACCCCCTAACCGAGTAGATAAAACTCTTAGTTAGGTTGTTAGATAGTTAGTTTAACAAAGATCCGTTTTTGAGTCCATGTTACCCCCACCGTAGAAAATCGTTTTTCACTATTTCCGCAACCCCAAAGAACCGGGGACGGGTAACATGGACTTACACTTTTTGTATATACATGGTTCATCTACCATTTTGATGAAGTCAAACACTTTGACTACCACATCAAAACAGATGTTCAAACTCCACGTTGCCTGCTTTAACCCGTAAAGCAACTTGCACATGTTTCCGCTGCTCCCACTGTCTACGAAGCCCTCTGGCTGCGTACTTATAGACGCTTTCTTCTAAATTAATATTTATAAAAGCAATCATGACACCCAACCGCCAGAATTCGTAGTCATGGTATGTAGCAATGGTAAGTAGGATCCGGATGGATTTAAGCATAGGCACTATAAAAGGTTTCATCATAATCCATACATAGTCGATGAAGAGAACCTTTTACAACATGTCTAGCTTCAAAAGTCTCAATTTTCCATCTACACCAAGTAATCTTCTCAAGATATACTTGCTTCTGATGAGGATTTAACCCTACAGATATAGCAACCAAAGTCCATACTTTGTTGGTGTATATGAATTCCATCTCAGATCACTTAGCATCCAGCCATGTAGGGTTACTAGACACTGTCACAAGGGTCTATAAGGCATCAACCATGCCCGATTTAAATTTTAGACGTGCCGAACAACCCTAACCAAGATCTTAGACTAGAGATTAGGCGAAACAAAGCAAGTAAACAACTTTACTTTTAAGAGTTAGGGATTACAACCTTTGTATTCCGTTCCTTCACTTCTAAAGCTCCGTGTTGAGGTCCCTTCGCTGCAATCATCGAGTACCCGGACTCTAGAGAGGCTCTATGAAGAGAAAGATGCAAGCTTACTTCCGATCTTCGATAACAAAGATGATCTACCTTGAAGAAACTCAAGCCCAAACTTTTGCTTCACTAATCAAGTATTAGCAAAGCAAACACCCTAATCTAAGTGGCTAGAATAGATGAGGATGATGAAGTAGGAATTTAGCTCTCATTTGTTCTCTTTATCTCACTCATTTTCATCACTTTTGAAAAAGCTAGAAAGCTTTTCATTAAAAAGGAAGAAGAAGAAGAAGCAAAACCATTTGTGATGAATAATGAATCAAGTGAGGTTAGAAATGCAACCATGTGTTAAGTATGAAGACTTAACCCATGTAGAGAATTAACTATGGTTAAAGGGTTGGATTGGGTTAAAGAAATATCTTTGCAAAATATCCAAGTCAAAGTCAAAGCTTCAAGAAGCTTCTTGAAAGCTTCATGAAAGCATAACCCTTATCCAAACCCTAACCATATTTAAACTCCACAAATCATGTTGCATTTATAACCATAACATGCTACAATATTATATATCACATATACAATATTTATTGTAACAAAATAAAATAATACAATTAACATATATATCAATGTATTACCAGAGTGAGAAAAAGAATCTTTAAGTGAGCTTATATTAGTTAATGTAATTTAATATATCGAATATATAATTATAAATTAAATTATCGAATCAACACTTGATCCGATAATCCGGCTATTTCATAAATAACCGACTAATATAATCTGTATCAGTTCATCGAATCAACACTTGATCCGATGACCCGGCTATATCACATATACCCGGCCGATATCACATATCGTGAGAATCTAGTACGGTATCATATACACATATTGTTCTCGGTCCCGCACATATCACATATGTGCTCCTACTCCGTTTTGCTCGAGCCAGGAAACCACTATGTAGGACTCTAAAGAATCGTCAATACGCCGGCAGTAGGTGATGATCATATCAAACACCCACAAGCTGCAAGCGGTCAGCTAAACGTAACAGCCACCCAGGTATTGAGCGATCAGAAGATCAATAAGCAAGCCTGTACATTCTCCTGCGAATCCAATCAGTAACACTCTCGTACAGTCCGGTCTCTTCGTCTGATATGTTGCATATATCGCCTAGGGGTGGTAAATGTCAGGCCCCAGTAGCTTGATAAGTCATGTCGATATGAGGTCCATAACTGTTCCAGAAACTACTGATAACACTTACCAGTAAATCTCAGCAACCCTGGCCAGGGATTTCCAGTTTCAGCCAATCGAACACAGCGCAACATCAATTCCCTATACCGGGAGAGACGAAACCCCTCCTATCGCTCATTGCCTCTATGTGATTCGGGACTGTACCCAAAAGTCACCGTTTTGCACGCCCACTCGGACGTGGTATGATGGAAATTAAAGCACAGTGGGAATCACACAAGACTCTATGACGATCTCGGGTCTACAGACTAATCTGTACCAGTGTCACCAGAGAACTGCCATCTGACGTGAGGTATAATACCATCTGGGAGTTCTCGGCGAGTCCGTCCAGTGTACCCAATCTCCACTGAGCACCCGTATACCTTCTCTGATGTCAAACACCAATGGATATGGGATCATCCATCGCCCATCATATGGGTCAAGAAGCGCATACGCTAGTCTACTCTGGAGAATCGATGCCTTGTCTCGGTACCCCTACGACTAGGAACATTTGAAGGATGTACTTAACGACTACTCTGTCCCCACTAGTATGATCTGCATCATAGTCCTGGTAGTCAAGTACTCATCCTAAGGGCTTTATCAACATGTAACATAGAGACAATCAGAGTACATGTTAAGATAAAGTGCAACCAGATAGCATACTATCTTGTCGAGCAAGAAAGTCCTACCTATATATGTCTAAGCATCCACTACAATATACTTCGTATATACAGTAATGGCCTCTAGGGCATACATATAACTAACAATCTTCCACTTGCACTAGAGCCATCTGTTGTGGTATCGCATACCCAACAATCAGCTGTGGTTGAAGTATCTCATGCTCAACCATCCCATAAAAGTCTCTACTGGGAAATAGGCCTATGTGAGTGGATCCGCGCTGTTGTCCTCTGTGTCTACTCTCCTAACCTCGATCTCCCTGGAGATCAACCATCTCCATGATTAGGCGATACTGCTTAAGAATATGTCTGGAACTCTTATGGGATGGGTGTTCCTAGGCCTAAGCCACAACTCCATTGTCACACAATGGTAGGAACAAAGTTCATCTCATAAACTAGTGTACATCCAGACTATTTCTTCGGTAGCATCCTTGGTAGTGATTTATCCTGCCTTTATCGTCTAGTGTCACGGTATCTAGCTTGGAACTCTTCCAACATACCGTCCCTCCAATGAGGGTAAAGACAATGCCTGTGACTGACATTCAGTCGTCCTTATCACCCTGGAACTTTTTCAGTGATTCTCCCCAGGATCTTTTGATATCAGCTCACTACAATTAGTGAGAATCCTAACATCCAATTAGATCTATCTCATAGATATAAAACCTAGGATTTAGGAGGTATCACTTTGATCCTATATGGAGAATCCATATGATAAGAGGAGATTGACCGAGTGTAGCATAGGAAACTCTTTCCCTATCAAGAGTATGTCATCCACGTACTCTACGAGGATCACCACCATACTCCCTACTACCTTTTTGTATATACAAGGTTCATCTACCATTTTGATGAAGTCAAACTCTTTGATTACCACATCAAAACAGACGTTCCAACTCCGCGATGCCTGATTTATCTCATAAAATATCTTGCACACTTTTCTGCTGCTCCCACTGTCTACGAAGCCCTTTGGTTGTGTACTTATAGACTCTCTCTTCTTTCAGAAAAGCAGTCATGACACCCAACCGCCAGATATCGTAGTTATGGTATGTAGTAGTGGCAAGTAGAATCTGGATGGACTTAAGCATAGCTTTGAAAGTCTCAACTTTTCCATGTACACCAAGTAATCTTCTCAAGATATACTTGCTTCTGATGGGGATTTAACCCTTCAGATAAAGCAACCAAAGTACATACTTTGTTAATGTATAAGGATTCCATCTCAGATCACTAAGCATCCAGCCATTCTTACAGAGTCCCACTCCCGATGGCCTGCTCGAAACTAATTAGGTCATCATCTCATGATGCAATCTTCGCTCCCACTGTCATAGAGAAAACCAAAGTATCTCTCAGGTGGGTGAGGAACCCTACTAGATCGGCGGAGAGGCTGAGGTTCGTTGGAAACTATTGAATCCTATGGGTTTACCAAATCATCAGCTGCAGTTTGTATAGCTGGAACTCCTTCCAGTTCTACAGAACTGACCTTGCCTCGAGCTTTGTCCGGATTTTGCTTTTAGACATAGGCCGGACAACCCCAAATCTTAATATCCTTAAGAGATGGGCTCTTCCCATACCATATCATATATGGAGTGGTAGGCACCTGATTTGATTGGAACCCTATTCAATAGGTTTGCAGCTTCTCAAGTGCATAACTCCCAAAAGGAAATAGAAAACTCAGTAGTACTCATCATAGACCGCACCATATCCAATAGGGTGTGATTTCTCCGCCCCGATACACCGACGTGCTGTGGTGTATACGGAAGAGTAATACTGAGAGAGAATCTCATTCTCCTTTAGAATAGTCCAGGAATCCCATGCGCAAGTATTCTCCTCCCTGATCACATCAAAGGACATAATACTTATACCCGTTTTGGTTCTCTACTTCTAACTTATATTCATTGAATTTCTCAAAAGGTTCAGACTTGTGTTTCAACAGGAACATATGTCCAAACCTTGAGAGATAATCAGTGAATGTAATAAACTATAAAGAACCGGTCCTGGCATGTGTAGACAGGGGACCTTACATATATCACCATGTATCAATCCCAAGAGTTCAGTAACTCTTTCTCTGTTTCCAATAAACAAAGCTTTGGTCATCTTATCTTTGTGACATGACCGGCAAGTTTCATAAAGTGTAAATTCAAACTAATTTAAATATGCATCTAAATGTAACTTAGCTAGTCGGGTCGCATTGATATGACCTAGTCTACAATGCCTCAAGAAGGATTCGTTCATTTCTGAACTCTTCCTCTTGTGTGTGTTCTGTACACTAAGAACTGTGGTTTGATTTAGAACGTCTATGCTTTTAGATAACGTGCCTGAACCGATCAACTCTTGATATAGGAAATGTTCAAAACATTATCCAATAATACAAAATTATATCCTTCTTTACTAATAAAGATAATGATATGATGTTGTATATCAGGTTCGGTATCTAATAACATTCATTTAGAATCAATGTATTCTGGTAATACAGGGTGATAACTGCTAATAGACTTGGCTGCAACACTTGCATCATTTCCAACTCTTGAAACTTATCATCCGTTCTCAGTTCTTTACCTTTCTGTAGCCCATGTAACAGATTACATATCCGATATCTTGATCCGATGTCAAATACCCAAGACGTAGAGGATACTGAGAAAAAGTTTTTTGTAATGATACCACCCGAAGAAGATGCATCAGCATGCACTTTCTTCGTTTAGGCGGCACGGGAATTCTGGTAATCCCCAATTTCCTGCTCGGTCTTATAACATTTATAAGTTGGAGCGGGACCAATGTTTCCTAGCGCAGTATAACAAGCGGGTTCAGTCAATACATCCGTATTATTATCTTGATTAAGACGTGACATAGTCGCAACCAGGAGAGAGAGAGAGAAGAAAACACTCTGCGTGCGCTTTTTGCAAGATTAGATTGGTTATCAATTTATCTAATCAGGATGGCTCCCACTGTTTTAGTCAAATCTTCCTTCAAACCCTAAAAGGAAAGACTAGCCGGGATTAATTACACGCTACAAGTTCGCCAATCTTTCATCCAGGCTAGTGCCGGTACTTTGAGGGAGGTTCCCCGTGCTTTCGCACTGACCTAATTAAAATAAACCTCGTTTTCCCAGGGGCATAACCCCGTTGACACCTTTCTAGACACCTACTTGATCGGCTAATTGTAATGTGTAAAACTCTCCCAGGAGTAACTCTTACTCTCAGTGGGTATCGGGATTCAATTATCTTATAGAAGGTATGCAATCTCATTGCAAATTTCAACACTTGAAATTCCCGATAATATTTTGCCCCTAGTACTTATGACCTTAACTATGGTCAACATATCATAAGCACTAGTCAAGTTCTTCCCGTCATTTCATGATTAATTAGACCCACCCACATGACCCTCAACTATGGTCGATATAATCACATGGCTGTCCTAATTAATCGCATTATATGCAGTGTAGGAAGACATCACTTAGCTACCGTACACTACGCCTCAACTATAGTCGACATACGCAGCACGAATACTAAGTACTCTACTTCCTAAAATGACGGAGGGCTACGTCAGGTTTTTAAGAAAATCTTTTGCGTAATGAACTTGATGTCGTTGTAGAATCGATTGATTTTGAAAAAGGAATGTTTTTGAGGCTTTTCTAGTTTCGCTAAAGAGGTCACTCCCGGTGAAGGAATCTCGGCTCTTTCCTCATCGAATAAGATGTAGGATATTTCATAAATACCGCTGTGCAAAGCAAGAACTATAGAAGCAATCAAAAGACAAACCGAGTGTGTAGCATATGCTAGTTTCGCTAAAGAGGTCACTCCCGGTGAAGGGATCTCGGCTCTTTCCTTATCGAATAAGGTGCTGGATATTCTACAAGGAATACCGCTATGCAAAGCAAGAACTAGAGCTACCAGTTTTTAAACAAGTTTCTACAACATCTTTAGGTTTCTTTTATTTCATTAATCTCATTAATGAAGTCCCATTTTATTATACTTCACAAGCATCACATTTGAAACGAAATCAGCAATATAACATATATCTCATATATATAATATAAACATTCGTCTCAGGCAGTAATATGATCTCATCACAGAACATTGCAGCAGAAGATAACATATGATATATTGGATATACTAGGACGTCCGTGTTTTAATACGAGCCTGTATAAAACACGGATTCCACTGTCGTAATGAATAGCCAAACCCACATCTCTAGACCCCTACGAGAGCGGCAAGCAACACTGCCAATTCTAGGGTTAGGAGATCCGGTCTCGACTCCTCGAGATGGTCTCCCACAGGACCCTAGAACCCGGTTACTTGTGCTCCCCGCCTTGGGCCTACCTAATGCAGAAAAGAAAATAATATATAATGGTGACATCATCCTCAACCTGGAAGTGTCCCAATAAAAGAATATTACATACAATGAATTTTACATGAATGAAAATGAAAACCCTCATCTCACATAAAACCCCCGGCTATTCAGAACACGACGATCCAATATAACATATCACAGCAGCACATAATGTCTCATATCATCAATGTAAGTAAATATGCGTACCCCAATTGTCGTTGATGTATAGCAACGAAACCGGCGATACACCACATATTACACTTACGGTCGCAGAAAAGAAAGTGTAAAACAGTTGGAATCCGCAACCTCCTTAGACATCGCATGCCTAACCAAATGAATTCCTTAGACATCGCATGCCTAACAATTATAAACCCGCATTTTAGTCCCAATATCGAAAACACCTTTCAATATCTAGTCGGGCAATTCAACAAGATTCCCGACATTCTGATCGAATGCTCGTCGCAAACTTTAGTAGACGGCCGCACCCCCGGATGCCATCGACGAAGTGCACTAAGGCGGAACACCGCTGCCGCGAGCACCCGAACGGATGCTTTTGGCGACGGGGTTCTCCTACAGTCACTTGGTCGGGGCTATGGGGCATGGCTATCTATTAAGTTTACCCGGCGAGTATTCGCATACGCTACGTGATTGCGACGGACTTTTGATCACATTAAAATCCCGTGGCAACCGATCAAATGAGACTAAACTGCTAGATTTATAACATTCAAATTAGTTATCTCATAACTACTTGTGGATTCTAAATATTGCATCACATTCCAGATAAATAGACAATGTTAAACTTTCCGATCGAATAAACAAACACCCAAGATTTCCCAAATAGCTCAACACTTGAGCGAAGTTCAAAAAGCATCTATCACATGCTGCAGTACTAATGGTCCAGCCGTAGAAGGGTCAAATCAACGCCTCACAGGTGGCAACGCCGTACTGCCCCAAACCCTAAGGTTTAGAGACGGTTCAGACGGTCACATAATCGAGTTAAGGTTTGTGTTCTTCTAGAGGGTCCACAGATACGCTTGCATGATTTCCCGAAAGTTTTAAACTCGTGAAAAAATCCAACACTTGAAAGTTTTCTGTGTCAGGAAAAAGTGAGTTATTAATATTCGTTCGAATTTTTTAACACGTTCTAAAATTACCCGGAAAAAAAAAACTTAAATGAAGTTAAACTTTCCGATCGAATCAACGAATACAAAAGATCCCCAGAAAACTCAACACCTGAGTAAAATTAAAAATTCCCAGAATTATTAAGAAGTACCCAAGAATATATCCATGAAGTATTAGACCCAAATTCCCAACATTGGTCACGGAACCGCGGCCAAACGCATGGTTTGGCCGCGGTTCTGTGGTCCTTTGAGGGAATTAGGGTATCGTACTTCACAGTAATTCTTACATTTCCCTGCTTAATTTTCTGAGTATTTTTAATACAGAAAAAACCAACATTTTAAAAAATTTCCAGAGAGGGGGTATATATCGAAATATATCGACGTTTCGGGGTGCGATCGGACTTTAAACTTCGTCTAGACTTCGCCTAAAGCATTAGCTTGGCTCTGATTCCACTGTAGGGTTACTAGGCACTGTCACAAGGGTCTATAAGGCATCAACCATGCCCGATTTAAATTTTAGACGTGCCGAACAACCCTAACCAAGATCCTAGACTAGAGATTAGGCGAAACAAAGCAAGTAAACAACTTTACTTCTAAGAGTTAGGGATTACAACCTTTGTAGTCCGTTCCTTCACTTCTAAAGCTCCGTGTTGAGGTTCCTTCACTGCGATCATCGAGTACCCGGACTCTAGAGAGGCTCCATGAAGAGAAAGATGCAAGCTTGCTTCCAATCTTCGATAACAAAGATGATCTACCTTGAAGAAACTCAAGCACAAACTTTTGCTTCACTAATCAAGTATTAGCAAAGCAAACATCCTAATCTAAATGGCTAGAATAGATGAGGATGATGAAGTAGGAATTTAGCTCTCATTTGTTTTCTTTATCTCACTCATTTTCATCACTTTTGAAAAAGCTAGAAAGCTTTTCATCAAAGAGGAGGAAGAAGAAGAAGCAAAACCATTTGTGATGAATAATGAATCAAGTGAGGTTAGAAATGCAACCATGGGTTAAGTATGAAGACTTAACCCATGTAGAGAATTAACTATGGTTAAAGGGTTGGGTTGGGTTAAAGAAATATCTTTGCAAAATATCCAAGTCAAAGTCAAAGCTTCAAAAAGCTTCTTGAAAGCTTTATGAAAGCTTAACCCTTATCCAAACCCTAACCATATTTAAACTCCACAAATCATGTTGCATTTATAACCATAACATGTTACAATATTATATATCACATATACAATATTTATTGTAACATAATAAAATAATACAATTAACATATATATCAATGTATTACCCGAGTGAGAAAAAGAATCTTTAAGTGAGATTATATTAGTTAATGTAATTTAATATATCGAATATATAATTATACATTAAATTATCGAATCAACACTTGATCCGATAATCCGGCTATTTCACAATTAACCGACCAATATAATATGTATCAGTTCATCGAATCAACACTTGATCCGATGACCCAGCTATATCACATATACCCGGCCGATATCACATATCGTGAGAATCTAGTACGGTATCATATACACGTATTGTTCTCGGTCCCGCACATATCACATATGTGCTCCTACTCCGTTTTGCCCGAGCCAGGAAACCACTTTGTAGGACTCTAAAGAATCGTCAATACGCCGGCAGTAGGTGATGATCATATCAAACACCCACAAGCTGCAAGCGGTCAGCTAAACGTAACAGCCACCCAGGTATTGAGCAATCAGAAGATCAACAAGCAACCCTGTACATTCTCCTGCGAATCCAATCAGTAACACTCCTGTACAGTCCGGTCTCTTCGTCTGATATGTCGCATATATCGCCTAGGGGTGGTAAATGTCAGGCCCCAGTAGCTTGATAAGTCGTGTCGATATGAGGTCCATAACTGTTCCAGAAACTACTGATAACACTTACCAGTAAATCTCAGCAACCCTGGCCAGGGATTTCCAGTTACAGCCAATCGAACACAGCGCAACATCAACTTCCTATACCGGGAGAGACGAAACCCCTCCTATCGCTCATTGCCTCCATGTGATTCGGGACTGTACCCAAAAGTCACCGTTTTGCACGCCCTCTCGGACGTGGTATGATGGAAATCAAAGCACAGTGGGAATCACACAAGACTCTATGACGATCTTTGGTCTACAGACTATCCCGTACCAGTGTCACCAGAGAACCGCCATCTGACGTGAGGTATAATACCATCTGGGAGTTCTCGGCGAGTCCGTCCAGTATACCCAGTCTCCACTAAGCACCCGTATACATTCTTTGATGTCAAATACCAATGGATATGGGATCATCCATCGCCCATCATATGGGTCAAGAAGCGCATACGCTAGTCTACTCTGGAGTATCGATGCCCTGTCTCAGTACTTCTACGACTAGGAACATTTGAAGGATGTACTTAACGACTACTATGTCCCCACTAGTATGATCTGCATCATAGTCCTGGTAGTCAAGTACTCATCCTAAGGGCTTTATCAACATGTAACATAGAGACAATCAGAGTACATGTTAAGATAAAGTGCAACCAGATAGCATACTATCATGTCGAGCAAGAAAGTCCTACCTATATATGTCCAAGCATCCACTACAATATGCGTCGTATATACAGTAATGGCCTCTAGGGCATACATATAACTAACAAGCCATTCTAACAGAGTCCCCACTCTCGATGGCCTGCTCAGAACTAGTTGGGTCATCATCTCATGATGCATTCCTCTCTCTCAATGTCATCAAGAAAAGCGCAGTATCTCTTAGGTGGATGAGGAACCCTACCAGATCGGCGGAGTGGCTGAGGTTCGTCGGGAACTATTGAATCCTTCGGTTCTACTAAATCATCAGCTGTAGTTTGTATAGCTGGAACCTCTTCCAGTTCTACCTCATGACCACTAATTTCTTCACAAGAAATTCCTTTTCTAAAATGGTGGCATGTCGAGAAACAAAACACCTTTTGTTCCTTGGTGCGGTAGAAGATATTCCCTTGCGAATGCTTGAGATATCCAACAAACTTCCACAGAACTGACCTTACCTCGAACTTGTCCGGATTTTGCTTTTAGACATAGGTCGGACAATCCCAAATCTTAAATACTTAAGACATAGGCTCTTCCCATACCATATCTCATATGGAGTGGTAGGCATCTGATTTAGTTGGAACCCTATTCAATAGGTATGCAACTTCTCAAGTGCATAATTCCCAAAAGGAAATAGGCAACTCAGTAGTACTCATCATAGAGCGCACCATATCTAATAGGGTGCGATCGCTCCGCCCCGATACACCGACGTGCTATGGTGTATACGGAGGAGTAATGCTGAGAGAGAATCGCATTCTCCTTTTGAATAGTCCAGGATCTCGTGATCAAGTATTCTCCTCCCTGATCACATCAAAGGACATAATACTTATACCCGTTTTGGTTCTCTACTTCTAACTTATTCTATGAATTTCTCAAAAGTTTCAGACTTGTGTTTCAACAGGAACACATGTGCGAATCTTGAAAGATCATCAGTGAATGTAATGAAGTACAAAGAACCAGTCCTGGCATGTGTAGACAGGGGACCTACATACATCATCATGTATCAATCCCAAGAGTTCACTAAATCTTTCTCTGTTTCCAATAAACGGAGCTATGGTCATCTTATCTTTATGACTTGACAGGAAAGTTTTACAAGATATAAATTCAAACCGATTTAAATATGCATCTTAATGTAACTTAGCTAGTCGAGTCGCATTGATATGACCTAGTCTACAATGCCTCAAGAAGGATTCGTTCCTTTCTGAACACTTTCATTTGTGTGTGTTCTGTACGTTAAGAACTGTGGTTTGATTTAGAACGTATATGCTTTTAGATAACGTGCCTGAACCGATCAACTCTTGATATAGGAAATGTTCAAAACATTATCCAACAATACAAAATTATATCCTTCTTTACTAAATAAAGAGACTGATATAATGTTGCATATCAGGTTCGGTATCTAATAACATTCATTCAGAATCAATGTATTTGGTAATATAGGGTGATAACTGCCAACATCTTGGCTGCAAAAATTGCACCGTTTCCAACTCTTAAAACTTTATCACCCTTTCTCAGTTCTCTACCTATCTGTAGCCCTTGTAACAGATTACATCAACAAGATCCTGATCTGGTATCTCATACCCAGGACGTAGAGGATACTAAGAAAACAGTTCTCGGTAATGAACATACCCGAAGAAGATGCATCAGCATGCACTTTCTTCATTTGGGAGGCACGGGAATCCTGGTAATCCCATATTTCCTGCTCGGTCTTATAACAATTATAAGTTGGAGCGGGACCGACGTTCCCCAGCACAGTATAACAAGCGGGTTCGGTCAATACATCCATATTATTATCTTGATTAAGGAGTGACATGGTCGCTACCTAGAGAGAGAGAAGAAAAAACTCACCGTATGCTCTTGCAAGATCAGATTGGTTATTATTTTATCTAATCAGGATGGCTCCCACTGTTTTTTTATCGAATCTTCCTTCAAACCCTAAAAGGAAAGACTAGCCGGGATTAATTACACCCTACAAGTTTGCCAATCTTTCAGCCAGGCCAGTGCCGGTACTTTGAGGGTGGTTCCCGTTCTTTCGCACGGACCTAATTAAAATAAGCCTCATTTTCCTAGGAGCGTAACCCCGTTGACACCTTTCTAAACACTTACTTGATCGGCTAATTGTAAAGTACAAAACTCTCCCAGGAGTAACTATTACTCGCAGTAGGTATCGGGATCCAACTATCTCATAGAAGGTATGCAATCTCATTGCAAATTTCAACACTTGAAATTCCCGATAATTTTGCCCCTAGCGTGCTATGACCTTGACGGAGGCCAACAAACCATAGTCTGCTAGTCAAGTTCAACCCGTACATTTCATGATTGAATTAAACCCACCCGCACGACCCTTGACGGAGGCCAACAAAGTCGCACGGCTACCCTAACTCAATCGCATCATATGCTTAAGCAGATAAGCATAAATAGCTACCGCACACTACGCCTTGACGAAGGCCAACAAACGTAGCACAAATACTATGAAGTACTTATCTGAAATGACGGAGGGCTACAACAGGTTTTAAGAAAAGCTTTTGCGTAATGAACTTGATATCGTTGTAGAATCAAATGATTTAAAATGGAGTGTTTTTTAGGCCTTTGCTAGTTTTACTAAAGAGGTTACTCCCGGTAAAGGGATCTCGCCTCTTTCCTTGTTGAATGAGGTGCGGGATATTCACAATACCACTATGCAAAGCAAGAACTAGAAAAGCAATCAAAATATGAAACCGAGGTTTGTAGCATCTGTCGGTTATTGCTAAAGAGGTCACTTCTCGGCGCTTTCCTTATCGAATAAGGTGTTGGATATTCTACAAGGAATACCGCTATGCAAAGCAAGAACTGGAGCTACCAGTTTTTAAAACAAGTTTCTACAACATCTTTAGATTTATTTTCTTTCATTAATCTCATTAATGAATGTCCCATCATTTAAGTTACCTAAGCATCATAGATAAATACAACGTACTCTTATGCCATCCGCATTCGTCTCGATGTCCCGTCATGCACCGTTAGGTTAGGTAACTAACGGCAGAGCGGGGCAGGGCTAGTGCGGGTGTAAAACATAAGCAACGTCTATATAATACATCACATATACTATATATAGTATTTATCCCATCATATAAAGTGATCACATCACAGAATATCGCAGCAGAAAACAACATATGAAATATTGGATATACTAGGATTTCCGGGTTTTATATTAAGCCTGTATAAAACACGGATTCCACGGTCGCGATGAATTGCCAAACCCACATCCCTAGACCCCTACAAGAGCGGCAAGCAACCCTACCAATTCTAGAGTTAGGAGACCCGGTCTTGACGCCTCTAGATGGTCTCCCACTAGACCCTAGAACCCGGGTACTTGTGCTCTCCTTCTTGGGTCTATCCTAATGCGAAAAAGTAAATAATATACATCAACGGTGACATCTTCCTCAACCCGGAAGTTCCCCAATAAAAGAATATTACATACAAGTTTTTACAAATGAAAATGAAAAACTCTTATCTCACATAAAAAAAACCCGGCTATTCAAACACGACGATCCAATATAACATATCACAGCAATATATAACATCACATGTCATCAACGTAAGTAAATATGCATACCCAATCGTCGTTGATATATAGCAACGAAACCGGTGATACATCATATATTGCACTTACGGTCACAGAAAAGAAAGTGAAAAATTACAACAATTGGAATCGCCACTTCCCTTAGACATCATAAACCCGGAATATCACATATTCTGGATTTCATGTCTAACAATGCAAATCTTACATTTAGGTCTCAACTATGAAAACACTTTTCAAAAGAAGTCGGGTAATTCAACAAGATTCCCGATTTCACCAGAGTCGAAATGTTAAACTTGCACGCAACTAAATAGATTCCAATTATTATATTACAATCACAGATAGCTAGATGAAGTTAAACTTTTCGATCAAATAATCAAACACCCAAAATTTCCCAACAAGCTCAACACTTGAGCGGAGTTCAAAAAGTACCCAGAAACTGCCACAGCTCCTATGAACCATCCGTAGATGGGCCGATCCATGCCTCACTCATGTCGCCACAGAACTACGGAAAAACCTAGGGTATACCACGGTTCCGCGATCCAAAAAGTCGAGTTTGGGTATCGTTCTTCTAGAGGGTCTCTGAAAATTTTTAACTCGGAAAAATACAACTCTTGGAAAATTTCAGTGAGGGAAAACATGGGTTATTGATATCCGTTCAATCTTTTTAACATCGTCTAAAATACCCGAATACATGTTAGAATTACGACTGCGATACACTTCAAATTGCCTTTGCAGAAAGTTAACATCACATGCAAATTTAGCAAAAACAAACAACACCTGAAACCACCCAGAGACTGGAACACCTTGAAAATTTGAAGCCAAAACTCCGAAAACGACCCGAGCTCGCCGGTTTTAACCTCATTGTGGTCGGCCACTTTGAGCCCAAATTGCCTCGAATTTTTATGGTGTTCATGTTATATCACATATAACATTCTGCAGTTGTTTAAAAAAATTTTGAAGACTTTATAAATTCGACGGAAACTGGGTTGTATTGTTTCAAGTTTCGGAGTCGTTTCGGTTTTGTAATCTAACAAACATCGTCGAATTTTCTAGCATGGCTCTGATACCACTGCAGGGTTACCTAGCACGGCAGTAAGGTTTCGGGAGGCATCATCCATGCCAATTTCAAAAATTTGTCGTTCTAATTAATCCTAACCATAGAATCTTTACTAGAAAATGCGACGAAACTATATTTAAACACCTTTACAACTAAGTGAATGAGGAATACAACCTTTGTAGACCAGTCCTTCACTTCTAATGCTCCGTGTAGTAGTCCCTTCGCTGCAAGTCATGAACACCCGAACTCTAGAAAGGGTTGTCCCGGAGAAATGAACAAGCTTGCTCGGAGTCTTCGAGGCCGAAGATGATCTACGTCGAGGAGACTCAAGCTCATGCTACCTCTTCACTAATTGTGAAATTAGTGAAGCAAACACCCTATACTAAATGGCAAATAATAGAGGATGATGAAGTAGGAAATGAGTTCATTTTAGATTTATTTTTCTCACAATATTTTCTCACTTTTCCAAAAGCTAGAAAGCTTTTTCTCAAGGATGAAGAAGATGAAGAGAAGAGATGAGAATGAACTAATGAGGTGAGAATAATAACAATGGGTGAGTTAGTGTCATACACTAACTCATGTAGAGAATAAACCATGGGTTGCAATAATGGTTAGGTTAATAAATATCTACAAGTAAAACAAAACTAGTGGACTAAGTCAAAAATGCTACAAGCTTCTCCAAGTTTCCAAGCATGTAACAATTTCCACTAATTTGTGAATTACCTAAATAAATAAAAACCTTAACCATGGTGTAAGTTTCATACACCCATGTCTCATGTAGAATCTCGCATGACACAAAAAGTTGTACATTAATATATATCACATATACACTAATGCACACAAGTGAGAAAAAGAAATGTTTAAGTGACCTAATAATAGCTAATGTAATCTAGTATATCAAATATACAATTATATATTAAATTATTAAATCAACACTTGATTTAATAATCCAGCTATATCACATATAACCGACTAATATCAAATGCAACAACTTATCGAATCAACACTTGATCCGATAACCCAACTATATCACATATAACCGACCGATGTCACAAATCGCGAGAATAGAATGCAGTATCGCATACGCGCATTAATCTCGGTCCTACACATATCACATATATGCTCCTACTTCGTTTCGCATGAACTAGAAATCCTCTGTGTAGGACTCTAAAGACTCGTCAATACGCCGGCAGTAGGTGATGATCATATCAAACACCCACAGACCACAAGCGGTCTACTAAACGTAATGACCACCCGGGTATTGAGCGATCAGAAGATCAACAAGCATGCTTACTCATACTCCTGTGAATCCAATCAGTAACACTACCGTACAGTCCGGTCACTTCGTCTGATATGTCGCATATCTCTCCTGCGGGTGGTAAACGTTAGACCCCAATAGCTTGATAAGTCATGCCGATGTGAGGCTCATAACAGGTCGAGAAACTACTGATAACATTTACCAGTAAATCTTAGAATCAGCCCTGGCCAGGGACTTCCTGTTATAGCCAATCGAGCACAGTGCAACATCAACACCCAATACTGGGAGAGACGAAATCTCCTCCTATCGCTCATTGCCTCCATGTGACACGGGACTGTACCCAAAAACCACCGTTTTGCACGTCCTCTAGAACGTGGTAAGGTGGAAATCAAAGCATAGTGGGAATCACACAAGACTCTATGATGATCTCGGGTCGACAGACTAACCTGTACCAGTGTCACCCGAGAACTGCCATCTGACGTGAGGTATAATACCATCTGGGAGTTCTTAGCGAGTCCGTCCAGTGTACCCAGTCTCCACTGAGCACCCGTATATTATTTCTGATGTCAAACACCAATGGATATGGGATCATCCATCACCCATCTACATGGGTCGAGAAGCTATACGCTAGTCTACTCTGGTATATCGATGCCCCGTCTTGATACACCCACGACTAGAGACATTAAAAGATGTACTTACCGACTACCTTTGTCCCACTAGTTTGATCCGCATCATAATCCAGCTAGTCAAGTACACATCCTAAAGGCTTTACCAATATGTAATAGAGAAACGATCAGTGTACATGTTAAGATAAAGTGCAACCAGATAGCATACTATCATGTCGAGCAAGAAAGTCCTCCCTATATATGTCCAAGCATCCACTACAATATGCATCTCATGTACAGTAATGGCCTCTAGGGCATACATATAACTAACACAAAGCACAGTGGGAATCACACAAGACTCTATGATGATCTCGGGTCTACAGACAAACCTGTACCGGTGTCACTAGAGAACTGCTATCTAACGATAGGTATAATACCAACTAGGAGTTCTCGGCAAGTCCTTCCAGTATACCCAGTCTCCACTGAGCACCCGTATACCTTCTCTGATGTCAAACACCAATAGATGTGGGATCATCCATCGCCCATCATATGGGTCAAGAAGCGCATACGCTAGTCTACTGTGGAGTATCGATGCCCCATCTCGATACTCCCACGACTAGGAACATCTGAAGGATGTACTTACCGACTACCCTGTCCCTACTAGTATGATCTGCATCATAATCCTCGTAGTCAAGTACTCATCCTAAGGGCTTTATCAACATATGATAGAGAGACAATAAGTGTACATGTTAAGATAAAGTGCAACCAGATAGCATACTATCATGTCGAACAAGAAAGTCCTCTCTATATATGTCCAAGCATCCACTACAATATACATCGTATGTACAGTAATGGCCTCTAGGGCATACATATAACTAATAATCTCTCACTTGCACTAAGGTCATTTGTTGTAGTATCTCATACTCAACGTCCTATAGAAGTCTTTCTAGGGAAAGGCTTTTGTGAGTGGATCTGTCGTGTTATCCTTCGCATCAAATCTCCTAACCTCGATCCCTAGGAGATCAACCATCTCCTAACCAGGTGATACTGTCCTCAGAATATGTCTAGAATGCTGATGGGACTTGCGTTCCTAGGCCAAAGCCACAACTCCATTGTTGTCACAATAACAGTTATTGGACGGTCAATGGTAGGAACCTTGTTCATCTCATGAACAAGAAATGTCCAGACGGCCACTTTAGTAGTATCGTTGATAGCGATGTATTCAGCCTTTATCATCTAGTTTGTCACGGTATCTAGCTTGGAACTCTTCCAACATACCATCCCTCCACTGAGGGTATAGACAAAGCCTGTGACTGACTTTCAGTCGACCTTATCACTTTGGAAGCTCGAATTGGTAAAGGACTCCCACTGGAGTTCACCGTTACCAAA
This sequence comes from Agapanthus africanus, assembly GCA_030015575.1. Taxonomy (NCBI): domain Eukaryota; kingdom Viridiplantae; phylum Streptophyta; class Magnoliopsida; order Asparagales; family Amaryllidaceae; genus Agapanthus; species Agapanthus africanus. The sequence continues at coordinate 457,436,971 of JASDDO010000019.1, read as the reverse complement.
ACCCCAAGAACATTTCTTCAAGTGCTTCTCAAGTACTTAAGAATATCCTCCACAGCTGTCCAGTGATTCTCCCAAGATCCGATTGATTCCTGATCACTACACTTAGTGAGTTAGCTACATCTAGTCTGGTACATAATATCGCATACATGATAGAGCCTAGTACCAAAGCATAGGGTATCCCTTGTACACGAGCTCTATCCAAATCAGTCTTGGAAGACATCTTTTTGGAGAGAGTGGTTCCTGAGTAAGTGGGCGAACCACCATGCTTAGAAGTCTCCATACAAAACCCCTTTAGTATGGTTTTTATTGTACCTGGATTTGGGACACTCCCAACATCCACTTAGATCTATCACCATAGATCATAATCCACAAAATGTAGTAGGTATCATCCAGATCTTCCATGGTGAATTCTCGTGATAAGAGGAGCTTAACCGAGTGTAGCATAGGAAACCATTTCCTATCAAGAGTATGTCATCTACGTACAATACGTGTAAGACAACCTTACTCTCTACAACCTTCTTATATATACAAGGTTCGTCTACCTTTTTTATGAAGTCAAACTTTTTGACTGCCACATCAAAACAGATGTTCCATCTCCGCGATACGTGCTTTAATCCTGATGGACTTAAGCATAGCCACTGGAGAAAAGGTTTCATCATAAACCACACCTGGTTATTGACGAAAACCTTTTACTGCAAGTCTAGCTTTGAAAGTCCTAACTTTTCCATTTACACCAAGAATCTTCTGAAGATCCAGTTGCTCCCGATGGGTTTTACCCCTTCAGGTGCAACATGCAAAGTCATACTTTGTTGGTGTACATGGATTCCATCTTTGATCGCATAGCATCCAGCCTTTTCATAGAGTCGCCACTCGTGATGGCCTGCCTGAACCTAGTTAGGTCATCATCTACCATGATGCAATCCTCGCTCCCATTGTCATCGAGAAAACCGTAGTATCTTTCAGGGGGATGAGGAACCCTACCAGATTCACGGAGAGGCTGAGGTTCGTTGGAGACTACTGAATCCTTTGGTTCCACTAAATCATTAGTTCTAGTTTGCACAGCTTGAACTCCTTCTAGTTCTACCTCATGACCACAAATTTCTTCACAAGAAATTCATTTTCTAAAAAGGTGGCATGCTGAGAAAGAAAACATCTTTTGCTCGTCAGTTTGGTAGAAGATATATCCTCGCTAATGTTCGGGATATCCAACAAACTTATACAGAACTGGCCTTGCCTCGAGCTTGTCCGGATTTTTCTTTTCAACATAGGCCGGACAACCCCATATGTTAACTTCCTTAAGAAATGGTCTCTTCCCATTCCATATCTCATATGGAGTGGTAGGCAATGATTTGGATGGAACCCCATTCAATAGGTATGCAACTTCTCAAGTGCATAACTCCAAAAGGAAATAGGCAACTCAACAGTACTCATCATAGAGCGCACCATATCTAATAGGGTGCGATACCTCCACCCCTGTAATACCCGAGGTGGAGTTGGGGCTGAATACCACCTACCCTGTGAGAAGTGAGATGTTATCCGGTATCGAGGTGGGAATGTAACCGATACGGATGCATACGGGGACCCACCAGAACAATAGGGAGTATCGAATTCCATTCCGAAAGTGGGCACGATCTGAACTATAAATGGAATGATATCACTCTTATAACACAGAGGCGCCTTTTGGATGAATCGGAACTTCGGAGTTTGAAAACTCCGTAGTTAAGCGTGCTTGATCTAGAGAAATTCTGGGATGAGTGACCTACTGGGAAGTAGCCCCGGGTTCATTCAAAGGGACAAAACCATGCGTCTAAGGCCAGAGCGGACAATACCATCTATGTTTGGGGGTGGGTCGTGACAAATATGGTATCAGAACCGGTCCTTCAAAAAGTAAGTCTTTGGTTCGAGGACGAACCATTGTTCTAAGTGGGGGGAATGTAATACCCCAGGTGGAGTTGGGGCTGAATACCACCTACCCCGTGAGAAGTGAGATGTTATACGGTATCGAGGTGGGGATGTAACTGATACGGATGTAGACGGGGACCCACCAGAACAATGAGGAGTATCGAATTCCATTCCGAAAGAGGGCACGATCTGAATTATAAATGGAATGATACCACTCTTATAACACAGAGGCGCCTTTTGGATGAATCGGAACTTCGGAGTTTGAAAAACTCCGTGGTTAAGCGTGCTTGAGCCCGAGAAATTCTGGGATGGGTGACCTACTGAGAAGTAGCCCCGGGTTCATTCAAAGGGACAAAACCGTGCGGCTTTGGCCACAGCGGACAATACCATCTGTGTGTGGGGGTAGGTCGTGACAGCCCCGATACACCGTTGTGCTGTGGTGAATTCGAAGGAGTAAGCTGAGAGAGAATCACATTCTCTTTTAAATAATCCTGGAACTCCATGCCCAAGTATTCTCCTCCTCGATAACATCGAAGGACTTTAATACTTCTACCCGTCTGGTTCTTAACTTCAAGCCTATATTCCTTGAATTTCTTAAAAGTTTCAGACTCGTGTTTCAACAGGAATACATGTCCGAATCTTGAGAGATCGTCGATGAATGTAATGAAGTACAAAGAACCAACCCTGGCATTTGTAGATATAAGACCGTATACATCATTATGTATATGTCTCAAGAGTTCAATAACTCTTACTCCATTTCCAGTAAACGGAGTATTGGTCATGGTACCTTTGAGACAAGACTGGCAAGTATTATAAAATGAAAATTCAAACGGATTCAAATATTCATCCTTATATAACTTAGATGGTCGTGTCGCATTGATATGGAAAAGTATACAATGCCACAAGAAGGATTCATTCATTTCCAAACTACTCCTCTTGTGTGTGTTCTATATACTTTGAACTGTGGTTTGATTTAGAACGTATATGCTATTTCATAACGCGCCTGATCCAATCAACTCTTGATTAAGAAAAATGTTCACAACATCATCCTGCAATACAAAATTATATCCTTCTTTAACTTAATAAAGAAAACTGATGTAATGTTGTATATCAGGTTCGGCATGTAATAACATTTGTTCAGAATCAATGTATTTACCATTTGGTAATACACGGTGATATTTTCCAACTGATTTAGCTGCAACACTCGCACCATTCTCTACACTTAGAGACATATCACCCAATCCCAGTTCTCTACCTTTCTGTAGCTTATGTAATAATTTACATGTGCAGGATCCTGTTCCGGTATCACATACCCAGGACGTAGAGGATACTGAGAAACAGTTCTTGGTAATGAACACACCCGAAGAAAATGCATCAACATGCACTTTCTTCGATTAGGTGGCATGGGAATCCTGATAATCCCCTATTTCCTGCTCGGACTTATAAAAATTATAAGATAGAACGGAACCAACGTTCCCCAGCTCAGTATAATAAAGAGGTCCGGTCAATGCATCCATATTATTATCTTGATTAAGGCGTGACAAGGTCGCTACCAGGAGAGAGAGAGAGAGAAAAACACTCTGTGTGCGCTCTTACAAGATCAGATTGATTATTATTTTATCTAATCAGGATGGCTCCCACTGTTTTTATCAAATCTTTCTTCAAATCCTAAAAGGTAAGACTAGCCGGGATTAATTACACCCTATAAGATCGTCAATCTTTCGGCCAAGCCAGTGTCGGTACATCGAGGGAAGTTCCCCATGCTTTCGCACGGACCTAATTAAAATAAACCTCGTTTTCCCAGGGGCGTAACCCCGTTAACACCTTTCTAGACACCTACTTGATCGGCTAATTGTAATGTGTAAAACTCTCCCAGGAGTAACTCTTACTCACAGTGGGTATCGGGATCCAACTATCTCATAGAAGATATGCAATCTCATTGCAAATTTCAACACTTGAAATTCATGATATTATTCTGCCCCTAGCAACTTATGACCTTACCAAGGTCAACAAATCATAAGCGCTGGTCAAGTTCAACCCGTCATTTCCTGATTGAATTAAACCCACCCGTACAACCCTTAACATAGTCAACAAAGTCGTATGACTACCCTAATCCAATCGCATTATATGCTTTAACAGATAAGCACTAATCAGCTACCGCACACTACGCCTTAACATAGTCAACAAACGTAGCACGAATACTAAATAGTACTTATCTGAAATAACGGAGGGCTACGACAGGTTTTTAAGAAAACCTTTTGCATAATGAACTTGATATCATTGTAGAAACGAGTGATTTGAAAAGGAGTGTTTTTGAGGTTTTTACTAGTTTTGCTAAAGAGGTCACTCCTGTTGAAGGGTCTTGGCTCTTTCCTCATCGAATGAGGTGTTGGATATTTCACAAATACCACTATGCAAAGCATGAACTAAAAAGCAATCAAAAACAAAACCGAGTGAGTTGTAGCATCTGCTAGTTTCGCTAAAATGGTCACTCCCGGTGAAAGGATCTCAGCTCTTTCCTTATCGAATAAGGTGCTGGATATTCTACAAGGAATAGCACTATGCAAAGCAAGAACTAGAGCTACCACTTTTAAAACAAGTTTCTACAACATCTTTAGGTTTCTTTTATTTCATTAATCTCATTAATGAAGTCCCATCAATTATGTTTCCTAAGCATCACAGAAGAAACGAAAACAAAAATATTTATTATATATCATATATATAATATAAGCATTCGTCTCAGAATATCAAGTGATCACATCACAGAATATCAGCAGCAGAAGATCCACATATGAAATATTGGATATACTAGGAATTCCGTGTTTTAATTAAGCCAATAAAAAACACGGATTCCACGGTCGCGATGAATAGCCAAACTAACATCCCTAGACCACTAGGAGAGCGGTAAGCAGCCTTACCAATTCTAGAGTTAGGAGACCCGATCTCAACTCCTTAAGATGGTCTCCCACTGGACTCTAGAACCCGGTTACTTGTGCTCTCCTCCTTAGGTCTATCCTAATGCGGAAAAGTAAATAATATACATCAATGGTGACATCATCCTCAACCCGGAAGTGCCCCAATAAAAGAATATTGCATACGAGTTTTTACATGAATGAAAATAAAAAACTCTCATCTCACATAAAAAACCCTGGCTATTCAAAACACGACGATCCAATATAACATATCACAGCAACACATAACATCACATGTCATCAACGTAAGTAAATATGCGTATCCCAATTGTCGTTGACATATAGCAACGAAACCGACAATACACCACATATTACACTTACGGTCGCAGAAAAGAAAGAGAAAAACTACAACAATTGAAATCCGCAACCAACTTAGACATCATAAACCCAATGTATCACATACTTTGGATTTCATGCCTAACCAAATTGTCATGCCCCTCTTTCCAGTATACGGGCAGAGGACGCGACGAGGCCGCTACGTATTTACTCAGAAGTAAACACGCTAAGCATATCTAAGCAATATAAAATGTAATGTACATAAGAGACAAGATGTAAATGAACAGCAACTTTATTTATTAAACATTCTTTTTACAGTACAACTGAAAGGTAAATACATGGAATGAAAGCAATGCCTAAACAGTGGCATAACAGAAATGAAAATACTGAAATGAAATATACAAGTAACTAGAGCTTCAGGTCAAAGGCTAGTTGATCCAAGTCCTCGCTGGTGGGCTCGATATCCTGAAGGTCCAAATCACCTGACGACATTCCAAGGAAAAGAAAGAGAATGTCTTCAGCGAACAAATCGCTCGGTAAGTCCCGTAAATAGATAAGAATGGAATAGACAGAATAGAGAGTATCTTTTTATAATGTTGTATTTAGTGTTAACGTTGTTGTTTGTAGCTTGGTACAGAAGAATGCCAGTGTATACGAGAGGAGTCCCACTATTCCGGAGACTAAGGTATACGGAGCACAAGGAACCGTTCAGCCACGGTACAACGACAATGGATATTCAAATTAGGTGTATTATGGTTACAGTCTCGTGCCACTTCTAACACCTTCCGTACCAGTCTACCCCTTATAAACCCCACGATGTCTTGATTGTATTATTTGTATTGTATAGTTTTGATTTATATAGATGGATGACTTGCCGGAACCATGATATCAGTAAATGGATGTAACTGGAGAATCATGTAGATGGTTGTATATCCATGGTTCGGTTCGGTCAATATAGATTGAATAAATTGAACAGATTGAATATATAGATTCATATTGAATTGTAGTTTGTAATTTCATACTTGAATCATATTCAAGTCAGATTGATTATATTGAGACTCGGTCTGAGTCAGACAATTAGAAAAGAAATTGAATCCTGAATTAGGTTTTGGTTTTATCGGTAACTGCTGCACATGGAGGGCAGGATTTGTGTCTTTTTCCAAGACAATTACCGTGTTGATAACACCGTTGTTTACATTGTCTACCTTAAATAGGAAAGCACCCATATCTCCGGCTCCCTGAGGCTCAAGAGATTGGTTCCGCTTAAACCTATGTTTACTAGGGTTCTTATTGTAATTTAGTATAACTTGAGGAGGTTTTATGTAAAATAGTTTTGTTATACTTCCAAATTATATCTCAAATATTTAATTATTGTCTTTAGAGTTTTCATAGATGTTTCTTTTATTCAATGTGAAATTTCTAGTGAATATGACCTAGTTTTTAAAGTATAAGGTATTTATTTGAAATATTAGAATTGTATGGCATTTTCTTGTAAATGGGATGTTTTACTTGAATTTTGGAAATGTGGAATATTATAAATATTAAAAAAATTTATTTTGATACTAATTACATATATATTTATTGATAAAAAATATAAGTTTTATTTAGAATAGAAATCACATTTTTCTAAAGAAAAATGTATTAAAAATCTTTCGAGATCGTATGCTTCTTGCGTAGGTCTGCATCTCACTCTACTAAGCCTGAGGATGTGCGATAATCCACACCATCCCGAACGGGTTCCGCAAATTGGGTTGTAGAGGCGCAATTGCAAAGATTTGTTAAATACACTTCTTATAGAAAAAGGTTTTTATAAATTGAAGGTAGTTATATGTAAAGTCGTATTTTCCCAAATCTATGTTCCCAAATTCCATCGTGCTAAGTTAGATATGTGTGTTGTGAGGAGGTAGGTCATTACCAAGTGAGTTTTTTAAGGTAATACGGTTTAAAAAGTTTAAGTATGTTGAAATGAAACATGAAGGTATTGTAATGTAAAAGTGGAATAAAACTTTCTACGGTTATTATTTTGATGTCAAACTTGTTCTATTGTCTCCGTTAATGTTTAATGTTCATGATATAAGAGTTTGGTATTATTTTGCTTAAGAAAAATAGAACTTTTTAAGGAAAAACCGAATCGGAAGTCGGATTAACTCCGCTTCCGTCGGGTTTTAGTTTTGAATGTTTTTAGAATAAAGAAAAGAAGAAGAAGTAGGGACTTACTGGATGATTGGCTAGAGGAGAGAAAGAGGAAGAGATGGGAGTTACCGGTGTGTCATTTCGTCGTCGGAAACTCCTTGAGTTGTCGCCGGAAGTTCGTCGGAGCTTCGCCCCTTGCTAACTCCACTTGTACACAAAAAGATCTTAGAATTTTCTTGAGACTTTTTGTAGGAAATTTTAGTGCGAAGGGGTGTAAAAATAGAGTAGGTATTTATAGGGAAAATTATGGTTAGGGTGTGATAAAAATGCATTTAAATTTGCATTAAAATGGGATTTAAAGGGATTTAATTATTCTCTGTAAATGTGCAGAGAATAAACAGTACTGGGGTTATGGGGGAGTCCAAGAGTCGCTAGGATTAAAGAAAATTAAGGTTTGGTCTGAGTTGAACCGGTGGCGCCGGCTCGAGTCGCCGTCTCGCTGGCCCGAGTCATGAGGTGGGGGCTCATATTGGTGCCACGTGTCCCTGACGCTTGGTCTAGCCTAGCGCACAGTTTGTTTAGGCTGTGACTCTTGGTTTTACGAGTTGTGCATGTGTAGACTCTTGGGCTTCTAAAAGATTAAAAGAATTTTAAATAAAAAGAATGTGTGGCTGATGGGATTTGAACTCTGGTGCTTTGGTTCAGCAGTGCAATGTCTTACCAATGAGCTACAAGCTCCTTCTTGTTGTTCAAAAGTAAATAAAATTCTTATAGTACTCACAGGAATTGTAAATACTCTAAGTATACATTAACTTCTAATCAAATTTATGTACACAAGAATTGGAGTTGTTACAGCCTACCCTCCTTACAAAAATTTCGTTCTCGAAATTTACAATTTATTTTAAGGACTAGTTTACAAATAAGTGAGGATATCTTGCACGCATCTCATCTTTCCTTTCCCATGTTGATTCTCTGTGAGTGTCTTTTCCCCACTTCACTTGAACCAAGTTGACTTCCTTGTTCCGAAATGACTTCACTTTCCTATCCAGGATCTCAACGGGTTGCTGCTCACAAGATAAGTCGGGCTATACAGTGAGCTTGGAATGATTAAGAATATGGCTGGGGTCACTCACATACCTTCTGAGTTGGGATATGTGGAACACGTTGTGCACTCCTTCCAATGAAGGTGGAAGTGTCAGGCGGTATGCCACTTCACCGACTCGTTCGAGTATGTCGAACGGTCCAATGTACCTTGGACTGAGCTTACCATGTCTTCCAAATCGAATCACTCTGTGGTTCGGAGATATCTTCATAAATACATGATCTCCCGGCTGGAACTCCAAATGACGTCACTTCGCATCAACCTAGTGCTTCTATCGATCTTGGGCTATACGCATTCTTTCCCTGATAATGCGGACCACATCTACAGTTCCCACTATCATTTCAGGTCTAAGGAGTTCTCTATCTCCGATATCGTCCCAACTTAATGGTTATCGACACTTCTTTCCATAAAGTGTTGCAAAAGGTGTCATTCCGATGCTTGCTTAGTAGCTGTTGTTGTATGAAAACTCAACAAGATGTAGGTGATCTTCCCACGATCCTCCGAAGTCTAACATACACGCTCTGAGCATATCTTCCAAGATCTGAATAGTTCACTCAGACTGACCATCTGTTTGTGGATGATAAGCTGTGCTGAAGTTCAGACTTGTTCCCAAGCTCGCTTGCAAACTTTGCCAAAATTATGATCAGAACCTGGTGTCACGATCGGAGACAATGCAGACCGGTACTCCATGAAATCTCACAATTTCCTGTATGAGTTCATGGGTATCAGAGATAGTACATTTTGAAGAGTTTAAATCTTACTTAGATTCTTACCTCTATGTACTTCTTTGCTAATGTCTCAGTAGATTGGCTAACTCGAAATGGGATGAAATGAGCCGACTTTGTGAGTCGATCCACAATAACCCATACCGCATCGTTACCTTTTGTGCTGCGAGGAAGTGCAGTCACAAAATCCATTGTGATGTGTTGCTACTTCCATTCTGGGATTGGTAACGGTTGAAGTAATCCAGCAGTCCTGTGATGTTCAGCCTTTACTTGCTGACACACCAAGCATTTAGCGACGCTTCTGGCTACTTCATGCTTCATTCCATGCCACCAGTAATTTTGACGTAGATCTTTGTACATCTTTGTACCTCCAGGGTGTACTGAATAGGAAGGGCTGTGAGTTTCTTTCATCAAATCTTTCCGAACAGATCCTTTTGGTACACACAATCTACTACCGTATCTTAAAGATCCGTCTTCATGGATGATGAAGTTTGTTCTGAGTCCATTCTCTACTTGTTCTCTGATCTATTGCAACTTAGCATTACTTGCTTGAGATGCTTTGATCTGATTGACAATAGTAGATTGAACTTGTAAGTTCATCAAACTTGAAGCGTTACCTGGCATGACTACTTCAATCTACATCTGATGCAAGTCTTGTTAAAGCTTCTACTGAGCGGTGAGATTCATTGCTAATGGTTGGCAACTAAGGGCATCATGTACCACATTCACCTTCCGTGGGTGATATTGCAGGTTGATGTCAAAGTTCGCCATGAGTTCTAACTATCGTCTCTGCCGCATATTAAGCTCCTTCTGAGTAAACACATATTTTAGGCTCTTGTGATCTGTTTATATGTTCACTCGTTCACCAAGAAGATAATGGTGCCAAATCTTAAGAGCAAATATAACGGCTGCCAATTCCAAATCATGCGTCGGATAATTGCGCTTATGAATCTTCAGTTGTCTTGAAGCATAAGCCGCAACCTTTCCATGCTGATATAGAACACATCCTAATCCCTTACCGGATGCATCAAAATGCACTTCGAAACCTCCAGATTGGTCCGGTATAACGAGAATAGGCGTTGATGTCAACCTTGACTTGAGTTCTACGAAAGCTTGTTCGCATGCTTCTGACCACACAATTCTTCATCTTTACATGTGAGCTTGGTCAGGGGTGTTGCTATCTTTGAAAAGCCTTCAATGAACCTTCTGTAATATCCAGTTAGACCCAAGAAACTTCGAATGTCCTTCACTGACTTTGGTGTCGACCATTCGCTTACTGCTGAAACTTTCGCTGGATCCATAGAGATTTCATCGCCTGATACAATATGTCCGAGGAAACCGACTTGATCTAGCCAAAACTCGCATTTGCTGTACTTGGCATATAGTTGATGTTGTCGTAGAGTTTCCAGGACAATTCTCAAGTATTCGACTTGTTCTTTCCGACTCTTTGAATACACCAGGATGTCGTCGATTAAGATGACAACAAAACTGTCTAGGTACTCTTGGAAAACTTAATTCATTAGGTTCATGAATATTGCTGGTGCGTTGGACACTCCAAATGGCATCACAAGAAATTCGTAATGACCATAGCGAGTTCTGAGTGCCATTTTATGGATATCAGATTCCTTGACTTTCACCTGATGATAACCTGAACGAAGATCTAGCTTAGAGAAAACACGAGATCCACTTAGCTGATAGAATAAATCGTCGATGCGCGGGAGTGGATACTTGTTCTTTATCGTTACTTCTTTTAAGGCTCTATAATCGATGCACATTCTGTATGAACTGTTCCCCTCCGAATGGCGGCGCGCAAGACTGCGATGTCTTGGCACTGAGACTCGGGGCAGATGCTAATTGGTGCTATCCGTCCACCTCTCCGAAGATGCCAAGTTGATTTATGGCACCATGTATCAAAGGTTTAGACAGATGCGGCCGATGTAGCAGACTTCGTCAGATTCCCCCTCGTTTGAGGGGTTTTTGATTGTGGGGACGCTCTTCCCTGCAGGCGCAAGCCCCTGCAGTTAATTACGCTACCGCATTGCGGTAACAACTTTCTCCTTCTCCAGATGGTCACTTCGTGTCGTGGGTGTTTGTTTTATTTGTGGTTGCCCGTGGATTGTATACGGAGACTGATTTATGTCGTCGCCCGTAGGACGTGAACTAGTCCAAATCCGTATTATCTTAGATTTGGGTTTGGGGGTTTGGTTTGAGGATACGTCAGCCATACTTGAGGCTAAGATCAACTCAAACGTTTGTTAAGGATACGTTAGTCTAACTTTGAGACTAAGATCAACTTAACGGGATCGTTTAGATCCGACAAAGGAGCGTTTTAGGCTCTATTGTTCCAGTTTAGGGACATAGTGGTCCATTGAATGTATGGCCGTCGGGACCCGTCACCTCTCTGACGACGTTGAAGGATTACAACGACAAATGTCAGAGGAGTTCAGAGATGTACCCTTGAACCGAAGTTGATTGGGGGGATTCATAGTCCAGTCTGTTTGAAGGTTTAAGGATACGTTAGCCATCTTTAAGGCTAAGATCAACTTAAACGGGACCGTTTAGATCCGACAAAAGAGCATGCGGGGCTCTATTGTTCTAGTTTAAGGACATTGTGGTCCATGGGTAGTTTAAGGACATTGCGGTCCATGGGTAGTTTAAGGACATTGCGGTCCATGGGTTTAAGGACCCCACAGTCCATTGTTAGTTTTAAGACATCTCGGTCGAGGTTAAGGACGTCGTAGTCCATGGGTTTAAGGACCCCACAGTCTGTTGTTAGTTTTAAGACATCTCGGTCAAGGTTAAGGACGTCGTAGTCCATGGGTTTAAGAACCCCGCAGTCCGTTGTTAGTTTTAAGACATCTCGGTCAAGGTTAAGGACCTCATAGTCCATGGGTTTAAGGACCCCACAGTCCATATCAAATGCGGTCATCGGGACCCGTCACCTCTTTGAAGACATTGAGGGATTACAATGCCAAGTATCAAAGGAGTGAAGAGATGTACCCTAGAACCGGAATGGCTTAAATAGTCCTTGACCCAATTTGGGATCAAGACCGATTAATTATGTTATGAGCCCATTAGCCCAGTTGATTACGAATTGAGGACTTATGGCCAGCTTGGGCTAAGTCCAATCATGTCTGGAATATTGGCTTCTTGTTGGTCCATTGAAGGAGAGGCTTTGCCTCTATCCATTTAGCCAATTGGGCCAAAGCCTAGTGTTAAACACTACAGAGCAATCAGTGTTGAACACTGGGAATGAGGTTGACAAGTTAGTGTTTAACACTAAAGATAATTGGTGTTAAACACCAGCAACAAGGCTTTCAAATTATCATAAACACTAAAACAGACCAGTGTTGAACACTGGCAATGGAGATCTCAAATTAGTGTTAAATACTAAGGTAATCAGTGTTGAACACTGCGAATAAAGTTCTTTGATTAGTGTTGAACACTAGGGCCCAACAGTGTTTCAATACTGGATTCGAGAGTTCCAATTTAGTGTTGAACACTAAGGCAAGAGGGGTCACGTGGCAACACGTGAGAGCGCCCTCCCTTCATTTATTCTGCTGAGATTATCGCATCACGTGCCCTCACGTGACGGGCATTCAAATGCTTATATGTTAAAGCTTCTGCCGAGGGTCACGTGGGTCACGTGGGGTGCTGCCTCAAAGGGGATTTCTGTAGATCTTTTGGAGGGGTCACGTGGTGACACGTGACCCTGCCTCTATGTATGTTGTTTAGAGGATCTGTTAATCTTTTCCAGGAATTAAATTCCTCGTAGGGTTAAACCCTGACAGTAATTTCAGAGGAATTAAATTCCTACTTCCTTTTGAAGATTTATATTCTGATTAGAGTTGGACTCTGAATTTTCTGTAGGAATTAAATTCCTCATACATGTGAAGAACTAAATAGGGTTAAACCCTAATAAAAGCTTTTAAGGAATTAAATTCCCATTCTCTGTTAAATTATGATCAAGAGAATTAAATCCCCGCTGTTCCAACAGAACTAGGTTCTTAATTAGGGTTAAATCCTGTTTCTTTTTGCTCTGAAGGAATTAAATTCCCATAACACAGGGTCAAACCCTAGTTTTATTTTAAAGGAATTAAATTCCTATAGTTCTGTGAGAATTAAATTCTCGTGCTTCCATTCCCTCTCTATGTTTTGGATCTGTATGGCAGGATCTCAACCCATTGAGAATTAAATTCTCAGCTTCAAGGGGAGATGTGCACTTTGCAGATCCTCTATCAAAGAGAGAAGAAATATGTTCTTCTGTTTTATATATCAGAGTTAAACTCTGTTGAGAATTAAATTCTCCTTTCTTTCAAGGAGCCTTCCCTTTCTTACCTAGGGTTTTCTTTTGCAGAAGATCCAAGTTCCTCGAAGTATCAAGGCTCTCTCTCCCTTTCTTCCCTCTGCGTATATCTCTCTTTCTCCATCCCTGTGTCTCTTGGCTCCTATTTATAGGAGAAGCAGCTGAATCAATTAGTTTTTGACGAATCTTCATTGAGAGATTTGATTTGCATCCATCATTCGTTTTTGACCTTTGGATTATTAGGTGAATTTTATTCACCATTGGATTTCAAATCCAGGGATTCTCTTTTGTTATTTCGGTTAGATTTAAAGGGAAAATCTTTCCAAACTCGAGATTTTCCCATAAATAGGTGATATTTAATCACCTCTGAACCTTTAATTTAATTGTTTCTAGATAGTCGCTTTCCTTTGGAAAGATTTGAATCTCCTTCAGAATTTAATTCTGTTAACAAAATGGGCTTTGAAAGCCGGTCACGTGTGACCACGTGACCCATGGTCACGTGTGGGCACGTGACCCCCTTGGAATGAGCCTTCCTCTTTCTTTCTGCGCTCTGTCTTCTGGTTGCTGTTTAGCTGTCACGTGCCACCACGTGACCCCTGGTCACGTGTGAGCACGTGACCCTCGTCTGGAGTCTTTTTCTTGATTTAACCGGAGAATGAGTCTGATGTTTTGAGCGTCACGTGCCAACACGTGACCCTGGTCACGTGGGAGCACGTGACCTCTTCTGAAGCCTTTTCCTTGATTTGATCAGGGAACCAATGTGCCTATGCCGCTTGCTTTTAAATGTCACGTGCCGACACGTGACCCTGGTCACGTAGGAGCACGTGACTCTTTCTGAAGCCCTTTTCTTCGATGTAGTTGGGAAACTGAACTTGTCTTGCTAATGCTTTTAGGTGTCACGTGCCAACACGTGACTGCTGGTCACGTGTAAGCACGTGACCCTTTTCTGAAGCTTTTTCCATAAGCTTTTCTGATTTTAAATCAGGAAACAAATGCCCCCACAGCGTTGTTCTCACGTGTCAGCACGTGAGTGCAACGCTGTCACCTTTTGTGACCGTTGGATTCCTTTAGGGATTTGAGGAGATGAAGCGTCTCCATCACATCCTATAAATGTTCATGTCCCTTCCGAAGAGCCTTCACTTTGCTCATCTCCTTCTTTTGAGAACTTTTTCTGAGAATTTAATTCTCTTCTTCCAGAGCTTAGTTCTCTATCTTAAAATATTTTCAGAGTTTAACTCTGTTTTAAAAGGATTCTTCCTCCTCAGGTAATGGTAATCGAAGCACCTTCGTTTTGACAAAACTCTCTGGATTTTAAATCCATATCAAGGGTTTCACAAAGAACCCATTTTTCTTCAAGTACTTTAACCAAAATATGAGACCACTTAGCCTCCCACAGTAGATCTCTTAGGGTTTAGATGATCCTTAGGGAGATGATGATGGCGGTTCAAATCCATGGAATTTAATTCCATCCCAAAAATGTTTCTAGGAATTTAATTCCCTTTTCTTAATAAGGAATTTAATTCCAATGAAGAACTCGATTTCTTCACACAGAGGCTTCCTGGGGTCTCTTGGCCCGAGGTTGTTCTTCTGCAATTAATGGAACAGGAGTTTTCTAATGATTCTCATGACCTTTATTTCAGGTATCATGGATGCCCATCTGTATGGTCTTGACGAGATCATTTCTTATGGGAATATTCGTGCACTGGGCCGCAGTCAGAACCAGGAGTTCACCGATGCTCAATGTGCCGAGATCATGAGCCGCTTTGATGAGTACAACCATCGGCTACTCCCCCGTCGCTCTTCTCTTCTGAGGCTGATCGTGCTGGCGATCAGGGAGGCTCTCCCTTTATTCTGTGCTGGTGTGCCGCTTGGGGCATTGGACGCCGCCGAGGATAAAGTACACTCGGTGTATCTGATGCACTTGATCTCAAAGAGAAGGCGGGATAATCTCATTGATCTCCTGCATCAGATTTTTCAGCAATCAGCCATACTTGCCGCCTACCGGAGGGTAGAGGACATCCGCGGGGACCCCGATGCTTGTGATCGTGAGAGGAAGCATACTCGGGAGGTTCGAAATGCTTGGAAGATCTTGAATAAAGTTAATTTTGAGTTTCTCAACCCATGCCCCGCATCTGAAGTTTTACCATTGTAAATGTGTCCTCTATATTTTGTATGAACCTCTTGAAATATGAGTGACAAGTTTTATTGTGTCTTTCCATGTTTGCATGCCTTTTCTCTGGGATTTTATCATTTTGCTACTGTTGTTGTTTGTTCTTTTAATATGCAGGGTACTACTCCATATATTCTCTTTTAAGTGTACATCAGGTTTAGGCCTCACGTGTTCTGCACGTGGGGTCCCTTGATGGGGCTGTTCACAAAATTTTCCCATGCCGTATTTTCAGTGCACAATATTGGATGCAGAGAAAGGGCCTTGGAAATAATTTCATCTCCTTGATTTTAGATGCCTTTCCTTTTTTGGGCCTTGGAAATAGCTTTACCATGCAAGATTTTCCGCGCACAGCACTTAATACACTTCTTTATATATGAGGCTATAGCTTTCTTTTCCCTTTACGGAGAGATTTATATTATTATTATTTTTTTGTAACTTGTCTTGAGAGACAAACGAGTGCCATGGCCTGCAATCGTCCGCACGCTCGTCGACAGCCATGGGAAGTTCCTATCGAGGAGATGCTCCCCCGCTTTGCCGCCCGGTTGGTGGATCCACTCCTTACCAACGATGAATAAGACTCGGCCATGTATGAACTCTCGATCCGTAGGGGGTCTCCCCTCCCAATGGGTTCCCTCTGGCTCCGGATGATCCTCACGGCCGTGCTTGCCGACATTCCTCCTCACCCGGCAGAGATGACCCTGGCGATGCTTGATGCGGCGGAAGAAAAGCTCGAGGGCTTTCATGAGGCATGCCTGATTACTCAGGCTTTGAAGGACTGCTCAATTCATCTGCTGAGCGAGATAAGAGCCCGACGGGCTGTTATGTCTGCTTTTGCAGATGGCCATGGTGCCAATCGATAGGAAGCGACTTCTCGTGAGAACCGTCGCTTTGATGTGTTGGAGAGAGCAGAGAGAGAGATGGAGAACCTTGTTCTTTGTTTTGTTAACCCTTGTATTTCTGATCCCTTGTTTGGCGATCTTTTCCCACCAATGTAGTGTGTTTGAATCAATGTACTCCTTTAATCATTGGTGGTTTGTATGCTTTCTGTTGAATTTTCATGCTTGTCAGATAGTCGCACGTGTGTCTTGTTTGCGTAAATGAGCCGTTTGTTTTTCTTTAATTACGAGCACCATC
Organism: Agapanthus africanus; assembly: GCA_030015575.1. Taxonomy (NCBI): domain Eukaryota; kingdom Viridiplantae; phylum Streptophyta; class Magnoliopsida; order Asparagales; family Amaryllidaceae; genus Agapanthus; species Agapanthus africanus. Next base: position 457,420,251 of record JASDDO010000019.1, on the reverse strand, counting down.
GTTACGTTGCATGCACATCAGTGCCTCAGGCAACATTTCCTTTTAAACATTCGTACAGTTGCAAATGCGTGCCTGATAGGATACAGATCAGAAACTTGCCACGTTATCTCCCGTATCGGGTGGTTTGCGCTGGCTTTAGATCGAGTATTGTTTGTTGAAGGGAGGTTTATAAATGAAGACATATTCTTCTCTTCAATGGTGTGTCCCCTTTTTTATCGAATGTATTCTGCGGATATTCTATCTTGATCTCCTTGCAGGACAGCGATGGCTTAGGATTCAGGATTCAATGGTGTGTCCACTTTTGCATTTTATGAGCCACGAGGGTCTCATAAAGAGTTTTTCTCCCTACAGGTCGAGAGGATCCCATAGGTGTGAGTTCTTCTTAAAGATCGTGAAGATCCTTAAGCGGGTTTTCCCTTGAGAGTCGTAAGGATCTCACAAGAGAGTTTTTCTTTCTTACAGGTCGTGAGGACTTGCAAGTGTCGGATGTGATCATCCTTATCCGTGTTTCACGGAGTCAGGGGTCTCTCAAGGTATCATAGTTTAAAGACATCACGGTCAAGGTTAAGGACCTCATAGTCCGTGGATTTAAGGACTCCACAGTTTGCTGTTAGTTTTAAGACATCACGGTCAAGGTTAAGGACCTCATAGTCCGTGGATTTAGGGACTCCACAGTCCGGTGTTTGGTTGCAGGGACCCGTCACCTCTTTGAAGACGTTGAGGAATTACAACGCCGGGTATCAAAGGAGTGAAGAGATGTACCCTTAAACCAAGGCAGAATCCGTAGGGAATCGGGGTGTTTGATCGTTAGTTTTAAGACATCACGGTCGAGGTTAAGGACGTCATAGTCCGTGGATTTTAAGGACTCCACAGTCCGGTATTTGCTCTGGATGCTTCACACGGGTTCACTGCCGTGCTTGGCGAGGACCAGGCTCCGCTCTGGATGCTTCACACGGGTTCACTGCCGTGCTCTGTGAGGACCAGGATCCGCTCTGGACGTTTTCCACGGGGTCAAAGAGTGACATTATCCGCGTTCCACGTAACCAGGAATTTTGCACTAGATGCTTCACACGGGTTCACTGCCGTGCTCGGCGAGGACTAGGCTCCGCTCTGGATGCTTCACACGGGTTCACTGCCGGGTTCTGCGATGACCAGGATCCGCTCTGGACGTTTTCCATGGGGTCAAAGAGTGACGTTATCCGCGTTCCACGTAACCAGGAATTTTGCACTAGATGCTTCACACGGGTTCACTGCCGTGCTTGGCGAGGACTGGGCTCCGCTCTGGATGCTTCACACGGGTTCACTGCCGTGTTCTGCGAGGACCAGGATCCGCTCTGGACGTTTTCCACGGGGTCAAAGAGTGACGTTATCCGCGTTCCACGTAACCAGGAATTTTGCACTAGATGCTTCACACGGGTTCACTGCCGTGCTCGGCGAGGACTAGGCTCCGCTCTGGACGTTTTCCACGGGGTCAAAGAGTGACATTATCCGCGTTCCACGTAACCAGGAATTTTGCACTAAATGCTTCACACGGGTTCACTGCCGTGCTCGGCGAGGACTAGGCTCCGCTGTGGACGTTTTCCATGGGGTCAAAGAGTGACATTATCCGCATTCCACGTGACCAGGAATTTTGCACTAGATGCTTCACACGGGTTCACTGCCGCGCTCGGCGAGGACTAGGCTCCGCTCTGGACGTTTTCCACGGGGTCAAAGAGTGACATTATCCTCGTTCCACGTAACCAGGAATTTTGCACTAGATGCTTCACACGGGTTCACTGCCGTGCTCGGCGAGGACCAGGATCCGCTCTGGACGTTTTCCACGGGGTCAAAGAGTGACGTTATCCGCGTTCCACGTGACCAGGAATTTTGCACTAGATGCTTCACACGGGTTCACTGCCGCGCTCGGCGAGGACTAGGCTCCGCTCTGGACGTTTTCCACGGGGTCAAAGAGTGACATTATCCGCGTTCCACGTAACCAGGAATTTTGCACTAAATGCTTCACACGGGTTCACTGCCGCGCTCGGCGAGGAATAGGCTCCGCTCTGGATGCTTCACATGGGTTCACTGCCGTGTTCTGCAAGGACCAGGATCCGCTCTGGACGTTTTCCACGGGGTCAAAGAGTGACGTTATCCGCGTTCGACGTAACCAGGAATTTTGCACTAGATGCTTCACATGGGTTCACTGCCGTGCTCGGCGAGGACTAGGCTCCGCTCTGGACGTTTTCCACGGGGTCAAAGAGTGACGTTATCCGCGTTCCACGTAACCAGGATTTTTGCTGAATATATCCGCATTTCACGGAATGGAGGTTTGACTCTTGGTGATATGTATATCGCCGAGCCATGGAATTGGGGGTTGCCGCTGTTCCGTTTCGCTTGATGTTGTGTCTGCTGCTATGAGACGTACGTCGAGATGATCTCTGGGCTATCTGTGAACCGTCGAGATTTGGCTTCTTGTTATGATGAAACCTGGGGGAGGAGTATGTTCCCTTTTTGTTTATGCCATTGGATTGTATACAGGGTGTGATGGAACATCACCTGTAAGGCATACATTTTATTTTTATTTTATTTCTTTTTCCGCGATGCTCTATCGTTTCAGCTTTTATATCGCGAAGGTCGCGATTGCCCCATCATTTCGGCTATTTTTCGCGGTGCCCAATCATTTCGGCTATTTATTTATTTTCTACTCGCTGCTTTTTATTGCGAGTTGCCCCATCGTTTCGGCTATTTTTCATGCATACATTTTTACTTGCTGCTTTTTATTGCAAGTTGCCCCATCATTTCGGCTATTTCGTAGGCATGTGTGGCTTGCTAGCTTTTTCGCTGCAAGCTTGGATTTTAGACACCGATTTCGGCATAGCACCGCTGCAACTGGGATGTTGCCAGGAGCGAATCATCATTTGCCTCTGTCGATATTGAACAAAGGTGGCTTAGTAAACAGGGTTAAGGGTCCTGTCGACCAAGGCTTTTGACTTCATGAGCCGTAAGGGTCTCACAAAGGTATTCCTCTCTACAAGTCGTGAGGATCTTGTAGGTGTATTTTCTCCTTAGGGATCGTGAGGATTCCTAAGTGTATGTTCCTCTGCAAGTCGTAAGGATCCTACAAGAGGGCTTTCTCCTTATGGGTCGAGAGGACCTACAAGGGTTGGACTTTGCTGGGGAAATGTTTATTCGCGCCCGTGGATTGTATACAAGGGTCAGTATTGAGCCTCTTGTAGGGCAATATCGAAGGTTGTGGAGGATTTGCTTAAGAACAGGTTTAGGTTTCTGTAACTTAAGACTTTCAAATCTCATGAGCCGTGAGGGTCCCATAAGAGAATTCTCCTTACGAGTCGTGAGGATCTCGTAAGTGTATTTTCTCCTTAGGAATCGTGAGGATCCCTAAGTGTGTTGCTCCTTTATGAGTCGTAAGGATCTCACGCAGGTGGTTTCTCCTTACAAGGTCGAGAGGACCCTACAAGTGTCTTTTAACGAGGTTGCGCCCTTTCGGGTTTTCACGAACACTTGCCGGCAGCCCTGCTGTTTTTACTCACGGAGCCCTTTCGGGTTTTCATCCGTGCCCATTTTGCTTATGGACATACCGTTTTTTTTTATTCTTTTTCATATTTTTTTTTATTTTTTCTTTCTCTCTCCTTTTTTTTTATCTCGTCAGCCTAAAGATACTGCGGTAGTAGTTTTAGGGACGTTTCGGTCCGTTGTTAGTTTAAAGACATTTCGGTCCGTCGATAGTTTAAGGACGTTTCGGTCCGTCGTTAGTTTAAGGACGTTTCGGTCCGTCGTTAGTTTAAGGACGTTTCGGTCCGTTGATATGGGAAGGCCGGCTGCTGCTTGTAAAGTCTGAGCCTAGGAAGATAGTGAGCGGACATAGTCGTCGTCATCTATCATTGACCCAGGCTGTGGCTTATCAGGCGTAGTATTTCTTTAAGAAGCGGCCGTTTATTGGCCTGAAAGGCCTTTCACCGTGCATGTCCATGAGTAGGTAGGCTCCACCCTGGTAGACCTTGTCTATGATGTACGGGCCTTCATAGTTTGGCTCAAATTTTCCTCGCTTGGCTCGATTGGGGATCATAGGTCTTTTGACCACTAGTACGAGTTTGCCTTGGCGGAATGTCCTCGGCCTGGTCAATCTTTCGTACGAGCGCGTCATCTTTGCTTTGTAGGCCTCTAGATGTTGTTGCGCTATGAGCCGGGTTTCGTCGAGGGCATCAAGCTCCTCAAGCCGAAGGTGAGCATTTTCTTCGTTCGTCAGCTCGTGGTGGACTGCTACTCGTAGAGAGGGTAACTCTATCTCGAGGGGGAGCACTGCTTCCGTCCCAAATACCAACGCGTACGGCGTTGTGTTCGTGGCCGTCTTGAATGTAGTTCGATAAGCCCAAAGGGCTTCTTGCAGCCTTTCGTGCCAGTCTCTCTTATTCCTGGAAGCGGTCTTTTTTATGATCTTCCTCAAGGTCTTATTGAAGGCCTCGGCCAGACCGTTAGCTCGTGGGTTGTAAACCGAAGAATATCTCCAGTCTATATTGTGCTGCTGTGCGAAGCGGCTAATCTTATGGCTTCGGTAGGCCGGCCCATTATCGGAGATAATCCGCCGTGGAGTTCCGAACCGATAGATGACGTGCGTCTTGAAGAAATGGAGGATATTCTCCGTCTTCACTTCCCTCAGTAGTACTGCTTCTGCCCATTTGGAGAAGTAATCAGTTGTCGCCAGGATAAAACGGTGTCCCGGGGATGATGCTGGCTCAATGGGGCCGACTATGTCAGTCCCCCACATTTCGAATGGCCAGCTAGCCACCGTTGGGTGCAGTGGATTCGGATGTTGGTGGATGAAGTCTCCATGAATCTGGCATGAGTGGCATTGCTTCGCATACTCGAGGCAGTCCTGGATCATCGTGGGCCAGTAGTAACCTATCCGTTTAATTTTTAACTTCATCTTTGGGCCTGCTTGGTGAGAACCGCAAAGTCCGTCATGAACTTCCTGAATGACTCTCTCTGCTTCGTCAGGTCCTAAGCATCTCAGCTATAGAGAATCAAACGATCTCTTGTATAGAATATCGTTGACGAGAGCGAAAGATAGAGCTCGTTTCATGAGCTGATGTCTTGAGGACGCTTCTTTGGGCATTCGGTGGGACTTAAAGTAGTCTATGAAGACTTCCCTCCAGTCTTCGGCCTTCTCATGGTCTTTTATTTGTAGGGTCGTCTGCTCAGTCGCTCCCTTCTCCTTATATAATTCCGGAGGTATTTCCGCCGGGGCGAGCACTCGACGGCTTTGTACCACGATTCTGACGTCATCGAGGTTCTCGTCAGCCAGTTCTTTAGCAAGTTTGGCCAACGCGTCTGCTTTGCTGTTTTCCGCGCGCGGTATGTTCTCCAAAATATAGGAGGGAATTTGGGTCAACAGTTGTTGCACCTTTTCGCCGTACTTCACCAACTCCGGCTTGCACGTTTGGTAGTCACCATTTACTTGACTAACGACCAGCCGAGAATCCCCGTGTATAAGGAGGTCTTCAATTCCCATGTCGATGGCGATTTCGAGGCCTGCTATCAGAGCTTCGTATTCAGCTTCATTGTTTGTCCTCGGCTCTGTTAAAGAGAAGGCGAAGCGCATTATCCCTCCTTGTGGAGTTGCAAAGACGAGGCCTATCCCCGATTTGATCATTGGGATACCTTGTTTCTGTTTCTTTACGGAGGACGCTCCATCGAAATAGAGTTCCCATCGGGTGCTTCCGCCGCTAATCGCATCAAATGCATGCTCGTCCGGCAAATCACAGTTCAGAGGAGAATCGGGCGGTATCGGGTGCTCAGCGAGGAAATCAGCAATGGCCTGGCCTTTCATTGCCTTGAGAGGTTGATATGTTATCGAGAACTCCATCAAGAGCAGGGCCCATTTAGCGAGTCGTCCTGTCAATATGGCTTTTGACATCAAGTACTTAAGGGGATCCACTTTTGAAATGAGACGGACTTCATGTGCCAACGCATAGTGCCTGAGCTTTGTTATCGCGAAAATTAACGCCAAGCAATGTTTTTCAACGGGAGAGTAGTTGCTTTCTGCCCCCAGTAGAACTCGACTTAAGTAGTAGAGTGCTCTCTCTTTCCCCTGACCGTTCTCTTGTGCCCATAATGCGCCCAAGGAACCTTCGAGGGCGGTTGTATAAAGAATGAGGGGTTTTCCTTTGACCGGCGCAGCCAACACCGGAGGGTTCTGCAGGTACTGCTTGATCTCGTCTAGTGCACCTTGGCATTTGTGATCCCAAACGAATGGAGTTCCCTTCTTCATCAGGTGGCTGTAAGGACGGCATTTGCCTGAAAGATTGGCGATAAATCGCCGGATGTATGCGAGCTTCCCTTGGAGAGACCGCAACTGCTTGAGGGTTCTTGGCGGAGGCATTTCCATGATCGCTTTAATCTTTGACGGATATATTTCAATACCTCGGTGTCGAACGATGAATCCCAGGAATTTACCCGAGGAGACTCCAAACGCGCATTTGAGGGGATTCATTTTCAAATTATATTGCCGAAGGCGTCGAAATACAGTCTCCAGATGCTTTAAATGATCATCGTATGACATGCTCTTTACTACGAGGTCATCGATATAGCACTCGACGATGTCATGTATGAGGTCATCGAAGATTTTTTTCATGGCCCTTTGATAGGTAGCGCCAGCGTTCTTTAGACCAAAGGGCATAACCCTGTAGCAGAATATACCCAAAGGGGTCCGGAAAGCGGTGTGCTTCTGGTCTTCGGGATGCATCTTTATCTGATTGTATCCTGACGAACCATCCATAAAGGAGAAAACCTCGTGAGTGGACGTGTTATCTATCATTAGCTCGGTTACCGGCACCGGGAAATCGTCCTTTGGACAGGCTTTATTGAGATCCCTGAAATCCACGCATATGCGTACCGTCCCATTCTTCTTCATTACCGGGACGATATTGGCGATCCAGTCGGGATATTGGACTTCTTGGATAAATCCAGAATCGATCAGCTTCTTGACTTCGGCGTTGATGCTCATTTCAAGCTCGAATCGCATCCTTCTTGGCGCCTGCTTGACTGGCTTGATATCTGGGGATATTGCTAATTTATGCACAGCAATCTCCGGATCTAATACTGGCATCTCGGAGTAGTTCCACGCGAAGCAGTCTTTATGCCGTAGAAGCACGTTCTTTAACGCAGCCACCCTTTCTTCGGATAGCAGCTCGCTGACAAAAGTCGGTCGCGGGTCGTCTGCCGATCCCAACTCAATCTTCTTGAGGTTATCTGCAGTAGTATGTATACCATCTTCCAGTTCTTTCGGAGCGGGCGGAAATTCTGAGATCACCTCATCATCGCTGTTCTCAAAGCACCGGGGAAGGTCATCTACGTTCTCGGGCTCTTCTCTTAATATCGTAATCGTATAACAGGTGCGAACCCGCTCCCCGGACTGAGGTGGACCCGTTCTGCTCTTGCGGCCTTGGGTTCATGCTTTTGGGGCGGCGTTACCCTCCAGCCGTCGGATAAAGCGAATCTGCCCTGTTGGTACTGGTCCTCGACCCAGTTCTTGAAGGTGAAGCAGTCTTCGGTATGATGTCCTATGGCTCGGTGATAAGAGCAATAGCTCAGATGAGAAGCCTCGTTAGCTTGCTCAGGATGTCTAGACTCTGGAAGCGCGATCATTTGATGTTTTATAGCGAGCTTGAGTAACTTCTCCGTCTTATCTCGGGGGAAGGAGTACGCTCGACTCATCTTCTTCATGAGGGACAAATCCGAGCCGTGCAACACCCGACCACGTAACCCTCTAATCCTGCGTCGTTGTTTTCGGCTCTTCTTTCCGCTTCTTGATTTGTTTCCGTCTCTGCGCCGGGCCTTTCGTATAACGGATTGACGAGGATGAGCGTCTTTGTCTTTTGCAGCCTGTTGAAATAGACGTTGCGTCCTGGCCTTCTCGTAGATGGCCATTTCGCGGTTGTGGTCTTCCCGAGCTTTCTGACCCACTTTCCTGATAGGCTTGCCCATTCGTTCTTCAAACGACGGACTCGGCGCTTCAATCGCGGGGTCTAGTTTTGATGAGGGGTTGGCATCTCCCGACGAGGCGTCCTCTTCTTCATCAAAGGTATATATGGCGTAGCTACTGTGGGCCCGTTCCCGTTTTCCGGCTCTTGCGTATCCAAGCCCGAGTGTTTCCATTTTCACGTTGGGCAATTTGCGTTGAGTCCCGGGGACATCCCAAATCCTGTTGTAGAACCGAGCCTGCCGAACAGTCTGTCTTAAGGGTACTCCTTGGCGCTTCAATAGCTTCTTTAATCCATTTGTATAGTATCTGGGCAGACGGATGGGTTGGAGCCTGTCAAGTGTAGCATCCGCGCCATGCCAGATCTTTTTCTCTATTTTCGACTCTGAGGATCGGTAGAATAGGATCACCTTCTCACCCCTTTGCCTGGGAGGGATGTAAAATGTTTGCAGGTCCTGCACATTGTGAGCCTGAAACGTGTCGAGATCCTTGTAGTGTTCTCGCGGTACCATGGTGATTTGCAAACTATGGTCATCGCCAGGGGTGCTTGTATTGACAGCCGATCGGAGAACACAGCATTAACTTCATCTTCTGAATCACTTCCGAAGACTAACATGGGGGCGGGCGTCCCCAGGTTGTTGCGTTGAGATGGCCCTGCATAAACTATCTCTTCTTCTTCTTCGGTATCGCTCCCGAAAACAGGGATGGTGGCGGCGGCTTTGTTCTCCGGATTGTGACACCTTTCTGTATCCTCGAAATCTGGCAAAAAGTACTTCGCATCTTCATATTTGCGGACTTCGTTCACGGAAAATGGGTTTAACTCACCTGTTACGGTGTACTCGAAACCATCCTTAAAGTACTTCATACACTGATGTTGTGTAGAAGGGATGATGTTGTACTCGTGTAGCCAAGGACGACCGAGCAGGGCGTTATAGCATGTCTTGGCGTCAATGACATGGAATTTGATGTCTGTGACGAGAAGTCCAAAGCGTAATGTTAGTATCACAGATCCGAGAGTCCGTGACGATTGTGAATCGAAACCGGAGATAGTAATTTTGTCACGAGCGAGGTGTTGCACACTCATGCAGATTTCCTTCAACACCCGAACATTAAGGAGATTGACGGAGGATCCATTATCCACCAGGATCTTGCCTATCTTGATATCATGGCAGTATCCGGAGACATATAGGGGACGGTTGTGTTCGCACGTCCCGAGAATGAGGTCTTCATCACCGAAAGTGATGTCGGCCGTATGCACTTCCTCCAGTTCATCCTTCATCTTTTCAGTGGCGAGGAGGGCTTGGAATTGCTCAGGTTCTTGTAACGCCTTAATTAGTGAGTCTCGCGCTTCTTTTGATAATAGGAGGGCATCGAGAATGCTAAGCTGAGAAGGTAGCTTCCTTAGGTGCGCGAGGATGTTATAGTCCACCTTACCCTTCCTAGAAGGGTCTTCGGCAGCCAGCTCTCTCATGACTTGGTCATCTAAAGTGATATCTTCAGTGACCTTTTCCTTTCTCTTATCCTTTCTACTTACGGGCCCGAGATTCTTTTCTGGGAGTGTGCGATTGCGCAGCTGAATGTTCTCGCAGATCTCCGATTTCTCCTCTTTCCCTAAAACGGATTCTTTGAAGAGAGGGCCCAGAGCCATTTCTTCATCAGAGTCACTCCCAAAGGTGAGAACTTGTGACCCCCCGGCGTGAGCCATACAACAGTTGCCAGTAGTTCTGTTGTGCCCATCGATAGTACTTCTTCGCTCCCGACGGCTCTTGCGTTTCATGCGCTTAACATGTTGCCGACGAGCAACATATCCTTGCCACCATATCTTAAAGGCGTCGCACTCCTCCGTGGGGTGTGATATTTTCCGGTGATATGCGCAATAATCAGGGTGCCTCTCCACCCCATCGTGTGTGTTTCCTTCCGAGGGCGGTAGCTTCATCCCCATTGACATGGCATTGGCAAACCTTTTTCTCGTCTTGAATATCTTCTTGTCTACTTCGGATGCCTTTCGCTTTGGCGGAGGTAGGTCAACTCTTTCGTTCAGTCGCCTGCATTTGGCTCTTTTCGATGTGGCCATCTCACGCTCCTGGTCCGCTTTACTTTTTAGACGAATCTCGTCTAGAAAAGCGTCGATCATTTCATCTGTCGGCCATGCACGATCTGGTACAGGCTCTGCCTCCAGCTTCTTAGTGCCAGGAGTTTTCCCATCATCGGTAAACGAGTGGGAGATTACGTTACAACTCGCCACATATCCTTCGGATTCATCCGACGAGCTCTCTCCATCATCTTCCTCTTGAAAGATGTGGTTGAGGAACTCTTGCAGTGTGACAGGAGTTCGCGCCTTTTGATTGTATTCTTCCAGCGCGTCGATTTGCTTCTGCAAGTTCGTGTGCTCGTCTCCAAGCTTCACGGTCTTCTTGGATTTCTTCTTCTTTTTCTTCGAAGATTTTGACGGTTGGGCGTGAGTATTTGGGTCCTCATCGCGAGTCTTCGTAGCTGGGCGGCGCCTTAGCATCCCTTCGATAATTTGAGGTTCAAGAGGGTCCTTCCATTCGATCGCAGGGCACGCATGAAGGTCTCTCAGCATTCTTTTGGTTTTAGTCGATAGCACGACCTCCCATGGAGCTTCTTCAATAAAGGAGCAGGTTGCCCCCGGTGTATCTGCTTTCTTAGGAGTATGCGGTTGTGGTGGGTTCACCTTCCACTTTTCGGACAGTACAAACTTCCCCTGGAGGTATTGATCTTCAATCCATCCTTTGAAGACGAAGCAATCTTCAATCGGATGGCTTACCGTTTGATGGTAAGGGCAATAGTTAGGGTTATTCACCTCGGTGGGTTGCGGCGGTCGCCTTGGATTTGGTAGGCTTATAAGTCTGTTGCGTATTGCCAGCTCGAATAACCGTTTCGTCTTGTCTCGTGGGAACGAGTAGGGACGCTTCATCTTCTCATTATAATACCGGCGTCTTTCCTCCAGTTGATTTGCCGGTTTCGGGGCGTTAGGTTGCTGTTGGGCATTCGCAACAAAGGTTGCCCTTCCTTTACCCTTGTCATTCCGAGGTTCCGACTTCGGGGGGGTGGTCTATGACCCATCTGGTCCATCTGAGCCAACTTGTCGATTAAAGCCTGGAATGTGGTTGGCTTAAAGAACATCATAAACTGGGAGATAGTTGCGTGGGGGTCTAGGGTTCCCACGAACATGCCCACTGCGGGTGCCTCCTCAATGCGTTGTTCACATCTCGACCACAAGTTCCGCCAGCGTATAGCATACTGGACCCAGGTTTCGCCTGGTTTTACCCTGGCGTTAATCAGTGCAGTTATGGGAGTGCGTTCGCTGGCACTTGCGAATCGCTGAGTGAATAACAACTCCATTTCAGCGAACGTTTTGATAGAATCGTTCGGGAGTTCCGAATACCATTCGAACGCAGTTTCTGATATGCTGCCCACGAACTGGCGGAGCAACAGTTTATCATCACCGCCGGTGTTACCGCAGAGGGCCCGGAACTGGGCGACATGTTGATGGGGTTTGCCGGTCCTCTTGTACACGTGGAATTTTGGTATCGTATAGCCTTGCGGGTATTTGATTTGGTCGTACCAGCTTGGATACGGCCGCCCCGTTTTCACGACTTGACCAGCTGCCTCAGTCGCGTGATGAACCCGGATTTGCTGGGCTATATAGTCAACCAAGTCCGCCTTAGAGATTGCCTCCTCCTTGGCCGTTGAGAGGGCTGGTGGTGGATTTGACGTTTCTCCTCGGTCGTCTTCAAGAACGATTGGGGGATCCTCGGCAGGTAAGTCCTGCTGGATCATCATTCCTATCATATCTTGGAAGAGAAGGCCCATACGTTGTATGTTGGCCGTTTGTTCAGCAGCCTCTTTGTCCTTTTTCTCCAGTATCCGGCGAAGGAATTCAGCGTCGGTTTCTTCCTCCTGGCGCGCGTCTGAGGACGTTTCTGGGCTTTCTTTTGGCCCGGTAAGTGCGGCCATAGCATTCATCATTTCCTGAAGCTTTTCATGCTGCTCCTGGGCACGGATCGGGTTAGCGGTCGGTGGCCCGTAGAAGTGCGGCTTTCCTCCTTTCCAGAGGCCATGTAAACAGTGTGCACCACCATGCCCCCAGACCTAGGGCGTCTGGGCTCAGTGCTTTTAGTCGTCGTTGCATGCTGGGGGGTCTTATCTGGCCTCCTCCTTTTATGAGCCATGGAGGTTGAGGGGGCCGTTGAGGTGGGCGTCCAGACAGCCTTTTGGGGTTTAGCCTGGTGACCAGCTTCCGGTGGATTTTCAGCCTCTTGTGCTGGCGGGAGAAGTTTGGATCGATGATCGAGTCTCGGGCCTGCCGCCAAACCTTATAGATTTTGGAAGACAGCCGTTGAGGAGATCGGGGCTGTTCTGGTTTTATTTCCACAACCTTTTTTAATGGGGGAGGAGACCTCTTCAGCACTGCGGTAGGAGAATTCCTTCGCACCTTATTTAGCATTTCGAAGCTGTTCCCAGTTGGAACAGCAGCATTAACTTCTGCCATCGGGACTGATGGAGTCAACCCGGAGGGGGAGTTGCCCCTAGCCTTCCTTACTCGGCGCCAATGGCGACGTCGAGCGTGTAGAGCGAACGGCGTAGGGTCAGCGGTAAGAATGGTTTCGTCTTGCCCCCTGTTTGGGTGGGGGTCGCTGTTGGTATTAGCCTGTCAAAGACCGATGTCCTTTGGGCAGCAGGAGCGGGAGCTGAAGCCGTCAATCTTGTAAAAACCGACCTTTTGGCTGGAGAAGCCGCCTTGACGATTTCGGGGGCAGGAGCGGCCACTTTCTTAGAAGCAGCCTTCTCTGAGATTGTAGGCCCAATGATGAGTTCGCAGGATTTCTGGCCCAATGTAGAGAAGACCGAGGCGTTGACGTCGGGCGACTCGTTGAGAGGAGCCACGGCAGGGGTAAGACGATCAAAGACCGACTTCTTGAGAGCTTCCGTTGTCAGCACTGGAGCGTTGAAGCTTGTCGGCGGGAGCATGGTCCCAAAGAACAATCCTGTGGTGGCGCGAGTGACCTGTTCCACGGGCATTGTGAATAACGAAGCAGCTTGGGGTCCGTAGGCTATACCTCCTGGCGAGGCAAAGCGTTGGTCGCAATTGCAGTCTGAGCAGTTGGAGAATTTCACGGAAGTAGAAGCCATCGATCCTTTGCTTTCTGCAATAAGCGAGACGCCAATTCTTAGTATCTTGAAACCCAAGGGCAACCATTAGCGAACCGCGATTGGTTCGCGAGTCATGACACACGAAGTGTGGAGTGGAAAGAGGAAAAGGTCCCACCGGGCGTGCCAGAATCTGTTCCCCTCCGAATGGCGGCGCGCAAGACTGCGATGTCTTGGCACTGAGACTCGGGGCAGATGCTAATTGGTGCTATCCGTCCACCTCTCCGAAGATGCCAAGTTGATTTATGGCACCATGTATCGAAGGTTTAGACGGATGCGGCCGATGTAGCAGACTTCGTCAGATTCCCCCTCGTTTGAGGGGTTTTTGATTGTGGGGACGCTCTTCCCTGCAGGCGCAAGCCCCTGCAGTTAATTACGCTACCGCATTGCGGTAACAACTTTCTCCTTCTCCAGATGGTCACTTCGTGTCGTGGGTGTTTGTTTTATTTGTGGTTGCCCGTGGATTGTATACGGAGACTGATTTATGTCGTCGCCCGTAGGACGTGGACTAGTCCAAATCCGTATTATCTTAGATTTGGGTTTGGGGGTTTGGTTTGAGGATACGTCAGCCATACTTGAGGCTAAGATCAACTCAAATGTTTGTTAAGAATACGTTAGTCTAATTTTGAGACTAAGATCAACTTAACGGGATCGTTTAGATCTGACAAAGGAGCGTTTTAGGCTCCATTGTTCCAGTTTAGGGACATAGTGGTCCATTGAATGTATGGCCGTCGGGACCCGTCACCTCTCTGACGACGTTGAAGGATTACAACGACAAATGTCAGAGGAGTTCAGAGATGTACCCTTGAACCGAAGTTGATTGGGGGGATTCATAGTCCAGTCTGTTTGAAGGTTTAAGGATACGTTAGCCATCTTTAAGGCTAAGATCAACTTAAACGGGACCGTTTAGATCCGACAAAAGAGCATGCGGGGCTCTATTGTTCTAGTTTAAGGACATTGCGGTCCATGGGTAGTTTAAGGACATTGCGGTCCATGGGTAGTTTAAGGACATTGCGGTCCATGGGTTTAAGGACCCCACAGTCCATTGTTAGTTTTAAGACATCTCGGTCGAGGTTAAGGACGTCGTAGTCTATGGGTTTAAGGACCCCACAGTCTGTTGTTAGTTTTAAGACATCTCGGTCAAGGTTAAGGACGTCGTAGTCCATGGGTTTAAGGACCCCACAGTCCGTTGTTAGTTTTAAGACATCTCGGTCAAGGTTAAGGACCTCATAGTCCATGGGTTTAAGGACCCCACAGTCCATATCAAATGCGGTCATCGGGACCCGTCACCTCTTTGAAGACATTGAGGGATTACAATGCCAAGTATCAAAAGAGTGAAGAGATGTACCCTAGAACCGGAATGGCTTAAATAGTCCTTGACCCAATTTGGGATCAAGACCGATTAATTATGTTATGAGCCCAATAGCCCAGTTGATTACGAATTGAGGACTTATGGCCAGCTTGGGCTAAGTCCAATCATGTCTGGAATATTGGCTTCTTGTTGGTCCATTGAAGGAGAGGCTTTGCCTCTATCCATTTAGCCAATTGGGCCAAAGCCTAGTGTTAAACACTACAGAGCAATCAGTGTTGAACACTGGGAATGAGGTTGACAAGTTAGTGTTTAACACTAAAGATAATTGGTGTTAAACACCAGCAACAAGGCTTTCAAATTATCATAAACACTAAAACAGACCAGTGTTGAACACTGGCAATGGAGATCTCAAATTAGTGTTAAATACTAAGGTAATCAGTGTTGAACACTGCGAATAAAGTTCTTTGATTAGTGTTGAACACTAGGGCCCAACAGTGTTTCAATACTGGATTCGAGAGTTCCAATTTAGTGTTGAACACTAAGGCAAGAAGGGTCACGTGGCAACACGTGAGAGCGCCCTCCCTTCATTTATTCTGCTGAGATTATCGCATCACGTGCCCTCACGTGACGGGCATTCAAATGCTTATATGTTAAAGCTTCTGCCGAGGGTCACGTGGGTCACGTGGGGTGCTGCCTCAAAGGGGCTTTCTGTAGATCTTTTGGGGGGGTCACGTGGTGACACGTGACGCTGCCTCTATATATGTTGTTTAGAGGATCTGTTAATCTTTTCCAGGAATTAAATTCCTCGTAGGGTTAAACCCTGACAGTAATTTCAGAGGAATTAAATTCCTACTTCCTTTTGAAGATTTATATTCTGATTAGAGTTGGACTCTGAATTTTCTGTAGGAATTAAATTCCTCATACATGTGAAGAACTAAATAGGGTTAAACCCTAATAAAAGCTTTTAAGGAATTAAATTCCCATTCTCTGTTAAATTATGATCAAGGGAATTAAATCCCCGCTGTTCCAACAGAACTAGGTTCTTAATTAGGGTTAAACCCTGTTTCTTTTTGTTCTGAAGGAATTAAATTCCCATAACACAGGGTCAAACCCTATTTTTATTTTAAAGGAATTAAATTCCTATAGTTCTGTGAGAATTAAATTCTCGTGCTTCCATTCCCTCTCTATGTTTTGGATCTGCATGGCAGGATCTCAACCCATTGAGAATTAAATTCTCAGCTTCAAGGGGAGATGTGCACTTTGCAGATCCTCTATCAAAGAGAGAAGAAATATGTTCTTCTGTTTTATATATCAGAGTTAAACTCTGTTGAGAATTAAATTCTCCTTTCTTTCAAGGAGCCTTCCCTTTCTTACCTAGGGTTTTCTTTTGCAGAAGATCCAAGTTCCTCGAAGTATCAAGGCTCTCTCTCCCTTTCTTCCCTCTGCGTATATCTCTCTCTCTCCATCCCTGTGTCTCTTGGCTCCTATTTATAGGAGAAGCAGCCGAATCAATTAGTTTTTGACGAATCTCCATTGAGAGATTTGATTTGCATCCATCATTCGTTTTTGACCTTTGGATTATTAGGTGAATTTTATTCACCATTGGATTTCAAATCCAGGGATTCTCTTTTGTTATTTCGGTTAGATTTAAAGGGGAAATCTTTCCAAACTCGAGATTTTCCCATAAATAGGTGATATTTAATCACCTCTGAACCTTTAATTTAATTGTTTCTAGATAGTCGCTTTCCTTTGGAAAGATTTGAATCTCCTTCAGAATTTAATTCTGTTAACAAAATGGGCTTTGAAAGCCGGTCACGTGTGACCACGTGACCCATGGTCACGTGTAGGCACGTGACCCCCTTGGAACGAGCCTTCCTCTTTCTTTCTGCGCTCTGTCTTCTGGTTGCTGTTTAGCTGTCACGTGCCACCACGTGACCTCTGGTCACGTATGAGCACGTGACCCTCGTCTGGAGTCTTTTTCTTGATTTAACCGGAGAATGAGTCTGATGTTTTGAGCGTCACGTGCCAACACGTGACCCTGGTCACGTGGGAGCACGTAACCTCTTCTGAAGCCTTTTCCTTGATTTGATCAGGGAACCAATGTGCCTATGCCGCTTGCTTTTAAATGTCACGTGCCGACACGTGACCCTGGTCACGTGGGAGCATGTGACTCTTTCTGAAGCCCTTTTCTTCGATGTAGTTGGGAAACTGAACTTGTCTTGCTGATGCTTTTAGGTGTCACGTGCCAACACGTGACTGCTGGTCACTGTAAGCACGTGACCCTTTTCTGAAGCTTTTTCCATAAGCTTTTCTGATTTTAAATCAGGAAACATGAACCTTCCTTCTTCTTCACAAGCAGTACTAGTGATCCCCAACTTGACGTGCTAGGACGAATCCATCCTTTTGCCAATAATTCTTCCAACTGAGGTCGGACTTTATTCAAACCTACCGGACTTAATCGATAAGGTGCTTTGATCACCGGTTATGCTCCTGGTATTAAATCAATGCTGAATTCAAGAGCTCGATCGGGAGGCAAACCTGATATATCGTCAGGAAACACATCGTTGAACTCTCGAACTGCTTCTGGCTTTGATCCTTCCTCCGCTTGAATTGCCGCAATCATTGCCTTCTTTGGTTTCGCCTTGTAAGTACATGGCTCTAGGGTATGGTCTCCACTTTTAAAATAAAAGAACGGATGCTTTGGAATCTCGAATACTACCCTCCTTTGACGATAGTCAATGGTAGTATAAAATGTTCCGAGCCAATCCATACTTAGAACCACATCGAAGTTCGGTATGTCCAGCACCTTGAAGTCAGCATAGAATTCTCTACTGCAGACGACTACTGGACACAAGCTGTATCCCATTGTTGCCTTTAGAACGTCGTTCCCTGAACTGATATTCCAGCTGGATACAAGCGGTGTGACTGGAATCGCATGAGTTCGAATGAACCATTGCGACATAAAGCAATGAGATGCTCCGGTATCGAAGAGTGCTAGTGCAGAAAGTAAGGCTACTAAGATTGTACCTAAGTTATGTGGGATAGGTTTTTGGTATAGGGAAAAAATATATGGGTGGGTATTAAGACTAAAAGAAAAGCTGGTGAAGAAAGGGTTACCAGTGATGACTTGGCCAGTGACCTCAACTTCTTCCACGGTCATCGTGAAAGCCTATCACCGTGGTACATTACTCTTAGCTGGAGGAGCATTCCTCTGAACGTTCCTTTGAGCTTGATGGAACTGACGAGGAGGAGGTGCAGTCGGTGGTCCTCTAGATGGTGGAGCAGGGAGAGCGAGTCTTGGAGCAGGTGCCTGAAGGGCTGGTCTCTGCTGGTAAGTGATTGCTGGCCAGAGTGCAGCAATTGGGTTGTGTCTTCGGGTACAAGACCCAATATCATGAGTAGCTGAGCCGCAGACTAAGCAAAGACGGTTGGCTCACGGCAGTCTTTCGCCAAATGTTTATCTCTCCTGCAGTAGGTACAAAAGGCTGGGCTGGGCTGGTTGATTGATACTCCCAGTCTCCTGGGCACAAATGGTGGCCTTGATGAGGCTCCTCCTGCCATCTGGGTGGCAGGACGCTTAACTCTAGCAGATTGAGATCTGCCCCTCATCGTTACTACTACCTCATAACGGCAGGCAGCTTTCAGAGCCGATTCATGAGTCGGAAAATCTCTTGTGGCTAATGCAGCCTGGATCTCCGAATCTAACCCTTGTTGAAATTGACGGGCTCTGATCTCATCCGTAGGTATCAGGTGTGTCGCAAATCTATTAAAGTATTGTGTTAGCTGTGTAGTATGTGATATTTCAAAATCTAATTATTGAGACGTATCTTACCGACTAAGCATGGTGAACTCAGCATCGTATTCATCCACTGATTTGGTCCACATCGAACCCTGTTGTAAGTGGATGAACTGTTGTTCCATGTCAAACCTGGCAGTCTCTGGGAAATACTTTGCGTCGAACATGTCGTGGAAAGTCATCCATTCGATGGGTTGATCAAGACGGCTTTCTTCAGCCTTCTACCAAACCCGTGCATTGTCCGTGAGCTGCAGCTTCGCAACTCGGACCCAAGCTATCTCTGGTACATGTGCCGCTGCCGAATCATCTTCGATGCTTTGAGCCCATTCCTCCGCTTCCAGAGGGCTCTCCTTTCCTGAGAATTGTTTGGGGTGCAAACCTCTGAATTGCTTCACCCCAGGTGCTTCTACCTCTGGTCGGTTCATCAAGATAGCAGTCTGCTGCTGATGTCCTTCCAGGAGGCTGCGGATTGCTTCAAACAAAACCGTCTACTTGTTGATCGGAGTAGTGATGGCAGGTGTGAGTGGTAGTAGTGGGGGAGTGTTGTAGATATTCGTGCTGCTGTTGTTTGGGGAATCCATAACCTTGAAAGAAAGATTTGAGTTAAGACAAATTCAAAGTATATGAAATGCTAAGATTCAAAATGTTGAATTGTAAAGAATATTTCAGTTGCTGGTTCTTGTGTTATATTGCTTAAGTTGTCAACGCAGAACATACCTGCATGGGCCACCAACAAAACTTGCCACGCCCCGCTTCCCAGTATACGGGCAAAGGACGCGACGAGGCTGCTACGTATTTACTCAGAAGTAAACACGCTAAGTATATCTAAGCAATATAAAATGTAATGTACACAAGAGACAAGATGTAAATGAACAACAATTTTATTTATTAAACATTTTTTTTACAATACAACTGAAAGGTAAATACATGGAATTAAAGCAATGCCTAAACGGTGGCATAACAGAAATGAAAATACTGAAATGAAATGTACAAGTAACTAGAGCTCCGAGTCGAAGGATAGCTGATCCAAGTCCTCGCTGGTGGGCTCGATCTCCTGAAGGTCCGAATCACCTGACGACATCCCAAAGAAAAAAAAGTGAATGTCGTCAGCGAACAAATCGCTCGGTAAGTCCCGTAAATAGACAAGAATGGAATAGACAGAATAGAGAGTATATTGTTATAATGTTGTATTTAGTGTTAACGCTATTGTTTGTAGCTTAGTACAGAAGAATGCCAGTGTATATGAGAGGACTCTCACTATTCCGGAGACTAAGGTATACGGAGCACAATGAACCGTTCAGCCACAGTACAACGGCAATAGATATTCAGGTTAGGTGTATTATGGTTACAGTCTCGTGCCACTTCTAACATCTTCCATACCAGTCTACCCCTTATAAACCCCGCGATGTCTTGATTGTATTATTTGTATTGTATTGTCTTGATTTATATAGATGGATGACTTGACGGAACCATGATATCAGTAAATGGATGTAACTGGAGAATCATGTAGATGGATGTATATCCATGGTTTGGTTCAGTCAATATAGACTAAATAGATTGAACAGATTGAATATATGGATTCATATTGAATTATAGTTTTGTAATTTCATACTTGAATCATATTCAAGTCAGATTGATTATATTGAGACTCAGCCTGAGTCAGACAATTAGAAAAGAAATTGAATCCTGAATTAGGTTTTGGTGTTATCGGTAACTGCTGCACATGGACGGCAGGATTTGTATCTTTTTCCAAGACAATACCGTGTTGATAACACCATTGTTTAGATTGACTACCTTAAATAGGCAAGCACCCATATCTCTGGCTCCCTGAGGCTCAAGAGACTGGTTCCGCTTAAACCTATGTTTACTATGGTCCTTATTGTAATTTAGTATAACTTGAGGGGGTTTTATGTAAAATAGTTTTGTTATACTTTCAAAATATATCTCAAGTATTTAATTATCGTCTTTAGAGTTTTCATAAACGTTTCTTTTATTCAATGTGAAATTTCTAGTGAATATGACCTAGTTTTTAAAGTATAAGGTATTTATTTGAAATATTGGAATTGTATGGTATTTTCTTGTAAATGGGATGTTTTTCTTGAATTTTGGAAATGTGGAATATTATAAATATTAAAAATAGATATTTTGATATTAATTACATATATATTTATTTATAAAAAATATAAGTTTTATTTATAATAGAAATCACATTTTTCTAAAGAAAAATGTATTAAAAATCTTTCGAAATCGTATGCTCCTTGCAGAGGTCTGCATCTCACTCTACTAAACCCGATGATGTGCGAAAATCCTCACCATCCCGAATGGGTTCCCCAAAATGGGTTGTAGAGGCGCAATTGCAAAGATTTGTTAAATACACTTCTTATAGAAAAAGGTTTTTATAAATTGAAGGTAGTTATATGTAAAGTCGTATTTTTCCAAATTTATGTTCCCAAATTCCATCGTGCTATATTAAATATGTGTATTGTGAGGAGGTAGGTCATTACCTCATGAGTTTTCTAAGGTAATACTGTTTAAAAAGTTTAAGCATGTTGAAATGAAACATGAAGGTATTGTAATGTAAAAGTGGAATAAAACTTTCTACGGTTATTATTTTGATGTCAAACTTGTTCTATTGTCTTCGTTAATGTTTAATGTTCATGACATAAGAGTTTGGTATTATTGTACTTAAGAAAAATAGAACTTTCTAAGGAAAAACCGAATCAGAAGTCAGATTAACTCCGCTTCCGTCAGGTTTTAGTTTTGAATGTTTTTAGAATAAAGAAAAGAAGAAGAATTAGGGACTTACTGGATGATTGGATAGAGGAGAGAAAGAGGAAGAGATGGGAGTTGCCGGTGTGTCGTTTCGTCGTCGGAAACTCCTTGAGTTGTCGCCGGAAGTTCGTCGGCGCTTTGCCCTTGCTAACTCCACTTGTACACAAAAGGATCTTGGAATTTTCTTGAGTGTTTTTGTAGGAAATTTCAGTGCGAAGGGGTATAAAAATAGATGGGTGTTTATAGGAAAAATTATGGTTAGGGTGTGATAAAAATGTATTTAAATTTGCATTAAAATGGGAATTAAAGAGAATTTTATTATTCTCTGTAAATGTGCAGAGAATAAACAGTACTGGAGTTATGTGGGAGTCCAAAAGTCGCTAGGGTTGAAGAAAATTGGGGTTTGGTCCGAGTTGAACCGGTGGCACAGGCTCGAGTAACCATCTCGCAGACCCGAGTCATAAGGTAGGGGCTCGTATTGGTGCCATGTGTCCCTGACGCTTGGTCTAGCCTAGTGCACATGTTTGTTTAGGCTGTGACTCTTGGTTTTACGGATTGTGCACGTGTAGACTCTTGGGTTTCTAAAAAATTATAAGAATTTTAAATAAAAATAATATGTGACTGATGTGATTTGAACTCTGGTGCTTTGGTTCAGCAGTGCAATGTCTTACCAATGAGCTACAAGCTCCTTCTTGCTGCTCAAAAGTAAATCAAATTCTTATAGTACTCACAGGTTTTGTAAATACCCCAAGTATACATTAACTTCTAATTAAATTTATGTATACAAGAATTGGAGTTGTTACACAAATGAATTCCTTAGACATCACATGCCTAACAATTATAAACCCCGCATTTAGTCTCGATATTGAAAACACTTTCCAATAACCAGTCGGGTAATTCAATAAGATTCCTGACAATCTGATCGAATGCTCGTCGGAAACTTTAGTGTACGGCCGCACCCCCGATGCCGTCGACGAAGTGAACTTAGGCGGAACACCGCGGCCGCGAGTACCCAAACGGATGCTTTTGGCGACGAGGTTTTTCTACAGTCACTTGGTCGGGGCTATAGGGTATGGATATCTAGCAAGATTACCCGACGAGTATCCACGTACGCTACGTGATTCTACGGACTTTTGATCCACATCAAAATCCCGTGGCAACCGATCACATGAGACTGAATTGGTAGATTTATAAAATTCAAATTAGTTTTCACAAAACTAAATATTGTGGATTCTAAGTATTGTATCACAATCACAGATAGCTAAACAATGTTACACTTTTCGATCGAATCAACAAACACTCAAAATTTTCCAAAGAGCTCAACACTTGAGCGGAGTTTAAAAAATACTCAGAACATGCCATAGCACCTATGGACCAACCGTAGAAGGGTCAAACCTTGCCTCACCTATGGCGCCACGGAACTACTAATAACCCTAGGGTTCGTCGGTGGTTCCGATAGTCACGGAATCGAGTTAGGGTTTCGTTCTTCTAGAGGGTCCATAGAAAACACCGGCACGATTTTTCGAAGATTTTAAACTAGGAAAAATTCCAACTCTTGGAAAATTTCCAGCGAGGGAAAAATTGGGTTATTGATATCCGTTCGAAATTTTTAACGCCGTCTAAATAACCCGAAATGATGTTAGAATTATGATTACGAAAACACTCCGAATTGCCTTTACAGAAAGATAACATCACATGCACTTTTAGCAAAAACAAGCAACACCTGAAACACCATAACCCAGAGACTGGAACACCCCACCAAAACGAACCCAAAATTCCACAGAAAAACCGAGCTGGCCGATTTTATAGCAATGTGGACAGCCATTTTCCGGCGAATGTGATTCGTTTTCCTGTGGTGCTCATGTTACATCTCATATAACATTCTACAATTGCTTAAAAAAAATTTAAACGCTCTGAAAATTTCGACAGAAACTGGGTTTATGTTTCGAGTGTTTCGGAGTTGTTTCGATTTCGTAATCCTACAAATATCGTCTAATTCTCTAGCCTGGCTCTGATACCACTGCTGGGTTCCATAGGCGGCCGCTGGGTTTCGGGAGGCATCGACCATGCCGTTTTAAAAAAATTGGCGCGCTAAAGAACCGTAATGTTAGAATCTAAACTAGAGAATTATACGAACAAGCATGTAAACATCTTTACATCTAAGTGAACGAGGAATACAACCTTTGTAGACTGGTCTTTCACTTCAATAGCTCCGTATAGTGGTCCCTTCGCTCCAAGTAGTGATCTCCCGGACTCTAGTGAGGCTCCACAAAGTGAAATGAACAAGCTTGCTTGAAGTTTTCAAGGCCGAAGATGATCTACGTCGAGAAGACACTAACTCAAGCTATCTCTTCACTAAGTGATGAACTAGTGAAGAAATAACCCAATCTAAATAGCTAGTAGAGATAAGGTTGATGAACTAGAAATTTTGCTCATTTTAGAAATAATTTTCTCACTATTTTTCTTCACCTCTCATGAAGCTTGAAAGCTTGAGGAAGGAGATGAAGAAAGCTCTCATGGATGAAGCAAGTGAAGAATGAATCAAGTTCTGAAAATAGCAACCATGGGTGAGTTTATGTCATACACTAACTCATGTAGAGAATAAACCATGGCTAAACAATAATGGTTTGGTTAATAAATATCTTCAAGTAAAACAAAATTAGTGGACTTGGTCAATGGTTCCACAAGCTTCAACCATGTGACAATTTCCAACTAATTTGATTTACTTTAAATAAACAAAACCAAACATTATTATAAGCATGGTGTGAGTCTCATACACCCGTGTAGCATGTCGCATCTAGCATGACACAAAATAATGTACATTAATATATATCACATATATACTAAGTGTACACAAGTGAGAAAAATAAATCTTAAGTGAGCTAATATTAGTTAATGTAAGATAATATATCAAATATATAATTATACATTAAATTATTAAATCAACACTTGATTTAATAATCCGGCTATATCTCATACAACCGACTAATATCAAATGTATCAACTTATCGAATCAACACTTGATTCGACAGCTCGGCTATATCACATATAACCGACCGATGTCACATATCACGAGAATAGAATATGTATCACATGCTCGCACTAATATTGGTCCTGTACATATCACATATATGCTCCTACTTCATTCCGCTCGAGCCAGGAAACCTCTGTGTAGGACTCTAAAGAATCGTCAATGTGCCGGCAATAGGTGGTGATCATACCAGACACCCACAAGACGCAAGCGGTCTGCTAAACGTAACAGCCACCCGGGTATTGAGAAATCAGAAGATCAACAAGCAAGCCTGCTCATACTCCTGCAAATCCAACCAGTAACACTACCGTACAGTCCGGTCTCTTTGTCTGATATGTCGCATATCGCAGCCAGGGGGTGGTATAACGTCAGACCCCAATAGCCTGATAAGTCATGCAGATGTAAAGCCCATAACGGTTCGAGAAACTACTGATAACACTTAACAGTAAATCTCAGCAACCCTGGCCAGGGATTTCCTGTTATGGTTAATTTAGCATAGCGCAACATCAACCCCCAATACCGGGAGAGACGAATCCCCTCCTATCGCTCATTTCCTCCATGTGACTCGGAACTGTACCCAAAAACCACCGTTTTGCACAATCTCTTGAACGTGGTAAGGTGGAAATCAAAGCACAGTACGAATCACACAAGACTCGATGACGATCTTGGGTCTACAGACTAACCTATACCAATGTCACCAGAGAACTGCTATCTGACGATAGGTATAATACAAACTAGGAGTTCTCGTCGAGTCCGTCCAGTGTAACCAGTCTCCACTGAGCACCCGTATACCTTCTCTGATGTCAAACACAAATGGATGTGGGATCATCCATCTCCCATCATATGGGTCAAGAAGCGCATACGCTAGTCTACTCTGGAGCATCGATGCCCCATCTCGATACTCCCACGACTAGGAACATCTGAAGGATGTACTTACCGACTACCCTGTCCCCACTAGTATGATCTGCATCATAATCCTGGTAGTTAAGTACTCATCCTAAGGGCTTTATCAACATGTAATAGAGAGACAATAAGTGTACATATTAAGATAAAGTGCAACCAGATAGCATACTATCATGTCGAGCAAGAAAGTCCTCCCTATATATGTCCAAGCATCCACTACAATATACATCGCATGTACAGCAATGGCCTCTAGGGCATACATATAAGTAACAGAACATCCTCAAGTACCTGAGAAAGACTAAGGAGATGTTCTTGGTGTACAGCGGAAAAGACCTCCAGATCGAGGCCTTTGCTGACTCCAGCTTCCAGAGTGACAAGGATGACTCCAAGTCCATGTCGGGTTATGTCTTTACCCTCAATGGAAGGGCGGTCTGTTGGAAGAGCTCCAAGCAGGACACCGTTGATGACTCGACGATGGATGCGGAGTATATCAATGCATGTGACGCCGCGAAAGAAGCCGTCTGGATGAGCAAGTTCATAACAGAACTTCGGGTGGTTCCGTCCATTGTTGATCCAATACTACTGTATTATGACAACAACGACACTATAGCTTTAGCGAAAGAACCCAGGTCCCATCAGAAGTCCAGACACATCTTAAGGCGGTATCACCTGATCAGGAAGATCATTGATCGCCGAGAGATTGAGGTGCGGAGAGTAGATACGGAGGACAACACTGCAGATCCACTCACAAAGGCCATCCCTCAAACACGGTTCGAGAGGTTATTCAAGACGATAGGTCTGCGATATGCCAATACATGGCCTTAGTGCAAGTGGGAGATTGTTAGTGATATATGCCCCTGAGGCCATTATTGTATAGTACTGGTTTGTATATTACATTATGGATGCTTGGGATATACACGGATATATTAACAGTCTTGCTCAATATGGTAGTATGCTACTTGGTTTGATTCTACCTCAATATGTGCATGTGTTTCTTTTAGCATATCGCTTATACATATTGGTAGAGCCCTTAGGATCTTTACTTGACTACCAGCGTGGTGATGGCTGTCACACTAGTGGGGGCTAGGTAGTCTATAAGCACATCCTTATACAGGTCCATAGTCATAGAATTATCGAGACGGGGCATCAATACTCTAGAGTAGACTAGTGTATACGCTTCTCATCCCAGCAGGGGAGATGGTCTGTCTCACAACCATTAGTACGTCGTACTGGAGATAGTATGCAGGTGCTCATTAGGTTATGAGTACACTGGACAGGACTCATGGGGAACTGCTGGTTGGTACTATACCTATCGTCAGGTAGCAATTCCCAGGTGACATGAGTACAGCTTAGTCCGTTGACTTGACATCGCCAGTTCGCCTCGAGTGTGTTCCCACTGTTCTTAGATTACTACCCTACCATGGCTCAAAGGAGGTATGCAAACAGGTAGTAGTTGGGTGTAGTCCCGAAGCAGTTAGAGGCAGTAGCGGCTAGATAGGATTCGTCCCTCCCGGTATTAGGGGTTGATATCACGCTGTGTTCGGAAAGCCATTACACAAAGTCTTTGGCCAGGGCAAGCGAGATTTACTGGTAGGTACTTCAGTAGTTTCTCAAGGTGTTTTGGGCTCTACTCCGGCACGACTTATTGCGCTGTTAGGTGTCTGACGGTTACCGCCCCCTAGGCCCGATATGTGATACTCTTAGATGAACAGACCGGACTGTACGGAGATTGTCACAAATAGGCTCAGTAGGAGTTCGGCTCATCGGCTTTCTTATCGATAGATACCTGGGTAGCCGTTACGTGCAGCTAGTACCGCTGACGTTCTTGTGATTAAACTCACTGCGAGCATACTGTTGAGTCTTTAGAGTCGCACACAGAGGGTTTCCCTGCATTGGGCAAAAGATATAGAGGCCGTATAGTTTTACGGCAGGGCTTCATCACATACGTGTACTTGTGCACGGATGATGTTCGGACAGATAATACTAGTGGGCTTTGGTTTAAGCCGGATCCTAGTATTATATTATTGGATTATTTTCATCTCTATGTATTCGTATTTTTCGGAATACGGATATGGGTATGTATATACGGATGAGGGGTATTCTTGTAATTTGCTCAAGTATACTTCTAGAAGAAGACACCTCATTTTGTATTTAATCTTTTTATTAAAAGATAAATGAGGTGGAGGTATGAGGTGGAGATTTACATTAAATGAAGTATGGCTCTTAGGTGACTCATGGGGTGACTCATGAGGGTGACTCACTATGTGACTATTCAAATATGCTTGATATTTTTCTTATGCATTATTGGATGCTTGATATTATCACAACTCTTAGCCATCTTCATTCTAATGTTTATCCTATACTCTCACTTCCTCAAGCTCCTTTCTTCTTTCTCTAACCCTAAATGTCTCATGTGTTGAGAAACCTAGGATAGTTAGAGACAAACTAATCCCTCTTCACTCTCTACATCTTTTAGGCCATCTAGTTTAGCGAACTAGGTGCCCTAGTTACCTCGGTATAGAGGTTGGATCTCGAACTATAGACTCTCAGGTAGATCGTCTTTGACTTGAGGAGACCGACGAGGAGGCCCGATCCGTATACGATCCGAGGAGCTTATGACGAAGAGGAGGACAGTAAGAAGACCCGAAGGACTTGTACATGGCGGTATAACACTTCTACATATGTCACGATCCGAAGGTACGGAACGTGACTAGCACTTAAACTACGAAACGTCTCAAGGCGCAACGTAATCTAAGTAAGCCATAGCCCAGAAAACTAAACCGTTTAACAATCAGAGTGAAGGAAAACTTGTTTTAACGCAAGTGGTTTTAACAAATAAGTGGCATCAAACATTTAAAAGCAAGATCATATTTTCCCGAAAATTTCGGCAGAGTCCACTTTATAAATACTGGCCCCCAAATGGGTACAACACATGAAATACATATAAATAATGAATAAGGAATCCCCAAGCGGGAGCTAGCTCTTCGCCAATGGCCGAATCACAACCACATGCAATATGTATATCAAAAGTGCACAATAAGCATCAGAAAGCAAGAAATAAGAAAATACCATGTCGGCTCAAGTGAGCATCGACACCAAAACCACAAATACATGTCTCACAAGTCTCATCGTGTCATGCCTTGCTTCCCAGTATACGGACAAAGGACGCGACGAGGCCGCTACGTATTTACTCTGAGTTAAACACGCTGAGCGTATTTAAGCAATATAAGAGAAATATACACAAGAAACAAATGTAATGAACAACAACTTTATTTATTCACATTCTTTTTACAATACATATGAAAAGTAAATACATGGATTGAAAATCAATGCCTAAACAGTGGCATAACAGAAAAGAAAAGTACTGAAATGAAATGTACAAGTATCAAGAGCTTCGGATCGAATCCTAGCTGATCTAAGTCCTCGCTGGTGGGCTCGATCTCTAGAAGGTCCGAATCACCTGACAATATTCCAAACAAGAAAGAGAAGGAATGTCGTCAGCGAACAATCACTCGGTAAGCCCCAAAGATAAGGGAGAAATAAAATAGACAGAGAGAGAGTGTAGCTTGTAAAGTTGTTATGATGTTGTATTTAATGTTAACGTTGTTGTTTGTAGCTTCGTATAGAAGAGGCCAGTGTATACGAGAGAAGTCTCAGTAGACCAGAAACTAAGCTGAACGGAATACAAGTAACCGTTTATGCCACGGTACAACAGCAATTGAATTCAGGTTAGGTTTCTTAATGGTTGCAGTCTCGTGCCACTTCTAACACCTTCCGTACCAATCTACCCCCTAAACCATGCGATATCTTGATTGTATTGTTGGTATTGTATTATAAATTGTATTGTCTTGTATTATAAATTGTATAGATGGATGACTTATCGAAATCATGATATCAGTAAATGGATGTAACTGGAGAATCATGTAGATGGATATATATCCATGGTTCGGTTCAGTCAATACAGATTTAATAGATAGAACAGATTGATTATATGGATTCATATTGAATTGTTATATATATACTTGAATCTCATTCAAGTCAGAATGATTATATCAAGACTCGGTCTAAGTCAGACAATTAGAAAAGAAATTGAATCCTGAATTAGGTTTTGGTGTTATCGGTAACCACTGCACATGGACGGCAGGATTTGTGTCTTTTTCAAAAACGATTACCGTGTTGATAACACATTTTGTTAAGTTGTCTACCTTAAATAGGCAAGCACCCATATCTCCAGCTCCCTTAGGCTCAAGAGACCGGTCCCGCTTAAACCTATGTTTACTAGGGTCTTTATTGTAATTTAGTATAACTTGAGGGTGTTTTATGTAAAAATAATTTTGTATAGTTTTTAAAATACACCTCAAGTATTTTATTATCGTCTTTAAAGTTTTCGTTGATATATATTTTATCATTATGACATTTCTAGTGAATAAAACATATTTTTCATAATATTTGGTATTTATTTGTAATATTGAACTTGTATGGAATTGCATTGTATTTTCTTGTAAATAAGTTGTTTTTCTTGAAATTTGGAAATGTGGAATATTATAATTACTCAAAATATATTTTTTGATATTAATTACATATATATTTATTTATTAAAAATATAAGCTTTATTTATAATAGAAATTACATTTTCTAAAGAAAATTGTATTTTAAATCTTTCGAGACTGAATGCTCCTTGCGGAGGTCTGCATTTCGCACTACTAAGCCCAAGGATGTGCAATAATCCGTACCATCCCGAACGGGTTCCCCGAAATGGGTTGTAGTGGCACGTTGCAAAGATTTGTTAAAAATACATATCTTGTAGAAAATGGTTTTTATAAGTTAAAGGTATTTAATTGTAAATTCGTATTCCCGTATTCTAAATTCCCAAAAGATATCGTGTTATGATAGAGATGTGTATTGTGAGGAGGTAGGTCATAACCTCGTGAACTATCTAAAGGTTTAGTAAGGAATTATAATTTTTTATGTCAAAACTAAACTATATAGTATTTTTCTGAAAAAGTGCGATAAAAATTACAATATGAATTCTTTTGCTATGAAACATGTTCAATATGTTTTATTAATGTTTAATGATCATGATGTGAGGGTTTGGTATTATTGTATTTAAGAAAATTGGAACTTTTTAAAGAAAACCGAATCGGAAGTCGGATTAACTCTACTTCCATCGGGTTTTAGAAATACAAGATTTTAGATTAGAAAAGAGAAGAGAGAGAAGGGACTTACTGGATTTTAGATTAGAGAAGAGGAAGAGAGAGTGGTAGGAGGTGCCGGTACGTCGTTTCGTCGCCGAGAGCTCCTAGGGTCATCGTCGGAAGTTCGTCGGAGGTTCAACCTTCGCTAACTCCACTTGTACATAAAAGTTCTAAGGATTTTTCTTGAGAGTTTGGGCAGAGATTGTGAGTGAGGGAGTGTGAAATGGAGTGGTCTTTATAGGAAAAGATTAGGGTTAGGGTTTGATAGAAAATTCATTAAAAATTATGCATTAAAATATTTTTAATTAGGTTTTTAATTCTCTGGAATAATGCAGGGTATTTAAATAGAACAGGGGTTATGAGGAGGCCAAAAGACAAAGGAGGAATGAAGAAAATCGATGATCCAACTCGGTCAGACAGGCGGCGCCGGCTGAGTCGGCCTTGCCGCCGGCCCGAGTCGGGCGGGTCTCGACGCCACCTGTCCATCGTCGTTTGGTCTAGCTCCTCGACTCGTTTGTTTTATATGTGACTTTTGGTTTTTACGAGTTATGCACATGTAGACTCTTGAGATTCTAAAAATTTAAAAGAAAACTAATTAAAAAATAATGTGGCTAATGGGATTTGAACTCAGGTGCTTTGGTTCAGCAGTGCAAGGTCTTACAAATGAGCTACAAGCTCCTTCTTGCTGTTAAAAAGTAAAACAAACTTATAACATGTGCTCAGGAAAAAGTACTCATTTCTGTAATTTTGAAAAAATTGTTCATAAAGTTTAGGGTTGTTACATTCTACCCTCCTTAGAAAAATTTCGTTCTGGAAATTAGTAAAAAGAAAGTGTAACAGATTCAAGAAAAGTTTAGTGGTATAACTATTGGTAGTGTGTGAAAAATGTGTGAAGGAATGAAAGAATGCGAAAGTTTGAAAAGAGTTGAGGAAATTACTAGGGTTATCTTGGTCAACTGTCTTGGCTTCTACAGCCGCTAAAATGTAAGCCTGTCCCCGAGTCACGCTTCTCCTAGCTGGGGGCACATTCCTCTGTCCTCGAGGCATGTTCCTCAGTGTCTGCTGGAATTGGCGAGTAGGCAGTGCACGTGGTGGAGCTGGAAGTGCAAGACAAGATACAGGAGCCTAGATAGCTGGCCGCTGCGGGTAGTTGGTGGGTGTGTGATCTGGGTTGCGTCTATAAGGACAATTTCCAATTCTGTGTTTGGATGCGCCACAAACTAGGCACAAGCCTTTTGCGCGCCTACAGTCCTTCCACAAGTGTCCAGCCCTCTTGTAGTAGAAACAAAAACTTGGACTTGATCGGTTAATTGTTTCTTTCTATCTCTTGGGTTTAGAAGGTTGTATAGGATAGGCTCCTCTTTCCATCTGGGTGGCAGAGCGCATCATACCGGTTGCTTCTGCTTCTGGTCGGTTTAATAATATGGCAGTCTGTTGCTGCAGTCCTTCCAGGAAGCTTCAGATTTCCTCAAGCAGAACCGTCTGCTCGTTGACTGGAGCAGCGATGGCAGGTGTGAATGGTAGTGGGGGGAGTATTGTTGACATTTGTGCTGGTGTTGTTTGGGGAATCCATAACCTTGGATGAAATATTTGGGTTAGGATAGATTCAAAATATATGCAATTGGAAGATTCAAGGAATTTGAATTGTAAAGAATTCTTTCAGTTGCTGGTTCTTGTGTTATATTGTTTAGGTTGTCCGCACAGTACTGAACTGCATGGTAGGGTTCCATACAGCTCTGACCTATATGGGCCACCAACAAAACCTGTCACGCCCCGCTTCCTAGTATACGGGCAGAGGACGCGACGAGGCCGCTGCGTATTTACTCTGAAGTAAACATGCTGAGCGTATCTAAGCAATATAAAAGAAATAGACACAAGAGACAAATGTAATAAACAACAATTTTATTTATCCACATTCATTTTACAATACATCTGAAAAGTAAATATATGGAATGAAAATCAATGCCTAAACAGTGGCATAACAGAAAAGAAAAGTACTGAAATGAAATGTACAAGTATCTAGAGGTCCGGGTCGAATGCTAGCTGATCCAAGTCCTCGCTGGTGGGCTCGATCTATAGAGGGTCCGAATCACCTGACAACATTCCAAAGAAGAAAGAGAAGGAATGTCATCAGCGAACAATCGCTCGGTAAGTCCTAAAGATAAGGGAGAAATAAAAAAGACAGAGAGAGAGTGTAGCTTTTAAAGTTGTTATGATGTTGTATTTAGTGTTAACACTGTTGTTTGTATCTTGGTACAGAAGAGGCCAGTGTATACGAGAGGAGTCTCAGTAGACCAGAGACTAAGATGAACGGAATACAAGTAAACGTTTATGCCACGGTACAACAGCAATTGAATCCAGGTTAGGTGTCTTATTGGTTGCAGTTTCGTGCCACTTCTAACACCTTCCGTACCAATCTACCCCTTAAACCCCGTGATGTCTTGATTGTATTATTGGTATTGTATTGTAAATTGTATTGTCTTGTATTATAGATTGTATAGATGGATGACTTGCCGAAACCATGATATCAGTAAATGGATGTAACTATAGAATCATATAGATGTATGTATATCCATGGTTCGGTTCGGTCAATACAGATTTAATAGATTGAACAGATTGATTATATGGATTCATATTGAATTGATATATATATACTTGAATCTCATTCAAGTCAGATTGATTATACCGAGACTCGGTCTGAGTCAGACAATTAGAAAAGAAATTGAATCCTGAATTAGGTTTTGGTGTTATCGGTAACCGCTGTAGATAGACTGCAGGATTTATGTCTTTTTCAAAGACGATTACCATGTTGATAATATAGGGTTCCTAGGCACACTCATGAGATTCTACAAGGCATCAACCATGCCAAAATCAAATTTTTATGTGCCGAACAACCCTATGCAAGATCGTTTACTAGAGGTAAGGCGAAACTAAAAACAAGTAAACTACTTTACTACTAAGTGAAAGGGATTACAACCTTTGTAGATCCGGTCCTTCACTTCTAAAGCTCCGTGTTGACGTCCCTTCGCTGCGATCATTGGGATCCCGGACTCTAGCGATGGTTTCTTCGGAGAAATGAGCGGGCTAGGTCGTTGACTTCGAGGCCGAAGATGATCTACGTCGAGGAGACTCAAACTCAAGCTCCATCTTCACTTGGTCATGAACTTTGTGAAGAGAACACCCTATACTACATGGAAAGTGGTAGAGGATGAAGAAATAGGAAGTGGGTTCACTTTGGATTTGGATTTCTCACTCTTTTTCTTCACTTGAAAATTTTCTAGCAAGCTTTCTTCACTTGAAGAAGATGAAGAAGAAAGAAAAGAATATGAATAATAGAATAATAAAAATGAATAATCAAGTGAAGTCTATCATGATGCAACCATGGGTGAGTTAACCATTGTAGAGACTAAACTAGAGTTTAAGTTAATGGTTAGGTTAGTGAAAATGTCATGCAAAACAAAAATGGTGGACTTTGTCAAAGATGCTTGAAAGCTTCATGAAGCTTCAAGCAAAGACAAATATAACCACCATTTTTGAATTACTAAATAATTAAAAACCTTTACCGTTAACCTAAACATGATGTAAGTCATACACACACCTAAGTTTGCATGTATCATCAATCATGATACAAACTAGTGCACAAACATATATCACATATACAACTTGTGCACATCAAGTGAGAAAGACAATCTTAAGTGAACAAATACTAGTTAATGTAAAGTAATATATCAAATATATAATTATACATTAAATCATTAAATCAATACTTGATTTAATGATCCGGTCATATCGTATATAACCGACTAATATCAAGTGTATCAATATATCGAATCAACATTTGATTCGGTAACCCGGCTATATCTCATATAACCGTCCAATGATACAAATCGCGAGAATAGAATTCAGTTTCACATGCTGGTATTATTCTCGGTCCCGCACATATCTCATATGCGCTCCTATTTCGTTTCGCTTGAGCCAGAAAACCTCTGTATAGGACTCTAAAGACTCGTCAATACGCCGGCAGTAGGTGGTGACATATCAATCACCCACAAGCCGCAAGCAGTCTGCTAAACGTAACGACCACCCGGGTATTGAGCGATCAGAAGATCAACGAGCAAACCTGCTCACACTCCTGCGAATCCAATCAGTAACACTTACCGCACAGTCCGGTCTGTTCGTCTGATATGTCGCATATCTCGCCTAGGGGTGGTAAACGTCAGACCCCAATAGCTTGATAAGTCATGCCCATGTAAGGTCCATAACAAGCATGAAACTACTGATAACACTTATCAGTAAATCAGTGCAACCCTGGCCAGGGATTTCCAGTTATGGCCAGTCGAGCATAGCGCAACATCAACCCCTAATACTGGGAGAGACGAATCCCCTCCTATCGCTCATTGCCTCCATATGAATCGGGACTGTACCCAAAAACCACCTGTTTGCACGACTCAGTAGAGCCGTGGTAGGGTGGAAATCAAAGCACAGTGGGAGACACACAAGACTCTATGACGATCTCGGGTCAACAGACTAAGTTGTACCAGTGTCACCAGAGAACTGCCATCTGACGTAAGGTATAATACCATCTGGGAGTTCTCAGCGAGTCCGTTCAGTGTACCCAATCACCACTAAGCACCCGCATACCATCTCTGAAGTCAAACACCAATGGATATGGGATCATCCATCGCCCATCACATGGGTCGAGAAGATATACGCTAGTCTACTCTGGAATATCGATGCCCCGTCTCGATATTCCCACGACTAGGAACATTGAAGGATGTACTCATTGACTACCCAGGCCCCACTAGTATGATCTGCATCATAGTCCTGGAAGTCGAGCACACATCCAAAGGGCTTTATCAACATGCGGTAGAGAGACTGCAGGTATACATGTTAAGATAAAGAGCAACCAGATAGCGTACTATCATGTCGAGCAAGAAAGTCCTACCTATATATGTCCCAGCATCCACTACAGTATACATCACATGTACAGTAATGGCCTCTAGGGCATACATATAACTAACAATCTTCCACTTGCACTAGGGCCATCTGTAGCAGTGGTTGCAGTATCTCATACTAAACCATCCCTTATGAGTTTCTCTCTCTGGGAAAAGGCCTTTGTGAGTGGATTCGCCGTGTTCTCCTCTGAGTCTACTCTCCTAACCTCGATCACCCTGGAGATCAACTATCTCCATGATCAGGTGATGCTGCCTCAGAATATGTCTGGGTCACTGATGGGACCGGGGTTCCTAGGCCAAAGCCTCAACACCATTGTCATACAATGGTAGGAACCTAGTTCATCTCATGAACTAATATACACCCAAACTTCCTCTTTGGTAGTATCTTTGATAGCGATGTCACCAGCCTTTATTGTCTAGTTTGCCACGGTATCTCAGCTTGGAACTCTTCCAACATACCATCCCTCCTATGATGGTAAAGACAATGCCTGCGACTGACATTCAGTCGTCCTTATCACCCTGGAACTTTTCCAGTGATTCTCCCCAGGATCGATTTATACCATCTCACTAGAACTAGTGAGAATCCTAACATCCATTTAGATCTATCTTATAGATCCAAATCCCAGGATTTAGGAGGTATCACTTTGATCCTATTTGGAGAATCCTTGTGATAAGAGGAGATTGACCGTGCATAGCATAGGAAACTCTTTTCCCATCAAGAGTGTGTTGTCCACGTACAATACGAGGATGACCACCTTACTCTCTACTACCTTTTTGTATATACAAGGTTCATCTACCATTTTGATGAAGTCAAACTCTTTGACTATCACATCAAAACAGACGTTCCAACTTCGCGATGCCTGCTTTAATCTATAAAGCAACTTGCACACGTTTCTGCTGATCCCACTGTTTACGAAGCCCTCTGGCTGTGTACTTATAGACGTTCTATTCTAAATCGGTATTTAAAAAAATAGTCATGACACCCTACCACCAGATATCGTAGTCATGGTATATAGCAATGGCAAGTAGGATCTGGATGGACTTAAGCATAGCCACTTGGAAAAGGCTTCATCATTATCCACGCCTGGTCGATGACGAAAACCTTTAACAAGTCTAGTTTTGAAAGTCTCAACTTTTCCATCTACACCAAGTAATCTTCTCAAGATATACTTGCTCCTGATGGGGATTTAACCCTTCAGATATAGCAGCCAAAGTCCATACTTTGTTGGTGTACATGGATTCCATCTCAGATCGCTAAGCATCCAGCCATTCTTACAGAGTCCCCACTCTTGATGGCCTGCTCGAAACTAGTTGGGTCATCATCTCATGATGCAATCCTCGCTCCCACTGTCATCGAGAAACCGAAGTATCTCTCAGGCGGATGAGGAACCCTGCTAGATCGGCAGAGAGGCTGAGGTTCAACGGGGACTATTGAATCCTTTGGTTCTGTCAAATCATCAGCTGTAGTTCGTATAATTAGAAATCCTTCCAGTTCTACAGAACTGACCTCGCCTCGAGCTTGTCCGGATTTTTCTTTTAACATAGGCCGGACAACCCCAAATCTTTACTTGCTTAAGAGATAGGCTTTTCCCATACCATATCTCATATGGAGTGGTAGGCAGTGATCTGATTCGATCCTAATTCAATAGGTATGCATCTTCTTAAGTGCATAACCCCTAAAAAGAAACAGGTAACTCAGCAGTACTCATCATAGAGCACACCATATCATATAGGGTGTGATTGCTCCGCCCCGATACACCGACGTGCTGTGGTGTATATGGAGGAGTAATGCTGAGAGAGAATCTCATTCTCCTTTAGAATAGTCCAGGAATCCGGTGCTCAAGTATTCTCCTCCCTGATCACATCAAAGAACATAATACTTATACCCATTTTTGGTTCTCTACTTCTAACTTATATTCTGTGATTATCTCAAAAGTTTCGGACTTGTGTTTCAACAGGAACATGTGTCCGAATCTTGAGAGATCATCAGTGAATGTAAGGAAGTTCAAAGAATCAGTCCTGGCATATGTAGACTGGGAACCTTCATACATCACTATGTATTAGTCCCAAGAGTTCACTAACTCTTTCTCTGTTTCGAGTAAACAGAGCTATGGTCATTTTATCTTTGTGACATGACTGGAAAGTTTCATAAGATGTAAATTTAAACTGATTTAAATATGCATCTAAATGTAACTTAAGCTAGTCGGGTCGCATTGATATGACCTAGTCTACAATACCTCAAGAAGGATTCGTTCATTTCTGAACTCTTCCTCTTATGTGTGTTTTATATACTAAGAACTGTAGTTTGATTTAGAATGTATATGATTTTAGATAACGTGCCTGAACCGATCAACTATTGATATAGGAAATGTGCAAAACATTATTCAACAATACAAGATTATATCCTTTCTTTAATAATTAAAGAGACTGATATGATGTTGTATGTCAGGTTCGGTATCTAATAACATTCGTTCAGAATCAATGTATTCTGGTAATACAGGGTGATAGTGACCAACAGACTTGGCTGCAACACTTGTACCGTTTTCTGTCTCATGAAACTTATCACCCGTTCTCAGTTCTCTACTTTTCTGTAGCCCATGTAACAGATTACATATGCGGGATCCTGATCCGGTATCTAATACCCAGGACGTAGAGGATACAGAGAAACAGTTCTTTGTAATGAACACACCCGAAGAAGATGCATCATCATGCACTTTCTTCGTTTGGGCGGCATGGGAATCCTGGTATTCCCCTATTTCCTGCTCGGTCTTATAACAATTATAAGTTGGAGCGGGACCAACATTCCCCAGCTCAGTATAACAAGCGGGTTCGGTCAATACATCCATATTATTATCTTGATTAAGGCGTGACATGGTCGCTACCTGGAGAGAGAGAGAAGAAAACACTCTGTGTGCACTCTTGCAAGATTAGATTGGTTATTTATTTTATCTAATCAGGATGGCTCCCACTGTTTTTATCAAATCTTTCTTCAAACCTTAAAAGGAAAGGCTAGCCGGGATTAATTATACTCTATAAGTTCGCCAATCTTTCAGCCAGGCCAGTGCCGGTACTTTGAGGGAGGTTCCCCGTGCTTTCGCACGGACCTAATTAAAATAAACCTCGTTTTCCAAGGGGCGTAACCCCGTTGACACCTTTCTAGACACCTACTTGATCGGCTAATTGTAAAGTGAAAAACTCTCCCAGGAGTAACAATTACTCGCAGTGGGTATCAGGATCCAACTATCATATAGAAGGTATGCAATCTCATTGCAAATTTCAACACTTGAAACTCCCGATAAAGGTTTTTACCC
Source organism: Agapanthus africanus (assembly GCA_030015575.1). Taxonomy (NCBI): domain Eukaryota; kingdom Viridiplantae; phylum Streptophyta; class Magnoliopsida; order Asparagales; family Amaryllidaceae; genus Agapanthus; species Agapanthus africanus. The sequence continues at coordinate 457,381,823 of JASDDO010000019.1, read as the reverse complement.
CTAGCACCTATGACCTTGGCTATGGTCAACAAATCATAAGCACTAGTCAAGTTCTACCCGTCATTTCATGATTAATTAGACCCACCCACATGACCCTTGGCTAAGGTCAACAAAGTCACATGACTGTCCTAACTAATCGCATCATATGCTGTGTAGGAAGACATCACTTAGCTACCATACACAATGCCTCGGCTATGGTCGACAAACGCAGCACGAATACTAAGTACTCTACTTCCTAAAATGACGGAGGGTTGCGGATGGTTTTTAAGAAAACCTTTAACGCTTTGAACTTGATCTCGCTGCAGAATCAAATGGTTTTTAAATGGAGTGTTTTTTAGGCTTTTGCTAGTTTCGCTAAAGAGGTCACTCCCAGTGAAGGGATCTTGGCTCTTTCCTCGTCGAATGAGGTGCAGGATATTCATAATACCACTATGCAAAGCAAGAACTAGAAAAGAAATCAAAAGACAAACCGAAAGTTGTAGCATCTGCTAGTTATCACTAAAGATGTCACTCCCGGTGAAAGGATCGTCGGCTCTTTCCTTATCGAATAAGGTGCTGGATATTCTACAAGGAACACCGCTATGCAAAACAACAACTAGAGCTACCTGATTTTTTGAAATCCGGTTCCACAACATCTTTTAGGTTTATTTTCTTTCATTAATCTCATTAATGAATGTCCCATCATTTAAGTCCACCTAAACATCACAGATAACGCAGCAGAAAACAACATATGAAATATTGGATATACTAGGACGTCCGTATTTTATTTTGAGCCCCTATAAAATACGGATTCCACGGTCGTGATGAATAGCCAATCCCATACCCGTAGACCCCTACGAGAGCGGAAAGCAACCCTACCAATTCTAGAGTTAGGAGACCCGGACTCGACTCCTCGAAATGGTCTCCCACTGGACCCTAGAACCCGGTTACTTGTGCTCCCCTCCTTGGGTCTATCCTAATATGGAAAAGTAAATAATATACGATGGTGACATCATCCTCAACCCGGAAGTGCCCCAATAAAAGAATATTACATACAAGTTTTTACATGAATGAAAATGAAAAACACTCATCTCACATAAAAACCCCCGGCTATTCAAACACGACGATCCAATATAACATATCCAGCAACACATAACATCACATGTTATCAGCGTAAGTAAATATGCCCATCCCAATTGTCGTTGACATATAGCAACGAAACCGGCGATATCACATATTACACTTACGGTCGCAGAAAAGAAAGTGTAAAACTACAACAGTTGGAATCCGCAACCTCCTTAGATGTCGCATGCCTAATCAAATGAATTCCTTAGATATCGCATGACTAACAATTATAAACCCCGCATTTTAGTCTCAAAATCGAAAACTCTTTTCAATATTAAGTCGGGCAATTCAACAAGAATCCCGACATCCAGATCGAATGCTCATCGCAAACTTTAGTAGACGGCCGCACCCCCGAATGTCGTCGACGAAGTGCACTAAGGCAGAACACCGCTACCGCAAGCACCCGAACGGATGCTTTTGGCTACGGGGTTCTCCTACAGTCACTTGGTCGGGGCTATGGGGCGTGGCTGTCTATTAAGTTTACCCGGCGGGTATCCGCGTACGCTACGTGATTGCGACGGACTTTTGATCGCATCAAAATCCCGTGGCAACCAATCATTTAAGACTGAAGTGCTAGATTTATAACATTCAAATCAGTTATCTCGTAACAATTTGTGGATTCCAAATATTGTATCACATTCCAGATAAATAGACAATGTTAAACTTTCCGATCGAATAATCAAACACCCAAGTTTTCCCGATAGCTCAACACTTGAGGGGAGTTTAAAAAACATCCATTTCATGCCATAGTACCAACGGTCCAGCCGTAGAAGGGTCAAGCCAACGCCTCACATGTGGCACGCCGTACTGCCCCAAACCCAAAGGTTCAAAAGGCAGTTCAAGATGGTCACATAATCGAGTTAAGGTTTGTTGTCTTCTAGAGGGTCCATCGCATTACTTGCACGATTTAGACGTTCTTAAACAACGGAAAAATCCAACACTTGGAAATTTTCCGGCAGGGGAAAAAGTGAGTTATTGATATCCGGTCGAACTTTTTAACACTTTCTAAATTACCCGGAAAAACACAGACAAAGTTAAACTTTTCGATCGAATCAACGAACTCCCAATACAACCCAGAAAACTCAACACTTGAGTATAAATTAAAAATTCCCAGAAAAAACAGGAACTAAACAAGAACATTACTGTGCAAACAGTGTAGCATAAAGCTACAGAATGGCCGCGGAACCGCCGCGCCACCTAGGGTACGGCCGCGGTTCTCGGCGCCTTAATTGAATTGGGGTCACGTGCTGCACAGTAATTCCTAGAAAACCCTGCTGAATTTTTTGAGTATTTTTAATTAGGAAAAATCCACAGTTTTAAAAAATGTACAGAGAAGGGTTTTGATTAGGGTTTCGGGGTTCGATCAGGTTTCTAACTTCGCCTAAAGCTCTAGCTAGGCTCTGATACCACTGTAGGGTTCCTAGGCACACTCATGAGGTTCTACAAGGTATCAACCATGCCAAAATTAAATTTTTATGTGCCGAACAACCCTATGCAAGATCGTTTACTAGAGGTAAGGCGAAACTAAAAGCAAGTAAACTACTTTACTACTAAGTGAAAGGGATTACAACCTTTGTAGATCCGGTCCTTCACTTCTAAAGCTCCGTGTTGACGTCCCTTCGCTACGATCATCGGGATCCCAGACTCTAGCGATGGTTTCTTCGGAGAAATGAGCAGGCTAGGTCGTTGACTTCGAGGCCGAAGATGATCTACGTCGAGGAGACTCAAACTCAAGCTCCATCTTCACTTGGTCATGAACTTTATGAAGAGAACACCCTATACTACATGGCAAGTGGTAGAGGATGAAGAAATAGGAAGTGGGTTCACTTTGGATTTGGATTTCTTACTCTTTTTCTTCACTTGAAAATTTTCTAGCAAGCTTTCTTCACTTGAAGAAGATGAAGAAAGAAAGAAAAGAATATGAATAATAGAATAATAAAAATGAATAATCAATTGAAGTCTATCATGATGCAACCATGGGTGAGTTAACCATTGTAGAGACTAAACTAGAGTTTAAGTTAATGGTTAGGTTAGTGAAAATGTCATGCAAAACAAAAATGGTGGACTTTGTCAAAGATGCTTGAAAGCTTCATGAAGCTTCAAGCAAAGACAAATATAACCACCATTTTTGAATTACTAAATAATTAAAAACCTTTACCATTAACCTAAATATGGTGTAAGTCATACACACACCCAAGTTTGCATGTATCATCAATCATGATATAAACTAGTGCACAAAAATATATCACATATACAACTTGTGCACATCAAGTGAGAAAGACAATCTTAAGTGAACAAATATTAGTTAATGTAAAGTAATATATCAAATATATAATTATACATTAAATCATTAAATCAATACTTGATTTAATGATCCGGTCATATCACATATAACCGACTAATATCAAATGTATCAATATATCGAATCAACATTTGATTCAGTAACCTGGCTATATCTCATATAACCGTCTGATGATACAAATCGCGAGAATAGAATTCAGTATCACATACTGGTATTATTCTCGGTCCCGCACATATCTCATATGCGCTCCTATTTCGTTTCGCTTGAGCCAGGAAATCTCTGTGTAGGACTCTAAAGACTCGTCAATACGCCGGCAGTAGGTGGTGATCATATCAATCAACCACAAGCCGCAAGCGGTCTGCTAAACGTAACGGTCACCCGGGTATTGAGCGATCATAAGATCAACGAGCAAACCTACTCACACCTGCGAATCCATTCAGTAACACTTACCGCACAGTCTGGTCTGTTCGTCTGATATGTTGCATATCTCGCCTAGGGGTGGTAAACGTCAGACACCAATAGCTTGATAAGTCATGCCGATGTAAGGTCCATAACAAGCATGAAACTACTGATAACACTTACCAATAAATCAGTGCAACCCTGGCCAGGGATTTCCAGTTATGGCCAGTTGAGCATAGCGCAACATCAACCCCGAATACCGGGAGAGACGAATCCCCTTCTATCGCTCATTGCCTCCATGTGAATCGGGACTGTACCCAAAAACCACATGTTTGCACGACTCAGTAGAGCTGTGGTAGGGTGGAAATCAAAGCACAGTGGGAGACACACAAGTCTCTATGACGATCTCGGATCAACAGACTAAGCTGTACCAGTGTCACAAGAGAACTGCCATCTGACGTAAGGTATAATACCATCTGGGAGTTCTCGGCAAGTTCGTTCAGTGTACCCAGTCACCACTGAGCACCCGCATACCATCTCTGAAGTCAAACACCAATGGATATGGGATCATCCATCGCCCATCACATGGGTCGAGAAGATATACGCTAGTCTACTCTGGAATATCAATGCCCCGTCTCGATATTCCCACGACTAGGAACATTGAAGGATGTACTCATTGACTACCCAGGCCCCACTAGTATGATCTGCATCATAGTTCTGGAAGTCGAGCACACATCCTAAGGGCTTTATCAACATGTAGTAGAGAGACTGCAGGTATACATGTTAAGATAAAGAGCATCTAGATAGCGTACTATCATGTCGAGCAAGAAAGTCCTACCTATATATGTCCCAGCATCCACTACAGTATACATCACATGTACAGTAATGGCCTCTAGGGCATACATATAACTAACAGATAACACTTTTTGTTAAGTTGTCTATCTTAAATAGGCAAGCACCCATATCTTCGGCTCCCTGAGGCTCAAGAGACTGGTCCCGCTTAAATCTATGTTTACTAGGGGCCTTATTGTAATTTAGTATAACTTGAGGGTGTTTTATGTAAAAATAATTTTGTATAGTTTTCGAAATACACCTCAAGTATTTTATTATCGTCTTTAAAGTTTTCGTTGATATATATTTTATCATTGTGACATTTCTAGTGAATAAAATCTATTTTTCATAATATATGGTATTTATTTGTAATATTGAACTTGTATGGAATTACATGGCATTTTTTGTAAATGAGTTATTTTTCTTGAAATTTGGAAATGTTGAATATTATAATTACTAAAAATTGATATTCTGATATTAATTACATATATATTTATTTATTAAAAATATAAGCTTTATTTATAATAGAAATCACATTTTCTAAAGAAAATTGTATTTTAAATCTTTCGAGGCCGAATACTCCTTACGAAGGTATGCATCTCTCACTACTAAGAACGAGGATATGTGATAATCCGCACCATCCCGAATGGGTTCCCCGAAATGGGCTGTAGCGGCACATTGTAAAGATTTGTTAAAAATACATATCTTGTAGAAAATGGTTTTTATGAGTTAAAGGTATTTAATTGTAAATTCGTATTCCTGTATTCTATATTCCCAAAAGACATCGTGCTATGATAGAGATGTGTGTTGTGAGGAGCTAGGTCATTACCTCGTGAACTATCTAAAGGTATAGCAAAAAATTATAATGATTTATGTCAAAACTAAACTATATGGTATTTTTCTGAAAAAGTGCGATAAAAATTACAATATGAATTCTTTTGTTATGAAACTTGTTCAATATGTTTTGTTAATGTTTAATGATCATGATGTGAGGGTTTGGAATTATTGTGTTTAAGAAAATTGGAACTTTTTAAAGAAAACCGAATCGAAAGTCGGATTAACTCTGCTTCCGTCAGGTTTTAGAAATACAAGATTTTAGATTAGAAAAGAGAAGAGAGAAGTGACTTACTGGATTTTAGATTAGAGAAGCGAAAGATGGAGTGGTAGGAGGTGTCGGTACATCGTTTCGTCATCGAGAGCTCTTAGGGTCATCGTCGGAAGTTCGTTGGAGAGCTTCGCCCTTCGCTAACTCCACTTGTACACAAAAGTTCTAGGAATTTTTCTTGAGAGTTTTGGAAGAGATTATGAGTGAGGGGGTGTGAGATGGAGTGGTCTTTATAGGAAAAGATTAGGGTTAGGGTTTGATAGAAAATGCATTAAAAATTAGGCATTAAAATAGTTTTAATTAGGTTTTTAATCCTCTGGAATCATGCAGGGTATTTAAAATAGAACAGGGGTTATGGGGAGGCCAAAAGACACAAGAGGAGTGAAGAAAATCGATGATCCAACTCGGTCGGACCGGCGGCGCCGGCTGAGTCGGCCTCACCGCCGGGCCGAGTCGGGACGGGTCTCGACGCCACCTGTCCATTGTCATTTGGTCTACCTCCTGGACTCGTTTGTTTTATATGTGACTTTTAGTTTTTATGAGTTATGCACGTGTAGACTCTTGGGCTTCTAAAAATTTAAAAGAAAACTAATTAAAAAATAATGTGGCTGATGGGATTTGAACTTAGGTGCTTTGGTTCAGCAGTGCAAGGTCTTACCAATGAGCTACAAGCTCCTTCTTGCTGTTAAAAAGCAAAACAAACTTATAACTTGTGCTCAGGAAAAAGTACCCCTTTCTGTATTTTTGAAAAAATTGTACAGAAAGTTTAGGGTTGTTACATTCTACCCTCCGAATAAAATTTCGTCCTCGAAATTGGTAAAAGAAAAATGTAACAGATTCAAGGAAAGTTTGGTGGTATAACTATTGGTAGTGTGTGAAAAATGTGTGAAGGAACGAAAGAATGGGAAGATTTGAAAGGAGTTGAGGAAATTACCATGGTTATCTTGGTCAACTGTCTCAGCTTCTACGGCCGCTAAAGTGTAAGCCTGTCGCCGGGGCACGTTTCTTCTAGCCGGGGCACGTTTCTTCTAGCTGGGGGCACGTTTCTCTGTCCTCGAGGCATGTTCCTCGGTGTCTGCTGGAATTGGCGAGTAGGCGGTGCAGGTGGTGGAGCTGGGAGTGCAAGATAAGATGCAGGAGTCTGGATTGTTAGTTATATGTATGCCCTAGAGGCCATTACTATACATAGGATGTATATTGTAGTGGGTGCTTGCACATATATAGGGAGGACTTTCTTGCTCGACATGATAGTATACTATCTGGTTGCTCTTTACCTTAACGTGTACGCCGATTGTCTCTCTTATACATGTTGGTAAAGCCCTTAGGATGTGTACTTGACTACCTGGACTATGATGCGGATCATACTAGTGGGGACATGGTAGTCCATAAGTACATCCTTCAAAGTCCCTAGTCGTGGGTATATCGAGACGGGGCATCGATATACCTGAGTAGACTAGAGTATACCTTCTCGACCCATACAGATGGGCGATGGATGATCCCATATCCATTGGTGTTTGACATCAGAGATGATATACGGGTGCTCAGTGGAGACTGGGTACACTGGACGGACTCGCCGAGAACTCCCAGATGGTATTATACCTTACGTCAGATGGCAGTTCTCTGGTGACACTGGTACAGAGTAGTCTGTTGACCCGAGATCGTCATAGAGACTTGTGTGGTTCCCACAGTGCTTTGATTTCCACCTTACCACGTCCAAGAGGGCGTGCAAAACGGTGGTTTTTGGGTACAGTCCCGAATCACATGGAGGCAATGAGCGATAGGAGGGGATTCGTCTCTCCCGGTATAGGGAGTTGATGTTGCGCTGTGTTTAATTGGCTATAACCGGAAATCCCTGGCCAGGATTGCTGAGATTTACTGGTAAGTGTTACCTGTAGTTTCTCGAACTGTTATAGACCTCATATCGACACGACTTATCGAGCTATTGGGGTCTGACGTTTACCACCCCTAGGCGAGATATGCGATATATCAGACGAACAGACCGGACTGTACGGTAAGTGTTACCGGTTGGATTCACAGGAGTATGAGCGGGCTTGCTCGTCGATCTTCTGATCGCTCAATACCCGGGTGGCCGTTACGTTTAGCAGACCGCTTGCGGCTTGTGGGTGTTTGATATGATCATCACCTGCTGCCGGCGTATTGACGAGTCTTTAGAGTCCTACACAGAGGTTTCCTGGCTCAAGCGAAACGAAATAGGAGCGCATATGAGATATGTGCAGGACCGAGAATAATGCGTGTATGTGATACCGTATTCTATTCTCGCGATGAATGTATCGATTGGTTGTTTGCGATATAACCTAGTTATCGAATCAAGTATTGATTCGATAAGCCGATACATTGAATATTAGTCGGTTATATACGATATGACCGGATCGTTAAATCAAGTGTTGATTTAATGATTTAATGCATAATTATATATTTGATATATTACTTTGCATTAACTAGTATTTGTTCACTTTAAATGGATTTTCTCACTTTAATGTGCACATTGTATATGTGATATATTTTTGTGTGCACTTGATTGTATCATGTTTGATGATACATGATTGCTAGGGTTTGTGTAAAGAATTAAACCTTGGTTAAGTAAATGGTTAGGGTTTTTATTCATTCATTTATCTTTTTAATTTGGATTAAAAAGAAATGGGAAAAGAAAACAAAATGGTTGCTTTCAAACTTGAAGCTTGTTGAAGCTTCATGAAGCTTTGACTAAAGTGACCATTTTGTCTTCATGCTTAACCCTAACCATTCATCTAACCTTAGTCAATTCTCTACACCTAACCATGGTTGATATTATGATAAGTATTCTTTTTCTTTTCTATTTTCAATTAACTTATCATATTATCATCATCTTCTTCTTCTTCTTCTTCAAGAAGAAAAGCTTGCCTCCATTAATGGCAACTAGTGAAAAAGAGTGAGAAATCCAATTCTAAAGTGAACCCACTTCCTATTTCTTCATCCTCTACCTCTTGCCAAGTAGTATAGGGTGTTTTCTTCATAAGTTTCTTGACTTGGTGAAGTTGGAGCTTGATCTAGTGTTTCCTCGACGTAGATCATCTTCAGCATCGAAGTCGACGACCTAGCCCGTCCATTTCTCCGATGAAGCCGACGCTAGAGTCCGGGATCCGATATGGACAGCGAGGGGACTTCATCACGGAACCATGGAGGTGGAGAACCGGATCTACAAAAGTTGTATTTCCGTTCACTTAGTTAAGTTGTTAACTAGTTACTTGTTTCGCCTAAAATCTAGTTAACGATCCGTATTAGGGTTTCTCGGCACTTGTAAAATTTGAAATTGGCATGGTTGATGCCTTGTGAGACCTCTAGTGTGTGCCTAGGAACCCTACAGTGGTATCAGAGCCTAGCTAGAGCCTTAGGCGGAGCGTAGACGGAGTTAGAAGTCCGATCGACCCGAAACCCTAACTCTAAAATGCTCTCTGGAAATTTTCTGAAAATTTGGATTTTTGTGAATTAAAAATTGCTAAAAAATTCAGCAGGGAATATTATGAATTACTGTAAAGCACGTGTCATTGATTTGACAGAAGAGCCGCGGAACCGCGGCGCCACCCTGGCCTCCGCGGCGGTTCCGCGGCCAAAATGCTGAATCAATCCACGTGGTTTGCACAGTAATTATTTTCTGTATGTGCTGTATTTTATGGGAATTTTTAATATTTGCTCAACAGTTGAGTTTTCTGGGGTGTTTTGGAGCTTGGATGATTCGATCGGATTATCAAACTTTGTCTATGTGTTTTTCCGGATAACTTTAGAATATGTAAAAAGTTCGACCGGATATAAATACCCACTTTTTCCCCTGCCGGGAAATTTCCAAGTGTTGGATCTTTCCGTGTTTTAATAACGTTCTAAGTAGTGCTAGTAACGCGATGGTCCCTCTAGAAGACAACAAACCTTAACTCGATTATGTGACCGTCTTGAACAGCCCTTTGAACCTTAGGGTTTGGGGAAGTACGGCGTGCCACATGTGAGGCGTTGGCTTGACCCTTCTACGGCTGGACCGTTGGTACTGAGGCATGAACTGGATGTTTTTAAACTTGTTTCATGTGTTGATTTGCTTCGGGAAAACTTGGGTGTTCGATTGTTCGATCGGAAAGTTTAACATTTTCTATTTATCCGGAATGTGATACAACAATTGGAATTCACAAGAAGTTATGAGATAACTGTATGAATGTTATAAACATAGCAGTTTAGTCTCGGTTGCCACGGAATTTTGATGTGATCAAAAGTCCGTCGCAATCACGTAGCGTACGCGGATACTCGTCGGGTAAACTTAATAGACAGCTACACCCCATAGCCCCGACCAAGTGACTGTAGGAGAACCCCGTCACCGAAAGCATCCGTTCGGGTGCTCGCGGCAGCGGTGTTCCGCCTTAGTGCACTTCGTCGACAGCGTCGGGGGTGCGGCCGCCTACTAAAGTTTGCGACGAGTATTCGATCAGGATGTCGGGAATCTTGTTGAATTGCCCGACTTGATATTGAAAAGAGTTTTCGATAATGAGACTAAAATGCGGGGTTTATAATTGTTAGGCATGCGATGTCTAAGGAATTCATTTGATTAGGCATGCGATGTCTATGCAGGTTGCGGATTCCAACTGTTGTAGTTTTACACTTTCTTTTCTGCGACCGTAAGTGTAATATGTGATATCGCCGGTTTTGTTGCTATATGTCAACGACAATTGGGATACGTATGTTTACTTACGTTGATGACATGTGATGTTATGTGTTGCTGGATATGTTATATTGGATCGTCGTGTTTGAATAGCCGAGGTTTTTTATGTGAGATGAGTGTTTTTCATTTTCATTCATGTAAAAAACTTGTATGTAATATTCTTTTATTGGGGCACTTCCAGGTTGAGGATGATGTCGCCATTTGTATATTATTTACTTTTCCGCACTAGGATAGACCCAAGGAGGGGAGCACAAGTAACCGGGTTCTGGAGTCCAGTGGGAGACCAACTCGAGGAGTCGAGTCCGGGTGTCCTAACTCTAGAATTGGTAGGGTTGCTTTCCGTTCTCGTAGGGGTCTAGGGGTGTGGGTTTGGCTATTCATCACGACCGTGGAATCTGTGTTTTATACTGGCTCGTATTGAAAACACGGACGTCCTAGTATATCCAATATTTCATATGATTCTTCTACTGCGATATCTGTGATGTGATCATGTGATATGTTCTGTAATGGATACTGTATATAGTATATATGATATATTATATAGATGTTACTTATGTTTTACACCCGCGCTAGCCCTGCCCTGCTCTGCCGTTAGTTACCTAACCTAACGGTGCATGAGGGGACATCAAGGCGAATGCGGATGGCATAAGTGTACGTCGTATTTATCTGTGATGTTTAGGTACTTAAATGATGGGACTTCATTAATGAGATTAATGAAATAAAAGAAACCTAAGATGTTGTGGAATCGAATTTCAAAATTAAAACAGGTAGCTACAGTTCTTGCTTTGCACAGTGATATATATGATATATCCCGCACCTTATTCGATGAGGAAAGGACCGAGATCCCTTTACCGGGAGTGACTCCTTTAGCCATAACTGGCAGATGCTACACACTCGGTTTATCTTTTGATTGCTTTTAAGAGTTTTGCTTTGCACAGTGATATATATGATATATCCCGCACCTTATTCGATGAGGAAAGGGCCGACGATCCTTTCACCGGGAGTGACCCCTTTAGCAAAACTAGAAAAGCCTCAAAAACACTCCATTTCAAAATCATTCGATCCTACAACGATATCAAGTTCATTACGCAATAGGTTTTCAGAAAAACCTGTCGTAGCCCTCCGTCATTTCAGATAAGTAGTAGTTAGTATTCGTGCTGCGTTTGTTGGCCTTTGTCAAGGCGTAGTGTGCGGTAGCTGACTGGTGCTTATCTGCTTATGTATATGATGCAGATTAGGTTAGGGTAGTCGTGCGATCTTGTTGGCCTTTGTCAAGGGTCGTGCGGGTGGGTTTAATTCAATCAGGAAATGACAGGTTGAACTTGAGTAGCATCCTATGGTTTGTTGGCCTTTGTCAAGGTCATAGGAGGTTAGGGGCAAAATTATCGGGAATTTCAAGTGTTGAAATTTGCAATGAGATTGCATACCTTTTATGAGATAGTTGGATCCCGATACCCGCTGCGAGTAAGAGTTACTCCTGGGAGAGTTTTACACATTACAATTAGCCGATCAAGTAGGTGTCTAGAAAGGTGTTAACGAGGTTACGCCTCTGGGAAAACGAGGTTTACTGTAATTAGGTTCGTGCGAAAGCACGGGGGACCTCCCTCAAAGTACCGACACTGGCCTGGCTGAAAGATTGGCGAACTTGTAGCGTGTAATTAATCCCGGCTAGTCTTTCCTTTTAAGGTTTGAAGGAAGATTTGATTAAAAACAGTGGGAGCCATCCTGATTAGATAAAATAATAACCAATCTAATCTTGCAAGAGCGCACGCTGAGTGTTTTCTTCTCTCTCTCTCCAGGTAGCGACCATATCATGCCTTAATCAAGATAATAAAACGGATATATTGACCGAACCCGCTTGTTATACTGAGCTGGGGAACGTTGGTCCCGCTCCAACTTATAATTGTTATAAGACAGAGCAGGAAATTGGGGAATACCAGATTTCCCGTGCCGCCCAAACGAAGAAAGTGCATATGATGCATCTCCTTCGGGTGTGTTCGTTACACAGAACTGTTTCTCTGTATCCTCCGCATCCTGGGTATATGATACCGGATCAGGATCCCAGATATGTAATCTGTTATATAGGGCTGCAAAAAGGTAGAAAAACTGAGAACGGGTGATAAGTTTCATGAAGCAGAAAACGGGGCAAGTGTTGCAGCCAAGTCTGTTGGTCACTGTCACCCTGTATTCCAAATACATTGATTCTGAACGAATGTTATTAGATACCGAACCTGATATACAAAATCATATCAATCTCTTTATTAGTAAAGAAATGATAAAATTTTGTATAGTTGGATAATGTTTTGAACATTTCCTATATCAAAAGTTGATCGGTTCAGGCACGTTATCTAAAAGCATTGATGTTCTAAATCAAACTACAGTTCTTAGTATACGGAACACACATAAGAGGAAGAGTTCAGAAATGAACGAATCCTTCTTGAGGCATTGTAGACTAGGTCATATCAATGCGACCGGACTAGCTGAAGTTACTTGTAGATGCATATTTAAATCAGTTTGAATTTACATCTTGTGAAACTTGCCAGTCATGTCACAAAGATATAATGACACCAGCTCTGTTTATTGGAAACAGAGAAAGAGTTAGTGAACTCTTGGGATGATACATGTTGATGTATAAAGGTCCCCTGTCTACACTTGCCAAGACCGGTTATTTATACTTCATTACATTCTCTGATGATTTTTCGAGATTCAGACCTATGTTCCTGTTGAAACACAAGTCCGAACCTTTTGAGATATTCACAGAATATAAGTTAGAAGTAGAGAACCAAAATACGGGTATAAGTATTATGTCCTATGATGAGATCAAGGAGGAGAATACTTGAGCACGAAATTCTTGGACTTTTCTAAAAGAGAATGAGATTCTCTCTCAGCATTACTCCTCCGTATACACCATAGCACGATGGTATATCGGGGCAGAGCAATCACACCCTATATGATAAGGTGTGCTCTATAATGAGTACTACTGAGTTACCTATTTCCTTTTTGGGAGTTATGCACTTGAGAAGCTGCATACCTATTGAATAGGGTTCAAATCAAATCAGTTGCCTACCACTTCATATTTGATATGATAAGGGAAGAGCCCATCTCTTAAGTTAGTTAAGATTTGGGGTTGTCCAGTCTATGTCTGAAAAGCAAAATCCGAACAAGCTCGAGGCAAGATCTGTTATGTAGAACTGGAAATGTTCCAGCTATACAAACTGCAGCTGATGATTTGAAAGAACCAAAGGATTCAATAGTTACCAACGAACCTCAGCCTCTCCGCCGATCTAGTAGGGTTCCTCACCTACCTGAGAGATACTACTGTTTTTCTATGACAGTGGGAGCGAGGATTGCATCATGAGATGATGAACCAACTAGTTTCGAGCTGGCCATCAGGAGTGGGACTCTGTAAGAATGGCTGGATTCTTAGCGATCTGAGATGGAATCATTATACACCAACAAAGTATGGACTTTGGTTGCTATATCTGAAGGGTTAAATCCCCATCAGGAGCAAGTATATCTTGAGAAGATTACTTGGTGTAGATGGAAAAGTTGAGACTTTCAAAGCTAGACTTGTTAAAGCTTTTCGTCATCGACCAGGCGTGGATTATGATGAAACCTTTTCAAGTGGCTATGCTTAAGTCCATCCAGATCCTACTTGCCACGGCTACATACCATGACTACGATATCTGGCGGTTGGGTGCCATGACTGCTTTTCTAAATGGTGTTTTAGAAGAGGACTTCTATAAGTACACAGCCAGAGGGCTTCGTAGACAGTGGGAGCAGCGGAAACGTGTACAAGATGCTTTATAGGATAAAGCAGGTATCGCGGAGTTGGAACATCTGTTTTGATGTGTTAGTCAAAGAGTTTGATATCATCAAAATGGTAGATGAACCTTGTATAAACAAAAGGTAGTAGGGAGTATGGTGATGATCCTCATAGAGTACGTGGATGACATACTCTTGATAAGAAAGGAGTTTCCTATGCTACGCTCGGTCAATCTCCGCTTATCACAATGATTCTCCATATAGGATCAAAGTGATACCTCCTAAATCCTGGGTTCAGGATCTATGAGATAGATCTAATTGGATGTTAGGATTCTCACTAGTTGTAGTGAGATGGTATCAACCGATCCTGGGGAGAATCACTGGAAGGGTTCCAGGGTGATAAGGACGACTGAAAATCAGTCGCAGGCATTGTCTTTACCCTCGGTAAAGGGACGGTATGTTGGAAGAGTTCCAAGCTAGATACCGTGGCATACTAGACGATAAAGGCTCGATACATCGCTACTTAAGATGCTACCAAAGAGGCAGTCTGGATGTATATTTGTTCATGAGATGAACTTAGTTCCTCCCATTGTGAGACAATGGAGTTATGGCTTATGCCAAGGAACGTACGTCCCATCAGTGATCCAGACATATTCTAAGGCAGTACCACCTGATCATGGAGATGGTTGATCTCCAGGGTGATCAAGGTTAGGAGAGTAGACTCAGAGGACAACACGGCGGATCCACTCACAAAGGCCTTTTTCCCAGAGAGAGACTATTATGGGATGGTTGCGTATGAGATACTACAACCACTGCTATCAGATGGCTCTAGTGCAAGTGGAAGATTGTTAGTTATATGTATGCCCTAGAGGCCATTACTATACATAGGATGTATATTGTAGTGGGTGCTTGGACATATATAGGGAGGACTTTCTTGCTCGACATGATAGTATGCTATCTGGTTGCTCTTTACCTTAACGTGTACGCCGATTGTCTCTCTTATACATGTTGGTAAAGCCCTTAGGATGTGTACTTGACTACCTGGACTATGATGCGGATCATACTAGAGGAGACATGGTAGTCCCTAAGTACATCCTTCAAAGTCCCTAGTCGTGGGTATATCGAGACGGGGCATCGATATACCAGAGCAGTCTAGCGTATACCTTCTCGACCCATACAGATGGGCGATGGATGATCCCATATCCATTGGTGTTTGACATCAGAGATGATATACGGGTGCTCAGTGGAGACTGGGTACACTGGACGGACTCGCCGAGAACTCCGAGATGGTATTATACCTTACGTCAGATGGCAGTTCTCTGGTGACACTGGTACAGAGTAGTCTGTTGACCCGAGATCGTCATAGAGTCTTGTGTGGTTCCCACTGTGCTTTGATTTCTACCTTACCACGTCCAAGAGGGCGTGCAAAATGGTGGGTTTTGGGTACAGTCCCGAATCACATGGAGGCAATGAGCGATAGGAGGGGATTCGTCTCTCCCGGTATAGGGAGTTGATGTTGCGCTGTGTTCGATTGGCTATAACCGGAAATCCCTGGCTAGGGTTGCTGAGATTTACTGGTAAGTGTTACATGTAGTTTCTCGAACTATTATAGACCTCATATCGACATGACTTATCGAGCTATTGGGGTCTGACGTTTACCACCCCTAGGCGAGATATGCGACATATCAGACGAACAGACCGGACTGTACGGTAAGTGTTACTGGTTGGATTCACAGGAGTATGAGCGGGCTTGCTCGTCGATCTTCTGATCGCTCAATACCCGGGTGGCCGTTACGTTTAGCAGATCGCTTGCGGCTTGTGGGTGTTCGATATGATCATCACCTGCTGCCGGCGTATTGACGAGTCTTTAGAGTCCTACACAGAGGTTTCCTGGCTCAAGCGAAACGAAATAGGAGCGCATATGAGATATGTGCAGGATCGAGAATAATGCGTGTATGTGATACCGTATTCTATTCTCGCGATGAATGTATCGATTGGTTGTATGCGATATAACCTAGTTATCGAATCAAGTATTGATTCGATAAGCCGATACATTGAATATTAGTCGGTTATATACGATATGACCGGATCGTTAAATCAAGTGTTGATTTAATGATTTAATGCATAATTATATATTTGATATATTACTTTGCATTAACTAGTATTTGTTCACTTTAAATGGATTTTCTCACTTTAATGTGCACATTGTATATGTGATATATTTTTGTGTGCACTTGATTGTATCATGTTTGATGATACATGATTGCTAGGGTTTGTGTAAAGAATTAAACCTTGGTTAAGTAAATGGTTAGGGTTTTTATTCATTCATTTATCTTTTTAATTTGGATTAAAAAGAAATGGGAAAAGAAAACAAAATGGTTGCTTTCAAACTTGAAGCTTGTTGAAGCTTCATGAAGCTTTGACTAAAGTGACCATTTTGTCTTCATGCTTAACCCTAACCATTCATCTAAGCTTAGTCAATTCTCTACACCTAACCATGGTTGATATTATGATAAGTATTCTTTTTCTTTTCTATTTTCAATTAACTTATCATATTATCATCTTCTTCTTCTTCTTCTTCAAGAAGAAAAGCTTGCCTCCATTAATGGCAACTAGTGAAAAAGAGTGAGAAATCCAATTCTAAAGTGAACCCACTTCCTATTTCTTCATCCTCTACCTCTTGCCAAGTAGTATAGGGTGTTTTCTTCACAAGTTTCTTGACTTGGTGAAGTTGGAGCTTGATCTAGTGTTGCCTCGACGTAGATCATCTTCGGCATCGAAGTCGACGACCTAACCCGCCCATTTCTCCAATGAAGCCGACGCTAGAGTCCGGGATCCGATATGGACAGCGAGGGGACTTGATCACGGAGCCATAGAGGTGGAGAACCGGATCTACAAAGGTTGTATTTCCATTCACTTAGTTAAGTTGTTAATTAGTTACTTGTTTCGCCTAAAATCTAGTTAACGATCCGTATTAGGGTTTCTCGGCACTTGTAAAATTTGAAATTGGCATGGTTGATGCCTTGTGAGACCTCTAGTGTGTGCCTAGGAACCCTACATGGATAACTGGCCAATGCGGGTAGTTGGTGGGTGGGTCATCTGGGTTGCGTCTATAAGGATAATTTCCAAATCTGTGATTGGATATGCCACAAACTAGGCACAGGCCTTTTGCGCGCCAACAGTCCTTCCACAAGTGTCCAGCCCTCTTGTAGTAGAAACAAAAACTTGGACTTGATCGGTTAATTGTTTCTTTCTATCTCTTGGGTTTAGAAGGTTGTATAGGATAGACTCCTACTGCCATCTGGGTGGGAGAGAGCTTCATACCGGTTGCTTCTGCTTCTGGTCGGTTCAATAATATAGCAGTTTGTTGCTGTAGTCCTTCCATGAAGCTTCGGATTTCCTCAAACAGAACCGTCTGCTCGTTGACTGGAGTAGTGATGGCAGGTGTGAGTGGTAGTGGGGGGAGTGTTGTTGACATTTGTGTCGGTGTTGTTTGGGGAATCCATAACCTTGGAAGAAAGATTTGAGTTAGGATAGATTCAAAATATATGGAATTGGAAGATTCAAGAAATTTGAATTGTAAAGAATGCTTTCAGTTGCTGATTCTTGTATTATATTGCTTAGGTTGTCCACAGGGTGCTGAACTGCATGGTAGGGTTCCATACAACTCTGACCAGCATGAGCCACCAACAAAACCTGTCATGTCCCGCTTCCTAGTATACGGGCAGAGGACGCGACGAGGCCGCTACGTATTTATTCTGAAGTAAACACGCTGAGTGTATCTAAGCAATATAAAAGAAATATACGCAAGAGACAAATGTAATGAATAACAACTTTATTTATTCACATTCTTTTTACAATACATCTGAAAAGTAAATACATGGAATGAAAATCAATGCCTAAACAGTGGCATAACAGAAAAGAAAAGTACTGAAATGAAATGTACAAGTATCTAGAGCTCCGGATCGAATGCTAGCTGATCCAAGTCCTCGCTGGTGGGCTCGATCTCTAGAAGGTCCGAATCACCAGACAACATTCCAAAGAAGAAACAGAAGGAATGTCGTCAGCGAACAATCGCTCAGTAAGTCCCAAAGATAAGAGAGAAATAAAATAGACAAAGAGAGAGTGTAGAATTTAAAGTTGTTATGATGTTGTATTTAGTGTTAACGCTGTTGTTTGTAGCTTGGTACAGAAGAGGCCAGTGTATACGAGAGGAGTCTCAGTAGACCAGAGACAAAGGTGAACGGAATACAAGTAACTGTTTATTCCACGGTACAACAGCAATTGAATTTAGGTTAAGTGTCTTAATGGTTGCAGTCTCGTGCTATTTCTAACACCTTCCGTACCAATCTACCCCTTAAACCCCATGATGTCTTGATTGTATTATTGGTATTGTATTGTAAATTGTATTGTCTTGTATTATAGATTGTATAGATGGATGACTTGCCGAAACCATGATATCAGTAAATGGATGTAACCGGAGAATCATGTAGATGGATGTATATCCATGGTTCGGTTCAGTCAATATAGATTTAATAGATTGAACAGATTGATTATATGGATTCATATTGAATTGTTATATATATACTTGAATCTCTTTCAAGTCTGATTGATTATATCGAGACTCGGTCTGAGTCAGACAATTAGAAAAGAAATTGAATCCTGAATTAGGTTTTGGTGTTATCTGTAACCGCTACACATGGACGGCAGGATTTGTGTCTTTTTCAAAGACGATTACCGTGTTAATAAAACCATTTGTTAAGTTGTCTATCTTAAATAGGCAAGCACCCATATCTCCGGCTCCCTGAGGCTCAAGGGACTGGTCCCGCTTAAACCTATGTTTACTAGGGTCATTATTGTAATTTAGTATAACTTGAGAGTGTTTTATGTAAAAATAATTTTGTATAGTTTTCAAAATACACCTCAAGTATTTTATTATCGTCTTTAAAGTTTTCGTTGATGTATATTTTATCATTGTGACATTTCTAGTGAATAAAATCTATTTTTCATAATATATGGTATTTATTTGTAAGATTGAACTTGTATGGAATTGCATGGTATTTTTTGTAAACGAGTTGTTTTTCTTGAAATTTGGAAATGTGGAATATTATAATTACTAAAAATTGATATTTTTATATTAATTACATATATATTTATTTATTAAAAATATAAGCTTTATTTATAATAGAAATCACATTTTCTAAAGAAAATTGTATTTTAAATCTTTCGAGACCGAATGCTCCTTGCGGAGGTCTGCATCTCGCACTAGTAAGTCCGAGAATGTGCGATAATCCACACCATCCCGAACGGGTTCCCCGAAATGGGTTGTAACGGCACATTGCAAAGATTTGTTAAAAATACATATCTTGTTGAAAATGGTTTTTATAAGTTAAAAGTATTTAATTGTAAATTCGTATTTCCGTATTCTATATTCCCAAAAGACATCGTGCTATGATAGAGATGTGTGTTGTGAGGGGGTAGGTCATTACCTCGTGAACTATCTAAAGGTATAGCTAGGAATTATAATGATTTATGTCAAAACTAAACTAATGGTATTTTTCTGAAAAAGTGCGATAAAAATTACAATATGAATTCTTTTGCTGTGAAACTTGTTCAGTATGTTTTGTTAATGTTTAATGATCATTATGTGAGGGTTCGGTATTATTGTGTTTAAGAAAATTGGAACTTTTTAAAGAAAACCGAATCGGAAGTCGAATTAACTCCGCTTCCGTCGGGTTTTACAAATACAAGTTTTTAGATTAGAAAAGAGAAGAGAGAGAAGGGACTTACTGGATTTTAGATTAGAGAAGAGGAATAGGGAGTGGTAAGAGGTGCCGGTGTATCGTTTCGTCGCCGGGAGCTCCTAGGGTCGTCGTCGGAAGTTCGTCGGAGCTTCGCCCTTCGCTAACTCCACTTGTACACAAATGTTCTAGTGATTTTTCTTGAGAGTTTGGGCAGAGATTGTGAGTGACGGGGTGTGAGATGGAGTGGTATTTATAGAAAAAGATTAGGGATAGGGTTTGATAGAAAATGCATTAAAATAGTTTTAATTAGGTTTTTAATACTCTAGAATAATGCATGGTATTTAAATAGAATAGGGGTTATGGGGAGGCCAAAAGACACAGGAGTGAAGAAAATCGGCGATCCAACTCGGTCGGACCGGCGCCGCCGGCTAAGTCGGCCTCGCCGCCGGCCCAAGCCGGCTGAGTCGGGCCGGGTCTCGATGCTACCTGTCCATCGTCGTTTGGTCTACCACCTGGACTCGTTTGTTTTATATGTGAGTTTTGGTTTTTACGAGTTATGCACTTGTAAACTCTTGGGCTTCTAAAAATTTAAAAGAAAAATAATTAAAAAATAATGTGGCTGATGGGATTTGAACTCAGGTGTTTTGGTTTAGCAGTGCAAGGTCTTACCAATAAGCTACAAACTCCTTCTTACTGTTAAAAAGCAAAACAAACTTATAACTTGTGCTCAGGAAAAAGTACCCCTTTCTGTATTTTTGAAAAAAATGTACAGAATTTTAGGGTTGTTACACATCGTCTAGTCCAATATACCTGAGTAGATGGAGTATACTAGATACAAACTAATGTACATGGTGGGGGAAAAAGAAAATCCTCCAAAACCCACCTATGAGCGAAGCTGGCAAACGATGCAATGAAGCAAAAGAGGAAGTACACCCGCCGCTACTACACTGACAGGTCAAACTTGCAAGATACTGTGGCATAACGGGGGTGAGTTTCCAACTCGAGAGTAGTAAGTAACATCTAATAAGACTATCGTAAGCATGCACGCAAATGCCTCACAACCTACGCATATCACTATAACATGATGTATTAGTATGAATGCAATATGAATGCACCATCAAACATGAAACCTGAAAATGCCTGGTATGAGAAAATCTTGATTCTTATTTTAGAAAAACCTCTATGCAATAAAATGAAGTATCAACAATGAAATCACCAGAAATCCGTGTCAAGCATCGACACGATATATATAAATCTCAATATCTCAATGTCTCAATATCTCAATATCTCAATATCTCAATGTCTAGGGCTCCGTCAGTCCGGATCGACCCATATCATCAAACCCCATGACCACGTCGGTATCCTCCGGATATCCGCCGCGTCAGACATCACCGGTAGGTAGTCTGCCCCTGCCAGGCTCATCGTCTACATCTCGAGCTTCTTGCCCCGGGATACCTTACCGGGCCTACTATGTATCCGAAACGATTCATCCAATTTCTCGAATCGGGTCTTGAAAGCCAACATAAATCAGGAAAACTCATGGTGGACGACACATACATCATATGACGAGAAAACCACAACTTGTATTTTTTTTAGAGCGATAACATGTTTATAAAATTCTTGCGGTTTTCCCAAAATCCAGAAATCCTATCAATACTGAAATCCTCGAGAAGAATCACAATATATGAACATGCCGGTGATGATGGAAATCTATGATACGGTAGTATATACCATGCGAAGTACGGCCAGAAGCTATGCATAAATCATGATGCAATGAGGTATGTATATATAACTAACAATCATACGTATCCATTTAATGAAAGAATATACAAGTATATGTCTACGGATCATATATGATGGAAATGCACAGTTACCGATTTTAAACAAGTTCTATAGTGTTCGTGACATAGCAATTACCAAAGGCGTATGTGTTCGCATGAATAGTGCACGTGCGGCATGAACCAATGGCAATGGTGCAAGTGCCCTATTAGATGATATCAGATATGTATATATATATAAGATGGTGCAATGCAATGAGATGAATAACTGGGAAACTACGCATATAAAATGCAAGTACTACAAGTTATCCCAAACCATCGGGCGCTTCACGCCATCCAGACGATCCCCCCGTAGATATGTACATCTACTCAACGGGACGTCTCAGCTAGTCTGATCCAATGGCCGCATTTCCTTTCCGTGCAGCATCCGACGTCTCCGCGACCGATCCTAGAATCATACGATATAACACATAAGGCTAATATTCTGCAAAACGCAATATCAAGACCATACGAGAAAACTAGCACCCACAAGCTAAATCCGTGTGCACTCGGAGCACCAAAACGTGTGTGCTAACGTCTGAAACCACCCCGATTGGCGGTGATACACAGCAAACCCAAAACTAGACTCAAAACGCACGTATCGCGCAAGTCACAATACACTAAATATTATATGAAATAGGTAGTAACCCATCAAAACCCCAAACTTAATTCAAATCGGTTTATTCCAAAAACCTAGTAAGCAACCATTAACCGTTTTAATACTAATCTAGATGTTTTAGCAATTCTAACGGCCACATAGCTCACTTAATATCTTAATTAGGTCACACCAATATTTACTAAAATTTAATCTCACCTCTTTACATTAATCTTAAAAATATAGTTTGCAAAATTATATAATTTGGACAATTTTAAAGTAACAATTAGCAAACTAGCAACTAGCTTAGATTTTTGCATGTCATAGCATGTTAAACTACTCAACACAATCATATCAAATGATCAAAACCCTAACTTGATCCAAACCCTTTTCTTTAAATTTCAAACTTGCAATTAAAACCCTAATTAAACGCCTAATAAGCTAGATTAAAGTAATTAACCAATAATTAAACCTTAGGGTTAGGATTTATACCTCGACAAGTTTGAGATCAAACTTGCAAACTTGCCTCCAAAGATGCTGCCTTGCTCCTCAATCCAAACTAGTTTGGACCAAAGAATATTGGGTAAAGGTTTAATGATGAATTAGTGAGACTTTGGATTGATTTTTGAGGCAAAATGGAGGAATTTTTTGAAGAGAAATGAAGTGGAGACATGAGAGGGGTTGCTGTTGGATGGGGCTCGGCCAAAATGGGGAGAGTGAAAGAGAATGAGGTGTGTGTGTGGGTGTGAGGTAAAGAAAAAGTCCATACCTCAAATATCTAACACCATACCTCTTTGTTTATTGTTTTCTTTTTAATTTCTTTTTCTTTTTGTGAGGAAAATGAAGTAGGGAATTTAGGGGATTGGGGTTGCCTAGGCTTAGCCAAGAGGTGGGAATGGGGTGTGTGTGTATTTGTGTAGAAGTTTCCAAGTCAAAATAACCCCTCCATACCTCATTAATACATCACATTTCATAATTCTATTTTATTTCAATATTTCCTTTTACCTTTTCTACGCAAATATAACTAGAACCATCCCAATTTTTTTTTTGAAAGAACATGTTACAATATATGTTTAGATGCGTCATGGTGCACTGAAGTATAATTAACCCATTCCAAATTGTAATAATCACTAATTAAATGTATTAGTGAATGCTTAAAATAATATTAAAAATAATTAATTAAGTAAAATATTTAAGTAAACTAATAATTTATAAGCGACTAATTAAATATCAATACTAGCCATTACATAGCTAGAATAGGTATATTTAATCTAAATTGAAAGATGATTATAATTACGTTTTACGGAAAAATACGAGTTATATTACCAATTATCGGCAAATTTACCTAAACGATTTTTAAAACGTTACAACATAGTAGTTAAACCTCATGGTAGTTTAGCTAGTTAGGGTTTAGTATCAATCCTGGAATTCAAGTCGGTGTTGCGAAGCTTGTAAAAAAAAATTTTTTTTGCACATTCCACCTCCCCGCGAACCCGCGGGGTGCGCGACATCGACTTACAGTATATGTGCATTCTATTTTCCTTTCATACTTTTTCTATGATTGTGTCAAAAGATTCTAGGTATTGAGATTATCTAAATGATGGGATTGCATTAATTCGGATTAATTCAAAAAAAACATAAAACACATTGTAGGAACCAATTTTTTCAAAAGAAATTATAGCCGTCTTCTTTTGCTTTACATAGAGGTATTCGGTTAGGAATATCATGCACCTCATTCGATGAGGTAAGACTATGATCCCTTCACGAAGAATCCACACTTAAGCAAAAGTCTATGTAACTATAAATTTGCAAAACCACCATGTTCCTTTAATGAGATCAAGTTCAATACGTTAAAGGTTTTCTTCAAAACTAGTCGTAGCCCTCTGTCATTTCAGGAATTAGAGTATTTAGTATTCGTGCTACGTTTGTTGATCATTCGTCAAGGCATAGTGTGCGGTATGTGATGCGATTAGCTAGGATAGTCGTATGGCTTTGTTGATCATTCATCAAGGGCCTATACAGATGGGTCTAAATTAATCACGAAATGACGGGTTGAACTTGACTAGGACCCTTTGATTTTTTTATCATTCGTTAAGGTCTTAGGGTCCTAAGGGCAGAAACATTATCGGGGATTTCAAGTGTTGAAACTTGCAATGAAATTGTATACCTTCTATGGAGTGGGGTAATTTTTTGATCATTCGTCATGGTTATCATGCCATGATAGTTTGGGTCCCGATTCTCACTTTAAGTAATAGTTACTCTCAGGAGATTTTATATACATAATCCAGGCTGGTTCTCCTTTTTAGGTTTGAAGGAGAATTCGACGAAATAGTGGGAGCCATCCTGATTAGATAAATTAATATCCTAATCTAATCTTGATAGAGTACATGCTGAGTGTTTCTTTTCTCTCTCTCTCTCTGGCACCGACCTTGACCGACCTTAAACTAAAACACATAAACCAAGATAACCAAACCTTTTTACAATTATTGGGTTTGGAATGTCATGATTTCCCTAATTCACGAAGAAGTCGCATATGGCCTTAGCAATCCTGCTTCGCCTTTACTTCCTCCAGAACCCTCTGTATCAGATACAGAGATCCATATTACTTAGAAGGTCTTCTCGTATAGTTACATACGAACTCAAGGAAAGTGTTTCGGTCGAGGATGGTCATAGGTTCTGAAGAAAGTAAATTGTATATTAATATAATTTATTTGTCTCTCTTCTCCACCTTATCTCAAGTTTGAGAGCTCCTTAAATAAGGAGAATATACCAGTTACGCTTATTGGATAGTCATCATCCAATCCCAAGGTTGGTGCTAAAAGGAAGGGTAAGAAGAAAACCAACTATCCTAAGTTCGGTATACAGAAGGTAAGACGGAGAGACATCTAAAGGGGTTGCGGCAGAAAAGAAAGAAGATTGCAACTACTGTCATGAGTCTGGGCAGTGGAAAAGGCATTATTGGGAATACCTGGCCACACCCTTGAAGCATATTGATGATTCATTCTCTATGTGTTTGTAATTGAAACTGTTTCTCAATTAACCATGCTTCTTGGATATGCGATACCGGATCAGAATCTCACATCTGTAAGATGTTACAGATGCTGAGAAGAAGTAGAGTATTGGAAAATGGTGATTTGATCCTCAAAGTTGAATTCAGAGCAAATGTTTCTATTGAGGAAAATCACCTGGTTTTGCTAAGCGGCAAACTTTTAGTTTCGAATAACTGTTATTGTGCGACAGCTTTAATTTTTTTTAAAAATGAACATCCGCCTCTTTATTTGATAAAGAAGGATATTAAAAAAAATTAAATTATGGCATGGATATTTACCTGCATCAATTGTTGATTGGGTAAGGTGTATAAAATAACGGTATAGATATTCTTAACCAAAATACAGTTTTATACATACAACACACGGAGTAAGAGTAGTGAACTCTTAGTACTTATACATAGTGATGTATATTATCTGATGTCCAGAAGGACAAGGGGTTAGTACGCATACTCCATTCTGTTTACCTATGAGTCCTCTGGATTTGGACGCACGTTCTTGTTGAAGGGTTCATATCAACGACAGCAAGGTTTCGGGGGGCATCGTGCATGCCGTTTTTACAAAATTGCCGTTACAAAGAACCCTACGCTAGAATCGTTAACTAGAGATTTAGACCGAACAAGATGTAGACAACTTTTACATCTAAGAGAATAAGAATACAACCTTTGCAGACGGTCCTTCTCTTCAATATGCTCCGTGTAGTAGCCCCGCGACTCCACAAGGCTTCTCTTGAGACTTCGAACAAGCTTCCTTCGCAGCCTTCACGCCAAAGATGATCCACCTCGAAGCTCTACTAGTTCAAGCTACCACTACACTAAACCCTTTAGTGTATGAAACACATCACACTAATTTGCTAAAATGGTGTGAGGTGATGAAGTAGGGGATGTTAAGAGCTCACTAATTTGTGCTCAAGCTTCATGATTCACATCACACATGTGAGGGTTGAGGCTTGAGGAAAAGCAAGAGGAGGAAGAAAAAGCAAGAGCAAGCATGAGAGAAAAAAATGGCTAAGTCTTTTGGAATGAACAAGAATGAAAATAATATCAAGACCCCTCACTCATTCAAACATGGAATTATACAATATTAAATTGCAACCATGCTTGAATAGTGAGCCAAGAATAAATAAACAATATAAAACACCATGCTTGCAACCATGCTTCAACTTTACACCTCATTTCTATTTTCATAAAATGGAAAAGAAAATGCCATGCTTCATTTTAATATATATATATATATATATATTAATATATATTTAATGAAGATTAATTAGTGAGCTAATGATATTAGTTAATATGTAATTATATCACATATAATTTATATCACATTATTAAATCAACATTTGATTTAATAATCTGGTTATATCATATATGACCGACTAATATCATTTATCTGTATATCACATTATCGAATCAACACTTGATTTGACAATCTAGTTATATCACATATAACTGCACCGATGACAGATTACTGCCAGATTACAATACGGTATCACATACTCGTATTTAATCAGACCCACACACATATCACATATGTGTCCTACTCAGTTTCGCTTGAACCAGGGAACTTCTGTGTGGGACTCTAAAGACTCTTCAATACGCCGGCAGTAGGTGATGATCATATCAGTCACCTACAAGCCGTCAGCGGTACTAGCTGGACGTAACGGCTACCCGGATATTGAGAGATATGAAGATCAACAAGCAAGCATGTCCATAGTCTCCATGAAGCCTATCAGTAACACTACAGTACAGTCCGGTCTCTTCGTATGATATGTCGCATATCATTTCCAGGGGTGGAAATCGTCAGACCCCAGTAACATGATAAGTCATGCCAATGTGAGGCTCATAACAGATCGAGAAACTATTGATAACACTTATCAATAGATCTCCATATCATCCCTGGCCAGGGACTTCTAGTTATTGCCAATCGAGCATAGCGCAACATCAACCCCCAATACCGAGAGAGATGAAACCCCTCCCATCGCTCATTGCCTCCATACGACTCGGGACTGTACCCAAAATCCACCTGTTTGCACGACTCCTCTTGAGCGTGGTAGGGAGAAAATCAAAGCACAGTGGGAGCCGCACAAGACTCTATGACGATCTCGGGTCTACAGACTAACCTGTACCAGTGTCACCAGAGGACTGCTATCTGACGATAGGTATACTACCACATAGGAGTCATCGGCGAGTCCTGTTCAGTGTACCCAGTCTCCACTGAGCACCCGTATACCATCTCTGATGTCAAACACCAATGGATGTGGGATCATCCACCGCCCATCATATGGGTCAAGAAGCGTATTTGCTAGACTACTCTGGAATATCGATGCCCTGTCTTGATATTCCCTCGACTAGGAACAATTGAAGGATGTACTTGTGAACAACCCTGGCCCCACTAATATGATCTACATCATAGTCCTGGTAGTCAAGTACATATCCTAAGGGCTTTATCAACACGTGAGAGCAAGACAGTATCACAATACAAGTCTACATGTTAAGATAAAGGTAACAAGATAGCATACTATCATGTCGAGCAAGAAAGTCCTCTCTGTATATATGTATCCAAGCATCCACTATAATATACATAATATGTAAAATAATGGCCTCTAGGGCATACACATATCTAACACTTGTTGAAACGAAAAGTTCAAAGATTTTGAGAAGTTCATAGAGTATAAGAATAAAGTAAACAACCAGACATTTGAAGTATCAAGATTCTTTGAAGTATTCGAAGATGTGGATACTTTTTCTCGGTATTCCATAATGAGAATTTGATTCTCTCTTAAACTACTCCTCCGAGGGTGCGCTCCATGATGAGTAATGCTGAGTGGCCTTTTCATTTAGGGATAAGCAATGGAAACAGATGCATATCAATTGATATTGGTTCCACCTAAATAAGTGTCTCTGATTCTATATGTGATATAGAATGGTTATCATTTTAAGGTTGTTAAGATATTGAGTTATCTGATTTGTGCTTAAAAAAATAATCCGGACAAACTCGAGACACGTTTTGGCAATAGCAGTTTGTGGGCTATCCCAAGCTTTTGCAAAGGATAGCTTCTACCATTTTCAAGATCAAAAGTGTTTTGTTCTTGACTCTCCACCTCCTTGGTAAAGGAATTTCTTGCAAAAGAAATTAGTGTAGGTATGGTAGAACTGGAAATGATTTCAGAACCGCAAACGATTGCTGAAAATTTAGTAGAATCTGAAAATTCAATTGACCCTGACAAACTATAGCAACTCTGCAGACTTAGTAGGTGAAATCAGCCAGGTTTTCTCATGGATGGTAACAAGGAAGCTTGTATCATAGGATAATGACCCTACTAGTTATCAGCAAGCCATACGAAGTAGTGACTTCTGACTGGTGGTTGGATGCCAAGTTATCCAAGTTGGACTTCATGCACTACAACAAAGTATGGACTTTGTTGGTACTCCTGAAAGGGGTAAAAATCATAAGGAGCAAGCAGATCTTTCGAGGTCAGTGCAAATGGAAAGGTATTAACCTAATAAGCCTAGACTTGTAGTAAATGATATTCATCAAATACCCGATGTGGATTGAGATGATACTGTCACTTCAGTGTCTGTGTTGAAGTCCACATGGATAAAACTTGCCACTGTTGTTTTCATGACTATGATATCTGGCGGGTGGATGACTATAACGTCTTTCTAAATTGGATTTAGAAATGTACGTGTATATGACTCTGCCAGAAGGGTTTTCATAGTCAGTGGGAACAGCGGAAAATGTGCAAGTTGCTTAAATCTATTAGTAGACTAAAACGGGCATTACGCAGATGGATCATCTGTTTTGATATTGCGGTAAAAGTGTTTGACTTCATCAAAATAAGAGACGAATCTAGTATTTGTAAGAAGGATGTAGAGAGTAGTGTTAAATTCCCTATATTGATGTGGATCACATACTCTTAATAGGAAGTGTTGTTCCTATACTACAATCGGTTAAAATATGGTTGTCACAGATGTTCTTCCACATAGGATTTGGGCTATAGATCTGAGGACTAGGTCTATAGAGATAGATCTAAATAGGTTTTGGGATTGTTCCGATAAAGATACTCTGATGCCATTCTAAAAGGGTTTAGAATGGATGATTCCAAGCGTGGTAGTGTACCCGCAAGTAGTGGAGTCACCGTCTCCAAAGAGATGTCTTCTGGTCTGATGAAGAGAAGGACTCATATGAATGACATTCCATTTGCTTTGGCAGTTGGGTCAGTCATGCGATGTAATGTACCGGACTAGATAATGCTTTTGCACTTGGTGTAACAAGAGATATTAGTCTGATCCTGGAGAAACATAGGAAGCAGTAAAGAATATAAGAGGATGTTCTGGGAATTTGGTAATGGCGGCCTCCATAAGGCGGTAATTACAGATTTCAGCTTCCAAGGTGACATGGATGACAGAGTGTCTATCACGAGATATTAGTTTACCCACTTCTAAGGAGCATTATATTGGAAAGAGTTCCAAGCAGGATACCAAGGTAGTCATGGCGCTGGATTCTGATTGTGAATCAGTATAGGATACATCCTAAGATATTGTTAGGATAAATACGTTCATTTATGAACATGATCCCATCAGATGTCCAAACAAAATTCTAAGGCAGGTATCGATCATTTCGGGAGATAGTTGATCTCCATGAAGTTGACATACAGAGAGATATAGTTAGAAAATTTGTGGTGGATCCACTCACTGAGGCTATTTCTCGAACACGGTTTGCAAAATTGTTAGTAAAGAAGTTGGGTATGCGATACCGCAACAATTGGCCTTAAGTGCAAGTGGGAGATTTTTGGATATAGGTTCCGCAAGGCAATTATTGTAATTGAAAGAGAATCTATACGGAGAACAATCTTACTTGAGATGATAGTATGATATCTGATTTGTCTTTATCTTTTATGTGAATACGTTTTATATGATATCACGTATCGCTAATACATGAGATAAAGCTTGTAGGATTTGTGCTTGACTACCAGGATTATGATAGGTATCATACTAGTGGTGCCTGGCAATCCATAAGCACATCCTTAAAAGTCCCTAGTCATAGGAGTATCAAGACTGGGCATCGGTACTCCAGTTTAGACTAGTATATGCGTTTTTTGACCCCGACCGGGGCAATGGTTGATCACATAGCCATTAGTGTTTGGCACTAAAGATTGTATACAGGTGTTCATTAGGAATGAGTTTCATTGGACGTGTTGGCTATGGTGCCCTCAAGGCAATTATCATAGCCGCATGCAAGTGATTATGATGATTGAAGGAGGACATATACCGATAGAACAGTCTTACTCGAGATGATAGTATGCTATCTGGTTTGTCTTTATCATCATGTACTTGCTTTAGGTGGTATTACAGATCACTATTACATGTTGATAGAACCCATAGGATTCTTGCTTGACTACCAGCATTATGATAGCGATCATATACGTGGAAGCTGGGTGGTCTATAAGCACATCCTTAAATTTCCCTAGTCATGGAAGTTTCGAGACTGGGTATCGATACTCCAGAGTAGACTAGTGTATACTGATCGAGACCCCGAAAAGGGGCGATGGCCGGTCTCACAACCCATTGGTGTCATTTTTTTCTTAAGATGTATACAGGTGCTCATTGGGTTATGAGTACACCAGACGGACTCGCCGGGAATATTCTAGTTGGTATTATACCTATTATCATATAACAGTCCCCAAGTGACATGTATACTGGTTAGTCTATCGACCTGAGATCGTCATTTGTCTCTTGTGAGTCCCACTATGCTTTGATTACTACCCTGCCACGGCTCAAAGGAGTCGTGCAAACAGGTTTTAGTTGAGTACAGTCCCGAGCTACATGGAGACAGTGAGTGGATTGTCAGGGGATTCGTCTCTTCCGGTATTTGGGTTGATGTCGCGTTGTGCACGGGTGGCCATCACCAGAAATCCTTGGCCAAGGTAGTCAAGAATTATTGATCTAGGATCGGTAGTTTCTCAGGTGGTCATGGGCTTCATACCGACACGAAATGTCGCGTTATTAGGGGTTTGACTTTATCCTCCCCCCTAGACTCGATATGCGATACTCATAGATGAACGGACCGGACTGTACGGATATTGTCACTGTCAGGGTCAGTAGGGGTTTCAGGATGAGTTTTCTCGTCGGCCTCCCTTTCGCTCAATACCTGGGTAGCCGTTACATACAGCTAGTGCCGCTAACGTGCTTGTGGTTAAACCCACTGCCAGCGTATTGACGAATCTTTAGAGTCCCACACAGAGGGTTTCCCTGCTTCGGGCGAAATGATATAGAGGCCGTATGGTTTTACGGCAGAGTTCGATCACATATGTGTACTTGTGCACGGATGATGTTCGGATGGATAATATAGTAGGCTTTGGTTTAAGCCGGATCCTAGTATTATATTGTTGGATTATTTTCGTCTTATTGTATTCGTATTCTTCGGAATACGGATGCGGGTATGTATATACGGATGAGGGGTATTCTTGTAATTTCTTACAATATTACTTTTAGAAAATTACACCTCATTATGGTTTAAACCTTTTTTGATTAAAAGGTTATTGAGGTGGAGGATGAGGTGTTTATTGCATATTTTATGGCGTGGCTTAGTAGTGACCCATGGTTACTATTCTAACATGCTTAATCTTTTGTTTGTTGTGAGATTTATATTAACTTAAGATATTTTTGGTTGACTTAAGATATTTTTGGAAACTTGAGATATTTATTTGGATGGCTCCAATTTTTATATAACTCTCACAACACAACAAAAAACTTAGCCATTATTCCTTTTCTTGAGTTGCTCTCAAACTCTCATCCTCATGGCATCTTCTTCTACCTCCACCCTATAAGTCTCATGTGTTGAGAAACCAAGGGTGTCTTAAGACAAATTAATTCTTCATCACTCTCTACTTCTCCTAAGCTATCTAGTGTAGCGATCTAAGTACCCTAGTTACCTCGGCTATGAGGTTGGAGCTCGTTTCATAGACTCTCGGGTGGATCATCTTTGATGGAGGGAGACCGAAGATCAAGCTTGATCAAGGAGGCCTCTAAGAGCTTGGGATGACGGTTCAAGACCGAAGGACACGGATCATTCGGTATAACCATTCTCAACTCTCTTTATATATTGTTAGTTTAGGGTTAATGGTAGATCCGTAGAAGAGAGTTGAGATAGCGACGGTTTTTATAAATTTTTGTTCCACAATCGGCCATGGTTTGATGGCCAGGGCACCACCGTAACCCAACAGGACGGACTCACCGAGAACTCCTAGTTGGTATTATACCAATTGTCAGATAGCAGTTCTCTAGTGACATGATTACTGGGTAGTCTCTAGATCTGAGATCGCCACAGTATCTTGTATGTGTTTCAACTATACTTTGATTACTACCCTACCACAACTCTACTGAGTCATACAAACATGTTTTAGTTAGGTATAGTCCCGAAGCATATGGAGGCAGTGAGCGGTCGAAGTGATTCGTCTCTCCCGGTATAGGGAGTCAATGTCGCGCTATGCAGGACATGACTATAACCAGGAGTCTGTATCCACAACAAGTGAGATAAACTGATAAGTGTTATCATTTGTATCTCTGGTGGTTATGAGTCCTTTGTCAGCATGACTTATCGGGTTAATGGGGGTTTGACAGTTTCCACCTCCCTTGGACACGGTATAGGACACTCTCAGACGAAGAGACTGGACTGTACACTGACTTTTACGAATAGGCTCTGATTGCGTTTAGACGGGTTTACTTATCAACATTTCTTTCGTTCAATACCTGGGTAGCCGTTACATGCAGTCACGCCCCGCTTCCCAGTATACGGGCAGAGGACGCGACGAGACCGCTACGTATTTACTCCGAAGTAAACACGCTAAGCGTATCTAAGCAATATAAGTAAAATGCACAAGAGACAATGACAATAGATATATATTGAACATCAACTTTATTTATTAACATTCTTTGTAGAATACATCTGAAAAGTAAATATATGGAATGGAAAGCAATGCCTAAACAATGGCATAACAGAAATGGAAAATACAGAATGTAAATGTGTACAAGGAATCTAAAGCTCCGGGTCGAAAGCTAGCTGGTCCAAATCCTCGCTAGTGGGCTCGATCTCCAGTGAGTCCGAATCACCTGACGACATTCCAAAGAAGAAGAAAGAGAATGTCATCAGCGAACAAATCGCTCGATAAGTCCTAAAAATGTGGGAGAAGTAGAATAGACAGAGAGAATAGTATTATAATGTTGTATTATATTGTTAGCGTTGTTGTTTGTAGCTTGGTACAGAAGAGGCCAGTATATACGAGAAGGGTCTCACTAGACCAGAGACTACGGTATATAGAGTACAAGGCTCCGTCGATAATACCCGGAACAATGGCGATTGAATTCAGGTTAGGTGTCTTTATGCTTGCTGTCTCGTGCCACTTCTAACACCTTCCACACCAATATACCCCTTATTAACCCCGCGATGTCTTGTTTGTATTGTTCGTATTGTATTATCCTGTAAATTGAATTTTATAGATGGATGACTTGCCGAAACTATGATATCAGTAAATGGATGTAACTGGAAAATCATGTAGATGGATGTATATTCATAGTTCAGTTCAGTCAAGTTGTATTGATAAATTGAACAGATTGATTATATGGATTCATGAATTCATGTTGTATTGAAGTTTGATACTAGTTTTATACTTGAATCTCATTCAAGTCAGATTAATTATATTGAGAATCGGTCTGAGTCAGACAATTAGAAAAGAAATTGAATCCTGAATTAGGTTTTGGTATTATCGGTAACCGCTGCACATGGACGGCAGGATTTGTGTCTTTTTCAAAGACGATTACCTTGTTGATAACACCGTTTATTAAGTTGTCTACCTTAAATAGGCAAGCACCCATATCTCCGGCTTCCTGAGGCTCAAGAGATTGGTCCCGATTAAACCTATGTTTACTAGGGTCCTTATTGTAATTTAGTATAACTTGAGGGGGTTTTATGTAAAAATAATTTTGTATAATTTTCAAAATACACCTCATGTATTTTATAATCTTCTTTAGTGTTTTCATTGATGTATATTTTATGAATGTGACATTTCTAGTGAATAGAACCTAATTTCATAATATATGGTATTTATTTGCAATACTGGAATTGTATGGTATTTTCTTGTAAATGGAATATTTTTCTTGAATTTTGGAAATGTCACAATATTATAAATATTAAAAATAGATATTTTGATATTAATTACATATATATTTATTTATTAAAAATATAAGTTTTATTTATAATAGAAATCATATTTTCTAAAGAAAATTGTATTTTAAATCTTTCGAGACCGTATGCTCCTTGCGGAGGTCTGCATCTCGCACTACTAAGGTCGAGGATGTGCGATAATCCGCACCATCCCGAACGGGTTCTCCGAAATGGGTTGTAGCGGCACATTGTAAAGATTTGTTAAAAATACACTTCTTGTAGAAAAAGGTTTTTATAAGTTAGATATAGTTTTGTGTAAAATCGTATTTTCCCAATTCTATGTTCCCAAAGATCATCGTACTATTTTACATATGAGTGTTGTGAGGAGGTAGGTCATTACCTCATAAGTTTTTTATAGCGAGCATGGTTAAAAGGTATAAACATGTCAATATGAAACATAAAAGTATTTTAATGTAAAAATGGAATAAAACTTACTATGATTATCATTTCATTGTCAAACTTGTTCTAATGCCTTTGTTAATATTTAATGTTCATGACATAAGATTTTGGTAATATTGTGTTTAAGAAAAATAGACATTTTAAGGAAAAACCGAATCGGAAGTCGGATTAACTCCGCTTCCGTCGGGTTTTAGTTTTGAATATTGTTTAGAATATAGAAGAGAAGAGAAATAGGGACTTACTAGATTGTAGTGGAGAGGAGAGGAAAAGGAAGAAGTAGGAGGCGCCGGTGCGTCGTTTCGTCGCCTGAATCTTCTCGAATCGTCGTCGGAAGTTCACCGGAGCTTCGCCCTTTGCTAACTCCACTTGCACACAAAATGTCTTTGAAATTTTCTTGAGAGATTGGACAAGGATTTGGGAGTGAGGGGGGTGATTTGAGGTGTGGTATTTATAGGAAAAATTATGGTTTAGGGTAATGAAAGGGTATATTGAAATTTTATATTAAAAATGGATTAAATGGAGGTTTTAGTTTGCTCTGTAAATATGCAGGGAAATTAAATAGCACAGGGGTTATGGGGTAGGCCAAAGGTTGCAGTAGAAAGAAGAAAATTGGGGTTTCGGCCGAGTTGACCCGGCAGCGCCGGCCGAGTCAGCCGCTCCGCCGGCCCGAGTCGGCCGAGTCGGGGTCCATCTTCTTGCCATGTGTCCCCGACGCTTTGACTACTACGGTGGACTCATTTGTTTTATGTGACTCTTGGTTTTACGGGTTATGCATGTGTAGACTCTTGGACTTCTAAAAAGATTAAAAGAATTTAATTAAAAAAATGTGTGGTTGATGGGATTTGAACTCTGGTGCTTTGGTTCAGCAGTGCAAGGTCTTATCAATGAGCTACAAGCTCCTTCTTGCTGTTAAAAAGCAAATTAAACTTATAACTTGTGCTCAGGAAAAAGTACCCCTTTCTATATTTTTGAAAAAAATTATACAGAAAGTTTAGGATTGTTACATTCTACCCTCCTTATAAAAATTTCGTCCTCGAAATTTATAAAAGGAAGTGTAACAGATTCAATGAAAGTTTAGTGATAGAACTATTAGTAGTGTATGAAAAATATGTGAGAGAACGAAAAAATGTGAGAGATTTGAAAAGAGTTGACGAAATTACCAGATTTACCTTGGTCTATGACCTCTGCTTCTTCGACCGCTAAAAGGAAAGCTTGACGCCGTGGTACATTTTTCCTAATTGGGGGCACATTCTGTCCTTAGGGCATGTTTCTTTGCACTCGAGGCATGTTCCTCAGAGCCTGATGCAATTGGTGAGTAGGCTATGCAGGTGGTGGAGCTGGGAGTCCAAGACAAGGTGCAGAAGCCTGGATAGCTGGCCGCTGCGGGTAGTTGATGGGTGTGTGATCTGGGTTGCGTCTATAAGGACAGTTTCCAATTCCGTGATTGGATGCACCACAAACTTAGCATAGGCCTTTTGCGCGCCTACAGTCCTTCCACAAGTGTTCTTCCCTCTTGCAATAGAAGCAAAAGTCGAGACATGGCTTGTTATTGATTTCTTCCGATCTCCTGGTTTCAACAGTTGGCCTTGAAGAGGCTCCTCCTGCCATCTGAGTGGCAGTACGCTTCACTCCGGTAGATTGAGGTCTGCCCTTTCTTTTTACCACTGCCCCGTATCTTCAAGCAGTCTTCAAAGCCAAATCATGGGTTGGGAAATCCCCTGTTGCTGATGCAGCTTGGATTTTCAGGTCCAACCCTTGCTGAAATCTTCTAGCTCTGATCTCAACAGTCGGTATGAGATGGGCCGCAAACCTGTTACGGTCTTGTGTTAGCTGTGTAGTATGTGATATAAAATCGAACATTGAGACATATCTTACCTACTGAGCATGGTAAACTCAGCATCATATTCATCTACGGATTTGGTCTACATTGAACCTTGTTGCAGATGGATGAACTGTTGTTCCATATCAAAGCGAGCAGTCTCAAGGAAGTACTTTGCATCGAACATGTCACAGAAAGTCTTCCATTCGATAGGTTGGTCAAACGGCTTTCTTCCGCCTTCCACCAAACCCGTGCATTGTCAGTGAGCTGCAGCTTTACAACTCGTACCCAAGCGACCTCTGGCACTTATGCTACTGCCAGGTCATCTTCAATGCCTTGAGCCCATTCATCAGCTTCTAGAGGGCTCTCCTTTCATGCGAACTGTTTGGGTGCAAGTCCCTAAATTGCTTCACCCCAGGTGCTTCTGTCTCGGGATGGTTCATTAGAAAAGCAGTCTGTTGCTGCTGTCCTTCCAGGAGGCTGCGTATTGCCTCAAGAAGAACCGTCTACTCGTTGATCGAAGCAGCGGCGGTAGGTGTGAGTGGTAGTGGTGGGGGAGTGTTTTTAACATTCGTGCTGGTGTTGTTTGGGGAATCCATGACCTTGAAAGAAAATTTTGGTTTAGGATAGATTCAAAGTATATGAAATGGTAAGATTCAAGGAATATGAATTGTAAAAAATGTTTTCAGCTGTCGGTTCTTATGTTATATTGCTTAGGTTGTCCATACAGTGCTGAACTGCATGGTAGGGTTCCATACAGCTCTGACTTGCATGGGCCGCCAACAAAACCTGTCACGCCCCGCTTCCCAGTATACGGGCAGAGGCCGCGACGATGCCACTACCTATTTACTCCGAAGTAAACACGCTAAGCGTATCTAAGCAATATAAGTAAAATGCACAAGAGACAATGACAATAGATATATATTGAACATCAACTTTATTTATTAACATTCTTTTTACAAAACATCTGAAAAGTAAATACATGAAATAGAAAGCAATGCCTAAACAGTGGCATAACAGAAATGGAAAATACAGAATGTAAATGTGTACAAGGAATCTAAAGCTCCGGGTCGAAAGCTAGCTGGTCCAAATCCTCGCTGGTGGGCTCGATCTCCAGTGAGTCCGAATCACTTGACGACATTCTAAAGAAGAAGAAAAAGAATGTCGTCAGCGAATAAATCGCTCGGTAAATCCCAAAAATGTGGGAGAAGTAGAATAGACAGAGAGAGTATAGTATTATAATGTTGTATTATATTGTTAACATTGTTGTTTGTAGCTTGGTACAGAAGTGGACAGTGTATACGAGAGGAGTCTCACTAGACCAGAGACTACGGTATATAGAGTACAAGGCTCCGTCGATAATACCCGAAATAACGGCGATTGAATTCAGGTTAGGTGTCTTTATGGTTGCTGTCTCATGCCACTCCTAACACCTTCCGTACCAATCTACCCCTTATTAACCCCGCGATGTCTTGTTTGTATTGTTTGTATTGTATTGTCTTGTAAATTGAATTATATAGATGGATGACTTGCCGAAACCATGTTATCAGTAAATGGATGTAATTGGAGAAGACAATTAGAAAAGAAATTGAATCCTGAATTAGGTTTTGGTGTTATCGGTAACCGCTGCACATGGACGACAGGATTTGTGTCTTTTTCAAAGACGATTACCGTATTGATAACACCATTTGTTAAGTTGTCTACCTTAAATAGGCAAGCACCCATATCTCCGGCTCCCTGAGGCTCATGAGACTGGTCCCGCTTAAACCTATATTTACTAGGGTCCTTATTGTAATTTAGTATTACCTGAGGGAATTTTATGTAAAAATAATTTGGTATAATTTTCAAAATACACCTCAAGTATTTTATTGTCGTCTTTAGAGTTTTCATTGATATATATTTTATCAATTTGACATTTCTAGTGAATAGAACCTAATTTCATAATATATGGTATTTATTTGCAATATTGAAATTGTATGGTATTTCCTTGTAAATGAAATGTTTTTCTTGAATTTTGGAAATGTGGAATATTATAAACATTAAAAAAAGATATTTTGATATTAATTGCATATATATTTATTTATTAAAAATATAAGTTTTATTTATAATAGAAATCATGTTTTCTAAAGAAAATTGTATTTTAAATCTTTCGAGACTGTATGCTCCATACGGAGGTCTGCATCTCGCACTACTAAGCCCGAGGATGCGATAATCCGCACCATCCCGAACAGGATTGTAGGGTTCCTAAGCACAACAGCAAGGTTTCAGGTGGCATCATCCATGCCAAATTAAAATTTTACCATGCTAAAAGAATCCTAACCTATGATGTTTAACTAGAGAATCATACGAAAACGAAATGTAAACAACTTTACAACTAAGTGAGTAGGGATTACAACCTTTGAAGTCCGTTCCATTACTTCTATAGCTCCTTGTTATGGTCCCTTCGCTGCGATCAACGAACTCCCGGACTTTTGAGAGGCTCCATAAGATGTATGATGCATGCTTGCTAGAAGTCTTCAAAGTCTATGATGATCTACGTCGAGCAAACACGGACTCAAGCTATCACTTCACTAATATAGAATTAGTGAAGCTAACACCCTAATCTAAACTGCTAGTTTAGAAGAGGATGATGAAGTAGGAATTTTGCTCACTTTAGAATTTATTTTCTCACTATTTTTCTTTATCTCCTCAAATCAATAAGAGAGAGCTTCAAGGAGATGAAGAAAGAAGAAGATGAATGAATAATTAGCTTGAGGTTAGAAAATGCAACCATGGTGAGTATATCTCATACACTAACCATTGTAGAGAATAAACCATGGTGTGTGGTTAATGGTTGGGTTAATAAATATCTTTAAGTAAAACGAAAGAAGTGGACTTAGTCAATATTCTATTAGTTTCCATCCAAGCTCAAGCATGATAAAATCCACTAATTTTTGAATTACTTAATAAATAAATATAAAACCTTAACATTAACCTAGCATGGTGTGAGTCGCATACATACATGTTGCATGTGTAACCTAGCATGTCACAATGATATATATCACATATATATTATTTGTGAACCAAAGAAAATAATACAATTAACATACATTACATATATATCAATATATCATAATTGTGAGAAAAAGAAATACTTAAGTGAGCTAATATTAGTTAATGTAATGTAATATATCAAATATATAATTATACATTAAATTATTAAATCAACACTTGATTTAATAATCCGACTATATCACATATAACCGACTAATATCAAATGTATCGTTTTATCGAATCAACACTTGATCCGATAACCCGGCTATATCTCATATAACCGATCGATACAGAAATCACGAGAATAGAATGCGGTATCACATACGCGCATTAATCTCGAACCTTCACATATCACATATGTGCTCCTACTCCATTCCGCCTGAGCCAGGAAAGCTCTATGTAGGACTCTAAACTCGTCAATACTCCAGCAGTAGGTGGTGATCATATCAGTCACCCACAAGCCGTCAGCGGTCAGCTAAACGTAATGGCCATCCGGGTATTGAGCGATCAGAAGATCAAGAAGCAATCCTGCTCACACTCCTGTGAATCCAATCGGTAACACTACCGCATAGTCCGGTCTCTTCGTCTGATATGTCGCATATCTAGTCTAGGGGTGGTAAACGTCAGACCACAGTAACCGATAAGTTGTGCCGATGTGAGGCTCGTAACGGGTCAAGAAACTACTGATAACACTTACCAGTAAACCTCCATATCAGCCCTGGCTAGGGACTTCCTGTTATAGCCAATCGAGCACAGCGTAATATCAACCCCCAATACCGGGAGAGACGAAACCCCTCCTATCGCTCATTGCCTCCATGTGATTCAGGACTGTACCAAAAGCCACCATTTTGCATGTTCTCATGAACGTGGTAAGGTGGAAATCAAAGCATGTTGGATATAGTGTCCTCAAAGTCAATTATTGGATCGCAGGTACGTGATTGCAATGATTGAGGAGGATCTATACCGGTAGCACAGTCTTACTCGAGATGATAGTATGCTATCTGGTTTGCCTTTATCAATTGTATATAGGTTCAGGTGACTGATCACTATTACACGTTGATAGAGCCCTTAGGATCTTGCTTGACTACCAACAGTATGATGGCGATCATATACGTGAGAGTTGGGTAGTCTATAAGCACGTCCTTAATAGTGGTCCCTAGTCGTGGGAGTTTCGAGACAGGGCATCGATACTCCGGAGTAGACTAGTGTATACAGTCGAGACCCCGACGAGGGACGGTGGCCGGTTTCACAAGCCACAGGTGTCAGTTGGATCACCTAAGATGTATACAGGTGCTCATTAGGTTATGAGTACACCGGACAGGACTCGCCGGGAACCTGCTAGTTGGTATTTATACCTAACGTCAGATGGCAGTTCCCTGGTGACATATGTACAGGTTAGTACATCGACCTGAGGTCGTCATTTGTCTCGTGTGAGTTCCCACTGTGCTTTGATTTCTACCCTACCACGGCTCAAAGGAGTCGTGCAAACAGGTCTTTTTTAGGTATAGTCCCGAGCCACATGGAGGCAAGTGAGCGGATCGGCAGGGGATTCGTCTCTCCCGGTATTGGGGGTGAGATCGCGCTGTGTCTAGGAGAGCCATTACACAAAACCCTCAGCCGAGGTAGGAGATTTACCAGTAGGTACTCCAGTAGTATCTCAGGGTGTTCTGGGCTACACTCTGACACGACTTATACCGCTATTGGGGGTCTGACGTTACCAGCCCCCTAGTCCCGATATGCGATACTCATAGACGAACGGACCGGACTGTATGTATATTGTCACTGTTAGGCTCAGTAGGGTTCCAGAATGAGTTCGCTCATCGGCTTCCTTTGAGGTCAGTACATGGGCAGCCGTTACGCACAGCTAGTGCCGCTGATATGCTTGTGGTTAAACCCACTGCCAGGGTACTGACGAGTCATTAGAGTCCCCCACAGATAGTTTCCCAAGTTCGGGCAAAACGTTGTAGAGGCCGTATGGTTTTAAGGCAGGGTTCGGAAAATGCACGTGCGTTTACGCACGTGTCATATTTCGGGCAGATAATACTGGTGGGCTTTGGTTTAAGCCGGATCCGAGAATTATACTGTGTAGATATAATATCTTTGTCTCAGTTGCATTAGTATTCGGTCGTAATACAATTGCGGGTATGTTTATACTGTTACGGGGTTGTCCTGAAACTCGTTTCGGGATCTCTTTTGGAAGTTGCCAGTTTTCTATCACCCGTCTTAAACATTCGGTTTAATGTGGATTTATCTTTTCTTCATTTGGGTGAGTCATAAGAAGCTTCTTGATTTGGTGACTAGGTTGATGAGGTGTTAAGTGAGTCATTCATTTTGCATTAAATGGTTAAGTGAGTCATTCTTTTCCTTTAATGCTTTTTGTTCTTGTTTAGATATTTGATTGAGATCTTTTCCTTTATGGTCACCCCCCTTCCTCCTACACTCACCCTCCTCCTTTCCTATATAGTGGTCGGCCCCCTCCTCTCCATTTGAGCTAGCCCCTTTTGTGAAAAGATTATGGTTGTTGAAATGATATGTGATTCATTTGATAAATTACTTAGTTCAATTTATCAATCCAAAAGGCAACTTCATTAACCGTTCATCCATGGCTTTGGATGAAGTGAGACAAAATGTTCTCCTCATTCTCTACATCAATCTTGGTCATCTCTTTTAGTAAACTTGATGACCGAGTTGCCTCGGTATAGAGGCGGGAGCCCGTTTAAAGATCCGTAAATGTGGTGCCATCTCGACGAGGAGCCAGCAGATCGGAGCAGCCGCAATGGAGCGTGGGATGATGGTTAAAGAACGAAGGACTCAGATCGTTTGGTATAACCTTTCTACCCACTTTGTAGTTTGTTAGTTTAGCGTTAATGGCAGATCCGGGTTATAGTATGCGATAGCGCCAGTTATAAAAGTTTTTGTTCCGCATTTGGCGTCTGAAAGACGGCCGGGGCGCTACCGTAGACTTACAAAGCACAGTGGGAATCACACAAGACTCTATGACGATCTCAGGTCTACAGACTAACCTGTACCAGTGTCACCTAAGAACTGCTATCTAACGTTAGTATAATACAAATTAGGAGTTCTCGATGAGTCCGTTCAGTGTACTCAGTCTCCACTGAGCACCCGTATACCATCTTTGATGTCAAAAACCAATGGATGTAGGATCATCCATCGCCCATCATATGGGTCAAGATGCGTATACGCTAGTCTACTCTGGAATATCGATGCCCTGTCTCGATACACCCTCGACTAGGAACAATTATAGGATGTAATTGTGGACTACCCTGGCCCCTAGTATGATCTCCATCATAGTCCTAGTAGTCAAGTACATATCCTAAGGGCTTTATCAACATGTGAGAGCAAGACAGTATCACAATACAAGTCTACATATTAAGACAAAGGGAAACCAGATAGCATACTATCATGTCGAGCAAGAAAGTCCTCTCTATATATATCCAAGTATCCACTATAATATACATCATATGTATAATAATGGCCTCTTAGGCATATACATAACTAACAATCTCCCACTTGCACTAAGGCCAGCTGTTGTAGTATCTCATACCCAACATCCCGAAGAGTCTCTCAAATTGTATCTGGGGTATGGCCTTCGTGAGTGGATCCGAAGTGTTATTCTTCGTGTCAACTCTCCTGACCTCGATCTCCCAGCGATCAACTATCTCCCGGATCAGGTGATACCGCCTCAGAATATTCCTGGATCTCTTATGGGACCTAGGTTCCTTGGCCAAAGCCACAGCTCCATTGTTATCACAATACAAAGGTATTGGATGCTCAATGGACGGAACTACTCCAAGTTCGTTTATGAACTTCTTCATCCACACAGCCTCTTTGGCAGCATCGTTGGCAGCGATGTATTCAGCCTCCATCGTCGAGTCTGCCACGGTTTCCTATTTGGAACTCTTCCAACTAACCGCCCCTCCATTGAGGGTAAAGATAAATCCCGAGACCGACTTAGAGTCGTCCTTATCACTCTGGAAGCTCGAATCGGTAAAGGACTCCACTTGGAGTTCTCCATTACCATACACCAAGAACATCTCTTTAGTCCTTCTCAAGTACTTGAGAATGTTCTTCACAGCTATCCAGTAACTCTTTCCAGGATCTGCTTGATACCTACTCACTACACTTAGTGAGTATACTACATCGGGTCTGGTAAATAGCATCGCGTACATAATAGAGACTATTGCCGAAGCATAGGGTATCCCTTGCATGCAAGCTCTCTCCAAATCAGTCTTGGGAGACATCTCTTTGGAAAGAGTGAGTCTAGAGATCGTGAGTAAATTCCTACGTTTGGATTCTTTCATACTAAATATCTTCAGTATGGTGTCAATGTACCAAGATTGGGACAATCCCAGTATCCGTTTAGATATATCTCTATAGATCTTACTCCCTAATATGTAGGAGGCATCACCTAGATCTTTCATTGAGAATCTATGTGATAAGAAGAGCTTGACCGAATGCAGCATAGGAATATTATTTCCTATCAAGAGTATGCCATCCATGTATAATACGAGGAAGATAACCTTACTCTCTGCCACATTCTTGTATATACAAGGTTCATCTACGTTTTTGATGAAGTCAAACTCTTTGACTACGACATCAAAACAGATGTTCCAACTCCGTGATGCCTGCTTCAACCCGTAGATGGATTTAAGCAGCTTGCACACCTTCCTGCTGCTCCCACTGTCCACGAAGCCCTCTGGCTGAGTCATATACACACTTTCTTCTAAATCACCATTTAGAAAGGCGGTCGTAACATCCATTTGCCATATTTCGTAATCATGG
Organism: Agapanthus africanus; assembly: GCA_030015575.1. Taxonomy (NCBI): domain Eukaryota; kingdom Viridiplantae; phylum Streptophyta; class Magnoliopsida; order Asparagales; family Amaryllidaceae; genus Agapanthus; species Agapanthus africanus. The sequence goes on along the minus strand of JASDDO010000019.1, from coordinate 457,337,139 downwards.
TATGCAGCAATGGCAAGTAGGATCTGGATGGACTTAAGCATAGCCACTGGAGAAAAGGTTTCATCATAATCCACACCTGGTCGTTGACGAAAACCTTTTGCAACAATTCTAGCTTTGAAAGTCTCAACTTTTCCATCTACACCAAGTTTTTTCCTGAAGGTCCACTTGCTCCCAATAGGTTTTACCCCTTCATGAGCATTTTCCAAAGTCTATACTTTGTTGGTGTACATGGATTCCATCTCAGATCGCATTGCATCTAGCCATTTCATAAAGTCTCCACTCGTGATGGCCTGTTCAGAGCTAGTTGGGTCATCATCTTCCATAATGCAATCCTCGCTCCCACCATCAACAAGAAAACCGTAGTATCTCTCAGGTGGATAAAAAACCCTACTAGATCGGTAGAGAGGCTGGGGTTCGTTGGAGACTACTGAATCCTCTGGTTCCACCAAATCTTCTGTTGTAGTTTGTATAGCTGGAACTTCTTCCAGTTCTACCTCCTTGCCACTAATTTCTTTTTCAAGAAATTCCTTTTCTAAAAATGTGGCATTGCGAGAAACAAGCACTTTTTGTTCCTCGGAACGGTAGAAGATATACCCACATGAATTTTTGGGATATCCAACAAACTTACACAGAACTGACCTTGCCTCGAGCTTGTCCGTATTTTGCGTTTTAACATAAGCCGGACAACCCTATATCTTAATATAATTAAGACACGGTCTCTTCCCCTTCCATATCTCATATGGAGTGGTAGGCACAGATTTGGTAGGGACCATATTCAATAGGTGTATGGCTGTCTCAAGCGCATACCCCCAAAAAGAAATAGGCAACTCAGCAGTGCTCAACATAGAGCGCACCATATCTAATAGGGTGCGATTCCTCCACTCCGATACACCGTTATGCTATGGTGTATACGGGGGAGTAAGCTGAGAGAGAATCCCATTCTCTTTTAGATAGTCACGGAATTCCGTGCTCAAGTATTCTCCTCCCCTATTAGATCGTAGAATTTTAATACATTTACCCGTTTGGTTCTCGACTTCGTGCTTATATTCTTTGAATTTCTCAAAAGTTTCAGACTTGTGTTTCAACAGGAACACGTGTCCGTTTCTTGAGAGATCGTCAGTGAATGTAATGAAATACGAGGAACCATTCCTGGCATGTGTAGACATGGGACCATATAAATCACTATGTATCAGTCCTAAGAGTTCCGTAACTCTTTCTCCGTGTCCTGTAAACGGAGTTTTGGTCATCTTGCCTTTGAGACAAGACTGGCAAGTTTTATAAGATGATAATTCGAACGGATTCAAAGATCCATCCTTATGTAACTTAGCTAGTCGTGCCGCATTGATATGACCTAGTCTACAATGCCACAAGAAGGATTCGTTGATTTCTGAACTCTTCCTCTTGTGTGTGTTTTATGCTAAGAACTGTGGTTTGATTTAAAACGTATATGCCATTATTTAACGAGCCTGATCTAATCAACTTTTGATTCAGGAAGATGTTCATAACATTATCCTGTACTATAAAATCATATCCTTCTTTACTCAATAAAGAAACTGATACAAGATTGTATATCAGGGTCGGAATGTAATTCCATTCGTTCAAAATCAATGTATTACCATTTGGTAATATAAGGTGATATTCGCCAACTGCTTTGGCTGCAACATTTGCACTATTCCCTACTCTTACGGAATGATCACCCTCTCCCAGTTCTCTACCTTTCTTTAGCCCATGTAACATATTATATATGTGGGATCCTGATCCGGTATCTAATACCCAGAACGTAGAGTGAACTGAGAACAGTTCTCGATAACAAACACACCCGAAGAAGATGCATCAATATGCTTGTTCTTCATTTGGACGGCGTGGGAATCCGGATATTCCCATATTTCCTGCTTAGTCTTATAACAATTACAAGAAAGAACGGAACCAACGTTCCCCTGCTCAGTATAACAAGCGGGTTCGGTCAATACATCCATATTATTATCTCGACTAAGGCATGACATGGTCGCTCCCTAGAGAGAAAGAGAAGAAAACACTTTAGCGTATACTCTTGCAAGATTAGATTGGTTATTATCTTATCTAATCATGATGGCTCCCACTGTTTTTGTCAAATTTTCCTTCAAACCCTAAAAGGTAAGACTAGCCGGGATTAATTACACCTTACAAGTTCGCCAATCTTTCATCCAGACCAGTGTTGGTACTTTGAGAGAGGTTCCCCGTGCTTTCACACGGACCTAATTAAAATAAACCTCGTTTTCCCATAGGCATAACCCCGTTAACACCTTTCTAGACACCTACTCGATCAGCTAATTGTGATGTGTAAAATTCTCCCAAGAGTAACTCTTACTCCAGTGGGTATCGGGATCCAACTATCTCATAAAAGACATGCAATCTCATTGCAAATTTCAACACTTGAAATTCCCGATAATATTTTGCCCTTAGCTTCCTATGACCTTGACGAAGGCCAACAAATCATAGGCCGCTAGTCAAGTTCAACCCGTTCATTTCTTGATTAAATTAAACCCACCCGCACGACCCTTGACGAAGGCCAACAAAGTCGTATGGCTACCCTAATTCAATCGCATCACATGCTATAAGCAGATAAGTACTAATCAGCTACCACATACTACGCCTTGACGAAGGCCAACAAACGTAGCACGAATACTAACTAGTCCTTGTCTGAAATGACGGAGGGATACGACAGATTTTTAAGAAAATCTTTTGCGTAATGAACTTGATATCGTTGTAGAAACAAGTGATTTTTGAAAAGGAGTGTTTTTGAGGCTTTTTACTAGTTTTGCTAAAGAGGTCACTCCCGGTGAAGGGATCTCGGTTCTTTCCTTATCGAATAAAGTGCAAGATATTTCACAAATACCACTATGCAAAGCAAAAACTATAGAAGCAATCAAAAACAAAACCGAGTGTTTGTAGCATCTGCTAGTTTCACTAAAGAGGCCACTCCCGGTGAAGGGATCTCGGCTCTTTCCTTATCGAATAAGGTGCTGGATATTCTACAAGGAATACCGCTTTGTAAAGCAAACACTAGAGCTACCCTTTTTGAAAATTTGATTCTATAACATGTTTTAGGTTTCTTTTCTTTCATTAATCTCATTAATGAAGTCCCATCATTTATGTTTCCTAAGCATCACAGAAGAAACGAAAATACAACGTACGCTTATGCTATCCGCATTCGCCACAGTGTCCTGTTATGCACCGTTAGGTTGCTTAACTAACGGCATAGCGGGACGGGACTAGCGCGGATGCAAAATATAAGCAATGTTTATTGTATATCATATATACAATAATAAAGCATTCGTCTCATGACATATAAAGTGATCACATCACAGAATATCAGTAGCAAAAGATAACATATGAAATATTGGATATACTAGGAGGTCCGTGTTTTATTTTAAGCCTGTATAAAACATGGATTCCATGGTCGCGATGAATAGCCAAATCCACATCCCTAGACCCCTACGAGAGCGGCAATCAACCCTACCAATTCTAGAGTTAGGAGACCCGGACTCGACTCCTCGAGTTGGTCTCCCACTGGACTCTAGAACCTGGTTACTTGTGCTCCCCACCTTGGATCTATCCTAATGCGGAAAAGTAAATAATATACAACAATGGTGACATCATCCTCAACCCGGAATCGCCCCAATAAAATAATATTACATACATTGAATTTTACATGAATGAAAATAAAAACTCTCATCTCACATAAAACCCCCGGCTATTCAAAACACGACGATCCAATATAACATATCACAGTAACACATAACATCATATGTCATCAACGTAAGTAAATATGCGTATCCCAATTGTCGTTGACATATAGCAACAAAACCGGCGATATACCACATATTATACTTACGGTCGCAGAAAAGAAAATGTCAAACTACAACATTTGGAATCCACAATCACCTTAGACATCATAAACCCGAAATATCACATACCTCGGATTTCATGCCTAACAATATGAATTCCAAATATTGTATCACATTCCAGTTAGCTAGACAATGTTAAACTTTCCGATCGAATCAACAAACACCCACAATACCCCGAGGGATCAATACTTGAGCGCAGTTAAAGCATACCCAAAATATGCCACAGTACCTATGAACCAGCCGTAGAAGGGTCAACCAATGCCTCACCTGTGGCGCCGCAGAACTACGGCAAATCCTAAGGTTTGACCGCGGTTCCATAGTCACAGAATCGAGTTAGGGTTTCGTTCTTCTAGAGGGTCCACAGAATTACTTGCATGATCTTTCGAATATATATTAACAAGGAAAACTCCAACACTTGAAAATTTCCAACGAGGGTAAAATGAGTTATTGATATTCGTTTGAACATTTTAACACGGTCTAAAATACCTGAAACAAAGCTAGAATTACGAATACGAAACACTTCGAATTGCCTTTGTACAAAGATAACATCACATGCAAAAACAAGTAACACCTGAAATACCAAAACCCAGAGACTGGAACACACTGAAAAATTCAACCCAAAAATCCCAATTCTGGCCGAGCAGGCCGGTTTTTATACTGATGTGGCCAGCTAAATTCCGGCGAAGGGGGCTGAATTTTTCACTGTGTTCATGTTGCATCTCATACAACATTCTGCAGTTGCTAAAATAATTTTTTGACACCTTAAAAAATTCGACAGAAACTAGGGTTTTAAATCGGGTGTTTCGGAGTTGTTTCGGTTTCATAATCCTACAATATCCGTCTAATTTTCTTGCTTGGCTCTGATACCACTGTAGGGTTCTTAAGCATGACGGCAAGGTTTCAGGTGGCATCATCCATGCCAAATTAAAAATTTTCCATGCTAAAAGAACCCTAACCTAAGATGTTTAACTAGAGAATCATAGGAAAACAAAATATAAATAACTTTACAACTAAATGATTAGGGATTACAACCTTTGTAGTCCGTTCCTTCACTTCTATAGCTCCTTATTGTGGTCCCTTCGCTGCGATCAACGAACTCCCGGACTTTGGGAGGCTCCATAAGATGTATGATGCATGCTTACTAGAAGTCTTCAAAATCTATGATGATCTACGTCGAGAAAACATGGACTCAAGCTATCACTTCACTAATATGGAATCAGTGAAGCTGACACCCTAATCTAAATAGCTAGTTTAGAAGAGGATGATGAAGTTAGAGTTTTGCTCACTTTAGAATTTATTTTCTCACTATTTTTCTTTATCTCCTCAAATCAAAGAGAGAGAGCTTGAAGGAGATGAAGAAAGAAGAAGATGAATGAATAATTAGTTTGAGGTTAGAAAATGCAACCATGGTGAGTATATCTCATACACTAACCATTGTAGATAATAAACCATGGTGTATGGTTAATGGTTGGGTTAATAAATATCTTTAAGTAAAACAAAATAAGTGGACTTAGTCAATGTTCTACTAGCTTCCATCCAAGCTCAACCATGATAAAATCCACTAATTTTGAATTGCTTAATAAATAAATTTAAAACCCTAGCATGGTGTGAGTCTCATACATACATGTTGCATGTGTAACATAGCATGTCACAATGATATATATCACATATATATTATTTGTGAACAAAAGAAAATAATACAATTAACATACATCACATATATCAATGTATCATAAATGTGAGAAAAAGAAATACTTAAGTGAGCTAATATTAGTTAATGTAATGTAATATATCAAATATATAATTATACATTAAATTAATAAATCAACACTTGATTTAATAATCCGGCTGTATCACATATAACCGACTAATATCAAATGTATTGTTTTATCGAATCAACACTTGATCCGATAACCCGGCTATATCTCATAAAACCGATCGATACACAAATCACGAGAATAGAATGCGGTATCACATACGCGCATTAATCTCGGTCCCGCACATATCACATATGTGCTCCTACTCCGTTTCGTCTGAGCCAGGAAACCTTTGTGTAGAACTCTAAAGACTCATCAATACTCTGGTAGTAGGTAGTGATCATATCAGTCACCCACAGGCCATCAGCGGTCAGCTAAACGTAACGGCCATCCGGGTATTGAGCGATCAGAAGATCAACAAGCAAGTCGTCTCACACTCCTGTGAATCCAATCGGTAACACTACCGTACAGTCCGGTCTCTTCGTCTGATATGTCGCATATCTAGTCTAGAGGTGGTAAACGTCAGACCCCAGTAACCGATAAGTCGTGCCGATGTGAGGCTCATAACGGATCGAAAAACTACTGATAACACTTACCAGTGGATCTCTATATCAGCCCTGGCCAGGGGCTTCCTGTTATAGCCAATCGAGCACAGCGCAACATCAACCCCCAATACCGGGAGAGACGAAACCCCTCCTATCGCTCATTGCCTCCATGTGATTTGGGACTGTACCCAAAAGCCACCATTTTGCACGTTCTCATGAATGTGATAAGTTGGAAATAAAAGCACTGTGGGAATCACACAAGACTCTATGACGATCTCGGGTCTATATACTAACTTGTACCAGTGTCACCAGAGAACTGCTATCTGACATAGGTATAATACCAACTAGGAGTTCTCGGCGAATCCATTCAGTATACCCAGTCTCCACTGAGCACCCATCTACCATCTTTGATGTCAAACACCAATGGATGTGGGATCATACATCGCCCATCATATGGGTCAAGATGCGTATACGCTAGTATACTCCGGAATATCGATGCCCTGTCTCGATACACCCTCAACTAGAAATAATTATAGGATGTACTTGTGTACTACCCTGGCCCCACTAGTATGATATCCATCATAGTCCTAGTATTCAAGTACATATCCTAAGAGCTTTATCAACATGTGAGAGCAAGACAGTATCACAATACAAGTCTATATGTTAAGACAAAGAGAAACTAGATAGCATACTATCATGTCGAGCAAGAAAGTCCTTTCTATATAAATCCAAGCATCCACTATAATATACATCATATGTACAATAATGGCCTCTAGGGCATATACATAACTAACAGGGTTCCCCGAAATGGGTTGTAGCGGCACATTGCAAAGATTTGTTAAAAATACACTTCTTTTAGAAAAAGGTTTTTATAAGTTGGAGGTAGTTTTGTGTAAAATCGTATTTTCCCAATTCTATATTCCCAAAAGTCATCTTGCTATGTTACATATAATTGTTGTGAGGAGATAGGTCATTACCTCGTGAGTTTTCTATAGCTAGCATGGTTAAAAGGTATAAACATGTCGATATGAAACATAAAGGTATTTTAATGTAAAATGAAATAAAACTTACTACGATTATCATTTCATTGTCAAACTTATTCTATTGCCTTTGTTAATGTTTAATGGCCATGACATAAGAGTTTGGTAATATTTTGTTCAAGAAAAATAGACTTTTTAAGGAAAAACTGAATCGGAAGTCGGATTAACTCCGCTTCCGTCGGGTTTTAGTTTTGAATATTGTTTAGAATATAGAAAAGAAGAGAAATAGGGACTTACTGGATTGTAGTGGAGAGGAGAGGAAAAGAAAGAAGTAGGAGGCGCCGGTGCGCCGTTTCGTCACCGAAATTTCCTCGAATCGTCGTTGGAAGTTCGTCGGAGCTTCACCCTTTGCTAACTCCGCTTGCACACAAAAAGTCTTTGGAATTTTCTTGAGAGTTTGGGCAGGGATTTGGGGGTGATTTGAGGTGTGGTATTTATAGGAAAAATTAGGGTTTAGGGTAATGAAAGGGTGTATTAAAATTTTGTATTAAAAATGGATTAAATGGGGGTTTTAGTTTTCTCTGTAAATGTGCAGGGAAATTAAATAGTACAGGGGTTATGGGGTAGGCCAAAGGTTGCAGTAGAAAGAAGAAAATTGGGGTTTCGGTCGAGTTGACCCGGCGGCGCCGGCCGAGTCAGCCGCTCCGCCGGCCTGAGTCGGCCGAGTCGGGGTCCATCTTCTTACCACATGTTCCCGACGCTTTGACTACTACAGTGGACTCGTTAGTTTTTTGTGTGACTCTTGGTTTTATGAGTTATGCACGTGTAGACTCTTAGGCTTCTAAAATGATTAAAAGAATTTAATTAAAAAAATATGTGGTTGATGGGATTTGAACTATGGTGCTTTGGTTCAGCAGTGAAAGGTCTTACCAATGAGCTACAAGCTCCTTCTTGCTGTTAAAAAGCAAATCAAACTTATAACTTGTACTCAGGCAAAAGTACCCCTTTCTGTATTTTTGAAAAAAATTGTACAGAAAGTTTAGGATTGTTACACGTGGAGCTAGTACCGCTGACATGCTTGTCGGTTGTCCTGCTAGGGAATTGATCTGAAAGTGTTTCAGATCAAACAGATGTGATCTCAACCTACTGTCAGCGTATTATCGATTCTTTAGAATCCTACACAGAGGTTTTTCCCGCTCAGACGAAATGATGTTGTCACATCTCGCTTCCCAATAGACGTAAACAGTGATGTGGCAAGCCCGCAATGTATTTACTATGAGAAGGTCATTTCTCTTAATAAATACATTAAGCGTATGTAATCAATATAACAATATGCAAGAATAACAAGAGTAATAAAATTAAACACCAACTTTATTTACATTCAAATTTTAAATATAACTGTCGAAAATAAAATGATACAATGATTTAAAATTGCCTAAACAATGGCATACAGAAAGTAAATGCAGAAAAGAGCTAATAGTCAGGCTAGATAGTGAACTGGTCCAAGTCCTCCTGGTTCGGCTCTATCTTCTCAGAGTTCGGTCCTCCTGATGAACATTCCAAGAAAAAGAAACAAAAAGGAATGTCGTCAACAAACTAGCGCTCGGTAAGTCCACAAAGAAGTAAATAAAGATGACTGAAAGGTGTATGAGGTGAACAAAAATCATGTAAAAGTGAACAGGTAAAGTTGTATATGAGAGTATCTGAACATGATCATTTACAGGTATAAGATAGCTATTCTGACATGGTTGTTTGTAGTTTGATAAAAAGGTATTCATATATACGAGAGGAGTCCAACTTACCTCGTGGACTATGGTAACATGTAGTACAAGGCTCATCAAAACCCGTGGGACAACGGCACGTAAATTCATATAGGTGTCTTTTAAAATGACCTCTCATGCCACAATATGTGTTCCGTATCAATCTACCCCTTATCCCCGCGTATTGTAGTATATAGTTCAAGTTTACAGGCCTTAGCCGAATTCATGAATATAAAGAGTATAAGTTCATGTTCAAGTTAATCATGTATTCAGGTATTCATCAAGTTCATGTCAAGTTATATTCATGGTTCGGTCAAGTCAAGTAAATTATTTGAGTTCAAGTTTGGATATTCGCGTTCGAGTTCAAGTTTGGATATTCACGTTCAAGTTCAAGTGTTCAAGTTCAAGATCAAGTGTTCAAGTTTGGGTTTGAGTCGGATTCAAGTGGGGTTTGTATTCAGGCTATAGTCAATATCTTATGAATGGATTTAACTTTTAAAATTCTTAAGTTCGGGAATAATTAGACAACAGCTATACATGGAGGTCAGGATTTGTGTCTTTTTCCAAGACGATTGTCATTGATAACTCCGTTAATTTGTAGTGTTGTATAATCTGAATAGGCAACCACTCACTTTCTTCGGCTTTCTGAGGCTCAAGAGAAATGATACCGCTTAAACCTATATTAATCAAGGTCTTTAATGATTTATTCAAGTTGTTTACATTGTATTTACATTGTTCGTATTTCTCGATGAGGTTTTATGAAAAGTGTTATAATATTGTTTTGAAAATAAACCTCGAGGATGATTTATAATATTAAGAGTTTTTCTAAAAATTGTATTTTAGTTTTAGTGGTATTTTAGTGATGAAACCTAGCTTTTAAAAGTTTATGGTATTTTTATGAAAACTATACTTTTGGAAACTTTGTGGTATTTTATTAAAATTTTAATCTTTCATTTAAAAATATAGTTTTTCAAAATACGAATTCATAATTTTATATAATTTTCCAAAGTCTAATTTGTTTAAGAAAAATATCGTATTGTTTTAAATCGTGTTTTGTATTCCTTTTGAGACCGAATTCTCCGTGAGGAGTTATGCATCTCGCTCTACTATCCTAAGAACGTACGATAATCCGCACCATCCACAAGCAGGTCCCCTAACGAGGGTTGTAGAGGCGTAATTGCAAAAGAGTTTAAAAATAGTGATAAAGGCATTTTGTAATAATTATGGTATTTTAATGTAAATCGTATTCTTCAAATTAAACATGTACCAAAAATATCGTGCTATGAAACCACAGTGTATGTGATGGGGTAGGTTGTTACCCCGTGAATTTTCTATAGGTATAAATTTCTAGGTTTCGATAAAAGGTTACTTTTAAAGTTCATGGTATTTATATGAAAAAGTTTAATTATACGTTTTATTTAACATAGAATCTAAACACATTAAAAATTAATTGGATGAACATTAGCTTAAGGTTGTTGTTAAAGGATTAGTGTAATTTCTTCATATAAGTCTACGGTAGCGTCCCGGCCGTCAATCCGAGGCCAAATGCGGAACAAAAACTTTTTACGAAACCAGCGCTATCGTAGTCTTTCACCCGGATCGAACCATTAACACTAAACTAGCTAACTAGAAAGATGATAGAAAAGCTATACCGATCGATCCGTGTCCTTCGGTCTTTAGCCATCATCCCTAGCTCTTCGCGGTATCTCCGATCTCGCTCGATCTCCGGTCTTCTAGTCGAAAAGGGTACCACATCAAGAAGTCTTTTTACGGGCTCCCGCTTCAAACCGAAGCAACTCGGACATGAAGTTTGATAGCCGACATGTCCAAGGTGAAGTAAAAAATGTGTGTGATAACTTTGTCTCAAGCATCCATTGATTCTCAACACATGAGAGTGTATGGATAGAGGTTGAAGATGATGCCATGGTGGAAGTAATGTGCTAGAGGAAGAAGAAGAAGAAGAAGCCTTTCTATTCTATTATGTTGGAATGAAAAATTAGAGCACTCCCCATAATCCCAAGAGCTAGCACCACTCATATGGCTGCCCTCTCTCTCTCCACCTCTCATTTCAACACAATAATCCATCAATTAACATGACATGGCTGCACAAAAAGATACCATGAGCCACTAGATTGCACATGCCACATTAAATGCTCCTCATGATAAAATCCACTCACAATTTCCACAAAAATAAACATTAACCCAAATGTTCATGACAATAAAAAGATATGGCATCAACTAAAGTAAACTCTTGACGGATCACAAGGATACCCCTCACCTGTATATACATACCTGCATCCGCATTCCGACTGAATGCGAATGCAATGAGACTAAAGTAATCCAACAAATCTAATACTAGGATCCGGCTTAAACCAAAGCCCACTAGTACGATCCGTCCGATCATGATCCGTGCACGAGTGCACGTATATGATCAAACCCTGCCATAATACCATACGGCCTCTACAACGTTTCACCCGAAACTTGGGAAACTGTCTGTGGGGGACTCTAAAGACTCGTCAATACACTGGCTGTGGATTTAACCACTAGCACGTCAGTGGTACTAGCTGTACGTAACGGGCTACTCATGTATTGACCAAAAAGGAGGCTGATGAGCGAACTCATCCAGAAACCCTACTGAGTCTGTCAGTGACAATATCCGTACAGTCTGGTCCGTTCGTCTATGAGTATCGCTTGTCGGGCCTAGGGGCTGGTAAACGTCAGACCCCAAAACCGGTACAAGTCATGTCAGAGTGTAGCCCAGAACACCCTGAGATACTACTGGAATACCTACCAGTAAATCTCACTTGCCTTGGCCAAGGACTTCGTGTAATGGCTCTCCTAGACACAGCACGATCTCACTCCTAATACCGGGAGAGACGAATCCCCTGCCGATCCGCTCACTGCCTCCATGTGGCTCGGGATTGTACCCAACTAAAACATGTTTGCACGACTTCTTTGAGCCGTGGTAGGGTAGTAATCAAAGCACAGTGGGAACTCATACGAGACAAATGACGATCTCAGGTCGATGAACTAACATATACACATGTCACCAGGGAACTGCTATGTAACGCTAGGTATAATACCAACTAGCAGGTTCCCGGCGAATCCTGTCTGGTGTACTCATAACCCAGTGAGCACATGTATACATCTTAGGTGAACCAACTGACACCAATGGCTTGTGAGACCGGCCACCGCCCCTCGTCGGCGTCTTGACTATATACACTAGTCTACTAATGGAGTATCGATGCCCAGTCTCGAAACTCCCACGACTAGGGACCACTTTAAGGATGTGCTTATAGACTACCCAACTCTCACGTATATGATCGCCATCATACTGCTGGTAGTCAAGCAAGAATCCTAAGGGCTCTATCAACGTGTAATAGTGATCTGTAATATCACCTAAAGCATGTACACGATGATAAAGATAAACCAGATATCATACTATCATCTTGAGTAAGACTGTCCTACCGGCATAGGTCCTCCCTCAATCATTGCAATCACGTGCCTGCGATCCAATAATTGACTTTGAGGGCACTATATCCAACAATCTCCCACTTGCACTCAAGGCTAATTATTGCGATGTCGCATACTCACAGGCCATGTGATATCGAACACCCAACTCCTCTACTAATCAGTTTCAGAAAGCTCGTTTATGAAACTATTGTTTTCGAGAAATAGCCTCAGTGAGTGGATCCGCCCTGATGTTTCTTTTTATGTCTCTCTTAGTCTCATGTTCGCGGAGAAAGCCATCTCCCGAACTGAGCAATACCTGTCTTAGAATGTGTATGGATGTCTGATGGGACCTAGTTCATAAATAAACTCCAAATCCAAACTTCTTAGACTGTATCGTCAACTGAACCTAATCAGTATCCTTCGCCATGCCTCCCTTAGTATCCCCTTGGAGCACCTGTCCAAACTACTGCCCCTCGTGAGAGGGAAAACTATAACTCTAACAGTCGCTCTGTCATCCAGGTCACCTTGGAAGCCTGGAATGATAACCGTCTCCTAAAGAAGGCTGCCGTTATCAAATCCCTAGAACATTCACTTATGTTCTAAAACTGGTTCCAAACGTTTCTCTAGGATTGGATTAATATCAACTTATTGCAGCTAGTGCAAAAAAAATACCTAGTGTGGTACTTGACATCTCATGATTGACTCAATTGCCTAAGCAAGTGATATGTCAATCTTGCACATCCCCCTCCCCTTTAGTCTGTAAGACACCTTTAGAGAGGGTGACTCCTTCACCTGCAGGTTCACTACCATGCCAGGAGTCGTCCATTCTAAAACTCCTTTAGAATACTGTCTAAGTACCCAGATTGGGAAACTACCCAAATCTAGATCTAAAACCATAGATCTAGTAACCAGAATGACTGATATAATATCCAAATCCTATGTGGAGAAACCACTGTGTGACAACCACAGTATAACCGATCGTAGTGTAGGAATTTCACTTCCCACTCTGTGTATGTCATCCAAATACCAGGACATCACACCCTACTACTTTCTTAAAAGATCCATCTCCTATTCTGATGAAGTCAAAGCCTATGACTGTCACATCAAAAATAGATGATCTATCTCCGCTATATCTGCTTTAGTCTATAAATATACACAAGCTACTTGTCCACTATGCTTTCGCTGCTCCCACTGACTACGACAACCCTCTGGCAGAGTCATATACACGTGCACTTCTAAAGCTAATTTAGAACGACGCTATACTCATCCTCCTTCCAGGTCTCATAGTCTGGAACAGCAGCAATGGCAAGTCCGAGTAAACAAGAACCTCCCTGTCACCGTCCTTGAGGCTATCGGAGTACCTCTCGGGTGCCTGAGGTTACCTACCATATCTATAGAGTGGCTAATCGAATGTCAATCAGATTGAATCTTTAGGTCCTATTAAATTTTCAATAATCGTTTGCGGTTCTGGAATCACTTCCAGTTCTACCATACTCCCACTACTTTTTTCTGAAAATGTCCATTTTATCAAAACTGTGGCGAGTCAAGAACAATATCACTATTGATCTTCCAGATGGTAGAAAGTCAACCCTCGTCATAGCTCGGGTTAACCCACAAACAGCCATTACAGAAACGTGACTTGAGTTATCCGGAGTCTGGTCTTAAGCATAAGCCGGACAACTCCATATACCTTAACATCGTTAAGATATGAGCCATTCTATATACAATATAGAAACAGAGGAACTGATTTAATTGGAACCAGATTCAAATCATGCAGCTGTCTCCAGTGCATGTCAACTAAATGGAGAGAGGCCGATTAGCATTACTCTACTTAGGAGTACATCCAACTATGAGTAACCTGAAAAAGAGAAGCAAGTTTCTCAAAACCATTCCTATCAACTGAATACCATACACAAGTATCTACATCTTCGATCACCTTGAAGAATCCCGATACTTGCAACACATGGTTCTCTACTTTATTCTTGTACCTATAACTTATCAAAACCTAGACCTTGTATTTCTACGAAACACTTGTCTAAAAACTAGAGAAGTCATAAGTAAACAGAATATAGTACGAGGACCAACCCTTCTGTCCTTATGGACACTGGACAATATACAATACTCTGTATAAGTCTCCTGAGTTGAATAACTCATAACCTATGAGTCGTAGGTTGAAAACTGTACTATGGTTATGAAGAATTACACCGCTGTTGAATGCTCCTTACCTAACCATCAATTGATATAGGTAAATGTCATAGAGATAATTTCAAAAGGTTATATCTCACTTTATAAAAATAAACGTACAGATATATCAGTTTGAAATTGGTTCATAACAACGGATATTCAAAACCAAATATTTGTCGTCCGGCAAAAACCCAGGCGATTTCCTCAAATATCACCAACTACAACGAATCCCGATATAATGAGGACGATCACCTAATTCCCAATAACTTACTTCCACTCATCATCTGTAAAACCATACAGATGAGAGAATCAAACCTGGTAAATACATATCCTGGAGTAAGGGCTAATTGGGAAATCAGTTTTCTTTTAACAATACACAGTGAAACTGAAACATGTAAATGTTTCGAAGGGGTATCCGGGTATTCCTAGTAATGCCTCTTCCATTATCAGATTCACAACTGTAACCGTATATTTCTTTGTCGTCTCTCCAAATCCCTTTATATGTCTTTAGTCATTACCTTCTGTACACCACCTTTAGGCCAAATGGTTTTCTTCCTTCCCTACCGTTCAGCACCAGCCTATGGTTTAGAAGAAGACTATCCAATAAGCATAATGGGTGTACTCTCCTAATCATAGGAGCACTCGCAACGCGAGAGAAAGTAAAGATAAAAGACAACTGAATAAACCTTATTCCTATTTCTCCTGAACCAGAATCCATCCCCGAACTAGAACAAGTTCCTTCGAGTTTGTATATAACCATATGATGGAGTATCCAATAACTGTGGATCTTCATAGTAATACGGAGTGTTCTGGAGAAATACAAAGGTGAAATAGAAGTGGCGATGAAATACTTGGTTTGTTCGTGAATGATAGCAGTCGCATTTTACTTTGCCCTCTTTCTAATCCCTTTATTTGTCTTTACTTGTTACCTCCTGTACACCACATTTAGGCTAATTGGTTTTCTTCATTCCCAACCGTTCGGCATCTGCCTATTGTTTGGAAGAAGACTATCCAATAAGCGCAATAGGTGTACTTTCTCCTAATCCTAGGAGCCCTCACAACCTGAGAGTAGGTAAAAGGAAAAAACAACTGAATAGTCCTATTCATTTTCTCCAGAACCAGAAACCATCCTCGAATCTGGAACAAGTTCCTTCGAGTTCGTATATAACCATATAATAGTTTTATCCAATGGAAGTGGATGTTCGTAGTGATACGAAATGTTCCGAAGTAAAAGGGTAAAAGTACGAGTGGCAATGAGGTATGCAACTCAGACAATCCAAAAGCCAGTGTTTAAGAAGATTCGGTTAACTTGGTCACTGAGTTATAGTGTAGGGTCGGGTCATGGTCGCTGCCAAAGGGAGAGAGAAAAGAAACACTCTGCGTGCACTATAACCTAGATCAGAATGGTTATCAATTCATCTAATCAGGAAACCTCCCACTGTATCCTCAAATTCTCCTCCAAACCTGAAAGAAGAATTAATCGGGATCACCCGAGGAGTAAACCAACTCATCAGTGGGTATCGGGATTCAACTGTCATCGCATGATAACGTGATGGAATCCATCCACGTTATCACACTCCAGAAGGTATGCGCATGCCTGGTAAATTTCAGTTTCTTTAGAAACTCCCGATGTGATTTTAACCCCATGCTCTTATGACCTTGACGAAGGTCAACAAATCATAAGTCACATGTCAAGTTCTACCCATCATTGTCCAGGTTAATTTGAACCCACCCGTACAAGCCCTTGACGAAGGTCAACAAGGCTGTATGACTGTCCCAAACCAACGCATCTATCTATGCAACAGAAAGGTAACAAGCAGCTACCATTCACTATGCCTTGACGAAGGTCAACAAACATAGCATGAATACTAAGTGCTACGCATCTGAAATGACAAAGGGCTACAAATGGTTTTTGGTGAAAAACCTTTAACGTAATGAACTTGATATCGTAGAAGGAACCGGATAGGTTTTATAAATATAGTGGCGAAAACCTTTGCTAAAGAGGTCACTCTCGGTGAAAGGATCTCGGCTCTTTCCCCGTAGAATGAGGTGCAGGATATTCCAACTGAATACCGTGATGCAAAGCAAAAAGTAATCGACTATAGTGAAATTATTACCCTGACGCAAACTTCTGTCCAAGGGGTCACTCCCGATGAGGGGATCTCGGCCCTTGCCTCGTCGAATGAGGTGCTGGATATTCATAACCGAATACCACTGTGCAAAACAAAAGAGAATGTCCTTATAATAACAGCTTTTGAAAATTGTTCCAACAACGTCAAACAAGTTTGTTTTCCTCGCATTGATCCGAATCAACGCAGTTCCATCAATTAATCACACCAATAAAGAACGAAAATATGATGTACGTATATGCCATCCGCATTCACCACTGGGTCCCGTCATCACCCGTTAGGTTACTTAACTAACGACAGAGCGGGGACAGGACTAGCGCGGGTGTAAAACATATACAACATCTACTAGTATATATATCAATATATAATAATCGCTCCAGGCGTGATAAATGCAACATCACAGAAATGTAATAAGCATCACATAACAATACAGATAATCTGGGAGCCCCGGGTTTCATTGAGCCGCAACTGAAACTCGACGTTCCCCTGGTCGTGTAGATAGCCTGTGCAATGAAAACCTAGACCCCTACGGACGCGGCAAGTTACCCGCCAAAACCTAAAGCGAGGCAGCCCCCTTCAACAAAGTGAATGGACCATCCAGCACTTCACGGAATCCGGTAACTTGATCACCCCTCCTTGGGTCAACTTATACCCCGTACCAGTGCGGCGAATAGCCCGCCAATTCTAGAGTTAAGCCCCCTCCGTCTCAAAGCCATGAGATGCGGGCCCGTTGCCCTCTAGAACCAGGCTATCCGTGCACTCCACCGCGGGGTAATTCTAGTACAGAAAATAAAATACGTACAACGGGTACATCAACCTCAACCCGGTCGTGCCCTAAAAGAATAATATACAAACAGGCAGTGACGGCAGTCCACATGTCGGACGCTCGCCCCGCAATATCAAATGTACAAATATAACCAAAGTGTACTACCATTGCACGCAAGCCATCCACCACGACAAATCCGCAACATCACAGCACAACACAGAACATCAACGTGAATGTCAGGCTCGCAAATCCGTCTAAAAGGGCTATAGCGATTAGACAAGATTTACCGATCAAATGACATTCACGGTCGCAGATAGTAATGTAATGCACTGTAAACTTTAAACAATATTAGAAAATATCGAATTCGAAATAACCCCCGAATAGCCCAAACAAACTGATAAAACCATATCCAAATTGGGCCAAACAAACAATACCACTGCACTAACTTTCCAGAGACCTCACTGCACCCAAAAATACAGCCCCAAACACCCTATTTGGGTCGGCCGCCTCGGTTTTGGGAGCCATGTGTTCGGCCAAAAACTGAGGGGTGGGTGTCATTTTTGGGGTGCAGGCTTTTGGTCTCTCCAGTAGTCTTCTGCACATGTTTAAAAAATTTTTGAAGACCAATTGAAAATCAACAGAAACTGTCAAGTGCAGTGCAGTGTATTGTAGTCGTTTCGATTTCGATACTTTAACATTGTCTAAACAAGCTAGCTATGGGTTAATGGCATGGCTCTGATACCATGTAAGTCTACGGTAGCGCCCCGGCCGTCAATCCGAGGCCAAATGCAGAACAAAAACCTTTACGAAACCGGCGCTAACGCAGACTTTCACCCAGATCAAACCATTAACACTAAACTAGCTAACTAGAAAGATGATAGAAAGGCTATACCAATCGATCCGTGTCCTTCGGTTTTTAGCCATCATCCCTAGCTCCTCGCGGCATCTCCGATCTCGCTCGATCTCCGGTCTCCTCGTCGAAAAGGGCACCACATCAAGAAGTCTTTTTACGGGCTCCCGCTTCAAACCGAAGCAACTCAGACATGAAGTTTGCTGGCTGACATGTCCAAGGTGAAGTATAGAATGTGTGTGATAACTTTATCTTAAGCATCTATTGATTCTCAACACATGAGAGCGTATGGATGGAGGTTGAAGATAATGCCATGGTGGAAGTAGTGTGCTACAGGAAGAAGAAGAAGAAGAAGCCTTTCTTTTCTATTGTGTCGGAATGAAAAATGAGAGCACTCCCCATAATCCCAAGAGCTAGCACCACTCATATGGCTGCCCCCTCTCTCTCTCTCTCCACCTCTCATTTCAACACAATAATCCATCAATTAACATGACATGGCTACAAAAAAGGAGATCATGAGTCACTAGATTGCACATGCCACATTAAATGCTCCTCATGATGAAATCCACTCACAATTTCCACCAAAATAAAAATTAACCCAAATGTTCATGACAATAAAAAGATATGGCATCAACTAAAGTAAACTCGTGACGGATTACAAGGATACCCCTCACCTGTATATACATACCTGCATCCGCATTCCGACTGAATGCGAATGCAATGAGACTAAAGTAATTCAACAAATCTAATACTAGGATCCGGCTTAAACCAAAGCCCACTAGTATGATCCAGCCGATCATGATCCGTGCACGAGTGCACGTATATGATCGAACCCTGCCATAATACCATACGACCTCTACAACGTTTCGCCCGAAACTTGGGAAACTATCTGTCGGGGACTCTAAAGACTCGTCAATACACTGCTATGGATTTAACCACTAGCACGTCAGTGGTACTAGCTGTACGTAACGGGCTACCCATGTATTGACCAAAAGGGAGGCTGATGAGCAAACTCATCCAGAAACCCTACTGAGCCTGTCGGTGACAATATCCGTATAGTCCGGTCCGTTCTTCTATGAGTATCGCATGTCGGGCCTAGGGGGCTGGTAAACGTCAGACCCCCAAAAGCGGTACAAGTCATGTCGGAGTGTAGCCCAGAACACCCTGAGATACTACTGGAATACCTACCAGTAAATCTCACTTTTCTTGGCCAAGAACTTCGTGTAATGTCTCTCTTAGACACAGCGCGATCTTGCCCCCAATACCGGGAGAAACGAATCCCCTGCCGATCCGCTCACTGCCTCCATGTGACTCGGGACTGTACCTAACTAAAACCTGTTTGCACGACTCCTTTGAGCCGTGGTGGGGTAGTAATCAAAGCACAGTGGGAACTCACACGAGAAAAATAACGATCTCAGGTCGATGAACTAACCTGTACACATGTCACCAGGGAACTGCTATCTGACGCTAGGTATAATACCAACTAACAGGTTCCCGGCAAGTCCTGTCCGGTGTACTCATAACCTAATGAGCACCTGTATTCATCTTAGGTGAACCAACTGACACCAATGGCTTGTGAGACCGGACACCTCCCCTCATCGGGGTCTCGACTGTATACACTAGTCTACTAATGGAGTTTCGATGCCCAGTCTCGAAACTCCCACGACTAGGGACCACTTTAAGGATGTGCTTATAGACTACCCAACTCTCATGTATATGATCGCCATCATACTATCAGTAGTCAAGAAAGAATCCTAAGGGCTCTATGAACGTGTAATAGTGATCTGTAATATCACCTAAAGCATGTACACGGTGATAAAGATAAACCAGATAGCATACTATCATCTTGAGTAAGACTGTCCTACCGGCATAGCTCCTCCCTCAATCATTTCAATCATGTGCCTGTGATCCAATAATTGACTTTGAGGGCACTATATCCAACACTTTAGCATGATAATTGTAATAAAAATTATTTAAAGGAAATTATAAAAAATTCTAAGTCCACTTGTCGATATTCTTTTAGAACGCGGTTTGAGTCGAAATAAAAGAAAGAAAGTGGGACTTACAGGTTTTGGAGCGTTCAAAAGAGGTAAGAGGATGCCTCAGTTGATAGAACCGATACCAAGATGTGTGGAAATAATCGATCGACGACGCTTCGACTTTGGCAACTTCACTTGAGAAAGGCTTAACTCCTCCTGCTTGGACTTGGGAATTTATAGAGTATTTTTATGAAATTTTCAGAAATGAGGAATAGGGTAGTAGGGCTAGGTATTTATAGGAAAAATTTGAGAGTATGGAAATTAAAAATTGAATTAAAAAGAATTAAGATAGTGTTAATGGGGTAGATGAAAGGGTGGGCAGCTCTCTGGTAAAACTCAGAAAAATCAAACAATAAAATAGAATAGAAGGGAATCAAAGGGACACACGGGCAAAGAATGGATACATTTGGGGCTGATCGAACCGCCGGTAGCGGTTTTGGGGTTGCTTCTGGCGGTCGGATCAACGCCACGTGTCTTGAGACTTGTGCCAAGTGTTTTAATCGGTATTAACTCTTCATTCATCCCATTTGATTTCTCTAAAACTTTCCAATTCTTCGTGTATTGCACGTGCAACTCTTGGGCTTCCGAAAAGTTAAAAAGAAGAAAATATAAAAATAATTAGGATTGATGGGATTTGAACACGCAGGTTATGGCACAGCAATAGTCTTAACTAGTGAGCTACAAGTTGCCTCTTGCTTTTGTTGAATATGTATGCCCTAGAGGCCTTCATTGTATAGGATACTAGGAATATGTATGTACAGGACATTCTTACTCGATATGATAGTATGCTATTTGGTTTATCTTTATCTTAACGTGTGATGTGTTTTACTTGTTATTTCATATCTCGTATACATGTTGATAAAGCTCATAGGATCCTTGCTTGACTACCAGCATTGTGATGGCAATCATACTTGTGGGAGCTAGGTAGTCGATAAGCACATCCCTAAAATGTCCCTAGTCGCAGGAGTATCAAGACTGGGTATCGATACTCCAGAGTAGACTAGTGTGTACATATCTTGACCATGACGAGGGGCGGTGGTTGGTCCCGCAGCCATTGGTGTGGTGCACCTAAGATTGTATACAGGTGCTCACGGGGGGTGAGTACGCTGAACAGACTCGCCAAGAGCTGGCTAGATGGTATTATACCTAACGTCAGATAGCAGTTCTCTGTTGACATGAGTGCAAATAGTCTGTCGACCTGAGGTCATCATTTGTCTCGTATGAGTTCCCACTGTGCTTTGATTACTACCCTACCACGGCTCTACTGAGTCATGCAAACAAGTTTTAGTTCGGTACAGTCCCGAGCCACATTGAGGCAGTGAGCGATTGTTGGGGATTCATCTCTCGCGGTATAGGGAGTCGATGCCGCGCTGTGTTCGGTTGGAAACACCATAAGTCCCTGGTCAGGGCGGATTGAGAATTACTGGTAGTTAGAGCAGTAGATTCTCGGCTGGTCTTGAGCCACATCGGCACGATTTGTCAGGTTATTAGGGGTCTGACATTTTCTACCCCCTAGAATGGCATGCGATATTCTTAGACGAATAGACCGAACTGTACGGAGATTGTCACGGACAGGCTCAGTAGGGGTTCGGATGAGTTTTCTTGTCGGTCTTCTTTTCGATAGGTACCGGGTAGTGCTACTGACGGACTTGTGGTTAAACCCACAGCCAGCGTACTGTCAAATCTTTAGAGTCCCATACAGAGGGTTTCTCTGATTCAGGCGAAATGATGTAGAGGATGTTTGGTTTTACTGAAGGGTTGCCTAGCATGGCAGTAAGGTTTCGGGAGGCATCTTTCATGCCATATTAAAAATTTAGCCGTTCTAGCCAACCCTAACTTAGAATCGTTTACTAGAAATCCGACGGAATGAAATGCAAACTACGTTGCAACTAAATTGAACAAGGAATACGACCTTTGTAGACCGGTCCTTCACTTCATTAGCTCTATGTAGAAGTCCCTTCGCTGCGATCATGAAGTACCGGACTCTAGAGAGACTCCCATGAAGAAATGAACATGCTTGCATCGAAGTCTTCGAGGCCGAAGATGATCTACATCGAGGAGACACTAACCCAAGCTATCTCTTCACTAATTATAGAATTAGTGAAGCAAACACCCTATACTAAATGAAAAGTAGTAGAGGATGATGAAGTAGGAATTTTGCTCACATTAGTTTTAATTTTCTCACAATATTTTCTCACTCACAAAAAGCTAGCAAGCTTTTTTCATGAAGAAGATGAAGAAAAATCATCAAGAGAGAATGAACTCATGAGGTGAGAGGATGAACCATAGGTGAGTTAGTGTCATACTCTAACTCATGTAGAGACTTAACTATGGTTAGTATAATGGTTGGGTTGACAAATATCTACAAGTGAAACAAAAAGAGAAGACTTTGGTCAATGCATCCATAAGCTTCTACAAGCTTGTAGCCTTGCCAAATATGCATCCAATTTTTGAATTACTTAGATAATTATAAATCCTAGATTATATCAAGCATGGTATAAGTCTCATACACCCATGTATCATGTATCATCAAGCATGACAATCTTTGTACATTAATATATATCACATATATACACATGCACACAAGTGAGAAAAAGAAATCATATGTGAGCAAATATTAGTTAATGTAATGTAATATATCAAATATATAATTATACATTAAATTATCAAATCAACACTTGATTTAATAATCCGTCTATATCTCATATAATCATCTAATATCAAATGAATCAACTTATCGAATCAACACTTGATCCGATAACCCGGCTATATCATATATAACCGACCGATATCACATATCGCGAGAATAGAATACGGTATCACATATCGTATTAATATCGGTCCCGCACATATCACATATGTGCTCCTACTCCATTTCGCTTGAGCCAGGAAACCTCTGTGTAGGACTCTAAAAACACGTCAATACGCCGGCAGTAGGTGATGATCATATCAAACACCCACAAGCCGCAAGCGGTCTGCTAAACGTAACAGCCACCCGGGTATTGAGCGATCAGAAGATCAACAAGCATGTCTGCTCATACTCCTGCGAATCCAATCAGTAACACTACCGTACAGTCCGGTCTCTTCGTCTGATATGTCGTATATCTTATCTAGGGGTGGTAAACGTCAGACCCCAGTAACTCGATAAGTCGTGTCGATATGAGGCTCATAACGGGTCGAGAAACTACTGATAACACTTACCAGTATATCTCTGAAGCAGCCCTGACCAGGGACTTCCTGTTATAGCCAATCGAGCACAGCGCAACATCAATTCCCAATACCGGGAGAGACGAAACCCTTCCTATCGCTCATTGCCTCCATGTGATTCGGGACTGTACCCAAAAGCCACCGTTTTGCACGTTCTCTTGAACGTGGTAAGGTGGAAATCAAAGCACAGTGGGAATCACACAAGACTCTATGACGATCTCGGGTCTACAGACTAACCTGTACCAGTGTCACCAGAGAACTGCCATCTGACGTGAGGTATAATACCATCTGGGAGTTCTCGGTGAGTCCGTCCAGTGTACCTAGTCTCCACTGAGCACCCGTATATCATCTCTGTATTAGTTATATGTATGCCCTAGAGGCCATTACTATACATGGGATGTATATTGTAGTGGATGCTTGGACATATATAGGGAGGACTTTCTTGCTCGACATGATAGTATGCTATCTGGTTGATCTTTACCTTAACGTGTACACTGATAGTCTCTCTGTTACATGTTGGTAAAGCCCTTAGGATGTGTACTTGACTACCTGGACTATGATGCAGATCATACTAGTGGGGACATGGTAGTCCATAAGTACATCCTTCAAAATCCCTAGTCGTGGGTGTATCGAGACGGGGCATCGATATACCAGAGTAGACTGGCGTATACCTTCTCGACCCATACAGATGGGCGATGGATGATCCCATATCCATTGGTGTTTGACATCAGAGATGATATACGGGTGCTCAGTGAAGACTGGGTACACTGGACGGACTCGCCGAGAACTCCCAGATGGTATTATACCTTACGTCAGATGGCAGTTCTCTGGTGACACTGGTACAGAGTAGTCTGTTGACCCGAGATCGTCATAGAGTCTTGTGTGGTTCCCACTGTGCTTTGATTTCCACCTTACCACGTCTAAGAGGGTGTGCAAAACGGTGGCTTTTGGGTACAGTCCCGAATCACATGGAGGCAATGAGCGATAGGAGGGGATTCGTCTCTCCCGGTATAGGGGGTTGATGTTGCGCTGTGTTCAATTGGCTATAACCGGAAATCCCTGGCCAGGGTTGCTGAGATTTACTGGTAAGTGTTACCAGTAGTTTCTCGAACTGTTATAGGCCTCATATCGACACGACTTATCGAGCTATTGGGGTCTGACGTTTACCACCCCTAGGCTAGATATGCGACATATCAGACGAACAGACCGGACTGTACAGTAAGTGTTACTGGTTGGATTCACAGGAGTATGAGCGGGCTTGCTCGTCGATCTTCTGATCGCTCAATACCCGGGTGGCCGTTACGTTTAGCAGACCGCTTGCGGCTCGTGGGTGTTTGATATGATCATCATCTGCTACCGGCGTATTGACGAGTCTTTAGAGTCCTACACAGAGATTTCCTGGCTCAAGCGAAACGAAATAGGAGCGCATATGAGATATGTGCGGGACCGAGAATAATGTGTGTATGTGATACCGTATTTCATTCTCGTGATGAATGTATCGATATGGTTGTATGCGATATAACCTAGTTATCGAATCAAGGATTGATTCGATAAATCGATACATTGTATACTAGTCGGTTGTGTGCGACATGACCGGATCATTGAATCAAGAGTTGATTTAATGATTTAATGCATAATTATATATTTGATATATTACTTTGCATTAACTAGTATTGGTTCACTTTAAATGGATTTTCTCACTTGAAGTTCATAAGTTGTATATGTGATATACTTTTGTGCACTTGATTGTATCATGTTTGATGATACATGCTCCCTTGAGCTTGTGTAAAGAATAAACCATGGTTTTATGAATGGTTAGGGTTTTGATTTCTTATTCATTTATTCTTTTGGGAAATGAAAGGATAATGAACAAAATGGTTTCTTCTTTATTTCTTTCTTGAAGCTTCATGAAGACTTTGACCAAGTGACCATTTTGTCTCATGCTTAACCCTAACCATTCCACTTAACCATGATTCATTCTCTACACTTGACCATGGTTTGATTATGATAAGTATTCATTTTTCTTTTTGAAATAACACTTATCATATTCTATCTTCTTCTTCTTCTTCATCTTCAAGATGAAGAAGCTTGCCTCCATCAATGGCAACTAGTGAAAAAGAGTGAGAAATCCAATTCTAAAGTGAACCCACCTCCTATTTCTTCATCATCTACCTCTTGTCAAGTAGTATAGGATGTTTCCTTCACAAGTTTTCATGGCTTGGTGAAGGTGGAGCTTGATCTTGTGATGGCTCGACGTAGATCATCTTCGGCATCGTCGTCGATGACCTAGCCCACTTTTTCTCCGATGAAGCCGACGCTAGAGCCCGGGATCCGATGATCGCAGCGAGGAGACATGATCACGGAGCTATGGAGGTGGAGCACCGGATCTACAAAGGTTGTATTTCCGTTCACTCATTGTAAAGTAGTTTACTAGTTCTTGTTTCGCCTAAAATCTAGTTAACGATCCGTATTAGGGTTTCTCGGCACCCGTAAAATTTGAAATTGGCATGGTTGATGCCTTGTGAGACTCCATTAGTGTGCCTAGGAACCCTACAGTGGTATCAGAGCCTAGCTAGAGCCTTAGGCGATGCGTAGACGGAGTTTGAAGTCCGATTAAACCGAAACCCTAACACAAATTTGCTCTCTGGACTTTTCCCAAAAATTGGGCTTTTTCCAGATTAAAAATATGCAGAAAATCAACAGGAAATTCTAAGAATTACGGTGTAAAAATTACCTAATGATCTTTCTAAAGTGCGGCGGAACCACGGCATTAGCATGCTAATGCGGCTGTTCCGCGGCCATTTTGTCTCTTCTCCCATTGAATTTTGCACAGTAATTCCTATTTTGCAGTGCTGGTTTTCCTGGGATATATTTTTTTTCTGAACTCAAGAGTTGAGTTTTCTGGGTTGTATTGGGGACACGGTGTTTCGATCGGATTGTCTAACTTTGTCTATGTGGCTTTCCGGAAATTTTAGAATATGTTAAAAAGTTCGACCGGATATAAATACCCAACTTTTCCCCTGTCGGGAAATTTCCAAGTGTTGGATCTTTCCGTGGTTTAAAGACGTTCTAAGTAGTGCAAGTAACGCGATGGTCCCTCTAGAAGACAACAAACCTTAACTTGATTATGTAACCGTCTTGAACTGCCCTTTGAACCTTCGGGTTTGGGGCAGTACGGCGTGCCACATGTGAGGCATTGGCTTGACCCTTCTACGGCTGGACCGTTGGTACTGAGGCATGAACTGAATGTTTTTAGACTTGTTTCATGTGTTGATCTGTATCGGGAAAACTTGGGTGTTTGAATGTTCGATCGAAAAGTTTAATATTTTCTATTTATCCGGAATGTGATACAATACTTGGAATCCACAAGTAGTTATGAGATAACTGAATGAATGTTATAAATCTAGCGGTTTAGTCTCACTTGATCGGTTGCCACGGAATTTTGATGTGATCAAAAGTCCGTCGCAATCACGTAGCGTACGCGGATACTCGCCGGGTAAACTTAATAGACAGCCTCACTCCATAGCCCCGACCAAGTGACTGTAGGAGAACCCCGTCGCCGAAAGCATCCGTTTGGGTGCTCCCGGTAGCGGTGTTCCGCCTTGGTGCACTTCGTCGACGGTATCGGGGATGCTGCCGTCTACTGAAGTTTGCAACGAGCATTCGATCAGGATGTCGGGAATCTTGTTGAATTGCCCGACTTGATATTGAAAAGTGTTTTCGATTTTGAGACTAAAATGCGGGGTTTATAATTGTTAGGCATGTGATGTCTAAGGTATTCATTTGATTAGGCATGCGATGTCTGTGCGGATTGCGGATTCCAACTGTTGTAGTGTTACACTTTCTTTTCTGTGACCGTAAGTGTAATATGGGATATCGCCGGTTTCGTTGCTATATGTCAACGACAATTGGGATGCGCATATTTACTTACGTTGATGATATGTGATGTTATGTGTTGCTGGATATGTTATATTGGATCGTCGTGTTTGAATAGCCGGGGGGGTTTTATGTGAGATGAGTGTTTTTCATTTTCATTCATGTAAAAACTTGTATGTAATATTCTTTTATTGGGACACTTCCAGGTTGCGAAAGATGTCACCTTTTGTATATTATTTACTTTTCCGCACTAGGATAGACCCAAGGAGGGGAGCACAAGTAACCGGGTTCTGGAGTCCAGTGGGAGACCAACTCGAGAAGTCGAGTCCGGGTCTCCTAACTCTAGAATTGGTAGGGTTGCTTGCCGCTCTCGTAGGGGTCTAGGGGTGTGGGTTTGGCTATTCATCACGACCGTGGAATCCGTGTTTTATACTGGCTCGTATTGAAAACACGGACGTCCTAGTATATCCAATATTTCATATGATTCTTCTGCTGCGATATCTGTGATGTGATCATGTGATGTTCTGTGATAGATACAGTATATAATATATATGATATATTATATAGGTGTTACTTATGTTTTACACCCGTGCTAGCCCTGCCCCGCTCTGTCGTTAGTTACCTAACCTAACGGTGCACGAGGGGACATCGAGGCGACTGCGGATGGCATAAGTGTACGTCGTATTTATCTGTGATGTTTAGGTACTTAAATGATGGGACTTCATTAATGTGATTAATGAAATAAAAGAAACCTAAGATGTTGTAGAATCGAATTTCAAAAATAAAAGGGGTAGCTACAGTTCTTGCTTTGCACAGCGGTATATGTGATATATCCTGCACCTTATTCGATGAGGAAAGGACCGAGATCCCTTCACCGGGAATGACTCCTTTAGCAATAACTGGCAGATGCTACACACTCGGTTTGTCTTTTGATTGCTTTTAAGAGTTTTTGCTTTGCACAGCGATATATATGATATATCCCGCACCTCATTCTATGAGGAAAGGACCGACGATCCCTTCACCGGGAGTGACTCCTTTAGCAAAACTAGAAAAGCCTCAGAAACACTCCATTTCAAAATCATTCGATCCTACAACGATATCAAGTTCATTACGCAATAGGTTTTCATCGTAGCCCTCCGTCATTTCAGATAAGTCCTGTTTAGTATTCGTGCTGCGTTTGTTGACCTTGTCAAGGCGCAGTGTGCGGTAGCTAACCAGTATTTATCTGCTTATGCATATGATGCAGATTGGGTTAGGGTAGTCGTGCGGCCTTGTTGACCTTGTCAAGGGTCGTGCGGGTGGGTTTGATTCAATCAAGAAATGATGGGTTGAACTTGACTTGCGGTCTATGGTTTGTTGACCTTGTCAAGGTCATAGATCGTTCGGGGCAAAATATTATCGGGAATTTCAAGTGTTGAAATTTGCAATGAGATTGCATACCTTCTATGAGATAGTTGGATCCCGATACCCGCTGCGAGTAATTGTTACTCCTAGAAGAGTTTTATACATTACAATTAGCCGATCAAGTAGGTGTCTAGAAAGGTGTTAACGAGGTTACGCCTCTGGGAAAATGAGGTTTACATTAATTAGGTTCGTGCGAAAGCACGGGGGACCTCCCTCAAAGTACCGACACTGGCCTGGCTGAAAGATTGGCGAACTTGTAGTTTATAATTAATCCCGGCTAGTCTTTCCTTTTAGGGTTTGAAGGAAGATTTGATAAAAACAGTGGGAGCCATCCTGATTAGATAAAATAATAACCAATCTATTCTTGTAAGAGCGCACGCTGAGTGTTTTCTTCTCTCTCTCTCCAGGTAGAGACCATATCACGCCTTAATCAAGATAATAATACGGAATATTGACCGAACCCGCTTGTTATACTGAACTGGGGAACGTTGGTCCCGCTCCAACTTATAATTGTTATAAGACAGAGCAGGAAATTGGGGAATACCAGATTTCCCGTGCTGCCCAAACGAAGAGAGTGCATGCTGATGCATCATCTTCGGGTGTGTTCGTTATAATGAACTGTTTCTCAAATGTCCTCTACGTCCTGGGTATTTGATACCGGATCAGGATCCCAGATATGTAATCTGTTACATAGGGCTACAGATAGGTAGAGAACTGAGAACGGGTGATAAGTTTCATGAGGCAGAAAACGGGGCAAGTGTTGCAGCCAAGTCTGTTGGTCACTGTCACCCTGTATTACCAATACATTGATTCTGAACGAATGTTATTAGATACCGAACCTGATATACAAAATTATATCAATCTCTTTAGAAGTAAAGAAATGATAAAATTTTGTATTGATGGATAATGTTTTGAACATTTCCTATATCAAAAGTTGATCGGTTCAGGCACGTTATCTAAAAGCATTGATGTTCTAAATCAAACTACAGTTCTTAGTATACGGAACACACACAAGAGGAAGAGTTCAGAAATGAACAAATCCTTCTTGAGGCATTGTAGACTAGGTCATATCAATGCGACCCGACTAGCTGAAGTTACATTATAGATGCATATTTAAATCAGTTTGAATTTACATCTTATGAAACTTGCCAGTTATGTCACAGAGATAAGATGACCATAGCTCCGTTTACTGGAAACAGAGAAAGAGTTAGTAAACTCTTAGGATTGATGCATGTTGATGTATGTAAAGTCCCCTGTCTACACATGCCAAGACCGGTTCTTTGTACTTCATTAAATTCTCTGATGATCTCTTTTGATTCAGACGTATGTTCCTGTTGAAACACAAGTCCGAACCTTTTGAGATATTCACAGAATATAAGTTAGAAGTAGAGAACCAAAATATGGGTATAAGTATTATGTCCTTTGATGAGATCAAGGAGGAGAATACTTGAGCACGAAATTCTTGGACTTTTCTAAAGGAGAATGAGATTCTCTCTCAGCATTACTCCTCCGTATACACTATAGCACGATGGTATAACGGGGTGGAGCAATCACACCCTATGTGATAAGGTGTGCTCTATGATGAGTAATACTGAGTTACCTGTTTCCTTTTTGGGAGTTATGCACTTGAGAAGCTGCACACCTATTGAATAGGGTTCAAATCAAATCAGTTACCTACCATTTCATATGTGATATGGAAAGGAAAGAGCCCATATCTTAAGTTAGTTAAGATTTGGGGTTGTCCGGCCTATGTCTAAAAGCAAAATCTGGACAAGCTCAAGGCAAAGTCTGTAATGTAGAACTGGAAAGGTTCCAGCTATACAAACTACAGCAGATGATTTGGTAGAACCAAAGGATTCGGTAGATTCCAACGAACCTCAGCCTCTCCGCCGATCTAGTAGGGTTCCTCACCCACCTGAGAGATACTTCTGTTTCTCTATGACAGTGGGAGCGAGGATTGCATCATGAGATGATGACCCAACTAGTTTCGAGCTAGCCATCAGGAGTAGGACTCTGTAAGAATGGCTGGATGCTTAGCGATCTGAGAAGGAATCCATCTACACCAACAAAGTATGGACTTTGGTTGCTATATCTAAAGGGTTAAATCCCCATCAGGAGCGAGTATATCTTGAGAAGATTACTTGGTGTAGATGGAAAAGTTGAGACTTTCAAAGCTAGACTTGTTAAAGTTTTTTCGTCATCGACCAGGCGTGGATAATGATGAAACCTTTTCAAGAGGCTATGCTTAAGTCCATCCAGATCCTACTTGCCACGGCTACATACCATGACTACGATATCTGACGGTTGGGTGCCATGACTGCTTTTCTAAATGATGTTTTAGAAGAGAGCATCTATAAGTACACAGCCAGAGGGCTTCGTAGACAGTGGGAGCAGCGGAAACGTGTGCAAGATGCTTTATAGGATAAAACAGACATCGCGGAGTTGGAACATCTGTTTTGATGTGTTAGTCAAAGAGTTTGACATCATCAAAATGGTAGATGAACCTTGTATAAACAAAAAGGTAGTAGGGAGTATAGTGACGATCCTCGTAGAGTACGTGGATGACATGCTCTTGATAGGGAAGGAGTTTCCTATGCTACGCTCGGTCAATCTCCGCTTATCACAATGATTCTCCATATAGGATCAAATTGATACCTCCTAAATCCTGGGTTTTGGATCTATGAGATAGATCTAATTGGATGTTAGGATTCTCACTAGTTGTAGTGAGATGGTATCAACCGATCCTGGGGAGAATCATTGGAAGGGTTCCAGGGTGTTACAGACGACTGAATGTCAGTCACAGGCATTGTCTTTACCCTCGGTAAAGGGACGGTATGTTGGAAGAGTTCCAAGCTAGATACCATGGCTAACTAGACGATAAAGGCAGGATACATCTGTTAGTGTATATGCCCTAGAGGCCATTACTGTATCATACTAGTTTGTATATTACTTAATGGATGCTTGGGATATTCACCTTGTATATACAATCTTGCTCAAAATAGTAGTATGCTACTTGGTTTGTTTCTACTTCAATGTGTACATGTGTTTATTTTTGTATATCGCCTATACACATTAGTAGAGCCCTTAGGATCTTTGCTTGATTACCAGCGATGTGATGGCCGTCACACTAGTGGGGCTGGGTAATCTATAAGCACATCCTTATGCAGGTCCCTGGTCGCAGGACTATCGAGACAGGGCATCGATACTCCGGAGTAGACCCGCGCATGCGCTTCTCATCCCAGTATGTGAGACGGTCTGTCCCACAGCCGTCAGTACGTCGTACTTAAGATAGTATGTGGGTGCTCGTTAGGTTACGGGTACACTGGACAGGACTCGTCGGGAACTGACTAGTTGGTATTATACCTATCGTCAGTTATCAGTTCCCAGGTGACATGAGTACAGCTTAGTCCGCTGACTTGACACTGTCACTTCGCCTCGGGTGTGTTCCCACTGTACTTTGATCACTACCCTACCACGGCTCAAAGGAGTCGTGCAAACAGGTGGTGGTTGGGTGCAGTCCCGAAGCACTTGGAGGCAGTGACGGTTAGACAGGATTCGTCTCTCCCGGTATTGGGGGTTGACATCGCGCTGTGTCTAGGAGAGCCATTACACGAGTAGTCCCTGGCCAGGGCAAACGAGATATACTGGTAGGTTTCCAGTGTTATCTCAGGGTGTTTTGGGCTTCGCTCCGGCACGACTTGTACCGCTATTGGGGGACTGACGTTTACCACCCCCTAGGCCCGCCATGCGATGTATCAGACGAACAGACCGGACTGTACGGAGAATGTCACACTCAGGCTCAGTAGGAGTTCAGATGGGTTTCGCCTCGTCGGTCTTCTTGTCGGCATTACCTGGGGACCGTTACGCACAGCTAGTGCCGCTTGCGGTCTGTGGTTAAACCCACTGCCAGCGTAGTGTCGAGTCTTTAGAGTCCCACACAGAAAGCTTTTCGCCTTTAGGCAAAAGAGTAGCTGTCGCATGGTATTGCGACAGGTCGCATGGTTTTGCGACAGGGTTCGGTCACATCCGTGCACTTGTGCACGTACAGTGTCCGGACAGTTTACACTAGCGGGCTTTGGTTTAAGCCAGATCCTAGTGTACCTTATGGGATTGTATTTATCCAGTTTGCATTCGTGTTCCTCGGAACGCGGATGCGGGTGTGTATGCACAGTTAACAGGGAGGCAGAGGCAGCGGATTCTCATTAGGGTTGTTGACAGTTGACCGTTGACTATTTGACTTTATGCTCAACCCTAATGAGAATATGATATGTGATTAACTATTATATTAATTAAGTATTATGGTGATATGGTTGTTGACTTGTTGACTTTTGTTGACTTGTTGACTTTGTTGGCTTGTTGACTTTTGTTGACTTGTTGACCGGTTGACTAGGCTTGACTAGTTGACCATCATGATAACCATAGCCATCATTTCATGGCAAAGACTTTTGTTTACTTGCTCATTTGTGTAAAATGAGTGTATGAAATGATATGGTTGTGGTTGCTTCTAACCATCACATAAGACTTTTGTTAATATGATGAGTTATCATTGCTTTGGATTATGAGAGGGTGAGAGACAAAATACTTGCTCATTCTTTCATGCTCATTCTCTCTCTTGTTCTTGAGCTCTCCTCTTGCTCTCACCCTCAACCTCTTGCTCCCTCTCTTGATCTATGGTTCTCTTGTCTCATGAGTTGAGAATCAAGAACCATAGATAAAATCCCATTCTAAATCTTCTCTATTCATTCTAGTTCACTAGGTTTAGCAAACCAAGTGAACTAGTTTCTTCAAAGAACGAAGAAGGAGCTAAAGGTTGGAGCTTTCAGGTGGATCTATCTTCGGCGTACGGAGACGACGAGAAGAAGCCATCGGACCACCATCGGAGCTTTGAAGACGAAGGAGTTCAAGACAAGTTTAGGTATAACCATCTCCATCCGAGTAGCTAACTCTCTTTAGCAAAGTTTGCTAGTTTTAGTTTAGTTAAAGATCCCGACTTTGCTTAGTCCATGTTGCCTCTTGCGCTAAAAATTTGATTTTTATACCGTTTCCGCCTCCCCGTAAGAACCGGGGGTCGCAACGTGGACTTAGAGTGGTATCAGAGCCTAACTAAACTTAAACTAGCTTGGTAGTGAAGTGTAACGAAGTTCGGAACCGAAAAAAATCCAAAAACCAAACTTTTACAAAACCTGAGTTTCTGTTGAAATTTTTTTGGCTCAAAATGAAAAAATTTATATACCTAAATTCGGCTCAGGGTTTTGTGTGAACACCCAAGAAAAACGTTGCCCTAATTCGTTCAAACCGCCGCGCTTCCGCCGCACGAGGTAGGCATGTGCCGCGGAAGCGCCGCAGTTTGTCGTCTTCTCTGCATCGTTTTTCGTACAGTGTGTGTCTGTGTTGGTTTTGGGATTTTTGAAATATATTATATGTGCCCAGATTTTCCAGAAAAGAAATTTCCTTTTGGGGTCCTATAATTCCGTATTTTTTCCGAACTTCACTGCACTTTGACTATGATGGTTATATCTGTGATGCTTGCATGTATTGAACGTCGGCTAATCGCTATAAGTCGATTGGTCGGGGTTATACATGATCTGTGTTTGATATTGGAATGTGTATATAAATATGTTGGATTGTCGCGGGTGAATAGCCGGGGGTTGTGAGACGAGAGTTTTCTTTTCTTGCAATTCATGTAAATTTGTAAATTGATGTAATAATTATTTGTATGGCCGCACAACCGGGTCGGGGTTGTAGCCGTCATTGTATAATTTCTTTTTACTGTTTTTGCTCCTAGGATAGACCCATGGAGGGGTGCACAAACTACCGGGTATGCCGAAGTGTCGAGTGGCCTACTCATGGAGATGAGGGAGGTTGCTACGCTTCGGGTACTTGGCGGGTAGTTTGCCGCACCCGTAGGGGTCTTGGGTGGGGTATTGGCTATTCACCGCGACCGTGTAATCTGTTTTTGTTACAGGCTCGTACAAATTACAGATTCCTAGTATATCCAATGTATTTATCTGTGATCTGAAATGTTTATCATTGCAGTATATCTATATATGATATTATTTAGACGTTGCTTATGTTTTACAGACGCGCTAGCCCAGCCCCCGCTCTGTCGTTAGTTAAGTAACCTAACGGGTAATGACGGGGCCCAGTGGCGAATGCGAATGGCATAAGCGTACGTCATATTTTGGTTGTTTTCTGCAATGGTAGGATTAAATGATGGGACGCATTAAAAGAACTAATGCAAGAATATCACGCATTAAAAGAACTAATGCAAGATAATAAACCAAGTTAAAGTCGTTGGAACACTTTCGAAAAACCACTCGGTTCTTTTCAAAAACAACTTTTAAATGCGGAGCTTGAGCCACTCCTTTTAAAAGCTATCTCGTTCCATCGACCATATCAAGTTCACTACGTTCACGGTTTTACCAAAACCATCCGTAGCCCTCCGTCGTTTCACATGAATAGTCAATAGTATTCAAGCTGTGTATGTTGGCCAAAGTCAAGGCACAGTGATTGGTAGCTATTGGGTGTTCATGTGTAGCATAGATAGATGCGTTGGTTTGGGACAGTCGTACTGCCATTTTGGCCAAAGTCAAGGGTAGGTACGGATGGATCCAAATTAACCTGGATAATGACGGGTAGAACTTGACATGTGACTTATGATATTTTGGCCAAAGTCAAGGTCATAAGAGCATGGGGCAAAAATCCACATCGGGAGTTTCATAAGTACTGAAACTTGCTAGATTTGCATACCATTTGGAGTGTGATGATTCTGGTAGGATTCCTTCAGTTTCGTCACGCAATGATATTTGGATCCCGATCCTACTGTGAGTATATGCTACTCCTCGGGAAATTTCTCACTAATCGATCAATGCTACAAACCTAGTAGGTGCCTAGAAAGGTGTTAGCGGGGCTACGCCCCCAGGGAAAAGAGGTTCTATAATTAAGGAACTTCGCGAAAGCGTTGGAAAACCTCCCTCGAAGTACCGACACCGGCCTGGCTGAACGGTTAAGCAAGTATTGTGCGGTGGGATTGATCCCGGCTAATTCTTCCTTTATGGTTTGAGGAGGGATTCGAGAAACAGTGGGAGCCATCCTGTTTAGACAAACTAAAAACCACTCTAAACTTGCAAGAGCATCATGCTGAGTGTTTCTTCTTCTCTCTCCTAATTGCAGCGACCAATCAACATGACTGGACTTAAGTTACTCCTAGATAAAAACAAACTGACAGGGCCAAACTACAAAGATTGGCTCAGGAATGTCAAGATAGCAATCACTTATGACAAGATGGGGTATCTTCTTACCACCAAAGCTCCACCTATCCCTGGTCCAACTTCCAGCATCGCGGATAAGGAAATCCGCAAGACTTGGGAGATTGATAGCGCAAAGGCCAAATGCCTCCTGCTTGCCTCGATGGACAACGAACATCAGAGGAGGCATGAGAATATGGACATGGAGTCCATATTGCTTCATACAAAAGAACTGTATGGAGAGCAATCACGTATCGCAAGATACGAAGCGTCGAAAAAGTTATTTTCGACAAGAATGGCCGTCGGATCATCAGTAGCCGAGCACGTGCTAAAGATGATCGGCTACATTGAGGAGCTCGCTGACCTAGGGATCACATTGGAGAGTGAGCTATATACGGATATAGTTCTCCAGTCCCTTCCTTCCACTTACGCCCAGTTCATACTGAACTTCAACCTACAAGAAAAAGAGGTTGAACTTTCAGAGCTCCTCAACATGCTGAGGAGCGCAGAGGGCACCCTACAGAAAGGTAGGGAAACATCCACTTTGTTTGTAGGAGGATCATCTTTTTCTAGGTCCAAGGCGAAAGCCAAGGGAAAGAAGAAGAAGGCCCCCGCCAAACCAAGGGGCGGTGTTAGTAAAGTGGATACGAAGGGAAAAGGTAAAGCAACAAAGATAGCGGGGAAGCTTGTGGATAAGGAAGAATGCTTCTATTGTCATAAGAGAGGACACTGGAAGAATGATTGCAGGGCCTGGAAGGCCAGAACACAGGAATTGAAGCAGGTTGCAGCTTCAGCTTCAGGTGTGTATGTTATTGAAAACTGTCTTTCAATAAACTCTACTTCCTGGGTATTGGATACCGGATCAGGATCTCATATCTGTAATTCTTTGCAGGCGTTGAGAAACCGTAGGGTTTTGAAGGCAGGTGACATGACCCTCAGAGTTGCGAACGGAGCTAGCATGGATGCTAAAGCCGTGGGGGACTATCACCTGGGAATGTCAGATGGACATGTTTTGGTTTTGCGTAATTGCTTTTTTGTACCCAACGCAACTTGTAATATCATTTCTGTATCTTTAGTTTCTAAAGAAGGTTATGAATTTGCGTTTGTAAGCAATGTTGTAAACATTCACCTTAATCAAGTTTTGATTGGGTCAGGTACTTTGAGTAATGGTATATACGTGTTAAACCAACCACAGATTTTTAATGTCCAGAATACACACAAAAGAAAGTCTCCAGAAATAAATCAGACTTTCTTATGGCATTGTAGATTGGGTCACATCAATGAGAGAAGGTTGACGAAGTTACATACAGAAGGGTATTTGAATGCGTTCGAATATCAGTCGTATGCCACTTGTCAATCCTGTCTCAAAGGAAAGATGACAAAGACTCCGTTTACTGGACATGGAGTAAGAGCGAGCGAGCTCTTAGGACTCGTACACAGTGACGTGTGCGGTCCAATGTCTACACATGCCCGAAGCGGACATTCTTACTTCATTACTTTTACGGATGACTTCTCAAGGTACGGTTATGTCTTCTTAATGAAACATAAGTCCGAGGCCTTTGGAAAATTCCAGGAGTATAAGAATGAAGTGGAGAAACAGACCGGCAAAGGTATTAAGATTCTAAGATCGGATCGAGGTGGAGAATACTTAAGTGCCGAGTTCCTGGACTATTTAAAAGAGAATGGAATTCTCTCTCAGCTTACTCCTCCATACACCCCGCAACATAACGGTGTATCGGAGAGACGGAACCGCACCCTATTGGATATGGTGCGGTCCATGATGAGTAACGCTGAGTTGCCGCGATCATTCTGGGGATATGCGCTAGAATCAGCCGCATACCTTTTGAACCGAGTTCCCACCAAGACTGTGCCTACTACGCCATTTGAGATGTGGTGTGGGAAGAGACCCCATCTTAATCACATTAAGATATGGGGAAGTCCAGCTTTTGTCAAAAAGCAGCATGCGGACAAGCTCGAGGCACGCTCAGTACTGTGCAAGTTTGTGGGATATCCAAAGAATTCCAAGGGATATTTCTTCTACTGTGAAGAGGAACAAAAAGTTCTTGTTTCTCGTCATGCCCACTTTCTAGAACACCAGTTCATAGAAAAAGAAATAAGTGGGAGCGCAGTAGAACTGGAAGAAATTCCAGAACCACGGACTATTACTGAAAGTTTAGTGGAACCAGAGGGTTCGGAAGAACAGGACATTCCTACGCCGCTCCGCAGGAGTAGTAGGCAGTCTCATCCGCCCGAGAGATACTACGGTTTTCTCATAGACGGGGATAGAGAGGATTGCATCATAGATTATGATGAGCCTACTAGCTTCCAGCAGGCCGTTCAGAGCGTTGACTCAGTGAAATGGCTGGATGCAATGCGGACCGAAATGGAGTCCATGTACACCAACAAGGTATGGACGTTGGACATTGCTCCAGACGGGGTAAAACCCGTAGGATGCAAGTGGATCTTCAAAAGGAAGATTGGTGTAGATGGACAGGTTGAGACATATAAAGCTAGGCTGGTAGCAAAGGGTTTTCGTCAAAGACCTGGCTTGGACTATGACGAAACCTTTTCTCCAGTAGCCATGCTGAAATCCATTCGGATCCTTCTTGCCATTGCTGCCTTCCACGATTATGAGATCTGGCAAATGGACGTAAAGACAGCTTTTCTAAATGGAAATTTAGAGGAGTGTGTCTATATGGACCAGCCAGAGGGCTTCATTCAGAGTGGGAGCAGCGGAAAGGTGTGCAAGTTGCTTAAGTCCATCTATGGACTAAAACAGGCATCGCGGAGTTGGAACATCTGCTTTGATGAGACGGTCAAAGAATTTGGCTTTATCAAAAATCCAGATGAACCATGCATCTATAGTAGATTTGTAGCGAGAACTGTAGTATTCCTCGTTTTATACGTGGATGACATTCTCTTAATAGGAAATGACATTCCTATGCTACAATCTGTCAAGGGGTTCTTGTCACACAGGTTCTCCATGAAAGACCTGGGTGATGCCTCATACATTCTGGGTATCCGGATCTACCGTGACAGATCCAAGAGGATATTAGGACTTTCACAGTCCAGGTACATCGACACCATACTGAAAAGATTCAGTATGGAAGATTCAAAGCGCGGTAACCTGCCGGCTTGTCACGGGATCACCCTCTCTAAAGAGATGTCTCCCAAGACTGATTTGGAGAGGGATCGCATGTCTATTATACCCTACGCTTCTGCGGTAGGCTCTATAATGTATGCGATGTTGTATACCAGACCGGATGTAGCTTATGCACTGAGTGTGGTAAGCCGGTATCAGTCTAACCCTGGGGAGAAACACTGGATAGCGGTAAAGAACATTCTCAAGTACCTGAGAAGGACTAAGGAGATGTTCTTGGTGTATGGCGGAAAAGACCTCCAGATCGAGGCCTTTGCTGACTCCAGCTTCCAGAGTGACAAGGATGATTCCAAGTCCATGTCGGGTTTTGTCTTTACCCTCAATGGAGGGGCGGTGTGTTGGAAGAGTTCCAAACAGGAAACCGTTGCAGACTCGACGATGGAAGCGGAATACATCGCTGCATCTGATGCCGCAAAAGAAGCTGTCTGGATGAGGAAGTTCTTGAAAGAACTTCAGGTGGTTCCGTCCATTGTTGATCCAATACCTCTGTATTGCGACAACAACGGGGCTATAGCTTTAGCGAAGGAACCCAGGTCCCATCAGAGATCCAGGCACATCTTGAGGCGGTATCACCTGATCAGGGAGATCGTGGATCGCCAGGAGATCGAGGTTCGGAGAGTCGCTTCAGAAGATAACACTGCAGATCCATTCACCAAGGCCCTGCCCCAGACTCAGTTCGAGCGGCTGATCGAGATGATAGGTCTTCGATACGCCAGTACATGGCCTTAGTGCAAGTGGGAGATTGTTAGTGTATATGCCCTAGAGGCCATTACTGTATCATACTAGTTTGTATATTACTTAATGGATGCTTGGGATATTCACCTTGTATATACAATCTTGCTCAAAATAGTAGTATGCTACTTGGTTTGTTTCTACTTCAATGTGTACATGTGTTTATTTTTGTATATCGCCTATACACATTAGTAGAGCCCTTAGGATCTTTGCTTGATTACCAGCGATGTGATGGCCGTCACACAAGTGGGGCTGGGTAATCTATAAGCACATCCTTATGCAGGTCCCTGGTCGCAGGACTATCGAGACAGGGCATCGATACTCCGGAGTAGACCAGCGCATGCGCTTCTCATCCCAGTGTGGGAGACGGTCTGTCCCACAGCCGTCAGTACGTCGTACTTGAGATAGTATGTGGGTGCTCGTTAGGTTACGGGTACACTGGACAGGACTCGTCGGGAACTGACTAGTTGGTATTATACCTATCGTCAGTTATCAGTTCCCAGGTGACATGAGTACAGCTTAGTCCGCTGACTTGACACTGTCACTTCGCCTCGGGTGTGTTCCCACTGTACTTTGATCACTACCCTACCACGGCTCAAAGGAGTCGTGCAAACAGGTGGTGGTTGGGTGCAGTCCCGAAGCACTTGGAGGCAGTGACGGTTAGACAGGATTCGTCTCTCCCGGTATTGGGGGTTGACATCGCGCTGTGTCTAGGAGAGCCATTACACGAGTAGTCCCTGGCCAGGGCAAACGAGATATACTGGTAGGTTTCCAGTGTTATCTCAGGGTGTTTTGGGCTTCGCTCCGGCACGACTTGTACCGCTATTGGGGGACTGACGTTTACCGCCCCCTAGGCCCGCCATGCGATGTATCAGACGAACAGACCGGACTGTACGGAGAATGTCACACTCAGGCTCAG
This sequence comes from Agapanthus africanus, assembly GCA_030015575.1. Taxonomy (NCBI): domain Eukaryota; kingdom Viridiplantae; phylum Streptophyta; class Magnoliopsida; order Asparagales; family Amaryllidaceae; genus Agapanthus; species Agapanthus africanus. Next base: position 457,296,244 of record JASDDO010000019.1, on the reverse strand, counting down.
TAGGAGTTCAGATGGCTTTCGCCTCGTCGGTCTTCTTGTCGGCATTACCTGGGGACCGTTACGCACAGCTAGTGCCGCTTGCGGTCTGTGGTTAAACCCACTGCCAGCGTAGTGTCGAGTCTTTAGAGTCCCACACAGAAAGCTTTTCGCCTTTAGGCAAAAGAGTAGCTGTCGCATGGTATTGCGACAGGTCGCATGGTTTTGCGACAGGGTTCGGTCACATCCGTGCACTTGTGCACGTACAGTGTCCGGACAGTTTACACTAGCGGGCTTAGGTTTAAGCCAGATCCTAGTGTACCTTATGGGATTGGATTTATCCAGTTTGCATTCGTGTTCCTCGGAACGCGGATGCGGGTGTGTATGCACAGTTGATAGGGAGGCAGAGGCAGCGGATTCTCATTAGGGTTGTTGACAGTTGACCGTTGACTATTTGACTTTATGCTCAACCCTAATGAGAATATGATATGTGATTAACTATTATATTAATTAAGTATTATGGTGATATGGTTGTTGACTTGTTGACTTTTGTTGACTTGTTGACTTTGTTGACTTGTTGACTTTTGTTGACTTGTTGACCGGTTGACTAGGCTTGACTAGTTGACCATCATGATAACCATAGCCATCATTTCATGGCAAAGACTTTTGTTTACTTGCTCATTTGTGTAAAATGAGTGCATGAAATGATATGGTTGTGGTTGCTTCTAACCATCACATAAGACTTTTGTTAATATGATGAGTTATCATTGCTTTGGATTATGAGAGGGTGAGAGACAAAATACTTGCTCATTCTTTCTTGCTCATTCTCTCTCTTGTTCTTGAGCTCTCCTCTTGCTCTCACCCTCAACCTCTTGCTCCCTCTCTTGATCTATGGTTCTCTTGTCTCATGAGTTGAGAATCAAGAACCATAGATAAAATCCCATTCTAAATCTTCTCTACTCATTCTAGTTCACTAGGTTTAGCAAACCAAGTGAACTAGTTTCTTCAAAGAACGAAGAAGGAGCTAAAGGTTGGAGCTTTCAGGTGGATCTATCTTCGGCGTACGGAGACGACGAGAAGAAGCCATCGGACCACCATCGGAGCTTTGAAGACGAAGGAGTTCAAGACAAGTTTAGGTATAACCATCTCCATCCGAGTAGCTAACTCTCTTTAGCAAAGTTTGCTAGTTTTAGTTTAGTTAAAGATCCCGACTTTGCTTAGTCCATGTTGCCTCTTGCGCTAAAAATTTGATTTTTATACCGTTTCCGCCTCCCCGTAAGAACCGGGGGTCGCAACGTGGACTTACAACATCGCTACTTGAGATGCTACCAAAGAGGCAGTCTGGATGTATATTTGTTCATGAGATGAACTTAGTTCCTCCCATTGTGTGACAATGGAGTTGTGGCTTATGCCAAGGAACCCCCGTCCCATCAGTGATCCAGACATATTCTAAGGCAGTATCACCTGATCATGGAGATGGTTGATCTCCTAGGGGATCAAGGTTAGGAGAGTAGACTCAGAGGACAACACGGCGGATCCACTCACAAAGGCCTTTTCCCAGAGAGAGACTTTTACGGGATGGTTGAGTATGAGATACTACAACCACTGCTATCAGATGGCCCAAGTGTATGTGGGAGATTGTTAGCTATATGTATGCCCTAGAGGCCATTACTATACATGGGATGTATATTGTAGTGGATGCTTGGACATATATAGGGAGGACTTTCTTGCTCGACATGATAGTATGCTATCTGGTTGATCTTTACCTTAACGTGTACACTGATAGTCTCTCTGTTACATGTTGGTAAAGCCCTTAGGATGTGTACTTGACTACCTGGACTATGATGCAGATCATACTAGTGGGGACATGGTAGTCCATAAGTACATCCTTCAAAGTCCCTAGTCGTGGGTGTATCGAGACGGGGCATCGATATACCAGAGTAGACTGGCGTATACCTTCTCGACCCATACAGATGGGCGATGGATGATCCCATATCCATTGGTGTTTGACATCAGAGATGATATACTGGTGCTCAGTGAAGACTGGGTACACTGGATGGACTCACCGAGAACTCCCAGATGGTATTATACCTTACGTCAGATGGCAGTTCTCTGGTGACACTGGTACAGAGTAGTCTGTTGACCCGAGATCGTCATAGAGTCTTGTGTGGTTCCCACTGTGCTTTGATTTCCACCTTACCACGTCCAAGAGGGCATGCAAAACGGTCGCTTTTGGGTACAGTCCCGAATCACATGGAGGCAATGAGCGATAGAAGGGGATTCGTCTCTCCCGGTATAGGGGGTTGATGTTGCGCTGTGTTCAATTGGCTATAACCGGAAATCCCTGACCAGTGTTGCTGAGATTTACTGGTAAGTGTTACCAGTAGTTTCTCGAACTGTTATAGGCCTCATATCGACACGACTTATCGAGCTATTGGGGTCTGACGTTTACCACCCCTAGGCGAGATATGCGATATATCAGACGAACAGACCGGACTGTGCAGTAAGTGTTACTGGTTGGATTCACAGGAGTATGAGCGGGCTTGCTCGTCGATCTTCTGATCGCTCAATACCCGGGTGGCCGTTACGTTTAGCAGACCGCTTGCGGCTTGTAGGTGTTTGATATGATCATCATCTGCTACCGGCGTATTGACGAGTCTTTAGAGTCCTACATAGAGGTTTCCTGGCTCAAGCAAAACGAAATAGGAGCGCATATGAGATATGTTCGGGACCGAGAATAATGCGTGTATGTGATACCGTATTTCATTCTCGTGATGAATGTATCGATATGGTTGTATGCGATATAACCTACTTATCGAATCAAGGATTGATTCGATAAATCGATACATTGTATACTAGTCGGTTGTGTATGACATGACCGGATCATTGAATCAAGAGTTGATTTAATGATTTAATGCATAATTATATATTTGATATATTACTTTGCATTAACTAGTATTGGTTCACTTTAAATGGATTTTCTCACTTGAAGTTCATAAGTTGTATATGTGATATACTTTTGTGCACTTGATTGTATCATGTTTGATGATACATGCTCACTTGAGCTTGTGTAAAGAATAAACCATGGTTTTATGAATGGTTAGGGTTTTGATTTCTTATTCATTTATTCTTTTGGGAAATGAAAGGATAATGAACAAAATGGTTTCTTCTTTATTTCTTTCTTGAAGCTTCATGAAGACTTTGACCAAGTGACCATTTTGTCTCATGCTTAACCCTAACCATTCCACTTAACCATGATTCATTCTCTACACTTGACCATGGTTTGATTATGATAAGTATTCATTTTTCTTTTTGAAATAACACTTATCATATTCTATCTTCTTCTTCTTCTTCATCTTCTCCATCAATGGCAACTAGTGAAAAAGAGTGAGAAATCCAATTCTAAAGTGAACCCATCTCCTATTTCTTCATCCTCTACCTCTTGCCAAGTAGTATAGGGTGTTTCCTTCACAAGTTTTCATGGCTTGGTGAAGGTGGAGCTTGATCTTGTGATGCCTCGACGTAGATCATCTTCGGCATCGTCGTCGATGACCTAGCCCGCTTTTTCTCCGATGAAGCCGACGCTAGAGCCTGGGATCCGATGATCGCAGCGAGGAGACATCATCACGGAGCTATGGAGATAGAGCACCGGATCTACAAAGGTTGTATTTCCGTTCACTCATTGTAAAGTAGTTTACTAGTTCTTGTTTCGCCTAAAATCTAGTTAACGATCCGTATTAGGGTTTCTCGGCACCCGTAAAATTTGAAATTAGCATGGTTGATGCCTTGTGAGACTTCATTAGTGTGCCTAGGAACCCTACACTCTGATGTTAAACACCAATGGATATGGGATCATCCATCGCCCATCTGTATGGGTCGAGAAGCTATACACTAGTCTACTCTGGTATATCGATGCCCCATCTCGATACACCCACGACTAGGGACATTAAAGGATGTACTTAGCGACTACCCTGTCCCCACTAGTATGATCTGCATCATAATCCTGGTAGTCAAGTACTCATCCTAAGGGCTTTATCAACATGTAACATAGAGACAATCAGTGTACATGTTAAGATAAAGAGCAACCAGATAGCATACTATCATGTAGAGCAAGAAAGTCATCCCTATATATGTCCAAGCATCCACTACAATATACATCGCATGTACAGTAATGGCCTCTAGGGCATACATATAACTAACATTTATGTGTAAGGTTCCGATCATATACGTATACTAGCTACACGGATGTTGTTCGGACGGATAATACTAGTGGGCTTAGAATTAAGCTGCATTCTAGTATTATATTATTGGATTATTATTATCTCTTGGTATTCATATTTTTTGTAGTACGAATACAGGTATGTTTATACGGTGAGGACATTCTTGTAATTTTGCAAGAAGTGCTTCTAAAAGGAAACACCTCATTTTGCATATATCTATTTTTGGAAAATAGATAATGAGGTGGAGTGTTGGGAATTCACCCGCGCGCGCAAACGCCTATATTTTGGAAATGTGTACGTTTTAATGAAACGGAATTCGCATGCGAGATCGTTCTCGTTTTAAATATTTATAACCGCAAGTGTATGGCGCGTTGTAGCAAGACGGCAAGCACGGGTCGATCCGCAAGAAGTTGTGTACTAGGTATCGCGATTTAAGGTTCAACAAATTAGCAAATGGTTGGTTGTCACAAATAATTATAAAAGAATGAAAATATGGAAAACAAATAATGAAGGAAAACAAGTAAGAAAGTATGTTTGCGGCTTTGATTTGGAAGATCGAATCGCGACGTTTACCTCTACCCTCCCTTGATCATGAGTTGTCCGGCCTTACCTTGGTTCCGGCATGAAGTACGACTTGTCAATGCGGTTGCGGAGCACAAACCGTCGAAGCCCGATATTCGCCGCAAAGCACGAAACGAGTCCTTTTGATTACTTACCGTTTGTATGTCCGCGCTTAGGGTATCAACACTAAACACAAAGGTTAGCAAGCATACCGCAACAACAAAAACACAAAGTGGTTAGTGAGAGCAAATGATTTTGGTGTTGAATTTTCTAAGTATTTGTGATGGTATATCGTATATGAAAACAAAAGATTGTCAAGCAATTGGTCACAAGATACGATATCCAAACTTAGCAAACTTAACACCAAATGGATTTTAACTTAAACATTGAAATGGGGAAGGGAATAAATACGGTATATGAGGAAGTTACAAGTAACCATGTGTCAAAATACCATATCATATCAATACATTAACAATCTTTAAGTTAGCATCATAAATTTAAGCACATGAAACATAATAAAGAGGTAGAGGAGGCAAAGCCTTTCATCTCACTTCCTCACCCACACCACAACCAAAGAATTAGTTAAGCATAGCAAAAAAGAAAGCAAGTAAGTAAGGAAAGCAAGTAAATAAAAGAAAGCAACAATATATTAAGCGCTTGAAGAATTGAGATACAGGATTACGGTAGCTTGTTCAACCTCCTTAATGAAGCTCTCCAAAGAGAGCTTCAAGAGGGAAGAAGAAGAAACCAAATAAAGATCACTCACCTTCAAGCTAAACCAAAAACTAACTAAAAAAAAACTATGAATGGAGTATATACATGGTAGTCCTCTCTCTTGCCCACTGGTATACTATTTATAGGTCTCAAAGAGAAATAAACAAACAATAAAAATAATATGATGTGGCAGCAAGGGAGGCATAGTGAAAAGATGGGGCCCATTGGAGCATGAAGGGCCGAGCTCGCCGGATTTGGAGGGCTTGTGGCCGGGTCAAAACCGAGCAATGAGGCTCGTGTTCATTGTGTGGTCTTGTGTGCACTCTAATAGCACTCCGGTGCTGTTTTCTTTATCTGTTGTGACCTAGGTTGCCTTCAAAGTTTTGGAGGGAAATTAGATTGCTTTAACTCACATCAAAGCTTTATTGCACCGTCAATGCACATCACACCATGCCCACTTGCTCCATGTATCATGGCTGCCCCATCATGGTCCTAGCTATGTGCACACTTGTGTGTTGGACCATTTTAGACAAAAAAATGTGTACACATGCATTATTTCCAAAAGAGCTCAAGGGATATCGGTCGGTTTTCTGGTCTGCTTGCAGTGTCGGCTCCCAAACGTTATATCCGTGATTTTGAGTATGTTTTCTAGTATTTGTCACGGATACCTGTAAACTGTAATTACTGAGCAGACATTGATTAATAGTACCGATAAATAACAAAAATAGATAACGAATTAGAGGTATTAAAATGCAATTTTCTGTAGTGAACAAATACCCCCAAACTTATCTTTTGCTCGTCCCGAGCAAAACAAAACAATCCTAGCCTCACTTTCGCAGGGAACGTGATTACACTGAGCACGTGCAACAAGCCGTTAAACCTCTAGGTGTACCTAGTAAGTAGAGTGTTGTCTCCTGAGGGTTTTCAGCGGATTACACCTACAAAATCCCGTCAAGCTAGATTCATAAGTTAACATCGATTCTACTCCTACAGTTTAGTATCTAAGTTAGAAATTCTATCATCCTAAGTTAGAAATATTCAACCCTTATGTTTCACACCTCCTTAATATTTACCCTTAGATCCTATATGTTTTTACAGTTTAGAAAGATATTGGTATCTGCTGAGTATTCCTTCTAAAGTACGGTCTCTAATCAGGGATTTTTATTATCATTACAGAAAACATAAGTCTTATTCTTCATCCCTATCTTTCCTCCAAATATTGATTGTATACCCCTACGTGTGTGTAAATTTTCATCCCTACCCTTAAGAATTCAATTCAAGCTATGAAACCCTTGCCTTAATACCTAATACTACTTCTTTTCATTAATGGATGAACGGTTTTGCTCACACATCTTTCATGTGATTATTAATGCTTCTTGAGGCACTAACAGTCGATTACTGAATGTATGAGCTTAAAGCGTAAATAGCAGTTTTCAGGTCTTGACTTTATTTATGTTTTCTTTATTTTTCTTTTTCTTTTCAAGACCGGATATATTTTTCAATGATGCTCTTATGGTGGTTAGCTTTAAATACCGTTTTTTCTTTCATACTAGGCTTTCAGGCAAGAGTACTTCTAGGTATCCTCTACTATCCCAAGTTTCAAGGTGCATGTATATGCAGTTTGTAGGGTATATATTTTCTAAATTTGGACTCCAGAATAGAAACTATTTTTCAAACTTATCTTTCAGTAAAATTTCAATACTCTCCCTTCATCTCGTCTTAACTAAAGAACTGAACTCAAGATTACCTATTTCTCAAAAAAAGAACTGTAAGGACGTATAATTACCAAGGTTAAACAGAATGAGGGTTATTTTTAGGGTGTTCAATTCCTAAGCCTGGGATTTATTTACTTCTAATATATCAACTAAATTTTCAGAATAACAATCTAAGTTACCCTACGATCTAACTTGAGAACAAAGTTTTTATATTTTTTTAGAAAAAATTTCAATTTTTATGGGTTTTTTAAATATGTATGCAATGCAGAATGTACACATGATGCAGCAAAATAAACGGAGTGCTCACCCCTAAACCTGAGTTTTACGATGTCGTCATCGTTGCCCCCGTCTCGGTAACTAGACTTAGACATCAGGGTGAGAATTTTATTTAAAGAAAAAGAAAAAACCTAAGACTAATTACAATATTCACAAGTTAAAAGATTGGGTTAGTCCAGAAATTAATACCAGTCATTCAAAAATTTTGTCTATATAGTGCAATGGCTGGTAAAAGAATAAGTATAATAAAAAGAAAAAGAGAATATACAAAAAATGGTTAGATGTTAGTAAAAGGCATGGGTGCGTGAAATTAGGGATCAGAAGACGTTGAAGGTGAAGATGAAATTTTGAGGAGGTTAAAGAATTGTTTTCTGAATGAATTGAATGTTCAATAAGCACATGTTGAGTTCCGAAGTCAAGTTCGTGTAAAAACTGGAGTTCATCCGCAAAAAGTTGGGCAAAAGAAAGGTTATTAGGATGTTCCCAAATTGATCCTGACTCTAACTCACCTAAAATATTAAGTTCATCAGCAAAAATTTCCTCAAAACTCGACATGAAAGAATGTTTTTCAATGCTGTCTTCCTCCCTATTATTTTCCACAATCTTACTCTCATTATTTACAAAGTTTCCCAAAATAATTTCTGCCTCATCACATTCATAAATGGGTAGGTATATGTTATCTAAAAAAGTAGGTTCCCACCCTAATATTTCTTCCGAAACAATATCACTAAGTGATACAAAAATTGAGGGTTCCTGATCATTGATCTTTTCTAACAATTTATCCCAACCATACCCGTCAAATTCACAAGCTTCCTCTACTAAAATTGGAAAGCAAAAATCAGTCGGAGGTTTTTCTTGTGTGTCCTGACAAAAATCAATCAATTCTATTGTATCATCAATGAAATCATCAAAATTTGGTTGATCGTTTATCTCACTCGGGTGACATCCAAGATGACAGATATTAACACTATTTGGTTCTGATTGACTATGTTCACTCTCTAGAATCCTCACAGCTAAATATTTCACTTGTTCCTCGATTCTAGCTAATGATTGAGCTTGAGCAACAAATAGTTGCTCAGATTGCTGTATAAACAGGGCTAGCGTCGCAGCTGATTGATTCTCGACCGCAGACATTACTTCAGTACCTTTTTTCTAGAGCGGTCAACCTAGCATCCATCTCACTATCATACCCTAAAGATAGTTCAATTGTTTCGGATTGAAAGGGTTGTGATGGTGATGATGCTAAAGCAGTCATTCTGTCGACCTCTTTCTCTAAATTTTCAATCAGTTGGTCTATGGTTGAAGTGGGACTGGGTTCAAGAGTGTTAAGTAGGTGACCATTATCAAAAATTTGGGACAGTTGGCCACCCACTAGAAAAGGACAGTTGTCATGAATGTGCGAAGAATTTTGGCAATTTGTACAAATTAATTGAGACTGGGTATAAACAAATGAATAAGAATCGTGAAAAATAGAATTGAATCGTGTATCACCCATATTAACAAGAATTCACAAATGTCACAAAAATAAAGAATATCACACCCATAACAGTCTACGGTATGCTAGTCAACTAGACCTGCTCAAGAACCTGATTGTCGAAATAAAACTATGTCGAGAAACGGGCTCAAGATATACGAATCACGAAGCCAGGTAAGTGCAAGAGAGAAAGGGAGGTTTTCCAACGCTTTCGCGAAGTTTCTTAATTAAATAACCCTTTCTCTTGAACACTTGCCTAGACACCCCGTAAACGATATACTGTTAAGCGGTGTTCTAAACACAGTCAACTTCTCTTAATGAGCGCGATGTCCTTAAGGTCAAAGTCTAATTGATTTTAAAATACTGGGGGTATGCAAAAATTCAGTTTTGTGATTTGTGGGCTATGGAAAAAGGTGATAAAATCCGTATATTGTTTGGTAATTTATGCCCTTAAAATCCGTATTAAGATGCAATGCGCAATGAAATAAAAGAATTCAAGAAATCAAGCACTTCAATTCAATTCTTTTTCATTTAAGTATTAGCGCTGCAAAAAATATGGGTTAGTTCTCTGTACAATTGGCGGCAAAATTGCGCGAAGAATCCTGCAAAAGATAGAATATTGGAATGCGTCGGATTCGAGAGGAATGGGTTAGGAAATGCGTACCAAAGTGATTTGGTTTAAGAAAACCCCTTTGAAGTGATCCGAGTCCTTGATTGTTTGCTTGCACGGGTCAAACTACCCGGATCTTTGGCACTATATTCCACTAACGTCTTGCAATTGCATTTGATCCTCGCTCCGCACGATCGCTGGTCGTAATTCCGTAAAAATCTGCAAATGTCGGAAAATACGATATTTAGTGTCAAAAGCGATATCTATGCCCCAATTCCTGCACACTCAAAATTAGAAAAATAAAACAACACCACTAGAATACCAACACTGCACTGGCGATTACCAAAAAAGAAAAAACCCAAAATCCCAGAGAAAGGCTGGCGAGCACGGATAAACAGAGGATGTCGCCGGTTTTTTCTGAGAGTTAGGTGCAGGAAATTTTGGTGGGATCTCTAGGTTATATTAGTATTCCAAAGGTATAACTTGATTTTTAAATTGAATTCTGGGGTGATTGCAGGTTTTCAGAACAGAGAACAAAAGTGAAAGAATGTGTTTCGTTAGTTTGAGAAAAAAATTGAGTTAGAAAGTTAGTTTTGTTAGTAGAACCAGAAATAACAATACCTAATGACTACAATTCTCTGGCAATGGCGCCAAAAACATGTTGGGAATTCACCCGCGTGCGCAAACACGTATGTTACAGAAACGGATATGAAAATGAAGGAAATGGAATGCACATGCGAGATCGTTCTCGTTTTAAATATTTATAACCGCAAGTGCACGGCGCATTGTAGCGAGCCGGCAAGCACGGGTCGATCCGCAGGGAGTTGTGTACTAGGTATCGCGATTTAAGGTTCAACAAATTAACAAATGGTTGGTTGTCACAAATAATTATAAAAGAATGAAAATACGGAAAACAAAGAAAGAAGGAAAACAAGTAAGAAAGTATGGTTGCAGTTTTGGTTTGAAAGATCGAATCGCGACGTTTACCTCTACCCTCCCTTGATCATGAGTTGCCCGACCTTACCTTGGTCCCGGCATGAAGCACGACTTGTCAACGCGGTTGCGAAGCACAAACCGTCAAAGTCCGCTATTCGCTGCAAAGCACGAAATGAGTCCTTTTGATCACTTACCGTTTGTATGTCCGCGCTTGGGGTATTAACACTAAACATAAGGGTTAGCAAGCATACCGCAACAACAAAAACACAAAGTGTATTTAATGAGAGCAAATGATTTTGGTGTTGAATTTGCTAAATATTTGTGATGGTATATCGTATATGAAAACAAAATATTGTCAAGCAATTGATCACAAGATACGATATCCAAACATAGCAAACTTAACACCAAATGGATTTTAACTTAAATATTTAAATGGGGAAAGGGAATGAATACGGTATATGAGGAGGTTACAAGTAACCATGTGTCAAAATACCATATCATATCAATACATTAACAATCTTTAAGTTAGCATAATAAATTTAAGCACATGAAACATAATCAAGAGGTGGAGGAGGCAAAGCCTTTCATCTCACTTCCTCACCCACACCACAACCAAAGAATTAGTTAAGCATAACAAAAAAGAAAGCAAGTAAGTAAGGAAAGCAAGTAAATAAAAGAAAGCAACAATATATTAAGCACTTGAAGAATTGAGATACAAGATTATGGTAGCTTGTTCAACCTCCTTAATGAAACTCTCCAAAGAGAGCTTCAAGAGAGAAGAAGAAGAAGAAACCAAATGAAGATCATTCACCCTCAAGCTAAACCAAAAACTAACCAAAACAAAACTATGAATGAAGTATATACATGGTAGTCTTCTCTCTTGCCCACTGGTATGCTATTTATAGACTTCAAAGAGGAATAAACAAACAATAAAAATAATATGATGTGGCAGCAAAGGAGGCATAGTGAAAAGATGGGGCCCATTAGAGCAGGAAGGGCCGAGCTCGCCGGATTTGGAGGGCTTGTGGCCGGGTCAAAACCGAGCAATGAGGCTCGTAATCATTGTGTGGTCTTGTGTGAACTCCAATAGCACTCTGGTGTTGTTTTCTTTATCTGTTGTGACCTAGGTTGCCTTCAGAGTTTTGGAGGGAAATTAGATTGCTTTAACTCACATCAAAGATTTATTGCATTTATTGCACCATCAATGCACATCACACCATGCCCACTTGCTCCATGTATCATGGCTGCCCCATCATGGTCCTAGCTATGTGCACATTTGTGTGTTGGACCATTTTAGACAAAAAATGTGTACACATGCATTATTTCCAAAAGTGCTCAAGGGATATTGGTCTGTTTTCTGGTCTGCTTACATGTCTGCTCTCAAACGTTATATCCGTGATTTTGAGTATATTTTCCAGTATTTGTCATTGATACCTGTAAATTGTAATTACTGAGCAGACACTGATTAATAGTACCGATAAATAGCAAAAATAGATAACGAATGAGAGGTATTAAAATGCAGTTTTCTGTGGTGAAAATGGAGGAATGGAGATATTTGAGGCATGGGATGAAGCATGGCTAATTCTTTTGTTTATTCATTTGCTCTTACTATTCAAGCATGGTTACATTTTTCTATGGAAAAATAATGCATGCTTGATTTTTTGGTAAAAGACTTAGCCATTCTTCACTTGCTTATTCTTGACTTGCTCATTCATTTTACACTTTGCATTCTCTCTCCATTGATCTCCTCTTTCTTTCTCAAATCCTAACCCTCACACGTGTTGTGAAATTGAGGGTTCTTTGAGATAAATTAGTACAATTAACTCTCTATATCTTCTAAGCTACCTAGATTAGCAAACTAGATACTTTAGTTATCTCATTCTTGAGGTTAGAGCTTGAACCATAGACTCTCGGATGGATCGTCTTCGACACGAGAAAGCCGACGACCAAGCTTGATACATACCATCTAGGAGCTCAAGAGAAGAAGACCCGAAGGACTTGTATCTTAAAGGTATAAACCACTATCATAGTAGTCTAGAACCTTTATGAGTTTAGTTAGTTAAAGTTTCTGAATGATCTTGGAAGTTTAGTCGATATTACTTGTATAAAAAAAATTTGTAAATTCTGCCTCTCTGCAAACCATGTGGAGTGTGTGACATCGGCTTACACTGGTATTAGAGCCTACTCAAATCTTAACTAACTCATTAGACGAAGTTTAGAATTACGAAACCGAAATAATTCCGAATCAAAAAAACCAAATCCAAGTTTCTGTTAATTTTTCCAGAACCTATAAAAATTATTTAAACAATTGCAGAGTACTCTTCTTGTAGTAAATAAAATACCAGAGAAAAACGAGGCACAAATTCCAACAAAAAACCGCTGGAAATGGATTTTTTCCTACCGTCGCCGGTTTTATTGTGGAGTTGGGTCTCGAGTTTCTTGTGGTGTTTTGTACTCTTGGATTTAGGATTTATGGTATCGTTTGTTTTTGCCCAGATTTCATATTCTGTTATATTTATACTTGGGCAATACAGAGTATTTCGAAGTCGAAATTTTAACATCGTTTATTCATTTTTGTTCATATATGTGTTTCTAAACGTCTACTAATTGCTTTATGTCGATTAGTGAGGGTTGCACATATCTTGTATCTTGTTTGTGGTTTGTGGATATGAAATATTGGAATGTCGTGAATGAACAACCGGGGGGATGTGAGAAGAGTGTTCTTTTCTTTCATTCATGTATATTTGTAAAGTGATGTAATATTTTTTTGCAGGGCACATCCGGGTTGAGATTTTAGCCACCATTGTATTATTTCATTTATTTTTCTTGCACCTAGGATAGACCTAAGGTGGGGTGCACAAACTACCGGGTTCTTGAAGTGCCGAGTGACCTACTCATTTCATTGAGGGAGGTTGCTTCACTTCGGGAATTTGGCGGGTAATTTTCCGCACACGTAGGGGTCTAGGGTGAGGGTTTGGTTATTCATCACGACCATGGAATCCGTTTTTCGTTATAAGCTAAAACGAAACACGGAAATTCTAGTATATCCAATATATTCATTTATGTTGTTTGTGCTGTGATCTATGATCTGGAATGGATATTATTGCATGAGAAGAATATATATATATATATATATAAAATAAACGTTGCTTATGTTTTGCACCCGTACTAGTCCAGCCCCCGCTCTGCCGTTAGTTAAGTAACCTAACGGTGCATGACGAGGCCCCATGGCGAATGCAGATGGTATAAGCGTACGTTCTATTTTTGTTTCTTTCTGCAATAATAAGATTAATTGATGGGACCGCATTAATATTGATTAATGCAAAGGAATAAACCTAAAATCTGACGTCGTTAGAACAATTGCAAAACCACTTGGTTTTCTTCAAAAACAACTTTTAAAAGCGGAGCTTAAACCACACCTTTTCAAAAGCTATTTGGTTCTTTCGACCATATCAAGTTCATTACATTCACGGTTTTCGCCAAAACAAGTCCTAGCCCTCCGTCATTTCAAAAAGGTATCTACTAGTATTCATGCTATATGTTTTGACATTCACCAAGGCATAGTGTTTGGTAGCTTGTGGGTGCTTATCTGTAGCATAGATAGATGCATTGATAGGACAGGCATACAGCTGTTTTGACCTTCGTTAAGGGCTTCTACGAATGAGTCTAGATTAATTTGGATAATGACGGGGTGAACTTGATTTGCGACTTATGATGTTTTGACCTTCGTCAAGGTTATAAGCGCTGGAGGAAAAAACCACATCGGGAGTTTCAAACATACAGGAAACTTGCTAGTGTTGCATACCTTCTGGAGTGTGGTATTTTTGGTAGGCTTCCTACAAAATTATCACACAATGATAGTTGGGTCCTGATTCTACTGTGAGTATCTGCTATTCTTCGGGAGAATTTTTCACTTTGCAATTAGCTAATCAAGTAGGTGTCTAGAAGGTGTTAACTGGGCTACGACTATGGGAAAACAAGTTTATTTTATTAAGCCCGTGCGAAAGCAAGGGGCACCTCCCTCCGAAGTACCAACACTGGCCTACCCGAAAGATAAGCGAACTTGTAGGGTGCAATTAATCCAGACTAATTCTTCTTTTAGGGTTTGAAGGAGAATTTGAGGAAATAGTGGGAGCAATCCTATTTAAATAAACTAATAACCAATCTAAACTTGCAAGTGCATATGCTAAGTGTTTCTTTTCTCTCTCTCCTAATTGTAGCGATCACGACCGGACTTAAGCTAATATTAGATAAAAACAAACTTGCTGGGGAAAATTATAAAGACTGGCCGAGGAACGTCTATATGGCCCTTACTTATGATAAGATTGCATATGTCCTCACGGCAAAAGCCCCCTATTCCCGGTCCAAAATCCTCGGTCGCGGACATTAAGGTCTGTAACACCTGGGATCTTGATTGCGCGAAAGCCAAGTGCCTCGTGCTGGCCTCCATGGATAATGAACATCAGAGGCGGCACGAGAAGATGTACCTTGCTTCCATCTTCCTCCATACCAAAGATTTATATGGAGAGCAATCTTATATCGCAAGATATGAGACCTCGAAGAAATTATTTCAAGCAAGGTTGGCTGTCGGATCATCTGTTGGGGACTATGTCCTAAAGATAATTACTCTCATTGAATAACTCGTAGACTTGGGAACTACGTTGGAGAATGAGTTGTCTACCAACTTGATTCTACAGTCCCTTCCCTCCACTTATGCCCAATTCATATTGAATTTCAATATGCAAAAGCTGAAAATTTCACTTCCTAAGCTCCTCAACCAGCTGAGGGTGGAAGAGGGCACCTTGAAGAAATCTAAGGAAACAATCGCTCTTTTTATTGGGGAATCTTCTTTTGCTGGATCTAAGGCTAAGGCCAAGGGGAAGAAGAAGAAGGACCTCATCAAACCGAGGGGATCTGTATAGAAGGTGTAGGGAAAGGGAAAAGAAAAGGACGGGGGGAAGCCATAAAGGAAGAATGCTTCTATTGTCGAAAAAAGGGACATTGGAAGAAGGATTGCCAGGCTTTAAAAGCCAAGAATCAGTATACGAAGCAAGTTGTGGCTTTAGTTTCAGGTGTTTCTGTGATTGAAAACTGTTTCTCTATAAACTCTACTTCCTGGGTATTGGATACCGGATCAAGATCTCACATCTGTAATTCATTGCAAGCACTGAGAAGCTGTATAGTTTTGAGGAAAGGTGATATGACCCTCAGGGTTGGCAACGGCACCAGTGTGGATGCTATTGCAGTAGGAGAATATCACCTGGGATTTGCGAGTGGACATATTTTGTTATTGTGTAACTGCTTTTGTGTACCCAGTATAATGTGTAATATTATATCTGTATCTTTGTTATCTAATGAAGAATATAATTTTACACTTGAAAACAATGTCATAAACATTCACCAAAATCATGAAATAATTGGGTCGGGTACACTTAATAACAGAATATATGTTCTCAATCAACATCAAGTTTTCAACGTCTAAAACACGCTAAAAAGAAAGACTCCAGAAACAAATCGAGCTTTCTTATAGCATTGTAGACTTGGTCATACCAATGAAACACAGTTGACTAAGTTACATAAAGATGGATATTTAGATCCATTTGAGTATAAATCATATGCAACTTGTCAATCATGTATCAAAGTAAAGATGACAAAAACTTTGTTCACTGGACACGGAGAAAGAGCTATTGAGCTCCTGGGACTCATACACAGCGACGTGTGTGGGCCAATGTCTACGCATGAGAGAAGTGGTTATTCCTACTTCATTACTTTCACCGATGATTTCTCAAGATATGGACATGTATTCTTGATGAAACATAAATCCGAGGCCTGTGAGAAATTCCAGGAGTATAAGAATGAAGCGGAAAAGCAAACCGGCAAAAGGATCAAGATACTCCGATCTGATCGGGGTGGTGAATACTTAAGTGCCGAGTTCCTGGAATATCTAAAAGAGAATGGAATTCTCTCTCAGCTTACTCCTCCATACACACCACAACACAACGGTGTATTAGAAAGACGGAATCACACCCTACTTAATATGTTGTGTTTCATGATGAGTAATGCTGAGTTGCCGCCCTCCTTCTGGGGTTATGCACTGTAATCTGTTGCAACCTATTTAATAAGGTTCCAACTAAGTCAGTGCCTGCCACTCCATATGAAATATGGAGTGGGAAGAAACCATGTCTTAATTATCTTAAGATATGGGGTTGTCCAGCTTTTGTCAAAAAGGTTCATGCGTACAAGCTCGAGGCATGTTCAGTATTGTTTAAGTTTTTAGGATACCCCAAGAACTCTAGGGGGTATTATTTCTATTACACAGAGAAATAAAATGTCTTTGTTTCTCATCATGCTCGCTTTATGGAAACTCAATTTCTTGAAAAAGAGATAAGTGGGAGAGCAATAGAGCTGGAAGAAATTCCAAAACCACACACTATTACTGAAAACTTAGTAGAACCTGAGATTTCAATAGAACCAAACATACCTACTGAAGAGTTCCCTAGGACGGCAGCAAGGTTTCGGGAGGCATCTTTCATGCCAATTTCAAATTTTTTCATTCTAGCTAACCCTAACCCTAGAATCGTCTACTAGAAATCCGACGGAATAATATACAAACACTTTGTAACTAAAAGCGAACAAGGAATACAACCTTTGTAGATCGGTCCTTCACTTCATTAGCTCCGTGTAGTCGTCTCTTCGCTACGATCATGAACTTCCGGACTCTAGAGAGGCTCCACAAGATATACGGATCAAGCTTGCTAGAAGACTTCGAGACCAAAGATGATCTATGTCGAGGAGACACTAAACCAAGCTATCTCTTTACTAATTATGAAATTAGTGAAGAAAACACCCTATACTAAATAGCAAGTAGTAGAGGATGATATAGGGTTACTAGGCACGCTCACAAGGGTCTATAAGGAATCAACCATGCCCGATTTAAAATTTAGCTGTGCCGAACAACCCTAAACCAAGATCTTAAACTAGAGATTAAGCGAAACAAAGTATGTTAAACACTTTAACATCTAAGAGTTCAGGATTACAACCTTTGTAATCCGGTCCTTCACTTCATAAGCTCCGTGTTGTGGTCCCTTCACTGCGATCATCAAGTTCCGGACTCTCGAGAGGCTCCATGAAGAGAAAGATGCATGCTTGCTTCCGATCTTCGATAACAAAGATGATCGACCTTGAAGTTTCTTTAACACAAGCTCTCACTCACTAATGAGGTGAACACCCTAATCTAAATGGCTAGGATAGATTAGGATGATGAAGTAGAATTTTGGCTCTCATTTGTTTTCTTAATCTCACTCAAAATTATCACTAAGCAAAAAGCTAGAAAGCTTTCAAGGAAAAAGATGAAGAAGAATCAATTTGCTTTGTGATGAATAATGAAAACTCAAGTGTGTGGTTAGAAATAAAACCATGGTAGATAATGAGAAGGCTAACCATTGTAGAGATATAACTAGGGTTAAAGGGTTAGGTCAAACAAATATCACAAAATATCCAAGTCAAAGTCAAAGCTTCAAGAAGCTTCTTGAAAGCTTCATGAAAGCTTAACCCTAATCCAAATCCTAACCATATTTATTCTCCACAAAACATGTTGCATTAATAACCCTAACATGTTACAATATTATATATCACATATACAATATTTA
The DNA here is from genome assembly GCA_030015575.1 of Agapanthus africanus. Taxonomy (NCBI): domain Eukaryota; kingdom Viridiplantae; phylum Streptophyta; class Magnoliopsida; order Asparagales; family Amaryllidaceae; genus Agapanthus; species Agapanthus africanus. The sequence continues at coordinate 457,278,113 of JASDDO010000019.1, read as the reverse complement.
TTGTAACAAAATAAAATAATACAATTAACATATATCGCATATATATCAATGTATTATCCGAGTGAGAAAAAGAATCTTTTAGTGAGCTTATATTAGTTAATGTAATTTAATATATCTAATATATAATTATACATTAAATTATCGAATCAACACTTGATCCGATAATCCGGCTATTTCACAAATAACCGACTAATATAATCTGTATCAGTTCATCGAATCAACACTTAATCCGATGACCCGGCTATATCACATATACCCGGCCGATATCTCATATCACGAGAATCTAATACGGTATCACATACACGTATTGTTCTCGGTCCCGCACATATCATATATATGCTCCTACTCCGTTTTGCCTGAGCCAAGAAACCTCTGTGTAGGACTTTAAAGAATCGTCAATACGCCGGCAGTAGGTGATGATTATATCAAACACGCACAAGCTGCAAGCGGTCAGCTAAACGTAACAGCCACTCAGGTATTGAGCGATCAGAAGATCAACAAGCAAGCCTGTACATTCTCCTGCGAATCCAATCAGTAACACTCCCGTACAGTCCGGTCTCTTCGTCTGATATGCCGCATATCTAGCCTAAGGGTGGAAAACGTCAGACCCCAGTAGCTTGATAAGTCGTGTCGATATGAGGTCTATAACAGTTCAAGAAACTACTGATAACACTTACCAGTAAATCTCAGCAACCCTGGCCAGGGATTTCCAGTTATAGCCAATCGAACACAGCGCAACATCAACTCCCTATACCGGGAGAGACGAATCCCCTCCTATCGCTCATTGCCTCCATGTGATTCGGGACTGTACCCAAAAGCCACCTTTTTACACGCCCTCTTGGACGTGGTATGATGGAAAACAAAGCACAGTGGGAATCATACAAGACACTATGACGATCTCGGGTCTACAGACTACTATGTACCAGTGTCACCAGAGAACTGCCATCTGACGTGAGGTATAATACCATCTGGGAGTTCTCGGCGAGTCCGTCCAGTGTACCCAGTCTCCACTGAGCACCCGTATACCTTCTCTAATGTCAAACACCAATGGATATGGGATCATCCATCGCCCATCATATGGGTCAAGAAGCGCATACGCTAGTCTACTCTGGAGTATCGATGCCCTGTCTCGGTACTCCCACGACTAGGAACATTTAAAGGATGTACTTGGCGACTACACTGTCCTCACTAGTATGATCCGCATCATAGTCCTGGTAGTCAAGTACTCATCCTAAGGGCTTTATCAACATGTAACATAGAGACAATCAGAGTACATGTTAAGATAAAGAGTAACCAAATAGCGTACTATCATGTCGAGCAAGAAAGTCCTCCATATATATGTCCAAGCATCTGTAAGTCCATGCTACCTCTCCCGGTACTTTCGGGAATGCGGAACTTGGTAAAAAACGATTTTTATGGAGGTGGTAACATGGACCTAAAACCCGGATCTTGGTTAAACATCTATCTAACAACCTAACTACGAGTTTCTAGCTACTCGGTTAGGGGGTTATACCTTGCTTGTCTTGAACTCCTTCGTCTTCAAGCTCCTATGGTGGTCCGGAATGGCTTCTTCCCGTCGTCTCCGTACGCCGAAGATAGATCCACCTGAAAGCTCCAACCTTTGGCTCCTTCTTCGTTCTTTGAAGAAACTAGTTCACTTGGTTTGCTAAACCTAGTGAACTAGAATGAGTAGAGAAGAGTTTGTGTGGGATTTTATCTATGGTTCTTGATTCTCAACTCATGAGACAAGAGAACCATAGAATCAAGAGAGGGAGCAAGAGGTTGAGGGTGAGAGCAAAAACAAGAGAGCTCAAGAACAAGAGAGAGAATGAGCAAGAAAGAATGAGCAAGTCTTTTTGTCTCTCACCCTCTCATAATCCAAAGTCATGATAACTCATCATATCAAAAAAGTCTTATGTGATGGTTGAAGAAACCATAACCATATCATTTCATGCACTCATTTTACACAAATGAGCAAGTAAGTAAAAGTCTTTGCCATGAAATGATGGCTATGGTTATCATGATGGTCAACTAGTCAAGCCTAGTCAACCGGTCAACAAAGTCAACAAGTCAACAAAAGTTAACAAGTCAACAAAAAGTCAACAAGTCAACAAAGTCAACAAAAGTCAACAAGTCAACAAAGTCAATCCCCCACAACCATGTCACCATAATACTTAATTAATATAATAGTTAATCACATATCATATTCTCATTAGGGTTGAGCAAAAAGTCAAATAGTCAACGGTCAACTGTCAACAACCCTAATGAGAATCCGCTGCCTCTGCCTCCCTGTCAACTGTGCATACACACCCGCATCCGCGTTCCGAGGAACACGAATGCACACTGGATAAATCCAATCCCAAAAGGTACACTAGGATCTGGCTTAAACCAAAGCCCGCTAGTGTAAACTGTCCGGACACTGTACGTGCACAAGTGCACGGATGTGACCGAACCCTGTCGCAAAACCATGCGAACTGTCGCAATACCATGCGACCTCTACTCTTTTGCCTAAAGGCGAAAAGCTTTCTGTGTGGGACTCTAAAGACTCGACACTACGCTGGCAGTGGGTTTAACCACAGACCGCAAGCGGCACTAGCTGTGCGTAACGGTCCCCAGGTAGTGCCGACAAGAAGACCGACGAGGCGAAACCCATCTGAACTCCTACTGAGCCTGAATGTGACATTCTCCGTACAGTCCGGTCTGTTCGTCTGATACATCGCATGGCGGGCCTAGGGGGCGGTAAACGTCAGTCCCCCAATAGCGGTACAAGTCGTGCCGGAGCGAAGCCCAAAACACCCTGAGATAACACTGGAAACCTACCAGTATATCTCGTTTGCCCTGGCCAGGGACTACTCGTGTAATAGCTCTCCTAGACACAGCGCGATGTCAACCCCCAATACCGGGAGAGACGAATCTGTCTAACCGTCACTGCCTCCAAGTGCTTCGGGACTGCACCCAACCACTACCTGTTTGCACGACTCCTTTGAGCCGTGGTAGGGTAGTAATCAAAGTGCAGTGGGAACACACTCGAGGCGAAGTGACAGTGTCAAGTCAGCGGACTAAGCTGTACTCATGTCACCTGGGAACTGATAACTGACGATAGGCATAATACCAACTAATCAGTTCCCGACGAGTCCTGTCCAGTGTACCCGTAACCTAACGAGCACCTGCATACTATCTCAAGTACGACGTACTGACGGCTGTGGGACAGACCGTCTCCCACACTGGGATGAGAAGCGCATGCGCTGGTCTACTCCGGAGTATCGATGCCCTGTCTCGATAGTCCCGCGACCAGGGACCTGCATAAGGATGTGCTTATAGATTACCCAGCCCCACTAGTGTGACTGCCATCACATCGCTGGTAATCAGGCAAAGATCCTAAGGGCTCCACTAATGTGTATAGGCGATATACTAAAATAAACACATGTACACATTGAAGTAGAAACAAACCAAGTAGCATACTACTATTTTGAGCAAGATTGTATATACAAGGTGAATATCCCAAGCATCCATTAAGTAATATACAAACTAGTATGATACAGTAATGGCCTCTAGGGCATATACACTAACAATCTCCCACTTGCACTAAGACCATGTACTGGCGTATCGAAGACCTATCATCTCGATCAGCCGCTCGAACTGAGTCTGGGGCAGGGCCTTGGTGAATGGATCTGCAGTGTTATCTTCTGAAGCGACTCTCCGAACCTCGATCTCCTGGCGATCCACGATCTCCCTGATCAGGTGATACCGCCTCAAGATGTGCCTGGATCTCTGATGGGACCTGGGTTCTTTTGCTAAAGCTATAGCCCCGTTGTTGTCGCAATACAGAGGTATTGGATCAACAATGGACGGAACCACCTGAAGTTCTTTCAAGAACTTCCTCATCCAGACAGCTTCTTTTGCGGCATCAGATGCAGCGATGTATTCCGCTTCCATCGTCGAGTCTGCAACGGTTTCTTGTTTGGAACTCTTCCAACACACCGCCCCTCCATTGAGGGTAAAGACAAAACCCGACATGGACTTGGAATCATCCTTGTCACTCTGGAAGCTGGAGTCAGCAAAGGCCTCGATCTGGAGGTCTTTTCCGCCATACACCAAGAACATCTCCTTAGTCCTTCTCAGGTACTTGAGAATGTTCTTTACCGCTATCCAGTGTTTCTCCCCGGGGTTTGACTGATACCGGCTTACCACACTCAGTGCATAAGCTACATCCGGTCTAGTACACAACATCGCATACATTATAGAGCCTACCGCAGAAGCGTAGGGTATAATAGACATGCGATCCCTCTCCAAATCAGTCTTGGGAGACATCTCTTTAGAGAGGGTGATCCCGTGACAAGCCGGTAGGTTACCGCGCTTGGAATCTTCCATACTGAATCTTTTCAGTATGGTGTCGATGTACCTGGACTGTGAAAGTCCTAATATCCTCTTGGATCTATCACGATGGATCCGGATCCCCAAGATGTATGAGGCATCACCCAGGTCTTTCATGGAGAACCTGTGCGACAAAAACCCCTTGACAGATTGTAGCATAGGAATGTCATTTCCTATTAAGAGAATGTCATCCACGTATAAAACGAGGAATACTACAGTTCTCGCTACAAATCTACTATAGATGCATGGTTCATCTGGATTTTTGATAAAGCCAAATTCTTTGACCGTCTCATCAAAGCAGATGTTCCAACTCCGCGATGCATGCTTTAGTCCATAGATGGACTTAAGCAACTTGCACACCTTTCCGCTGCTCCCACTCTGAATGAAACCCTCTGGTTGGTCCATATAGACACACTCCTCTAAATTTCCATTTAGAAAAGCTGTCTTTACGTCCATTTGCCAGATCTCATAATCGTGGAAGGCAGCAATGGCAAGAAGGATCCGAATGGATTTCAGCATGGCTACTGGAGAAAAGGTTTCGTCATAGTCCAAGCCAGGTTTTTGACGAAAACCCTTTGCTACCAGCCTAGCTTTATAGGTCTCAACCTGTCCATCTACACCAATCTTCCTTTTGAAGATCCACTTGCATTATACGGGTTTTACCCCGTCTGGAGCAATGTCCAACGTCCATACCTTGTTGGTGTACATGGACTCCATTTCGGTCCGCATTGCATCCAGCCATTTCACTGAGTCAACGCTCTGAACGGCCTGCTGGAAGCTAGTAGGCTCATCATAATCTATGATACAATCCTCTCTATCCCCGTCTATGAGAAAGCCGTAGTATCTCTCGGGCGGATGAGACTGCCTACTGCTCCTGCGGAGTGGCGTAGGAATGTCCTGTTCTGTTGAACCCTCTGGTTCCACTAACCTTTCAGTAATAGTCTGTGGTTCTGGAATTTCTTCCGGTTCTACTGCGCTCCCACTAATTTCCTTTTCCAAGAAGTGGTGTTCTAGAAAGTGGGCATTACGAGAAATAAGGACTTTTTGTTCCTCTGCGTAGTAGAAAAGATACCCCCTGGTGTTCTTTGGGTATCCCACAAACTTGCACAGTACTGAGCGTGCCTCGAGTTTGTCCGCATGCTGCTTTTTGACAAAAGCTGGACATCCCCAGATCTTCAGATATTGAAGACAGGGTTTCTTCCCACTCCACATTTCATATGGTGTGGTAGGCACAGTCTTAGTTGGAACTCGGTTCAAAAGATATGCGGCTGATTCTAGCGCATATCCCCAGAATGATCGTGGTAACTCAGCGTTACTCATCATGGACCGCACCATATCCAATAGGGTGCAGTTCCGTCTCTCCGATACACCGTTATGTTGCGGGGTGTATGGAGGAGTAAGCTGAGAGAGAATTCCGTTCTCTTTTAAATAGTCCAGGAACTCGGCACTTAAGTATTCTCCACCTCGATCCGATCTTAGAATCTTAATACTTTTGCCGGTCTGTTTCTCTACTTCATTCTTACACTCCTGGAATTTTCCAAAGGCTTCGGACATATGTTTCATTAAGAAGACATAACCGTACCTTGAGAAGTCATCCGTAAAAGTAATGAAGTAAGAATAACCGTTTCGCGCATGTGTAGACATTGGACCGCACACGTCACTGTGTACGAGTCCTAAGAGCTCGCTCGCTCTTACTCCGTGTCCAGTGAACGGAGTCTTTGTCATTTTTCCTTTGAGACAGGATTGACAAATGGCATACGATTGATATTCGAACGCATTCAAATACCCTTCAGTATGTAACTTCGTCAACCTTCTCTCATTGATGTGACCCAGTCTACAATGCCACAAGAAAGTCTGATTTATTTCTGGAGACTTTCTTTTGTGTGTATTCTGGATATTGAAAATCTGTGGTTGGTTCAATACGTATATACCATTACTCAAAGTACCTGACCCAATCAAAACTTGATTAAGGTGAATGTTTACAACATTACTTACAAACGCAAATTCATAACCTTCTTTAGAAACTAAAGATACAGAAATGATATTACAAGTTGCGTTGGGTACAAAAAAGCAATTACGCAAAACCAAAACATGTCCATCTGACATTCCCAGGTGATAGTCCCCCACGGCTTTAGCATCCATGCTAGCTCCGTTCGCAACTCTGAGGGTCATGTCACCTGCTTTCAAAACACTACGGTTTCTCAACGCCTGCAAAGAATTACAGATATGAGATCCTGATCCGGTATCCAATACCCAGGAAGTAGAGTTTATTGAAAGACAGTTTTCAATAACATACACACCTGAAGCTGAAGCTGCAACCTGCTTCAATTCCTGTGTCCTGGCTTTCCAAGCCCTGCAATCATTCTTCCAATGACCTTTCTTATGACAATAGAAGCATTCTTCCTTATCCACAAGCTTCCCCGCTTTCTTTGTTGCTTTAGCTTTTCCCTTCGTATCCACTTTACTAACACCGCCCCTTGGTTTGGCGGGGGCTTTCTTCTTCTTTCCCTTGGCTTTCGTCTTGGACCTAGAAGAAGATGATCCTCTTACAAACAAAGTGGATGTTTCCCTACCTTTCTGTAGGGTGCCCTCTGCGCTCCTCAGCATATTGAGGAGCTCTGAAAGTTCAACCTCTTTTTCTTGTAAGTTGAAGTTCAGTATAAACTGGGCGTAAGTGGAAGGAAGGGACTGGAGAACTATATCCGTATATAGTTCACTCTCCAATGTGATCCCTAGGTCCGCGAGCTCCTCAATGTAGCCGATCATCTTTAGCACATGCTCGGCTACTGATGATCCGATGGCCATTCTTGCCGAAAACAACTTTTTCGACGCTTCGTATCTTGCGATACGAGATTGCTCTCCATACAGTTCTTTTGTATGGAGAAATATGGATTCAAGGTCCATATTCTCGTGCCTCCTCTGATGTTCGTTGTCCATCGAGGCAAGTACGAGGCACTTGGCCTTCGCGCTATCAATCTCCCAAGTCTTGCGGATTTCCTTATCCGCGACGCTGGAAGTAGGACCAGGGGCAGGGGGAGCTTTGGTGATAAGAAGATACCCCAGCTTGTCGTAAGTGATTGCTATCTTGACATTCCTGAGCCAATCTTTGTAGTTTGGCCCTGTCAGTTTGTTTTTATCTAGGAGTAACTTAAGTCCAGTCATGTCGATTTGGTCGCTGCAATTAGGAGAGAGAAGAAGAAACACTCAGCATGATGCTCTTGCAAGTTTAGAGTGGTTTTTAGTTTGTCTAAACAGGATGGCTCCCACTGTTTCTCGAATCCCTCCTCAAACCATAAAGGAAGAATTAGTCGGGATCAATCCCACCGCACAATACTTGCTTAACCGTTCAGCCAGGCCGGTGTCGGTACTTCGAGGGAGGTTTTCCAACGCTTTCGCGAAGTTCCTTAATTAAAGAACATCTTTTCCCTGGGGGCGTAGCCCCGCTAACACCTTTCTAGGCACCTACTAGGTTTATAGCATTGATCGATTAGTGAGAAATTTCCCGAGGAGTAGCATATACTCACAGTAGGATCGGGATCCAAATATCATCGCGTGACGAAACTGAAGGAATCCTACCAGAATCATCACACTCCAAATTGTATGCAAATCTAGCAAGTTTCAGTGCTTATGAAACTCCCGATGTGGATTTTTGCCCCATGCTCTTATGACCTTGGCGTGAGGTCAAAATGTCATAAGTCACATGTCAAGTTCTTCCCATCATTATCCAGGTTAATTTGAATCCACCCGTACCTACCCTTGACGTAGGCCAAAATGGTAGTACGACTGTCCCAAACCAACGCATTCTATCTATGCAACAGATAAATATCCGGCAGCTACCAATCACTATGCCTTGGCGTGAGGTCAAAATACATAGCTTGAATACTACCGAATATTTAACTGAAATGATGGAGGGCTACGAATGGTTTTGGCTAAACCGTGAACGTAGTGAACTTGATATAGTCGATGGAACGAGATAGCTTTTAAAAGGAGTGGCTCAAGCTCCGCATTTAAAAGTTGTTTTGAAAAGAACCGAGTGGTTTTTCGAAAGTGTTCCAACGACTTTAACTTGGTTTATTATCTTGCATTAGTTCTTTTAATGCGTGATATTCTTGCATTAGTTCTTTTAATGCGTCCCATCATTTAATCCTACCATTGCAGAAAACAACCAAAATATGACGCACGCTTATGCCATTCGCATTCGCCACGGGGCCCCGTCATTACCCGTTAGGTTACTTAACTAACGACAGAGCGGGGGCTGGGCTAGCGCGGCTGTAAAACATAAGCAACGCCTAAATAATATCATATATAGATATACTGCAATGATAAACATTTCAGATCACAGATGAATACATTGGATATACTAGGAATCTGTAATTCGCACGAGCCTGTAACGAAAAACAGATTACACGGTCGCGGTGAATAGCCAAATACCCCACCCAAGACCCCTACGGATGCGGCAAACTACCCGCCAAGTACCCGAAGCGTAGTAACCTCCCTCATCTCCATGAGTAGGCCACTCGACACTTCGGCATACCCGGTAGTTTGTGCACCCCCTCCATGGGTCTATCCTAGGAGCAAAAACAGTAAAAAGAAATTATACAATGACGGCTACAACCCCGACCCGGTTGTGCGGCCATACAAATAATTATTACACCAATTTACAAATTTACATGAATTGAAAGAAAAGAAAACTCTCGACTCACAACCCCCGGCTATTCACCCGCGACAATCCAACATATTCATATCCACATTCCAGCAACATTACAGATCACAGATTTGTATAACCCCCACTAATCGACATATAACGATTAGTAGACGTTCAATACAAATATCACATTACAGAAAAACCCGTTAGCTTAAGTCTTTTAGAAGTTCGATCAAAAATACGGATTTTCGGGACCCCAAAAATAAAATTTTCGTTCTGGAAAATCTGGGCAGAAAATATATATTCCAAAAATCCCAAAATACCCCCAGAAGAACACTGCACCAAAAATGGACCAGGCCGAGTCAACTCGGTCGCGGATCCGCGGCGGGAGCGTGCTCCCGCCGCGTTTCCGCGGCGCTTTGACTCGATCGTTTGACCAATTTTGGTGGGTGTTCACAGAAAAGCCTGAGCCGATTTTAGGTGTGAAAATAATCAACTTTTGAACAGTATAAAAATCGACAGAAACTTCGAATTTCGGGGTTCGTTTTCGGGACTTTTTCTTTGATCGATCTTCTAGTTACTTGCTAACATATTAGATAGAGTTTAACTAGGCTCTGATACCACTGTAAGTCCATGCTATCTCTCCCGGTACTTTCGGGAATGCGGAACTTGGTAAAAAACGATTTTTATGGAGGTGGTAACATGGACCTAAAACCCGGATCTTGGTTAAACATCTATCTAACAACCTAACTACGAGTTTCTAGCTACTCGGTTAGGGGGTTATACCTTGCTTGTCTTGAACTCCTTCATCTTCAAGCTCCGATGGTGGTCCGGAATGGCTTCTTCCCGTCGTCTCCGTACGCCGAAGATAGATCCACCTGAAAGCTCCAACCTTTGGCTCCTTCTTCGTTCTTTGAAGAAACTAGTTCACTTGGTTTGCTAAACCTAGTGAACTAGAATGAGTAGAGAAGAGTTTGTGTGGGATTTTATCTATGGTTCTTGATTCTCAACTCATGAGACAAGAGAACCATAGAATCAAGAGAAGGAGCAAGAGGTTGAGGGTGAGAGCAAAAACAAGAGAGCTCAAGAACAAGAGAGAGAATGAGCAAGAAAGAATGAGCAAGTCTTTTTGTCTCTCACCCTCTCATAATCCAAAGTCATGATAACTCATCATATCAAAAAAGTCTTATGTGATGGTTGAAGCAACCATAACCATATCATTTCATGCACTCATTTTACACAAATGAGCAAGTAAGTAAAAGTCTTTGCCATGAAATGATGGCTATGGTTATCATGATGGTCAACTAGTCAAGCCTAGTCAACCGGTCAACAAAGTCAACAAGTCAACAAAAGTCAACAAGTCAACAAGTCAACAAAAAGTCAACAAGTCAACAAAGTCAACAAAAGTCAACAAGTCAACAAAGTCAATCCCCCACAACCATGTCACCATAATACTTAATTAATATAATAGTTAATCACATATCATATTCTCATTAGGGTTGAGCAAAAAGTCAAATAGTCAACGGTCAACTGTCAACAACCCTAATGAGAATCCGCTGCCTCTGCCTCCCTGTCAACTGTGCATACACACCCGCATCCGCGTTCCGAGGAACACGAATGCACACTGGATAAATCCAATCCCAAAAGGTACACTAGGATCTGGCTTAAACCAAAGCCCGCTAGTGTAAACTGTCCGGACACTGTACGTGCACAAGTGCACGGATGTGACCGAACCCTGTCGCAAAACCATGCGACCTGTCGCAATACCATGCGACCTCTACTCTTTTGCCTAAAGGCGAAAAGCTTTCTGTGTGGGACTCTAAAGACTCGACACTACGCTGGCAGTGGGTTTAACCACAGACCGCAAGCGGCACTAGCTGTGCGTAACGGTCCCCAGGTAGTGCCGACAAGAAGACCGACGAGGCGAAACCCATCTGAACTCCTACTGAGCCTGAATGTGACATTCTCTGTACAGTCCGGTCTGTTCGTCTGATACATCGCATGGCGGGCCTAGGGTCGGTAAACGTCAGTCCCCCAATAGCGGTACAAGTCGTGCCGGAGCGAAGCCCAAAACACCCTGAGATAACACTGGAAACCTACCAGTATATCTCGTTTGCCCTGGCCAGGGACTACTCGTGTAATGGCTCTCCTAGACACAGCGCGATGTCAACCCCCAATACCGGGAGAGACGAATCCTGTCTAACCGTCACTGCCTCCAAGTGCTTCGGGACTGCACCCAACCACTACCTGTTTGCACGACTCCTTTGAGCCGTGGTAGGGTAGTAATCAAAGTGCAGTGGGAACACACTCGAGGCGAAGTGACAGTGTCAAGTCAGCGGACTAAGCTGTACTCATGTCACCTGGGAACTGATAACTGACGATAGGCATAATACCAACTAATCAGTTCCCGACGAGTCCTGTCCAGTGTACCCGTAACCTAACGAGCACCCGCATACTATCTCAAGTACGACGTACTGACGGCTGTGGGACAGACCGTCTCCCACGCTGGGATGAGAAGCGCATGCGCTGGTCTACTCCGGAGTATCGATGCCCTGTCTCGATAGTCCCGCGACCAGGGACCTGCATAAGGATGTGCTTATAGATTACCCAGCCCCACTAGTGTTACTGCCATCACATCGCTGGTAATCAGGCAAAGATCCTAAGGGCTCCACTAATGTGTATAGGCGATATACTAAAATAAACACTTGTACACATTGAAGTAGAAACAAACCAAGTAGCATACTACTATTTTGAGCAAGATTGTATATACAAGGTGAATATCCCAAGCATCCATTAAGTAATATACAAACTAGTATGATACAGTAATAGCCTCTAGGGCATATACACTAACAGCATCCACTACAATATACATCGTATGTACAGTAATGGCCGCTAGGGCATACATATAACTAACAATCTCCCACTTGCACTAGGGCCATCTGTTGTGGTATCACATACCCAACAATTAGCTATGGTTGAAGTATCGCATACTCAACCATCCCATAAAAAGTCTCTACTGGGAAAAAGGCCTTTATGAGTGGATCCGCGCTGTTGTCCTCTGTGTCTATTCTCCTAACCTCGATCTCCCTGGAGATCAACCATCTCCATGATCAGGTGGTACTGCCTAAGAATTATATCTGGATTTCAGATGGGACGGGGGTTCCTTGGCATAAGCCACAACTCCATTGTCACACAATGGTAGGAACGAAGTTCATCTCATGAACTAATATATATCCAGACTGCCTATTTGGTAGCATCCTTGGTAACGATGTATCTTGTTTAATCGTCTAGTAAGTCACGGTATCTAGTTTGGAACTCTTCCAACATACCGTCCCTCCACTGAGGGTAAAGACAATGCCTGCGACTGACATTCAGTCGTCCTTATCACCCTGGAACCTTTCCAGTGATTCTCCCCAGGATCGATTGATATCATCTCACTACAACTAGTGAGAATCCTAACATCCAAATAGATCTATCTCATAGATCCATAACCCAGGATTTAGGAGGTATCACCTTGATCCTATATGGAGAATCCTTGTGATAAGCGGAGATTGACCGAGCGTAGCATAGGAAACTCCTTTCCTATCAAGAGTATGTCATCCACGTACTCTATGAGGATCACCACCATACTCCTTACTACCTTTTTGTATATACAAGGTTTATCTACCATTTTAATGAAGTCAAACTCTTTGACTACCACATCAAAACAGACGTTCCAACTCCGCGATGCCTGATTTATCGCATAAAACAACTTGCTCACATTTCCGCTGCTCCCACTGTCTACGAAGCCCTCTGGCTGTGTACTTATAGACGCTCTCTTCCAAATCAACATTTAGAAAAGCAGTCATGACACCCAACCGCCAGATATCGTAGTCATGGTATGTAGCCGTGGCAAGTAGGATCTGGATGGACTTAAGCATAGCTTTGAAAGTCTCAACTTTTCCATGTACACCAAGTAATCTTCTCAAGATATACTTGCTCCTGATGGGGATTTAACCCTTCAGATAAAGCAACCAAAGTCCATACTTTGTTGGTGTATAAGGATTCCATCTCAGATCGCTAAGCATCCAGCCATTCTTACAGAGTCCCCACTCCTGATGGCCAGCTCGAAACTAGTTGGTTCATCATCTCATGATGCAATCCTCGCTCCCACTGTCATAGAGAAACCGAAGTATCTCTCAGGTGGGTGAAGAACCCTACTAGATCGGCGGAGAGGCTGAGGTTCATTGGAAACTATTAAATCCTTTGGTTCTACCAAATCATCAGTTGCAGTTTGTATAACTGGAACTCTTTCCAGTTCTACCTCATGACCAATAATTTCTTCACAAGAAATTCCCTTTTACAAAGGTGACATGTTGAGAAACAAAACATCTTTTGTTCCTTGGTTAGGTAGAAGATATTCCCTTGCGAATGCTTGGGATATCTAACAAACTTCCACAGAACTGACCTTGCCACGAGCTTGTCCGGATTTTGCTTTTTAGACATAGGCCGGACAACCCTAAATCTTAACAAACTTAAGATATGGGCTCTTCCTTTTCAATATCACATATGAAGTGGTAGGCGTCTGATTTGATTAGAACCCTATTTAATAGGTATGCATCTTCACAAGTGCATAACACCCAAAAGGAAATAGGAAACTCAGTAGTACTCATCATAAAGCGCACCATATCTAATAGGGTGTGATTGCTCCGCCCCGATACACCAACGGGCTGTGGTGTATACGGAGGAGTAATGCTGAGAGAGAATCTCATTTTCCTTTAGAATAGTCCAGGAATTCCGTGCTCAAGTATTCTCCTCCCTGATCACATCAAAGGTCATAATACTTATACCGGTTTTAGTTCTCTACTTCTAACTCATATTCATTGAATTTCTCAAAAGGTTCAGACTTGTGTTTCAACAGGAACATATGTCCGAATCTTGAGAGATAAACAGTGAATGTAATGAGGTATAAAGAACCGGTCCTGGCATGTATAGACAGGGGACTTACATACATCATCATGTATCAATCCCAAGAGTTCACTAACTCTTTCTCTGTTTCCAATAAACAGAGCTGTGGTTATCTTATCTTAGTGACATGACCGGCAAGTTTCACAAGATGTAAATTCAAACTAATTTAAATATGCATCTATATGTAACTTCAGCTAGTCGGGTCGCATTGATATGACCTAGTATACAATGCCTCAAGAAGGATTCGTTCATTTCTGAACTCTTCCTCTTGCGTGTGTTCTGTACACGAAGAACTATGGTTTGATTTAGAACGTCTATGCTTTTAGATAACGTGCCTGAACCGATCAACTCTTGATGTAGGAAACGTTCAAAATATTATCCAACAATACATAATTATATCCTTCTTTACTAATAAAGATACTGATATGATGTTGTATATCAGGTTCGGTATCTAATAACATTCGTTCAGAATCAATGTATTCTGACAATACAGGATGATAACAGCCAACAAACTTGGCTGCAACACTTGCATCATTTCCAACTCTTGAAACTTATCACCCGTTCTCAGTTCTCTACCTATCTGTAGCCCATGTAACAGATTACATATGTGGGATCCTGATCCGGTATCTCACACCCAGGACGTAAAGCACACTGAGAAACAGTTCTCGGTAATGAACACACCCGAAGAAGATGCATCAGTATGCACTTTCTTCGTTTGGGCGGCACGGGAAATCTGGTGTTCCCTAATTTCCTGCTCTGTCTTATAACAATTATAAGATGGAGTGGGACCAACGTTCCTTAGCGCAGTATAACAAGCGGGTTCGGTCAATACATCCGTATTATTATCTTGATTAAGGCGTGACATGGTCGCTACCTGGAGAGAGATAGAAGAAAACACTCAGCGTACGCTTTTACAAGATTAGATTGGTTATCAATTTATCTAATCAGGATGGCTCCCACTGTTTAAGTCAAATCTTCCTTCAAACCATAAAAGGAAAGACTAGCCGGGATTAATTACACTCTACAAGTTCGCCAATCTTTCAGCCAGGCCAGTGCTGGTACTTTGAGGGAGGTTTCCCGCGCTTTCGCACGGACCTAATTAAAATAAACCTCATTTTCCCAGGGGCGTAACCCCGTTAACACCTTTCTAGACACCTACTTGATCGGCTTATTGTAATGTGTAAAACTCTCCCAGGAGTAACTCTTACTCGCAGCGGGTATCGGGATCCAACTATCTCATAGAAGGCATGCAATCTCATTGCAAATTTCAACACTTGAAATTCCCGATAATATTTTGCCCCAAGCCTCCTATGACCTTGACAAAGGCCAACAAACCATAGGCTGCTAGTCAAGTTCAACCCATCATTTCCTGATTGAATCAAACCCACCCGCACGACCCTTGACAAAGGCCAACAAGGTCGTATGACTACCCTAATCCAATCTGCATCATATGCATAAGCAGATAAGTACTATTCAGCTACCGCACACTACGCCTTGACAAAGGCCAACAAACGCAGCACGAATACGAAACAGTCCTTATCTGAAATGACGGAGGGCTACGACAGGTTTTTAAGAAAACCTTTTGCGTAATGAACTTGATATCGTTGTAGAATCGAGTGATTTTAAATGGAGTGTTTTTGAGGCTTTTCTAGTTTTGCTAAAGAGGTCACTCCCGGTGAAGGGATCGTCGGCTCTTTCCTTATTGAATAAGGTGCAGGATATTTCACAAATATCACTATGCAAAGCAAAAACTATATAAGCAATCAAAAGACAAACCGTGTTTGTAGCATCTGCTAGTTTCGCTAAAGAGGTCACTCCCGGAGAATGGATCTCGGCTCTTTCCTTATCGAATAAGGTGCTGGATGTTCTACAAGGAACACCGCTATGCAAAGCAAGAACTAGAGCTACCAGTTTTTAAACAAGTTTCTACAACATCTTTAGATTTCTTTTAGTTCATTAATCTCATTAATGAAGTCCCATTTTATTATGCTTCACAAGCATCACATTTGAAACGAAATCTGCAATATAACATATATCTCATATATATAATATAAACATTCATCTCAGGCAGTAATATGATCTCATCACAGAACATTGCAGCAGAATCAACACTTGATCCGATAATCCGGCTATTTCACAAATAACCGACTAATATAATCTGTATCAGTTCATCGAATCAACACTTGATCCGATGACTCGGCTATATCACATATACCCGGCCGATATCTCATATTGCGAGAATCTAATACGGCATCACATACACGTATTGTTCTCGGTCTCGCACATATCATATATGTGCTCCTACTCCGTTTTGCCTCAGCCAAGAAACCTCTGTGTAGGACTCTAAAGAATCATCAATACGCCGGCAGTAGGTGATGATCATATCAAATACCCACAAGCTGCAAGCGGTCAGCTAAACGTAACAGCCACCCAGGTATTGAGCGATCAGAAGATCAACAAGCAACCATGTACATTCTCCTGTGAATCCAATCAGTAACACTCCCGTACAGTCCGGTCTTTTCGTCTGATATGTCGCATATCTCGCCTAGGGGTGGAAAATGTCAGACCCCAGTAGCTTGATAAGTCGTGTCGATATGAGGTCTATAACAGTTCAAGAAACTACTGATATTACTTACCAGTAAATCTCAGCAACCCTGACCAGGGATTTCCAGTTATATCCAATCAAACACAGCGCAACATCAACTCCCTATACCGGGAGAGACGAATCCCCTCCTATCGCTCATTGCCTCCATGTGATTCGGGACTGTACCTAAAAGCCACCTTTTTGCACGCCCTCTTGGACGTGGTATGATGGAAATCAAAGCATAGTGGGAATCACACAAGACTCTATGACGATCTCAGGTCTACAGACTACTCTGTACCAGTGTCAGCAGAGAACTGCCATCTGACGTGAGGTATAATACCATCTGGAAGTTCTCGGCGAGTCCGTCCAGTGTACCCAATCTCCACTGAGCACCCATATACCTTCTCTGATGTTAAACACCAATGGATATAGAATCGTCCATCGCCCATCATATGGGTCAAGAAGCGCATACGCTAGTCTACTCTGGAGTATCGATGCCCTGTCTCGGTACTCCCACGACTAGGAACATTTGAAGGATGTACTTGGCGACTACACTGTCCTCACTAGTATGATCTGCATCATAATTCTGGTAGTCAAGTACTCATCCTAAGAGATTTATCAACATGTAATATAGAGACAATCAGAGTACATGTTAAGATAAAGATTAACCAGATAGCGTACTATCATGTCGAGCAAGAAAGTCCTCCCTATATATGTCCAAGCATCCACTACAATATATATTGTATGTACAGTAATGGCCTCTAGGGCATACATATAACTAACAGATGATGAAGTAGGAAGTGGGCTCACTTTAGAATTGATTTTCTCACATTTTTCCTTACATCTCCATTGAAACTAGAAAGCTTTGAGGAATAAGAAGAAAAAAATCTCAAGATAATTATCCATAGGATAATGGCAACCCTAGGTGAGTTAGTATCATATACTAACCTTTGTAGAGAGTTAACTATAGCTAGGTTTAATTGGTTGGGTTAACAAATATCTTAGGCAAAACAAAAGAGTGGACTTGGTCAATGAAGACAACAAGCTTCTACAAGCTATTTGTCATGACAAAATGCCACCATTTGTAATTACCAAAATAATTAAAAACCCTAGCAATTAAACCAAGCATGGTGTAAGTCATATACACACCCAAGTTGCATGTATCATCAAGCATGACACAAAATTATGTACACAAATATATATCACATATATACTTATGCACAAAGTGAGAAAAAGAAATCACAAGTGAGCTTAATATTAGTTAATGTAATGTAATATATCAAATATATAATTATACATTAAATTATTAAATCAACTCTTGATTTAATAATCCGGCTATATCATGTATAACCGACTAATATCATATGTAACAACTTATCAAATCAACACTTGATCCGATAATCCGGCTATATCACATATAACCGACCGATGTCACAAATCGTAAGAATGGAATACGGTATCTCATATCGTATTAATCTCGGTCCCGCACATATTACATATGTGCTCCTACTCCATTTCGCTTGAGCCAGGAAATCTCTGTGTAGGACTCTAACGACTCGTCAATACGCCGGCAGTAGGTGATAATATATCAAACACCCACAAGCCGCAAGCGGTCCGCTAAACGTAACGGCTACCCAGGTATTGAGCGATCAGAAGATCAACAAGCAAGCCTGTTCACACTCCTGCGAATCTAATCAGTAACACTACCATACAGTCCGGTCTCTTCGTCTGATATGTCGCATATCTCATCTAGGGGTGGTAAACGTCAGACCCCAGTAACTCGATAAGTCATGCCGATATGAAGCTCATAACGGGTCGAGAAACTACTGATAACACTTACCAGTATATCTCTGAAGCATCCCTGGCCAGGGACTTCTTGTTATAGCCAATCGAGCACCGCGCAACATCAACTCCCAATACCGGGAGAGACGAAACCCCTCCTATCGCTCATTGCCTCCATGTGATTCAGGACTGTACCCAAAAGCCACCGTTTTGCACGTTCTCTTGAACGTAGTAAAGTGGAAATCAAAGCACAGTAGGAATCACACAAGACTCTATGACGATCTCGGGTCTATAGACTAACCTGTACCAGTGTCACCATAGAACTGCCATCTGACGTGAGGTATAATACCATCTGGGAGTTCTCGGCGTGTCCGTCCAGTGTACCCAATCTCCACTGAGCACCCGTATGCTGTCTCTGATGTCAAACACTAATGGATATGGGATCATCCATCGCCCATCTACATGGGTCGAGAAGCTATACGCTAGTCTACTCTGGTCTATCGATGCCCTGTCTCGATACACCCACGACTAGGAACATTTGAAGGATGTACTTATCGACTACCCTGTCCTTACTAGTATGATCTACATCATAATCCTGGTAGTCAAGTACTCATCCTAAGGGCTTTATCAACATGTAATATAGAGACAATCAATGTACATGTTAAGATAAAGAACAACCAGATAGCATACTATCATGTCGAGCAAGAAAGTCCACCATATATATGTCCAAGCATCCACTACAATATACATCGTATGTACAGTAATGGCCTCTAGGGCATACATATAACTAACAACCTTCCACTTGCACTAGGGTCATCTATTGTAATATCTCATACCCAACAATCAGCAGTGGTTGAAGTATCTCATATTCAACCATCCCATAAAAGTCTCTCCTGGGAATAGGCCTTTGTGAGTGGATGCGCCGTGTTGTTCTCTGTGTCTACTCTCCTAACCTCGATCTCCCTGAAGATCATCCATCTCCATGGTCAGGTGATACTGCCTAAGAATATGTCTGGATCACTGATGGGACGGGGGTTCCTAGGCCTAAGCCACAACTCCATTGTCACACAATGGTAGAAACGAAGTTCATCTCATGAACTAATGTACATCCAAACTACCTCTTTGGTAGCATCCTTGGTAGCGATGTATCCATCCTTTATCGTCTAGTATGCCACGGTATCTAGCTTGGAACTCTTCCAACATACCGTCCCTCCACTGAGGGTAAAGACAATGCCTGTGACTGACATTCAGTCGACATTACCACCCTGGATGCTATCCAGCGATTCTCCCCAGGATCGATTGATACCATCTCACTACACTTAGTGAGAATCCTAACATCCACTTAGATCTATCTCATAGATCCAAAACCCAGGATTTAGGAGGTATCACCTTGATCCTATATGGAGAATCCTTGTGATTAGTGGAGATTGACCGAGTGTAGCATAGGAAACTCCTTTCCTATCAAGAGTATGTCATCCGCGTACAATACGAGGATCACCACCATACTCCATACTACCTTTTTGTATATACAAGGTTCATCTACTATTTTGATGAAGTCAAACGCTTTGACAACCTCATCAAAACAGATGTTCCAACTCCGCCATGCCTGCTTTACCCCATAAAGCAACTTGCACACGTTTCCGCTGCTCCCACTGTCTACGAAGCCCTCTGGCTGTGTACTTATAGACGCTCTCTTCTAAATCACTATTTAGAAAAGCAGTCATGACACCCAACCGCTAGATATTGTAGTCATGGTATGTAGCAATGGCAAGTAGGATCCGTATGGACTTAAGCATAGGCACTAGAAAAGGTTTCATCATTATCCACACCTGGTCAGTGATGAGAACCTTTTACAACAAGCCTTAGCTTTGAAAGTCTCAACTTTTTCATTTACACCAAGTAATCTTCTCAAGATATACTTGCTCCTGATGGGGATTTAACCCTTCAGATATAGTAACCAAAGTCCATACTTTGTTTGTGTATATGGATTCCATCTCAGATCACTTAGCATCTAGCCATTCTTACAGAGTCCCCACTCTTGATGGCCTGCTCGAAACTAGTTGGGTCATCATCTCATGATGCAATCCTCGCTCCCACTGTCATAGAGAAAACCGAAGTATCTCTCAAGTGGATGAGGAACCCTGCCAGATCGGCGGAGAGGATGAGGTTCATCGGGAACTATTGAATCCTTTGGTTCTACCAAATCTTCAGCTGCAGTTTGTATAGGTAGAACTCCTTCCAGTTCTACCTCATGACCACTAATTTATTCACAAGAAAATCCTTTTCTAAAATGGTGGCATGCCGAGAAATAAAATACCTTTTGTTCCTCGGTGTGGTAGAAGATATACCCTTGCGAATACTTGGGATATCCAACAAACTTCTACAGAACTGACCTTACCTCGAGCTTGTCCAGATTTTGCTTTTAGACATAGGCCGGACAACCCCAAATCTTAACATCCTTAAGAGATGGGCTCTTCCCATACCATATCACATATGGAGTGGTAGGCACCTGATTTGATTGGAACCCTATTCAATAGGTATGCAACTTCTCAAGTACATAACCCCCAAAAGGAAATAGGCAACTCAGTAGTATTCATCATAGAGCACACCCTATCACATAGGGTGCGATTTGCTCCGTCCCAATATACCAACATGCTGTGGTGTATACGGAGGAGTAATGCTGAGAGAGAATCTCATTCTCCTTCAGAATAGTCCAGGAATTCCGTGCTCAAGTATTCTCCTCCCTGATGACATCCAAGGACATAATAGTTATACCCATTGTGGTTCTCTACTTTTGACTTATATTCTTTGAATTTCTCAAAAGGTTCAGACTTGTGTTTCAACAGGAACATATGTCCGAATATTGAGAGATCATCAGTGAATGTAATGAAGTACAAAGAACCAGACCTGGCATATGTAGACAGGGGACCTACATACATCATCATGTATCAATCCCAAGAGTTCATTAACTCTTTCTCTGTTTTTAATAAACGGAGCTATGGTCATTTTATCTTTGTGACATGACTGGCAAGTTTCACAAGATGTAAATTCAAACTGATTTAAATATGTATCTAAATGTAACTTTAGCTAGTCGGGTCGTATTAATATAACCTAGTCTACAATGCCTCAAGAAGGATTCGTTTATTTCTGAACTCTTCCACTTATGTGTGTTCTGTACGTTAAGAATTGTAGTTTGATTTAGAACGTATATGTCATTAGATAACGTGCCTGAACCGATCAACACTTGATATAGGAAAATGTTCAAAACATTATCCAACAATACAAATTATATCCTTCTTTACTTAATAAAGAGACTGATATGATATTGTATATCAGGTTCGGTATCTAATAACATTCGTTCAGAATCAATGTATTTGGTAATACATGGTGATAACTACCAACAAGCTCGGCTGCAACACTTGCACCATTTTCAACTCTTGAAACTTATCACCCATTCCAAGTTCTCTACCTATCTGTAGCCCATGTAATAGATTACATATGTGAGATCCCGATTCGGTATCTCATACCCAGGACGTAGAGGATACTGAGAAACAGTTCTCGGTAATGAACACACCCGAAGAAGATGCATCATCATTCACTTTCTTCGTTTGGGCGGCACGGGAATTCTGATAATCCCATATTTCCTGCTTGGTCTTATAACAATTATAAGTTGGAGCGGGACCAATGTTCCCCAGCTCAGTATAACAAGCGGGTTCGGTCAATACATTCATATTACTATCTTGATTAAGGCGTGACATGGTCGCTACCTGGAGAGAGAGAGAAGAAAACACTCAGCGTATGCTCTTGCAAGATTAGATTGGTTATTATTTTATCTAATCAGGATGGCTCCTACTGTTTTAGTCAAATCTTCCTTCAAACCCTAAAAGGAAAGACTGGCCGGGATTAATTCCACCCTACAAGTTCGCCAATCTTTCAGCCAGGCCAGTGCCGGTACTTTGAGGGAGGTTCCCCGTGCTTTCACACAGACCTAATTAAAATAAACCTCGTTTTTCCAGGGGCATAACCCCGTTGACACCTTTCTAGACACCTACTTGATAGGCTAATTGTAAAGTGCAAAACTCTCCCAGGAGTAACTCCTACTAGCAGTGGGTATCGGGATCCAACTATCTCATAGAAGATATGCAATCTCATTGCAAATTTCAACACTTGAAATTACCGATAATGTTTTGCCCCTAAACTCCTATGACCTTGACAAAGGCCAACAAACTATAGGATGCTAGTCAAGTTCAACCCGTTATTTCCTGATTGAATTAAACCCACCCACACGACCCTTGACAAAAGCCAAGAAGGTCGTACGACTACCGTAATCCAATCGCATCATATGCTTAAGCAGATAAGCAATAATCAGCTACCGCATACTACGCCTTGACAAAGGCCAACAAACGCAGCACGAATACTAAATACAACTTATCTGAAATTACGGAGGGCCACGACAGGTTTTTAAGAAAACCTTTTGCGTAATGAACTTGATATCGTTATAGAATCGAGTGATTTTGTAAAGGAGTGTTTTTTGAGGCATTTACTAGTTTTGCTAAAGAGGTCACTCCCGCTGAAAAGATCTCGGCTCTTTCCTTATCGAATAAGGTGCAGGATATTTATAAATACCACTATGCAAAGCAAAAACTATAAAAGCAATCAAAAGACAAACCGAGTGTGTAGCATCTGCTAGTTTCGCTAATGAGGTCACTCCCGGTGAAGGGATCTCAGCTCTTTCCTTATCGAATAAGCTGCTGGATATTCTACAAGCAATACCGCTATGCAAAACAAGAACTAGAGCTACCAGTTTTTAAAACAAGTTTCTACAACATCTTTAAGTTTCTTTTCTTTTCATTAATCTTATTAATGAAGTCCCATCATTTTAAGTTATCTAAACATCACAGATAAATACAACGCACGCTTATGCCATCCACATTCGCCTCGATATCCCCTCATGCACCGTTAGGTTAGGTAACTAACGGCAGCGCGAGGCAGGGCTACCGCGGGTGTTAAACATAAGTGACGTCTATATAATATATCACATATACTATATCCAGTATCTATCTCAACATATACAGTGATCACATCATAGATAAATCGCAGCAGAACACAACATATGAAATATTGGATATACTAGGATTTCCGTGTTTTACATTAAGCCTGTATAAAACACGGATTCCACGGTCGTGATGAATAGCCAATCCTACATCCCTAGACCCCTACGAGAGCGGCAAGCAACCCTACCAATTCTAGAGTTAGGAGACCCGATCTCGACTCCTCGAGATGGTCTCCCACTGGACCCTAGAACCTGGTTACTTGTGCTCCCCGTCTTGGGCCTATCCTAATGCAGAAAAATAAATAATATACAATGGTGACATCATCCTCAACCCGGAAGTGCCCCAATAAAAGAATATTACATACATCGAATTTTAGATGAATGAAAATGAAAAACTCTCATCTCACATAAAACCCCCGGCTATTCAAAACACGACGATCCGATATAACATATCACAGCAACACATAACATCACATATCATCAACGTAAGTAAATATGCGTATCCCAATTGTCGTTGACATATAGCAACGAAACCGGCGATACACCACATATTACACTTACGGTCGCAGAAAAGAAAGTGAAAAACTACAACAGTTGGAATCCGCAACCACCTTAGACATCATAAACCCAATGTATCCCATACTTTGGATTTCATGCCTAACCAAATGAATTCCTTAGACATCGCATGCCTAACAATTATAAACCCTGCATTTTAGTCTCGATCTTAAAAACACTTTCAAATATCAAGTCGGGCAATTCAACAAGATTCCCGACATCTTGATCGAATGCTCGTCGGAAACTTTAGTAGACGGCCGCACCCCCGATGCCGTCGACGAAGTGCACTAAGGCGGAACACTGCTGCCGTTGTTTTCCCAATCAGAGCAAAGCTCTGTTCAAATTTTGAAATTTGAAATGAAGCAGCGCTTCATAGCAGTGCCAGCGCTGAGAGTCAAAGACTCTGAGGCAGCGCTCACGTGCAAAATATTGAGCGCTAGCGCTAAGAGCGCTGCACTATAAGCAGCGCACCACGTGCAAAGCACATGAGCGCTGCACTATAAGCAGCGCACCATGTGCAAAGCACATGAGAGCTAGTGCTAAGAGCGTTGCACTCTAAGCAGCGCACCATGTGCAAAGCACGTAAGCGCTAGCGATAGAACAAAATGTTCTCGGCCTTTGGATCAAAGATCCAATGAACATGATTAAAAAATCATCAATTGACCAGAATAAAATTCTTTTAAGGAAACATTCCTCAGAATCTTTCCAAACAGGAAAGATTATGCTTTGAAAATCATAGCACCGTTGGATCAATAATCCAATGGTGATTAAAAATCACCAAAATACAGAATAAATTCTGTATGGGAAAAGATTTCCGAATCTTGTTAAAAACAAGAAGATTGCCTTCTGTAAAACAGAAGCCCTAGGATCAAAGATCCAACAGTGGGAAATATCTCCAAATCAATTAGAGAAAAGATCTCTTCAACCGATTCAACAAATTGGCCTACCTTATATAAAGGACCCAAGACTTCAAGTCTAATAGAGAGGAACCCCCCCTAAACTTTGAGAAAGTTCAAAGAGAAGAGCAAGCTCTCAGCAGAAGAAGAATTTCTTCAAGGTAAAATATAGAGATCAAAGCATCTCATTGGAAAAAGAATTTAATTCTTTTGCCAGATCATAGATCTTTAAGACAAATGGTCTTTCACAAAAGAGATTATAACATCTCATTATAAAAAGGGGGAGAATAATTCAATTCTCTTAGGATCATAGATCCATAAAGGCAAAGCCTTTCACCAAGAACATAAGAGATTTAAACATCTCCTATAAAATAAGAACTTTATTTTTAGATCCATGAGACAAACTCTCTTATAAGAGAAAATTTAATTCTCAGAGCGCAAAGCTGCCTAAAAAGAGCCTTAGCGCTCCAAGTTTAAAGCAGCGCCTCAGCACTCCAAATCTTGCGCACAGCGCTGCAGAGCCTTAGCGCTCCAAGTTTAAAGAAGCACCTCAGCGCTCCAAAGTCTGGTGCACAGCACAAAGCGCGCCATGTGCTCCTCACATGTGCGCTATTTCATAAGAAGCGCTTTGCGCTCATTGACTGGCGCTTAACGCCAAGCGCACGACGTGCTCCTCACATGTGCGCTACTTAAACAGAAGCGCTCTGCGCTCATTGACTGGCGCTCAGCGCCAAGCGCACCATGTGCTCCTCACGTGTGCGCTACTTAAACAGAAGCGCTCTGTGCTCATTGACTGGCACTCAGCGCCAAGTGCACCACATAGTTCTCAGGTGTGCGCTGAGAGAACATAAATTGTTCTTTAATGGTAAAGACCAGAGCCATAATGAGTGCTCAGCATTCAATAAAAGACAAAAGTTGTCAAGACCAATGCTCAGCATTGTTAAATGAAAAAGAACTGAGCCTAATTAAATATCTAACATTCTAAATGAATAGGCCGAGCCCAAGTTGGCCACAGATCTCTAATTCAGATTAACTGAGCCCATATGCTCATAAATCTTTGATCTTAGTCCCAAATTGGACTATAAATCTCCCAACCAATATTGGTTCAAGGGTACATCTCTTCATTCCTCTGATATTTGTCGTTGTAATCCTTCAACGTCTTCAGAGAGGTGATGGGTCCCGACAACCAGACATTTCACGGACTGTGGAGTCCTTAAACTCATGGACTATGATGTCCTTAAACTTTACAGACTATGATGTCTATAAACTACTACGGACTGTGGGGTCCTTAAACTCATGGACTATGATGTCCTTAAACTTTACCGACTATGACGTCTTTAAACTATGGACTATGATGTCCTTAAACTCCATGGACTATGATGTCCTTAAACTTCTGAACTGCAGAGTCCCTAAATTAAAACAATAGAGCCCAAATGCTCTTTTGTCGGATCTAAATGATCCTGTTAAGTAGAAATTAGTCTAAAATTAAAATAACGTATCCTTAACAAACTGTTGAGTTGATCTTAGTCTAAAATTAGACTAACGTATCCTTAACAAACGTTTAAGTTGATCTTAGTCTCAAATGAGATTAACGTTGTAGGGTGTTTCTCGTCACCCCATTGAGATGGGAATACGCGCATGCTTGTCAGGCGCATTACAGATTCCCTTTGCCTAAGGTAGGCTGGGGTTTATTAATTGTGGGGATCCGAATCTCCGGCAGCCGCGGACTAAGCTGCCGTTAATTACCAATCGCATTTGGAGCGAGAGAACCTCCGATTGACGGGTTAAATTGGTCATGCGAACTCAATGTGCAGTGTTGTGTTTGGAGGGGTTTTGGATATATCGGGGGCCCCGCAGAGTTTTTACGGGGGTCCCGCTACCCAGATAGCGGGCTAGGGGGCAAGGGGGCTAGCAGCGCCCTTCGGGGTGCGGGGCAGCGCCCCGTTAGAAATTTTTTTTCTAACAGGGACGGTGTTGTGGAGTGTGTGTATGTATCTATATATATACATGTATACATATATATAAAAAGGAGAAAAGCGCCCAAAGGACGCGTGGGGCCAACGCCTCACATGCCTAGCACGCGAGTGCTGGGCGCTTGGGCGTTGTACGCTTAGGCGCTAGCACACCACGTGTCCGAAACGTGGGCGCTGGGCGCTTGAGAGCAAAGCGCTCGAGCGCGAGCGCACCACGTGCCCGGCACGTGGGCGCTGGGCGCTTGAGCGCCGTGCGCTTAGGCGCTAGCACACCACGTGTCCGACATGTGGATGCTGGGCGCTCGAGTGCTAGCGCACCATGTGTCCGGCACGTGGGAGCTTGAGCACAAGGCGCTCGAGCGCTAGCGCACCACGTGCCTGGCACATGGGCGATGGGCGCTTGAGCACTTGGGGAGCTAGGCGCTCGGGCGCTTGGGCGCCGGCGAAGAAAAGGGGCTTTTAGCCCCAGAAATAGGATTTAAACTCCCGAAAGAGAATTTAAAGCGGAGTTAAACTCCTAAGATGTTTTTGGAGATGCTGAAACGGGCTTCTCCCTTGAGCTCTGGATCTTCCCAAAGTGGGATTTTTAGGAGATGGGTCTCCTTCTTCCTCCTCTTTTGGCTGGATCATAAAGAAAAAGAAGTATGAGATTTTAAAAATCTATTATTTTTAAGATCTGATGGGAGATCTGAGTTCCCCTTTGTGGGTTTCATGGTAAAAAAACTAGTTAGTTTTGGAAAAGAAAGAGTAAAACTCTTGATTTAATTCAAAAAGAGAAGAAGGTTTTTAGAACCTTGATGAAGGAGCAGGAAGCACAAAAAACCCTAGTTTTTGGGGGAATGAAAATTGTCTTAGATATTTTCATCATGATGCCTTATATAGGCTTACATATTTACATATAGCCCCTTGGGCTTTACAAAATGGCATTTTGCCCATCCCATGGCTCATGTGCCATTTCTTTTTGCACATAAGCCATGGGCTTTACAAAAATTTGGCTTTGTGCCCATTCATGTATAAAAAATTACATCAAAATTATTTATTACATGATTTTTTATTTCGGCATGGGGGAGGCCGGCCGCTTCATGTTCGGGCTCGACTTGGGCATGAGCCCACTTGATCTGGGCTTGGGCCCACCTGGCTTGGGGTTGACCTTGACTTTGACTTGGTCAACCGGGGTGCAATTTTCGACCCCAACAAAGTGCCCCCCATCAATAAATACACACCGCATATTTGAGTTGTGTGCATGAAATTGATGGATCTTGAAGCTGGACTTCGAGGTGGAATATCATTCCGGGGGCGGAGCATCCCTCGGGGAGTATGATTCCCGGGGATCGGAGCATCATTCCAATTTGCAGAGAATAATTCCATAGTCGGAGTATCATTCTGATAAGAAGAGCATGATTCCCAAGGGTCGGAGCATAATTCCGAGGATCAGAGCATCATTCCGGAGAGCGGAGCATGATTCCAGGGATCGGAGCATCATTCCGAAGAGCGGAGCATGATTCCAGGGTCCGGAGCATCATTCCGAAGGGATCAGAGCATCATTCCGAAGAGCGGAGCATGATTCCAGGGTTCGGAGCATCATTCTGAAGAGCGGAGCATGATTCCAGGGATCAAAGCATCATTCCGAAGAGCCGGAGCATGATTCCGGGGTCCGGAGCATCATTCCGAAGGGCGGAGCATCATTCCAGGGATCGGAGCATCATTCCGAAGAGCGGAGCATGATTCCAAAGATCGGAGCATCATTCCGAAGAGCGGAGTATGATTCCAGGGATCGGAGCATCATTCCGAAGAGTGGAGCATGATTCCAGGGATCGGAGCATCATTCCGAAGCGGAGCATGATTCTAAAGATCGGAGCATCATTCCGAAGAGCGGAGCATGATTCTAAGGATCGGAGCATCATTCCGAAGAGCGGCATACATTCTGACCAAAGCATAATTTCGATACAGAGGTTGATTCCCAGGCGAAGCATAATTCCGATGGGGAAAGCAGATAATCCGAGGCGAAGCCTGATTTCGATATGGGGTGCACATTCTGAGACGAAGCATGATTCCGACACAGAGCTTGCTGGTTGATTTGATTCCAAGGCGGAGCATAATTCCGACAGGGAAGGCAGATACGCCGAGGCGAAGCATGATTTCGACATGTTGTACACTCTAAGACGAAGCATGATTCCGGCGCAGAGCTTGTTGGCAGACTTGATTCCAAGACGAAGTATAATTTCGATAGGGAAGGCAGATACACCGAGGTGAAGTATGATTCTGACACGGGGTACACTCTGAGACGAAGCATGATTCCGACGCAGAGATTGCTGGTTGATTTGATTCCGAGGCGGAGCTTAATTCCGACGGGGAGGTCGCTGGTTGATTCCGAGCCGAAGCATAATTCCGACAGGGAAGGCAGATACACCGAGGCGAAGCTTGATTTTGACGCGTGGTACACTCTGAGACGAAGCATGATTCTGACGCAGAGCTTACTGGTTGACTTGATTCCGAGGCGGAGCTTAATTCCGACGGGGAGATCGCTGGTTGATTCCGAGCCGAAGCATAATTCCAACAGGGAAGGCAGATACACCGAGGCGAAGCTTGATTTCGACGTGGGGTACACTCTGAGACGAAGCATGATTCCGTCGCAAAGCCTGCTGGTTGACTTGATTCCGAGGCAGAGCTTAATTCCGACGGGGAGGCCGCTGGTTGATTCCGAGACGAAGCATAATTCCAATAGGGAAGGCAGATACACCGAGGCGAAGCTTGATTTCGACGTGGGGTACACTCTGAGACGAAGCATGATTCCGATGCAGAGCTTGCTGGCTGACTTGATTCTGAGGCAGAGCATAATTCCGGCAGGGAATGTAGATATCCTGAGGCGAAGCATGATTTCGGCACAGGGTAAATTCTGGGACGGAGCATGATTCCGCCGCAGAGGTTGTTGGTTTGATTTGGTTTGGGTTGACATCAGCATCGCTATACTGGAATATGGTACCAGAAGCGAATCATCTTTTGCCATGAGAGGATTTGGGAATTGGTTTTGGTTTGGCATCTGCATTGCTGCATTGGAATAATGCCAGGAGCAACTCATCATTTGCCCCGGGAGGATTTGGAAATTGATGGCTTAGGAGACAGGTTTAAATCCCTATCACCTAAGGCTTTTCAATTTTATGGGTCATAAGGGTCCCATAAAAGCATTTTCTCCCTACAAGTCGAAAGGATCCCGTAGGTGTATTTTCTCCTTAGGAGTCGTAGGGACTCCTAAGTGTGTTGCTCCTTTGTGAGTCGTAAGGATCTCACGCGGGAATTTTCTCCTCACAAAGTCGGGAGGACTTTGCGAGTGCATTTCATCTCTTTTCACGAGTTTACGCCCTTTCGAGTTTTCACAAACTCGCCGGCAGTCTTGCTGTTTTTACTCACGGAGCCCTTTCGGGTTTTCATCAGTGCCCATTTTGCTTATAGACATACCGTTTTTTTTTAATCTTTATCGCTGGTGGGACTTTGAATGTGGTCTCGCCAGTAGGACTTGGAAGAGATTGGGATCGTTTTATGCCCGTGGATTGTATACGGTTTTGCAGGATGTATGATCCAGACCGTAGGGCCGGAAAAATTTCGGGACTTTGTTAGTGTCTGCATCGCTGCACTGGAATATGGTACCAGGAGCGACTCATCATTTGCTATCGGGGTATGAGATTTGGAATTTGGTTGGCGTCTGCATCGCTGCACTGGAATATGGTGCCAGGAGCGACTCATCATTCGCCACTTGGGATATGGGGTGTGGAATTTGGTTAGCGTCTGCATCGCTGCACTGGAATATGGTACCAGGAGTGACTCATCATTCGCCATTGGGATTTGAGTTTGGAATTTGGTTGGCATCTGCATCGCTGCACTGGAATATGGTACCAGGAGCGACTCATCATTCGCCATTGGGATTTGAGTTTGGAATTTGGTTGGCATCTGCATCGCTACACTGGAATATGGTACCAGGAGCGACTCATCATTCGCCATTTTCTTTGTTTTGTTTTTTTGTTTTTGTTTTTGTTGTTTTTTTTTGTTTTACCGCGATTGCTCTATCATTTCAGCTTTTCTTATCGCGAAGATCGCGATTGCCCTATCATTTCGGCTTTTATTCGCGGTTGCCCCATCATTTTGGCTTTATTTTCATCTTTATTTTACTCGCTGATTTTTATTGCGAGTTGCCCCATCATTTTGGCTTTTCTTTATTTTTCTTTTATTTACACATTTTTTTTATTTACATATATATATTTTTTTTACATTCCCAGTTTAACGACTTAGAGGTCGATTATTCCCAGTTTAATGACATAGTGGTCGATTGTTTTCAGAGAAAGGAAGATGTCTGAGAGAATCGGTTTCACGAAGAACTTCGGTCTCCATTTGTATGAAATTGGCGGTCGCAGATGGACTGTTTGTTAACACGCCTTTAGACAGTTCTATCTCTCCTGCCTTGTATTGCTTTTCGACCCAATCTTTGAAGACGAAACAGTCCTCAATGGCATGACCTATCACTCTGTGATAGGGGCAGTATTTGGGGTCCTCGGTCATATTCGCTTCCTGCGGTCTTTTTGACTCTGGCAGTTGTAGACCGTTCCTCAGGGCGTCTTTGAATATTTTACGGATTTTGTCCCTTCTGAAGGAATAGACCTTATCCAGTTTCTCTTTCAGTGGAGATTCTTCTCCCTCTCCGAACACTGGCTTCCGAGGCTGGTTGGCATTAGGCCCACTCATCCCTAGCTTATTTCGGTTAGCCGAAGTGTTGAAAGATTCAGAATCATCGGAGTTTCCGCCTTTGCGATTATCGTCTTTTCGGTTTCTCCAGGACCTATTGTTATTTTGGGAATCCGAGGAGGACTCCTGCTTTGAGCGCTCCAGCATCTGAACTTTCCTGGTCAACTCTTGGAATGTTTTGAAGCCCACGATGCATAGAAACGGGGGCCATCCAATTGTTGAGATTTCCGACAAGGAGACTGACAGATTGGTCTTGCTCTATCGGCTGTTCACATTTGACGGAGAGATTGCGCCATCGGGTTATAAAATCCGTGCTGCTTTCGTTGTTCTTTGGCTTGGTCCTTACGAGATCGGCGATGGTGATCTTATCGCTGACGCTCATGAACCTCTGCCAAAACAAAGATTCCATTTGGACGAAAGTTGTGACGGAGCCATCCGGTATGCTCGCGTACCAGTCGAAAGCAACGTCGGCCAAGCTATTAACGAACTGGCGGAGGAGAAGCGCATCATTTCCCCTAGTATTCCCGCATGAGGCTTTGAAGTGGGCGATGTGCTAATTCGCATTTCCCATCCCATCGAATCTTCCGAATTTAGGGATGACATAGCCGCTAGGAAATTCTACCAGATCATACTGAGCAGGATATGGTCTCCCACTGCTGCTGATATCTTTTTGCACTTCGGCCTCAGCTACCAATGTTTTGACTTTGTTGGTAACTAAATCCATGATTTGATCTTGAGTTAGCGGGCTACTGTCATCGGTAGCCAAGACATTTCCTGAGATAGGATGCGACTGGCTTCCGTGCGGTCCGCCCACCTTTGGATTTGGGGGAATAGGCATCGGCTGTCTCCGGACACCATTTCCTGGTTCATGAGCGGAGCCCTGCACTTGATTGGGCGGCTGAGAGGCAAGTTGGGCCGTAAGCCGTAATACGACAGTTATCAAGTCGTCGATCTTTGAGTAGAGATTGGCCATCTCCTTGTCTTTGCTTCTGAGCTGTCTTCGGAGCTCTTGGAAAAATTGCTGCTCTGCGGTCTTAGGATGGAAAGTTGGCTCATCTTTGCTTTCCGAGCCTGAATCCTCATGAACTGAGGGCTCTCTCTGCCTATCAGCCTCACTGGGAGGATTCTCATCACCCTCCGGAGGACGCTGGTCTTGAGAAGTGACAGCTATATTCACACCAGGTTGGATTTGAGATGTGGTGGCCCCATCCTTGCTTTTGCTGTGAAGGTTGTCGCTGGGACGCGTGCCCACCATATAGACGGTGTGGATAACACATTCAGCCATCCTTTCATCTCTGGCAGTTGGTCTCGCGGAGCGGTCCGGACTTTGGAAATTCACAAATTTTAACATGGCCGAATCCCTAGCCCTTTTGTTGGCTCTGTATCTGAACCGCTTCTGCCTCAGCTTCTTTGCCTTGAGTGCTTGGCAGGCTTCTGCTCTCTGGGAAGCTGCCATAGGCTGAGTGATGGGGAGCTTAGAGAAGATACCCAATTGAGCAGTTTTCAGGGGCATCATCGGAGCTTGCTCGAGACGCCCTGTTGCTTTGTTGGTGTTGATGGCTTTGCCCCCAGCTGGGGCCCAGGAGAGCCGTTCAAACACTGACTTGCGTTTGAGTTGGGGCGCCTTCAGGACCACCACATTTGGCCTCTTGCCTTTCGAGACTGGTTTGTCTGTCACCGGGGCTTGAGGAGCTGGGATGGCGTTAGCTTACACGAACAGAATAGAGCCAAATGGTAGCGGAGGATCCTCCCATTGTCGCCCGAGACTGGCCGGAAGGACCGTCCTGGAGTCCATCTTCATCGTGTAGAAGATGGGAGCTGAGTTCATCTTTGGAGACATTGTTGAAAGGTGATTGCTTGAAAACCTGCATGAAAGAGCATTATTTTAGTATAAATATATATATGTATATTGATTGAGTTCGCATGAACGTTTAACCCAAAATATGGGAAGAGAGATAGGTCCCACCGAGCGTGCCAGAATCTGTAGGGTGTTTTTCGTCACCCCATTGAGATGGGAATATGCGCGCGCTTGTCAGGCGTATTACAGATTCCCCCTGCCTAGGGTAAGCTGGGGTTTATGAATTGTGGGGATTCGAATCTCCGACAGCCGCGGACTAAGCTGCCGTTAATTACCACTCGCATTTGGAGCGAGAGAACCTCCGATTGACGGGTTAAATTGGTCATGCGAACTCAATATGCAGGGTTGTGTTTTGGAGGGGTTTTGGATATATCTGGGGCCCCGCAGAGTTTTTACGGGGGTCCCGCTACCCGGATAGTGGGCTAGGGGTCAAGGGGGCTAGCAGCCCCCTTGTGGGGTGCGGGGCAGCACCCCGTTAGAAATTTTTTTTCTAACAGGGACGGTGTTGTGGAGTGTATGTATCTATATATATACATGTATACATATTTATAAAAAGGGGAAAAGCGTCCAAAGGATGCGTGGGGCCAGCGCCTCACGTGCCTAGCACGCGAGCGCTGGGCGCTTAGGCGCTAGCGCACCACGTGTCCGACACGTGGGCGCTGGGCGCTCGAGCGCAAGGCGCTTGAGCGTCGTGCGCTTAGGCACTAGCGCACCACGTGTCCGGCACGTGGGCGCTTGAGCATAAGGCGCTCGAGCGATAGCGCACCACGTGCCCGGTACGTGGGCGCTGGGTGCTTGAGCGCTTGGGGCGCTAGGCACTCGGGCGCTTGGGGCACCGGCGAGGAAAAGGGGCTTTTACCCCCCAGAAATGGGATTTAAACTCCCAAAAAAGAATTTAGAGTGGAGTTAAACTCCTAAGATGTTTTTGGAGATGCTGAAACGGGCTTCTCCCTTGAGCTCTGGATCTTCCCAAAGTGGGATTTTTAGGAGATGGGTCTCCTTCTTCCTCCTCTTTTGGCTGGATCTTGAAGAAAAAGAAGTATGGGATTTTAAAAATCTATTATTTTTAAGATCTGATGGGAGATCTGAGTTCCCCTTTGTGGGTTTCGTGGTAAAAAAACTAGTTAGTTTTGGAAAAAGAAGAGTAAAACTCTTGATTTAATTCAAAAAGAAAAGAAGGTTTTTAGAACCTTGATGAAGGAGCAGGAGGCACAAAGAACCCTAGTTTTTAGGGGAATGAAAATTGTCTTAGATATTTTCATCATGTTGCCTTATATAGGCTTACATATATGCATATAGCCCCTTGGGCTTTACAAAATGGCATTTTGCTCATCCCATGGCTCATGTGCCATTTCTTTTTGCACATAAGCCATGGGCTTTACAAAAATTTGGCTTTGTGCCCATTCATGTATAAAAAATTACATCAAATTTATTTATTACATGATTTTTTATTTCGGTATGGGGGAGGTCGGCCGCTTCATGTTCGGGCTCGACTTGGGCATGAGCCCACTTGATCTGGGCTTGGGCCCACCTGGCTTGGGGTTGACCTTGACTTTGGCTTTGTCAACCGGGGTGCAATTTTCGACCCCAACAATTGTTCCTTAAACCCAACTCAAACCCAAATCTAAGAAAATACGGATTTGGACTAATCCATGCCCTACGGGGGATAACATAAATTAGTCTCCGTATACAATCCACGGGCAACCAAAAAATAAAACAAACATACACGACACGAAGTGACCATCTGGAGAAGGAGAAAGTTGTTACTGCGATGTGGTAGCGTAATTAACTGCAGGGGCTTGCGTCTGCAGGGAAGAGCGTCCCCACAATCAAAATCCCCTCAAACGAGGGGGAATCTAACGAAGTCTGCTACAACGGCCGCATCCGTCTAAACTTCCGATACATGGTGCCATAATCAACTTGGCATCTTCGGAGAAGTGGATGGATAAAACCAAATAGCATCTGCCCCCAAATTCAGGCAAGACGTCTGTCTTTCCCGTCTTTCGGCGGAGAACAGATTCTGGCACGCCCGGTGGGACCTTTTCCTGTTTCTAATCCATACTTCGTGTGTCGTGTTCGCAAACGAATCACGGTTTGATATGGTTTCCCCTGAATTCGAGGTACTAAGATTTGGTGTCTTTCTCCCGTGCAGATCAATGGCTTCCAACTGCACAAACTGCAAAAACTGCAACAACTCCCACTCCGTCCTCGCCGGAGGAGTGACCTACGGGCCTCAAGCGGCCTCCCTTTTTACGATGCCGGTAGACCAGGTGACGCAAGCCACCATAGGTCTATTATTTGGGACCATGCTCCCACCCTGAGCTTTAACACCCCATTGTCGATGCAGGAGGCTCCAAAGAAGTCAGTCTTTGATCGTCTTACCACCGCCGTGGCCCCTCTCAACGGGTCGCCCAAATCCAGTGCCTCAATTTTAAACAGACTGGGCCAAAGCTCAAGTGGTCCCATGAAGAAGCCCACGATACCCGAAGCGGCCATCCTAAAGCGGATAGTCATCCCTGCTCTAGTGAAAGAAGTTGTCAAGGCGGCTTCCCCTGCTAAGGAGTCGGTCTTTGCAAGACTGACCGTTTCAGCTCCCGTTCCAAGCGAAGTCATCAAAACTGCTACCCCTGTCCGAAAGTCTGCCTTCGACAGGTTGGCCATCCCCTCTCAGCGGACGTCGGTTTTCAACAGGCTAACGACGACAACAGCCCCTTATCAGGGCAGGGGGCATGAAAAAGCCACCCACATAACTGAGCCGGTCCCATCAGCACGACATGCTCGCCGTCGTCACTGGCGCCGAGTAAGGAAGGCTGGGGGCAGCTCTCCTTCTAGACTGACTCCGCTAGCTCCAGTGGTGGAGATTAATGCTGTTGTTCCAACTGGGAACGGCTTTGAACCACTTAGGAGGGTACGTAAGAACTTTCTGAAGGCCGTGCTAAAAAGATATCCTCTACCTATGGAGAACACCACAAAGGTGAAGCCAGAGCAGCCCCCTCAGTGGCTGTCCTCTAAAATTCATAAAGTTTAGCAACAGGTCCGAGACTCTATGATTGATCAAGATTACCCCCGTCGATAAAAGAAAATGAATGTTCGGCAAGAGAAGGACCAACCTGTCAAGCCACGGAAGGTGTCGTCCACTTGGGTGCCCAATGCAATGGCTCCCTCAACTTCGACCGCTCACAAAAGAAAAAGGCCGGAGAAAATCCCCGTGTTTGCGACAAAAAACACTGAATCTAAACGCCCCAAGTCCGGGGGCATGGTGGTGCACACTGTCTATATGGCATACAAGAAAGAGGATAGCCGTATCTCTACGGGTAATCGACCACTCACCAGATCCGTAACAAAGGCCCAGGAGCAACAACAGAAGCTTCAGGAAATGTTAACGCAGATGGCCGTACTCACTGGGCCAAAAGAAATCCCGGAAACGTCGTCAGAGCAGCGTCATGAACAAGAAACTGATGCTGAGTTCCTCCGCAGAATTCTCGAGAAGAAGGACAAAGAGGAAGTGGAACAAGCTGCCAATATAAAATGAATGGCGCTTTTATTCCAAGACATGGTCGGGATGATGTTACAGCCGAACCCTCCAGCTGAAGACCCTCCGATTATCCTCGAAGACGACCAAGGGGAGACGTCAAACCCCCTTCCTGCTTGTTCAGCAGCCAAGGAGGAGACCATCTCCAAAGCTGCCCTAGATGACTATATCGCTCAGCAGATACAAGCTCATCAGGCGAACGAAGCGGCCGGGCAAATTGTTAAGACTGGACGACCCTATTCGGGTTGGTACGACCAAATAAAGTACCCGCCGGGATATACGATCCCTAAATTCCACGTATATAAAGGGACGGGAAATCCACCACAACATGTCTCTCAATTCAGGGCTTTGTGCGGCAACACCGGAGGTGACGATAAGCTACGGATTCACCAATTCGTTGGCAGCTTATCGGAGACAGCTTTTGAATGGTACTCCGAGCTCCCGAACGATTCCGTTAAGACATTTGCAGAAATAGAGTTACTGTTCACACAATGGTTCACAAGCGCTAACGAGCGCACCCCGAGCACCGCATTGATCAATGCCAGAGTGAGGCCAGGAAAAACATCGGTTCAGTACGCGATACGGTGGCGGAACCTATGGTCGAAATGCGAACAACGCATAGAAGAGGCTCCTGCAGTGGGCATGTTTGTAGGAACCCTCGATCCGCAGGCGACCATATCCCAGTTCATGATGTTTTTCAAGCCGACTACCTTTCAGACCTTGATTGATAAGCTGGTCCAAATGGACCAGATGGGTCATAAGCCTTACTTTTCAAAGAAAGAACCGCGGAATAAAAAGGGCAAAGGGAAAGCCACCTTTGTCGCCAATGCTCAACAACAGCCGAGCGATTTAAAACCTATTGTTCGCCAAAGCAATGTGTGTCCACGCCAATCCCTCGAGGAGAGACTGGGACGTCCTTACTCGTTTTCCCGTAATAAAACGAAGAGGTTATTCAAGCTAGCGCTACACAACAGGATCATCACTCTGCCGGATCCAAGACATCCGCTGCAGCCAGGCGATGCCAACAATCCTAATTACTGCCCCTACCACCGAGCAGTAAGTCATCTAATC
The DNA here is from genome assembly GCA_030015575.1 of Agapanthus africanus. Taxonomy (NCBI): domain Eukaryota; kingdom Viridiplantae; phylum Streptophyta; class Magnoliopsida; order Asparagales; family Amaryllidaceae; genus Agapanthus; species Agapanthus africanus. Next base: position 457,240,109 of record JASDDO010000019.1, on the reverse strand, counting down.
GAAGATTGCTTCATTTTCAAAGGCTGGATCGAAGATCAGTACCAACAGGGCAAGTTCGCATTATCTGAAAACTGGAAGGTAAACCCGCCACAACCCCACGCTCCTAAAAAGGTGGACACGCCGGGGGCATCATGCTCTTTTATAGAAGAAGTTCCATGGGAGGTCGCTCTTTCAGCCAAGACGAAAAAGATGCTGAAGGATCTCCAAACATGCCCGGCAATCAGGTGGAAAAGTCCGCTGGAACCTGAGATCATTGAGGTAATGCTGAAGCCGCGCCTGACTCCGAGAATTGGTAGCGATAATCAAAATGCTCAGGCTCAGCCGTCAAAATCTTCAAAGAAGAAGAAGAAGACCAAAAAGCCCGTGAAGCCTGATGACAAGCGCACGGACCTACAAAAATACATTGACGCGCTGGAGGAATATAACCAGAAGGCACGGACCCCAATCACGTTGGATGAATTCTTTAAGCATGTTCTTGAGAATGAATATGATGACGCTGACGAAGGAAACGATTCTTCAGAAGGGCTTGAAGACTATGTGGCGAGCTGCCACATGATCTCTCACTCGATAAATGGCAAAGAAGCTCCTGATGCAGAGAAACTGGGGGCAGATTCCGAACCGGAACTCCTAGAACTGTCAGACGAGATGATTGATGTATTCCTGAACGAGGCGCTTCAGAAAAGCAAAGCTGACCGAGAGCACGAAATCACCATATACGAAAAAGCCAAACGTCGGTGACTGAACGAAAGGATTGAAATATCCTAACCGGATAGAAGTACTTCTGCCGCCAGCAAAAGCAGGTTCAAGACAAGGAAGCAGTTCGCTAAAGCCCTGTCGATGGGAATGAAGTTGCCACCTTCCAAAGAAAACACTTCAGAAAATACGTTCCTCGACGAACTAGATGCACATCCAAATTACTGCTTGTACCATCGGAGGATCACGCACCCTACTGAGGAATGCAAAGCCTTTAAAAATTGGTGGCAGGGATACGTTGCTCAGCGGTAGCATTTCAAGCGGATGAAGCGTAAAACTCGTTGGGAACAAAGAAGCACGACAGATGAGCATAAAAGAACAGCCGGTGAATGTCATATGGTTAATTCCGGGGGATCACAAGTTCACACTTTCGGGAGTGATTCTGATGAAGAAATAGCCCTCGGTCCTCTCTTCAAGGAATCCATCTCTGAAACAGAAGAGATGAAGACGTGCGAGAACATTCAGCTGCGCAATCACACGCTACCTGAAAAGAATCTTGGACCCGCAAATAAGGGGTCGAGTAAAAAAGATAAAGGGAAAAAAAAGTCCCTGAAGATATCACCCTCGATGATCAAGTCGTCAAAGAGCTGACAGCCAAGGACCCGCCTAAGAAAAGCTAGGTGGATTACAACGTTCTGGCACATTTGAGGAAGATACCCTCGCAGCTAAGCATTCTCGATGCCCTTCTGCTATCCAAAGAGGCGAGAGATTCTCTGATCAAGGCATTACAAGAGCCTGGCCAGTTTCAAACTTTCCTCGCCAAAGAAAAGATGAAGGACGAGCTGGAAGAAATTCATACAGCTGATATCACTTTCGGCGATGAAGATCTCCTCCTCGGAACGTGTGAGCATAACCGTCCCCTATATATCTCCGGGTATTGCCATGACATTAAGATAGGGAAGATCCTAGTTAACAATGGGTCCTCTGTAAACCTCCTAAATGTAAGGGTACTAAAAGAAATCTGCATGAGCGATCAACACCTCGCTCGGGATAAAATCACTATCACCGGGTTCGACTCTCAGTCATCACAGACGCTCGGGTCTGTGATACTGACATTACACTTTAGGCTGCTCGTCACTAACATCAAATTTCATGTCATTGACGCCAAGACTTGCTACAACGCTTTGCTCGGCAGGTCTTGGTTACACGAGTACAACATCATCCCTTCTATACAGCATCAGTGTATGAAGTACATCAAAGATGGGCTTGAATACACTATAACAGGGGAGCTGAACCCATTCTCCATAAACGAAGTCCGAAAGTACGAAGATGCAAAGTACTTTCTGCCAGACTTTGAAGACACGGAAAGATTCCATAAACCTGAGGATAAGCAAGAAGCTATCACCACTATTCCGGTCTTCAGGAGCGATACCGAGGAGGAGAAAGAGATAGTTTATTCAAGACCGCCCAAATGCAACAAGCCGGGACCGTCCACCCCTATTCTGGTCTTCGGCAGCGACTCTGAAGATGAGGTTAATGCAGTATTTTCTGTTCAGCCATCGATACAGACCCTTACTGGAGAAAATCAAAGCTTGCAAATCGCTATGGTTCCGCGACAGCATTACAAAGAGCTCGACGCACTTGATACCTATAGTGTGCAATAACTGCAGGCGTTCTACGTCCCTCCCAGGCGAAAAGATGAAAAGGCGATCCTCTTTTATCGATCCGCGGAAACCAAAGTAGAGAAAGAAATCTGGCATGGTGCTAATTCTACGCTTGACAGGCTCAAGCCCATCCGTCTGTCCAGATACTACACGGAAGGATTGAAAAGATTGTTGAGGCGCCAAGGCGTACCCTTTAAACAGACGGCTCGACAAGCTCAGTTCTACAACATGATATCCTTGGAACTCAGCAAAAATTTCCCAACTGGAGAATGGAAACGATCGGGCTTGGATATGTTCAATCCAAGAAACGGGAACGATTCCATGGCTGCTACGTTATACATGACTTTGATGAAGAAGGAGATGCTCTGTTAGAAGATGCTAACCCTGAACCAAAACGAGGTCCCGCCATGAAAGTGCCAACTCCGTCGTTCGAAGAACAGATGGACAAGCTAATAAGAGAAGCGGGTCAAAAGGTCCGGGATGACCATAGCCGCGAAATGGCCATTTACGAGAAAGCCAGGATGCAGCACCTCCTTCAGCAGGCTGCGGAGAATGACGATACTCTTCGTCGCCAGCTCGTCATACAAAAGACCCGACGAAGAGGTTGAAACAAGCTAAAGAATGGAAAAAACGATCAACAGCGGCAAACCGGGTCCAAGAAGCCACGCGATCGAGAATTGTGCAGCCGGGATCCGTCTCTTATAAAGAAGATGGGTCGAGCATATTCTTTTCCCCAAGACAAGACAAGGAAGATATTCGATCTTGTCATAAAATATCAAATGATTACGCTCCCGTAGTCCAAACACCCCGAACAAGCAGACGAGGTCTCTCACCCGAATTATTGCTCCTATCACCGAGCGATAGGACATCCTCTTGAAGATTGCTTCACATTCAAAAACTGGGTAGAAGACCAGTATCAGCAAGGCAGGTTTGCTCTATCCAGCAGTTGGAGAGTAACCCCACCTCAGAAGCATGAACCGAAAGCAACGTATATGGCGAGAGTAGAACTAGATCAACATCGGTCTTAGAAACGATCTCGTACCTGTCACGCGATAACGCTATCAGGAGAAGGAGTACGCGAGGATATGGCTGACCTCCCCTGGTGTTTCGAAAATGATGATGACGAAGTGATCTCAGAGTTTCCACCGACGCCAAAACAGCTGGAAGATGGGATACATACTACTGCAGATAACCTCAGAAAAATCGACTTGGGGATGGCAAACGACCCACGGCCGACGTTCGTCAGTGAGCAGTTGTCTGAAGAAAAGGTGGCTACGCTCAAAGACGTGCTCATGCAATATAATGACTGCTTCGCATGGAACTACTCCGAGATGCCAGGACTAAATCCAGAAATCGTCGTGCACAAATTGGCGATATCTCCGAATGTCAAGCCAGTCAAACAAGCGCCGAGAAGAATGCGGCTTGAACTTGAAATGAGCATCAACGCCGAAGTCAAGAAGCTAATTGACTCCGGCTTCATCCAAGAGGTACAGTACCCTGACTGGATCGCCAACATCGTCCCAGTGATGAAGAAAAATGGGACGATGCGCATTTGCGTGGACTTTCGGGACCTTAACAAAGCCTGTCCAAAGGATGACTTTCATGTACTGGTCACCGAGCTGATGATAGACAACACATCCACTCATAAAGTCTTCTCCTTCATGGACGACTCATCAGGGTACAATCAAATAAAGATGCACCATGAAGACCGAAAGCATAGCGCTTTCCGGACCCCGCTAGGCATATTCTGCTACAAAGTGATGCCTTTCGGTCTGAAGAACGCTGGCGCTACCTATCAGAGGGCCATGACGAAGATTTTCGATGACCCCATACATGAAGTCGTCGAATGATATATCAACGACCTTGTGGTGAAAAGAAAATCGCACGAGGAGCATTGGGAGCATCTAACAATAGTGTTCTAACGTCTTCGGATGAACCCTCTGAAATGCGCGTTCGGAGTTTCCTCGGGAAAATTCCTAGGATTCATCGTACGACATCGAGGCATCGAAATAGACCCGTCAAAGATTAAGGCAATCATGGAAATGCCTCCGCCAAGAACTCTCAAGCAACTGCGGTCTCTCCAAGGGAAGCTCGCGTATATTCGGCGGTTCATAGCCAATCTTTCCGGCAAATGCCGTCCCTACAGTCACTTGATGAAGAAGGGAACCCCGTTCATTTGGGATCGCAAATGCCAAAGCGCACTGGACGAAATCAAGCAATACTTGCAGAATCCGCCAGTACTGACCACTCCGGTCAAGGGAAAGCCTCTCATTCTGTACACAACCGCCCTTGAGGGTTCCTTAAGCGCGTTATGGGCACAAGAAAACGACCAAGGGAAGGAGAGAGCCCTTTACTGTTTGAGTCGAGTTCTCCTTGGGGTAGAAAACAACTACTCCCCTACCGAAAAACACTGCCTGGCATTAATCTTCGCGATAACAAAGCTCAGACACTATGCTTTGGCGCATGAGGTCCTATCTCATATCAAAGGTGGATCCTCTCAAATATTTGATGTCAAGAGCCATACTAACTGTTAGTGTATATGCCCTAGAGGCCATTACTGTATCATACTAGTTTGTATATTACTTAATGGAAGCTTGGGATATTCACCTTGTATATACAATCTTGCTCAAAATAGTAGTATGCTACTTAGTTTGTTTCTACTTCAATGTGTACATGTGTTTATTTTTGTATATCGCCTATACACATTAGTGGAGCCCTTAGGATCTTTGCTTGATTACCAGCGATGTGATGGCCGTCACACTAGTGGGGCTGGGTAATCTATAAGCACATCCTTATGCAGGTCCCTGGTCGCAGGACTATCGAGACAGGGCATCGATACTCCGGAGTAGACCAGCGCATGCGCTTCTCATCCCAGTGTGGGAGACGGTCTGTCCCACGGCCGTCAGTACGTCGTACTTGAGATAGTATGCGGGTGCTCGTTAGGTTACGGGTACACTGGACAGGACTCGTCGGGAACTGACTAGTTGGTATTATGCCTATCGTCAGTTATCAGTTCCTAGGTGACATGAGTACAGCTTAGTCCGCTGACTTGACACTGTCACTTCGCCTCGAGTGTGTTCCCACTGTACTTTGATCACTACCCTACCACGGCTCAAAGGAGTCGTGCAAACAGGTAGTGGTTGGGTGCAGTCCCGAAGCACTTGGAGGCAGTGACGGTTAGACAGGATTCGTCTCTCCCGGTATTGGGGGTTGACATCGCGCTGTGTCTAGGAGAGCCATTACACGAGTAGTCCCTGGCTAGGGCAAACGAGATATACTGGTAGGTTTCCAGTGTTATCTCAGGGTGTTTTGGGCTTCGCTCCGGCACGACTTGTACCGCTATTGGGGGACTGACGTTTACCGCCCCCTAGGCCCGCCATGCGATGTATCAGACGAACAGACCGGACTGTACGGAGAATGTCACACTCAGGCTCAGTAGGAGTTCAGATGGGTTTTGCCTCGTCGGTCTTCTTGTCGGCATTACCTGGGGACCGTTACACACAGCTAGTGCCGCTTGCGGTCTGTGGTTAAACCCACTGTCAGCGTAGTGTCGAGTCTTTAGAGTCCCACACAAAAAGCTTTTCGCCTTTAGGCAAAAGAGTAGAGGTCGCATGGTATTGCGACAGGTCGCATGGTTTTGCGACAGGGTTCGGTCACATCCGTGCACTTGTGCACGTACAGTGTCCGGACAGTTTACACTAGCGGGCTTTGGTTTAAGCCAGATCCTAGTGTACCTTTTGGGATTGGATTTATCCAGTGTGCATTCGTGTTCCTCGGAATGCGGATGCGGGTGCGTATGCACAGTTGACAGGGAGACAGAGGCAGCAGATTCTCATTAGGGTTGTTGACAGTTGACCGTTGACTATTTGACTTTTTGTTCAACCCTAATGAGAATATGATATGTGATTAACTATTATATTAATTAAGTATTATGGTGACATGGTTGTTGACTTGTTGACTTTGTTGACTTGTTGACTTTTGTTGACTTGTTGACTTTGTTGACCGGTTGACTAGGCTTGACTAGTTGACCATCATGATAACCATAGCCATCATTTCATGGCAAAGACTTTTGTTTGCTTGCTCATTTGTGTAAAATGAGTGCATGAAATGATATGGTTATGGTTACTTCAACCATCACATAAGATTTTTTTTAGTATGATGAGTTATCATGACTTTGGATTATGAGAGGGTTACAAGAAAAAGAGTTGCTCATTCTTTCTTGCTCATTCTCGCTCTTGTTCTTGAGCTCTCTTGTTTTGCTCTCACCCTCTTGCTCTTTTTCCCTCTCTTTAATCTATGGTTCTCTTGTCTCATGAGTTGAGAATCAAGAACCATAGATAAAATCCCACACAAACTATTCTCTACTCATTCTAGTTCACAAGGTTTAGCAAACCGAGTGAACTAGTTTCTTCAAAGAACGAAGAAGGAGCCAAAGGTTGGAGCTTTCAGGTGGATCTATCTTCGGCGTACGGAGACGACGGGAAGAAGCCAATCCGGACCACCATCGGAGCTTGAAGACGAAGGAGTTCAAGACAAGCAAGGTATAACCCCCTAACCGAGTAGCTAAAAACTCGTAGTTAGGTTGCTTGATAGATGTTTAACCAAGATCCGGGTTTTAGGTCCATGTTACCACCTCCGTAAAAATCGTTTTTTACCAAATTCCGCATTCCCGAAAGTACCGGGAGAGGTAGCATGGACTTACAGTGGTATCAGAGCCTAGTTAAACTCTATCTAACATGTTAGCAAGTAACTAGAAGATCGATCAAAGAAAAAGTCCCGAAAACGACCCCCAAAAATTCGAGTTTCTGTCGATTTTTTTACTGTTCAAAAGTTGATTATTTTAACACCTAAAATCGACTCAGGCTTTTGTGTGAATAACCACCAAAGATGGTCCCACGATCGAGTCAAAGCGCCGCGGAAACGCGGCGGGAGCACTCTCCCGCCGCGGATCCGCGGCCGAGTTGACTCGGCCGAGGACAATCTTTGGTGCAGTGTTATTCTGGGGGTATTTTGCGATTTTTAGTATATGTGTTTTCTGCCCAGATTTTCCAGAACAAAAATTTTATTTTGGGGTCCCGAAAATCCGTATTTTTGATCGAACTTCTAAAAGACTTGAGCTAACGGGTTTTCTGTAATGTGATATTTGTATTGAACGTCTACTAATCGCTATATATCGATTAGTGGGGGTTATACAAATCTGTGATCTGTAATGTTGCTGGAATGTGTATATGAATATGTTGGATTGTCGCGGGTGAATAGCCGGGGGTTGTGAGACGAGAGTTTTCTTTTCTTTCAATTCATGTAAATTTGTAAATTGATGTAATAATTATTTGTATGGCCGCACAACCGGGTCGGGGTTGTAGCCGTCATTGTATAATTACTTTTTACTGTTTTTGCTCCTAGGATAGACCCATGGAGGGGGTGCACAAACTACCAGGTATGCCGAAGTGTCGAGTGGCCTACTCATGGAGATGAGGGAGGTTACTACGCTTCGGGTACTTGGCGGGTAGTTTGCCGCACCCGTAGGGATCTTGGGTGGGGTATTTGGCTATTCACCGCGACCGTGTAATCTGTCTTTCGTTACAGGCTCGTACGAATTACAGATTCCTAGTATATCCAATGTATTCATCTGTGATCTGAAATGTTTATCATTGCAGTATATCTATATATGATATTATTTAGGCGTTACTTATGTTTTACAGACGCGCTAGCCCAGCCCCCGCTCTGTCGTTAGTTAAGTAACCTAACGGGTAATGACGGGGCCCCGTGGCGAATGCGAATGGCATAAGCGTACGTCATATTTTGGTTGTTTTCTGCAATGGTAGGATTAAATGATGGGATGCATTAAAAGAACTAATGCAAGAATATCACGCATTAAAAGAACTAATGCAAGATAATAAACCAAGTTAAAGTCGTTGGAACACTTTCGAAAAACCACTCGGTTCTTTTCAAAAACAACTTTTAAATACGGAGCTTGAGCCACTCCTTTTAAAAGCTATCTCGTTCCATCGACTATATCAAGTTCACTACGTTCACGGTTTTGCCAAAACCATCCGTAGCCCTCCGTCGTTTCACATGAATAGTCAATAGTATTCAAGCTGTGTATGTTGGCCAAAGTCAAGGCACAGTGATTGGTAGCTATTGGGTGTTCATGTGTAGCATAGATAGATGCGTTGGTTTGGGACAGTCGTACTGCCATTTTGGCCAAAGTCAAGGGTAGGTACGGATGGATCCAAATTAACCTGGATAATGACGGGTAGAACTTGACATGTGACTTATGATATTTTGGCCAAAGTCAAGGTCATAAGAGCATGGGGCAAAAATCCACATCAGGAGTTTCATAAGTACTGAAACTTGCTAGATTTGCATACCATTTGGAGTGTGATGATTCTGGTAGGATTCCTTCAGTTTCATCACGCGATGATATTTGGATCCCGATCCTACTGTGAGTATATGCTACTCCTCGGGAAATTTCTCACTTAACGATCAATGCTATAAACCAAGTAGGTGTCTAGAAAGGTGTTAGCGGGGCTACGCCCCTAGGGAAAAGAGGTTCTTTAATTAAGGAACTTCGCGAAAGCGTTGGAAAACCTCCCTCGAAGTACCGACACCGGCCTGGCTAAACGGTTAAGCAAGTATTGTACGGTGGGATTGATCCCGACTAATTCTTCCTTTATGGTTTGAGGAGGGATTCGAGAAACAGTGGGAGCCATCCTGTTTAGACAAACTAAAAACCACTCTAAACTTGCAAGAGCATCATGCTGAGTGTTTCTTCTTCTCTCTCCTAATTGCAGCGACCAAATCGACATGACTGGACTTAAGTTACTCCTAGATAAAAACAAACTGACAGGGCCAAACTACAAAGATTGGCTCAGGAATGTCAAGATAGCAATCACTTACGACAAGCTGGGGTATCTTCTTACCACCAAAGCTCCCCCTGCCCCTGGTCCCACTTCCAGCGTCGCGGATAAGGAAATCCGCAAGACTTGGGAGATTGATAGCGCGAAGGCCAAGTGCCTCGTACTTGCCTCGATGGACAAAGAAAATCAGAGGAGGCACGAGAATATGGACCTTGAATCCATATTTCTCCATACAAAAGAACTGTATGGAGAGCAATCTCGTATCGCAAGATACGAAGCGTCGAAAAAGTTATTTTCGGCAAGAATGGCCGTCGGATCATCAGTAGCCGAGCACGTGCTAAAGATGATCGGTTACATTGAGGAGCTCGCGGACCTAGGGATCACATTGGAGAGTGAACTATATACGGATATAGTTCTCCAGTCCCTTCCTTCCACTTACGCCCAGTTTATACTGAACTTCAACTTACAAGAAAAAGAGGTTGAACTTTCAGAGCTCCTCAACATGCTGAGGAGCGCAGAGGGCACCCTACAGAAAGGTAGGGAAACATCCACTTTGTTTGTAGGAGGATCATCTTCTTCTAGGTCCAAGGCGAAAGCCAAGGGAAAGAAGAAGAAAGCCCCCGCCAAACCAAGGGGCGGTGTTAGTAAAGTGGATACGAAGGGAAAAGCCAAAGCAACAAAGATAGCGGGGAAGCTTGTGGATAAGGAAGAATGCTTCTATTGTCATAAGAAAGGACACTGGAAGAATGATTGCAGGGCCTGGAAGGCCAGAACACAGGAATTGAAGCAGGTTGCAGCTTCAGCTTCAGGTGTGTATGTTATTGAAAACTGTCTTTCAATAAACTCTACTTCCTGGGTATTGGATACCGGATCAGGATCTCATATCTGTAATTCTTTGCAGGCATTGAGAAACCGTAGTGTTTTGAAAGCAGATGACATGACCCTCAGAGTTGCGAACGGAGCTAGCATGGATGCTAAAGCCGTGGGGGACTATCACCTGGGAATGTCAGATGGACATGTTTTGGTTTTGCGTAATTGCTTTTTTGTACCCAACGCAACTTGTAATATCATTTCTGTATCTTTATTTTCTAAAGAAGGTTATGAATTTGCGTTTGTAAGTAATGTTGTAAACATTCGCCTTAATCAAGCTTTGATTGGGTCAGGTACATTGAGTAATGGTATATACGTATTGAACCAACTACAGATTTTCAATGTCCAGAATACACACAAAAGAAAGTCTCCAGAAATAAATCAGACTTTCTTGTGGCATTGTAGACTGGGTCACATCAATGAGAGAAGGTTGACTAAGTTACATACAGAAGGATATTTGAATGCGTTCGAATATCAATCATATGCCACTTGTCAATCTTGTCTCAAGGGAAAGATGACAAAGACTCCGTTTACTGGACATGGAGTAAGAGCGAGTGAGCTCTTGGGACTCGTACACAGTGACGTGTGCGGTCCAATATCTACACATGCGCGAAGCGGTTATTCTTACTTCATTACTTTTACGGATGACTTCTCAAGGTACGGTTATGTCTTCTTAATGAAACATAAGTCCGAAGCCTTTGGAAAATTCCAGGAGTATAAGAATGAAGTAGAGAAACAGACCAGCAAAAGTATTAAGATTCTAAGATCGGATCGAGGTGGAGAATACTTAAGTGCCGAGTTCCTGGACTATTTAAAAGAGAACGGAATTCTCTCTCAGCTTACTCCTCCATACACCCCGCAACATAACGGTGTATCGGAGAGACGGAACCGCACCCTATTGGATATGGTGCGGTCCATGATGAGTAACGCTGAGTTACCGCGATCATTCTGGGGATATGCGCTAGAATTTGCCGCATACCTTTTGAACCGAGTTCCCACTAAGACTGTGCCTACCACGCCATTTGAGATGTGGTATGGGAAGAGACCCCATCTTAATCACATTAAGACATGGGGAAGTCCAGCTTTTGACAAAAAGCAGCATGCGGACAAGCTCGAGGCACGCTCAGTACTGTGTAAGTTTGTGGGATATCCAAAGAATTCCAAGGGATATTTCTTCTACTGCGAAGAGGAACAAAAAGTTCTTGTTTCTCGTCATGCCCACTTTCTAGAACACCAGTTCTTAGAAAAGGAAATAAGTGGGAGCGCAGTAGAACTGGAAGAAATTCCAGAACCACGGACTATTACTGAAAGTTTAGTGGAACCAGAGGGTTCGGAAGAACAGGACATTCCTACGCCGCTCCGCAGGAGTAGTAGGCAGTCTCATCCGCCCGAGAGAAATGGAGTCTACTAGCTTCCAGCAGGCCGTTCAGAGACGGGGATAGAGAGGATTGCATCATAGATTATGATGAGCCTACTAGCTTCCAGCAGGCCGTTCAGAGCGTTGACTCAGTGAAATGGCAGGATGCAATGCGGACCGAAATGGAGTCCATGTACACCAACAAGGTATGAACGTTGGACATTGCTCCAGACGGGGTAAAACCCGTAGGATGCAAGTGGATCTTCAAAAGGAAGATTGGTGTAGATGGACAGGTTGAGACCTATAAAGCTAGGCTGGTAGCAAAGGGTTTTCGTCAAAGACCTGGCTTGGACTATGACGAAACCTTTTCTCCAGTAGCCATGCTGAAATCCATTCGGATCCTTCTTGCCATTGCTGCCTTCCACGATTATGAGATCTGGCAAATGGACGTAAAGACCGCTTTTCTAAATGGAAATTTAGAGGAGTGTGTCTATATGGACCAACCAGAGGGTTTCATTCAGAGTGGGAGCAACGGAAAGGTGTGCAAGTTGCTTAAGTCCATCTATGGACTAAGGTAGGCATCGCGGAGTTGGAACATCTGCTTTGATGAGACGGTCAAAGAATTTGGCTTTATCAAAAATCCAGATGAACCATGCATCTATAGTAGATTTGTAGCGAGAACTGTAGTATTCCTCGTTTTATACGTGGATGACATTCTCTTAATAGGAAATGACATTCCTATGCTACAATCTGTCAAGGGGTTCTTGTCACACAGGTTCTCCATGAAAGACCTGGGTGATGCCTCATACATTCTGGGTATCCGGATCTACCGTGACAGATCCAAGAGGATATTAGGACTTTCTCAGTCCAGGTACATCGACACCGTGCTGAAAAGATTCAGTATGGAATATTCCAAGCGCGGTAACCTACCGGCTTGTCACGGGATCACCCTCTCTAAAGAGATATCTCCCAAGACTGATTTGGAGAGGGATCGCATGTCTATTATACCCTACGCTTCTGCGGTAGGCTCTATAATGTATGTGATGTTGTGTACCAGACCGGATGTAGCTTATGCACTGAGTGTGGTAAGCCGGTATCAGTCAAACCCTGGGGAGAAACACTGGATAGCGGTAAAGAACATTCTCAAGTACCTGAGAAGGACTAAGGAGATGTTCTTGGTGTATGGCGGAAAAGACCTCCAGATTGAGGCCTTTGCTGACTCCAGCTTCCAGAGTGACAAGGATGATTCCAAGTCCATGTCGGGTTTTGTCTTTACCCTCAATGGAGGGGCGGTGTGTTGGAAGAGTTCCAAACAGGAAACCATTGCAGACTCGACGATGGAAGCGGAATACATCGCTTCATCTGATGCCGCAAAAGAAGCTGTCTGGATGATGAAGTTCTTGAAAGAACTTCAGGTGGTTCCGTCCATTGTTGATCCAATACCTCTGTATTACGACAACAACGGGGCTATAGCTTTAGCGAAGGAACCCAGGTCCCATCAGAGATCCAGGCACATCTTGAGGCGGTATCACCTGATCAGGGAGATCGTGGATCGCCAGGAGATCGAGGTTCGGAGAGTCGCTTCAGAAGATAACACCGCAGATCCATTCACCAAGGCCCTACGCCAGACTCAGTTCGAGCGGCTGATCGAGATGATAGGTCTTCGATACGCCAGTACATGGCCTTAGTGCAAGTGGGAGATTGTTAGTGTATATGCCCTAGAGGCCATTACTGTATCATACTAGTTTGTATATTACTTAATGGAAGCTTGGGATATTCACCTTGTATATACAATCTTGCTCAAAATAGTAGTATGCTACTTGGTTTGTTTCTACTTCAATGTGTACATGTGTTTATTTTTGTATATCGCCTATACACATTAGTGGAGCCCTTAGGATCTTTGCTTGATTACCAGCGATGTGATGGCCGTCACACTAGTGGGGCTGGGTAATCTATAAGCACATCCTTATGCAGGTCCCTGGTCGCAGGACTATCGAGACAGGGCATCGATACTCCGGAGTAGACCAGCGCATGCGCTTCTCATCCCAGTGTGGGAGACGGTCTGTTCTACAGCCGTCAGTACGTCGTACTTGAGATAGTATGCGGGTGCTCGTTAGGTTACGGGTACACTGGACAGGACTCGTCGGGAACTGACTAGTTGGTATTATGCCTATCGTCAGTTATCAGTTCCCAGGTGACATGAGTACAGCTTAGTCCGCTGACTTGACACTGTCACTTCGCCTCGAGTGTGTTCCCACTGTACTTTGATCACTACCCTACCACGGCTCAAAGGAGTCGTGCAAACAGGTAGTGGTTGGGTGCAGTCCCGAAGCACTTGGAGGCAGTGACGGTTAGACAGGATTCGTCTCTCCCGGTATTGGGGGTTGACATCGCACTGTGTCTAGGAGAGCCATTACACGAGTAGTCCCTGGCCAGGGCAAACGAGATATACTGGTAGGTTTCCAGTGTTATCTCAGGGTGTTTTGGGCTTCGCTCCGGCACGACTTGTACCGCTATTGGGGGACTGACGTTTACCGCCCCCTAGGCCCGCCATGCGATGTATCAGAGGAACAGACCGGACTGTACGGAGAATGTCATACTCAGGCTCAGTAGGAGTTCAGATGGGTTTCGCCTCGTCGGTCTTCTTGTCGGCATTACCTGGGGACCGTTACGCACAGCTAGTGCCGCTTGCGGTCTGTGGTTAAACCCACTGCCAGCGTAGTGTCGAGTCTTTAGAGTCCCACACAGAAAGCTTTTCGCCTTTAGGCAAAAGAGTAGAGGTCGCATGGTATTGCGACAGGTCGCATGGTTTTGCGACAGGGTTCGGTCACATCCGTGCACTTGTGCACGTACAGTGTCCGGACAGTTTACACTAGCGGGCTTTGGTTTAAGACAGATCCTAGTGTACCTTTTGGGATTGGATTTATCCAGTGTGCATTCGTGTTCCTCGGAACGCGGATGCGGGTGCGTATGCACAGTTGACAGAGAGACAGAGGCAGCGGATTCTCATTAGGGTTGTTGACAGTTGACCGTTGACTATTTGACTTTTTGTTCAACCCTAATGAGAATATGATATGTGATTAACTATTATATTAATTAAGTATTATGGTGACATGGTTGTTGACTTGTTGACTTTGTTGACTTGTTGACTTTTGTTGACTTGTTGACTTTGTTGACCGGTTGACTAGGCTTGACTAGTTGACCATCATGATAACCATAGCCATCATTTCATGGCAAAGACTTTTGTTTGCTTGCTCATTTGTGTAAAATGAGTGCATGAAATGATATGGTTATGGTTGCTTCAACCATCACATAAGACTTTTTTTAGTATGATGAGTTATCATGACTTTGGATTATGAGAGGGTTACAAGAAAAAGAGTTGCTCATTCTTTCTTGCTCATTCTCTCTCTTGTTCTTGAGCTCTCTTGTTTTGCTCTCACCCTCTTGCTCTTTTTCCCTCTCTTTAATCTATGGTCCTCTTGTCTCATGAGTTGAGAATCAAGAACCATAGATAAAATCCCACACAAACTATTCTCTACTCATTCTAGTTCACAAGGTTTAGCAAACCGAGTGAACTAGTTTCTTCAAAGAACGAAGAAGGAGCCAAAGGTTGGAGCTTTCAGGTGGATCTATCTTCGGCGTACGGAGACGACGGGAAGAAGCCAATCCGGACCACCATCGGAGCTTGAAGACGAAGGAGTTCAAGACAAGCAAGGTATAACCCCCTAACCGAGTAGCTAGAAACTCGTAGTTAGGTTGCTAGATAGATGTTTAACCAAGATCCGGGTTTTAGGTCCATGTTACCACCTCCGTAAAAATCGTTTTTTACCAAATTCCGCATTCCCGAAAGTCCCGGGAGAGGTAGCATGGACTTACACTAACAGGACGACTCGCTAAATGGGCCCTCCTCTTGATGGAGTTCTCGATAATCTATCGACCCCTCAAGGCGGTGAAAGTCCAGGCCATCGCCAACTTCCTCGCCGAGCATCCCATACCTGCCGATTCACCCCTAAATTGCGAATTGCCAGACGAGCAAGCGTTTGACACAATCGATGGGGAGAAAGGAGAGAGTAACACCCGGTGGGAGCTCTACTTCGACGGGGCATCTTCCATGAAGAAACGAAAGCACAGTGCCCCCATAATCAAGTCTGGGGTAGGCCTCATCTTCGTGACTCCACAAGGAGGAATAATGCACTTTGCCTTTTCCCTAACAGAGCCGAGGACAAACAATGAAGCCGAATATGAAGTTTTGATAGTAGGACTTGAGATCGCTATCGACATGGGGATCGAAAACCTCCTTATATACGTAGACTCTCAGCTGGTCGTTAGCCAAGTAAACGGCGATTATCAAACGTGCAAACCAGAATTGGTGAAGTACGGCGAGAGAGTGCAACAATTGCTGATTCAAATCCCTGCCTACGCCTTGGAAAGCATACCGCGTGCAGAAAATAGCAAAGCAGATGCGTTAGCCAAACTTGCTAAAGAACTGGATGACGAAAACCTCGATGACGTAAGGATCGTTGTGCAAAGCCATCGGGTTCTCGCACCGGCAGAAATATCTCCGGAGTCGTTTGAAGAAAAGGAAGCGACCAAGCAAGCGACCCTACAGATAGAGGACCAGGAAAAGGTCAAGGATTGGAAAGAAGTCTTTATAGACTACTTCAAATCCCGTCGAACACCTGAAGATGCGTCCTCAAGACATCAGCTCATGAAACGAGCTCTATCCTTCGCCTTCGTCAATGACACTATATATAAGAGATCATTTGATTCTCTATGGCTAAGATGCCTGGGACCTAAAGAAGCAAGGAGAGTCGTCCAAGAAACTCACGACGGACTCTGCGGTTCTCATCAAGCTGGGCCGAAGATGAAGCTGAAGATCAAAAGGATAGGCTACTATTGGCCCACAATGATCCAATGCTGCCTCGAATATGCGAAGCAGTGCCACTCGTGCCAGATTCACGGGGACTTTATCCACCAGCATCCAAATCCGCTACATCCAACGGTGGCTAGCTGGCCGTTCGAAATATGGGAAACTGACATAATCGGGCCCATTGAACCAGCATCGTCCAGAGGCCATCGGTTCATACTGGTGACAACTGATTACTTCTCCAAGTGGGTAGAAGCAGTACCACTAAGAGAAGTGAAGATGGAGAATATCCTCCATTTCTTCAAGACACACGTCATCTATCGGTTCGGCACTCCGCGGCGGATTATCTCCGATAACGGGCCGGCCTACAGAAGTCACAAAATCAGCCGCTTCGCGCAACAACATAATATAGACTGGAGATACTCTTCGATCTATAATCCCCGAGCTAACGGTCTGGCTGAGGCTTTCAACAAGACCTTGACAAAGATCGTGAAAAAGACGGTGTCCAAGAATAAGAGGGACTGGCATGAAAGATTACATGAAGCTCTCTAGGCGTATCGAACTAAGTTGACAACGGCCACAAACACAACACCATATGCATTGGTATTTGGCACTGAAGCGGTACTCTCCTTGGAGATAGAGCTACCCTCCTTATGAGTGGGGGTCCATTACGAGCTAACAGACGAAGAGAACGCTCATCTTCGGCTTGAAGAGCTCGATGCCCTCGATGAAACTCGTCTTATGGCGCGGCAAAACTTGGAGGCTTACAAAGCAAAAATGACGTGCTCATACGAGAGATTGACTAGGTCGAGAACATTCCGCCAAGGCAAACTCGTGCTAGTGGTCAGGAGAGCTATGATTCCTAATCGTGCCAAACGGGGGAAATTCGAGCCGAACTATAAAGTCCCGTACATCATAGACAAAGTCTACCAGGGTGGGGCTTACTTGCTCATGGACATGCATGGCGAAAAACCCTTCAGGCCAATAAACGGCCGTTTCTTGAAGAAATACTACGCCTGACCGAGACGTCAATAAACTACTACGGACCGCAGCATCCCAAGGCTGACACAAAAAAAATGGTACGTCCATAAGCGAGATGGGCACGGATGAAAACCCAAAAGGGATCCGTGAGTAAAAACAGCAGGGCTACCGGCGAGTTTGTGAAAACCTGAAAGGGCACAATCTCGTTAAAAGACACTTGCATGGTCCTCTCGACCCTGTAAAGAAAATACCTGCGTGAGATCCTTACGACTCATAAGGGAGCAACACACTTAGGAATCCCCACGATTCCTAAGGAGAAAACACACTTACGAGATTCTCACAACTCGTAAGGAGAATTCCCCTTTGAGACCCTCACGGCTCATAGGATTCAAAAGCCTTAAGCTACAGGGATCTGAACCTGTTCTTAAGCCATCACATTCCCCGTTTTTCCTTACAAGCGGTTCAATGTTGACCCTTGTATACAATCCACGGGCACGAATAAACATTTTCCTAACAAAGTCCCACCAGCGACTAGGGATAGGCTCACACGGTGAACGACCCTTGTAAGCCCTCTCGACTTATATAGAGAAAACACTCTTGTAAGATCCTTACGACTTATAAGAGAACATACACTTAAGAATCCTCACGATTTTTAAGGAGAAAATGCACTTACGAGATCCTCACGACTCGTAGGGAGAAACACTTTTATGAGACCTTTACGGCTCATAAAGTCAAAAGCCTTAGTCAACAGAATCCTAACCCTGTTTGCTAAAACACCTTTGTTCGACATCGACAGAGGCAAATGATGATTCTCTCTTGGCAATGTCCCAGTAGTAGCGATGTTGATGCCTAAATTGGTATCAAATTTCAAGCCCTTTCACGGCAAATGATGATTCGCTCCTGGAAATATTCCAGTCGCAGCGATGCTGATGCTAAGATTGGCACCAGATTCTAAGTTCCACACTCGCGATAAAAATCAGCGAGCCAAAAATGTATATGAAATAGTCGAAATGATAGGGCAACTTGCAACAAAATAAGCAAGTAAAATATATGCATACAAAATAACCGAGATGATTGGGCAACTCGCAATAAAAAGCAGCGAGTAAAAAAAATAGCCGAAATGATTGGGCACCGCGAAAAATAGCCGAAATGATTGGGCAATCGCGACTTTCGCGATATAAAAAGCTGAAATGATAGAACATCGCGGAAAGAAATATAAAAAAAATGAAAAATGAAATGAAATGAAACTTTTTGCCCTACAGGTGAGTTCACATCGATCCCTATATACAATCCAGGGGCACAAAAAAAGAGGGAACCATATCATCCCACCAGACTCCGTCAGAAAGAGAGCCAAGTCTTGATGGCAACATCTGCAACCTAGATATCAACAATGGCATTTCGTCTCGTTACAGCAGACGCAACGTCAGCCAAGCAGAGCCACGGCAAAGTCCCTAGTTCCAAATCTCGACGGTTCACAGGCAACCTAGAGACCACCTCGACATTCGTCTCGTTACAGTAGACGCAACGTCAGCAAAGCGGAGCCACGGCAAAGTCCCTAGTTCCAAATCTCGACGGTTCACAGGCAACCTAGAGACCACCTCGACATTCGTCTCATTACAGCAAACGCAACGTCAGCAAAGCGGAGCCACGGCAAAGTTCCTAGTTCCAAATCTCGACGGTTCACAGACAACCTAGAGACCACTTCGACATTCGTCTCGTTACAGCAGACGCAACGTCAGCAAAGCGGAGCCACGGCAAATTCCCTGAAGGGATTTCCTTAGCACCACTACAAGGGTTTGGTAACACCACACATGCCATATTAAAAATTTATAGGGTGCTAAAGAAACTATCCTAAGGATCAAACTAGAAAAGCTAGGGTAACACTAAACTTTAACACAATCCACAAGTAGTAAAGTACTAGGTTTAGAGAATACAACCTTTGTAGCTCCCTTCGCTAGACTCCTTGGCTACTTGAGAGTTGAAAGAAGCTTGCTTAAGATCCTTCAAGTCCACGACGATCCACCCGGAGTCCTCTTTGTCCAAGCTCAAAGCTCCACTTGATCAAGATGATGAAGTTGAAGCTAACACTCTAAACTAGTGGGCAAGAGTAGTATAGAATGATGATGTGGTTGATTTCTCACTTCAAAACCCTAACTTGGTCACTCTTTTGTTCATTATCAAAACCTAGAGAGCAAGAGAGTGAGGAAGAAGAAGATGGCAAATGAAAGAGCTCAAGATAATGATAAGCTTAAGGATAAAAATGAGAATAGAAAATATATATATATTCTTGTTCTCATCTTTAACTCTAGTTAATAAATATCTAGATATTTCTTTTGGTGCAAGAATGGCCATGGAAAAATAACCCATGGTTAACTAAAGGTTTAGTGGATGAATAAAATAATTAACTATTTCCATTTCCACTAGCCCCAAAAATAAATATCAACATATTTATTAAGGTGTGAGTCTTATATTGCCACCATCCAATGTATCAACAACCTATTGGATATAGTGCCCTCAGAGTCAATTATTGGATCACAGGCACGTGATTGCAATGATTGAGGGAGAACCTATACCGGTAGGACAGTCTTACTCAAGATGATAGTATGATATCCGGTTTATCTTTATCATCGTGTACATGCTTTAGGTGACATTAGAGGTCACTATTGCACGTTGATAGAGCCCATAGGATTCTTGCTTGACGGCCAGAAGTATGATGGCGATTATATACGTAGGAGCTGTGGTCTATAAGCACATCCTTAAAAGGTCCCTAGTCGTGGGAGTTTCGAGACTGGGAATCAATACTCCATTAGTAGACTAGTGTATACAGTCGAGACCCTGACGAAGGGCGGTGGCCGGTCTCACAAGCCATTGGGGTCAGTTGGTTCACCTAAGATGTATGCAGGTGCTCATTGGGTTATGAGTACACCGGACATGACTCGCCGGGAACATGCTAGTTGGTATTATACCTGACGTCAGATAGCAGTTCTTTGGTGACATGTGTACAGGTTAGTTCATCGACCTGAGATCGTCATTTATCTCGTGTGAGTTCCCACCGTGCTTTGATTACTACCCTACCACGGCTTAAAGGAGTCGTGCAAATAGGTTTTAGTTGGGTACAGTCCCGAGCCACATGGAGGCAGTGAGCGGATTGGCAGGGGTTTCGTCTCTCCCGGTATTGGGGGTGAGATCACGCTGTCTCTAGGAGAGCCATTACACGAAGTCCTTGGCCAAGGCAGGAGATTTACTGGTAGGTATTCCAGTAGTATCTCAGGGTATTCTGGGCTGCACTCCGACACGACTTGTACCGCTTTTGGGGGTCTGACTTTTACCAACTCCCTAGGCCCGACATGCGATACTCATAGACGAACGGACCGGACTGTACGGATATTGTCACTGACAGGCTCCGTAGGGTGTCAGGATGAGTTCGCTCATCGACCTCCCTTTTGGTCAATACCTGGTAGCCCGTTATGTACGGCTAGTACCACTGACGTGCTAGTGGTTAAATCCACAGCCAAAGTATTGACGAGTCTTTAGAGTCCCCCACAGACAGTTTCTCAAGTTTCGGACGAAACGTTGTAGAGGCCGTATGATATATGGCAGGGTTCGATCATATACGTGCAGTACTGCACGAATCATAATCGGACGGATCATACTAGTGGGCTTTAGTTTAAATCGGATCCTAGTATTAGATTTGTTGGATTACTTTAGTCTCATCGCATTCGCATTCAGTCGGAATGCGGATGCAGGTATGTATATACAGATGAAGGGTATCCTTGTGATCCGTCACGAGTTTACTTTAGATGTTGCCGTATCTTTTTGTTGTTGTAAACATTTGGGTTAATGTTTACAAATGGAAATAATGAGCTAGAAATCATGATTAGGAGCATTAATTGTGACACATGCACAGGTGGTGACTCATGGTCTCTTTCTTTGTGCATGTGTCACATTATATGATTGATTTATGGTTGATATGATAAGAGGAGAGAGGAGGAGCAGCCATATGAGTGTTTTGCTCTTGTATTTTTAGATCTCACACTCTCATTTTATCATAAGACAACATAAGAAAAAGAAAGGCTTCTTCTTCTTCTTCTTGCTCTAGCTCACAACCTCCATTGATGGCATCATCTCCAACCTCCATCCATACACTCTCATGTGTTGAGAATCAATGGATGCTTGAGACAAAGTGAATACACACATTCTCTACTTCACCTTGGACACGTCAGCTAGCGAACTTCGTTCCCGAGTTGCTTCGGATGAAGCGGGAGCCCGTAAAAAGACTCGATGATGTGGTGCCCTTTCCGACGAGGAGACCGGAGCTCGGAGATGCTGCGAGGAGCTCGGGATGGTGGCCAAAGACCGAAGGACACGGATCGATCGGTATAGCTTTTCTATCCCTTCTCTAGTTTGCTAGTTATAGGTTAATGGTTCGATCTGGGATTAAAGTCTGCGATCGCCGGTTTCAAGTTTTGAAAAGGTTTCGTTTCCGCGTTTTGGCCTCGGACAGACGGCCGGGGCGCTACCGTAGACTTACATGGTATCAGAGCCACGCCATTAACCTTTACTAGCTTGTTCTAACGTATTTAAAACATCGATCGAACGAAATTTCCAAAACCGCGATTCCAATTTTGCAGTTTCTGTCGAATTTTTTTTGTCGTCGAAAAATTATTTTGAGTATTGCAGAAAATCAGGCAGGCTTTTTTAAGAACACTGCAGAAATTTTGTAGAAAGAGCGCACTGTAGCGCCACGGAACTGCTGCCGTACCCACGTTTTGGCCGCAGTTCCGCCTCAGTACTGTAGCTACTATGCACCAAATTTTCTACAGTGGTCTCTGAGTTGGAATTGGGGTTTCTGATATTTTTAGTTTTGGCCCAGATTATTTTGAGTACTGGGAATTGTGCTTGGGGCCTATTTCGGGAAATTTTGTCGATCGAAAATTTTAAATATATTAGTTCACAGTGCTTACTTTATATCTGCGACCGTGAATGTCATTCAAGCGGTAAATCTTGTCTAATTGCTATAGTTCTTTTAAACAGATTTGCGAACGTGACATTCACGTTGATGTTCTGTGTTGTGCTGTGATGTTGCGGATTTGTCGTGGTGGATAGCCTGGATGCAATGGTAGTACAGTTTGGTTGTATTTGTACATTTGATATTGCGGGGCGAGCATCCGACATGTGGACTGCCGTCACTGCCTGTTTGTATATTATTCTTTTGGGGCACGACCGGGCTGAGGTCGATGTACCCGTTGTATATTTTTACTTTCTGTACTAGGATTACCCCGCGGAGGGGTGCAGGTAGCCGGGTTCTAGAGGGCAACGGGCCCGCATCTCATGGCTTTGAGACGGAGGGGGCTTCACTCTAGAATTGGCGGGCTATTCGCCGCACTCGTAGGGGGTACAGGTTGACCCAAGGAGGGGTGCTCAAGTTACCAGATTCCGTGAAGTGCTGGGTGGTCCATTCACTTTGCTGTAGGGGCTGCCTCGCTTCAGGTTTTGGCGAGTAACTTGCCGCGCCCGTAGGGGTCTAGGATTTCATTGCACAGGCTATCCACACGACCAGGAGAACGTCGGGTTTCAGTAGCAGCTCTATGAAACCCGGGGATCCCAGATTATCTGTATTGTTCTGTGATGCTTATTACATTTCTGTGATGTTGCATTTATCATGCCTTGAGCGATTATTATATATTGATATATATACTAGTAGATGTTGTATATGTTTTACACCCGCGCTAGTCCAGTCCCCGCTCTGTCGTTAGTTAAGTAACCTAACGGGTGATGACGGGACCCGGTGGCGAATGCGGATGGCATATACGTACATCATATTTTCGTTCTTTATTGGTGTGATCAATTGATGGAACTGCATTAATTCGGATCAATGCAAGCTAAACAAACCTATTCTGATGTTGTTGGAACAATTTTTCAAAAAGCTGTTATTGCAAGGACGTTTTCTTTTGTTTTGCACAGTGGTATTCGGTTATGAATATCCAGCACCTCAGTTTACGATGCAAGGGCCGAGATCCCTTCACCGGGAGTGACCCCTTGGACAGAAGTTTGTGTCAGGGTAATAACCTCACTATAGTCGATTACTTTTTGTTTTGCATCGTGGTATTCAGTTAGAATATCCTGCACCTCATTCTACGGGGAAAGAGCCGAGATCCCTTCACCGAGAGTGACCCCTTTAGCAAAGGTTTTCGCCACTATATTTTTATAAAAAGCTATCTAGTTTCTTCAATGATATCAAGTTCATTACGTTAAAGGTTTTTCGCCAAAAACCATTCGTAGCCCTCCGTCATTTCAGAAAGGTAGCACTTAGTATTCATTCTATGTATGTTGGCCTTCGTCAAGGCATAGTGTTTGGTAACTATTTGTTACTTTTCTGTTGCATAGATAGATGCGTTAGTTTGGGACAGTCGTACTACTATTTTGGCCTTCGTCAAGGGTATGTACGGGTGGGTTCAAATTAACCTGAATAATAACGGGTAGAACTTGACATGTGACTTATGATATGTTGGCCTTCGTCAAGATCATAAGAGCATGGGGTAAAAATCACTTCGGGAGTTTCTAAAGAAACTGAAACTTGCCAGGCATGCGCATACCTTCTGGAGTGTGATAACGTGAGTGGATTCCATCACGTTGTCATGCGATGATAGTTGGATCTCGATTCCCACTGATGAGTTAATTTACTCCTCGGGTGATTCCGACTAATTCTTCTTTCAGGTTTGGAGGAGAATTTGAGGATACAGTGGGAGGTTTCCTGATTAGATAAATTGATAACCATTCTGATCTAGGTTAGAGTGCACGCAGAGTGTTTCTTTTCTCTCTCTCTTTGGCAGCGACCATGGCCCAACCCTAGACTATGACTCAGTGACCAAGTTAACTGAACCTTCTTAAAACACTGGCTTTTAGATTGTCTGAGTTGCATACCTCATTGCCACTCCTACTTTTACCCTTTTCTCCAGAATATCCCGTATTACTACGAACGTCCACTTCCATTGGATAAAACCATCGTATGGTTATATACGAACTCGAAGGAATTTATTCGAGGATGGTTTCCGGTTCTGGAGAAAACGAATAGGACAATTCAGTTGTCTTTTCCTTTTACCTTCTCTCAGGTTGCGAGTGCTCCTTGGATTAGGACGGTACACCTATTACGCTAATTGGATAGTCTTCATCCAAACC
This sequence comes from Agapanthus africanus, assembly GCA_030015575.1. Lineage (NCBI taxonomy): Eukaryota > Viridiplantae > Streptophyta > Magnoliopsida > Asparagales > Amaryllidaceae > Agapanthus > Agapanthus africanus. The sequence continues at coordinate 457,215,638 of JASDDO010000019.1, read as the reverse complement.
ATAGACAGGTGCCGAACGGTAGGGAATGAAGAAAACTAATTAGCCTAACGATGGTGTACAGAAGGTAATAAGTAAAGACAAATAAAGGGATTAGTAAGAGGGCAAAGTAAATTGCGACTGCTATCATTCACGACCAAACCAAATATTTCTTCGCCAATCCTACATCACCTTTGTATTTCTCCAGGACACTCCGTATCACTACGAAGATCCACTTTTATTTGGATACTCCATCATATGGTTATATACAAACTCGAAGGAACTTGTTCCAGTTCAGGGATGGATTCAGGTTCAGGAGAAATAGGAATAAGGTTTATTCAGTTGTCTTTTATCTTTACCTTCTCTCGGGTTGCGAGTGCTCCTAGGATTAGGACAGTACACCTATTACGCTTATTGGATAGTCTTCTTCCAAACCATAGGCTGGTGCCGAACGGTAGGGAAGGAAGAAAACCATTTAGGCTAAAGGGGTGTACAGAAGGTAATGACTAAAGACATATAAAGGGATTTGGAGAGATGGCAAAGAAATATACGATTACAGTTGTGAATTTGATAATGGAAGAGGCATTACTAGGAATACCAGAATACCCCTTCGAAACATATTTATGTTTCAGTTTCACTGTGTATTGTTAATAGAAAACTGATTTCCCAATTAGTCCTTGCTCCAGGGTATGTATTTACCAGGCATGATTCTCACATCTGTACGGTTTTACAGATGATGAGTGGGAGTAAGTTATTGGGAATTAGGTGATCATCCTCATTATATCGGGATTCGTTGTAATTGGTGATATTTGAGGAAATCGCCTGGGTTGTTTGCCGGACGGCAAATATTTGGTTTTGAATATTCGTTGTTATGCACCAATTTCAAATTGATATATCTGTACGTTTATTTTAATAAAGTGAGATATAACTTTTTGAAATTATGTCGATGACATTTACCTATATCAGTTGATGGTTAGGTAAGGAGCATTCAACAGCGGTGTAATTCTTCATAACCATAGTACAGTTTTCAACCTACGACACACAGGGAATAAGTTATTAAACTAAGGAGACTTATAGAGAGTATTGTATTTTGTCCAGTGTCCATGAGGACAGAGGGGTTGGTACTCGTACTATATTCTGTTTACTTATGACTTCTCTAGTTCTTAGACATGTGTTTCATAGAAATACAAGGTCCAAGTTTTGAGAAGTTATAGGTATATGAATAAAGTAGAGAACCAGGTATTGCAAGTATCAGGATTCTTCAAGATGATCGAAGATGTTGATACTTGTGTATGGTATTCAGTTGATAGTAATGATTTTGAGAACTTGCTTCTCTTTCAGGTTACTCATAATTGGATATACTCCTAAGTTGAGTAATGTTGATCAGACTCTCTCCATTTAGTTGACATGCACTGGAGACAGCTGCATGATTTGAATCTGGTTCCAATTAAATCAGTGCCTCTGTTTCTATATTGGATATAGAATAATTCATATCTTAATAATGTTAAGGTACGGGGAGTTGTCCGGCTTATGCTTAAAACCAGACTCTGGATAACTCAAGGCACGTTTCTGTAATGGCAGTTTGTGGGTTGACCCGGGCTATGACGAGGGTTGACTTTCTACCATCTGGAAGATCAATAGTAATATTGTTCTTGACTCGCCACAGTTTTAGTAAAATGGATTCTTTTTCAGAAAACAGTAGTGGGAGTATGGTAGAACTGGAAGTGATTCCAGAACCGCAAAATGATTACTGAAAATTTAATAGGACCTAAAGATTCAATCTGATTTTACATTCCATTAGCCACTTCGCAGATATGGTGGGTAACCTCAGGCACCCGAGAGGTACTCCAGTAGCCTCAAGGACGGTGACAGGGAGGTTCTTTTTTATCCAGACTTTCCATTGCTGTTGTTCCAGACTGTGAGACCCGGTAGGAGGATGAATATGGCATCGTTCTAAACTAGCTTTAGAAGTGTACGTGTATATGACTCTGCCAAAGGGTTATCGTAGTCAGTGGGAGAAGCGGAAGCATAGTGGACAAGTAACTTATGTTTATTTATAGACTAAAGCAGATATAGCGGAGATAGATCATCTATTTCTGAAGTGACAGTCATAGGTTTGACTTCATCAGAATAGGGGATGGATCTGTTAAGAAGGTAGTAGTGTGTGATGTCCTGGTATTTGGATGACATACACAGAGTAGGAAGTGAAATTCCTATACTACGGTCGGTTATACTTTGGTTGTCACACGGTGGTTTCTCCACAAAGGATATAGATATAATATCAGACATTCTGGTTACTAGATCTATAGTTTTAGATCTAGATTTGGGTAGTTTCCCAATCTGGGTACTTAGACAGCATTCTAAAGGTGTTTTAGAATGGACGACTCCTGCCACGGTAGTGTACCTGCAGGTGATGGAGTCACCCTCTCTAAAGGTGTCTTACAGACTAAAGGGGAGAGGGATGCGCATGATTGGCAGATCATTTGCTTAGACAATTGAATCAATCATAAGATGTCAAGTACCACACCAGATGTTGTTTTTGCAGTAGATGCAATAAGTTGATATTGATCCTATCCTGGAGAAACATTCGGAAGCAGTTTTAGAACATAAGTGGATATTCTAGGGATATGATAACGACAGCCTCTTTCGGGGACGGTTATCATTCCAGGCTTCCAAGATGACCTGGATGACAGAGTGACTGTCAGAGTTATAGTTTTCCCTCTGACGAGGGGCGGTAGTTTGGACAGGTGATCCAAGCGGAAACTGAGGGAGGCATGACGCAGGATACTGATTAAGTTCAGTTGACGATACAGTCTAAGAAGTTTGGATTTGGAGTTCATTTATGAGCTAGGTCCCATCAGATATCCAGACATATTCTAAGACAGGTATTGCTCATTTCGGGAGATGGATTTCTCCGCGAACTTGAGATAAACAGAGACATAGAAAGAAACATCAGAGCGGATCCACTCACTGAGGCTATTCCTCGAACGCAATAGTTTCGCAAACGGGATTTGTGAAACTGATTAGTAGAGGAGTTGGGTGTTCGGTATCACACGGGCTGTGAGTATGCAACATCGCAATAATTAGCCTTGAGTGCAAGTGGAAGATTGTTGGATATAGTGCCCTCAGAGTTAATTATTGGATCACAGGCACGTGATTGCAATGATTAAGGGAGGACCTATACCGGTAGGACAGTCTTACTCAAGATGATAGTATGCTATCTGATTTATCTTTATCATCGTGTATATGCTTTAGGTAACATTACAAGTCACTATTGCACGTTGATAGAGCCCATAGGATTCTTGCTTGACGGCCAGCAGTATGATGGCGATGATATAGGTGGGAGCTGGGGTCTATAAGCATATCCTTAAAAGGTCCCTAGTCATGGGAGTTTCGAGACTGGGCATTGATACTCCATTAGTAGACTAATGTATACAGTCGAGACCCCGACAAGGGGCGATGGCCAGTCTCACAAGACATTGGTGTCAGTTGGTTCACCTAAGATGTATACATGTGCTCATTGGGTTATGAGTACACCGGACAGGACTCGCCGGGAACATGCTAGTTGGTATTATACCTGACGTCAGATAGCAGTTCCCTGGTGACATGTGTACAGGTTAGTTCATCGATCTGAGATCGTCATTTGTCTCGTGTGAGTTCCCACTGTGCTTTGATTACTACCCTACCACGGCTCAAAGGAGTCGTGCAAACAGGTTTTAGTTGGGTACAGTCCCGAGCCACATGGAGGCAGTGAGCGGATCGGCAGGGGTTTCGTCTCTCCCGGTATTGGGGGTGAGATCGCGCTGTGTCTAGGAGAGCCATTACACGAAGTCCTTGGCCAAGACAGGAGATTTACTGGTAGGTATTCCAGTAGTATCTCAGGGTGTTCTGGGCTGCACTCCGACATGACTTGTACCGCTTTTGGGGGTCTGACTTTTACCAACCCCTAGGCCCGACATGCGATACTCATAGATGAACGGATCGGACTGTACAGATATTGTCACTGACAGGCTCAGTAGGGTGTCAGGATGAGTTCGCTCATCGACCTCCCTTTTGGTCAATACCTGGTAGCCCGTTACGTACGGCTAGTACCACTGACGTGCTAGTGGTTAAATCCACAGCCAAAGTATTGACGAGTTTTTAGAGTCCCCCACAGACAGTTTCTCAAGTTTCGGGCGAAACGTTGTAGAGGCCGTATGATATATGGCAGGGTTCGATCATATATGTGCAGTAGTGCACGGATCATGATCGGACGGATCATACTAGTGGGTTTTGGTTTAAGCCGGATCCTAGTATTAGATTTGTTGGATTACTTTAGTCTCATCGCATTCGCATTCAGTCAGAATGCGGATGCAGGTACGTATATCCAGGTGAGGGGTGTCCTTGTGATCCGTCACGAGTTTACTTTAGATGTTGCCGTATTTTTTTGTTGTTGTAAACATTTGGGTTAATGTTTACAAATGGAAATAATGAGCTAGAAATCAAGATTAGGAGCATTAATTGTGACACATGCACAAGTGGTGACTCATGGTCTCTTTCTTTGTGCATGTGTCACATTATATGATTGATTTATGGTTGATATGATAAGAGGAGAGAGGAGGGGCAGCCATATGAGAGTTTTGCTCTTGTATTTTTGGATCTCACTCTCTCATCTTATCATAAGACAACATAAGAAAAAGAAAGGCTTCTTCTTCTTCTTCTTCTTGCTCTAGCTCACAACCTCCATTGATGGCATCATCTCCAACCTCCATCCATACACTCTCATGTGTTGAGAATCAATGGATGCTTGAGACAAAGTGAATACACACATTCTCTACTTCACCTTGGACACGTCGGCTAGCGAACTTCGTGCCCGAGTTGCTTCGGATGAAGCGGGAGCCGTAAAAAGACTCGATGATGTGGTGCCCTTTCCGACGACGAGACCGGAGCTCGGAGATGCCGCGAGGAGCTTGGGATGGTGGCCAAAGACCGAAGGATATGGATCGATCGGTATAGCTTTTCTATCCCTTCTCTAGTTTGCTAGTTATAGGTTAATGGTTCGATCCGAGATTAAAGTCTGCGATAGTGCCGGTTTCAAGTTTTGAAAAAATTTCGTTTCCGCGTTCTGGCCCCGAACAGACGGCCGGGACGCTACCATAGACTTACACAACCATGATAGAAATGTGTATGCATGTATGTGTGCATGCACATCCATATGTGCATCAATGTAAACATGTGCATACATGCATGCGTACTACAAAAGACAAAAGGGTCTAAAGTGAAAATGCTAATGGTCAATGTTAAATCAACACTTGATTTAGCAAACCGATCATATCTCATACGACCGGACCAATAGCAAACCGCCCGATTAATATACGGCATCTCATACGCGCATTTAATCGGGTCCCCGCGCATATCTCATATGCACACCACATCGTTTCGCCTGGACTAGATAACTCAATTGTGGGACTCTAAGACTCGTCAATACGCCGGCAGTGGGTGATGATCATATCAAGCACCCCCAAGCCGCAAGAGGTGAGCTAAACGTAACGGCCATCCGGGTATTAAGCGATCAGAAGAAAACAAGCGAACCTGTCACAACTCCCGTCGAGCCAACTAGCAACACTACCGTACAGTCCGGTCTCTTCGTCAGATATGCTGCATATCGAGTCTAGGGATGGTAACGTCGACCCCAATAACTCAATAAGTCATGCCGATGAATGGTCTATAACAGATCGAGAAACTACTGATAACACTTATCAGTAAATCTCAACAGCCCTAGCCAGGGACTTACTGATATAGCCAATCGAGCACAGCACAGCATCAACTCCCAATACCAGGAGAGACGAACCCCTTCCTATCGCTCATCGTCTTCGTGTGTCTCGGGACTGTACCCAAAAGCCACCAGTTTGCACGAATCAGTAGAGTCGTGGTAGGGTGGTAATCAAAGTGCAGTGGGAGAACACACAAGACTCTATAACGATCTCGGGTCTACAGACTAACCTGTACCAGTGTCACCTGAGAACTGCTATCCGACGATAGATATGATACCATATAGGAGTTCTCGGCGAGTCCGTCCAGTGTACCCAGTCTCCACTGAGCACCCTCATATGATCTCAATGTCAAACATCAATGGATGTGGGAACATCCATAACCCATCATATGGGTCTAGTATCATATACGCTAGTCTACACTGGTATATCGATGCCCCGTCTCGATACACCTACGACTAGGGACATTTCAGGGTATGCTTATAAACTACAGACGTCCCACTAGTATGATCTCCATCATAATTACAGTAGTCAAGCAAATATCCTTAGGGCTTTATCAACATGTGTAAATGAATAAAAACATGATCAAGTCAACATGTCTGATAAAGAAGAACCAGATAGCATACTATCATGTCGAGCAAGAATGTCCTATGTATATATATACATGTATAAATACATCCACTATCATATAATGGCCTCTAGGGCATACATATATCCAACAATCTCCCACTTGCACTAAGGCCAGTTATTGGCGTATCTCATACCCAACATCTCAAAAAGTCGCTCATGCTGCGGCTGAGGAAGGACCTTGGTGAGTGGATCCGCAGTGTTATTCTTTGTGTCTACTCTCCTAATCCTGATCTCACAGCGATCTACAATCTCCCGGATCAAATGAAAGCGCCTCAGGATGTGTCTGGACCGCTGATAGGACCTGGGATCCTTGGCTAACGCCATAGCCCCATTATTATTGCAATACAATGGTATTGGATCAATAATGGTTGGAACTACTCCTAGCTCCGAAACGAACTTCCTCATCCAGACGGCTTCCTTGGCGGCATCATTCGCAGCAATGTACTCAGCTTCCATCATAGAGTCTGCAACGATATCCTGTTTGGAACTCTTCCAACTTACCGCCCCTCCATTGAGGGTAAATACAAACCCAGAGATAGATTTATTGCCGTCCTTATCACCCTGGAAACTCGAATAGGTAAAGGCCTCCCTTTGGAGATCTCCATTACCATACACCAAGAACAATTCTTTAGTCCTTCGCAAGTACTTAAAAATGTTCTTCACAGCTATCCAGTGATTCTCCCCTAGGTTGGATTGATACCTGCTTACTACACTAAGTGCATAAGCTACATCTGGGTGTGTACATAACATCGCATACATTATAGATCCTACTGCCAAAGCATAGGGTATAATGCTCATGCGAGCTCTCTCTTCATCGGTCTTTGGGCAAAAGTCCTTGGAGGGAGTGACTCCATGGCAAGCGGGTAAGGCACCCTGCTTGGAGTCTTCCATACTAAACCTCTTTAGGATGGTGTTGATGTACCTAGTTTGGCACAATCCCAATAACCTCTTGGATCTATCCTTATAGATCCGAATGCTCAGAATGTATGTGGCATCACCCAGGTCCTTCATGGAGAACCTTAGTGATAAGAAAGATTTGACTGACTATAGCATAGGAATATCATTTCCTATCAGAAGAATGGCATCCACGTACAATACGAGGAATGTGACAGCTCTCCCTACAGCCTTCTTATAAACACAAGGTTCATCTGGATTTTTGATGAAATCAAACTCTTTGATAACATCATCAAAACAGATGTTCCAACTCCGTGATGCCTGCTTTAATCCATAAATGGATTTAAGCAATCTACATGATTTCCCGCTGCTCCCACTGTCAATGAAACCCTCTGGCTGATTCATATAAACGCATTCTTCTAAATCTCCATTTAGAAATGCTGTTTTAACGTCCATCTGCCAGATTTCATAGTCGTAGTGAGCAGCAATAGCAAGTAGGATCCGAATGGATTTAAGCATGGCTACGGGAGAAAAAATTTCGTCATAGTCCAGACCTGGTCTTTGACGAAAACCCTTCGCCACAAGTCTTGCCTTATAAGTCTCTACCTGCCCATCTACACCAATCTTTCTTTTAAAGATCCATTTGCACCCCATGGGTTTTACCCTAGGGGGTACAATGTCCAAAGTCCATACTTTGTTGGTGTACATAGACTCCATTTCAGATCTCATGGCATCCAGCCACTTCACAGAGTCTCCACTCGTGATAGCTTGCTGAAAGCTGGTAGGATCATCATCTTCCATGATGCAGTCTTCTCTGTCACCATCAATGAGGAAACCGTAGTACCTCTTCGGTGGGCGAGAAGTCCTACCAGACCTACGGAGTGGCCGAGGTTCATCAGTTTCTGTTGCAACAGCCGGTTCAACCAAGTCGTCATTTGCAGTTTGTGTTTCTAGAACCTCTTCTAGATCTACCACATTGCCATCTGTATCATTTGTAAAAAAAACTCTTTTTCTAAAAATGTGGCATACTGAGAAACAAACACCTTTTGTTCCTCCTTGTGGTAGAATAGATATCCATATGAATTCTTTGGATATCCCACAAAATTACACATGACTGACCGTGTCTCGAGTTTGTCTGGATTCTGCTTTTTAACATAGGCCGGACAACCCCAAATCTTAATTCGTTTAAGAGATGGTCTCTTCCCATACCATATCTCATATGGCGTAGTAGACACGGTTTTGGTTGGGACCATGTTCAGTAGAAACGCTACAATTTCCAATGCATGCCCCCAAAATGAGACGGGTAACTCAACATCACTCATCATGGAACGAACCATATCTAATATGGTCCGATTCCGACGTTCTGACACACCGTTGTGCTGTGGTGTGTAAGGAGGAGTGAGCTGAGAGAGAATCCCATTCTCTTTTAGGAAGTTCGCAAACTCTGTACTGAGATACTCCCACCTCGATCTGATCGAAGTATTTTGATGCTCAAGCCGGTTTGTTTTTCTACTTCGAGTTTATATTCAATGAATTTATCGAAAGCTTCGGACTTGTGCTTTAATAAAAATACATGACTGAATCTTGAGAAATCATCAGTGAAGGTGATGAAGTAAGAAAAACCGCCTTTAGCCTGTATAGACATTGGCCCACATACATCACTATGTATGAGGCCTAAGAGTCGGTAGCTCTTTCTCCGTGTCCGGTAAACGGAGTTTTGGTCATTTTACCCTTGATACAAGACTGGAAAGTTGCATAAGATTTATATTCAAAAGAGTTTAAATATCCATCTTTGTGTAACTTTTTTAGTCTTGTTTCATCAATATGACCAAGTCTACAGTGCCAAAGAAAAGCTTCTTTTATTTCTGAAAGTTTTCTTTTATTAGTGTGTTGTATGCTGAAAATTGTTTGTTGATTTAGGACGTATATCCCGTTATTAAGTGTACCATACCTAACCAACATTTGATTCAGGTGAATGTTCATAATATTGTTCTGCAATACAAAATTATATCCTTCATTGTCTAACAAAAAAATAGATATTATATTACAAAGCATACTAGGTACATAATAACATGGGTTCAAAACCAATATACATCCAGACGGCAACCCCAAGTGATACTCTCCCACTACAACTGTATGTACATTGGAACCATTTCCAACGCGGAGAGTATGGTCACCTGTCTTCAAAACCTTGCTATTTCTCAGCCCCTGCATGGAATTGCAAGTGTGAGAACTCGAACCGGTATCTAATACCCAGGAAGCAGAGTTTATTGAAAAATAGTTTTCTGTCACAAACACACCTGAAGAGGAAGCATCCCCGTGCTTCTTCTTGAGATCCAAGTACTCCGTGCAGTTGCGCTTCCAGTGTCCTATTTTGTGGCAGTAATAACATTCCCCTTTCCCGGATTCCCCAGCCTTGGACCAGTCTTTCCCCTTAACCTTTTTGACTCCACCCTTAGGTTTGGTGGGTTTCTTCTTCATCTTTCCCTTGGCCTTGGCCTTCGGGAGAGAGGAGGAAGATGGCCCAACACTCAAAATGGGAGTCTTCACTGACTTCAGTGTGCTCTCTACACTCCTTAACATATTAAGGAATTCAGGTAGTTCCTTCTCCATGTTGTGCATATTGAAATTAACTATAAATTGAGCAAAGGTGGAGGGGAGAGACTACAGAATAATATCAGTATATTGCTCATTGTCCATTGTCCACCCAAGGTCCTCAAGCTCTTCTATGAGAGCTATCATCTTCAGAACATAGTCTCATACTGGTGTGCCAGGGGCCATCCGCATCTGAAACAGCTTTCGTGAGGCTTCGTATCGTAAGACACGAGATTGCTCTCCATACAACTCCTTTGTATGGAGAAATATGGCTTAGACGTTCATATTCTCGTGCTGCTTCTGATGTGTGTTATCCATCGATGCAAGCGCAATGTATTTGGCCGTGGCACAGTCAGCGTTCCATGTCTTGCGGACTTCTTTATCGGCAACTGAAGATTTAGGACCTGGGACGGGCGGGGCTAGAGCCGTGAAGACATATGATACCTTACCATAAGTCAAGGCAATGTTAAGGTTCCTCAGCCAGTCTTTATAATTGGTCTCATTCAGTTTATTTTTATCTAGTAGAAGCTTGAGTCCTGTCATTGGTATCTGCCATTAAGAGAGAGAAAAGAATACACTCGGCGAAAGCTCTTACAAAGATCAGATTGGTTATTATCTTATCTAATCGATGTCTCCCACTTCTTTAATCAAGTTTTTCTTTCAAATCTTAAAAAGAAAACTAGCCAGAATTAATTACAGTCTACAACTTCACTAACCGTTCAGCCAGGCCAGTGTCGGTACTTGAGGGAGGTTCTCCATGCTTTCGCACGGACCTAATTAATATAAACCTCATCTTCCCAGAAGCGTAGCCCCGTTAACACCTTTCTAGACGCCTAATAGGTTAGCTAATTGTAAACTGCAAAACTCTCCTGGGAGCAACTATTGCCCACAGTGGGATCGAGATCCAACCATCATATGGAAGGTATACAATCCATTGCAAATTTCAACTATTGAAATTCCCGATGTGGTTTTTACCCCTAGTACCCATAACCTTAACTATGGTCAACAAATCATAAGCACTGGTCAAGTTCTACCCATCATTTCTTGATTAATTAGACCCACTCACATGACCCTTAACTATGGTCAACAAAGTCGCATGAATGTCCTAATTAATCTGCATCATATGCAGTATAGGAAGACATCACTTAGCTACCGTACACTATGCCTTAACTATAGTCAACAAACATAGCACGAATACTAAGTACTCTACTTCCTAAAATGACGGAGGGTTGTAGATGGTTTTTAAGAAAACCTTTAACGCTTTGAACTTGATATCGTCGTAGAATCAGATGGTTTTCAAAAGGAGTAGCTTAAGCTCCGCAAGTTTGAAATGTAGCTTTTTCGTAAAAAGCCGAGTGGTTTTCAAATCTGATTCTACAACATCTTTTTAGGTTTATTTTCATTACATTAATCATATTAATGCAGTCCCATCATTTAAGTCCTTAAGCCATCACAGAAAAGAAACGAAAATACAACGTACGCTTATGCCATCCTCATTCGCCACAATATTCCGTTATGCACCGTTAGGTTACTTAACTAACGGCATACCGGGACGGGACTAGTGCGGGTGCAAAACATAAGCAACGCCTACTATATATCTCATATATAATATAGCATTCGTCTCAGATATATTAAGCGATCACATCACAGAATATAGACAGCAGAAACACAGATATAATAATATAGGATATACTAGGACGTCCGTATTTAGTATTTAGCCAACAATAGAAAATACGGATTCCACGGTCGTGATGAATAGCCAATCCCACACCCTAGACCCCTACGAGAGCGGCAAGTGACCCTGCCAATTCTGGAGTTAGGAAACCCGGTCTCGACGCCTCGAGATGGTCTCCCACTGGACCCCAGAACCCGGTCACTTGTGCTCTCCACCTTGGGTCTATCCTAATGCAGAAAAGTAAATAATAGACAACAATGGTGACATCATCCTCAACCCGGAAGTGCCCCAAATAAAAGAATATTACATTACAAATGAATTTTACATGAATGAAAAGTAAAACTCTCATCTCACATAAAAAAAAACCCGACTATTCGATCACGACAATCCTATACATCATAACACAGCAACACATAACATCACATGTCATCAACGTAAGTAAGTATGCATACCTCAATTGCCGTTGACATATAGCAACGAAACCAGCGATACACATACTACACTTACGGCCGCATAAACAAGTATCGCATACTACTAGGCGATGTTAAACCCTTCGATCGAATTAACGAACACCTGCATTCCCCAGCAACCTCAACACTTAAGCGCCGTTAAACAATACCCAAAGTCCATGCCACAGTATTTAATGGACCAGCCGTAGAAGAGCAAACCCAAGCCTCATTTGTGGCGCCACTAACTACGGTAAGCCTTAAGGTTTAGTCGCAGTTTGGTGGTCACATCTCGAGTTAGGGTTTCATTCTTCTAGAGGGTCCATAGAAATATCTGCATTATATATCGAGTACGTTCAACCTGGAAAATACCAGTGTTTGATAATTCGTTCGACCTGTTTAACGTCGCCAAAGTTACCAATACAATGCTATAAAAATACGAATACGAAATACTTCGCAAAGAGCCCATTTCCAAACTAACATCACATGCAAATTTGGACTTCAAAACAATACCAAAAACCCCAAATCATGAGTTAAAGATCACAGGTGCAATACGAGCCAGAGGGGAGCACAACCGGCCGGCGTCGCCAAAAATCCTGGCCTAGGGATCGGCCAAAATCCGAGCCCCCCCCACTCGTATTTCACCTATGTTCTTATGTTCTCTTAAATGACACTCTGCAGTTGTTTAAATAATTTTTAGACCACTTTTTAAAAAATTTACAGAGAGCATTTCCATGGGTTTTCTAAAATCATATTTTGCGGAGTTTTTCGGTTTCGGATTATCGTAACATCATCTAGGTTTCTAGTTAGGCTCTGATACCATGAAGGGATTTCCTTAGTACCACTACAAGGGTTTGATAGCACCACACATGCCATATTAAAAATTTATAAGGTGCTAAAGAAACCATCCTAAGGATCAAACTAGAAAAGCTAGGGTAACACTAAACTTTAACACAATCCACAAGTAGTAAAGTACTGGGTTTAGAGAATACAACCTTTGTAGCTCCCTTCGCTAGACTCCTTGGCTACTTGAGAGTTGAAAGAAACTTGCTTGAGATCCTCCAAGTCCACGACGATCCACCCGGAGTTCTCTTTGTCCAAGCTCAAAGCTCCACTTGATCAAGATGATGAAGTTGATGCTAACACTCTAAACTAGCGGGCAAGAGTAGTATAGAATGATGATGTGGTTTGATTTATCACTTCAAAGCCCTGACTTGATCACTCTTTTGTTCACTATCAAAACCTAGAGAGCAAGAGAGTGAGGAAGAAGAAGATAGCAAATGAAAGAGCTCAAGATAATGATAAGCATAAGGATAAAAATGAGAATAGAAAATATATATATTTTCTTCTTCTCATCTTTAACCTTAGTTAATAAATATCTAGATATTTCTTTTGGTGCAAGAATGGCCATGGAAAAATAACCCATGGTTAACTAAAGATTTAGTGGATGAATAAAATAATTAACCATGAATTATTTCCATTTCCACTAGCTCCAAAAATAAATATCAACATATTTATTAAGGTATGAGCCTTATATTGCCACCATCCAATGTATCAACAACCATGATAGAAATATGTATGCATGTATGTGTGCATGCACATCCATATGTGCATCAATGTAAACATGTGCATACATGCATACATACTACAAAAGACAAAAGGGTCTAAAGTGAAAATGCTAATAGTCAATGTTAAATCAACACTTGATTTAGAAAACCGGTAATATTTCATATGACCCGACCAATAGCAAACCGCCCGATTAATATACGGTATCTCATACGCACATTGAATCGGGTCCCCGCGCATATCTCATATTCACACCACATCGTTTCGCCTGGACTAGATAACTCCATTATGGGACTCTAAGACTCGTCAATACACCGGCAGTGGGTGATGATCATATCAAGCACCCCCAAGCCGCAAGAGGTCAGCTAAACGTAATGGCCACCCGGGTATTGAGCGATCAGAAGAAAACAAGCGAACCTGTCACAACTCCCGTCGAGCCAACCGGCAACACTACCGTACAGTCCGGTCTCTTCGTCAGATATGCTGCATATCGAGTCTAGGGATGGTAACGTCGACCCCAATAACTCAATAAGTCGTGCCGATGAATGGTCTATAACAGATCGAGAAACTACTGATAACACTTATCAGTAAATCTCAACAGCCCTGGCCAGGGACTTACTGATATAGCCAATCGAGCACAGCACAGCATCAACTCCCAATACCGGGAGAGACAAAACCCCTCCTATCGCTCATCGTCTTCGTGTGTCTCGAGACTGTACCCAAAAGCCACCTATTTGCACGACTCAGTAGAGCCGTGGTAGGGTGGTAATCAAAGTGCAGTGGGAGAACACACAAGACTATATGACGATCTCGGGTCTACAAACTAACCTGTACCAGTGTCACCTGAGAACTGCTATCCGACGATAGATATAATACCATATAGGAGTTCTCGGCGAGTACGTCCAGTGTACCCAGTCTCCACTGAGCACCCACATATGATCTCGATGTCAAACATCAATGGATGTGGGAACATCCATCACCCATCATATGGGTCTAAGGTCATATACGCTAGTCTACACTGGTATATCGATACCCCGTCTCGATACACCTACGACTAGGGACATTTCAGGATATGCTTATAAACTACAGACGTCCCACTAGTATGATCTCCATCATAATCACAGTAGTCAAGCAAATATCCTCAGGGCTTTATCAACATGTGTAAATGAATAAAAGTATGATCAAGTCAACATGTCTGATAAAGAAGAACCAGATAGTATACTATCATGTCGAGCAAGAAGGACCTCTGTATATATATACATGTATAAATACATCCACTATCATATAATGGCCTCTAAGGCATACATACATCCAACAGTCCTGTAACATTTCAAAAAAATAAAATATTATTTTTGGGGAATTTTTATAATTTAATAATAAAATATTGAATATTTTAAATAAAGCGGTATAATTAAATACCGATAAATTGGGAAAATTTTTGAAAATTATAGAAATTACTTAAAAGAGGGTGTTTTATGTGAATTATGCAAATTTTAATTTTTTATGATTAATTATATGCTAATTTAGTGCTAATCGCGATTAAAAATCGCTAATCGGATTTTTAGCATATTTTGTGCAAAACATGCACCATATCATTTTACACTTGTTACATATGTTTTCCATGGCTTTCCTTCATGTTTTAAAGCATGGTTGTTGATTTATAGGAAAATAGAAGAGGAAAAGAAAAGAAAAGAAAAAGATGAATAGAATATTAGGTATGGGTGACAGAGAGAAGGTGAGGGGGTTATCTTTGACTTGCATCTCACCATTTCCATCATTTTCCTCTCCCCTCTCTTTACTTGTTGCTGCTGCTGCTGCCTCCTCCTCCACCCTCTTCAACCCTCTCAAATCATCACAATAAACACCTCAAAACCCATTACCCTTTTCATTAAAAAGATGCACAAGCTCAAGGGAAGCACATTGGACCAAGAAAGCAAGGATTTTTGGCCGCATGGGGCAACTCAAGAATTTTCTTGAGTTGCCAAATGAGATATTTTCTGAACCTTTAGCTTAGTTTTTCCGTTACTTTTACCCCCATGTTAGATTAGAACAAATATCGTGTGGTTTGGGTGAACTTTGAAAACTCTAGTTAGGGTTTAAGGAAATTTTGGGTAGTGATGTGTAATTGAGCTCAGTAGAAGCTACGCAAACCCTCTAGTGCTAGAATTCAGGCCTAAACCAGAGACTAGAACCCTGGAATATGGATTTAGAAAAGCCGATATCGGAAAATTGTTGATTCTGTGAGGGTTAATTGAAATCTGATATCACTCGGAGACTCTGAAAATTATTTTGCAAACACATGGAGATGTGCAGACACCCAGGAAACTAATGTTAGTGTATATGCCCTAGAGGCCATTACTGTATCATACTAGTTTGTATATTACTTAATGGAAGCTTGGGATATTCACAGTTGTATAGACAATCTTGCTCAAAATGGTAGTATGCTACTTGGTTTGTTTCTACTTCAATGTGTACATGTGTTTCTTTTAGTATATCACCTATACACATTAGTGGAGCCCTTAGGATCTTTGCTTGATTACCAGCGTTGTGATGGCAGTCACACTCGTGGGGGCTGGGTAATCCATAAGCACATCCTTATACAGGTCCCTAGTCGTAAGGCTATCGAGACAGTGCATCGATACTCCGGAGTAGACTAGCGTATGCGCTTCTAATCCCAGCAGGGAAAACGGTCTGTCCCACAGCCATCAGTATGTCGTACTTGAGATAGTATGCGGGTGCTCGTTAGGTTATGAGTACACTGGACAGGACTCACAGGGAACTGATTGGTTGGTACTATACCTAACGTCAGTTATCAGTTCCCAGGTGACATGAGTACAGCTTAGTCCGCTGACTTGACACTGTCACTTCGCCTCGAGTGTGTTCCCACTGTACTTTGATTACTACCCTACCACGGCTCAAATGAGTCGTGCAAACAGGTAGTAGTTGGGTGCAATCCCGAAGCACTTGGAGGCAGTGACGGTTAGACAGGATTCGTCTCTCCCGGTATTGGGAGTTGATATCGCGTTGTGTCATGGAGAGCCATTACCCATAGTCGTCCCTGGCCAGGGCAAGCGAGATATACTGGTAGGTTTCCAGTGTTATCTCAGGGTGTTCTGGGCTACACTCCGACACGACTTGTACTGCTATTAGGGGACTGACATTTACCGCCCCTAGAGCCGCCATGCGATATTCTCAGACGAACAGACCGGACTGTACGGAGATTGTCACATTCAGGCTCAGTAGGAGTTCAGATGGGTTTCACCTCGTCAGTCTTCTTATCGGCATCTATCTGGGGGCCGTTATGCACAACTAGTGCCACTTGCGGTCTGTGGTTAAACCCACTACCAGTGTAGTGTCGAGTCTTTAGAGTCCCACACAGAGAGCTATTCGCCCTTAGGCAAAAGAGTAGAGGTCGCATGGTTTTGCGACAGGGTTCGGTCACATCCGCGCACTTGTGCACGTTTGGTGTCCGGGCAATTATTACTAGCGGGCTTTGGTTTAAGCCAGATCCTAGTATGAGTTTTGGGATTGATTTTATCTCGTTTGCATTCGTGTTCTCCGGAATGCGGATGCGGGTGTGTATACACGGTTGACAGAGACAGAGGCAGAGGATTCTCATTAGGGTTGTTGACTGTTGACTTTTGCTAAACCCTAATGAGAATTAGAAATATGATTAACAATAATATTAATTAAGTATTATTGTGACATGGTTGGGTTGAAGGGTTGACCTTATTGACTTGTTGACTTTGTTGACCGGTTGATTAGGTTGGACTTGTTGACCACCATCATGACAATGACTATCATTTCTTGGCATTGACTTTAGCTTGCTTGTTTTGTTCACAAATTGCATTTAATGCAAGAAATGATATTGCCATTTGATATGATAACAACCTTCACATAATACTCAATTATTATTATGTGTTATGATTATTTTTGATTATGAGAGCAAGGGTGCAAAATTCTTGCTCATTCTTTCATTTTCCTTTCTCTCTCTTGCTCAAGCTCTCCCTCTTCCTCTTGCTCTCTCTCTCTAGTTCATGGTTCTATTGTCTCATGTGTTGAAAAGCAAGAACCATAAAGATAAAAACCCATTACACTTCTCTTCTCATCCTAGTACATAAGGTCTAGCAAGCCAAGTGTTTTAGTTTCTTTTACTTTGAAGTAGAAGCCAAAAGGTAGAAGCTTTCGGGTGGATCCATCTTCGGCGCGAGGAGACAACGAGGTGAGGCCGATCCGACCACCGCAAGGAGTAGAAGACGAAGGAGTTCAAGTTAAGGTATAACCCCCTAACCGAGTAGGTAAAACTCCTAGTTAGGTTGTTAGATAGTTGTTTAACAAAGATCCGTATTTCAAGTCCATGTTACCTCCTAAAGAAAAATCGTTTTTCACCATTTCCGCAACCCCAAAGAACCGGGGACGGGTAACGTGGACTTACAGTGGTATCAGAGCCTAGTTAAACACTATCTAACATGTTAGCAAAGTAATTAGAAGTTTGATCGGAGAAAAATTCACAAAACATGCCCGAAACACAAACTTTCTGTCGATTTTTTTCTGCTCTAAAAATAATTTAACACTGTTGAAAAATCGGCTCAGGGTTTTTAGTGAACAGTGCAGAAAAACGATCCACTGAACCGACCAACTCACCGCGGAAACGCGGCAAGAAAAGCTTCTTGCCGCGGATCCGCGGCCGAGTTGACTCGGCCGTGGATCGGTTTTGCTGCAGTGTGTTTCTAGGGTTGTTTTGGGATTTTTAGAATATGATTTTTCTGCCCAGATTTTCCAGAAAGAAAATTTTGTTTTTGGGGCTTAAAAATCCGTATTTTGATCGAACTTCTAAAAACTTTAGCTAACGGGTTTATATCTGTGATGTGATATATGTATTGAACGTCTGCTAATCGCTATACGTCGATTAGTGGGGGTTATACATATCTGTGATCTGTAATGTTAATAGTATGTGTATATGAATTCATTGAATTGTCGCGGATGAATAGCCGGGGGGGTTGTGAGATGAGAGTTTTCTTTATCTTTCAATTCATGTAAATTTGTAATTGATGTAATATTATTTTTTGGCCGCACAACCGGGATGAGGTTGTAGCCGTCATTGTATAGTTTCTTTTACTGTTTTTGCTCCTAGGATAGACCCATGGAGGGGGTGCACAAACTACCGGGTACCTCGAAGTGCCGAGTGGCCTACTCACGTTGTTGAGGGAGGTTGCTTCACTTCGGGTATTTGGCGGGTAGTTTGCCGCACCCGTAGAGGTCTAGGGTGGGGTATTGGCTATTCATCGCGACCGTATAATCCGCTCTTCGTTACAGGCTCGTACGGAATGCGGATTCCTAGGATATCCAATGTGTTCATCTGTGATCTGGAATGGCTATCATTGCATGTGACGAATGTATATATCTATATATGATATCTATTTAGGCGTTGCTTATGTTTTGCATCCGCGCTAGTCCAGCCCCCGCTCTGTCGTTAGTTAAGTAACCTAACGGGTAATGACGGAGCCCCGTGGCGAATGCGGATGGCATAAGCGTACGTCATATTTTCGTTTTTTTCTGCAATGGTAGGATTAAATGATGGGACGCATTAAAAATTAATGCAAGAAAATAAACCAAAGTAAAATTCGTTGGAACAATTTCAAAAACCACTCAGTTTCTTTTCAAAAACAACTTTTAAACGCGGAGCATAAGCCACTCCTTTTAAAAGCTACTCGTTCCATCAATTATATCAAGTTCACTACGTTCACGGTTTCGCCAAAACCATTCGTAGCCCTCCATCATTTCAGTTAAATATTCGGTGGTATTCAAGCTATGTATTTTGACCTCACGCCAAGGCATAGTGATTGGTAGCTGCCGGATATTTATCTGTTGCATAGATAGAATGCGTTGGTTTGAAACAGTCGTACTGCCATTTGGCCTATGTCAAGGGTAGGTATGGGTGGGTTCAAATTAACCTGGATAATGATGGGTAGAACTTGACATGTGACTTATGACATTTTGACCTCACGCCAAGGTCATAAGAGCATGGGGCAAAAATCCACATCGGGAGTTTCAAAAGAAACTGAAACTTGCTAGCGCTGCATACCATTTGGAGTGTGATGATTTTGGTAGGATTCCTTCAGTTTTGTCACGCGATGATATTTGGATCCCGATCCTACTGTGAGTATATGCTACTCCTCGGGAAATTTCTCACTTAACGATCAATGCTATAAACCAAGTAGGTGTCTAGAAAGGTGTTAGCGGGGCTACGCCCCCAAGGAAAAGAGGTTATTTAATTAAGGAACTTCGCGAAAGCGTTGGAAAACCTCCCTCGAAGTACCGACACTGTCCTGACTGAACGGTGAAGCAAGTATTGTACGGTGAGATTGATCCCGACTAATTCTTCCTTTATGATTTGAGGAGGGATTCGAGAGACAGTGGGAGCCATCCTGTTTAGACAAACTAAAAACCACTCTAAACTTGCAAGAGCATCATGCTGAGTGTTTCTTCTCTTTCTCCTGATTGCAGCGACCAATCGACATGACCGGACTTAAGTTACTACTAGATAAAAACATACTGACAGGGCCAAACTATAAAGATTGGCTCAGGAATGTCAAAATGGCAATCACTTATGACAAGCTGAGGTATCTTCTTACCACCAAAGCTCCCCCTGTCCCAGGTCCCTCCTCCAGCGTCGCGGATAAGGAAATCCGTAAGACTTAGAAGATTGATTGCGTGAAAGCCAGGTGCCTCGTGCTTGCCTCTATGGACAATGAACATCAGAGGAGGCACGAGAATATGGACTTCGAATCCATATTTCTCCATACAAAAGAACTGTATGGAGAGCAATCTCGTATCACCAGATACGAAGTGTCGAAAAAGCTGTTTTCGGCAAGATTAGGCATTGGATCATCGGTAGCGGAACACGTGCTTAAGATGATTGGCTTCATTGAAGAGCTCGCGGACCTTAGGACCACGTTGGAGAACGAGCTCTATACGGACTTGATTCTCCAGTCCCTTCCTTCCACTTAAGCCCAGTTTATCCTGAACTTCAACTTGCAAGGAAAAGAAGTTGAACTTCCGGAGCTCCTCAACATGCTGAGGAGTGCAGAGGGCACCCTACAGAAAGGTAGGGAAACATCCACTTTGTTTGTAGGAGGATCTTCCTCTTCTAAGTCCAAGGCGAAAAGCCAAGGGAAAGAAGAAGAAAGCCCCCGCCAAACCAAGGGGCGGTGTTAGTAAAGTGGATACGAAGGGAAAAGCAAAGGCAACAAAGGTAGCGGGAAAGCTTGTGGGGAAGGAAGAGTGCTTTTACTGTCATAAGAGTGGACACTGGAAGAAGGATTGCAGGGTTTGGAAGGCCAGAAACCAGGATCTGAAGCAAGTTGCGGCTTCAGCTTCAGGTGTGTATGTTATTGAAAACTTTCTATCAATAAACTCTACTTCCTGGGTATTGGATACTGGATCAGGATCTCATAACTGTAATTCGTTGCAGGCACTGAGAAAGCCTAGGGTTTTGAAGGCAGGTGATATGACCCTCAGAGTTGCAAACGGAGCTGGCATAGATGCTGAGTCCATGGGGGACTATCACCTGGGAATGTCAGATGGACATGTTTTGGTTTTACGTATTTGTTATTTTGTACCCAATGCAACCTGTAATATCATATCTGTATCTTTATTATCTAAAGAAGGTTATGAATTTGCATTTGTAAGTAATGTTGTGAACATTCACCTTAATCAAGTTTTGATTGGGTCAGGTACATTAAACAATGGTATATACGTATTAAACCAACCACAGATTTTCAATGTCCAGAATACACACAAAAGAAAGTCTCCGGAAACAAATCAGGCTTTCTTATGGCATTGTAGACTGGGTCACATCAATGAGAGAAGGTTGACGAAGTTACATACAGAAGGATATTTGGATCCGTTCGAATATCAATCATATGCAACTTGTCAATCCTGTATCAAAGGAAAGATGACAATGACTCCGTTCACTAGACACGGAGTAAGAGCGAGCGAGCTCTTGGGACTCGTACACAGCGACATGTGCGTTCCAATGTCTACACATGCGCGAAGCGGTTATTCTTACTTCATTACTTTTACGGATGACTTTTCAAGGTACGGATATGTCTTCTTAATGAAATATAAATCCGAAGCCTTTTGAAAATTCCAGGAATATAAGAATGAAGTAGAAAAACAAACCGGCAAAAGTATCAAGACACTGAGATCTGATCGAGGTGGTGAATACTTGAGTGCCGAGTTCCTGGATTACCTAAAAGAGAATGGAATTCTCTCTCAGCTTACTCCTCCATACACTCCGCAACATAACGGTGTATCGGAGAGACGGAACCGGACCCTATTGGATATGGTACGTTCCATGATGAGTAACGCTGAGTTACCGCGATCATTCTGGGGATATGCACTAGAATCAGCTGCAAACCTTTTGAACCGAGTTCCTACTAAGACTGTGCCTACCACACCATATGAGATATGGAGTGGGAAGAAACCCTATTTTCAATATCTGAAGATCTAGGGATGTCCAGCTTTTGTCAAAAAGCAGCATGCGGACAAACTCGAGGCGCGCTCAGTACTGTGCAAGTTTGTGGGATACCCAAAGAACTCCAGGGGGTATCTCTTCTATTACGCAAAGGAACAAAAGATCTTTGTTTCTCGTAATGCCCACTTTCTGGAACACCGGTTCTTAGAAAAAGAAATAAGTGGGAGCGCAATAGAACTGGAAGAAATTCCAGAACCACAGGCTATTACTGAAAGCTTAGTAGAACCAGAGGGTTCAAAAGAACAGGACATTCCTACGCCGCTCCGCAGGAGTAATAGGCAGTCTCATCCGCCCGAGAGATACTACGGTTTTCTCATAGACGGGGATAGAGAAGATTGCATCATTGATTATGATGAGCCGACTAGCTTCCAGCAGGCCATTCAGAGCGTTGACTCAGTAAAATGGCTGGATGCAATGCGGACCGAAATGGAGTCCATGTACACCAACAAAGTATAGACGTTGGACGTTGCTCCAGATGGGGTAAAACCCGTAGGATGCAAGTGGATCTTCAAAAGGAAGATTGGTGTAGATGGACAGGTTGAGACCTATAAGGCTAGACTTGTTACAAAGGGTTTTCGTCAAAGACCTGGTTTGGACTATGATGAAACCTTTTCTCCAGTGGCTATGCTGAAATCCATTCGGATCCTTCTTGCCATTGCTGCCTTCCACGATTGTGAGATTTGGCAGATGGACGTAAAAACCGCTTTTCTAAATGGAAATTTAGAGGAGTGTGTCTATAAGGACCAGCCAGAGGGTTTCATTCAGAGTGGGAGCAGCGGAAAAGTGTGCAAGTTGCTTAAGTCCATCTATGGACTAAAGCAGGCATCGCGGAGTTGAAACATCTGTTTTGATGAGACGGTCAAAGAATTTGGCTTTATCAAAAATCCAGATGAACCATGCATCTATAGTAGATTTGTAGCAAGAACTGTCGTATTCCTCGTTTTATACGTGGATGACATTCTTTTGATAGGAAATGACATTCCTATGCTACAATCTGTCAAAGGGTTCTTGTCACACAGGTTCTCCATGAAAGACCTGGGTGATGCCTCTTACATTCTGGGGATTCGGATCTATCGTGACAGATCCAAGAGGATATTAGAACTCTCGCAGTCCAGGTACATCGACACCATATTGAAAAGATTCAGTATGGAAGATTCCAAGCGCGGTAACCTACCGGCTTGTCACGGGATCACCCTCTCCAAAGAGATGTCTCCCAAGACTGATTTGGAAAGGGATCGCATGTCTATTATACCCTACGCTTCTGCAGTAGGCTCTATAAAGTATGCGATGTTGTGTACCAGACCAGATGTAGCTTATGCACTGAGTGTGGTAAGCCGGTATCAGTCAAACCCTGGGGAGAAGCACTGGATAGCGGTAAAGAACATTCTCAAGTATCTGAGAAAGACTAAGGAGATGTTCTTGGTGTATGGCGGAAAAGACCTCCAGATCGAGGCCATTGCTAACTCCAGCTTCCAGAGTGACAAGGATGATTCCAAGTCCATGTCGGGTTATGTCTTTACCCTCAATGGAGGGGCGATGTATTGGAAGAGTTCCAACCAGGAAACCATTGCTGACTCGACGATGGAAGTGGAATATATCGCTGCTGCTGATGTCGCAAAAGAAGCCGTCTGGATGAGGAAGTTCTTAACGGAACTTC
Source organism: Agapanthus africanus (assembly GCA_030015575.1). Lineage (NCBI taxonomy): Eukaryota > Viridiplantae > Streptophyta > Magnoliopsida > Asparagales > Amaryllidaceae > Agapanthus > Agapanthus africanus. The sequence continues at coordinate 457,191,910 of JASDDO010000019.1, read as the reverse complement.
AGGTGGTTCCGTTCATTGTTGATCCAATACCTCTGTATTGCGACAACAACGGGGCTATAGCTTTAGCAAAGGAACCCAGGTCCCATCAGAAGTCCAGACACATCTTGAGGCGGTATCACCTGATCAGGGAGATCGTGGGTCGCCAGGAGATCGAGGTTTGGAGAGTTGCTACGGAAGATAACACTGTTGATCCACTCACGAAGGCCTTACCCCAGACTCAGTTCGAGCGGCTGATCGAGATGATGGGTCTTCGATACGCCAGTACATGGCCTTAGTGCAAGTGGGAGATTGTTAGTGTATATGCCCTAAAGGCCATTACTGTATCATACTATTTTGTATATTACTTAATGGAAGCTTGGGATATTCACAGTTGTATAGACAATCTTGCTCAAAATGGTAGTATGCTACTTGGTTTGTTTCTACTTCAATGTGTAGGTCCCTAGTCGTAGGGCTATCGAGACAGGACATCGATACTCCGGAGTAGACTAGCGTATGCGCTTCTCATCCTAGCAGGGGAGACGGTCTGTCCCACAGCCGTCAGTACGTCGTACTTGAGATAGTATGCGGGTGCTCGTTAGGTTACGAGTACACTGGATAGGACTCGCAGGGAACTGATTGGTTGGTACTATACCTATCGTCAGTTATCAGTTCCCAGGTGACATGAGTACAGCTTAGTCCGCTGACTTGACACTATCACTTCGCCTCGAGTGTGTTCCCACTGTACTTTGATTACTACCCTACCACGGCTCAAAGGAGTCGTGCAAACAGGTATTAGTTGGGTGCAGTCCCGAAGCACTTGGAGGCAGTGACGGTTAGACAGGATTCGTCTCTCCCGGTATTGAGAGTTGATATCGCGCTGTGTTATGGAGAGCCATTACACATAGTCGTCCCTGGCCAGGGCAAGCGAGATATACTGGTAGGTTTCCAGTGTTATCTCAGGGTGTTCTGGGCTACACTCCGACACGACTTGTACCGCTATTAGGGGACTGACGTTTACCTCCCCCTAGGCCCGCCATACGATATTCTCAGACGAACAGACCGGACTGTACGGAGATTGTCACATTCAGGCTCAGTAAGAGTTCAGATAGGTTTCACCTCGTCAGTCTTCTTATCGGCATCTACCTGGGGGCCGTTACGCACAGCTAGTGCCGCTTGCAGTCTGTGGTTAAACCCACTGCCAGCGTAGTGTCGAGTCTTTAGAGTCCCACACAGAGAGCTATTCACCCTTAGGCAAAAGAGTAGAGGTCGCATGGTTTTGCGACAGGGTTCGGTCACATCCGCGCACTTGTGCACGTTTGGTGTCCGGGCAGTTATTACTAGCGGGCTTTGGTTTAAGCCAGATCCTAGTATACATTTTGGGATTGATTTTATCTCGTTTGCATTCGTGTTCCCCGGAATGCGGATGCGGGTGTGTATGCACGGTTGACAGAGACAGAGGCAGAGGATTCTCATTAGGGTTGTTGACTGTTGACTTTTGCTAAACCCTAATGAGAATCAGAAATATGATTAACAATAATATTAATTAAGTATTATTGTGACATGGTTGGGTTGAAGGGTTGACCTTGTTGACTTGTTGACTTTGTTGACCGGTTGACTAGGTTGGACTTGTTGATCACCATCATGACAATGGCTATCATTTCATGGCATTGACTTTAGCTTGCTTGTTTTGTTCACAAATTGCATTTAATGCAAGAAATGATATTGCCATTTGATATGATAACAACCATCATATAATACTCAATTATTATTATGTGTTATGATTATTTTTGATTATGAGAGTAAGGGTGCAAAAGTCTTGCTCATTCTTTCATTTTCCTTTCTCTCTCTTGCTCAAGCTCTCCCTCTTTCTCTTGCTCTCTCTCTAGTTCATGGTTCTATTGTCTCATGTGTTGAGAAGCAAGAACCATAGAGATCAAAACCCATTACACTTCTCTACTCATCCTAGTACATAAGGTCTAGCAAGCCAAGTGTTCTAGTTTCTTCTAGTGTGAAGTAGAAGCCAAAAGATAGAAGCTTTCGGGTGGATCCATCTTCGGCGCGAGGAGATGACGAGGTGAGGCCGATCCGACCACCGCAAGGAGTTGAAGATGAAGGAGTTCAAGTTAAGGTATAACCCCCTAACCGAGTAGGTAAAACTCCTAGTTAGGTTGTTAGATAGTTATTTAACAAAGATCCGTATTTCAAGTCCATATTACCCCCTAAAGAAAAATCGTTTTTCACCATTTCCGCAACCCCAAAGAACCAGGGACGGGTAACGTGGACTTACAACTAACCCCAAAACCCCAGCCCCTATCTCCCAATTCTGGCCGCAGATTTAATCTGTATGGCCGCAATTTGCGGCCTGGGTCCCACCATTTCGCTCCGTGTTGGTTTTGTAGCTTTATTTCATGTAAACTAGACCCTTGGTATATGCAAAATTGACCAATTTCACCTAGGGTGAAATCTGGGACCATTTTCAAAAGTGGCTGTTTTGATTCAAGTTTCGTTTTGCATATTTTGAATTCTGGACTTCTAGTATTTTGTTTTACCTCGATCACTTGACGTTTGTACGATGATATTGAGGATTGTTTGATGGTTTTGAAAGCGTAGTCCATAGGTTTTAACTTATAGGCCTTAGCGCGTCGTTTGGTTTTCTCGATGTGATTTTAAGGTGCATTTGCGATTGTGATATCTTGTGATTAGGTGTACTATGGATAGATTAGGGTTTAGAAGTAAACTAGTATAGTTTCCTAGTTGCGAACCCTAGAATAGGTTTACACCCACACACACACATGCTTGCTTGTTATACTTATACCAAGATGATGAGGATAGTGTATGATATTTGGAGATGAGTCGATGAGATTGGGCATAGCGCCATAAGATCGGTGATATGATGTGATTCGTATTTGGGATACGACATGAGTTTTAGCGGACCTTTGGACGTGTGTTTCACACACGCATTTATAATTATATAGATGGTATCGATTTGTACTAGACTTAGATCAGTACCCCAGATCATGAGATATGATGATAAGGATACCAGATAATTGATGAGATGAATGTGATATTGACCCGTACCCATCTTTTGGGATGTCGTACGATGATTTAACGTACGAGCTTTATATGGATGATAGTGTTAGTGTATATGCCCTAAAGGCCATTACTGTATCATACTAGTTTGTATATTACTTAATGGATGCTTGGGATATTCACCTTGTATATACAATCTTGCTCAAAATAGTAGTATGCTACTTGGTTTGTTTCTACTTCAATGTGTACATGTGTTTATTTTTGTATATCGCCTATACACATTAGTAGAGCCCTTAGGATCTTTGCTTGATTACCAGCGATGTGATGGCCGTCACACTAGTGGGGCTGGGTAATCTATAAGCACATCCTTATGCAGGTCCCTGGTCGCAGGACTATCGAGACAGGGCATCGATACTCCGGAGTAGACCAGCGCATGCGCTTCTCATCCCAGTGTGGAAGACGGTCTGTCCCACAGCCGTCAGTACGTCGTACTTGAGATAGTATGCGGGTGCTCGTTAGGTTACGGGTACACTGGACAGGACTCGTCGGGAACTGACTAGTTGGTATTATACCTATCGTCAGTTATCAGTTCCCAGGTGACATGAGTACAGCTTAGTCCGCTGACTTGACACTGTCACTTCGCCTCAAGTGTGTTCCCACTGTACTTTGATCACTACCCTACCACGGCTCAAAGGAGTCGTGCAAACAGGTAGTGGTTGGGTGCAGTCCCGAAGCACTTGGAGGCAGTGACGGTTAGACAGGATTCGTCTCTCCCGGTATTGGGGGTTGACATCGCGCTGTGTCTAGGAGAGCCATTACACGAGTAGTCCCTGGCCAGGGTAAACGAGATATACTGGTAGGTTTCCAGTGTTATCTCAGGGTGTTTTGGGCTTCGCTCCGGCACGACTTGTACCGCTATTGGGGGACTGACGTATACCACCCCCTAGGCCCGCCATGCGATGTATCAGACGAACAGACCGGACTGTACGGAGAATGTCACACTCAGGCTCAGTAGGAGTTCAGATGGGTTTCGCCTCGTCGGTCTTCTTGTCGGCATTACCTGGGGACCGTTACGCACAGCTAGTGCCGCTTGCGGTCTGTGGTTAAACCCACTGCCAGCGTAGTGTCGAGTCTTTAGAGTCCCACACAGAAAGCTTTTCGCCTTTAGGCAAAAGAGTAGAGGTCGCATGGTATTGCGAAAGGTTGCATGGTTTTGCGACAGGGTTCGGTCACATCCGTGCACTTGTGCACTTATAGTGTCCGGACAGTTTCCACTAGCGGGCTTTGGTTTAAGCCAGATCCTAGTGTACCTTATGGGATTGGATTTATCCAGTTTGCATTCGTGTTCCTCGGAACGCGGATGCGGGTGTGTATGCACAGTTGACAGGGAGGCAGAGGCAGCGGATTCTCATTAGGGTTGTTGACCGTTGACTATTTGACTTTATGCTCAACCCTAATGAGAATATGATATGTGATTAACTATTATATTAATTAAGTATTATGGTGATATGGTTGTTGACTTTGTTGACTTGTTGACTTTTGTTGACTTGTTGACTTTGTTGACTTGTTGACTTTTGTTGACTTGTTGACCGGTTGACTAGGCTTGACTAGTTGACCATCATGATAACCATAGCCATCATTTCATGGCAAAGACTTTTGTTTACTTGCTCATTTGTGTAAAATGAGTGCATGAAATGATATGGTTATGGTTGCTTCAAACCATCACATAAGACTTTTTTGATATGATGAGTTATGATCACTTTGGATTATGAGAGGGTGAAAGACAAAAGAGAGCCTCATTCTTTTCTTGCTCACTCTCTCTCTTGTTCTTGAGCTCTCCTCTTGCTCTCACCCTCAACCTCTTCCTCCCTCTCTTGATTCTATGGTTCTATTGTCTCATGAGTTGAGAATCAAGAACCATAGATAAAATCCCATTCTATTTCTTCTCTACTCATTCTAGTTCACTAGGTTTAGCAAACCAAGTGAACTAGTTTCTTCAAAGAACGAAGAAGGAGCTAAAGGTTGGAGCTTTCAGGTGGATCTATCTTCGGCGTACGGAGACGACGAGAAGAAGCCATCGGACCACCATCGGAGCTTTGAAGACGAAGGAGTTCAAGACAAGCAAGGTATAACCCCCTAACCGAGTAGCTAAAACTCATAGTTAGGTTGTTAGATAGATGTTTAACCAAGATCCGGGTTTTAGGTCCATGTTACCATCTTTAAGAAAATCGTTTTTTACCAAATTCCGCATTCCCGAAAGTACCGGGAGAGGTAGCATGGACTTACAGTGGTATCAGAGCCTAGTTAAACTCTATCTAACATGTTAGCAAGTAACTAGAAGATCGATCAAAGAAAAAGTCCCGAAAACAAAACCCCAAATTTTCAACTTTCTGTCGATTTCAAAAGTACTCGAAAAACTTTTTGGAACACACCTAAAATCGACTCAGGCTTTTTTAAAGAATCTGCAAAATTTTGGGCCCCTGACTCGATCAAAGCGCCGCGTTTCCGCGGCGGGAGCACGCTCCCGCCGCGGAAACGCGGCCGAGTTGACTCGGTCAAGAGTTTTATTTTTTGCAGTTTACTCTTGGGGGTATTTTGGGATTTTTGGTATATATATTTTCTGCCCAGATTTTCCAGAACGAAAATTTTATTTTGGGGTCCCGAAAATCCGTATTTTTGATCGAACTTCTAAAAGACTTAAGCTAACGGGTTTTCTGTAATGTGATATTTGTATTGAACGTCTATTAATCGCTATATGTCGATTAGTTGGGGTTATACAAATCTGTGATCTGTAATGTTGCTGGAATGTGGATATGAATATGTTGGATTGTCGCGGGTGAATAGCCGGGGGTTGTGAGACGAGAGTTTTCTTTTCTTTCAATTCATGTAAATTTGTAAATTGATGTAATAATTATTTGTATGGCCGCACAACCGGGTCGGGGTTGTAGCCGTCATTGTATAATTTCTTTTTACTGTTTTTGCTCCTAGGATAGACCCATGGAGGGGGTGCACAAACTACCGGGTATGCCGAAGTGTCGAGTGGCCTACTCATGGAGATGAGGGAGGTTGCTACGCTTCGGGTACTTGGCGGGTAGTTTGCCGCACCCGTAGGGGTCTTGGGTGGGGTTTTGGCTATTCACCGCGACCGTGTAATTTGTCTTTTGTTACAGGCTCGTACAAGTTACAGATTCCTAGTATATCCAATGTATTCATCTGTGATCTGAAATGTTTATCATTGCAGTATATCTATATATGATATTATTTAGGCGTTGCTTATGTTTTACAGACGCGCTAGCCCAGCCCCCGCTCTGTCGTTAGTTAAGTAACCTAACGGGTAATGACGGGGCCCCGTGGCGAATGCGAATGGCATAAGCGTACGTCATATTTTGGTTGTTTTCTGCAATGGTAGGATTAAATGATGGGACGCATTAAAAGAACTAATGCTTGAATATCACGCATTAAAAGAACTAATGCAAGATAATAAACCAAGTTAAAGTCGTTGGAACACTTTCGAAAAACCACTCGGTTCTTTTCAAAACAAACTTTTAAAATACGGAGTTTGAGCCACTCCATTTAAAAGCTATCTCGTTCCATCGACCAAATCAAGTTCACTACGTTCACGGTTTTGCCAAAACCATCCGTAGCCCTCCATCATTTCAGTTAAATATTCGGTAGTATTCAAGCTATGTATTTTGACCTCACGCCAAGGCATAGTGATTGGTAGCTGCCGGATATTTATCTGTTGCATAGATAGAATGCGTTGGTTTGAGACAGTCGTACTGCCATTTTGGCCTACGTCAAGGGTATGTACGGGTGGGTTCAAATTAACCTGGATAATGATGGGACGAACTTGACATGTGACTTATGACATTTTGACCTCACGCCAAGGTCATAAGAGCATGGGGCAAAAATCCACATCGGGAGTTTCATAAGTACTGAAACTTGCTAGATTTGCATACCATTTGGAGTGTGATGATTCTGGTAGGATTCCTTCAGTTTCGTCACGCGATGATATTTGGATCCCGATCCTACTGTGAGTATATGCTACTCCTCGGGAAATTTCTCACTTAACGATCAATGCTATAAACCTAGTAGGTGCCTAGAAAGGTGTTAGCGGGGCTACGCCCCCAGGGAAAAAAGGTTCTTTAATTAAGGAACTTCGCGAAAGCGTTGGAAAACCTCCCTCGAAGTACCGACACCGGCCTGGCTGAACGGTTAAGCAAGTATTGTACGGTGGGATTGATCCTGACTAATTCTTCCTTTATGGTTTGAGGAGGGATTCGAGAAACAGTGGGAGCCATCCTGTTTAGACAAACTAAAAACCACTCTAAACTTGCAAGAGCATCATGCTGAGTGTTTCTTCTTCTCTCTCCTAATTGCAGCGACCAATCAACATGACTGGACTTAAGTTACTCCTAGATAAAAACAAACTGACAGGGCCAAACTACAAAGATTGGCTCAGGAATGTCAAGATAGCAATCACTTACGACAAGCTGGGGTATCTTCTTACCACCAAAGCTCCCCCTGTCCCTGGTCCAACTTCCAGCGTCGCGGATAAGGAAATCCGCAAGACTTGGGAGATTGATAGTGCGAAGGCCAAATGCCTCCTGCTTGCCTCGATGGACAACGAACATCAGAGGAGGCACGAGAATATGGACATGGAATCCATATTGCTTCATACAAAAGAACTGTATGGAGAGCAATCTCGTATCGCAAGATACGAAGCGTCGAAAAAGTTATTTTCGACAAGAATGGCCGTCGGATCATCAGTAGCCGAGCACGTGCTAAAGATGATCGGCTTCATTGAGGAGCTCGCTGACCTAGGGATCACATTGGAGAGTGAGCTATATACGGATATAGTTCTCCAGTCCCTTCCTTCCACTTACGCCCAGTTTATACTGAACTTCAACTTACAAGAAAAATAGGTTGAACTTTCAGAGCTCCTCAACATGCTGAGGAGCGCAGAGGGCACCCTACAGAAAGGTAGGGAAACATCCACTTTGTTTGTAGGAGGATTATCTTCTTCTAGGTCCAAGGAGAAAGCCAAGGGAAAGAAGAAGAAGGCCCCCGCCAAACCAAGGGGCGGTGTTAGTAAAGTGGATACGAAGGGAAAAGGTAAAGCAACAAAGATAGCGGGGAAGCTTGTGGATAAGGAAGAATGCTTCTATTGTCATAAGAAAGGACACTGGAAGAATGATTGCAGGGCCTGGAAGGCCAGAACACAGGAATTGAAGCAGGTTGCAGCTTCAGCTTCAGGTGTGTATGTTATTGAAAACTGTCTTTCAATAAACTCTACTTCCTGGGTATTGGATACCGGATCAGGATCTCATATCTGTAATTCTTTGCAGGCGTTGAGAAACCGTAGGGTTTTGAAGGCAGGTGACATGACCCTCAGAGTTGCGAACGGAGCTAGCATGGATGCTAAAGCCGTGGGGGACTATCACCTGGGAATGTCAGATGGACATGTTTTGGTTTTGCGTAATTGCTTTTTTGTACCCAACGCAACTTGTAATATCATTTCTGTATCTTTAGTTTCTAAAGAAGGTTATGAATTTGCGTTTGTAAGTAATGTTGTAAACATTCACCTTAATCAAGTTTTGATTGGGTCAGGTACATTGAGTAATGGTATATACGTGTTGAACCAACCACAGATTTTTAATGTCCAGAATACACACAAAAGAAAGTCTCCAGAGATAAATCAGACTTTCTTATGGCATTGTAGATTGGGTCACATCAATGAGAGAAGGTTGACGAAGTTACATACAGAAGGGTATTTGAATGCGTTCGAATATCAGTCGTATGCCACTTGTCAATCCTGTCTCAAAGGAAAGATGACAAAGACTCCGTTTACTGGACATGGAGTAAGAGCGAGCGAGCTCTTGGGACTCGTACACAGTGACGTGTGCGGTCCAATGTCTACACATGCCCGAAGCGGACATTCTTACTTCATTACTTTTACGGATGACTTCTCAAGGTACGGTTATGTCTTCTTAATGAAACATAAGTCCGAAGCCTTTGGAAAATTCCAGGAGTATAAGAATGAAGTAGAGAAACAGACCGGTAAAAGTATTAAGATTCTAAGATCGGATCGAGGTGGAGAATACTTAAGTGCCGAGTTCCTGGACTACTTAAAAGAGAACGGAATTCTCTCTCAGCTTACTCCTCCATACACCCCGCAACATAACGGTGTATCGGAGAGACGGAACCGCACCCTATTGGATATGGTGCGGTCCATGATGAGTAACGCTGAGTTGCCGCGATCATTCTGGGGATATGCGCTAGAATCAGCAGCATACCTTTTGAACCGAGTTCCGACTAAGACTGTGCCTACCACCCCATATGAAATGTGGAGTGGGAAGAAACCCTATCTTCAATATCTGAAGATCTGGGGATGTCCAGCTTTTGTCAAAAAGTAGCATGCGGACAAACTCGAGGCACGCTCAGTACTGTGTAAGTTTGTGGGATACCCAAAGAACACCAGGGGGTATCTTTTCTACTACGCAGAGGAACAAAAAGTACTTGTTTCTCGTAATGCCCACTTTCTAGAACACCAGTTCTTGGAAAAGGAAATAAGTGGGAGCGCAGTAGAACTGGAAGAAATTCCAGAACCACGGACTATTACTGAAAGTTTAGTGGAACCAGAGGGTTCGGAAGAACAGGACATTCCTACGCCGCTCCGCAGGAGTAGTAGGCAGTCTCATCCGCCCGAGAGATACTGCGGTTTTCTCATAGACGGGGATAGAGAGGATTGCATCATAGATTATGATGAGCCTACTAGCTTCCAGCAGGCCGTTCAGAGCGTTGACTCAGTGAAATGGCTGGATGCAATGCGGACCGAAATGGAGTCCATGTACACCAACAAGGTATGGACGTTGGACATTGCTCCAGACGGGGTAAAACCCGTAGGATGCAAGTGGATCTTCAAAAGGAAGATTGGTGTAGATGGACAGGTTGAGACCTATAAAGCTAGGCTGGTAGCAAAGGGTTTTCGTCAAAGACCTGGCTTGGACTATGACGAAACCTTTTTTCCAGTAGCCATGCTGAAATCCATTCGGATCCTTCTTGCCATTGCTGCCTTCCACGATTATGAGATCTGGCAAATGGACGTAAAGACAGCTTTTCTAAATGGAAATTTAGAGGAGTGTGTCTATATGGACCAGCCGGAGGGTTTCATTCAGAGTGGGAGCAGCGGAAAGGTGTGCAAGTTGCTTAAGTCCATCTATGGACTAAAGCAGGCGTCGCGGAGTTGGAACATCTGCTTTGATGAGACGGTCAAAGAATTTGGCTTTATCAAAAATCCAGATGAACCATGCATCTATAGTAGATTTGTAGCGAGAACTTAATAGGAAATGACATTCCCTTAATAGGAAATGACATTCCTATGCTACAATCTGTCAAGGGGTTCTTGTCACACAGGTTCTCCATGAAAGACCTGGGTGATGCCTCATACATTCTGGGTATCCGGATCTACCGTGACAGATCCAAGAGGATATTAGGACTTTCTCAGTCCAGGTACATCGACACCATACTGAAGAGATTCAGTATGGAAGATTCCAAGCACGGTAACCTACCGTCTTGTCACGGGATCACCCTCTCTAAAGAGATGTCTCCCAAGACTAATTTGGAGAGGGATCGCATGTCTATTATACCCTACGCTTCTGCGGTAGGCTCTATAATGTATGCGATGTTGTGTACCAGACCGGATGTAGCTTATGCACTGAGTGTGGTAAGCCGGTATCAGTCAAACCCTGGGGAGAAACACTGGATAGCGGTAAAGAACATTCTCAAGTACCTAAGAAGGACTAAGGAGATGTTCTTGGTATATGGCGGAAAAGACCTCCAGATCAAGGCCTTTGCTGACTCCAGCTTCCAGAGTGACAAGGATGATTCCAAGTCCATGTCGGGCTTTGTCTTTACCCTCAATGGAGGGGCGGTGTGTTGGAAGAGTTCCAAACAAGAAACCGTTGCAGACTCGACGATGGAAGCGGAATACATCGCTGCATCTGATGCCGCAAAAGAAGCTGTCTGGATAAGGAAGTTCTTGAAAGAACTTCAGGTGGTTCCGTCCATTGTTGATCCAATACCTCTGTATTGCGACAACAACGGGGCTATAGCTTTAGCGAAGGAACCAAGGTCCCATCAGAAATCCAGGCACATCTTAAGGCGGTATCACCTGATCAGGGAGATCGTAGATCGCCAGGAGATCGAGGTTCGGAGAGTCGCTTCAGAAGATAACACTGCTGATCCATTCACCAAGGCCCTGCCCCAGACTCAGTTTGAGCGGCTGATCGAGATGATAGGTCTTCGATACGCCAGTACATGGCCTTAGTGCAAGTGGGAGATTGTTAGTGTATATGCCCTAGAGGCCATTACTGTATCATACTAGTTTGTATATTACTTAATGGATGCTTGGGATATTCACCTTGTATATACAATCTTGCTCAAAATAGTAGTATGCTACTTGGTTTGTTTCTACTTCAATGTGTACATGTGTTTATTTTTGTATATCGCCTATACACATTAGTAGAGCCCTTAGGATCTTTGCTTGATTACCAGCGATGTGATGGCCGTCACACTAGTGGGGCTGGGTAATCTATAAGCACATCCTTATGCAGGTCCCTGGTCGCAGGACTATCGAGACAGGGCATCGATACTCCGGAGTAGACCAGCGCATGCGCTTCTCATCCCAGTGTGGAAGACGGTCTGTCCCACAGCCGTCAGTACGTCGTACTTGAGATAGTATGCGGGTGCTCGTTAGGTTACGGGTACACTGGACAGGACTCGTCGGGAACTGACTAGTTGGTATTATACCTATCGTCAGTTATCAGTTCCCAGGTGACATGAGTACAGCTTAGTCCGCTGACTTGACACTGTCACTTCGCCTCAAGTGTGTTCCCACTGTACTTTGATCACTACCCTACCACGGCTCAAAGGAGTCGTGCAAACAGGTAGTGGTTGGGTGCAGTCCCGAAGCACTTGGAGGCAGTGACGGTTAGACAGGATTCGTCTCTCCCGGTATTGGGGGTTGACATCGCGCTGTGTCTAGGAGAGCCATTACACGAGTAGTCCCTGGCCAGGGTAAACGAGATATACTGGTAGGTTTCCAGTGTTATCTCAGGGTGTTTTGGGCTTCGCTCCGGCACGACTTGTACCGCTATTGGGGGACTGACGTATACCACCCCCTAGGCCCGCCATGCGATGTATCAGACGAACAGACCGGACTGTACGGAGAATGTCACACTCAGGCTCAGTAGGAGTTCAGATGGGTTTCGCCTCGTCGGTCTTCTTGTCGGCATTACCTGGGGACCGTTACGCACAGCTAGTGCCGCTTGCGGTCTGTGGTTAAACCCACTGCCAGCGTAGTGTCGAGTCTTTAGAGTCCCACACAGAAAGCTTTTCGCCTTTAGGCAAAAGAGTAGAGGTCGCATGGTATTGCGAAAGGTTGCATGGTTTTGCGACAGGGTTCGGTCACATCCGTGCACTTGTGCACTTATAGTGTCCGGACAGTTTCCACTAGCGGGCTTTGGTTTAAGCCAGATCCTAGTGTACCTTATGGGATTGGATTTATCCAGTTTGCATTCGTGTTCCTCGGAACGCGGATGCGGGTGTGTATGCACAGTTGACAGGGAGGCAGAGGCAGCGGATTCTCATTAGGGTTGTTGACCGTTGACTATTTGACTTTATGCTCAACCCTAATGAGAATATGATATGTGATTAACTATTATATTAATTAAGTATTATGGTGATATGGTTGTTGACTTTGTTGACTTGTTGACTTTTGTTGACTTGTTGACTTTGTTGACTTGTTGACTTTTGTTGACTTGTTGACCGGTTGACTAGGCTTGACTAGTTGACCATCATGATAACCATAGCCATCATTTCATGGCAAAGACTTTTGTTTACTTGCTCATTTGTGTAAAATGAGTGCATGAAATGATATGGTTATGGTTGCTTCAAACCATCACATAAGACTTTTTTGATATGATGAGTTATGATCACTTTGGATTATGAGAGGGTGAAAGACAAAAGAGAGCCTCATTCTTTTCTTGCTCACTCTCTCTCTCTTGTTCTTGAGCTCTCCTCTTGCTCTCACCCTCAACCTCTTCCTCCCTCTCTTGATTCTATGGTTCTATTGTCTCATGAGTTGAGAATCAAGAACCATAGATAAAATCCCATTCTATTTCTTCTCTACTCATTCTAGTTCACTAGGTTTAGCAAACCAAGTGAACTAGTTTCTTCAAAGAACGAAGAAGGAGCTAAAGGTTGGAGCTTTCAGGTGGATCTATCTTCGGCGTACGGAGACGACGAGAAGAAGCCATCGGACCACCATCGGAGCTTTGAAGACGAAGGAGTTCAAGACAAGCAAGGTATAACCCCCTAACCGAGTAGCTAAAACTCATAGTTAGGTTGTTAGATAGATGTTTAACCAAGATCCGGGTTTTAGGTCCATGTTACCATCTTTAAGAAAATCGTTTTTTACCAAATTCCGCATTCCCGAAAGTACCGGGAGAGGTAGCATGGACTTACAGTGGTATCAGAGCCTAGTTAAACTCTATCTAACATGTTAGCAAGTAACTAGAAGATCGATCAAAGAAAAAGTCCCGAAAACAAAACCCCAAATTTTCAACTTTCTGTCGATTTCAAAAGTACTCGAAAAACTTTTTGGAACACACCTAAAATCGACTCAGGCTTTTTTAAAGAATCTGCAAAATTTTGGGCCCCTGACTCGATCAAAGCGCCGCGTTTCCGCGGCGGGAGCACGCTCCCGCCGCGGAAACGCGGCCGAGTTGACTCGGTCAAGAGTTTTATTTTTTGCAGTTTACTCTTGGGGGTATTTTGGGATTTTTGGTATATATATTTTCTGCCCAGATTTTCCAGAACGAAAATTTTATTTTGGGGTCCCGAAAATCCGTATTTTTGATCGAACTTCTAAAAGACTTAAGCTAACGGGTTTTCTGTAATGTGATATTTGTATTGAACGTCTATTAATCGCTATATGTCGATTAGTTGGGGTTATACAAATCTGTGATCTGTAATGTTGCTGGAATGTGGATATGAATATGTTGGATTGTCGCGGGTGAATAGCCGGGGGTTGTGAGACGAGAGTTTTCTTTTCTTTCAATTCATGTAAATTTGTAAATTGATGTAATAATTATTTGTATGGCCGCACAACCGGGTCGGGGTTGTAGCCGTCATTGTATAATTTCTTTTTACTGTTTTTGCTCCTAGGATAGACCCATGGAGGGGGTGCACAAACTACCGGGTATGCCGAAGTGTCGAGTGGCCTACTCATGGAGATGAGGGAGGTTGCTACGCTTCGGGTACTTGGCGGGTAGTTTGCCGCACCCGTAGGGGTCTTGGGTGGGGTTTTGGCTATTCACCGCGACCGTGTAATTTGTCTTTTGTTACAGGCTCGTACAAGTTACAGATTCCTAGTATATCCAATGTATTCATCTGTGATCTGAAATGTTTATCATTGCAGTATATCTATATATGATATTATTTAGGCGTTGCTTATGTTTTACAGACGCGCTAGCCCAGCCCCCGCTCTGTCGTTAGTTAAGTAACCTAACGGGTAATGACGGGGCCCCGTGGCGAATGCGAATGGCATAAGCGTACGTCATATTTTGGTTGTTTTCTGCAATGGTAGGATTAAATGATGGGACGCATTAAAAGAACTAATGCAAGAATATCACGCATTAAAAGAACTAATGCAAGATAATAAACCAAGTTAAAGTCGTTGGAACACTTTCGAAAAACCACTCGGTTCTTTTCAAAACAAACTTTTAAAATACGGAGTTTGAGCCACTCCATTTAAAAGCTATCTCGTTCCATCGACCAAATCAAGTTCACTACGTTCACGGTTTTGCCAAAACCATCCGTAGCCCTCCATCATTTCAGTTAAATATTCGGTAGTATTCAAGCTATGTATTTTGACCTCACGCCAAGGCATAGTGATTGGTAGCTGCCGGATATTTATCTGTTGCATAGATAGAATGCGTTGGTTTGAGACAGTCGTACTGCCATTTTGGCCTACGTCAAGGGTATGTACGGGTGGGTTCAAATTAACCTGGATAATGATGGGACGAACTTGACATGTGACTTATGACATTTTGACCTCACGCCAAGGTCATAAGAGCATGGGGCAAAAATCCACATCGGGAGTTTCATAAGTACTGAAACTTGCTAGATTTGCATACCATTTGGAGTGTGATGATTCTGGTAGGATTCCTTCAGTTTCGTCACGCGATGATATTTGGATCCCGATCCTACTGTGAGTATATGCTACTCCTCGGGAAATTTCTCACTTAACGATCAATGCTATAAACCTAGTAGGTGCCTAGAAAGGTGTTAGCGGGGCTACGCCCCCAGGGAAAAAAGGTTCTTTAATTAAGGAACTTCGCGAAAGCGTTGGAAAACCTCCCTCGAAGTACCGACACCGGCCTGGCTGAACGGTTAAGCAAGTATTGTACGGTGGGATTGATCCTGACTAATTCTTCCTTTATGGTTTGAGGAGGGATTCGAGAAACAGTGGGAGCCATCCTGTTTAGACAAACTAAAAACCACTCTAAACTTGCAAGAGCATCATGCTGAGTGTTTCTTCTTCTCTCTCCTAATTGCAGCGACCAATCAACATGACTGGACTTAAGTTACTCCTAGATAAAAACAAACTGACAGGGCCAAACTACAAAGATTGGCTCAGGAATGTCAAGATAGCAATCACTTACGACAAGCTGGGGTATCTTCTTACCACCAAAGCTCCCCCTGTCCCTGGTCCAACTTCCAGCGTCGCGGATAAGGAAATCCGCAAGACTTGGGAGATTGATAGTGCGAAGGCCAAATGCCTCCTGCTTGCCTCGATGGACAACGAACATCAGAGGAGGCACGAGAATATGGACATGGAATCCATATTGCTTCATACAAAAGAACTGTATGGAGAGCAATCTCGTATCGCAAGATACGAAGCGTCGAAAAAGTTATTTTCGACAAGAATGGCCGTCGGATCATCAGTAGCCGAGCACGTGCTAAAGATGATCGGCTTCATTGAGGAGCTCGCTGACCTAGGGATCACATTGGAGAGTGAGCTATATACGGATATAGTTCTCCAGTCCCTTCCTTCCACTTACGCCCAGTTTATACTGAACTTCAACTTACAAGAAAAATAGGTTGAACTTTCAGAGCTCCTCAACATGCTGAGGAGCGCAGAGGGCACCCTACAGAAAGGTAGGGAAACATCCACTTTGTTTGTAGGAGGATCATCTTCTTCTAGGTCCAAGGAGAAAGCCAAGGGAAAGAAGAAGAAGGCCCCCGCCAAACCAAGGGGCGGTGTTAGTAAAGTGGATACGAAGGGAAAAGGTAAAGCAACAAAGATAGCGGGGAAGCTTGTGGATAAGGAAGAATGCTTCTATTGTCATAAGAAAGGACACTGGAAGAATGATTGCAGGGCCTGGAAGGCCAGAACACAGGAATTGAAGCAGGTTGCAGCTTCAGCTTCAGGTGTGTATGTTATTGAAAACTGTCTTTCAATAAACTCTACTTCCTGGGTATTGGATACCGGATCAGGATCTCATATCTGTAATTCTTTGCAGGCGTTGAGAAACCGTAGGGTTTTGAAGGCAGGTGACATGACCCTCAGAGTTGCGAACGGAGCTAGCATGGATGCTAAAGCCGTGGGGGACTATCACCTGGGAATGTCAGATGGACATGTTTTGGTTTTGCGTAATTGCTTTTTTGTACCCAACGCAACTTGTAATATCATTTCTGTATCTTTAGTTTCTAAAGAAGGTTATGAATTTGCGTTTGTAAGTAATGTTGTAAACATTCACCTTAATCAAGTTTTGATTGGGTCAGGTACATTGAGTAATGGTATATACGTGTTGAACCAACCACAGATTTTTAATGTCCAGAATACACACAAAAGAAAGTCTCCAGAGATAAATCAGACTTTCTTATGGCATTGTAGATTGGGTCACATCAATGAGAGAAGGTTGACGAAGTTACATACAGAAGGGTATTTGAATGCGTTCGAATATCAGTCGTATGCCACTTGTCAATCCTGTCTCAAAGGAAAGATGACAAAGACTCCGTTTACTGGACATGGAGTAAGAGCGAGCGAGCTCTTGGGACTCGTACACAGTGACGTGTGCGGTCCAATGTCTACACATGCCCGAAGCGGACATTCTTACTTCATTACTTTTACGGATGACTTCTCAAGGTACGGTTATGTCTTCTTAATGAAACATAAGTCCGAAGCCTTTGGAAAATTCCAGGAGTATAAGAATGAAGTAGAGAAACAGACCGGCAAAAGTATTAAGATTCTAAGATCGGATCGAGGTGGAGAATACTTAAGTGCCGAGTTCCTGGACTACTTAAAAGAGAACGGAATTCTCTCTCAGCTTACTCCTCCATACACCCCGCAACATAACGGTGTATCGGAGAGACGGAACCGCACCCTATTGGATATGGTGCGGTCCATGATGAGTAACGCTGAGTTGCCGCGATCATTCTGGGGATATGCGCTAGAATCAGCAGCATACCTTTTGAACCGAGTTCCGACTAAGACTGTGCCTACCACCCCATATGAAATGTGGAGTGGGAAGAAACCCTATCTTCAATATCTGAAGATCTGGGGATGTCCAGCTTTTGTCAAAAAGTAGCATGCGGACAAACTCGAGGCACGCTCAGTACTGTGTAAGTTTGTGGGATACCCAAAGAACACCAGGGGGTATCTTTTCTACTACGCAGAGGAACAAAAAGTACTTGTTTCTCGTAATGCCCACTTTCTAGAACACCAGTTCTTGGAAAAGGAAATAAGTGGGAGCGCAGTAGAACTGGAAGAAATTCCAGAACCACGGACTATTACTGAAAGTTTAGTGGAACCAGAGGGTTCGGAAGAACAGGACATTCCTACGCCGCTCCGCAGGAGTAGTAGGCAGTCTCATCCGCCCGAGAGATACTGCGGTTTTCTCATAGACGGGGATAGAGAGGATTGCATCATAGATTATGATGAGCCTACTAGCTTCCAGCAGGCCGTTCAGAGCGTTGACTCAGTGAAATGGCTGGATGCAATGCGGACCGAAATGGAGTCCATGTACACCAACAAGGTATGGACGTTGGACATTGCTCCAGACGGGGTAAAACCCGTAGGATGCAAGTGGATCTTCAAAAGGAAGATTGGTGTAGATGGACAGGTTGAGACCTATAAAGCTAGGCTGGTAGCAAAGGGTTTTCGTCAAAGACCTGGCTTGGACTATGACGAAACCTTTTTTCCAGTAGCCATGCTGAAATCCATTCGGATCCTTCTTGCCATTGCTGCCTTCCACGATTATGAGATCTGGCAAATGGACGTAAAAACAGCTTTTCTAAATGGAAATTTAGAGGAGTGTGTCTATATGGACCAGCCGGAGGGTTTCATTCAGAGTGGGAGCAGCGGAAAGGTGTGCAAGTTGCTTAAGTCCATCTATGGACTAAAGCAGGCGTCGCGGAGTTGGAACATCTGCTTTGATGAGACGGTCAAAGAATTTGGCTTTATCAAAAATCCAGATGAACCATGCATCTATAGTAGATTTGTAGCGAGAACTTAATAGGAAATGACATTCCCTTAATAGGAAATGACATTCCTATGCTACAATCTGTCAAGGGGTTCTTGTCACACAGGTTCTCCATGAAAGACCTGGGTGATGCCTCATACATTCTGGGTATCCGGATCTACCGTGACAGATCCAAGAGGATATTAGGACTTTCTCAGTCCAGGTACATCGACACCATACTGAAGAGATTCAGTATGGAAGATTCCAAGCGCGGTAACCTACCGTCTTGTCACGGGATCACCCTCTCTAAAGAGATGTCTCCCAAGACTAATTTGGAGAGGGATCGCATGTCTATTATACCCTACGCTTCTGCGGTAGGCTCTATAATGTATGCGATGTTGTGTACCAGACCGGATGTAGCTTATGCACTGAGTGTGGTAAGCCGGTATCAGTCAAACCCTGGGGAGAAACACTGGATAGCGGTAAAGAACATTCTCAAGTACCTAAGAAGGACTAAGGAGATGTTCTTGGTATATGGCGGAAAAGACCTCCAGATCAAGGCCTTTGCTGACTCCAGCTTCCAGAGTGACAAGGATGATTCCAAGTCCATGTCGGGCTTTGTCTTTACCCTCAATGGAGGGGCGGTGTGTTGGAAGAGTTCCAAACAAGAAACCGTTGCAGACTCGACGATGGAAGCGGAATACATCGCTGCATCTGATGCCGCAAAAGAAGCTGTCTGGATAAGGAAGTTCTTGAAAGAACTTCAGGTGGTTCCGTCCATTGTTGATCCAATACCTCTGTATTGCGACAACAACGGGGCTATAGCTTTAGCGAAGGAACCAAGGTCCCATCAGAAATCCAGGCACATCTTAAGGCGGTATCACCTGATCAGGGAGATCGTAGATCGCCAGGAGATCGAGGTTCGGAGAGTCGCTTCAGAAGATAACACTGCTGATCCATTCACCAAGGCCCTGCCCCAGACTCAGTTTGAGCGGCTGATCGAGATGATAGGTCTTCGATACGCCAGTACATGGCCTTAGTGCAAGTGGGAGATTGTTAGTGTATATGCCCTAGAGGCCATTACTGTATCATACTAGTTTGTATATTACTTAATGGATGCTTGGGATATTCACCTTGTATATACAATCTTGCTCAAAATAGTAGTATGCTACTTGGTTTGTTTCTACTTCAATGTGTACATGTGTTTATTTTTGTATATCGCCTATACACATTAGTAGAGCCCTTAGGATCTTTGCTTGATTACCAGCGATGTGATGGCCGTCACACTAGTGGGGCTGGGTAATCTATAAGCACATCCTTATGCAGGTCCCTGGTCGCAGGACTATCGAGACAGGGCATCGATACTCCGGAGTAGACCAGCGCATGCGCTTCTCATCCCAGTGTGGAAGACGGTCTGTCCCACAGCCGTCAGTACGTCGTACTTGAGATAGTATGCGGGTGCTCGTTAGGTTACGGGTACACTGGACAGGACTCGTCGGGAACTGACTAGTTGGTATTATACCTATCGTCAGTTATCAGTTCCCAGGTGACATGAGTACAGCTTAGTCCGCTGACTTGACACTGTCACTTCGCCTCAAGTGTGTTCCCACTGTACTTTGATCACTACCCTACCACGGCTCAAAGGAGTCGTGCAAACAGGTAGTGGTTGGGTGCAGTCCCGAAGCACTTGGAGGCAGTGACGGTTAGACAGGATTCGTCTCTCCCGGTATTGGGGGTTGACATCGCGCTGTGTCTAGGAGAGCCATTACACGAGTAGTCCCTGGCCAGGGTAAACGAGATATACTGGTAGGTTTCCAGTGTTATCTCAGGGTGTTTTGGGCTTCGCTCCGGCACGACTTGTACCGCTATTGGGGGACTGACGTATACCACCCCCTAGGCCCGCCATGCGATGTATCAGACGAACAGACCGGACTGTACGGAGAATGTCACACTCAGGCTCAGTAGGAGTTCAGATGGGTTTCGCCTCGTCGGTCTTCTTGTCGGCATTACCTGGGGACCGTTACGCACAGCTAGTGCCGCTTGCGGTCTGTGGTTAAACCCACTGCCAGCGTAGTGTCGAGTCTTTAGAGTCCCACACAGAAAGCTTTTCGCCTTTAGGCAAAAGAGTAGAGGTCGCATGGTATTGCGAAAGGTTGCATGGTTTTGCGACAGGGTTCGGTCACATCCGTGCACTTGTGCACTTATAGTGTCCGGACAGTTTCCACTAGCGGGCTTTGGTTTAAGCCAGATCCTAGTGTACCTTATGGGATTGGATTTATCCAGTTTGCATTCGTGTTCCTCGGAACGCGGATGCGGGTGTGTATGCACAGTTGACAGGGAGGCAGAGGCAGCGGATTCTCATTAGGGTTGTTGACCGTTGACTATTTGACTTTATGCTCAACCCTAATGAGAATATGATATGTGATTAACTATTATATTAATTAAGTATTATGGTGATATGGTTGTTGACTTTGTTGACTTGTTGACTTTTGTTGACTTGTTGACTTTGTTGACTTGTTGACTTTTGTTGACTTGTTGACCGGTTGACTAGGCTTGACTAGTTGACCATCATGATAACCATAGCCATCATTTCATGGCAAAGACTTTTGTTTACTTGCTCATTTGTGTAAAATGAGTGCATGAAATGATATGGTTATGGTTGCTTCAAACCATCACATAAGACTTTTTTGATATGATGAGTTATGATCACTTTGGATTATGAGAGGGTGAAAGACAAAAGAGAGCCTCATTCTTTTCTTGCTCACTCTCTCTCTTGTTCTTGAGCTCTCCTCTTGCTCTCACCCTCAACCTCTTCCTCCCTCTCTTGATTCTATGGTTCTATTGTCTCATGAGTTGAGAATCAAGAACCATAGATAAAATCCCATTCTATTTCTTCTCTACTCATTCTAGTTCACTAGGTTTAGCAAACCAAGTGAACTAGTTTCTTCAAAGAACGAAGAAGGAGCTAAAGGTTGGAGCTTTCAGGTGGATCTATCTTCGGCGTACGGAGACGACGAGAAGAAGCCATCGGACCACCATCGGAGCTTTGAAGACGAAGGAGTTCAAGACAAGCAAGGTATAACCCCCTAACCGAGTAGCTAAAACTCATAGTTAGGTTGTTAGATAGATGTTTAACCAAGATCCGGGTTTTAGGTCCATGTTACCATCTTTAAGAAAATCGTTTTTTACCAAATTCCGCATTCCCGAAAGTACCGGGAGAGGTAGCATGGACTTACAGATAGATCCGCACTCATGACTCGAGGATGTCATATGATATTGTATCGTACGCGGTACCTTTGAGGCGGGATCACCGACTATTATATTTATATATATATATATATATATATATATATATATCGACTCAGATTTAGGTGGTTTCCATACCCCTCCTGATTGACTTGATAGTTAAAGTTGTAGTTTTGCTAGTAGATGTTAGACTAGGCCGATGTCATATCTATTTCAAAACTAACGAATCGGGAGTATTTTAAAGACAGCAAGGGATTCTACGGATATTTTCAAAAGACGCATATTTTCTTAAAAACACCGTAGCCCTTATTTTCTTAAAAACCCCGATTCGCCTTCTTTCAAATAGCAAAACAGTATGACATAGATACATTGATGTAGATACTGCACTGTTGTGTTATTATCCATTTGCTGCATATACTTGCTTTTCGCATCGCATGGCATGTTGAAATACGTTTATTGTTATATTAAAACCATACTGTACACTCATACTTGTGCACCTACATATTGTACATTCATACTTGTGTACACACATACTGTACACTCATACTTGTGCACATACCTACTGTATACTCATACTTGTGCACATACCTATTGTACACTCATACTTGTGCACATACATGTTGTACACTCATACGTGCATACATACGTATTCGCACATATATAGATGATTCTCGCTTAATTTGGAGATTTAGGAACCGCACAACTGATTCATTTTAAAGGAGCAGTTTCCCCCAATATGTGCATATTACTATTCCATGTTGCATGATATACTGATATGCTTACATTTCGTTTACATGTCGCATACATCATGCTTTATGATTATACGCATTGAGATATGTGTTTCCATGATATTTCTGGATTTGGGAACCGGGGATATTTCAAAAGAGAGTATGTATTGTTTTAAAAACTCGGTTATCCTTGATATGATATTTCAGTGCGTCCACCATGTGTTTTCTCGGTTCTGAGAGTGGCATGTGAAACCCGATTCGAGGAGCGGTAGGCACCGTCTGCGGGTACATGGTGGACCTGGTGAGGTATCCCGGGGAAAGAAGATCGTATATGTTAGACGGTGAGCCTGGCAGGGGAGTACTACCTACCGGTGATTGTATTTGAGCTCGGCGGATATCTGGAGGATACCGACCGGAGTTGAGAGATGAGACGGGCCGATCCGGACTGACGGAGCCCTATGCATACGAGGATTTACGTGCCGATGCTAGGCACAGGTTTCATGATGTTTTCGAGTGTCGATGCTTGACACTCAGGTTCCATGTCTTGATATGTCGCGAGCGACACATATTGATTTACATCCTCATACTTCCATGCATATGCTTTATGATATTTACATGCATGATGCTTATTGTCATTGGGTGACACGTGGACGATTTCCACATACATATAGTTGACATTGATGACATTGATCATATAGTCGGATGGTATCCACATATTCATAGACTTCATGATATAGTCGACATTGATCATACCTCATATTTATGATATGTTATTACCTGAGGCACTGGCACGAGCACTTGGCACTACACTCATGTATAGATGTTACATTGCCACCTTATCATACTTCAGACTTATTCATTTGAGATTTTTATATATATCTGATCGTATTGACCTAGGATTGTGTCATACATACGATTTCTGCCCTGTGATGTTTTCTATTCACGAGTTGGCAACTCACCCCCGTTGTGCCACAGTTCTTGCAGGTTTTGCCGTACAGGTTCCATTGCGGCTTTTCTGGCACACTGCTTCCCTTACGAGTGATTTGCTTTGGTAGGTGGGTTCTTTTGCATCAGAACCACCATTGTATATATATTATTCAGTTGTATCTAGTAATTCCATCAACCAAACTTGTATATTGTTTCAGACTTAGAAAACCAGTTATGTATTATTTCGACCTTAGAGTCGCGCGATATAGTATTATGGTTTTCTTGATATTTTGAGTTTCTTTTGAGTTTTGATCCTCACCCTTCGGCGTTGTATATTATACTGCTTGCGTGGTTGTGACCGTCGATTGACGAAGAGCTAGCTCCCGCTTGGGGATGCCTTTTATCATTGTATATATGTTATTCTTGTTGTACCCCGTTTGGGGCCAGTATTTACAAAGGAAACTCTGCAGGAATTTTCAGAAAAGACTATAGATTTTTAAAATGCATATTCGGCTTAATTATTTAAAAAC
This sequence comes from Agapanthus africanus, assembly GCA_030015575.1. Classification (NCBI taxonomy): domain Eukaryota; kingdom Viridiplantae; phylum Streptophyta; class Magnoliopsida; order Asparagales; family Amaryllidaceae; genus Agapanthus; species Agapanthus africanus. Next base: position 457,167,940 of record JASDDO010000019.1, on the reverse strand, counting down.
CTTGTTTTTAAAACATGTTTTCTTCACTTCTTAAAACTATTTTCCTTCAGTTATTATTTAAAATGGTTTTAGATTTCTGGGCTTTTGGCTTACATGAATTAGATGGGGTCCTATAGACATCATATGATTCAAGGGCCAGTCACGGGCTATTTCGGGTCGTGACAAAGTTGGTATCAGAGCGCTAGGTTAACCTTGGTTCGAGTCTGAGTTTGACTATGCGGAGCCTAGAGCGTTTATATATATACGGAACTTAAGCTTGACCTTACGGAACTTAGACTTAGTCGAGGGGGTATTATACCCGAACTTTCGTCGCGTAGGATGACCCTTGGTTGATGGAGTAGGTAGCTTGAGTAGAGTGACGTACCGTACGTATGTTCCGCGGCATACTTACGATACGCTACTCCACTTAAGAAACCTTAGGATGTACATTTCCTTGCACAGTATTATATTCATTCCTATGATCTATCCTCATCGATACTGGTTATGATTTTACTGCCGCGATTACACGGGCAGAGAGAGCTACGGCTAGAGTTGCGTCAGCTTGAGCTCGTCACGGACGAGGACTGACCAAGGCGTGATTCCAGGGACGTACGATTGCATAGAGAGGTGTCGTTTTATTGTGTTTTTGCGCCACGAGCGTTTGACGGACCGCTTTTATGAGATTTCTCAGACGTGCAGATCAGCACCAGAGGATCAGGCTACTGCTAGAGGCCAGCCAGGATGTGATGACCATTGATATATCGCTTATTCATGACGAGTGAGGCCCTGTTCAGCGTACAGATGTATGAGCCAGTTGTTGCTGCAAATGACGAGATATCGCCCAGATGATTGGAGCTGCTGCAGTATGAGTATATACTTAGAGATATGATGGAATGTCGCTAGCCACCCAAGGAGGAAGGACTAGACATGTGGTTAGTTCGCTTACCCCGATGCGAGGTCATCAGATAGATTGATTCCAGCTAGAAATGACTTCACGCAGATTCGTTAAGAGTCGATAGAGACTATCGAATGTCAGGAACCCATTTCTAGGTTTAAAGTATTCGGAAGACAATGCAAGTAATGCTATGGACCCTCTAGAAGAATGAAACCCTAACTCGACGTAATGACCATGGAACGCCTCCGAACCTTAGGGTTTGCGGCAATTTAGCGGTGCCATTTGTGAGGCTTGGGTTTGCCTTTCTACGGTTGGTCCATAGGTGCTGTGGTATGTACTGGAATACTATTAAACTATACTCAAGATGTTGATCTCTTGGGGGAATATGAGGTTCTGACAAATCGATCGGATGGTTCGACATCATTCGTGTTAGTTATATGTATGCCCTAGAGGCCATTACTGTACATTGGATGTATATTGTAGTGGATGCTGGGACATATATAGGTAGGACTTTCTTTCTCGACATGATAGTACGCTATCTGGTTGCTCTTTGTCTTAACATGTATACTTTCTGTCTCTCTGATTACATGTTGATAAAGCCCTTAGGATGAGTACTCGACTTCCAGGACTATGATGCAGATCATACTAATGGGGCCTGGGTAGTCAATGAGTACATCCTTCATTATTCCTAGTCGTGGGAATATCGAGATGGGGCATCGATATTCCAGAGTAGACTAGCGTGTATCTTCTCGACCCATGTGATGGGCGATGGATGATCCCATATCCATTGGTGTTTGGCATCAGAGATGGTATACGGGTGCTCAGTGGAGACTGGGTACACTGAACGAACTCGCCGAGAACTCCCAGATGGTATTATACCTCACGTCAGATGGCAGTTCTCTGGTGACACTGGTACAGCTTAGTCTGTTGACCCGAGATCGTCATAGAGTCTTGTGTGCCTCCCACTGTGCTTTGATTTCCACCCTACCACGGCTCTACTGAGTCGTGCAAACAGGTGGTTTTTGGGTACAGTCCCGATTCATATGGAGGCAATGAGCGATAGGAGGGGATTCGTCTCTCCCGGTATTGGGGGTTGATGTTGCGCTATGCTCGACTGGCCATAACAGGAAATCCCTGGCCAGGGTTGCAGTGATATACTGGTAAGAGTTATCAGTAGTTTCACGAATGTTATGGACCTCAAGTCGGCATGACTTATCGAGCTACTAGGGTCTGACATTTACCACCCCTAGGCGAGATATGCGACATATCAGACGAACAGACCGGACTGTACGGTAAGTGTTACTGGATTCACAGGAGTGTGAGCGGGCTTGCTCGTCGATCTTCTGATCGCTCAATACCCGGGTGGCCGTTACGTTTAGCAGACCGCTTGCAGCTTGTGGGTGTTTGATATGATCATCATCTGCTGCCGGCGTATTGACGAGTCTTCAGAGTCCTACACAGAGGTTTCCTAGCTCAAGCGAAACGAAATAGGAGCGCATATGAGATATGTGCGGGACCGAGAATAATGCGTGTATGTGATACCGTATTTCACCCTCGCGATGAATGTGTCGAATGGTTGTATGCGATATAACCTAGTTATCGAATCAATGATTGACTCGATAAGTCGATACATTGGATACTAGCCGGTTATATGCGACATAACCGGATCACTGAATCAAATGTTGATTTAATGATTTAATGTATAATTATATATTTGATATATTACTTTGCATTAACTAGTATTGGTTCACTTTAAAACGATTTTCTCACTTGAAATGCACATTGTATATGTGATATATTTTTGTGCATTTGTTTGTATCATGTTTGATGATACTTGCTCATTTGGGTTTGTGTAAAGATTAAACCATGTTTAGTGAATGGTTAGGGTTTCTTTTCTCTTATTTATTTATCTATTTATTATTGTTTTGGAAAAGAAAAAGAGAAAAGAATGGTTGCTATTTTTTTTGTTTTTATTTGAAGCTTCTTGAAGCTTTGAACAAGTCCACCATTCTTGTCTCTTCTCTAACCCTAACCACTCATCTAACCTTAGTTAAATCTCTACACTAAACCATGGTTGAAGTCATGATAAGTATTGACTTATTTATCAAATTAAATATAACTTATCATATCTTCTTCTTCTTCTTCATCTTCTTCTTCCATGAAAAGAAGCTTGATGCATCAATGGTGATTGATGAAAAAGTGTGAGAAATCCAAATCTAAAGTCTACCCACTTCCTATTTCTTCATCCTCTACCTCTTGCCAAGTAGTATAGGGTGTTTCCTTCACAAGTTTTCTTGACTTGGTGAAGTTGGAGCTTGATCTAGCGATGCCTCGACGTAGATCATCTTCGGTATCGTCGTCGATGACCTAGCCCGCTTTTTCTCCGATGAAGACGACGCTAGAGCCCAAGATCCGATTTGTACAGCGAGGAGACTTCATCGCGGAGCCATGGAGGTGGAGAATCGGATCTACAAAGGTTGTAGCTTCTTTCCTTTAGTTAAAAGTTGTTAACTTGCATCGCATAGCCTATATATCTAGTTAACGATCCGTATTAGGGTTTGTAGGCACTTGTAAAATTTGAATTGGCCATGTTTGATGACTTGTGAGACTCCATTAGAGTGCCTAGGAACCCTACAGTGGTATCAGAGCCTAGCTAGAGCCTTAGGCGATGCGTAGACGGAATTAGAAGTCCGATTGAACCGAAACCCCAATCGCATTTTGCTCTCTGGACATTTTTGAAAAAAGTGGTTTTTTCCAGATTAAAAATATTCAGAAAACTCAGTAGTAGATTCTAAGAATTACTGTATAAAACGGGGCTCCTAAATCCATTAAAGCGCGGCGGAACCGCGGCATTAGCATGCTAATGCGGCGGTTCCGCGGCCCTTTTGTCTCCTCTTGCAATAAATTTTGCACAGTAATTCCTAGTTTGAAGTGCTGGTTTTCCTGGGAATTTTTAATAATTTTTCAAGAGTTGAATTTTCTGGGTTGTATTGGGGACTCGGTGTATCGATCGGATTGTCTAATTTTGTCAGTGTGTTTTTCCGGGTATTTTTAGAATATGTTAAAAAGTTCGACCGGATATAAATACCCATTTTTTCCCCTGACGGGAAATTTCCAATTGTTGGATTTTTCCGTAGTTTAACGACGTTCTAAGTAGTGCAAGTAATGCGATGGACCTTCTAGAAGACAACAAACCTTAACTCGATTATGTGACCGTCTTGAACTGCCCTTTGAACCTTCGGGTTTGGGGCAGTACGGCGTGCCACATGTGAGGCGTTGGCTTGACCCTTCTACGGCTGGACCGTTGGTACTGAGGCACGAACTGAATGTTGTTAGACTTATTTCATGTGTTGAGCTGTTTCGGGAAAACTTGGGTGTTCGAATGTGTTAGTTATATGTATGCCCTAGAGGCCATTACTGTACATAGGATGTATATTGTAGTGGATGCTGGGACGTATATAGGGAGGACTTTCTTGCTCGACATGATAGTATGCTATCTGGTTGAACTTTACCTTAACGTGTATGCTGATTGTCTCTCTGTTACATGTTGGTAAAGCCCTTAGGATCTGTACTTGACTACCTGGACTATGATGCGGATCATACTAGTGGGGACATGGTAGTCCATAAGTACATCCTTCAAAGTCCCTAGTCGTGGGTGTATCGAGACGGGGCATCGATATACCAGAGTAGACTAGCGTATACCTTCTCGACCCATACAGATGGGCGATGGATGATCCCATATCCATCGGTGTTTGACATCAGAGATGATATACGGGTGCTCAGTAGAGACTGGGTACACTGGACGGACTCGCCGAGAACTCCCAGATGGTATTATACCTCACGTCAGATGGCAGTTCTCTGGTGACACTGGTACAGAGTAGTCTGTTGACCCGAGATCGTCATAGAGTCTTGTGTGGTTCCCACTGTGCTTTGATTTCCATCTTACCACGTCCAAGAGGGCGTGCAAAACGGTGGTTTTTGGGTACAGTCCCGAGTCACATGGAGGCAATGAGCGATAGGAGGGGATTCGTCTCTCCCGGTATAGGGGGTTGATGTTGCGCTGTGTTCGATTGGCTATAACCGGAAATCCCTGGCCAGGGTTGCTGAGATTTACTGGTAAGTGTTACCAGTAGTTTCTCGAACTGTTATAGTCCTCATATCGACACGACTTATCGAGCTATTGGGGTTTGACGTTTACCACCCCTAGGCGAGATATGCGACATATCAGACGATCAGACCGGACTGTACGGTAAGTGTTACTGGTTGGATTCATAGGAGTGTGAGCGGGCTTGCTCGTCGATCTTCAGATCGCTCAATACCCGGGTGGCCGTTACGTTTAGCAGACCGCTTGCGGCTTGTGGGTGTTTGATATGATCATCATCCGCTGCCGGCGTATTGACGAGTCTTTAGAGTCCTACACAGAGGTTTCCTGGCTCAAGCGAAACGAAATAGGAGCGCATATGAGATATGTGCGGGACCGAGAATGATGCGTGTATGTGATACCGTATTCTATTCTCGCGATAAATGTATCGAATGGTTGTATGCGATATAACCTAGTTATCGATTCAAGCGTTGATTCGATAAGCCGATACATTCTATACTAGTCGGTTGTGTGCGACATGACCGGGTCATTGAATCAAGTGTTGATTTAATTATTTAATGCATAATTATATATTTGATATATCACTTTGCATTAACTAGTATCGGTTCACTTTAAATGGATTTTCTCACTCGGGTGTGCGCATTATATATGTGATATGATTTTGTGCACTTGCTTGTATCATGTTTGATGATGCATGCTTTTTGGTTAAGTGTAAAGTGTTAAACCTTAGTTAATGAAATGGTTAGGGTTTATTATTTGTTATTCATTTATCTTATTTATTTATCCATTTATTTTTGATAAATGAATAAAAGAAAATGAAATGAAAATGGTTGCTAATTTTGGATTCTAGTTGAAGCTTCTTGAAGTCTTTGACTTTGTAACCATTTTTGTCTCATGTTTAACCTAACCATTCCTTTAACCATGATTAGCTCTCTACACTTTACCATGGTTCACTTATGATAAGAATGGATAATTCTTTTCTTTTTGAAAAAAAACTTATCTTATCATGATTCTTCTTCTTCTTCCTTGAACTTCAAGAAGAATGCTTACCTCATCAATGGTGATTGATGAATTAGAGTGAGAAATCCAATTCTAAAGTTAACCCAACTCCTATTTCTTCATCCTCTACCTCTTGCCAAGTAGTAGAGTGTGTTTACTTCACAAGTTTCATGACTTGGTGAAGTTGTGAGCTTGATCTAGCGATGCCTCGACGTAGATCATCTTCGGCATGGACATCGACGACCTAGCTTGCCCATTCTCCGACGAAGCCGACTCTAGAGCCCGGATTTGATTTGGACAGCGGAGACGACCTCGTTGCGGAGCCGTGGAGGTGGAGGACCGGATCTACAAAGGTTGTATTTCCGTTAAACTTTTAGTTAAGTGTTAACAAGTTCATTGTTCGCCTAGACATCTAGTTATCGATCCGTAGTTTAGGGTTTGTAGGCACCATAATTTTTGAAATTGCCATGGTTGATGGCTTGGGAGACCTCACTAGCGTGCCTAGGAACCCTACAGTGGTATCAGAGCCTAGCTAGAGCCTTAGGCGAAGTCCAGACGGAATTTGAAGTCCGATCGAACCAAAACTTAACCCGGAAAATTGCTCTCTGTACTTTTTTGAAAACAGTGGATTTTTCCAGATTAAAAATATCCAGAAAATCAAGCAGGGTTCACTGTGAAATACTGTGCAAAACGGAGCTGTAACTCCGTCATCACGGCGCGGAACCGCGGCCTAAGGCCACGTGGCGCGGCGCTTCCGCGGCGTCACTGTGCATTCATTCACTTTTCTTTGCACAGTAATTCCTATTTTCTAGAGTTGGATTTTCTGGGAATTTTTAATATTTTTTCCAGAGTTGAATTTTTCTGAGTTGTTTTGGGGATTCGGTGTTTCGATCGGGGTATCAAATTTTGTCTGTGTGGCTTTCCGGATAAATCTTAGAATATGTTAAAAAGTTCGACCGGATATAAATACCCAATTTTTCCCCTGTCGGGAAATTTCCAAGTGTTGGATTTTTCCGTAGTTTAACGATGTTCTAAGTAGTGCAAGTAACGCGATGGTCCCTCTAGAAGACACAAACCTTAACTCGATTATGTGACCGTCTTGAACTGCCCTTTGAACCTTCGGATTTGCGGCAGTACGGCGTGCCACATGTGAGGCGTTGGCTTGACCCTTCTACGGCTGGACCGTTGGTACTGAGGTACGAACTGAATATTGTTAGACTAGTTTCATGTGCTGATCTGTATCGGGAAAACTTGGGTGTTAGAATGTTCGATCGGAAAGTTTAACATTTTCTGTTTATCTGGAATGTGATACAATAATTGGAATTCACAAATAGTTATGAGATAACTGAATGAATGTTATAAACGTAGCAATTTAGTCTCACTTGATCGGTTGCCACGGAATTTTGATGTGATCAAAAGTCCGTCGCAATCACGTAGCGTACGCGGATACTCGCCGGGTAAACTTAATAGACAGCCTCACTCCATAGCCCCGACCAAGTGACTGTAGGAGAACCCCGTCGCCGAAAGCATCCGTACGGGTGCTCGCGGTAGCGGTGTTCCGCCTTGGTGCACTTCGTCGACGGTATCGGGGGTGCGGCCGTCTACAGAAGTTTGCGACGAGCATTCGATCAGGATGTCGGGAATCCTGTTGAATTTCCCGACTTGATATTGAAAAGTGTTTTCGATTTTGAGACTAAAATGCGGGGTTTATAATTGTTAGGCATGCGATGTCTAAGTAATTCATTTGGCCAGGCATGCGATGTCTGAGGTGGTTGCGGATTCCAACTGTTGTAGTTTTACACTTTCTTTTCTGTGACCGTAAGTGTAATATGTGATATCGCCGGTTTCGTTGCTATATGTCAACGACAATTGGGATGGACATATTTACTTACGTTGATGACATGTGATGTTATGTGTTGCTGGATATGTTATATTGGATCGTCGTGTTTGAATAGCCGGGGGGTTTTTATGTGAGATGAGTGTTTTTCATTTTCATTCATGTAAAAACTTGTATGTAATATTCTTTTATTGGGGCGCTTCCAGGTTGCGGGAGTTGTCACCTGTTGTATATTATTTACTTTTCCGCACTAGGATAGACCCAAGGAGGAGGGCACAAGTAACCGGGTTCTGGAGTCCAGTGGGAGACCAACTCGAGGAGTCGGGTCCGGGTCTCCTAACTCCAGAATTGGTAGGGTTGCTTGCCGCTCTCGTAGGGGTCTAGGGGTGTGGGTTTGTCTATTCATCACGACCGTGGAATCCGTGTTTTATACTGGCTCGTATTGAAAACACGGACGTCCTAGTATATCCAATATTTCATATGATTCTTCTGCTGCGATATCTGTGATGTGATCATGTGATGTTCTGTGATAGATACAGCATATAGTATATATGATATATTATATAGACGTTACTTATGTTTTACACCCGCGCTAGCCCTGCCCCGCTCTGTCGTTAGTTACCTAACCTAACGGTGCACGAGGGGACATCAAGGCGAATGCGGATGGCATAAGTGTACGTCATATCTATCTGTGATGTTTAGGTATTTAAATGATGGGACTTCATTAATGTGATTAATGAAAATAAAAGAAACCTAAGATGTTGTAGAATCGAATTTCAAAATAAAACAGGTAGCTACAGTTCTTGCTTTGCACAGAGGTATATGAGATATATCCTGCACCTTATTCGATGAGGAAAGGACCGAGATCCCTTCACCGGGAGTGACTCCTTTAGCAATAACTGGCAAATGCTACACACTCGGTTTGTATTTTGATTGCTTTTAAGTGTTTTTGCTTTGCACAGTGATATATGTGATATATCCCGCACCTCATTCGACGAGGAAAAGACCGACGATCCCTTCACCGGGAGTGACTCCTTTAGCAAAACTAGAAAAGCCTCAAAAACACTCCATTTTAAAAATCATTTGATTCTACAACGATATCAAGTTCATTACGCAATAGGTTTTCAGAAAAACCTGTCGTAGCCCTCCGTCATTTCAGATACGTACTAGTTAGTATTCGTGCTGCGGTTGTTTGGCCTCCGTCAAGGCGTAGTGTACGGTAGCTAACTAGTGCTTATCTGCTAGCATATGATGCGATTGGATTAGGGTATTCGTACGGCGTTGTTTGGCCTCCGTCAAGGGTCGTGCGGGTGGGTTTAATTCAATCAGGAAATGACGGGTTGAACTTGACTAGCGGACTATGGGTTGTTTGGCCTCCGTCAAGGTCATAGCGAGCTAGGGGCAAAACATTATCGGGAATTTCAAGTGTTGAAATTTGCAATGAGATTGCATACCTTCTATGAGATAGTTGGATCCCGATACCCGCTGCGAGTAAGAGTTACTCCTGGGAGAGTTTTATGCATTACAATTAGCCGATAAAGTAGGTGTCTAGAAAGGTGTCAACGGGGTTACGCCTCTGGGAAAACGAGGTTTACAGTAATTAGGTTCGTGCGAAAGCACGGGGGACCTCCCTCAAAGTACCGACACTGGCCTGGCTGAAAGATCGGCGAACTTGTAGTGTGTAATTAATCCCGGCTAGTCTTTCCTTTTAGGGTTTGAAGGAAGATTTGATAAAAAGCAGTGGGAGCCATCCTGATTAGATAAAATAATAACCAATCTATTCTTGTAAGAGCGCACGCTGAGTGTTTTCTTCTCTCTCTCTCCTGGTAGCGACCATATCACGCCTTAATCAAGATAATAATACGGATTTTTGACCGAACCCGCTTGTTATACTGAGCTAGAGAACGTTGGTCCCGCTCCAACTTATAATTGTTATAAGACAGAGCAGGAAATTGGGGAATACCAGATTTCCCGTGCCGCCCAAACGAAGAGAGTGCATGCTGATGCATCATCTTCGGGTGTGTTCATTATGTAGAACTGTTTCTCTGTATCCTCTACGTCCTGGGTATGTGATACCAGATCAGGATCCCAGATATGTAATATGTTACATAGGGCTGCAGAAAGGTAGAGAACTGAGAACGGGTGATAAGTTTCATGAGGCAGAAAATGGGGCAAGTGTTGCAGCCAAGTCTGTCGGTCACTGTCACCCTGTATTACAAATACATTGATTCTGAACGAATGTTATTAGATACCGAACCTGATATACAAAATCATATCTATCTCTTTATTAGTAAAGAAATGATAAAATTTTGTATTGTTGGATAATGTTTTGAACATTTCCTATATCAAAAGTTGATCGGTTCAGGCACGTTATCTAAAAGCATTGATGTTCTAAATCAAACTACAGTTCTTAGTATACGGAATACACACAAGAGGAAGAGTTCAGAAATGAACGAATCCTTCTTGAGGTATTGTAGACTAGGTCAGATCAATGTGACCCGACTGGCTAGAGTTACATATAGATGCATATTTAAATCAGTTTGAATTTACATCTTATGAAACTCGCCAGTCATGTCACAAAGATAAGATGACCATAGCTCCGTTTACTGGAAACAGAGAAAGAGTTAGTGAACTCTTGGGATGATACATGTTGATGTATGTAAGGTCCCCTGTCTACACATGCCAAGACCGGTTCTTTATACTTCATTACATTCTCTGATGATCTCTCGAGATTCAGATCTATGTTCCTGTTGAAACACAAGTCCGAACCTTTTGAGATATTCACAGAATATAAGTTAGAAGTAGAGAACCAAAATACGGGTATAAGTATTATGTCCTTTGATGAGATCAGGGAGGAGAATACTTGTGCATGGAATTCCTGGACTATTCTAAAGGAGAATGAGATTCTCTCTCAGTATTACTCCTCCGTATACACCATAGCACGATGGTATATCGGGGCGGAGCATTCACACCCTATATGATAAGGTGTGCTCTATGATGAGTACTACTGAGTTACCATTTTTCCTTTTGGGAGTTGTGCGCTTGAGAAGCTGCATACCTATTGAATAGGTTCGAATCAAATCAGTATCCTACCATTTCATATGTGATATGGAAAGGGAAGAGCTCATGTCTTAATCCAGTTAAGATTTGGGGTTGTCCGGCCTATGTCTAAAAAGCAAAATCCGGACAAGCTCGAGGCAAGGTCTGTTATGTAGAACTGGAAGTGTTCCAGCTATACAAACTACAGCAGATGATTTGGTACAACCAGAGGATTCAGTAGAAACCAACGAACCTCAGCCTCTCCGCCGATCTAGTAGGGTTCCTCACCCACCTGAGAGATACTTCTGTTTCTCTATGACAGTGGGAGCGAGGATTACATCATAAGATGATGACCCAACTAGTTTCGAGCTGGCCATCAAGAGTGGGACTCTGTAAGAATGGCTGGATGCTTAGCGATCTGAGATGGAATCCTTATACACCAACAAAGTATGGACTTTGGTTGCAATATCTGAAGGGTTAAATCCCCATCAGGAGCAAGTATATCTTGAGAAGATTACCTGGTGTAGATGGAAAAGTTGAGACTTTCAAAGCTAGACTTGTTAAAGCTTTTCGTCATCGACCAGGCGTGGATCATGATGAAACCTTTTCAAGTGACTATGCTTAAGTCCATCCAGATCCTACTTGCCACGGCTACATACCATGACTACGATATCTGGTGGTTGGGTGTCATGACTGCTTTTCTAAATGAAGTTTTAGAAGAGTGCGTCTATAAGTACACAGCCAGAGGGCTTCGTAGACAGTGGGAGCAGCGGAAACGTGTGCAAGATGCTTTATAGGATAAAGCAGGCATCGCGGAGTTGGAACATCTGTTTTGATGAATTAGTCAAAGAGTTTGACATCATCAAAATGGTAGATGAACCTTGTATAAACAAAAAGGTAGTAGGGAGTATGGTGACGATCCTCGTAGAGTACGTGGATGACATACTCTTGATAAGAAAAGAGTTTCTTATGCTACGCTCGGTCAATCTCCGCTTATCACTAGGATTCTCCATATAGAATCAAAATGATACCTACTAAATCCTGGATTTTGGATCTATGAGATAGATCTAAATGGATGTTAGGATTCTCACTAGTTGTAGTGAGATGGTATCAATCGATCTTGGGGAGAATCACTGGAAGGGTTCCAGGGTGATAAAGACGACTGAGTGTCAGTCACAGGCATTGTCTTTACCCTCAGTAAAGGGACGGTATGTTGGAAGAGTTCCAAGCTGGATACCGTGACATACTAGACGATAAAGGCAAGATACATCGCTACTTAAGATGCTACCAAAGAGGCTGTTTGGGTGTATATTTGTTCATGAGATGAACTTCGTTCCTACCATTGTGAGACAATGGAGTTGTGGCTCAAGCCGAGGAACGCCGATCCCATCAGTGATCCAGACATATTCTAAGGCAGTATCACTTGATCATGGAGATGGTTGATCTCTAGGGAGATCGAGGTTAGGAGAGTAGACTCAGAGGACAACACAGCGGATCCACTCACAAAGGCCTGTTCCCAGAGAGAGACTTTTATGGGATGGTTGAGTATGAGATACTGCAACCACTGCTACAGATGGCCCTAGTGCAAGTGGGAGATTGTTAGTTATATGTATGCCCTAGAGGCCATTACTGTACATAGGATGTATATTGTAGTGGATGCTGGGACGTATATAGGGAGGACTTTCTTGCTCGACATGATAGTATGCTATCTGGTTGAACTTTACCTTAACGTGTATGCTGATTGTCTCTCTGTTACATGTTGGTAAAGCCCTTAGGATCTGTACTTGACTACCTGGACTATGATGCGGATCATACTAGTGGGGACATGGTAGTCCATAAGTACATCCTTCAAAGTCCCTAGTCGTGGGTGTATCGAGACGGGGCATCGATATACCAGAGTAGACTAGCGTATACCTTCTCGACCCATACAGATGGGCGATGGATGATCCCATATCCATCGGTGTTTGACATCAGAGATGATATACGGGTGCTCAGTAGAGACTGGGTACACTGGACGGACTCGCCGAGAACTCCCAGATGGTATTATACCTCACGTCAGATGGCAGTTCTCTGGTGACACTGGTACAGAGTAGTCTGTTGACCCGAGATCGTCATAGAGTCTTGTGTGGTTCCCACTGTGCTTTGATTTCCATCTTACCATGTCCAAGAGGGCGTGCAAAACGGTGGTTTTTGGGTATAGTCCCGAGTCACATGGAGGCAATGAGCGATAGGAGGGGATTCGTCTCTCCCGGTATAGGGAGTTGATGTTGCGCTGTGTTCGATTGGCTATAACAGGAAATCCCTGGCCAGGGTTGCTGAGATTTACTGGTAAGTGTTACCAGTAGTTTCTCGAAGTGTTATAGACCTCATATCGACACGACTTATTGAGCTATTGGGGTCTGACGTTTACCACCCCTAGGCGAGATATGCGACATATCAGACGATCAGACCGGACTGTACGGTAGTGTTACTGGTCGGATTCACTGGAGTGTGAGCGGGCTTGCTCGTCGATCTTCAGATCGCTCAATACCCGGGTGGCCGTTACGTTTAGCAGACCGCTTGCGGCTTGTGGGTGTTTGATATGATCATCATCCGCTGCCGGCGTATTGACGAGTCTTTAGAGTCCTACACAGAGGTTTCCTGGCTCAAGCGAAACGAAATAGGAGCGCATATGAGATATGTGCGGGACCGAGAATGATGCGTGTATGTGATACCGTATTCTATTCTCGCGATAAATGTATCGAATGGTTGTATGCGATATAACCTAGTTATCGATTCAAGCGTTGATTCGATAAGCCGATACATTCTATACTAGTCGGTTGTGTGCGACATGACCGGGTCATTGAATCAAGTGTTGATTTAATTATTTAATGCATAATTATATATTTGATATATCACTTTGCATTAACTAGTATCGGTTCACTTTAAATGGATTTTCTCACTCGGGTGTGCGCATTATATATGTGATATGATTTTGTGCACTTGCTTGTATCATGTTTGATGATGCATGCTTTTTGGTTAAGTGTAAAGTGTTAAACCTTAGTTAATGAAATGGTTAGGGTTTATTATTTGTTATTCATTTATCTTATTTATTTATCCATTTATTTTTGATAAATGAATAAAAGAAAATGAAATGAAAATGGTTGCTAATTTTGGATTCTAGTTGAAGCTTCTTGAAGTCTTTGACTTTGTAACCATTTTTGTCTCATGTTTAACCTAACCATTCCTTTAACCATGATTAGCTCTCTACACTTTACCATGGTTCACTTATGATAAGAATGGATAATTCTTTTCTTTTTGAAAAAAAACTTATCTTATCATGATTCTTCTTCTTCTTCCTTGAACTTCAAGAAGAATGCTTACCTCATCAATGGTGATTGATGAATTAGAGTGAGAAATCCAATTCTAAAGTTAACCCAACTCCTATTTCTTCATCCTCTACCTCTTGCCAAGTAGTAGAGTGTGTTTACTTCACAAGTTTCATGACTTGGTGAAGTTGTGAGCTTGATCTAGCGATGCCTCGACGTAGATCATCTTCGGCATGGACATCGACGACCTAGCTTGCCCATTCTCCGACGAAGCCGACTCTAGAGCCCGGATTTGATTTGGACAGCGGAGACGACCTCGTTGCGGAGCCGTGGAGGTGGAGGACCGGATCTACAAAGGTTGTATTTCCGTTAAACTTTTAGTTAAGTGTTAACAAGTTCATTGTTCGCCTAGACATCTAGTTATCGATCCGTAGTTTAGGGTTTGTAGGCACCATAATTTTTGAAATTGCCATGGTTGATGGCTTGGGAGACCTCACTAGCGTGCCTAGGAACCCTACAGAATGTTCGATCGGAAAGTTTAACATTTTCTGTTTATCCGGAATGTGATACAATAATTGGAATTCACAAGTAGTTATGAGATAAAGGAATGAATATTATAAACATAGCAGTTTAGTCTCACTTGATCGGTTGCCACGGAATTTTGATGAGATCAAAAGTCCGTCGCAATCACGTAGCGTACGCGGATACTCGCCGGGAAAACTTAATAGACAGCCTCACCCCATAGCCCCGACCAAGTGACTGTAGGAGAACCCCGTCGCCGAAAGCATCCGTTTGGGTGCTCGCGGTAGCGGTGTTCCGCCTTGGTGCACTTCGTCGACGGCGTCAGGGGTGCGGCCGCCTACTAAAGTTTGCGACGAGCATTCGATCAGTTTTTTAGGAATCTTGTTGAATTGCCCGACTTGATATTGAAAAGTGTTTTCGATAATGAGACTAAAATGCGGGGTTTATAATTGTTAGGCATGGGATGTCTAAGTATTTCATTTGATTAGGCATGCGATGTCTAAAGAGGTTGCGGATTTCAACTGTTGTAGTTTTACACTTTCTTTTCTGTGACCGTAAGTGTAATATGTGATATCGCCGGTTTCGTTACTATATGTCAACGACAATTGGGATGCACATATTTACTTACGTTGATGACATGTAATGTTATGTGTTGCTGGATATGTTATATTGGATCGTCGTGTTTGAATAGCCGGGGGGTTTTTTATGTGAGATGAGTGTTTTTCATTTTCATTCATGTAAAAACTTGTATGTAATATTCTTTTATTGGGGCACTTACAGGTTGCGGGAGATGTCACCTTTTGTATATTATTTATTTTCCGCATTAGGATAGACCCAAGGAGGGGAGCACAAGTAGCCGGGTCCTAGGGTCCAGTGGGAGACCATCTCGAGGAGTCGAGTCCGGGTCTCCTAACCCTAGAATTGGTAGGGTTGCTTGCCGCTCTCGTAGGGGTCTAGGGGTGTGGAATTAGCTATTCATCACGACCGTGGAATCCGTGTTTTATACTGGCTCGTATTGAAAACACGGACATCCTAGTATATCCAATATTTCATATGTATCTTCTGCTGTGATTTATCTGTGATGTGATCATGTGATGTTCTGTGACAGATATTATATATAGTATATATGATATATTATATAAACGTTGCTTATGTTTTACACCCGCGCTAGCCCTGCCCCGCTCTGCCGTTAGTTACCTAACCTAACGGTGCAGACGGGACATCGAGGCGAATGCGGATGGCATAAGCGTACGTTATATTTATCTGTGATGTTTATGTGGATTTAAATGATGGGATATTCATTAATGAGATTAATGAAAGAAAATAAACCTAATTGATGTTGTGGAATTGAATTTCAAAATAAAACAGGTAGCTACAGTTCTTGCTTTGCATTGCGGTGTTCATTATAGAACATCCTGCACCTTATTCGATGAGGAAAGGACCGAGATCCCTTCACCGGGAGTGACTCCTTTAGCAATAACTGGCAGATGCTACAACCCTCGGTTTGTCTTTGATCGCTTCTATAGTTTCCGCTTTGCACACTGATATATATGATATATCCCGCACCTCATTCGACAAGGAAAGGGCCGACGATCCCTTCACCGGGAGTGACCCCTTTAGCAAAACTAGAAAAGCCTCAAAAACATTCCATTTAAAAACCATTTGATTCCGCAACGAGATCAAGTTCAAAGCGTTAAAGGTTTTCTTAAAAACCATTCGCAACTCTCCGTCATTTTAGGAAGTAGAGTACTTAGTATTCGTGCTACGTTTGTCGGCCATAGCCGAGGCGTAGTGTGCAGTAGCTAAGTGATGTCTTCCTACACAGTATATGATGCGATTAGTTAGGACAGTCATGTGGCTTTGTTGACCTTAGCCAAGGGTCATGTGGGTGGGTCTAATTAATCACAAAATGACGGGTAGAACTTGACTAGTACCTATGATTTGTTGACCTTAGCCAAGGTCATAGGTGCTAGAGGTAAAAACCTTTATCGGGAGTTTTAAGTGTTGAAATTTGCAATGAGATTGCATACCTTCTATGTGATAGTTGGATCCCGATACCCACTGCGAGTAATTGTTACTCCTGGGAGAGTTTGGCACTTTACAATTAGCCGATCAAGTAGGTGTCTAGAAAGGTGTCAACGGGGTTACGCCTTTGGGAAAACGAGGTTTACTGTAATTAGGTCCGTGCGAAAGCACGGGGAACCTCCCTCAAAGTACCGACACTGGCCTGGCTGAAAGATTGGCGAACTTGTAGAGTGTAATTAATCCCGGCTAGTCTTTCCTTTTAAGGTTTGAAGGAAGATTTGATAAAAACAGTGGGAGCCATCCTGATTAGATAAAATATATAACCAATCTGATCTTGCAAGAGCGCACGCAGAGTGTTTTCTTCTCTCTCTCTCCAGGTAGCGACCATATCACGCCTTAATCAAGATAATAATACGGATGTATTGACCGAACCCGCTTGTTATACTGAGCTGGGGAACGTTGGTCCCGCTCCAACTTATAATTGTTATAAGACAGAGCAGGAAATTAGGGAATACCCGAATTCCTATGCCGCCTAAACGAAGAAAGTGCATATGATGCATCTCCTTCAGGTGTGTTCATTACAAAGAACTGTTTCTCGGTATCCTCTGCATCCTGGGTATATGATACCGGATCAGGATCCCAGATATGTAATCTGTTACATAGGGCTACAAAAAGGTAGAAAAACTGAGAACGGGTGATAAGTTTCATGAGACAGAAAACGGGGCAAGTGTTGCAGCCAAGTCTGTTGGTCACTGTCACCCTGTATTACCAATACATTGATTCTGAACAAATGCTATTAGATACCGAACCTGATATACAAAATCATATCAGTCTCTTTATTAGTAAAGAAATGATATAATTTTGTATTGTTGGATAATGTTTTGAACATTTCCTATATCAAAAGTTGATCGGTTCAGGCACGTTATCTAAAAGCATTAACGTTCTAAATCAAACTACAGTTCCTTGTATACTGAACACACACAAGAGGAAGAGTTCAGAAATGAACAAATTCTTCTTGAGGTATTGTAGACTAGGTCATATCAATGTGACCCGACTAGCTGAAGTTACATTTAGATGCATATTTAAATCAGTTTGAATTTACATCTTGTGAAACTTGCCGGTCATGTCACAAAGATATAATGACACCAGCTCTGTTTACTGGAAGCAGAGAAAGAGTTAATGAACTCTTGGGACTGATACGTAATGATGTATGTAAGGTCTCCTGTCTACACATGCCAGGACTGGTTCTTTATACTTCATTATATTCTCTGATAATCTCTCAAGATTCAGTCATATATTCCTGTTAAAATATAAGTCCGAACCTTTTGAGGTATTCACAGAATATAAGTAGGAAGTAGAGAACCAAAATGACGGGTATAAGTATTATGTCCTATGATGAGATCAGGGAGGAGAATACTTGTGCATGGAATCCTTGGACTATTCTAAAGGAAAATGAGATTCTCTCTCAGTATTACTTCTCTGAATACACCACAGCTCAACGGTGTATCGGGGCGGAGCAATCACACAATATTAGATATCGTGTGCTCTATGATGAGTATTACTGAGTTACCTATTTCCTTTTGGATGTTATGCGCTTGAGAAGCTACATACCTGTTGAATTAGGTTCGAATCAAATCACTGCCTACCACTTCATATGTGATATGGAAAGGGAAGAGCCCATATCTTAAGTTAGTTAAGATTTGGGATTGTCCGGCCTATGTCTAAAAAAAGCAAAATCCGGACAGGCTCGAGGCAAGGTCTGTAATGTAGAACTGGAAAGATTCCAGCTATACAAACTACAGCAAATAATTTGGTAGAACCAAAGGATTCAGTAGATTCCAACGAACCTCAGCCTCTCCGCCGATCTAGTAGGGTTCCTCACCCACCTGAGAGATACCTTGGTTTCTCGATGACAGTGGGAGCGAGGAATGCATCATGAGATGATGACCCAACTAGTTTCGAGCTGGCCATCAAGAGTGGGACTCTGTAAGAATGGCTGGATGCTTAGCAATCTGAGATGGAATCCACATACACCAACAAAGTATGGACTTTGGTTGCTATATCTGAAGGGTTAAATCCCCATCAGGAGCAAGTATATCTTGAGAAGATTACTTGGTGTAGATGGACAAGTTGAGACTTTCAAAGCTAGACTTGTTAAAGGTTTTCGTCATCGACCAGGCACGGATAATGATGAAACCTTTTCTAGGGACTATGCTTAAGTCCATCCAGATCCTACTTGTCACGGCTACATACCATGACTACGATATCTGGTGGTTGGGTGTCATGACTGCTTTTCTAAATGATGTTTTAGAAGAGTGCGTCTACAAGTACACAGCCAGAGGGCCTCGTAGACAGTGGGAGCAGCGGAAACGTGTGCAAGATGCTTTATAGGATAAAGCAGGCATCGCGGAGTTGGAACATCTGTTTTGATGGATTAGTCAAAGAAGTTGACATCATCAAAATGGTAGATGAACCTTGTATAAACAAAAAAGGGAGTAGGGAGTATGGTGACGATCCTCGTAGAGTACGTGGATGACATACTCTTGTTAGGGAAGGAGTTTCCTATGCTACGCTCGATCAATCTCCGCTTATCACAATGATTTTCCATATAGGATCAAAGTGCTACATACTAAATCCTAAGCTTTGGATCTATGAGATAGATCTAATTGGATGTTAGGATACTCACTAGTTGTAGTGAGATGGTATCAATCGATCCTGGGGAGAATCACTGGAAGGGTTCCAGAGTGATAAAGACGACTGAATGTCAGTCACAGGCATTGTCTTTACCCTCAGTAAAGGGACGGTATGTTGGAAGAGTTCCAAGCTAGATACCGTGGCAAACTAGACGATAAAGGCTGGTAACATCGCTATTGAAGATACTACCAAAGAGAAAGTTTGGGTGTATATTGGTTCATAAGATGAACTAGGTTCCTGCCATTGTATGACAATGGAAGTGTGGCTTCGGCCCTGGAACCCTGGTCCCATCAGTGACCCAGACAAATTCTGAGGCAGCATCACCTGATCATGGAGATAGTTGATCTCCAGGTTGATCGAGGTTAAGAGAGTAGACTCGGAGGACAACACGGCGGATCCACTCACGAAGGCCTTTTCCCAAAGAGAGACTTTTAGGGGATGGTTGAGTATGTGATACTGCAACCACTGCTACAGATGGCCCTAGTGCAAGTGGGAGATTGTTAGTTATATGTATGCCCTAGAGGCCATTACTGTACATTGGATGTATATTGTAGTGGATGCTGGGACATATATAGGTAGGACTTTCTTGCTCGACATGATAGTACGCTATCTGGTTGCTCTTTGTCTTAACATGTATACTTTCTGTCTCTCTGATTACATGTTGATAAAGCCCTTAGGATGAGTACTCGACTTCCAGGACTATGATGCAGATCATACTAATAGGGCCTGGGTAGTCAATGAGTACATCCTTCATTGTTGCTAGTCGTGGGAATATCGAGACGGGGCATCGATATTCCAGAGTAGACTAGCGTGTATCTTCTCGACCCATGTGATGGGCGATGGATGATCCCATATCCATTGGTGTTTGACATCAGAGATGGTATACGGGTGCTCAGTGGAGACTGGGTACACTGAACGGACTCACCGAGAACTCCCAGATGGTATTATACCTCACGTCAGATGGCAGTTCTCTGGTGACACTGGTACAGCTTAGTCTGTTGACCCGAGATCGTCATAGAGTCTTGTGTACCTCCCACTGTGCTTTGATTTCCACCCTACCATGGCTCTACTGAGTTGTGCAAACAGGTGGTTTTTGGGTACAGTCCCGATTCATATGGAGGCAATGAGCGATAGGAGGGGATTCGTCTCTCCCGGTATTGGGGGTTGATGTTGCGCTATGCTCGACTGGCCATAACAGGAAATCCCTGGCCAGGGTTGCAGTGATATACTGGTAAGAGTTATCAGTAGTTTCACGAATGTTATGGACCTCAAGTCGGCATGACTTATCGAGCTACTGGGGTCTGACGTTTACCACCCCTAGGCGAGATATGCGACATATCAGACGAACAGACCGGACTGTACGGTAAGTGTTACTGGTTGGATTCACAGGAGTGTGAGCGGGCTTGCTCGTCGATCTTCTGATCGCTCAATACCCGGGTGGCCGTTACGTTTAGCAGACCGCTTGCGTCTTGTGGGTGTTTGATATGATCATCATCTGCTGCCAGCGTATTGACGAGTCTTTAGAGTCCTACACAGAGGTTTCCTGGCTCAAGCGAAACGAAATAGGAGCGCATATGAGATATGTGCGGGACCGAGAATAATGCGTGTATGTGATACCGTATTTCATCCTCGCGATGAATGTGTCGAATGGTTGTATGCGATATAACCTAGTTATCGAATCAAGGATTGACTCGATAAGTCGATACATTGGATACTAGCCGGTTATATGCGACATAACCGGATCACTGAATCAAGTGTTGATTTAATGATTTAATGTATAATTATATATTTGATATATTACTTTGCATTAACTAGTATTGGTTCACTTTAAAAGGATTTTCTCACTTGAAATGCACATTGTATATGTGATATATTTTTGTGCATTTGTTTGTATCATGTTTGATGATACTTGCTCATTTGGGTTTGTGTAAAGATTAAACCATGTTTAGTGAATGGTTAGGGTTTCTTTTCTCTTATTTATTTATCTATTTATTATTGTTTTGGAAAAGAAAAAGAGAAAAGAATGGTTGCTATTTTTTTTGTTTTTATTTGAAGCTTCTTGAAGCTTTGAACAAGTCCACCATTCTTGTCTCTTCTCTAACCCTAACCACTCATCTAACCTTAGTTAAATCTCTACACTAAACCATGGTTGAAGTCATGATAAGTATTGACTTATTTATCAAATTAAATATAACTTATCATATCTTCTTCTTCCTCATCATCTTCTTCTTCCATGAAAAGAAGCTTGCTACATCAATGGTGATTGATGAAAAAGTGTGAGAAATCCAAATCTAAAGTCTACCCACTTCCTATTTCTTCATCCTCTACCTCTTGCCAAGTAGTATAGGGTGTTTCCTTCACAAGTTTTCTTGACTTGGTGAAGTTGGAGCTTGATCTAGCGATGCCTCGACGTAGATCATCTTCGGCATCGTCGTTGATGACCTAGACCACTTTTTCTCCGATGAAGCCGACGCTAGAGCCCAAGATCCGATTTGTACAGCGAGGAGACTTCATCGCGGAGCCATGGAGGTGGAGAACTGGATCTACAAAGGTTGTAGCTTCTTTCCTTTAGTTAAAAGTTGTTAACTTGCATCGCATAGCCTATATATCTAGTTAACGATCCGTATTAGGGTTTGTAGGCACTTGTAAAATTTGAATTGGCCATGTTTGATGACTTGTGAGACTCCATTAGAGTGCCTAGGAACCCTACAATTCGGATATCATGTGATGGGATACATTGCTTGGGAGACTCCAGATACGAGTATAGCCATTAGAGCGCAGTCCATGCAGCCACGAGAAGATATGTCCGAATCAGTCGACATTGGAACAGAGTGGAGTAAAGAGTTCGCACGAGATTTCGACGGGATGACGTTCCACTCCACTGACATCAGAGATGCGATACGCATACAAAGGCGTTGATTATTGATATATCTTCCAGAAGGAGTCATGGTGAGTATGCAGCCGTTCCGGAACAAGAAACAGATATAGTAAAGGATGGTAACTTCCGGGCAATTCGAAACATTGATTTTGATTTCATGCTTATGTTATACATGCGATTTGACTTATGCCTTCGGCATCGTTTACATGCACTTTTAGTGTTTTGATTTGATTTATGCACGCTAATGCACATGGTTGTGAGCCTATATACTGTGGTATACCTATTTTTGATTGAGCCGTATAGTATACCGTCGATTTTGATTCCGATATTGATGTTGATTTCTTGCACTCCGTGCATTTGATTTGGATTTTGCGCATGTTCGACGCTTGATATATGAATTTTGATTTCCGTGCGCACCAGACGCACAGGGTATTCTTATATATACATTTTAGGATTAATTCCTTATGGAGCAGTACGTTTTTATGATATTTGCTATATATATTCATACTGAGAAGGACTAGTCAGAGGACAGTACCTGGATATAATTTGCATGCATTGATAGTTATCGAAGGGATTTCCAAAAAGCGAGCTATAGTCTCAGTATATACCTACGTGTCTGATATGACACGAAACGTTTAAAACAAGGAAACCCTTCTAAATTGTTTTCAAAACGGCGGAACGTACATATTAAACAAAAGATATATACATATATGGTTATTTTCTTACAATAGAAGTCCGCCACGGTGCCGCGATACGCGCATAGCACAGCAATACAAAAAGGTTTGGCATGCATTTCCTTCAGTTATTTACATGTATAGATTTGATGTCTACATGTATAATTATGATGTATATCATATCAGTTTTGTTTTGGATTTGTCCTTTGTGTCTTTACCATGACTCCGATGATTGCGGGATGCTTAACGGAGTTTTGATTTTGAGTTATCTGCTCATTGTTTTTGCGCTATGATGCGTCTTATGTATTGATGATTTCGGAGCCCCGACGACTTGGACTTTTTATTGAAATGTCTTAAAATTTGGGGGTTTAAATTTTAAATTCGGGGACCGAATTTCTTTAAGGGAGGAAGATTGTAATATTTCAAAAAAATAAAATATTATTTTTGGGGAATTTTTATAATTTAATAATAAAATATTGAATATTTTAAATAAAGCGGTATAATTAAATACCGATAAATTGGGGAAAAATTTGAAAATTATAGAAATTACTTAAAAGAGGGTGTTTTATGTGAATTATGCAAATTTTAAGATTTTATGATTAATTATATGCTAATTTAGTGCTAATCGCGATTAAAAATCGCTAATCGGATTTTTAGCATATTTTGTGCAAAACATGCACCATATCATTTTACACTTGTTACATATGTTTTCCATGGCTTTCCTTCATGTTTTAAAGGATGGTTGTTGATTTATAGGAAAATAGAAGAGGAAAAGAAAAGAAAAGAAAAAGATGAATAGAATATTAGGTATGGGTGAGAGAGAGAAGGTAAGGGGGTTATCTTTGACTTGCATCTCACCATTTCCATCATTTTCCTCTCCCCTCTCTTTACTTACTGCTGCTGCTGCCGCCTCCTCCTCCACCCTCTTCAACCCTCTCAAATCATCACAATAAACACCTCAAAACCCATTACCCTTTTCATTAAAAAGATGTACAAGCTCAAGGGAAGCACATTGGACCAAGAAAGCAAGGATTTTGGCCACTTGGGGCAACTCAAGAATTTTCTTGAGTTGCCAAATGAGGTATTTTCTGAACCTTCAGCTTAGTTTTTCCATTACTTTTACCCCCATGTTAGATTAGAACCGATATCGTGTGGTTTGGGTGAACTTTGAATACTCTAGTTAGGGTTTAGGGAAATTTTGGGTAGTGATGTGTAATTGAGCTCAGTAGAAGCCACACAAACCCCCTAGTGCTAGAATTCAGGCCTAAACCAGAGGCTAGAACTCCGGAATACGGATTTAGAAAAGCCGATATCGGAAAATTTTTGATTCTGTGAGGGTTAATTGAAATCTGCTATCACTCGGAGACTCTGAAAATTATTTTGCAAACACATGGAGATGTGCAGGCACCCAGGAAACTAACCCTAAATCCCCAGCCCCTATCTCCTAATTCTGGCAGCAGATTTAATCTGTATGGCCACAATTTGCGGCCTGGGTCCCACCATTTCGATCCGTGTTGGTTCTGTAGCTTTATTTCATGTAAACTAGACCCTTGATATATGCAAAATTGACCAATTTTACCTAGGGTAAATCTGGCACCATTTTCAATAGTAGCTGTTTTGATTCAGATTTCGTTTTGCGTATTTTGAATTCTGGACTTCTAGTATTTTGTTTTACCTCAATCACTTGACGTTTGTACGACGATATCGAGGATTGTTTGATGGTTTTGAAAGCGTAGTCCATAGGTTTTAACCTATAGGCCTTAGCACGTCGTTTGGTTTTCTCGATGTGACTTTAAGGTGCATTTGCGATTGTGATATCTTGTAGGTACCTTCTCGAGGGCTTCATACGAGGAAGAAGATGAATGCGACATCGACACCGACATGCAAGATGCAACGTGAGTAGATTATATCTATGGGGGAAGTCGGGTGGATAGCGTATAGCACCCCCGCAGTTCGATACTTAGTATACTAGATATATATACTATATTTATATATATTATAGCGTTATGTGTGACATGGATATTCAAGATGTGATTAGGTGTACTATGGATAGATTAGGGTTTAGAAGTAAACTAGTATAGTTTCCTAGTTGCGAACCCTAGAATAGGTTTACACCCACAGACACACACATGCTTGCTTGTTATAGTTATACCTGGATGATGAGGATAGTGTATGATATTTGGAGATGAGTCGATGAGATTGGGCATAGTGCCATGAGATCGTTGATATGATGTGATTCGTATTTGGGATACGACATGAGTTTTAGCGGGCCTTTGGACGTGTGTTTCACACACGCATTTATAATTATATAGATGGTATCGATTTGTACTAGACTTAGATCAGTACCCCGGATCATGAGATATGATGATAAGGATACTAGATAATTGATGAGATGAATGTGATATTGACCCGTACCCAGCTTTTGGGATGCCGTACGATGATTTACCGTACGAGCTTTATATTGATGATAGATCTGCACTCATGACTCGAGGATGTCATATGATATTGTATCGTACGCGGTACCTTTGAGGCGGGATCACCGACTATTATATATATATATATATATATATCGACTCAGATTTAGGTGGTTTCCATACCCCTCCTGGTTGACTTGATAGTTAGAGCTGTAGTTTTGCTAGTAGATGTTAGACTAGGCCGATGTCATACCTATTTCAAAACTAACGAATCGGGAGTATTTTAAAGACAGGTAAGGGATTCTACGGATATTTTCAAAAGACGCATCTTTTCTTAAAAATACCGTAGCCCTTATTTTCCTAAAAACCCCGATTCGTCTTCTTTCAAATGGCAAAACAGTATGATATAGATACATTGATGTAGATACTGCGCTGTTGTGTTATTATTCATTTGCCGCATATACTTGCTTTTCGCATCGCATGGCATGTTGAAATACGTTTATTGTTATATTAAAACCATACTGTACACTCATACTTGTGCACCTACATAATATACATTCATACTTGTGTACATACATACTGTACACTCATACTTGTGCACATACCTGCTGTACACTCATACTTGTGCACATACCTGCTGTACACTCATACTTGTGCACATACCTGCTGTACACTCATACGTGCATACATACGTATTCGCACATACATAGATGATTCTCGCTTGATTTGGAAATTTGGGAACCGCAAGATACTCTTTACAACTGATTCATTTTAAAGGAGCGGTTTCTCCCAATATGTGCATATTACTATTCCATGTGTCATGATATACTGATATGCTTACATTTCGTTTACATGTCGCATACATCATGCTTTATGATTATATGCATTGAGATATGTTGTTTCCATGATATTTCTGGATTTGGGAACCGGGGGTATTTCAAAAGAGAGTATGTATTGTTTTAAAAACCCGGTTACCCTTGATATGATATTTCAGTGCGTCCATCATGTGTTTTCTCGGTTCTGAGAGTGGCATGTGAACCCCGATTTGAGGAGCGGTAGGCACCGTCTGCGGGTACATGGTGGACCCAGTGAGATATCCCAGGACAAGAAGACTCGTATATGTTAGACGGTGAGCCTGGCAGGGGAGTACTACCTACCGGTGATTGTATTTGAGCTCGGCGGATATCTGGGGGATACCGACCGGAGTTGAGAGATGAGACGGGCCGATCCGGACTGATGGAGCCCTATGCATATGAGGATTTACGTGCCGATGCTAGGCACAGGTTTCATGATGTTTTCGAGTGTCGATGCTTGACACTCAGGTTCCATGTCTTGATATGTCGCGAGCGACACATGTTGATTTACATCCTCATACTTCCATGCATATGCTTTATGATATTTACATACATGATGCTTATTGTCATTGGGTGACACGTGGACGATTTCCACATACATATAGTTGACATTGATGACATTGATCACATAGTCGGATGGTATCCACATATTCATAGACTTCATGATATAGTCGACATTGATCATACCTCATATTTATGATATGTTATTACCTGAGGCACTACACTCATGTATAGATGTTACATTGCCACCTTATCATGCTTCAGACTTATTCATTTGAGGTTTATATATATATCTGATCGTATTGACCTAGGATTGTATCATACATACGATTTCTGCCCTATGATGTTTTCTATTCACGAGTTGGCAACTCACCCCCATTGTGCCACAGTTCTTGCAGGTTTTGCCGTACAGGTTCCACTGCGGATTTTCTGGCACACTGCTTCCTTTACGGGTGATTTGCTTTAGTATGTGGGTTCTTTTGCATCAGAACCACCATTGTATATGTATTATTCAGTTGTATCTAGTAATTCCATCAACCAAACTTGTATATTGTTTCAGACTTAGAAAACCAGTTATGTATTATTTCGACCTTAGAGTCGTGCGATGTAGTATTATGGTTTTCTTTATATTTTGAGTTTCTTTTGAGTTTTGATCCTCACCCTTCGGCGTTATATATTATACTGCTTGTGTGGTTGTGACCGTCGATTGACGAAGAGCTAGCTCCCGCTTGGGGATGCCTTTTATCATTGTATATATGTTATTCTTGTTGTACCCCGTTTGGGGCCAGTATTTATAAAGGAAACTCTGCCGGAATTTTCAGAAAAGTCTATAGATTTTAAAAATGCATATTCGGATTACTTATTTAAAAACCTTGTTTTTAAAACATGTTTTCTTCACTTCTTAAAACTATTTTCCTTCAGTTATTATTTAAAATGGTTTTAGATTTCTGTGTTTTTGGCTTACTTGAATTAAATGGGGTCCTATAGACTTCATATGATTCAAGGGCCAGTCATGGGCTATTTCGGGTCGTGACAAGTCCCTAGTTCCAAATCTTGACAATTCACAAGCAACCTAGAGACCCCCTCGATATTCGTCTTGTTACAGCAGACGCAACTTTAGCAAAGCGGAGCCACGGCAAAGTCCCTAGTTCCAAATCTCGACGGTTCATAGGCAACCTAGAGACCACCTCGACATTCGTCTCGTTACAGCAGACGCAACATCAGCAAAGCGGAGTCACTGTAAAGTCCCTAGTTCCAAATCTCAACGGTTCACAGACAACTTAGAGACCACTTCGACATTCGTCTCGTTACAGCAGACGCAACGTCAGCAAAGCGGGGTCACGGCAAACTCCCTAGTTCCAAATCTCGACGGTTCACAGGCAACCTAGAGACCCCCTCGACATTCGTCTAGTTACAGCAGACGCAATGTCAACAAAGCGGAGCCACGGTTAAGTCCCTGGTTCCAAATCTCGACGGTTCACAAGCAACTTAGAGACCACCTCGACATTCGTCTCATTACAGTAGACGCAACGTCAACAAAGCGGAGCCACGGAAAAGTCCCTAGTTCTAAATCTCGATGGTTCACAGGCAACCTAGAGACCACCTCGACATTCGTCTCGTTACAGCAGACGCAACGTCAGCAAAGCGGAGCCACGGCAAAGTCCTTGGTTCCAAATCTCGACGGTTCACAGGCAACCTAGAGACCCCCTCAACATTCGTCTCGTTATAGCAGACGCAACGTCAGCAAAGCGAAGCCACGGCAAAGTCCTTAGTTCCAAATCTCGACGGTTCACAGACAACCTCGAGACCACCTCGACATTCGTCTCATTACAGCAGACACAACGTCAGCAAAACGGAGCCATGGAAAAGTCCCTAGTTCCAAATCTCGACGGTTCACAGGAAACCTAGAGACTACCTCGACATTCGTCTCGTTACAGCAGACGCAACGTCAGCAAAGTGGAGCCACGGCAAAGTCTCTAGTTCTAAATCTCGACGGTTCACAGACAACCTAGAGACCACCTCGACATTTGTCTCGTTACAGCAGACGCAACGTCAACAAATAACCCTATCGCGGAAATACATCATCCACTAACCCCGTCGCGGAAATACGTCATCCAATGACCCCATCGCGGAAACACGTCATCTACATGACCCCGTCGTGGAAATACGTCATCCAAATGACCCCGTCGCGGAAACATGTCATCCAATGACCCCGTCGCGGAAATACGTCATCAAATGACCCCGTTTCGAAAATACGTCATCCAATGACCCCATCGCGGAAATACATCATCCACATAACCCCGTCGCGGAAATACATCATCCACATAACCCCGTCGCGGAAATACGTCATTCAAATGACCCCGTCGCAGAAACACATCATCCACATGGCCCCGTCGCGGAAACACGTCAGCAAATGACCCCGTCTCGGAAATACGTCATCCAATGACCCCGTCGCGGAAATACGTCATCCAATGACCCCGTTGCGGAAACACGTCATCCACATGACCCCGTCGCGGAAATACGTCATCCAAATGACCCCGTCGTGGAAACACGTCATCCACATGACCCTGTCGCAGAAATACGTCATCCAAATGACCCGTCGCGGAAATACATCATCCAAATGACCCCGTCATGGAAATACGTCATCCAACATGACCCCGTCGCGGAAATACGTCATCTAAATGACCCCGTCTCGGAAATACGTCATCAACTGACCCCGTATGGCCAAATTCAACCCTCGACCTCCCCGTCAAAGCAAAGCTTTGATTCGGGTGCAGGTCAACTCATCAATTACTTACATGTCCTCTCGACTTGTAAGAAAGAAAATTCTCTTGTGAGATCCTTACGACTCACACTTAGGAATCCTCATGATTCCTAAGGAGAAAATACACCTATGAGATTCTCTCGACTCGTAGGGAGAAAAATCTTTATGAGACCCTCACGGCTCATAAAGTTGAAAAGTCTTAGGCAGCAGATCTGAACATGTTTCCTAAGCCATCGCTATCGTGTAAAGAGTCCAAGATGGACAGCTACCTACTATCTACAAACCACACTCGCTAAAATCACATGGCAACAACACAGTAAAGAGAAGAAAGCAACAGTGGGAGATAAAAAAAAATGTGTATCTTTTATTCATGAATTCAATTGAGTACAGGACGAATCATATGAAAGAATAAAAAATGGATACATGTTATTCAAGGATTACAAATGTTTAATTGAGAAGGAGGCGTTTTCAATAGGTCAGCCAGTTGCTCGCGCACTCCTCTCAGCTCCTTTTCTCGATCAGCCGCCGCGGCCAGCTCTGCTTCAACTTGGGCCCGTTGCTGCAGACAGGATGAAAGTTTCTCATCAATTTCCTGCTGAGCAGCCTCCTAACTCTACGCAGCCTGCTCACTAAGATCAAGCTTCTTCCTCAGCACCAGCCCGTCAGAAATACATCGCTGAAGGTTTTTCAAAGATGGAGTTCAGCTGGGCAGCATTCGCTGCGACCTCAGCACGCAGTTGGACAGATTTAGCGGAAGTCACTTCACGTTCCTTTCGCTTAAGGGTTGCCTCTCATTCGAAATGGCGAAGGAACGGAACGCTCTGCTCAACCCATGCAGCTCGCTGGGAGTTCAAAACTAACACCTCCGGAACAGGACGCCTAAGCTCAAGCTCATGCAGGCAGGCCTCAATTTTCCTGCAGTGATTAACCCAAGACTCAACGATACCTTCGCTATGGAATTTCACGAGCGTCGCCAGCATGGGATTAACCTTGGCAGCAAAATCTGCAGCAAATGCAGGGATCTCCGCGTTAAGCTCCTCGATGTACTCACTTAACATGCACAGGCTGGTCACGGCGCCCTTAGAAGATGGACGTCTGGAAAAGGGGCCTGCCGGCATTAAGATGCGAGACTCGAAGGGAGCTGGAGTCAGCGCGATTGCTGCAAAACAAATCATAGTCAGATATTGGCTTAAGAGATAAAGAAGATGCAAGAGCGAGGAAGGCTACTATACCGGCTACGGCAGGTGGCAGAGCTAGGAGTACTGGTGGCACGGCAATTCTCTTGTCCCTTCCTTCAATTTGTAGCGCTGTAATCAATTTACAGTTAACAATGGCAGGGTCACCCATTAAAGAAAAGAAATGACGTCGATTAGAAAAGATACTCACTGACACCAGCAGGCAGACTAACTTCCGACTGGAAAGAGAAGTGCGGGTTCAACATTTGATACAGATGATCGAAGAGAACTCCTACAAGGTTGTGACGATGCATGGTCAGTACAAGGAAGATGACATCCACAATTTAAATTAGACAAATCGCAAACCCATACCTTCCAGCACTTGAGAAGACACGGGGGAAGGCGAAGGGTCGGCGACCATTAGAGCAGCAATCGGTGACGCTTCTTCGGGTGGCACGACCTCAACGCTCATCACACCTGCAAAAGAAACAAAAGAAATGCCGTCAGAAGGGATTGAAAAGAATTGCGGAATAAAAAAGAAGGAAAACAATAACCCAAAATCTACCTGATGAGTCGCCAATCGAAACCGCGACAAGAGCATCACTAGGCGCAGCGACTGCTTCGCTCTCCTCCATTGGAAGGGTTTCTCCGCCCATAGCTTCATCCCCTGATTCTACGAGAGCCGTTGTGACACTCGCAATGCCAGGCGATGGCAGGGAACCGCGATGGGAAAGAGTAGCAGTTAGGGCAGTCCCGGACTCCTGAGAAAGAGCGGCCACATCGGGCTTGGGGATTGCCGTAATTTCACCTACCACCTCCTTACCAGGACTTGGCCCTGCAGGGTATGATATATGAGAATCTGAAGATCAAGCTCTAATAAAAGGACCCAGTATTACGTTACCTTGGGATGGCCTTTCAATTGCCTCCCGAGCCGCGCGTACCGCCTGTCTATGAGCGGTAGACAGGGCGGCCGGAGCACCCTCTGGAGAAATAGGGATAGGGGAAGCAGTGCTCGAGTCTGCACCTACAGCCAGGGCGGCATTGTATTCTTTCGCTGCACGCCTCTTGCGCTTCCTTTCAGCCTGAGCTATGAGAGCTGACCTTCTCAGGACTTCCGATAAAGGTAGACCATCATCTGAACCAAGTTCTGCCTCCGGCGCCGTTACGACGTCTATCATCGGCTGCTTCTGCGAGACCCCTGGGGGCGACTTAGGGATAGCCGTGGCTACAGTGGCCGGCGCTAACGATGCCACTACGTCACCACTCACGATCGGCGCTGCACTTGGGATAACCTGAGTCGAGGTAGTACCTGCAATAAAATGAAAAAAAAGAGTTAGTTTACCCATAAAAAAAGGGAATGAAGGCACAGTGAGCTGAAATGTACCAATGCCCAAGGAAGCACGAAGTCTTTCCTCCTCTTCAAAAGTCTTGAGGAAAGCTGCAAGAGCCTTTTCAGCGGAGATACCTGTTGAAAAAGAAAGCATCGGTTAAAGCATAATAATTAAATTAGTCACGAAAAGGTATGACCGAAGAATACCTGATTGTGCGATGGTGATTCGTGCTGCCTCATCGTGAGCTAATTGCTTGGAAGCTGCGATGGCAGCCTCGAGATCAGTATCATCCGGCGCCATGAATAAGCCTTCATTGGTCCCGTATTCGCTCAAGCCCTCACTATAAGGAGCATGGGGCTCTTGGCCGAATACAACGTCCGCAGAAAGTATAGACTTCTTTTTCTTCTGCGAACGAGTGCTGGTGGCCGATAACACGAGCTTACGCTTGGCGGGCAATTTGGGGCGACGAGTCCCGATCCCAGTACCGACGCCAGACTCAGGAGATGCCACAGCCACCGCTTCTACAAGCACGCGGGGTAGAGGCAGCTCAGGCATAACACGTGGTACCACATCCACAGCGGCTTCTCTCAAGGGAGGATAGACGATGATCCGTCGCTTCAGAGGAACGTTTGGATTATCCGTTGGGGCGGTGCCCTTGCGATCAAGCAATAATCGCTTTTCTTCTCCAATAACGGCGCCCATCGAATGCTGGTACCATACCACATATACGTTGAGAGCATTTGAAACGCAACTCGGCTCACTAATAAAGAAATGGGAGCCGGTATTCAACCGAATAAAATGGTGTAATGCTCTCCGGATACCCTCTTCAGTAGCAACCGATTCTGCCAAGAAGGCCTCAAGCGGGACGCCCTGATTATAGCTTGATTGCTGGGCGAAACGATACGGGTTGTACCTCATGAATAACGCCGAATCATTTTACTTAAATATAAGAAAGCCCGGCCGGATTGAATATAAATGGAGAATCTCCCGAGCTTTCAAGGTAGGGGCCCCGTCTTTAAAAGTGTCCTGCAGTGGCTGCACGGCTTTTGCGGATTCTTTACCGATGGTTAGAAACTTATCGGTAAAGGTTATGACATCTCCAACCGTGCGCGGACGAAAGAGCAAACCCCTGGCTTCTCGCTGTGTCGGATTTACAAAGGATGCGTCAACTAGCCGCATTATCCGAGGAAAGTTATAGTTGTCGTAGAAGCCAGGCCTTTTGTGGGCACCGAAAGTGTAACATTTTGGAAAAATTAAGAATATTTAATTATAATTTTTATTATAAATAATGAAAATGATATTTTTACAAAAATAATATCACTTATAAATTGGTATTGGAATCATATCCGAAAAATGTAATTATTTTGATAAATATGAATAAAGTGGGTGATATCAAGAAAATGATATTTTAATTATATTATCATGACATTTTATTTGTCATTAAGCTAATGATAGTTAAGTAATAGAATTATCATTGCATATCTTTCATGTTATATGAATTTGGATTTTTTTTCAGTATGAAGGGTTATCTTTTCTTTTACATTCCTTTATTGGTATAGCATAAGCTAGGTTATACCCTCATAACACCTTAACCTCACCACACTCTCCTCCCTCCACCTCCTCCTTGCATGAAACCCCACCTCACTTCAAGTGTGACACCTCCTCCTCCTTCCCTTTACACCACCACCTTGCACTTTCCACCTCCTTCTTTCTCTACACAAACCCTCACTCTTTTCCTTATCTCACCCCCTTATTCAGTTCATAAGATCAGAAGTAAAAGAAAGGGAAGAGAAAGAAAACCTTAAGAACACACAAAAGAAAATAAGAAAAGAGAGAAGAGAAGAAGAACAAGTGCTAAGATTTCACTACCACGCTCTAGCTAGGAACTAGGAGCTTGTGCATCTTGGAGGAAGACTTTCTAGTGGTCTTTCAGTAGGTATAACCTCAAACTCTATAACTTAAGTTGAGTAATGTTTTGTTTAGAAATTGAATATGGTAATATCATATTTTTACAAGTTTAGGCTCTGTCTGGAATCTGCTATAGTTTAGATCGAAATTAACCTAACCAAACAGTACCATTATATTGTAATCTGGACTTAGAATAAACCATAGAAAGACGAGCCCCTTTGCTCGGATTTTGGCCGGCGACAATAAGGACAAATCCGATCTCACCGGTTTTCCTATGGAATTGGGTGTTGGAAATTTTAGGGTAGCTCTACATGTCTATATTAGGATGTTCGGTATTGATTAAATAAGTTAATTATTCAGTAGGTTAAATATGTAAGCTAATACCAGTTTTGAGGTTAGGATCCTTAGATACGACACGGACACATCGTATCATGAGTTCTGTTTTTACATGTCACAACCAGAAAAGGGTTAGCTCGGATTAACTTAAGTTCTGTAACTCACGATATCATTACATAGCATGTTTAGTTTGAAATAGTATCATAAACTGGGTTTTTTTGGTGTTATCTAGTTCACTGTAATTGAATCTAGAACTAATAAGTATAATCACTAGAAAAACTAGCAAGATCAAAAGTATAATGAGCAAACTAGAAGACTAAACTTAAAACCTGAGCCCCAAACTCTCTACAAAATCCGGCGACCCACCCCAAGAATCCGGCGACGCCGGCCCCCTTGTACCCTTTTGTGTTGGTTTTTCTTCTGTGGCCTATTTTGGGTATTTGATAAGTCTCTGTATTGTTTGGGTTGTCTAAATATTTATACAATAAAATATGGGAACGTTTTAGAAATGGTTTTATCAAATTTCAGATATTTACGATACGGAGTTTTCGTATTTTGATGTTGCTGCTGAACCGTTGACGTTTATACGTTAACGACAGAATTTTGTTATTATTTTTGGGTTAAGTGTGCTGTAGGTTCTAACCTACGGGCGTTTAACTTGTTATTTTAGTTTTCGATATGATATTTACATCAATGTGATTTAAATACGCATATAGGTACGATTCGAGGATTCCGAGATGGAGTTGGCGATGTAGCAGCGTGGATTCAGCGAGCTTTTAAGTTGGTGAGTAGATTTACATCTACTGGGAAAATCGGGTAGATGGCGTATAGCACCCCTGTAACCTTACAAATAGTATTATGATATCCAGTTAATTTGGTATTGATTCAAGATATTTATATAGTATCGCATCTAGTATGTCCTTCAATTTCATACAGTTTCATGCATAGTTATAGATGAGATATAGTGATACAATATGGATATGGTTGGATGGATTTATACGAGGGATCATACCATACTTGTGATGATACAGATACAGTGACACGATATGGATATGGTTTGATGATTTGTACGAGGGATCACGCTAGACTTGAGATGATACATATACAATGATATGATGAGATATAATACAAGGATTTATACATATTGGAAATGATGAACTTTGTATGCTGAATAACGGCCAATTTATCCTTTGACTCGTAGAGTTAGGTTATATTCTGTTTTAGGATGTAATACTTGTGTGAGCTATATTCTTTTAAAAACTACGATTCGTTGTCTTTTAAATAAAAATACTAGGATGCGTGCCATGTTTCTAAAATGGATATCTATTTTAAATCTAGGGCAGCTTCCTTATTTCAAACTTAACGTTTTGATCATTTCTAAAGAAAATGGTATAGCTCATAGCAAGTAATTACAATAAGTACGTGTAGATTACTTTACATGTTTGCATTATATTATCTATATTATATGTTTCTGCGTTAAGCACATTCTGATAGAACACTGCACAAATACCAATGAGTACTATGCTGCACAAGCACGTGAATGTATGTTACACTACACCTTGTTACACCGTAGAACACTTGTACAAATACTAATGATTGACATGTTGCACGAGCATAGACGCATATGCTACACTACACATCATTAGTAGTACCATGTCACAGTAGAATTAAAATCTATGTATATGTGATATAATTACGTAGTCTTCTTAATTTCTGTTGTAAATTACGATTATTAGTACTATAAATGCTGTATTTTGATTCTCTGGATTTTCTGAGTATTTTACTCCTGATGATATATACCGGTGGTATGGGACACTGTTATATATGTATATATATAATATATCATCAATATAATCTATGCAAGTATTCTTATTTCTTACTTGATATTTTGATATGATGAGTTAAACGTCCACCATGAATTTTGTGTTTTCTGATTCTGATTCCGACCCGAGTGGGGGAGCTATACGGCTTCGGACTTGTTATTATCCGGACTGGGTGGGGGAGCTATACAGTCGAATACATGGTGGACCCGGTTCGAGACCGAGGGGCAGGATAGCGGCATTATAGGCGGGGAGCCTAACGAGAATACTCGATTCTGGAGATAGAAATGAACACGGCAGATATCCAGGGGATACTGACCGGGGTTCAAATGAGCACGGCAGATATCCAGGCGATACTGACCGGAGTCCGATTGGGCACGGCAGATATCCAGGGAATACTGATCGTAGCCAGGATATCGGGTGGCGATCATCTGTTGAGATGGTGTCGACGGTATCTGCATTTACGTGTCGATGATGGACACGAGAGATTTCAGATTTCGATGTCGATGCTGGACATCTATATGTATATTGATATGATCATTATCATGAGGTACACAGTTAGTTATTATTTGTTGGATTCCACCAGGACTGATCCGGGGGACAGTACCTGCATATATTTGTACAGACATTCATATACAAAAAGGGATTCAAATACGAACTATAGATTCATGATTTTGACTCATATGACATTGAGATATTATACATTGGGATTGCATGATAGTTAGTATTGCACATATGCAGATCATATAGTATATTAGTACAGATTATGATAGGACTATACTTATGACCTAGGTATCGTTAGGCATTTCGATTTCTACTTGTAGGTGTACTTTTATTCACTGAGTTGGCAACTCATCCCTGTTGTGCCACAGTTTCTTGCAGGTCTTGCCGCTTGGATTATTAGCGGCTTGGGCACACATTCATTTTCGGGAATTGATTGGTAAGTGGGTTATTATTGTATCATACTCACTCTTGATTATTTATATATTCTTGTATCTAGTGGAAACTCCATCAACTTAGAAGTGGTATATTATGGACTTAGAAGCAAGACTTAGAGTATATGTGTGGTGATGTCGTACTCTTTGGATTCGATTGCTGATTTAGATTGTTGGTTGCTTCATCGTTTGGACGTGGAGACTTGCTTCCGTTGGGATGCTATTTTATTATATTATATCGGGTTCTTATAAAAATGTAAGGAGGTGATGTCAAGTTTCAAAACGTCATAAATGCTTTTCAACATACTTAGTTAAATTTAGATATTATTTTAAATTGATTTTATCGGATGATTATTCAAACCTCACCTCCAATATTTTCAAAAAGGTTTTAGGTTCCGGGTTTCGGCTTTCTTGGATTGCGTTGATGTCTTTAGATATCATGTGATTTAAGTGCCGGTCACGTGCCATATTTGGGTCGTGACAGAAAGCGCCAAGTACATGAAGCTCGATCCATGACGTAAAATAATGCATTGAGAAGTTCACGTGCTGCACCCCTGGTTCAGTGGTGTCTGCCGCCAAGCTGAGGCTGTGATACAAATGGGCTAACCCAGCGACCCCGCCGGCCACTTGCATCCCAATAACCATTCGGTGAGCTGGATAAAAAACGGACAGCCTCATATGTCGAGGGTGCATTGGAAGCACGAACCAGCTTAGCCATAGCCCGAGGAACCCCCAAAAAGAACGCTTCTTCGTCGATCCCAGGAGCTGCAAGCTCTGCGAAAGAGACGACCGGGGAATTGGGGAGAAAGAAACTCCTCTGATCCGCCTCTGCTGCCGGCTGGTTGTCCAAACCAAAACCAAAAGGATCGTCGAGTTTGGAAAATTTTGTGGCTTCCTTCGACAGGACTTCTGAGAGGAGAAAACGGGCGATGAGATCTGTGAAATTAACCCCACGGCCTCCGGATTCGGAAAAAAAGCTCTCATAGATATTCAACACCGTAATCAAACTGGGGAATTGATGTTGAATGGAGTTTTCAGGGGTAAGGCCCGTCATCACTGACTTGGCAGCAAAGACGTACTCATCAGGAGGGAGTAGCTCCTCATAATGCTCCCCTCGGACAGGCAAGCCAGAGACCTCTGCAAACTCCTCTAAAGAGATTGAGACTTCTTGATCCAACAGAAGGAAGGTGTGGGTCGGAATACTCCATTGCTCCAGAAAAACCTTAACCCACCAGGAACGAGGCATAGAATATTGAAAGAAAGAAGCATAAATTGCGGGAGACAACCCAAGCTTCAGCAACTGCGACTTCTTGGCTGACAAAATATAGCGGGCCCATTGCAAGTACCCAGCTGGATGGCAGGGAACCAAGCCTATCATGTATGGTTGTCCCCAAGGGCGCGACTCGCCTTGACAAATACGTCGCCCCAAGGTATCCAAAGCCACTGGAGGCTGTACGGGTATTGCAGCCAGAGAAGGCTGAAGGAGACCCTCTGAAGTCCAGTTGACCCCCTCCACGGTATAGTTCACCGAGGCTGGGTCGGCGTAATGGATCGCAGAAATAAGCTCTGAAGGTGCTACGCAAGAGAAGCTATGCCGCCCCTTGATGATCTGATTGTACCACGTTCCCCATAAATGAAGGTTCTTTTGTTCTGGATCATGATCTTTGATCAGTGCAAACACCTCCCTATCAACAGGCGCTACGGAGAATCCGCCTTCTGAACGAACAAACGGGAAAGAAGTGACGAAAGACATAGTACCTGCACGGAAAAGGACAAAATTTTCAGCCATCAATGCTACAGTTTAAGCCCTGGCACTTGGTACTTTAAATTCGTGCCGCGCTGCAATGCAGTAAAAAGGGACCAAGGGGGACCCGCACAATCTAGATGACGGTTCATCATTAATAAAACAATCTCATCATTTGATGAGACTGTCATTAAATCTCAAAAGATTTTCATTTAATGAGGGCTCCTCGGGCCAAAGAGTAAATCTCCCTTGAGAGCAGTGCTCTTCAACAGATATGACATCTGTCATGATTAATGACAAAGGAAAAAAAATTCCCCCAAGAGCAATGCTCTGCGAATAAGATGGAATAATTCATCAAAAACTTTAAGAAGCAAAGCTTTATTGAGTTAAAAACTCTGAGATCTTTAAGATCTGCAAGATGAACTCTAATAATTCTTCTTTAAAAATGGGTTAAGAGACCCTAAGAAAGATCCCTTTAGATCTATGAGAGCAAAGCTCTGTTAACAAAACCCTAAAAAAAGGTTTTCTTAGATCTATGAACTGAAAAGAGCAGGGCTCTGTTAATAGGTGAAACCTTAGATTATTAACTAATCCTTTCAAAAATTTAATCTTTACCTAAATTTTTGACAGAGTTTTGTCCCTAAGAAAGTTCTTAAGACAAAGAGCTATGCTCTGAAGGAGAATTAATTCTCAGAAAACAAGAAAGAAGATGAACAGAGATCATCTCATGGGCCAAGGGTTCTATTTATAGGCACTGAGAGCCGTTTCAACTTCTGAGTTGATCCAATGGCATAGATGCTGCCACCGCTGCACTCACGTGTAGGCCACCTGAGCGCAATGGTGAGGGGTATTTGTTTCCCCAATCAAAGCAAAGCTCTGTTCAAATTTTGAAATTTGAAATGAAGCAGCGCTTCATAGCAGTGCCAGTGCTGAGAGTCAAAGACTCTGAGGCAGCGCTCACGTGCAAAGCACATGAGCGCTAGCGCTAATAGCGCTGCACTATAAGCAGCGCACCACGTGCAAAGCACGTAAGCGCTAGCGATAGAACAAAATGTTCTCTGCCTTTAGATCAAAGATCCAACGAACATGATTAAAAAATCATCAATTGACCAGAATAAAATTCTGTTAAGGAAACATTCCTCAGAATCTTTCCAAACTGGAAAGATTACGCTCTGATAATCAGAGCACCGTTGGATCAATGATCCAATGGTGATTAAAAATCACCAAAATACAGAATAAATTATGTATGGGAAAAGATTTCCCAATTTTGTTAAAAATAAGAAGATTGCCTTCTGTAAAACAGAAACCCTAAGATCAAAGATCCAACGGTGGGAAACATCCCCAAATCAATTAGAGAAAAGATCTCTTCAACCGATTCAACAAATCGGCCTACCCTATATAAAGGCCCCAAGACTTCAAGTCTCATAGAGAGGAACCCCCCATAAACTTTGAGAAAGTTCAGAGAGAAGAGCAAGCTCTCAGCAGAAGAAGAATTTCTTCAAGGTAAAGTATAGAGATCAAAGCATCTCATCAGAAAAAGTACTTAATTCTTTTGCCAGATCATAGATCTTTAAGACAAATGGTCTTTCACAAAAGAGATTATAACATCTCATTATAAAAAGGGGGAGAATAATTCAATTCTCTTAGGATCATAGATCCATGAAGGCAAAGCCTTTCACCAAGAACATAAGAGATTGAAACATCTCCTATAAAATAAGAACTTTGTTCTTAGATCCATGAGACAAACTCTCTTATAAGAGAAAATTTAATTCTCAGAGCGCAAAGCTTCCTAAAAAGAGCCTTAGCGCTCCAAGTTTAAAGCAGCGCCTCAGCACTCCAA
This sequence comes from Agapanthus africanus, assembly GCA_030015575.1. Taxonomy (NCBI): domain Eukaryota; kingdom Viridiplantae; phylum Streptophyta; class Magnoliopsida; order Asparagales; family Amaryllidaceae; genus Agapanthus; species Agapanthus africanus. The sequence goes on along the minus strand of JASDDO010000019.1, from coordinate 457,127,366 downwards.
ATCTCGCGCACAGCGCTGCAGAGCCTTAGCGCTCCAAGTTTAAAGAAGCACCTCAGCGCTCCAAAGTCTGGTGCACAGCACAAAGCGCGCCACGTTCTCCTCACGTGTGCGCTATTTCATAAGAAGCACTTTGCGCTCATTAACTAGCGCTCAGCGCCAAGCGCACCATGTGCTCCTCACGTGTACGCTACTTAACAGAAGCGCTCTGCGCTCATTGACTGGCGCTCAGCGCCAAGCACACCACGTGTTCCTCACGTGTGCGCTATTTAAACAGAAGAGCTCTACGCTTATTGACTGGCGCTCAGCGCCAAGCGCACCACGTGCTTCTCACGTGTGCGCTGAGAGAACATAAATTGTTCTTTAATGGTAAAGACCAGAGCCATAATGAGTGCTCAGTATTCAATAAAAGACAAAAGCTGTCAGGACCAATGCTCAACATTGTTAAATGAAAAAGGACTGAGTCTAATTAAATGTCTAACATTCTAAATGAATAGGCCGAGCCCAAGTTGGCCATAAATCTCTAATTCAGATTAACTGAGCCCATATGCTCATAAATCTTTGATCTTAGTCCCAAATTGGACTACAGATCTCCCAACCAATATTGGTTCAAGGGTGCATCTCTTCATTCCTTTGATATTTGTCGTTGTAATCCTTCAACGTCTTCAGAGAGGTGACGGGTCCCGACAACCAGACATTTCACGGACTGTGGGGTCCTTAAACTCATGGACTATGATGTCCTTAAACTTTACAGACTATGATGTCTATAAACTACTACGGACTGTGGGGTCCTTAAACTCATGGACTATGATGTCCTTAAACTTTACAGACTATGACGTCTTTAAACTATGGACTATGATGTCCTTAAACTCCATGGACTATGATGTCCTTAAACTTCTGGACCGCAGAGTCCCTAAACTAAAACAATATAGCCCAAATGCTCTTTTGTCGGATCTAAATGATCCTGTTAAGTAGATCTTAGTCTAAAATTAGACTAACGTATTCTTAACAAACTGTTGAGTTGATCTTAGTCTAAAATTAGACTAACGTATCCTTAACAAACGTTTAAGTTGATCTTAGTCTCAAATAAGATTAACGTTTCTTAAACCCAACCCAAACCCAAATCTAAGAAAATACGGATTTGGACCCTACGGGTGATAACATAAATTAGTCTCCGTATACAATCCACAGGCAACCAAAAAATAAAACAAACACACACGATACGAAGTGACCATCTGGAGAAGGAGAAAGTTGTTACCGCGATGCGGTAGCGTAATTAACTGCAGGGGCTTGCGTCTGCAGGGAAGAGCGTCCCCACAATCAAAAAACCCTCAAACGAGGGGGAATCTAACGAAATCTGCTACAACGGCCGCATCCGTCTAAACTTCCGATACATGGTGCCATAAATCAACTTAGCATCTTCGGAGAGGTGGACGGATAAAACCAAATAGCATCTGCCCCCAAATTCAGGCAAGACATCTGTCTTTCCCGAATTTCGGCGGAGAACAGCTGCCAGCACCCGAATGGATGCTTTTGGCGACGGGGTTCTCCAACAGTCACTTGTCGGGGCTATGGGGCATGGCTATCTAATAATGTTACCCGGCGAGTATCCGCGTACGTTACGTGATTACGACAAACTTTTGATCTCATCAAAATCTCGTGGCAACCGATCAAATGAGACTAAACTGCTAGATTTATAAAATTCAAACTAGTTATCTCATAACTACATTTGTGGATTCCAAATGTTGCATCCCATCACATGATATCTGGACGACGTTAAACTTTTCGATCGATTAATCAAAGTCCCACAATTTTTCGATGACTCAACATTTGAGCACAGTTCAATAATACCCAGAATATGCCATAGTACTTATGCACCAGCCGTAGAACGGCAGACCCAAGCCTCACTCATGTCGCCACGGAACTGAATCAAACCCTAAGGTATGACTGCGGTTCCGCGATCCAAAAAGTCGAGTTAGGGTTTCATTCTTCTAGAGGGTTCATAGAATTACTTGCACATTTTTCTAAATACGTTAAACTTGGAAAAATGGGTTTTTGACATTCGATCGAACTTTTTAACTTCGTCTAGACAACATGCGAATAACCCAAAACAAAGTTAAAACTATGAATACGAAACACTCTGAATTGCTTATAGTGTAAGATTATATCACATGCAAAATTAGCAAAAACAAAAAACACCTGAAACACCAAAACCCAGTCACTGGAACACAGTGAAAATTTTAGGCAAAACCAATAAAAAGTGGCCGGCCCCAACTACCTTGATCTCGGCCAAAATCCTAGCAAACTGCCTGAATTTTTCATGGTGTTCATGATATATCCCATATAACATTCTGTACTTGTTTAAAAAAAATTTGACAACTTTTTAAAATCGACAGAAAATCGACAGAAACTACATTTTCGCGTTTCAAGTTTCGGAGTATTTCAGTTTCGTAATCTTAATAAAATCCGTCTAATTTTCTAGCATGGCTCTGATACCACTGAAGGGTTCCCTAAGACGGCAGCAAGGTTTCGGGAGGCATCTTTCATGCCAATTTCAAATTTTGTCGTTCTAGCTAACCCAAACCCTAGAATCGTCTACTAGAAATCCGACGGAATAATATACAAACACTTTGTAACTAAAAGCGAACAAGGAATACAACCTTTGTAGACCGGTCCTTCACTTCATTAGCTCCATATAGTCATCTCTTCACTGCGATCATGAACTTCTGGACTCTAGAGAGGCTCCACAAGATGTACGGATCAATCTTGCTAGAAGACTTCGAGGCCGAAGATGATCTACGTCGAGGAGATACTAACCCAAGCTATCTCTTCACTAATTGTGAAATTAGTGAAGCAAACACCCTATACTAAATGGCAAGTAGTAGAGGATGATGAAGTAGGAAGTGGGCTCACTTTAGAATTGATTTTCTCACATTTTTCCTCGCATCTCCATTGAAGCTAGAAAGCTTTGAGGAAGAAGAAGAAGAAGAAAATCTCATGATAATTATCCATAGGATAATGGCAACCATAGGTGAGTTAGTATCATATACTAACTTTTGTAGAGAGTTAACCATGGCTAGGTTTAATTGGTTGGGTTAACAAATATCTTAGGCAAAACAAAAGAGTGGACTTGGTCAATGAAGACTACAAGCTTCTACAAGCTATTTGTCATGACAAAATGCCACCATTTATAATTACCAAAATAATTTAAAACCCTAGCAATTAAACAAGAATGGTGTAAGTCATACATACACCCAAGTTGCATGTATCAGCAAGCATGATACAAAATTATGTACACAAATATATATCACATATATACTTATGCACAAAGTGAGAAAAAGAAATCATAAGTGAGCTTTATATTAGTTAATGTAATGTAATATTAAATATATAATTATACATTAAATTATTAAATCAACTCTTGATTTAATAATCCGGCTATATCACATATAACTGACTAATATCATATGTAACAACTTATCGAATCAACACTTGATCCGATAACCCGGCTATATCACATATAACCGACTGATGTCATAAATCGCAAGAATAGAATACGGTATCTCATATCGTATTAATCTCGGTCCCGCATATATCACATATGTGCTCCTACTCCGTTTCGCTTGAGCCAAGAAACCTCTGTGTAGGACTCTAAAGACTCATCAATACGCCGGCAGTAGGTGATGATATATCAAACACCCACAAGCCGCAAGCGGTCCGCTAAACGTAAGGCCACCCAGGTATTAAGCGATCAGAAGATCAACAAGCAAGCCTGTTCACACTCCTGCAAATCCAATCAGTAACACTACCGTACAATCCAGTCTCTTCGTCTGATATGTCGCATATCTCATCTAGGGGTGGTAAACGTCAGACCCTAGCAACTCGATAAATGGTGCCGATATGAGGCTCATAACGGGTTGAGAAACTACTGATAAAACTTACCAGTATATCTCTGAAGCAGCCCTGGCCAGGGACTTCCTGTTATAGCCAATCGAGCACCGCGAAACATCAACTCCCAATACCGAGAGAGACGAAACCCCTCCTATCGCTCATTGCCTCCATGTGATTCGGGACTGTACCCAAAAGCCATCATTTTGCACGTTCTCTTGAACGTGGTAAGGTGGAAATCAAAGCACAGTGGGAATCACACAAGACTCTATGACCATCTCGGGTCTACAGACTAACTTGTACCAGTGTCACCAGAGAACTGCCATCTGACATGAGGTATAATACCATCTGGGAGTTCTCGGCGAGTCCGTCTAGTGTACCCAGTCTCCACTGAGCACTCGTATACTGTCTCTGATGTCAAACACCAATGGATATGGGATCATCCATCGCCCATCTATATGGGTCGAGAAGTTATACGCTAGTCTACTCTGGTATATCGATGCCCTGTCTCGATACACCCACGACTAGGAACATTTGAAGGATGTACTTATCGACTACCCTGTCCCCACTAGTATGATCTGCATCATAATTCTGGTAGTCAAGTACTCATCCTAAGGGCTTTATCAACATGTAATATAGAGACAATCAATGTACATGTTAAGATAAAGAGCAACCAGATAGCATACTATCATGTCGAGCAAGAAAATTCTTCATATATATGTCCAAGAATCCACTACAATATACATCGTATGTACAGTAATGACCTCTATGGCATACATATAACTAACACCTATGCCACTCCGTATATCTAGTAGGCAGTCTCATCCACCCGAAAGATACTCTGGTTTTCTTATAGATTGGGATCGAGAGGATTGCATCATCGACGATGATGAGCCGACTAGTTTTCAGCAAGCCATTACGAGTAGAGACTCGGTGAAGTGGTTCGATGCTATGCGATCCAAGATGGAATCCATGTGCACAAAAAAAGTATGGACTTTGGATTTTGCTCCTACCGGGGTAAAACACGTAGGATGTAAATGGATCTTCAAAAAGAAGAATGGTATAGATGGTCAGGTATAAACCTACAAAGCTAAATTTGTTGCTAAAGGTTTTCGTCAAAGACCGGGATTGGATTGTGACGAAACTTTTTCACCAGTGGCTACGCTTAAATCCATTCGGATCCTACTTGCCATTGCTGCCTTCCATGACTATGACATCTGGCAGATGGATGTTAAAACCGCTTTTCTAAATGGAAGTTTAGAAGAGTGTGTTTACATGGATCAACCAGAGGGTTTCATAGACAGTGGGAGCAACGAAAAGGTGTGCAAGTTGCTTAAATCCATTTATGGATTAAAACAGGCATCGCGAAGTTGGAACATCTGCTTTGATGAGATGGTTAAGAAATTTGACTTTATCAAAAATATAAATAAACCTTGTATTTATAAGAAGATTGTAGGGAAAATCGTGGTATTTCTCGTTTTGTACGTAGATGACATTCTCCTGATAGGAAATGATATTCCTATGCTACAATCGGCCAAGCTGTTCTTGTCACAGAAGTTCTCTATGAAAGACCTGGGTAATACCTTGTACATTCTGGGGATTAAGATCTATCGTAACAGATCTAAAAAAATGTTGGGACTTTCACAGTCAAGATACATAGACACCGTACTAAAGAGGTTTAGGATGGAATATTCTAAGCACGGTAACTTACCCGCTTGTCACGGAATCACCCTCTCTAAAGAGATGTCTCCCAAGACTAATGAGGAGAGGGCTCGCATGTGCATAGTACCCTACGCTTCGGCGGTAGGGTCAATAATGTATGCAATATTATGTATCAAATCAGATGTAGCTTACGCACTTAGCGTCATAAGCAGGTATTAGTCCAACCCAGGTGAGAAATATTGGATAGCAGTAAAGAACATTCTTAAGTACCTGCTAAGGACTGAGGAGATGTTCTTGGTGTACGGTAATGGGGACCTCAAGATCGAGGCTTTTACTGACTCTGGCTTCCAAAGTGACAAGGATGACTCTAAATTCATCTCGGGTTATGTGTCTACCCTCAACGGAGGAGCAGTCTGTTAAAAGAATTCCAAACAGGACACCGTAGCAGACTCGACGATGGAGGCTGAGTATCGCTGCAAACGATACCGCAAAAGAGGCAGCCTGGATGAGAAAGTTCGTTTCTGAACTTCAGGTGGTTCCATCCATTGCTAATCCAATACCTTTGTATTGCGATAACAATGGATCCAGGGTTTTGGCAAAGGAACCGCGGTCTCATCAGAAATCCAGACATATCTTGAGGCGGTATCACCTGATAAGGTTGATCATAAATCGCCAGGAGATCGAGGTGCGGAGAGTAGATACAAAGGACAACATAGTAGATCTATTCAGCAAGGCCATCCCTCAAGTCCAGTTCGAGAGACTGTTCAAGATGTTGAGTATGCGGTATGCCAGCAACTAGTTCTAATCCAGACATTGGGTACTTAATATGTCAATTACAGACCTTAGTGTAAGTGGGAGATTGTTGGATATGTATGCCTTAGTGTAACATTTCAGAAATATAAAATAATATTTTTGGAATTTAAATAATAAAATAATAAATTTCATGAAAACTATACGAGGATGAATTTGGGTTTTCATAAAATGGTATAATTATATACCAATATTTGGAAAATAATTGGAGATTAATATGAATTATTAATTAAAAAGGTATTTATTGGATTTGGATATTTTATAAATAATTATGCAATTAATTATATGCAAGTTTATATTAAACTTGATTAGTGCACTACTAATTATGTTTTAGGCTAAATCCACTTTTGTATTAACCATGGCCGGTGCACCATGACATATTGTATTTGTTACATGTTGGCTTTATTGTATTTGTGGTTACTTTTGTTTTTAAAGAGAAGAAAAAGAAATAGAAAAAAAAAGAAAAGAAAATGGGAGACAAATGTAACATGGAGGAGGACAAGAGAGCATGGGCAAGAGAGAGAGAGAGAGAGAAGGGAGTTATTCTTTCAACCATGGCTCCCATCCTTTTTCTTCATCCTTCATTCTTTTCTTCACCTCCTTTATCTTCTTCCTTCCCCTCATCCTCCACCCTCACAATGATATCATCTCCAAAACCACCTCAAAATCTCAACCCACCTTCACAAAAAAATGCTCATCATCTCATCCTACACCCCATGGTGAGTTCAAGTTTGGATTTTGAGCACATTGAACCATCTTGGAATTTTCTTCAATTGCTCCAAAAGGTAAAATCTTCACTTTCCTTTTTATTATTAAGCTTCTTAACCCCCTACTGGTGTTTAGAGTTCGATTAAGCTGGATTATTGATCTTAGAAATTTCTAGGATGATTTCAGTGGATCAATTGAGTTGTAGAGATGTAATTGAAGTTTAGTTAGTGACAAAAAACCCTTAGTGATGATATTCTGGACAAACTTGAGATTAGAAACCCCAAAACACGAAGTTAGATTTTTCCCGACATCGGTTTTTGACGATATGTGATGATCTAATAGAATCTGCTATGACTCGAGAGCTCTAAAAACTAAGTTGCTAACACAGAGAGGTGTGCAAGCTAATAGGAATTTACCCTAGAAACCCGAGACCCCAACTCCCTTAAGTGGCTGCAGATTTATTCCCCAAGGCCGCAAATTGTGGCCTGGTCTTGATGCTTTTGGTTGGGTTTTGGACCATAGCTCTGTTATCTGATATGTAGACCTATCCTATATGCAGAATCTCCTAATTTCACCTAGGGTAGAATCTGGGAGTGTTTTTCCATGTTGCTGATTTCGGGTACGACTTTCTAAAAACTTGGTTTGTATTTGAGTTTGGACATGGTCGTTGGACGTTTGTACGTCACGCTGAGGGTTATTTGGTTGTTTTTACATGCGTGGGCTATAGGTTCTAACCTATGTGCACTTCGCGTGCTGTATCGGTTTTCGGATTGGTTTTGATCTCGTTATGATGTGTATTGATTTGTAAGTACCTTTGCATGGACTCCCGAGATGACGAAGGAGAACAAGATGTTCATCGACTTTGGCTAAAGCAAGGTTTAGCAAGTGAGTAGATCTATATCTACGGGGGAAGTCGGGTGGATGGCGTATAGCACCCCCGCAACCATAGTAATGGGAGAACCGATATGTAGAATATATTTGAAGAAAACTAAGTTTATGTACTTACGGATATAACCATAATGATAAGTACGAGATGATATGATGAGAGGAGAATATGATAAACGTGATGACTTGATGAAATGAGAATATTATGAAACAAGATGATTTGAATTGATATGTTTGATATAAGGACGCATATATACACATATTCTTATGCCAAGAATATGATATGAGCCTTATATATATACATATATGAGTATATGAAATAATAAGCTGTACGAGACCATAGATATGTACCCTTGAGTGATGAGACGTACGATGGATTATACCGTACGCGATATGATATACCAGATGATTAATCCACACCTTTGACTCGAGGATGATGTACGATGATTATACCGTTCATGTTTATGCTGTTTTATTCCTCGTGACATACGTACTACATTCCTAGCATTTACCTTTACATGGCTTCGTCTGCTAGTACACATGCACTATTACCGATAATGCGTATGTTACACATACACAGATTTACTGGCTCACACACTCATCATCGGTAATTGCCATGTCACTTACACAGTAGAACTGTTATATCGCCGTACTGCTCTTAAACTATAAAATTTATAATCATTGTTCAATGCTTAATATACAACATGCTTACATGATAACACTCGAAATACTTTACAGTACTGTTCTGTGCATTACATTAATGTACATTTATGGTTACATGTATATGAGATGTTGTTTTCATGAGATCTCTGGATTTGAGAACCGCTGATATATATCAAAAGTCTTATGATTGTTTTAAAAACGCGGTTTCTCATGATGTGATTTGTGGCGTCCACCATGAGTTTTCTCGGTTGTGAGCTATATGTATACCCGATTCCAAAAGTGAGGAGACACCGTCTGCGGGTACATGGTGGACCCGGTACGGTACCCCGAGGCAAGAAGATCGTATAGAAAGACACTGAGCCCGGCAGGGGAGCACAACCGACTGATGATAGTTTGGGCTCGGCGGATATCCAGATAATACCGACAGGAGTCATGAGATCAGATGGATATGAGGGCCGATCCGATAAGACAGCGCCCGAGATATGAGGATTTACGTGTCGATGTTGGACATGGGTTTTATGATATTTTCGAGTGTCGATGTTGGACACTCAGGTTTCATGATGATTAATGTGTCGTTGATGGACACACGTTGGATATACACATGCATACATGCATATGATTCATATGACTTGATACTATATACTGATACTGGCACGATATCATTGTTGGACACACATGTATATACGGTCACCATAGATACCATAGTATTACCTTCAAGTTACTGTATGACCTAGGGATCGTTATTCATTCAATTTCTACCTGCTGATATTTTCTACTCACGAATTGGCAACTCACCCCCGTTGTGCCACAATTTTCTTCCAGGATCGACCTCTCGGATCAGTAGAGGATCGCTGGCACACAGTTTGCTTCAGGGTGTTTTGCATTGGTAGGTGAGATACACATTTGGATCGTGACCACCCTTGTACCTATTTATTCCGTTGTATCTAGTTAAAAGCTCTATCAACCAGACTATGTATATTTGGTAGACCTAGACACAGACTTGTATATTTCTTGAGATCTAGAGCGAGATGGGTGTATTGTCTTTTATTTGAGCTGATGATGTCTTCGTCTGCTTTACTTTCTCTTTCTGTGATTAATTCTTGTCGTGGGGCGTCATATATTCATTTTTGCGTGGTTGTGATTCCGCCAATAGGCGAAGAACTAGTTCCCACTTGGGGATGCTTATATTATTGCATGTATATGGTTTTGGATCAAAATATACAAGGAAGGTACTGCCCAAATTTCAAGGACGAAAATGTTTTCAAAGATAGTATACAAACATTGCATTTTTATATGATATTACTTATACTCTAAAAAGAAGGTTTGGATTCCTTATGCCGATGTTTCAAAACTGCACCTCCACTATTTTCCGAAAAGGGTTTAGATTTCTGGGCTTTCGGCTTACTTGAATTACGGCGGGGTCCTTTAGACCTTACGTGATTCTCGTGCTAATTCCGGGTCGTGACAAAGTTGGTATCAGAGCGTTAAGTTTAACCTTGATTCGAGTTTAGATTTGACTCTGCGGAGTCTAGGGTATATATATATTTCGGAACCTAGTCTTAACCTTACGGAACTTAGACTTGACTAAGGGAGGGTTTTTTGTCACGACCCAAATTAGGAACGCGACCGGCACTTAAATCACGCAACGTCTAAAGGCGTAACGTAGTTCAAGTAATCCGAAAACCCAGAAATCTAAACCATAAAAGATAGAGTGGTAAAACAGTTAAATCCTTTGTTAAAAACAATCAAAATCTCAAGTTAAAATCTAAAAATTTAAATTCGTTTTCTTAAAAAATGTTCGGCAACATCTTTTTTGTAAAAACCAGCCCCAAACGGATACAAAAACATAGAATATAAAAGGCATCCCCAAATCGGAGCAACTCACGCCAAAAGGCAGAACACAACCACAACAGTATACACACACACACATACACGATGCCGTAGCAAAGAAATAAGCAAATAAGAAGTAAAACAATATCACAACCAGAATAAAAGCCGGCTCACACGAGCGCGACAACCAAAAACACAAATAAAATATAAATATAGAATTTCTTAGTCTTGTCTCTAAGTCAAATACATATAAGTGGTAGATGGAGAGTACTAGATACAAAATAAGATATACAATGGAATCATACGGATACTCGCAAAACCCACCTACTCAAAAAGGTCTCACACCCAACAGTAGCGGTATCCATCGAAAATGATGCAATAAAGAGCCTGCCGCGACTACGCTGAGGGTCAACCCTGCAAAACACTGTGGCACAACGGGGTGAGTTGCCAACTCGTGAGAAGTAAATAATATCGTACAGGTAGTCACATGCATGCACAATAAAGCGATAATCTGAAATATGCAATCTGATGGCATAACTAAAGCAATATGGATATGCAACAAAATCATGATGAAGTACACCACCAGGGTACAACAACTACATGAAACAGTGCATGTCATAATTGTCACGCCCCGTTTCCCGGTGTATGGGAGGGGACGCGGCGATGCCCGCTACGTATTTACTCAGAAGTAAACACGCTAAGCGTATCTAAGCAATATAAAGTAAATGTACACAAGAAAAATGACAATAGATGTAATTGAACTGCAACTTTTATTTATTAACAATTCTTTACAAGTACAACTGGAAATGTAAATACATGAATAGAAAGCAATGCCTAAACAATGGCATAACTGAAATGGAAATAGTATGTACAAGTATCTAAAGCTCTGGGTCAAATGCTAACTGCTCCAAGTCTTCGGTACTGGGCTCGATCTCTAGTAATTCTGATCCACCTAACAACATTCCAAAGAAAGAAGAAAAGGAATGTCGTCAGTGAACAATCGCTCGGTAAGTCCCAAAGATGAGTAGAAATATAATAGACAGAAAGAGAATATAACTAATAATGTTTTATTATAATGTTAACGCAGTTATTTGTAACTTGGTACAGAAAATGCCAATGTATATGAGAGGAGTCCCATTATTCTGGAGACTAAGGCATACGGAGCACAAGGAACCATTCAGCCACGGTACAATGGCAATGGATATTCAGGTTAGGTGTATTATGGTTATAGTCTCGTGCCACTTCTAACACCTTCCGTACCAATCTACCCCTTTAAAACCCCACAATGTCTTTTGTATTGATTGTATTGTTTGGTTATATAGATGGATGACTTGCCGAAACCATGATATCAGTAAACAGAATGGATATAAATAGATAGTCATGTAGACGAGGTATATACATGGTTCGGTTCAGTCAGTATAGATTGATATAGATTGAATAGACTGATTCATGTTGAATTGTAGTTTTATACTTGAATCATATTCAAGTCAGATTGATTAGATTGAGACTCAGTCTGAGTCGGACACTTTGAAAAGAAATTGAAGTCCTGAATTAGTTTTGATGTTATCGGTAACTGCTGCATATAAACAGCAAGATTTGTGTCTTTTTCCAAGACAATTACCGTGTTGATAACACCGTTTGTTAGATTGTCTATCTTAGATAGGCAAGCACCCATATTCTCCGGCTCCCTGAGGCTCAAGAGAACTGGTCCCGCTTAAACCTATATTTACTAGGGTACTTATTGTAAATTAGTATAACTTGAGGGGGTTTTATGTAAAAATAGTTTTGATATAATTTCAAAATACTCCTCAAGTATTTAGTTATCGTCTTTAGGGGTTTCATAGATGTATGTTTTATAGAAGTGAAATTTCTAGTGAGTAGAACCTAGTTTTCCTTGTATATGGTATTTTAATGAAATATTGGAATTGTATTATTTTGTAATGGTATTTTCATGTAAATTGTGTTTCCTTTGATTTTGAAAACTTGGAACATTTATACAATATATTAAAATAGATCTTTTGATAATATTCATATATAAGTATATATTTAATAAAAATAAATTTTATTTATTTTGTAAAAATCTCATTTTCTTAGAAATAGCATTAAAAATTCCATCGAGATCGAATGCTCCTTGCGAAGGTCTGCATCTCACTCTAATAGGCCCGAGAACGTGCGATAACCCGCACCATCCTGATTGGGGTTCCCCAAAATGGGTTGTAGAGGCGTAATTGCAAGGAATTAGATAATACTCATTTTAAAGAAAACGGTTTTGTAATAGTTTAGGGTATTTTATTGTAACTCGTGATATTCCCACAAATATTGTCAATAAGTAAAGCGTGCTATGTCCAATATGTGTGTTGTGATGAGATAGGTCATTACCTCGTGAGTTTTATAAAGGTAATACAAGGAAATATGAGAATTATAGCGAAATGTAAAGTATATGGTATTTTACCGTAAAAATATGATAAAGGTTGCATAAAAGATTGTTTTGAAATGAAACTTGTTTTAATGTGTTTGTTAGTGTTTGTTAAACCTTATATGAGAGTGTGGTAGATGGTTTAAGAAAAGTTAGAATTTTTAAAGAAAACGAAACGGAAGTCGGATTAACTCCGCTTTCGTCGAGTTTTAAAATGAAAGTTTTTAGAATAGAAAAAAGAGAAGGGAAGAGGGGACTTACTGGATACAAGGTTAGAGGGAAGAAGGGGGAAGACTAGGAAAATGTCGGGGCGTCATTTCGTCGCCGGAATCTCCTTGGAACTTCTTCGGAACTTCACCCTTTGCTAACTCCATTTGCACAACTTGAGACTTGAGAATTTTTAAGAGTTTTTGTAATGAAATTCTGAATGAGAAGGGGTAAAATGAAGTGTGGTATTTATAGGGAAAATTAGGGTTTAGAGAGTTAAAGAATGCATTAAAAATATGCATTAAAAATTGGATTAAAGGTGATTTAATATTCTCTAGATGAATGCAGAGAAAATAAACAACATGAGGGAAGTGGGGTAGGCTAAGGGGTGCTCGGGAAAAGAAATGGGGAGCATTGCCTACGGGGGGCCCGGCGGTGCCAGCCGCAGGGGCAAGGTCGCCAGCCCAAATCCGGCGGTGGAAGGTGTAAATTTGGCCACGTGTCCCTCACGATTCATATACCCTTGTGCATATGTTTAATTATTCTGTAACTTATCATCTTACGTGTAGTGCACGTGCAAACCCTTGGGCTTCTAAAAGATTAAAAGAAAATTAAATAAAAAGATAATGTGGTTGGGGGGATTCGATCGCAGGGGCTACGTCACAGCAGTGCAAGGTTTTACCAATGTGCTACAAGTATTTTCTTGCTGTTTAAAAGAAAATCAAATAATTATAGTATACACAGGATTGAAAATACTTCATTTGTACATTAACTTTTAAATAATTTTCTGTACATTGAAATTGGAGTTGTTACAATAATAAATCCTGAGTGTGGGATAAAACATAATCCTCATCAATGAATCATCATCATAGAAATCCGGTGTCCATCAACGACACCCCAAATCCTAATATCTCAGGCGCCGTCACTCTGATCGGCCCTCATATCCATCTCATCTCATAACTCCGAACGGTATCTTCCGGATATCTGTCGAGTTTTCATACAATCACCGGTAGGTAATGTTCCCTCCTGCCAGACTCATCGTCTACATCTCGAGCTTCTTGCCCCGGGGTACCTTACCGGGTCCACCATGTACCCGCAAACGGTGCCTCCTCTCTCCTCGAATCGGGTATACTCATAGCTCAGAACCGAGAGAACTCATGGTGGACATAAAATATCATATCAAAGGAAAAACCGCCTTTTTAAATATTCCAAGTTTTCAAAAGGTACTTTGCGGTTTCCCAAATCCACGAAACAGAAATCTCATGAAAACATCATATGAGATATATCACTATAGCAATGTATGCATGATGCAAATCATGATGCGTACTAGTACTGTAAGTCTACGGTTGCGCCCCGGCCGTCTGACAGACGCCAAATGCGGAACAAAAACTTTTACAACTGACGCTATCGCATACTATAACCCGGATCTGCCATTAAAGCTAAACTAACAAACTACAAAGTGGGTAGAAATGTTATACCAAATGATCCGAGTCCTTCGGTCTTCAACCATCATCCCACGCTTTGTTGCGGCTGCTCCGATCTCCTGAATCTCCAGTCTTCTCGTCCAGGTGGCACCACATCGACGGATCTTTAAACGGGCTCCCGCCGCTGAGTCGAGGCAACTCGATCATCAAGTTTGCTAAAAGAGATGACCAAGATTGATGTAGAGAATGAGTAGAACACTTTGTCTCGTTACGTCCAAGGCTATGGACGAACGGTTAATGAAGTTGCCTTTTGAATCGGGTGATGGAATAAAATGAGCTATAAAATTATATGAAGCAAAACTATCATCATAATTTTCCAAAATGAATCCATGAAGCTCCACAAATGTGGCCGGCCTCAATAAGAAGAGGGGGGTGAGTGTAGGAGAGAGGAGGGGGTGATAATAAGCATTAATGAAGAAATGAGTCACTTAACACCTTGCATTTATCATTAATGCTTCCTAATGAGTCACTACCCTGGTCATCATAACACATCACCACTCAATTAATGCATCATTAATGAACTAATGACTCACAAGCCAAGTCACCATCTAGAACCATGACTCACCTAAGAAAAGATAAATCCGTATTTAATCGAATGTTAAATACGGGTGATAGAAAACTGGAAACTGGCAACTTCCAAAAGCGATCCTGAAACGAATTTCAGGATAACCCCGTAACAATATAAACATACCCGCATTTGTATTACGACCGAATACAAATGCAACTGAGACAAAGATATTATATCTACACAGTATAATACTTGGATCCGGCTTAAACCAAAGCCTACCAGTATTATCTACCCGAAATATGACACGTGCGTAAACGCACGTGCATTTTCCGAACCCTGCCATAATACCATACGGCATCTACAACGTTTCGCCCGAACTTGGGAAACTGTCTGTGGGGAACTCTAATGACTCATCAATACACTGGCACTGGGTATAACCCCTAGCACGTTAGAGGTACAAGCTGTACGTAACGGTTGCCTATGTATTGATCGGAAGGGAAGCTGACGAGCGAACTCATCCACAAACCCTACTGAGCCTGACAGTGACAATATCCATACAGTCCGGTCCGTTCGTCTATGAGCATCACATATAGGGCCTAGGGGGCTGGTTAATGTCAGACCCCCAATAGCTATATAAGTCATGTCAGAGAGCAGCCCAGAACACCCTGAGATACTACTGGTATACCTACCAGTAAATCTCGATTACCCTGACCAGGGATTTCGTGTAATGGCTCTCCTAAACACAGCGCGATCTCACCCCCAATACCGGGAGAGACGAATCTCTGACGATCCGCTCACTGCCTCCATGTGGCTCGGGACTGTACCCAAAATATACCTATTTGCACGACTCCTTTGACCCGTGGTAGGGTATAAATCAAAGCACAGTAGGTACTCACACGAAACAAATGACGATCCCAGGTCGACAGACTAACCTGTACACATGTCACCAGGGAACTGCTATCTGATGATATGTATAATACCAACTAGCATGTTTCCGGCGAGTCTTGTCCGATGTACTCATAACCCAATGAGCACCTGTATACATCTTAGGTGATCCAACTAACACCAATGGCTTGTGAGACCGGCCACCGCCCCTCGTCGGGGTCTCGACTATATACACTAGTCTACTCTGGAGTATCGATGCCCAGTCTCGAAACTCCCACGACTAGGGACACTTTTAAGGATGTGCTTATAGACCCCATCTCTCACGTATATGATCGCCATCATACTACCGGCAGTCAAGCAAGAATCCTATGGGCTCTATCATCATGCAATAGTGAACTAAAGCATATATACGATGATAAAGACAAACCAGATAGCATACTATCATCTTGAGTAAGACAGTCTTGTCGGTATAGATCCTCCCTCAATCATTGTAATCACGTGTCTGCGATCGAATAATTGACTTAGAGGGCACTATATCCAACAATCTCCCACTTGCACTTAAGGCTATTATTGCGATGTCGCATACTCGTAGCCTCAGTGAGTGGATCCGCCCTGATGTTTCTTTCTATGTCTCTCTTAATCTCAAGTTCGCGGAGAAAGCCATCTCCCGAATCAAGTAATAGGTGTCTTAGAATATATCTGGATATCTGATGGGACCTAGTTCATGAATGAACTTCAAATCCAAACTTCTTAGACTGTATTGATAACTGAACATAATCAGTATCACGCACCATGCCTCCCACGGTATCCTCTTGGACCACCTGTCCATAATACTGTCCCTCTTCAGAGGGAAAACTATAACTCTGACAATCACTCTGTCATCCAGGTCACCTTGGAAGCCTGGAATGATAACCATCTCCCGAAGGAGGCTGCCGTCATCAAATCCGCAGAACATTCACTTATGTTCTAAAACTGCTTCCTTATGTTTCTCCAGAATTGGATTAATATAAACTTATCGCATCTAGTGCAAAAACAACATCTGGTGTGGTACTTGACATTTCACGATTGACTCAATTGCCTAAGCAAGTGATCTGCCAATCATGCACACCCCTCTCTTTTTCAGTCTGTAAGACACCTTTAGAGAGGGTGACTCCATCATCTGCAGGTACACCACCATGCCAGGAGTCATCTATTCTAAAATACTATTAAAATACTGTCAAAGTACCCACATTGGGAAACTACCCAAATCTAGATCTAAAACCATAGATCTAGAAACCAGAATGTCAAATATTATATCCATGTCCTTTGTGGAGAAACAATTGTGTGACGACCAAAGTGCAACCGATTGTAGTATAGGAATTTCACTTCCTACTCTGTGTATGTCATCCAAATACCAGGACATCACACCCTACTACCTTCTTAACAGATCCATCCCCTATTCTGATGAAGTCAAAGCCATGACTGTTCCATCAAAATTAGATGATCTTTCTCCGCTATATCTGCTCAAGTCTATAAATAGACATAAGCTACTTGCCCACTATGCTTCCGCTGCTCCCACTGACTACGATAACCCTCTGGCAGAATAATATATACGTGTACTTATAAAACTAGTTTAGAACGACGCTATACATATCCTCCTGCCGGGTCTCATAGTCTGGAACAACAGTAGTGTCAAGTCTGGGTAAACAAGAACCTCCCTGTCACCGTCCTTGAGGCTACCGGAGTACCTCTCAGGTGTCTGAAGTTACCCACCATGTCTGCGGAGTGGCTATTGGAATGTTAAACCTGATTGAATATATATGTCCTATTAAATTTTCCGTAATCGTTTGCGGTTCTGGAATCACTTCCAGTTCTACCATACTCCCACTACTGTTTTCTGAAAAACATTTTAATAAAAACTGTGGTGAGTCAAGAACAATATCACTATTGATCTCCCAGATGGTAGAAAATCAACCCTCGTCAAAGCTAGGGTCAACCCATAAACTGCCATTACAGATTCATGCCTTGAATTATCCAGTGTCTAGTTTTAAGCATAAGCTGGATAACTCCTCTTACCTTAACATCGTTAAGATATGAAGCATTCTATATCCAATATAGAAACTTTGACACTTATTTAATTGGAACCAGATTCAAATCATGCAGCTGTCTCCAGTGCATATCATCTTAATAGAGAGAGATTAATCAGCATTACTCAACTTAGGAATCCATCCAATTATGAGTAACCTGAAAGAGAAACAAGTTTCTCAAAACCATTACTATCAACTGAATACCAATCACAAGAATCTACATCTTCGATTTCTTTGAAGAATCCCGATACTTGTGACACATGGTTCTCTACTTTATTCCTATACCCGCAACTTCTCAATACTTAGACATTGTATTTCTACGAAACACTTGTCTAAAAACTAGAGAAGTCACAAGTAAATAGAATATAGTACGAGGATCAACCCCTTTGTCCTGATGGACATTAGACAACATACAATACTCTGTATAAGTCCGCTAAGTTTAATAACTCAAAACCTGTGCGTCGTAGGTTGAAAACTGTCCTAGGCGATTTCCTCAAATATCACCAATTCCAACGAATTCCGATATAATGAGGATGATCACCTAATTCCCAATAACTTACTCCTACTCATTATCTGTAAAACTATACAGATGTGAGAATGAAACCTGGTAAATACATACCCTGGAGTGAGTATGTAATCGGGAAATCAGTTTTCCTTTAACAATGCACTGAAACATGAAAATGTTTCGTAGGGGTATCCTGGTATTCCTAGTAATGCCTCTTCCATAATCTAATTCATGACTTTAACCGTATATTTCTTTGCCACCTTTCCAAATCGCTTTATTTGTCTTTAGTCATTACCTTCTGTACACCTTCGTTAGGCTAAAATGGTTTTCTTCCTTCCCTACCGTTCGGCACCAGCCTGTGGTTTGGAAGAAGAATATCCAGTAAGCATAATAGGTGTACCCTTCTAAACCTAGGAGTACTTGCAACTTGAGAGAAGGTGATGATAAAAGACAACTGAATAAACCTTATTCCTATTTCTCCTAAACCAGAATCCATCCTCGAAAAAATATCCTTCGAGTTCCTATATAACCATACGATGGATTTATCCAATGGAATTGGATGTTCGTAGTGATACGGGCTGTTCTGGAGAAATGAAAAGTGAAGTAGGAGTGGCGATGAAATACATGGTTTGGTCGTGAATGTTAATAGTCGCAATTTACTTTGCCCTCTTTCTAATTCCTTTATCTTGTCTTTACATATTACCTACTGCACACCCTACTTAGGCTAATTGGTTTTCTTCATTCCCTACCTTTCGGCACCTGCCTATGGTTTGGAAGAAGACTATCCAATAAGCGTAATAGGTGTACTCTCCTAAACCAAGGAGCCCTCGCAACCTGAGAGAAGGTGATAATAAAAGACAACTGAATAAACCAATTCAATTTCTCCTGAACCTGGATCCATCCTCGAAGAAGTCCCTTCGAGTTCGTATATAACCATGCGATGGATCTATCCAATGGAAGTGGATGTCCGTAGTAATACGGGGTGTTCTGAGAAATACAAAGGGTAAAAGAAGGAGAGGCAATGACTTATGCAACTATAGACAATCCAAAAGCCAGTATTTTAAGAAGGTTCGGTCAACTTGGTCACTGAGTCATAGTCTTGGGTCGGTCAAAAGTCGCTGCCAAAAAGAGAGAGAAAAGAAACACTCTGCGTGCACTCAAACCTAGATCAAAATGGTTATCAGTTTATCTAATTAGGAAACCTCCCACTGTAATCTCAAATTCTCCTCCAAACCTGAAAGAAGAATTAGTCGGGATCACCCGAAGAGTAAACTAACTCATCAGTGGGAATCGGGATCCAACTCTTATCGCATGGTAACGTGACGGTATCCACTCACGTTATCACACTCCAGAAGGTATGCTCAAGTTTTGCA
Organism: Agapanthus africanus; assembly: GCA_030015575.1. Lineage (NCBI taxonomy): Eukaryota > Viridiplantae > Streptophyta > Magnoliopsida > Asparagales > Amaryllidaceae > Agapanthus > Agapanthus africanus. The sequence goes on along the minus strand of JASDDO010000019.1, from coordinate 457,107,479 downwards.
AGTTTTCTGTATGTTTGAAACTCCCGATATAATTTTTATCCCATGCTCTTATGACCTTGACGTGGGCCAACAAATCATAAGCCACATGTCAAGTTCTACCCGTCGTTGTCCTGATTAATTTAGGTCATCGTACATGCCCTTGATGTAGGCCAACAAGACTGTATGTCTGTCCTAAACTAATGCATCCATCTATGCAACAAATGAATACCAAGCAGCTACCAAACACTATGCCTTGACGTAGGCCAACAAACATAACTTGAATACTACTGACCATCCATAAGAAATGACGGAGGATTACGGCTGGTTTTCGCGAAAAACCTTTAACGTAATGAACTTGATCTCGTTGAAGGAACCTGATAGCTTTTTATAAAAATATAGTGGCGAAAACCTTTTGCTAAAGAAGTCACTCCCGGTGAAGGGATCTCGGCTCTTTCCTCGTGGAATGAGGTGCAGGATATTCCAACTGAATACCGCGATGCAGAGCAACTTGTAATCGACTATATTGAAGTTATTACCCTGACGCAAACTTCTGTCCAAGGGGTCACTCCCGGTGAAAGGATCTCGGCCCTTACCTCGTCGAATGAGGTGCAGGATATTCTAACTGAATACCGCTATGCAAAACAAAAGGAAACGTCTTTGTAATAACTCATTTTTAAAATTTGTTCCAACAACATCAAATATAGGTTTGTCTTATCCTTGCATTGATAAGAATCAATGCAGTCCCATCAATCAATCACACCAGAAAAGAACGAAAATAAAATGTACGTATATGCCATCCGCATTCGTCACTGGGTCCCGTCATCACCCGTTAGGTTACTTAACTAACGACAGAGCGGGGACTGGACTAGCGCGGGTGTAAAACATATACATCATCTAATAGTATATATACTAATATACAATAATCGCTCCAGGCGTGATAATATGCAACATTACAGAAAAGTAATAAGCATCACAGAACAATACAGATAATCTGGGATCCCCGGGTTTCACAGAGCCGCTACTGAAACCCGACGTTCCCCTGGTCGTGTGGATAGCCTGTGCAATAAAACCTATACTCCTACGGGTGCGGCAAGTTACCCGCCAAAACCTGAAGCGAGGCAGCCCCCTACAGCAAAATGAATGGACCACCCGGCACTTCACGGAATCCGGTAACTTGAGCTCCCCTCCTTGGGTCAGCCTGTACCCCCTACGAGTGTGGCGAATAGTCTGCCAATTCTAGAGTGAGGCCCATCTGCCTCTCATAGCCATGAGATACGGACCCGTTGCCCTCCAGAACCTGGCTATCCGTGCACTCCGTCGCGGGATAAACCTAGTACAGAAATGAAAATATATACAACGGGTACATCGACCTCATCCCGGTCGTGTCCCAAAAGAATAATATACAAACAGGCAGTGACAGCAGTCCACAAGTTGGACGCTCGCCCCGCAATATCAAATGTACAAATAAATCCAAACAGCACTACCATTGCACACTGCTATCCACCACGACATATCCGCAACATCACAGCACAACACAGAACATCAACGCGAATGTCACGTTCACAAACCCGTCTAAAAGAACTATAGCAATTAGACGTGGTTTACCGCTCAAATGATATTCCCGGTCGGAGATATAATATAAGTACTGTAAACTAACAAGTTTAAAATTTCGATCGACAAAATTTCCCAAAGTGGGCCCTTCAAACATCTGTTGTACAGTAACAAAAAATGGGCCCAAAAGAAATATACCAAAAACCACAATTTCCTGTAAAGAAGCCACTGTACAAATTTGGAGCACTGTTCCCACAAAATGGTCGCGGATGTGCGGTCAAACCCTAGGTTTGACCGCAGATCCGCGGCGCTTCTGTAGGATCACGTGACCAAATTTTAACAGTGAGCTTAAAAAACCCTGCTCTGTTTTCTGTGACATGTAAAATAATTTTTAGGCTTGATTTAAAATCGACAGAAACCATGTACAGGAAAAATGAAGTTTTCGAAAATCCGTTTGATCGATATTTTAAACGTGTTAGCACAAGTTAGTAAAGCTTAATGACGAGGCTCTGATTCCAGTGTAAGTTTACGGTAGCGCCCCGGCCGTCTGACAGACGCCAAATGCGGAACAAAAACTTTTACAACTGGCGCTAGCGCATACTATAACCCGGATCTGCCTTTAAAGCTAAACTAACAAACTACAAAGTGGGTAGAAATGTTATACCGAACGATCTAAGTCCTTCGGTCTTCAATCATTATCTCACGCTTTGTTGCGGCTGCTCCGATCTCCTGAATCTCCAGTCTTCTCGTCCAGGTGGCACCATGTCGACGGATCTTTAAACGGGCTCCCGCCTCTAAACCGAGGCAACTCGATCATCAAGTTTGCTAAAAGAGATGACCAAGATTGATGTAGAGAATGAATAGAACACTTTGTCTCGTTACGTCCAAGGCTATGGACGAACGGTTAATGAAGTTGCCTTTAGAATCGGGTGAAGGAATAAAATGAGCTATAAAATTATATGAAGCAAAACTATCATCATAATTTTCCAAAATGAATCCATGAAGCTCCACAAATGTGGCCGGCCTCAATAAGAAGAGGGGGGTGAGTGTAGGAGAGAGGAGGGGGTGATAATAAGCATTAATGAAGAAATGAGTCACTTAACACCTTGCATTTATCATTAATGCTTCCTAATGAGTCACTACCCTAGTCATCATAACACATCACCACTCAATTAATGCATCATTAATGAACTAATGACTCACAAGCCAAGTCACCATCTAGAACCATGACTCACCCAAGAAAAGATAAATCCGTATTTAACCGAATGTTAAATACAGGTGATAGAAAACTGGAAACTGGCAATTTCCAAAAGCGATCCTGAAACGAATTTCAGGATAACCCCGTAACAGTATAAACATACCCGTATTTATATTACGACCGAATACAAATGCAACTGAGACAAAGATATTATATCTACACAGTATAATACTTGGATCCGGCTTAAACCAAAGCCTACCAGTATTATCTGCCCGAAATATGACACGTGCGTAAACGCACGTGTATTTTCCGAACCCTGCCATAATACGATACGGCATCTACAACGTTTCGCCCGAACTTGGGAAACTGTCTGTGGGGAACTCTAATGACTCATCAATACACTGGCACTGGGTATAACCCCTAGCACGTCAGAGGTACAAGCTATACGTAACGGTTGCCTATGTATTGATCGGAAGGGAAGCTGACGAGCGAACTCATCCACAAACCCTACTGAGCCTGACAGTGACAATATCCATACAGTCCGGTCCGTTTGTCTATGAGAATCACATATAGGGCCTAGGGGGCTGGTCAATGTCAGACCCCCAATAGCTATATAAGTCGTGTCAGAGAGCAGCCTAGAACACCCTGAGATACTACTGGTATTGTAAGGTTTGTGTAGCACCCTATAATGAGTTTTGAAGCATCACATGTCCCAAAGTTTAAATTTTTATGGTGCTAAACGAACATGCAAAGGAATCGATCCTAGAAAATTAGGGTTTCGAAATATAAAGCGAACTAATCTAGGGTTTCGAGACTACAACCTTTGTAGCTCCCTTTCGCTGGACTCCTTGGTCTCTAGGGTGTTGAATGGAGGTCCTCTTGAAGTCCTCTTGTGTCCACGACGATCCACCACGGAGTTCTCCGTCCAACCTCGCAACTTCGTAAAACCGAAGAGAACACTCTAAACAAGACGGCTAAGCTTGTGTAGAATGAAGTTATGGTTAAGGTTCTCACTTCAAAAACCTTTCTTTAAGTGGTATCTACTCACTAGAAAAAACTAGAGAGCAAATGAGAAAGAGGAAGAAGATGGTGGCAATATTTTTCACAAGAGGTAATAAGATAAAAAATAACTCACAATAAGAAAAAGAAATATATCAATATATATTTTATTTCTTCTTACTATGAACCATGGTTAAAGTGATGGAGACATTATTTAACTTGAGTTTTAAATGATAAAGAGAAGGATAACTCAAGTTAAGAGGTAGGTGAGCTAGGTTAGGTTAAAAGAAGAATGTAGAAACTAGTAAGAATTATCCTTTCTTTTTCAATTTGTTTTAAATTCAAAATCAAATGATAATCCATCACTTAGACCATGGTGTGAGTCTTATATTGCCACCATTTCCATATGTTAACAACCATGATAGATGGGTGTATGTATGTGTGTATGTATGCACATCCATATGTGCATGAAACTAGCATGAAAGAAAGAAAGAAAAACACACATGCATGCACACATCCATCATCCAAGAAAAGGTTTTAAGTGAGAGAACTAATGGTTAAATGATAAATCAACACTTGATTTATCAATCCGGTCATATCTCATATGACCCCACCAAAAGCAGTTCACCCGATCAATGTTCGGTATCATATACGCACATTTTAATCGGGTGCATGCGCATATCGCATACGCGCACCACAACGTTTCGCCTGGACTGGGTAACTCCTTTGTGGGACTCTAAGACTCGTCAATACGCCGGCAGAGGGTGATGATCATATCAGGTACCCCCAAGCCGCAAGCGGTTAGCTAAACGTAACGGCCACCCGGGTATTGAGCGATCAGAAGAAAACAAGCGAACCTGCTACAACTCCCGTCGAGCCAACCAGCAACACTACCGTACAGTCCGGTCTCTTCGTCAAATATGTTGTATATCGAGCCTAGGGATGGTCACGTCGACCCCAATAACTCAATAAGTCGTGCCAGTGAATGGTCTATAACAAATCGAGAAACTACTGATAACACTTATCAGCAAATCTCAGCAGCCCTGGCCAGGGACTTGCTGTTATAACCAGTCAGGCACAGCACAGCATCAACTCCCAATACCGGGAGAGACGAAACCCCTCCTATCGCTCATCGTCTTCGTGTGTCTCGGGACTGTACCCAACGGCCAACTGTTTGCACGACTCGGTAGAGCCGTGGTAGGGTGGCAATCAAAGTACAATGGGAGAACACACAAGACTCTATGACGATCTCGGGTCTACAGACTAACCTGTACCAGTGTCACCTGAGAACTGCTATCCGACGATAGATATAATTCCATATAGGAGTTCTCGGTGAGTCCGTCCAGTGTACCCAGTCACCACTGAGCACCCGTATATGATCTTGATGTCAAACATCGATGAATGTGGGAACATCCATCGCCCATCACATGGGTCTAGTATCATACACGCTAGTCTACTCTGGTATATCAATACCCCGTCTCGATATACCTACAACTAGGGACATTCCAGGATATGCTTACAGACTACAGATGTCCCACTAGTATGATCTCCATCATAATCAAAGTAGTCAAGCCTATATCCTCAGGGCTTTATCAGCATTTATGAATGAATAAAAGCATGATCAAATCAACATGTCAGATAAAGAAGAACCAGATAGCATACTATCATGTCGAGCAAGAATGTATACTGAATATATATATTCATGTACAGATACATCCATTATCACATAATGGCCTCTAGGGCATACATATATCCAACAATCTCCCACTTGCACTAAGGCCAGTTATTGGCGTATCTCATACCCAACATCTTAAAAAGTCGCTCATGCTGCGGCTGAGGGAGGGCCTTGGTGAATGGATCCGCGGCATTATTCTTTGTGTCTACCCTCCTAATCTCGATCTCGCGGCGATCTACAATCTCCCGGATCAAATGAAAACGCCTCAGGATGTGTCTGGACCGTTGATGGGATCTGGGCTCCTTGGCTAACGCCACAGCCCCATTATTGTCACAATACAAAGGTATTGGATCAATAATGGTTGGAACTACTCCTAGCTCCGAGACGAACTTCTTCATCCAGACGGCTTCCTTGGCGGCATCATTTGCAGCAATGTACTCAGCTTCCATCGTAGAGTCTGCAACGGTATCTTGTTTGGAACTCTTCCAACTCACCGCCCCTCCATTGAGGGTAAATACAAACCCAGAGATAGATTTGCTGTCGTCCTTATCGCTTTGGAAGCTCGAATCGGTAAAGGCCTCCATTTGGAGATCTCCATTACCATACACCAAGAACAATTCTTTAGTCCTTCGCAAGTACTTAAGAATGTTCTTCACTGCTGTCCAGTGATTCTCCCCTGGGTTGGATTGATACCTGCTTACAACACTAAGTGCGTAAGCTACATCTGGGCGTGTACATAACATCGCATACATTATAGATCCTACTGCCGAAGCATAGGGTATAATACTCATGCGAGCTCTCTCTTCATCGGTCTTTGGACAAGAATCCTTGGAGAGAGTGACCCCATGGCAAGCGGGTAAGGCACCCCGGTTGGAGTCTTCCATACTAAACCTTTTTAGGATGGTGTCAATGTACCTGGTTTGGGACAATCCCAATAACCTTTTGGATCTATCCCTATAGATCCTTATGCCCAGAATGTACGTGGCATCACCCAGGTCCTTCATGGAGAACCTCAGTGATAAGAAAGATTTGACCGACTGTAGTATAGGAATATCATTTCATATCAGAAGAATGTCGTCCACGTACAATACGAGGAATGTGTCAGCTCTCCCTACAGCCTTCTTATAAACACAAGGTTCATCTGGATTTTTGATGAAATCAAACTCTTTGATGACATCATCGAAACAGATGTTCCAACTCCGTGATGCCTGCTTTAACCCATATATGGATTTAAGCAATTTACATGCTTTCCCGCTGTTCCCACTATCAATGAAGCCCTCTGGCTGATCCATATAAACGCATTCTTCCAAATTTCCATTTAGAAATGCGGTTTTAACGTCCATCTGCCAGATTTCATAGTCGTAGTGAGCAGCAATAGCAAGTAGGATCCGAATGGATTTAAGCATGGCTACGGGAGAAAAAGTCTCGTCATAGTCCAAATCTGGTCTTTGACGAAAACCCTTCGCCACAAGTCTTGCCTTATAGGTCTCTACCTGCCCATCTACACCAATCTTTCTTTTAAAGATCCATTTGCACCCCACAGGTTTCACCCCAGGGGGTACAACGTCCAAAGTCCACACTTTGTTGGTGTACATAGACTCCATTTCGGATCTCATGGCATCCAGCCACTTCACAGAGTCTTTACTCGTGATAGCTTGCTGAAAACTGGTAGGATCATCATCATCCATGATGCAATCTTCTCCGTTACCATCAATGAGGAAACCGTAGTACCTCTCCGGTAGGCGAGAAGTCCTACCAGACCTACGGAGTGGCGGAGGTTCTTCAGTTTCTGCTGCAACAGCCGGTTCAACCAAATCGTCATTTGTAGTTTGTGTCTCTAGAACCTCTTCTAGATCCACCACCTTGCCATCATCTTTATCTGTGAAAAACTCTTTTTCCAAGAATGTGGCATGTTGAGAAACGAACACTTTTTGTTCCTCTTTGTGGTAGAATAGATATCCATAAGAATTCTTTGGATATCCCACAAAGTTACACATGACCGACCGTGTCTCGAGTTTGTCCGGATTCTGCTTTTTAACATAGGCCGGGCAACCCCAAATCTTAATTCTCTTAAGAGATGGTCTCTTCCCATGCCATATCTCATATGGCGTGGTAGACACGGTTTTGGTTGGAACCCTGTTTAGCAGAAACGCTGCAGTCTCCAATGCATGCCCCCAAAATGAGACTGGTAACTCAGCGTCACTCATCATGGACCGGACCATATCTAATAGGGTCCTATTCCGTCGTTCTGACACACCGTTGTGCTGTGGTGTGTAAGGAGGAGTGAGCTGAGAGAGAATCCCATTCTCTTTTAGGAAGTGTGCAAATTCTGTACTGAGATACTCACCACCTCGATCTGATCGAAGCATCTTGATACTCAAGCCGGTTTGTTTTTCTACTTCTTGTTTATATTCAATGAATTTCTCGAAAGCTTCGGACTTGTGTTTTAATAAAAAGACATGACCGAATCTTGAGAAATCGTCAGTGAATGTAATGAAGTATGAAAAACCGCCTCTAGCCTGTGTAGACATTGGCCCACATTCATCACTATGTATGAGGCCCAGGAGCTGAGTAGCTCTGTCTCCGTGTCCGGTAAACGGAGTTTTGGTCATTTTACCCTTGATACAAGACTGGCAAGTCGCATAAGATTTATATTCAAAAGAATTTAAATATCCATCTTTGTGTAACTTGTTTAGTCTTGTTTCGTTAATATGACCAAGTCTACAGTGCCAAAGAAAAGCTTCATTCAATTCTGAAAGTTTTCTTTTATTAGTGTGCTGTACACTGAAAACTGTGTGTTGATTTAGGACATATATTCCGTTATTAAGCGTACCATACCCAACCAACATTTGATTCAGGCGAATGTTCATAACATTGTTTTGCAATACAAAATTATATCCTTCATTGTTCAACAAAGAAACGGATATTATATTACATAGCATACTTGGTACAAAATAACATGGATTCAAAATCAAAATACATCCAGATGGCAACCCCAAGTGATACTCTCCCACTGCGACTGTATGTACATTAGAACCATTTCCAACGCGGAGAGTATGGTCACCTGTCTTCAAAACCTTGCTATTTCTCATCCCCTGCATAGAATTGCAAATGTGAGAACCTGAACAGGTATCCAATACCCAGGAAGCAGAGTTTATAGAAAACCAGTTTTCAGTCACAAACGCACCTGAAGCAGAAGCATCACCATGCTTCTTCTTGAGACTTAAGTACTCCGTGCAATTGCGCTTCCAATGTCCTGTCTTGTGGCAGTGAAAACATTCGCCCTTTCCTGAGTCTCCAGCCTTGGACTTTCCCTTTCCCTTCACCTTTTTAACTCCGCCCTTAGGATTAGTGGGTTTCTTCTTTTTCTTTCCCTTGGCCTTGGCTTTCGGGCGAGAAGAGGAAGATTGTCCAATAGTCATAACGGGAGTTTTTGCTAACTTCATAGTGCTCTCTGCACTCCTTAACATATTAAGGAGTTCAGGGAGGTCCTTCTCCATGCCATGCATGTTGAAGTTCACTATGAACTGAGCAAAGGTGGAGGGGAGGGACTGCAGAATAATATCTATATATTGTTCATTGTCCATCGTCCATCCAAGGTCCTCAAGCTCTTCTATAAGAGCTATCATCTTCAGAACATGGTCTCCTACTGGTGTGCCAGGGGCCATTCGCATCTGAAACAATTTCTTTGATGCTTCGTATCGTAATACGCGGGATTGCTCCCCATACAACTCCTTCATATGGAGCAATATACCGTGAATGTCCATGTCCTCGTGCTGCTTTTGATGTGTGTTATCCATCGATGCAAGCGCGAGGCATGTGGCCGTGGCACAGTCAGCGTCCCATGTCTTGCGGACTTCAATGTCCGCAACTGAGGATTTTGGACCAGGGACGGGCGGGGCTGAAGCCGTGAAGACATATGATACTTTATCATAAGTCAAGGTGATTTTCAGATTCCTCAGCCAGTCTTTATAGTTGGTCCCATTCAGTTTGTTTTTATCTAGTAGAAGCTTAAGTCCAGTCATTGGTATCTGCCATTAAGAGAGAGAAAAGAATACACTCAGCGAAAGCTCTTGCATAGATTAGATTGGTTATTATCTTGTCTAATCGATGTTTCCCACTGCTTTTATCGAGTTTTTCTTTCAAACCTTAAAAAGAAAAACGAGCCAGGATTAATTACAGTCTACAACTTCGCTAACCGTTCAGCCAGGCCAGTGTCGGTACTTTGAGGGAGGTTCCCCGTGCTTTCGCACGGACCTAATTAGAGTAAACCTCGTTTTCCCAGAGGCGGAGCCCCATTAACACCTTTCTAGACACCTAATGAGTTAGCTAATTGTAAACTGTAAAACTCTCCTAGGAGCAACTATTGCCCACAGTGGGATCGGGATCCAACCATCATATGGAAGGTATGCAATCTCATTGCAAATTTCAACTATTGAAATTCCCGATGTGGTTTTTACCCCTAATACTCGTGACCTTGGCTAAGGTCAACAAATCACGAGCACTAGTCAAGCTCAACCCGTCATTTCTTGATTAATTAGACCCGTTCACATGACCCTTGGCTAAGGTCAACAAAGTCATATGCCCGTCCTAATTAATCTGCATCATATGCGTTTGTAGGAAGACATCACTTAGCTACCGTTCACTACGCCTTGGCTAAGGTCAACAAACGTAGCACGAATACTAAGTACTCTACTTCCTAAAATGACGGAGGGTTGCGGATGATTTTTAAGAAAATCTTTAACGCTTTGAGCTTGATATCGTTGTAGAATCAAGTGGTTTTCAAAAGGAGTGGCTTAAGCTCCGCAGTTTTGAAATATAGCTTTTTCATAAATAGCCGAGTAGTTTTCAAATCCGATTCTACAACATCTTTTAGGTTTATTTTCTTTACATTAATCATATTAATGTAATCCCATCATTTAAGTCCTTAAGCCAATCACAGAAAAGAAACGAAAATAACACGTACGCTTATGCCATCCGCATTCGCCGCAATGTTCCGTTATGCACCGTTAGGTTACTTAACTAACGGCATACCGGGATGGGACTAGCGCGGGTGAAAAACATAAGCAACGTCTACTATATATCATATATATAATATGTCATTCGTGTCAGATATCACAGAACACAGGCAGCAGAAACATAGATATAACGTGGGATATACTAGGACGTCCGTATTTAGTATTTAGCCAGAATAGAAAATACGGATTCCACAGTCGCGATGAATAGCCAAGCCCACACCCTGGACCCCTACGAGAGCGGCAAGTGACCCTGCCAATTCTGGAGTTTAGGAGACCCGGTCTCGACTCCTCGAGATGGCCTCCCACTGAACCCCAGAATCCGGTCACCTGTGCTCCCCTCCTTGGATCCATCCTAATGCGGAAAAGTAAATAATATACAACACTGGAAACACAACCTCAACCCGGAAGTGCCCCAAATAAAAGAATATTACATTACATTTGAATTTACATGAATGAAAATATAAAACTCTCATCTCACATAAAACCCCCCGGCTATTCAATCGCGACAATCCTGCACATCATATCTCAGCAACACATAATATCTCATATTATCAACGTAAGTAAGTATGCATACCCCAATTGTCGTTGATGTATAGCAACGAAACCGGCGATATCGTACATACTACACTTACGGTCACAGAAAAGAAAGTGTAAAACTGCAATATCTGGAATCCACATTCTCTTTAGACATCGCAAATGCAAAATATCACATATCCCGTATTTCATGTCTAGTAATATGAATTCCACACATTGCATCACATTCTGGATAAACAGACAGTATCGAAGTTTTCGAATGAACGATCAAATACCCAGGATTCACTAAAGCCCAACACTTGAGCAGAGTTCAAACACCTGGAGTGTGACACAGTAGTAGCGGTCCAGCCGTAGAAGGGTCAAGCCAACGCCTCACATGTGGCACGCCGTACTGCCCCAAACCCTAAGGTTCAAAGGGCAGTTCAAGACGGTCACATAATCGAGTTAAGGTTTGTTGTCTTCTAGAGGGACCACCACAAAAAAAAACTTGCACGTATTTCCAAAGTATTTAAATCCCGTGAATAGTGAGCAAATGATATTCGTTCAAACACTTCAATACTTTCTAATTTACCCGGAAAAGCCACGAAAACAAAATTCCGATCGAATCGACGGGTCCAAAATCATCTCCAGAATTTTTCAAAACTAAATACAGATTAAAAATATCCAAAAAAATATACAAGCAGATTAATGAATTACTGTAAAAATAGTATCCAACAATTAATACATACGGCCGCGGAACCGCGGCCTAAGCAAGCTTAGGCCGTGTTTCCACGGCAACAATCACTGTTCATGGAATAATTTTTGTACCGTAATCCTTATATTTTCCTGCTGTATTTTTTACATATTTTTAATTCTGAAAATGTCAATTTTTAGAAAATTTTCAGAGAGCATCCTAAAAAACCGTATTTCGGTTCGATCGGAGTTTTGACTTCGTAAAAGGGTCGCCTAATGTTCTAGGTCGGCTCTGATACCAATGTAAGGTTTGTCTAGAACCCTATAATGAGTTTTGAAGCATCTCATGTCCCAAAGTTTAAATTTTTATGGTGCTAAACGAACATGCAAAGGAATCGATCCTAGAAAATTAGGGTTTCGAAATATAAAGCGAACTAATCTAGGGTTTCGAGACTACAACCTTTGTAGCTCCCTTTCGCTGGAGTCCTTGGTCTCTAGGGTGTTGAATGGAGGTCCTCTTGAAGTCCTCTTGTGTCCACGACGATCCACCACGGAGTTCTCCGTCCAAGCTCGCAACTTCGTAAAACCGAAGAGAACACTCTAAACAAGACGGCTAAGCTTGTGTAGAATGAAGTTGTGGTTAAGGTTCTCACTTCAAAAACCTTTCTTTAAGTGGTATCTACACACTAGAAAAAACTAGAGAGCAAATGAGAAAGAGGAAGAAGATGGTGGCAATATTTTTCACAAGACGTAATAAGATAAAAAATAACTCACAAGAAGAAAAAGAAATATATCAATATATATTTTATTTCTTCTTACTATGAACCATGGTTAAAGTGATGGAGACATTATTTAACTTGAGTTTTAAATGATAAAGAGAAGGATAACTCAAGTTAAGAGGTAGGTGAGCTAGGTTAGGTTAAAAGAAGAACGTAGAAACTAGTAAGAATTATCCTTTCTTTTTCAATTTGTTTTAAATTCAAAATCAAATGATAATCCATCACTTAGACCATGGTGTGAGTCTTATATTGCCACCATTTCCATATGTTAACAACCATGATAGATGGGTGTATGTATGTGTGTATGTATGCACATCCATATGTGCATGAAACTAGCATGAAAGAAAGAAAGAAAAACACACATGCATGCACACATCCATCATCCAAGAAAAGGTTTTAAGTGAGAAAACTAATGGTTAAATGATAAATCAACACTTGATTTATCAATCCGGTCATATCTCATATGACCCCACCAAAAGCAGTTCACCCGATCAATGTTCGGTATCATATACGCACATTTTAATCGGGTGCATGCGCATATCGCATACGCGCACCACAACGTTTCGCCTGGACTGGGTAACTCCTTTGTGGGACTCTAAGACTCATCAATATGCCGGCAGAGGGTGATGATCATATCAGGTACCCCCAAGCCGCAAGCGGTCAGCTAAACGTAACGGCCACCCGGGTATTGAGCGATCAGAAGAAAACAAGCGAACCTGCTACAACTCCCGTCGAGCCAACCGGCAACACTACCGTACAGTCCGGTCTCTTCGTCAGATATGCTGTATATCGAGCCTAGGGATGGTCACGTCGACCCCAATAACTCAATAAGTCGTGCCGGTGAATGGTCTATAACAAATCGAGAAACTACTGATAACACTTATCAGCAAATCTCAGCAGCCCTGGCCAGGGACTTGCTGTTATAACCAGTCGGGCACAGCACAGCATCAACTCCCAATACCGGGAGAGACGAAACCCCTCCTATCGCTCATCGTCTTCGTGTGTCTCGGGACTGTACCCAACGGCCACCTGTTTGCACGACTCGGTAGAGCCGTGGTAGGGTGGCAATCAAAGTACAGTGGAAGAACACACAAGACTCTATGACGATCTCGGGTCTACAGACTAACATGTACCAGTGTCACCTGAGAACTGCTATCCGACGATAGATATAATTCCATATAGGAGTTCTCGGTGAGTCCGTCCAGTGTACCCAGTCACCACTGAGCACCCGTATATGATCTTGATGTCAAACATCGATGAATGTGGAAACATCCATCGCCCATCACATGGGTCTAGTATCATACACGCTAGTATACTCTGGTATATCAATGCCCCGTCTCGATATACCTACGACTAGGGACATTCCAGGATATGCTTACAGACTACAGATGTCCCACTGGTATGATCTCCATCATAATCAAAGTAGTCAAGCCTATATCCTCAGGGCTTTATCAGCATGTATGAATGAATAAAAGCATGATCAAATCAACATGTCAGATAAAGAAGAACCAGATAGCATACTATCATGTCGAGCAAGAATGTATACTGAATATATATATTCATGTACAGATACATCCACTATCACATAATAGCCTCTAGGGCATACATATATCCAACAATCTCCCACTTGCACTAAGGCCAGTTATTGGCGTATCTCATACCCAACATCTCAAAAAGTCGCTCATGCTGCGGCTGAGGGAGGGCCTTGGTGAATGGATCCGCGGCGTTATTCTTTGTGTCTACCCTCCTAATCTCGATCTTGCGGCGATCTACAATCTCCCGGATCAAATGAAAACGCCTCAGGATGTGTCTGGACCATTGATGGGATCTGGGCTCCTTGACTAACGCCACAGCCCCATTATTGTCACAATACAAAGGTATTGGATCAATAATGGTTGGAACTACTCCTAGCTCCGAGACGAACTTCTTCATCCAGACGGCTTCCTTGGCGGCATCATTTGCAGCAATGTACTCAGCTTCCATCGTAGAGTCTGCAACGGTATCTTGTTTGGAACTCTTCCAACTCACCGCCCCTCCATTGAGGGTAAATACAAACCCAGAGATAGATTTGCTGTCGTCCTTATCGCTCTGGAAGCTCGAATCGGTAAAGGCCTTCATTTGGAGATCTCCATTACCATACACCAAGAACAATTCTTTAGTCCTTCGCAAGTACTTAAGAATGTTCTTCACTGCTGTCCAGTGATTCTCCCCTGGGTTGGATTGATACCTGCTTACAACACTAAGTGCATAAGCTACATCTGGGCGTGTACATAACATCGCATACATTATAGATCCTACTGCCGAAGCATAGGGTATAATACTCATGCGAGCTCTCTCTTCATCGGTCTTTGGACAAGAATCCTTGGAGAGAGTGACCCCATGGCAAGCGGGTAAGGCACCCCGCTTGGAGTCTTCCATACTAAACCTTTTTAGGATGGTGTCAATGTACCTGGTTTGGGACAATCCCAATAACCTTTTGGATCTATCCCTATAGATCCTTATGCCCAGAATGTACGTGGCATCACCCAGGTCCTTCATGGAGAACCTCAGTGATAAGAAAGATTTGACCGACTGTAGCATAGGAATATCATTTCCTATCAGAAGAATGTCGTCCACGTACAATACGAGGAATGTGTCAGCTCTCCCTACAGCCTTCTTATAAACACAAGGTTCATCTGGATTTTTGATGAAATCAAACTCTTTGATGACATCATCGAAACAGATGTTCCAACTCCGTGATGCCTGCTTTAACCCATATATGGATTTAAGCAATTTACATGCTTTCCCGCTGCTCCCACTATCAATGAAGCCCTCTGGCTGATCCATATAAACGCATTCTTCCAAATTTCAATTTAGAAATGCGGTTTTAACGTCCATCTGCCAGATTTCATAGTCGTAGTGAGCAGCAATAGCAAGTAGGATCCGAATGGATTTAAGCATGGCTACGGGAGAAAAAGTCTCGTCATAGTCCAAATCTGGTCTTTGATGAAAACCCTTCGCCACAAGTCTTGCCTTATAGGTCTCTACCTGCCCATCTACACCAATCTTTCTTTTAAAGATCCATTTGCACCCCACAGGTTTCACCCCAGGGGGTACAACGTCCAAAGTCCACACTTTGTTGGTGTACATAGACTCCATTTCGGATCTCATGGCATCCAGCCACTTCACAGAGTCTTTACTCGTGATAGCTTGCTGAAAACTGGTAGGATCATCATCATCCATGATGCAATCTTCTCCGTTACCATCAATGAGGAAACCGTAGTACCTCTCCGGTGGGCGAGAAGTCCTACCAGACCTACGGAGTGGCCGAGGTTCTTCAGTTTCTGCTGCAACAGCCGGTTCAACCAAATCGTCATTTGTAGTTTGTGTCTCTAGAACCTCTTCTAGATCCACCACCTTGCCATCATCTTTATCTGTGAAAAACTCTTTTTCCAAGAATGTGGCATGTTGAGAAACGAACACTTTTTGTTCCTCTTTGTGGTAGAATAGATATCCAAAAGAATTCTTTGGATATCCCACAAAGTTACACATGACCGACCGTGTCTCGAGTTTGTCCGGATTCTGCTTTTTAACATAGGCCGGGCAACTCCAAATCTTAATTCTCTTAAGAGATGGTCTCTTCCCATGCCATATCTCATATGGCGTGGTAGACACGGTTTTGGTTGGAACCCTGTTTAGCAGAAACGCTGCAGTCTCCAATGCATGCCCCCAAAACGAGACTGGTAACTCAGCGTCACTCATCATGGATCGGACCATATCTAATAGGGTCCTATTCCGTCGTTCTGACACACCGTTGTGCTGTGGTGTGTAAGGAGGAGTGAGCTGAGAGAGAATCCCATTCTCTTTTAGGAAGTGTGCAAATTCTGTACTGAGATACTCACCACCTCGATCTGATCGAAGCATCTTGATACTCAAGCCGGTTTGTTTTTCTACTTCTTGTTTATATTCAATGAATTTCTCGAAAGCTTCGGACTTGTGTTTTAATAAAAAGACATGACCGAATCTTGAGAAATCGTCAGTGAATGTAATGAAGTATGAAAAACCGCCTCTAGCCTGTATAGACATTGGCCCACATACATCACTATGTATGAGGCCCAGGAGCTGAGTAGCTCTGTCTCCGTGTCCGGTAAACGGAGTTTTGGTCATTTTACCCTTGATACAAGACTGGCAAGTCGCATAAGATTTATATTCAAAAGAATTTAAATATCCATCTTTGTGTAACTTGTTTAGTCTTGTTTCGTTAATATGACCAAGTCTACAGTGCCAAAGAAAAGCTTCATTCAATTCTGAAAGTTTTCTTTTATTAGTGTGCTGTACACTGAAAACTGTGTGTTGATTTAGGACATATATTCCGTTATTAAGCGTACCATACCCAACCAACATTTGATTCAGGCGAATGTTCATAACATTGTTTTGCAATACAAAATTATATCCTTCATTGTTCAACAAAGAAACGGATATTATATTACATAGCATACTTGGTACAAAATAACATGGATTCAAAATCAAAATACATCCAGATGGCAACCCCAAGTGATACTCTCCCACTGCGACTGTATGTACATTGGAACCATTTCCAACGCGGAGAGTATGGTCACCTGTCTTTAAAACCTTGCTATTTCTCATCCCCTGCATAGAATTGCAAATGTGAGAACCTGAACCGGTATCCAATACCCAGGAAGCAGAGTTTATAGAAAACCAGTTTTCAGTCACAAACGCACCTGAAGCAGAAGCATCACCATGCTTCTTCTTGAGACTTAAGTACTCCGTGCAATTGCGCTTCCAATGTCATGTCTTGTGGCAGTGAAAACATTCGCCCTTCCCTGAGTCTCCAGCCTTGTACTTTCCCTTTCCCTTCACCTTTTTAACTCCGCCCTTAGGATTAGTGGGTTTCTTCTTTTTCTTTCCCTTGGCCTTGGCTTTCGGGCGAGAAGAGGAAGACTGTCCAATAGTCATAACGGGAGTTTTTGCTAACTTCATAGTGCTCTCTGCACTCCTTAACATATTAAGGAGTTCAGGGAGGTCCTTCTCCATGCCATGCATGTTGAAGTTCACTATGAACTGAGCAAAGGTGGAGGGGAGGGACTGCAGAATAATATCTATATATTGTTCATTGTCCATCGTCCATCCAAGGTCCTCAAGCTCTTCTATAAGAGCTATCATCTTCAGAACATGGTCTCCTACTGGTGTGCCAGGGGCCATTCGCATCTGAAACAATTTCTTTGATGCTTCGTATCGTAATACGCGGGATTGCTCCCCATACAACTCCTTTGTATGGAGCAATATACCATGAATGTCCATGTCCTCGTGCTGCTTTTGATGTGTGTTATCCATCGATGCAAGCGCGAGGCATGTGGCCGTGGCACAGTCAGCGTCCCATGTCTTGCGGACTTCAATGTCCGCAACTGAGGATTTTGGACCAGGGACAGGCGGGGCTGAAGCCGTGAGGACATATGATACTTTATCATAAGTCAAGGCGATTTTCAGATTCCTCAGCCAGTCTTTATAGTTGGTCCCATTCAGTTTGTTTTTATCTAGTAGAAGCTTAAGTCCAGTCATTGGTATCTGCCATTAAGAGAGAGAAAAGAATACACTCAGCGAAAGCTCTTGCATAGATTAGATTGGTTATTATCTTGTCTAATCGATATTTCCCACTGCTTTTATCGAGTTTTTCTTTCAAACCTTAAAAAGAAAAACTAGCCAGGATTAATTACAGTCTACAACTTCGCTAACCGTTCAGCCAGGCCAGTGTCGGTACTTTGAGGGAGGTTCCCCGTGCTTTCGCACGGACCTAATTAGAGTAAACCTCGTTTTCCCAGAGGCGGAGCCCCATTAACACCTTTCTAGACACCTAATGAGTTAGCTAATTATAAACTGTAAAACTCTCCTAGGAGCAACTATTGCCCACAGTGGGATCGGGATCCAACCATCATATGGAAGGTATGCAATCTCATTGCAAATTTCAACTATTGAAATTCCCGATGTGGTTTTTACCCCTAATACTCGTGACCTTGGCTAAGGTCAACAAATCACGAGCACTAGTCAAGCTCAACCCGTCATTTCTTGATTAATTAGACCCGTTCACATGACCCTTGGCTAAGGTCAACAAAGTCATATGCCCGTCCTAATTAATCTGCATCATATGCGTTTTTAGGAAGACATCACTTAGCTACCGTTCACTACGCCTTGGCTAAGGTCAACAAACGTAGCACGAATACTAAGTACTCTACTTCCTAAAATGACGGAGGGTTGCGGATGATTTTTAAGAAAATCTTTAACGCTTTGAGCTTGATATCGTTGTAGAATCAAGTGGTTTTCAAAAGGAGTGGTTTAAGCTCCGCAGTTTTGAAATATAGCTTTTTCATAAATAGCCGAGTAGTTTTCAAATCCGATTCTACAACATCTTTTAGGTTTATTTTCTTTACATTAATCACATTAATGTAATCCCATCATTTAAGTCCTTAAGCCAATCACAGAAAAGAAACGAAAATAACACGTACGCTTATGCCATCCGCATTCGCCGCAATGTTCCGTTATGCACCGTTAGGTTACTTAACTAACGGCATACCGGGACGGGACTAGCGCGGGTGACAAACATAAGCAACGTCTACTATATATCATATATATAATATGTCATTCGTGTCAGATATCACAGAACACAGGCAGCAGAAACATAGATATAACGTGGGATATACTAGGACGTCCGTATTTAGTATTTAGCCAGAATAGAAAATACGGATTCCACAGTCGCGATGAATAGCCAAGCCCACACCCTGGACCCCTACGAGAGCGGCAAGTGACCCTGCCAATTCTGGAGTTTAGGAGACCCGGTCTCGACTCCTCGAGATGGCCTCCCACTGAACCCCAGAATCCGGTCACCTGTGCTCCCCTCCTTGGATCCATCCTAATGCGGAAAAGTAAATAATATACAACACTGGAAACACAACCTCAACCCGGAAGTGCCCCAAATAAAAGAATATTACATTACATTTGAATTTACATGAATGAAAATATAAAACTCTCATCTCACATAAAACCCCCCGGTTATTCAATCGCGACAATCCTGCACATCATATCTCAGCAACACATAATATCTCATATTATCAACGTAAGTAAGTATGCATACCCCAATTTTCGTTGATGTATAGCAACGAAACCGGCGATATCGTACATACTACACTTACGGTCACAGAAAAGAAAGTGTAAAACTGCAATATCTGGAATCCACATTCTCTTTAGACATCGCAAATGCAAAATATCACATATCCCGTATTTCATGTCTAGTAATATGAATTCCACACATTGCATCACATTCCGGATAAACAGACAGTATCGAAGTTTTCGAATGAACGATCAAATACCCAGGATTCACTAAAGCCCAACACTTGAGCAGAGTTCAAACACCTGGAGTGTGACACAGTAGTAGCGGTCCAGCCGTAGAAGGGTCAAGCCAACGCCTCACATGTGGCACGCCGTACTGCCCCAAACCCTAAGGTTCAAAGGGCAGTTCAAGACGGTCACATAATCGAGTTAAGGTTTGTTGTCTTCTAGAGGGACCACCACACAAAAAAAACTTGCACGTATTTCCAAAGTATTTAAACCCCGTGAATAGTGAGCAAATGATATTCGTTCAAACACTTCAATACTTTCTAATTTACCCGGAAAAGCCACGAAAACAAAATTCCGATCGAATCGACGGGTCCAAAATCATCTCCAGAATTTTTCAAAACTAAATACAGATTAAAAATATCCAAAAAAATATACAAGCAGATTAATGAATTACTGTAAAAATAGTATCCAACAATTAATACATACGGCCGCGGAACCGCGGCAACAATCACTGTTCATGGAATAATTTTTGTATCGTAATCCTTATATTTTCCTGCTGTATTTTTTACATATTTTTAATTCTGAAAATGTCAATTTTTAGAAAATTTCCAGAGAGCATCCTAAAAAACCGTATTTCGGTTCGATCGGAGTTTTGACTTCGTAAAAGGGTCGCCTAATGTTCTAGGTCGGCTCTGATACCAATGTAAGGTTTGTCTAGCACCCTATAATGAGTTTTGAAGCATCACATGTCCCAAAGTTTAAATTTTTATGGTGCTAAACGAACATGCAAAGGAATCGATCCTAGAAAATTAGGGTTTCGAAATATAAAGCGAACTAATCTAGGGTTTCGAGACTACAACCTTTGTAGCTCCTTTTCGCTGGACTCCTTGGTCTCTAGGGTGTTGAATGGAGGTCCTCTTGAAGTCCTCTTGTGTCCACGACGATCCACCACGGAGTTCTCCGTCCAAGCTCGCAACTTCGTAAAACCGAAGAGAACACTCTAAACAAGACGGCTAAGCTTGTGTAGAATGAAGTTGTGGTTAAGGTTCTCACTTCAAAAACCTTTCTTTAAGTGGTATCTACTCACTAGAAAAAACTAGAGAGCAAATGAGAAAGAGGAAGAAGATGGTGGCAATATTTTTCACAAGAGGTAATAAGATAAAAAAATAACTCACGAGAAGAAAAAGAAATATATCAATATATATTTTATTTCTTCTTACTATGAACCATGGTTAAAGTGATGGAGACATTATTTAACTTGAGTTTTAAATGATAAAGAGAAGGATAACTCAAGTTAAGAGGTAGGTGAGCTAGGTTAGGTTAAAAGAAGAACGTAGAAACTAGTAAGAATTATCCTTTCTTTTTCAATTTGTTTTAAATTCAAAATCAAATGATAATCCATCACTTAGACCATGGTGTGAGTCTTATATTGCCACCATTTCCATATGTTAACAACCATGATAGATGGGTGTATGTATGTGTGTATGTATGCACATCCATATGTGCATGAAACTAGCATGAAAGAAAGAAAGAAAAACACACATGCATGCACACATCCATCATCCAAGAAAAGGTTTTAAGTGAGAAAACTAATGGTTAAATGATAAATCAACACTTGATTTATCAATCCGGTCATATCTCATATGACCCCACCAAAAGCAGTTCACCCGATCAATGTTCGGTATCATATCGCACATTTTAATCGGGTGCATGCGCATATCGCATACGCGCACCACAACATTTCGCCTGGACTGGGTAACTCCTTTGTGGGACTCTAAGACTCGTCAATATGCCGGCAGAGGGTGATGATCATATCAGGTACCCCCAAGCCGCAAGCGGTCAGCTAAACGTAACGGCCACCCGGGTATTGAGCGATCAGAAGAAAACAAGCGAACCTGCTACAACTCCCATCGAGCCAACCGGCAACACTACCGTACAGTCCGGTCTCTTCGTCAGATATGCTGTATATCGAGCCTAGGGATGGTCACGTCGACCCCAATAACTCAATAAGTCGTGCCGGTGAATGGTCTATAACAAATCGAGAAACTACTGATAACACTTATCAGCAAATCTCAGCAGCCCTGGCCAGGGACTTGCTGTTATAACCAGTCGGGCACAGCACAGTATCAACTCCCAATACCGGGAGAGACGAAACCCCTCCTATCGCTCATCGTCTTCGTGTGTCTCGGGACTGTACCCAACAGCCACCTGTTTGCACGACTCGGTAGAGCCGTGGTAGGGTGGCAATCAAAGTACAGTGGGAGAACACACAAGACTCTATGACGATCTCGGGTCTACAGACTAACATGTACCAGTGTCACCTGAGAACTGCTATCCGACGATAGATATAATTCCATATAGGAGTTCTCGGTGAGTCCGTCCAGTGTACCCAGTCACCACTGAGCACCCGTATATGATCTTGATGTCAAACATCGATGAATGTGGGAACATCCATCGCCCATCACATGGGTCTAGTATCATACACGCTAGTCTACTCTGGTATATCAATGCCCCGTCTCGATATACCTACGACTAGGGACATTCCAGGATATGCTTACAGACTACAGATGTCCCACTAGTATGATCTCCATCATAATCAAAGTAGTCAAGCCTATATCCTCAGGGCTTTATCAGCATGTATGAATGAATAAAAGCATGATCAAATCAACATGTCAGATAAAGAAGAACCAGATAGCATACTATCATGTCGAGAAAGAATGTATACTGAATATATATATTCATGTACAGATACATCCACTATCACATAATGGCCTCTAGGGCATACATATATCCAACAGGTATACCTACCAATAAATCTCGATTACCTTGGCCAGGGATTTCGTGTAATGGCTCTCCTAAACACAGCGCGATCTCACCCCCAATACCGGGAGAGACGAATCTCTGACGATCCGCTCACTGCCTCCATGTGGCTCGGGACTGTACCCAAAATATACCTGTTTGCACGACTCCTTTGACCCGTGGTAGGGTATAAATCAAAGCACAGTAGGAACTCACACGAGACAAATGACGATCCCAGGTCGACAGACTATCCTGTACACATGTCACCAGGGAACTGCTATCTGACGATATGTATAATACCAACTAGTATGTTCCCGGCGAGTCCTGTCCGGTGTACTCATAACCCAATGAGTACATGTATACATCTTAGGTGATCCAACTAACACCAAAGGCTTGTGAGACCAGCCACCGCCCCTCATCGGGGTCTCGACTGTATACACTAGTCTACTCTGGAGTATCGATGCCCTGTCTCGAAACTCCCACGACTAGGGACACTTTTAAGGATGTGCTTATAGACCCCAGCTCTCACGTATATGATCGCCATCATACTGCCGGCAGTCAAGCAAGAATCCTATGGGCTCTATCATCATGCAATAGTGAACTAAAGCATATATACGATGATAAAGACAAACCAGATAGCATACTATCATCTTGAGTAAGACAGTCTTGTCGGTATAGGTTCTCCCTCAATCATTGCAATCACGTGTCTGCGATCGAATAATTGACTTAGAGGGCACCATATCCAACAAGTACAAAATCAACATCTAACTATCAATAATGAATCCAATATAACATATATTTATCCATGGCAATTTCTATAGTGTGTGTGGCATATAAATCAGTGCTCGTGCAACATGAACCGTCAGTAATGGTGCAGTGTCCTATTAATGATATGTGAAAGTACAACAGGTAATAGGGTTCACAAGAAGAAAAGTACTCATGCACAAACACAACACATATATAAGCATTTCACACAAGATTTTATCACTTGAATCTAGCCTTCAGCGCTTAACGTCATACAGGCGATTCCCCCGTAGATGTTAAATCTACTCACCGGACAATCTTGAGCTAAATGTATCCGATCACCTCCTTCCCCTTCCTGGCTGCGTCCGAAGTCCCCCCTGTGATCCCAATATCACACAAAAACTAAAACTCATGAAATTAGTAAACTTACGATAACATACGGACACAAACAGCAACTAACGAATCAACTCCCACAAGCTACCAAGTGTTGGCTTAGCGGGATAAGCGCATGCAGCGACATCCTAGACCATACTTACGACTATTTAAACGTACGAAACACTTAAACCAAAGTCGGATAAATCCGTATCACACGTTGCCTAAACACTTGAATCTAGCTAAATGGTCTCAGATTTTTCCTACAGATAATATAGAAAAAACAAAGTATACCAAATATCCTATGTGACCCATAGAAAGCCACCCACAAAAACCCATCGCCCCAAGCTTCTGAAAAACCGGCGGCGCCGGCCATAAAAGGAATCTCGCCAGGCCAAAGGTGAGGGGTTGGGTCCGGGTTTTTAGGGTATACTCAGGCTCTAACATCAATCTACTATATTGTTAGATTTATTTATGGATCAAAGTAGAGTAGCAGATCAAGACAGAACCCTAACTTAACACAAAATACGATATCGACACTAATTTAAAACAATATAGTAAAAACTGAAACTAACTAACACACAAACTTCCTTTAGAGCCTAAATAACAGTTAAGGATCATTATCTCACCACAACTTGAATGAAACCCTAGCCATCAAGATCCAAGTCATCACAAGAGAGCTTAAGCATGATTTGTGAAGGGTTTAGTGGGGTTTGATTAAGGTTTAGGCTTAAGGTTTGTGCGGAAAAGTTTTCAAGAGGTGAGTTTTGGTGAAGGAGAACAAGAACAAGAAAATAAGAGAGAGAGAGAGTGAGTGTTGAGGGAAAGAGAGAGAGAGAGAGAGTGAGAGAGTGAGGGTGAGATGAGAGCTATGCTCTTCCTCTCTCCTCATTTAATGCCCTCCATGCTTTGTCCCCCACACTCCATGCCTCATCATTCTATTTTCTTCCATCTTTCTTTTCTCATTAAAAAAAGAAACTCTTTTACTTAAAAACTAAATATATATATATACATGACATATCATAATAATGGTTAAGGTGCCATGCTAACAAAACATGGTTAACACATACTTAACCTTATGCTAACATGCACATGTGTGTGCAAGTATAAAAAAAATTAAATAAAATATTAATTAATTAAGATAAAATATGTGAAAACAATAATTGGTTAAGTTTATTAAAAAAACCTGCATAATATCGCTTAGTTAACTCTAACCGTGTTCTAACGTGTTACATTTTTGGACCCGAGTTTTCGTTACATAGGTTGACCCTGGTTGATGGAGTAGGTAACTTAAGTAGAGTGATGTACCGTGTGTATATTCCGCGGCATACTTACAACACGCTGCTCCGCTTAAATGACCTTAGGATGTACATTTCTTGAGATCCGCTATTCTATTCTTTTCTATGATCTATCCTTATCGATATTTGCTTGAGATTTATGTCACCATGGCTACGAGAGCAGAGAGAGCTGCGGCTGGAGATGCGGTTAGATACGAGCTCATCATGGACGAGGACTAACATGATATTCTTCCGGTGACGTAGGAACGTACTGATGTACTGTTTGTGTTAGGATCTCTCGGTTGAGACGAGTGTTCGGGATCTGTACTGGATAATCGGGCCACTGATAAAGGCTACCAGATTATGAGGACTGTTGACATACAACCCATTCCAGAAGATCGCGATGTTGTCTACCGTGCAGACAAATGACCCGGCTATTGCTGAGATTAACGGGATGTCGCCTCAGAGTTTATTAAGCTGAAACAATAGGAGCTTACAGGCAGGGATGTGACAGAAGATCGCTAGTCCATCTTGAATAGAGTGACTAAAGATGATGCGTCTAATTGGGTGCTCCGACGCAGGTTCAGTTGAGTTGAAAAATTCCAGTTTGAAGGATCTTTCTCAGACCTAGAGTGAATCGATCAAGAGAGGACAATTGGTTCATGGGATGCTCCGATGTGAGATCAGTAATTTGACTAGCTTCAGTTAGAAGGGCCTCACCCAGACGTATTGTGAGTTGATCAAGAAAAGACGAATGAAGCGTATTCCTCCGATGACTTCCTGAGAACGTAATCGGCTAGATATCTTCCACAGAGTGGTGAAGATACCCGAGTTCGCAGTTTCGAATCCTTGTGAGAGACTCCGGATTGACTGTAGCCGAGAATGAATTGCAGTACGCAGCCAGCAAGATGTGATTTCGAAGTGGACGATAATGAAGACAAGTGGATAAGAGATTCGTGTAAGCTCATAATGAGTCGTTCTTCTCCGTTGAAACCAGAGGATTGATATGTACGCAGAGGTGTTGGATATGGCCATAATTCCAGAGGAAAGTCATGATAAGGATACAGCCGTTCGGAACAGAAAAGGATTTAGTAAAGAGTGCCAACTTCCGTACAGTTCGACAGAGGTGAGATCGGAAGAGACAGTAGTAGGTTCTTTCCAGGATACCATAGCGACAAGGATTTACATCTAGGGCCGGTTGTATCGCCTGTATTCAGAGGACCCGATGCCGCCATCATCGATGTGCTACATTACGAATGGTCGTGTTAATTGGCCAGGAGATGATCAGAGGAGCGCCAGAGTGGGACTGTTTCCGTCACCACTCCTAACCGGACCGTAAAGCAGGGAGATTATGGGATTGGTGATCCACAAGAGAAGATGAGGACCCAGAGACAGAGGACGCCAGACCGTGGGCAGAGGCAAGTAAACGTTCTTGCTCGACCAGCTTTGGATCCACTGACATTTTTCGATATTGAAGGAGGTGTACCTCAATATCATTTATTTTGATTTGCGTTTTATCACTTGGACTTAGAGTTTTGATGATTTGGTTTCGCGATATTTGTTTTCGTGCACCATAGTTGCACCTACTGGATATTTTCCTATGTGCACAGTTGTTGCACTTGAGATATGTTTTATACTTCTGTTACATTGATTTATGATTTTTGCATATCCATTGTACTTGATATCGATTTTGTGCATTTGTTGCACATATTTATGATTCTATGTATTTCGATACAGTCGATTTTGATTTCATGCATGAGTATGCACTTGACTTGACTTATACACTCGGTATAGCACATGTGCTTGCATTGCATTGATACAGATTTTGTGCACGCTGTTGCACGCATTTATGATTTTATACACCTTGGTATACTCGATATTGTTTTCATGTGCTTTTGAGACATTGACGAGTTTTTGGGCACCGAGTGCACCTGATATTTGTTTTCATGTACTCTATTGCACTAGATGTTTTTGTGCGGACCTAGCACACTTGATATGGATTTTCGCGCACACTTGGTTCGCTGGATGTGATTTTGTGCACACCGGATGCACTTGATTGAGATTTTCGTGCACTCTAGATGCATGTAACATTTTAAAAATAATTAAATAAATAATTAAATGAATAAAATTGTTTAAGTGAATTTTATGATTTTCGGCAAAGTAAAATGTATTTTTCGTAAAACCTAGCCGTGATTGTTTTTCATTATAATTTCAAAAATACCTATTTTAATTATGTAATTACTAGTAAATGGTGTTTATTTAGCCACTTATAAATTTTTAGTTTAATTAAATATTTTTCCTAAATTAATTATTTTAAATACTAACATAAGCTTTATTTTTACACTAAATTAGTGTAAATTACAAATTTAAATGGTTTTAATTTGTAAAAATGAACCATGGCATGTTAGAATTTAGTGTGTATCATGCAAAATTTATTTGCAAATTTTTCCTATTTTCTAGAGCTTTCTTGAGTTGCTATAGTAAAGAAATAAAAGAAAAATAAAGAAATGCATGAAAAGACATAATGAAGTGATATTTTGGTGGAGACTTCTACACAACTTTTGTCACTCTCTTCCTTCTCTTCCTCACCTCCAAAAATGGCCGGCCTCACCCCCCATGGTAGCCCCCATTTTCCTCATTTTATTTTGCTCCAAAATTCATCAAAACTACATCAAAAATTCAATTAAAATTCCACAAAATCCTAATAAATTCCTACCCTTTGTTCTTTGCTCTTCTTTACATGGATTTTGGAGTGGGAAAGCATGAATTTTGGAGGCTCATTTTCATGTTTGGATTTCATATTTTGAAGGTATAAATTTCCTTCTTTTGTTTTATTTCTATTAGATGTTTCTTTTAAAGCATAATTAGATTTATTAAATTAATTCTAGTTGCAAATTTTAAAATTCAAGTTAGGGTTTGTAAATTCAAGTTGTGGTTTTATTAATTAAATAAGGTTATAATAGCTATTTTAACATCTTTTAGAGTGGAAAAATCTTGCATGGTTGTTGTATAATAAATTGTTTATTCAAATTGTTTTAATCAAGCTATTTAGCTAACTAGATTTTTCTAAAATGTGTTTGTGGGTAAAATAAAATTCTTATTAAGGTTGTTATCATTAGATGTTAGTTTTAATGAGAATATTAGCATGTTAATGGAAAGAAAAACTTAGTTTGATCACTAGTTTCCTTTGATAATTGGAAAATAGTAATAAAATGCTAGTATTTTGTAAACTAGATTTTGGAAATTCCTATATAAATGAAATTAAAAATATAATCATGGTTTCATTATATCATTATCATCATGAATTGTAGTTTAATACATTAATTCATGCAAAATCACGTTTTGTGGTGGAATTGTGGTATTTTGCTTGAAAAATGTTGAAAATTGTTAAAGGTTGCAAACTAGAAATTTCAAATTAATACAAAATTGTGTAATAAAAATATAGTAATGGTTTGTATAGTCTAGTTATGCTATTTAATGAGTTTTATAACCATTGGTTTCATTTAAATGTCAAGTTTTGATGAAAAACAGTAAATTGGTATTTCGGGTTTTACGAAATTGGACGGTTTGATGGATTTTAGGGTTTCGATGGATTTAATCATGTTTTATAATATAAGTAATGTGTTTTAAAACTATGAGTTATTTGTTGATGTTTATCTCGATCCATCGGAGTTTGTACGCCGATATCGAGCGATATTTGGTTCTTTTGCATGGACGGGACATAGGTTTTAACCTATGCCGGTTCATTGCGTCGTTTTGACTTTTGCATGTGATTCAGTTTACGATGCTATTTATATGTTTGCGTTTAGGTACCCCTCACGTGGACCACGGACGATGAAGAGGAGGATGGCGACACCGTCTTCGGCAGACATGGACCAGGTGAGTAGATGCATATCTACGGGGGGAAGTCGGGTGGATGGCGTTTAGCACCCCCGCAACGTAGAATAGGAATAGTACTTATTGATATTAAGAAACCAGATGTGACCCTAGATTCTTAATGAGTAGGACCCTAGTAATGACCCTAGGCTAGACTAGACTGATTTAGGAAAACCATATCAGAGGATGAGTACCTTGGAAGAGGTTCGTAGGTTTCAGGTAGAAACACACACACGCACACACTGAAACTCGACATGGTGTATACGTGCATGTGTATATATATATAGGACGAGGTATAGGTATATATATATATATACAACACGTATATGGGATACATTGATGTGATATGATATCCGAGGTATGATGAAACAGTATAACTGGGCTTGATGCCGTGATTCTTGGCAATACAGTCGTATTAAGTGTTTGCGGATCATTAGAGAATGAGATAATGAAAATGTGTACATAAATTATAATGGGTGGCGATGATGTTGAGGTACATAGGACTCTAAAATAGTACCCGGACTATAACTTGTGACTGATCACGATATGATATATGTATGACTTGATTACGACATCATATAAGTGTGACCTGATGTCGATATCATATAGGTGTGACTTGATGACGATATGGTATCAGTATGACTTAATCACAATATGATACATATGACATGATATTTCTGAGGATAAACTAATGATGTATATTTATGATGGCAATGATATATGTTTGATGTATGCGATTACAGTATAGCACCTTGATCTTGACACTTGTTGATGATAAAATTATACGAATAATGAGACACGTAGGTGACACTTGACCCGTACCCCGATATTGTGATGACGTACGATGGATTTTACCGTACAAGGCATAGATGTGATGATTGATCCGCACTCCTGATTTGAGGAAGTCGTACTATGTACGTGACGCTAGTGAGGCAGGATCGCCGACTATTAGAGATATGGACTCGGGTTTTAGGTGTACTTCTATCGACCAGTTCTTAGGTTTAGTTTTCCTTAGAGGGGGGTTAGATGGACACTAAATTAGGGTCGAGTCATATAGTGGTAGTGGTAATTGTATATCAAATGAGTGGATAACACACATCCGTCTTTACTTTCACATTGTAATCATAATGATGCATGTTCTTACATATGCTGCTATAATCAGTATAAACTTTACCTGTTAGGACACCGGCACCATTACCGATGATGCGCATATTCCACGCACACTTATTTGCCGGCTCACACACATCATCATCGGTAATTGCTATGTCACGTACACTTTAGATTATATTATCTTTTATTGATAGAATCAGTTAACAACTTGACCGATATAATATTCTGATTATTCTCTGATGTTAGTATAGACATGATATTTATTACTTAGACATTCATGCATTCATATTTTCATGTTATCATGCAGTATTATGGGCATATGCCGACACTTATCATATACTTACTCATGATTTTGAGATTTGGGTTTCTATGAGATTTCTGGATTTTTGGGGAAAACCGCAAGAATATATAAAAACTTCTCTCTCTCTCCTCTTCTCTTTTTAAAATAAGATGCGGTTTTCTCGTGATGTATGTATCGTCCACCATGAGATTTCATGTTTTCTGTTGGATTTCGAGACCCGATTCGAGGAGTGGATGAACCGTCTCGGGTACATGGTGGGCCCGGTATGGTACCCCGGGGCAAGAAGATCAAGTTGTAGACGATGAGCCTGGCAGGGGAAGGCTACCTACCGGTGATGTCTGGCGCGGCGGATATCCGGAGGATACCGACCGTTGTCGTGAGATTTGATGATATGGGCCGATCCGGACTGACGGAGCCCGAGGTATTGAGACTATGAGACTTGAGATTTACATGTTTGTGTCGATGCTTGACACGGATTTCCATGGATTTTATTGTTGAGATTTCAAATTCCTATACACATTTTACTATAATAACAGTTAAAGATTTCTTATACAGATATATCTGGATTTCAGGATTGATTATTTTATATTCATGGTACATGCATATCCATTCATATGGCATAGTATTATATGAGGCACTGACACGAGCACGGAGTATCTGCATTTACACGTAGTTTTACCCTGCTATTACTAGATGATTGGGATATTATAGTGTATTATTATGACCTAGGATAGCGCCGTGCATTCGATTTCTTTTCGTAGATGTCTTCTACTCACGAGTTGGCAACTCACCCCCGTTGTGCCAAATTTTATTACAGGTTCGATGTACAGGTTTCCCTGACAGCTTGCTGGCACATCATTTCATTCAGGGTGACTTGCACGGTAGGTTGGTTCACTTGTATCTGAACCACCATTGTACTTTTATTCATTCATTTGTATCTAGTAAGCTCCATCAACCATACTTGTATTACTTGATAAGTTTATTGGACCAGTTATTTATTTCGACCTTAGAGTCGCGCATGTATTATTCTGATCTGGTGGTTTTGTTTTCTTTTGAGTTTTGAGCCTCGCCCTTTGGCGTTGTATATTATTGTGCTTGTTGTGGTTGTTTCCGCCTGTTGGCGTTGAGCTAGCTCCCGTTTGGGGATGCTTTTTACTGTTTATGTATATTATACTTGTTGTACCCATTTGGGGGCCAGTTTTTATAGAGGAGACTCTGCCGAAATTTTTGAGAAAATTTGCTGAAGTTTTTAAACTTGTTTTTCTTCATGTTTTCTTTTCTTCTTCTTCTTTTTTTATGGTTTAGATTTCTGGGCTTCGGCTTACTTAGGTTACGTTGCGCATCTAGACGTTTCGTAATCTAAGTGCCGGTCACGTTCCGTACTTTTGGGTCATGACAATGCACTTGATATTATTGTCGTGCACACCCGTTGTACTTGACATATGATTTCGTGCATACCCGTTGCACTTAGTTTTTGCTTCTGTGCACATTTGTGGCACTTGTATTTGACTTGGATTTCCGTGCGCATCAGATGCACGTGATATTGGATACACCTTTTGAGATTGATTTATTTATGAGTATCATATTTTTATGATATATACCATATGATATGGTAACCGAGCAGGCTGGTCTGAGGACAGTACCTGAGTATTTTTGCATGGATCAGTATTTACCAAGAGGTTTTCAAAAAGGAGCTATAGTCTCGTTATTTCCTACGTGTCTAGGAGTGACATGAACTTCTACAAGGAAAACTTTTTGGGATATTTCAAAAAGGTGGGACGTATATTTTGAGCAAAACATATATAGACATATATATATTTCTTTACAAAATGAGCATCTGCCACTTGTACCGTGAGTTACACACCGCACGGTATTTTGGAAAGGATTTTGCATGCAATTATTTCTGCTTTTAAATGGTTTTACAAGGATGCGTACTATATATGTATTATAATCTTGATTATCGTATATTGATCTTCGTTGTGGATTTTGAGGCTTGCATTTTTTTATCATAACTCTCATGATTGCGTGACGCTTGACGGAGTTTCGATTTTTGAGTGTAGCACTCACTTTCATGCGCACACAATGCGCTGTGGTATTTCTGTGTATTCCATGATTTTGGAGTCCCGTTGATTTGATTGATTACTGAAATATTTTAGTATTTGGGGGTTTAAATTTAAATTCGGGGACCAAATTTATTTAAAGGGGGAAGATTGTAACATTTTAGAAATATAAAATAATATTTTTGGAATTTAAATAATAAAATAATAAATTTCACGAAAACTATACGTGGATGAATTTGGGTTTTCGTAAATGGTATAATTATATACCAATATTCGAAAAATAATTGGAGATTAATATGAATTATTAATTAAAAAGATATTT
Source organism: Agapanthus africanus (assembly GCA_030015575.1). NCBI lineage: Eukaryota > Viridiplantae > Streptophyta > Magnoliopsida > Asparagales > Amaryllidaceae > Agapanthus > Agapanthus africanus. The sequence goes on along the minus strand of JASDDO010000019.1, from coordinate 457,074,884 downwards.
ATTGGATTTGGATATTTTATAAATAATTATGCAATTAATTATATGCAAGTTTATATTAAACTTGATTAATGCACTACTAATCATGCTTTAGGCCAAATCCATTTTTGTATTAACCATGGCTAGTGCACCATGACATATTGTATTTGTTAAATGTTGGCTTTATTTTATTTGTGGTTATTTTTGTTTTTAAAAAGAAGAACAAGAAAAAGAAAAAAAGAAAAGAAAATGGGAAACAAATGTGACATAGAGGGGGGACAAAAGAGCATGGGCAAGAGAGAGAGAGAGAGAATGGGGTTATTCTTTCAACCATGGCTCCCATCCTTTTTCCTCATCCTTCATTCTTTTCTTCACCTCCTTCATCTTCTTCCTTCCCCTCATCCTCCACCCTCACTACCCCATGATATCATCTCCAAAACCATCTCAAAATCTCACCCCACCTTCACAAAAAATGCTCATCACCTCATCCTACACCCCATGGTGAGTTCAAGTTTGGATTTTGAGCATATTGAACCATCTTAGAATTTTCTTCAGTTACTCCAAGAGGTAAAATCTTTACTTTACTTCATATTATCAAACTTCTTAACCTCCTACTAGTGTTTAGAGTTCGATTAAGCTAGATTAATGATCTTGGAAATTTCTAGGATGATTTTAGTAGATGAATTGAGTTGTAGAGATGTAATTGAAGTTTAGTTAGTGACCACAAACCCTAAGTGATGATATTCTGGACAAACTTGAGATTAGAATTGTAACAACCCTAACTTTCTGTACGATTTTTTTCAAATACAGAAGGGACACCTAAACCTGAGCACGAGTTATAAGTTTGTTTTGCTTTTGAACAGCAAGAAGGAGCTAGTAGCTTACTAGTAAAGTATTGCACTGCTGTTACAAAGCACCAGAGTTCAAATCTCATCAGCCATATTATTTTTTAGTTAAAATTCTTTTAATCTTTTTAAAAGCCCAAGAGTCTACACGTAAACTGAAGAGACACAGTATAAACAAACATGTGCACTGAAGAAACCAAAGCGACAAGACACGTGGCACCAAACCCTAGCCCCCCCTCCCTGTCGGTGAAAAACCGGCGAAATGCCCAAATTGGCCGGTACCACCGGACCAACCATAGGTAAAGCCCCCCCATCTCTTCATTTCTGCAACCTTTCAGCTACCCTACTCCTTTCACACTGCTTGTTTTCTCGGCATTCACACAGAGAACTTAAATCACCCATTTAATTCATTTTAAATGCATTTTAATTCTCAAATTCATCACCCCCTAAATCCTAATTTTTCCTATAAATACCCACTCCATTTTTCACCCCTCCTCACCAGAATTTCATTATCAAAACTATACAAAATTCTCAAGTCCTTTTGTGTACAAGTGGAGTTAGCGAAGGGCGACGTTCCGACGAACTTCCGAGGAGATTCCGGTGACGAAATGATACCCCAAAGCCTTCTTTAGGACCCCCCTCTCTCTCCTCTAGTTCAACAAACCAGTAAGTCCCCTCTTCCCTCTCTTCTTCTTCTATAAAAATATTCATTTCTAAAACCCGACGGAAGCGGAGTTAATCCGACTTCCGATTCGGTTTTTCTTCAAAACTCAACCTTTCTTAATCTAGACTATACCATACTCTCATATATTGTTTAACAAACATTAATAAATCTATTAAAACAAGTTTCACCTTAAAAGAATCATTTTTGTAATTTTTATCGCACTTTTACAGAAAATACCATATACTTTAGTTTCGACATAATAACTTATTTCCTTGCTATACCTTTAGATAGTTCACGAGGTAGTGACCTACCTCATCACAACACACATCTCTATCATAGCACGATAAATTTTGGGACAATAGAATACGGGAAAATATGACTTTACAAATAAATATCCTAAACTTACAAAACCGTTTTCTTTAAAAAGTGTATTAATCATTTCCATACAATTGCGCCTCTACAACCCACTTTTGGTGACCCTGTTCAGGATGGGGCAGATTATCGCACATCCTCGGGCTTAGTACAGTGAGATGCAGACCTCCGAAAGGAGCATTCGATTTCGATGGAATTTTTATACATTTTTCTTTAGAAAATGAGATTTCTACAAGAGAATAAATAAATTATTTTCATTAAATATATATATATATATTATCAAAATATCTATTTTAATTATATAAATATTCCAAGTTTTCTAAATCAAAGGAATCACTATTACATGAAAATACCATCAAAATACAACACAAGTACAATATTTCAAGAAAATACTATATACTATGAAACTAGGTTCTATTCATTAGAAATTTCACATTTATAAAATATACATCTATGAAAACCCAAAAGACGATAATTAAATGCTTGAGGTGTATTTTGAAGTTATGCCAAAATTATTTTTACATAAAACTCTCTCAAGTTATACTAAATTATAATAAGGACCCTAGTAAACATAGGTTTAAGCGGGACCAGTCTCTTGAGCCTCAGGGAGTCGGAGATATGGGTGCTTGCCTATTTAAGGTAGACAATTTAACAAACGGTGTTATCAACACGGTAATTGTCTTGGAAAAAGACACAAATCCTACCGTCCATATGCAGCAGTTACCGATAATATCAAAACAAACAGGATTTCAAGTTCTTTTCAAAGTGTATGACTCAAAACTGGGTCTCAATCTAATCAATCTGACTTGAATACGATTCAAGTATAAACTTACAATACAACATGAATCCATGAATCCGTCTATTCAATATATAACAATCTACTTGACTGAACCGAACCATGGATATACATCCATCTACATGATTCTCCAGTTACATCCATTTATTGATATCATGGTTTCGGCAAGTCATCCATACATATAACAATACAATACAATACATTACAATCAATACAATAAGACACTACGGGGTTTATAAAGGGGTAGACTAATACGGAATATGTTAAAGGTGGCACGAGGTGGCCACTTAATACGTAATTACATCAATGTCGTTGTTTCATGGTATTATCAACGGAGCCTTGTACTACGGGTTACCAAAGTCTCCGGTGTATATGGGACTCCTCTCGTATACACTAGCATCTTCCGTACCATGCTACAAACAACAACGTTAATAATATAATCAAACATTATAAGATATACTCTCTCTCTGTCTATTCTGTCTCTACCTATTCTTTGGGACTTACCGAGCGATTGTTCGCTGACGACATTCCTTCTCTTCTTTCTTTGGAATGTTGTCAGGTGGATCGGACCTTCTGGAGACAGAGCCCAGCAGCGAGGACTTGGATCAGATAGCCTTCAACCCAGAGCTCAAGTTTACTTGTATACATTTTCATTTTTGTTATGCCATTGTTTATGCATTGTTTTCATTCCATGTATTTACTTTCTAGATGTATTGTAAAAATAATGTTGAATAAATAAAGTTGTTGTTCATTTACATCTTGTCTCTTATGTAATTTACTTTATATTGCTTAGATACGCTTAGCGTGTTTACTTCTGAGTAAATACGTCGCGTGACCCGTCGTGTCCTCTGCCCGTACACTGGGAAGCGGGGCGTGACAAGAAACCCCAAAACACGAACTTAGATTTTTCTCAACATCAGTTTTTGACGATATGTGATGATCTAATAGAATTTACTATGACTCGAGAGCTCTAAAAACTAAGTTGCCAACATAGAGAGGTGTGTAGGCTAATAGGAATTTACCTTACAAACCCGAGACCCCAACTCCCTCAAGTGGTCGCAGATTTATTCCACCAGGCCATAAATTGTGGCCTGGTCTTGGTGCTTTTAGTTGGGTTTTGGACCATAACTCTGTTATCTGATATGTAGACCTACCCTATATGCAGAATCTCCTAATTTCACCTAAGGTAGAATCTAAGAGTGTTTTTCCATGTTGCTGATTTCGGGTTACGACTTTTTGAAAACTTGGTTTTGGTATTTGAGTTTGGACATAGTCGTTGGACGTTTATACGTCAACGCTGAGGGTTATTTAGTTGTTCTTGCATGAATGGGCTATAGGTTCTAACATATGTGCACTTCGCGTACCGTATTAGTTTTCGGTTTGGTTTTGATCTCGTTATGATGTGTATTGATTTGTAGGTACCTTTGCATGGACTCCTGAGATGACAAAGGAGAAAAAGACGTTCATCGACTCCGGCTAAAGCAAGGTTTAGCAGGTGAGTAAATCTATATCTACGGGGGAAGTCGGGTGGATGGCGTATAGCACCCTCGCAACCATAGTAATGAGAGAACCGATATGTAGAATATATTTGGAGAAAACTAAGCTTATGTACTTACGGATATAACCATAATGATAAGTACGAGATGATATGATGAGAAGAGAATATGATAAACGAGATGGCATGATGAAATGAGAATATTATGAAACAAGATGACTTGAATTGATATGTTTGATATAAGGACGCAATGCGATATATACACATATACTTATGCCAAGAATATGATATGAGCCTTATATATACATATATGAATATATGAGATAATAAGCTGTACGAGACCATAGATCCGTACCCTTGAGTGATGAGACGCACGATGGATTATACCGTACGCGATATGATATACCGGATGATTGATCTGCACCTTTGACTCGAGGATGATGTACGGTGATTATACTATTCATGTTTATGTTGTTTTATTCCTCGTGACATACGTACTACATTCCTAGCAATTACTTTTATATGGCTTCATCTGCTAGTACACATGCACTATTACCGATGATGCGCATGTTACATATACACATATTTGCCGGCTCACACACTCATCATCAGTAATTGTCATGCCACTTACACAGTAGAACTGTTATATCTCCGTACTGCTCTTAAACTGTAGAATTTATAATCATTGTTTAATGCTTAATATACGACATGCTTACATGATAACACTCGAAATACTTTATAGTACTGTTCTGTGCATTGCATTACTATACCTTTATAGTTACATGCATATGAGATGTTATTTTCATGAGATTTCTGGATTTGAGAACCGCTGATATATTTCAAAAGTCTTATGATTGTTTTAAAAACGCGGTTTCTCGTGATGTGATTTGTGGCGTCCACCATAAGTTTTCTCGGTTTTGAGCTATATGTATACCCGATTCGAGGAGTGAGGAGGCACCGTCTGCGGGTACATGGTGGACCCGGTATGGTACCCTATGGAAAGAAGATCGTATAAAGAGACGATGAGCCCGGCAGGGGAGCACTACCGACCAGTGATAGTTTGGGCTCGGAGGATATCCAGAGGATACCGACCGGAATCGTGAGATCAGATGGATATAAGAGCCGATCCGATGAGACGGCGCCCGAGATATGAGGATTTACGTATCGATGTTGGACACGGGTTTTATGATATTTTTGAGTTTTGATACTGGACACTCATGTTTCATGATGATTGATGTGTGTTGATGGACACATGTTGGATATACACATATATACATGCATATGATTCATATGACTTGATACTATATACTGATACTAGCACGATATCATTGTTGGACACACATGTATATACGGTCACCATGGATACCATAGTATTACCTTCATGTTACAGTATAACCTAGGGATCGTTATTCATTCGATTTCTACCTGCTGATATTTTCTACTCACGAGTTGGAAACTCACCCCCATTGTGCCACAGTTTTCTTGCAGGATCGACCGCTCGGATTAGTAGCGGTTCGCTAGCACATAGTTAGCTTTAGGGTGTTTTACATTGGTAGGTGGGATATACATTTGGATCGTGACCACCCTTATACCTATTTATTCCGTTGTATCTAGTTAAAAGCTCCATCAACCAGACTATATATATTTGGTAGACCTAGACACAGAATTGTATATTTCTTGAGACCTATAGCGAGATGGGTGTATTGTCTTTTATTTGAGCTGATGATGTCTTGGTCTGCATTACTTTCTCTTTCTGTGATTGATTCTTCGTCGTGAGGCGTCGTATATTCATTTTTGCGTGGTTGTGTTGTCAATTAGCGAAGAGCTAGCTCCCGCTTGGGGATGTCTATATTATTGCATGTATATGGTTTTGGATCAAAATATACAAGAGAGTTACTGCCCAAATTTTAAGGACGAAAATGTTTTCAAAGATAGTATACAAACATTGTATTTTTATATGATATTACTTGTACTCTTAAAAGAAAGCTTGGATTCCTTATGCCGATGTTTCAAAACTGCACCTCTACTATTTTCCGAAAAAGGTTTAAATTTCTGGGCTTTCGGCTTACTTGAATTACGGTACGGTCCTTTAGACCTCACGTGGTTCTCGTGCTGGTCACGTGCCAATTCCGGGTCGTGACACCTAGAGGCTTTCATTGTATAGGATGCTAGAGATATGTATGTACAGGACAATCTTGCTCGATATGATAGTATGCTATTTGGTTTGTCTTTATCTTAACATGTGATGTGTTTTACTTCTTATTTCATATCTCGTATACATGTTGATAAAGCCCGTAGGATCTTGCTTGACTACCAGCATTGTGATGGAAATCATACTTGTGGGAGCTGGGTAGTCGATAGGCACATCCTTAAAATGTCCCTAGTCGTGCGAGTATCGAGACTGGACATCGATATTCCAGAGTAGACTAGCGTGTACATATTTAGACCCTGACGAGGGGCGGTGGTTGGTCCCGCGGCCATTGGTGTGGTATACCTAAGATTGTATACAGGTGCTCACTGGGGTGAGTACACTGGACGGACTCGCCGAGAACTGGCTAGATTGTTTTATACCTAACGTCAGATAACATTTCTCTGGTGACATGAGCGCAGATAGTCTGTTGACCTGAGGTCGTTATTTGTCTCGTGTGAGTTTCCACTGTGCTTTGATTACTACCATACCACGGTTCTACTGAGTCATGCAAACAGGTTTTAGTTTGGTACAGTCCCGAGCCACATGGAGGTAGTGAGCGGTTGTTGGGGATTCGTCTCTCCCGGTATAGGGAGTCGATATCGCGCTGTATTCGGTTGGCCAACTCCATAAGTCCCTGGTCAGGGTAGATTGAGAATTACTGGTAGTTAGAGGAGTAGATTCTCGGATGGTCTTGAGTCACATCGGCACGACTTGTCAGGTTATTAGGGGTCTGACGTTTTCCACCCCCCTAGACCGGCATGCGATACTCTCAGACGAACAGACGGACTATATGGAGATTGTTACGGACATGCTCAGTAGTGGTTCGGATGAGTTTGCTTGTCGGCCTTCTTTTCGACAGGTACCTGGGTAGTCGTTATGTACAGTTAGTGCCACTGACGGACTTGTGGTTAAACCCACTACCAGCGTACTGTCGAGTCTTTAGAGTTTCACATAGAGGATTTCCCTGGTTCAGGCAAAACGATGTAGAGGCCGTATGGTTTTACATGCAGGGTTCCGATCATATATGTGTACTAGCTATACGGATGTTGTTCGGACAGATAATACTAGTGGGCTTAGGATTAAGCCGCATTCTAGTATTATATTATTGGATTATTATTATCTCTTGGTATTCATATTTTTTGCGGTACGAATACGGGTTTGTATATACGGTGAGGGCATTCTTGTAATTTTGCAAGAAGTGCTTCTAGAAGGGGACACCTCATTTTGCATATATCTATTTTTGGAAAATAGATAATGAGGTGGAGGAATGGAGATATTTGAGGCATGAGATGAAGCATAGCTAATTCTTTTGTTTATTCATTTGCTCTTATTATTCAAGCATGGTTACATTTTTCTATGGAAATATAATGCATGCTTGATTTTTTGGTAAAAGACTTGGCCATTATTTACTTTCTCATTCTTGACTTGCTCATTCATTCTACACTTTGCATTCTCTCTCCATTGCTCTCCTCCTTCTTCCTCAAACCCTAACCCTCACATGTGTTGTGAAACCTAGGGTTCTTTGAGATAAATTAGTCCAATTAACTCTCTACATTTTCTAAACTACCTAGATTAGTAAACTAGATAGTTTAGTTACCTGAGGTTAGAGCTTGAACCAAAGACTCTCGGGTGGATCATCTTCGACACGAAGAAGCCGACGACCAAGCTTGATCTGTACCATCTAAAAACTCAAGAAGAGGAGAAGAAGACCCGAAAGACTTGTATCTTAAAGGTATAAACCACTATCATAGTAGTTTAGAATCTTTATGAATTTAGTTTGTTAAGGTTTTTGAATGATCTTGGAAGTGTAACAACCGAGCCCAATGCTACTAATTTCAGTTACCGTATGAACGTAGTGTGGCACTTATTTCATTTATCTTGCTTAATTGTGACTTATTGTAATTTTACCCCGACAATTCATTTCTGCATATAACAATTTAAGGCATCTAAAATAAAATTAAAAATATTCGTCATGGCATGCTTGACTCCCCTAACCCTGTTGTAGCGTCCGTGCATCGTGTTCTCGTCCCGTTCAGTGAAACGGGCGAGTTTGGACGGCTACGCGCACGTACGTGTGTCCGTTTCGGGGGTATGCTTTTTGATTGTAAAATAGCTCATTTTAAATTTTGGATCCCGCCTAAAATTTTCTTATTTCAATTTCAAATTTTTGGACCCGACCCGGGCGCGATTTGAAAATATTTAATTTTGCGCCAAAATTCCAATTTCTAATATATCTTTAAACCGTCGTATATATATAAATTTAACCATATAATATTTCTAAATCTTTTATTTAATTTTTCTAACCCCACAAATCCTTTCTCCCAGCCAATCACATTTCTCGTAACTTCCGTGGGCTCCACCTTATCTCTCTCTCTCCCTCGCTTTCTCTCTCACTTTCTCTTTCCTCCCCAATTCTCTCTCTCTCTCTCTCCCCCCGTCTCTCTCTCTCTCTCCCTTATATATTTCTATCTTCCTCCTCCTTTTTCTTTCACAGAACGCGAACCCACCTCGCGTACCCTAGCCACCGTCTCCCTTCGCCGCCGTAGCCCAACGCCGACGCCCTCACCGCCGGCCTCCTCGCCTCCTCGCCTTCGTCATCTCCACTGCACCCTTCTTCCTCCTTCATCAACTCCCCGTGCACCCTGCACTAGCAACCGCGGCTACCTGCGCACCCCTGCACGCGTCTGCGCCGCCGGGAGTCGCCGCCGGTGACCTCGTCCCCGTATCCCCGATCTTCGTGCGCACCCAGTAAGCCTACCTCTCCCTCCTCTCCTTCTTTCCTTCTTCTTCCTTTTCTCGTTCTTTTCCCTGTTCTTGATTAGCCGATGGTTCCATGCAGGCAAGTCACCGGAGCTCCGTCGACATGGTCGGCAATCACAACCCCTCCAAGGACCATCGTGAGCAACCTCTTCTCAGATCCTCTTTTCCCTTCTTCTTTATTTTATTTTCTTTTCTTGTTGCATTCTTGATCGTTCGCTGTTTTGCATCTCGCCGGAATCCGGCCGTGCCGGCGACGTGTCCCGACGATCCAGCGAGGTACTCTGATCTGTGTGGTTCCACTGTTCGTCGTTTGGGTTCATTCCGTGAACCGTGCACCCGTCGCGAGTTTCCCCGCCGACGTTTAACGTTCCGTATTCCCGGTTCGCGACCCGTCGAGGCAAGTACCCCTTGCTACATGCTAAATAATATTCACTTACACATTGATGACACCCTAATCCTGTAGTTTTAACTTTAGTACGATCATTTCCCATTTTTCGTGTTCAATATTGTTATATATCATTTTATTTTTCAAACTTGGAACCTACCTTTTGCAATTACGGTATTGAACCTAATAACCACATTTACATGTTTTAATTACACTTTCACTAATGACGTAGCCTATGGCACTTTATCCATCGTTGTACTTTATTCGGACACTCGTGTACATTTAACCTGCATAAACTGTGATTTCATCCGTGGAACATATATATATATATATATATATATATATATATATATATATATATATATATAGATATATATATATATCATTGCATCCATAAAATTCTTAAACTGGTTAACATGATTTAACGACCCTAACTGTCATGTTGTATTCTTATAATGTTGATAACACCTCGGACACACAATTGATAACTGTGATGCTAATTAATCGATGCTTCTTTATTGTTTAATTCGTTGCTCAAATCTATGTTGTTGATGACCATGCTTGATTATGTAACTAAGTATGAGCACCCACATGCTATCTTTTACACCCTGACATGACTTGCTACACACATATTACTTGACCCGACATGGTACCGTACACTACTTGACTTGACCTGATGTACCATGGCTTGACCTGTTACCTGATCTTGTGTCTAATGCCAACAAACCTGACATGTAGTCCTCATGGACCGTTTCTGTTGTCTATCCAGACAAACCTGTTTACTTTATCCTGTGTTGGCATTAGTTCTTGATTACAGGATACCTGACTTGACGTACACATATAACTTGGGGGTATGGGGAAATCAAAGGTGAAATCTGACTTGTAACTCAACAGTTCGCTACTTGTTCTGATCAGTTTTAGAAGCCAGGCCAGCCTTGGAATGATGCTGCTGACATCATTCATCTGTACACATTCCTGTTTAGTGCCTAGCGGCATGTCTCGGTTTTAGCCCGAGAATCTGGGGCCGTGGTCCCGGGTATGCACGGGATACTATTCAGTTACATCGATGATTCACCAATTTGATTTCAAAGACTTTAGAACAGAAAACCTGATAGAACAGTTTAGTTTACCCACTGCACACTACCCTGCACTGCTCTGATTTATATTATTGTTACCCTTGCTTTATTCATGTTTATATTCGCATTGCCTGTTACCCTGTTTATTATATTATTACTTGATGACTTGACGCGCTGACGTCTGGGTTTTGCATGGCCCAGATTCTGTACCGCTGTCGCAGTCCGAGCAGGAGTACTTCAGCCGACAGGCTGAGCTGTGAGTGTCAGCAGTAGTTAGTTTTCTTTCCTGCATTTATTTCCTGATGTGAGCCCGCATTATGGGACATACATTCCAGTTTTTTTGTATTGGATCTTTCGCTTCCGCATTTTATTATTCTTGACTCATGCTATCTTGGATTATGGACATATTTTAGATAGTTTTATTTTGTTCTTGATATCTCTACAGCCGTAATGTGACTGTGGATGGATACTTCCTACCCACAGGTAGCATGGTTGGCTATGTTACGTGCCCACTTTAGCGTACTCTTGGAAGCGGGGCGTGACAGGAAGTTTAGTCGATGTTACTTGTATAAAAATTGTTTTTTCTTGTAAATTTCGCCTTTCCACAAACCATGTGAAGTGTGACATCGACTTACAGCTTTTATTGAACAAAATTAATTTATAACTCTTAGTCGGGTTGAAATACCCTTTCTATACATTGAACAAGTTTCATTTGTACATGGATTTCAGAGTCGTTACAGATGTGGTGCGCGTATGTGGATACGTACGGGAGTTCGATTATATGCGATAATCAGACGTTTACTAATACTAGTTTGTTTAGTAACAAACCGGATTGTTAAATCATGTGATGATTTAATAATAAATGTGTGTGTGTATTTCTAGTATTATACTCACTTTATATTTTTCTCGCATTCGTATTTGTATATGATACAAATACGGATTTATGTATATGATACATATTGATATGTGTGTGTGTGTGTGTATGATACATATTGATGTGTGTGTGTGTGTGTGTGTGTGTTTTATAAACATAATGAAGTAGACATTCTTTTTGTGATAAAGAAAAGAAAAGAAATGAGGTGGAAAGAAAGAGTGTAGAGAGGTATGGGCATTTTGAATTTAAAATTGGAAAATGGTTTTTTAAAGGATATGGTTGATAATTTTCAAAAGACTTAGCCATTCCATTTTTAAAGAAAAAAGAATATGTCTCCATCTTCTTCTTCTTCTTCTTCTTCCTCCTCTTCTTCATAATTTCCATAGCTTTCTTGAGTTTGCAATATTAGAAGTTAATGAGAGAAAAATGATTAGTGAGGCTACTACATCCCTAATCAAGTGGATTAACAAGCCACTTGATTAGTTTTCTTCGCTTAGTTGCTTGATAAAATGGAGATGAAGCTTGAGCTGGAATTTCCTCGATGCAGATCATCTTCGGTAAAAGATTGACATGCAAACTTTCTTGGGATGGCGTAGGAGCTTAGCATGAGTTCAAGTTCACCCATTGGAGTATATGTATATGTTTCAAAGGTTGTAGACATCTCACTTTGCTCTCTTGGTTTTTCTTGTATAGCAATTTAGTGCATGAAACAATCTATTGGATGTTTGTTGAGGCCAAACATGCTTAAAATTAAGATTTTATTATTCCGTCGCAGTCATAAATGTTGCAACCCTAGCCTCGACAAACCTACAATATCACCCACCAAAACTATTCTATTATCCCATAAAACACCCCTTCAACCATTTCCTCTGGTTTTTAAAACCAAACTTGGGTTAGCTTAATCCCACCCCCTACCCCAACAAAAAACATCCATGAACCAAACAAGCCGTATCCTAATTTTTTCTCTTCTAGTCATATAAACCCAAACAGTTCATCTCTTAATCTAGTGTTATAAACCTAACACTCACATCTCCATTCTCTTTTGATCTCTTGAACTCAACAATTTCATCATTACAATTTCTTTCTTGTGCAATTCCAACAACCCTATGCTCTTCATGGCCTCGTTAACTATCCATTATAATTTCATTCGTGTTCAATTCCAACAACCATATGCTTTTCATGGCCTCTTTAATTATCCCTCACTATATCTATTTTTTAATTCTACAATATCTGTACACAATCATTCAAACTCATCAACAAAGACCTTATGGATTTCTCCAAAATCCAACAAACAGTCGTGTTTTTCATCTTTCAATGAGTTTCTAAACCGAATTTTCATTTCGATGAAGATTTCTAGCCCAAATATTTTTTTAAACCCTAATTTTAGTTTTCATAAAGAATAAATCATTTACACACACACACACATATATATATGAAGAAGATTAACATTGTGGTTAATTCTTAACAGAATATTCCTTGTAGATACCTCAAAAGTAAGAGAGACACGTGAACAAATCAAAGGAATTGGGGTGATATACAGAAATATGAAGTTTCGGTGGTGATATTTAGAATTAGATAAGTTTCAGGGGTGATATATAAAAAAAAAACCTATTTGAAAAAGTGATGGATTTTGTATAAAAATAAGAAGAAGATGATAATGATGATTGATGAGAGAAGAGATAAGAAGAGAAGACAAAGAAGAATATGATGAAAAAGAAAAAATGAGAACAGGAAGATCGATAACAGTTTCTTGAAGAAAAAGAAGAAGATGAAGAAGAAGAAATGAGGGAGAAGAAAAGGGAGATCGATGAAATTGTATTTTAAGAATATCAGGATGGTTAATGGGGGTTTGGGGGTTATTATAACCTCCCTAAGGGAGATGGTAATTATGGATGAAAAACAAACGGAAATGGTTTTTTGTGGAACTTAAATGTTTGGAGGTTTTTTAAGTAAATACCGAAAATTGTTTTTTGTAAATATATAACAATTGATGGGCTCTTTTGTAAAAAACCCGTTTTAAAAATCTTTCTTATTATAATTTCTATGAATTTTTTGGGGGTGATATTTTCAAACCCTTATTTGATAAATCAACACCAAAACTTGTGTATAGACAAAATAACTGAAACTACATCAACCTTAATTCTCTCCCTTAAATCGCATCACATCTCCCGTCTTCCGTCTCCGACCCCTCACTCGCCATGTTATTACCCTCGAGCTCTCCTCCTCCGTCCCCTCCGTCCCCATCTCCTTCCTCTCCCACCTCCGCTTCCTCAGCCTCTCCAACAATCTCTGTCATCTCGTTCCGGCGTTCCTTGACCCTGGCGGATCTGCTGGCCAAGATCGGCAGCTTGTTTAAAGACGAGATCAGCACCGTCAAGTACCAGCTTCCCGACAAGGACCTCGACGCCTTCATCTTGACCTCGTTGCAGGAGCATCTCAGCAACTTGATGAAGGAGCTCGATCGTGTTGCCGACGAGCCGCGAGGCTGCAGATCTTCATACAAGATTACGAATTTTCATGATCTTGTTGGCGACGACCATCTTTGCGCTCGACACGGGGCAATGCTATATCGACGTAGTGAACGAGATCCGAATCGGGATCAAGAGGAAGGACAACATAAAAAGATAAAAATTAACTGCTGGTGTAGTTGGGGTTAATTTTGTCCACATATAAGTTTTGGTATGGATTTATCAGATAAAGATTCGGCAACATGGACACCATTTTTTCTTTCCAATCTAAAGGTTTAGACATCATTGAAAATTATACACACCTCTCAATAATTATTAATTTATATATATGTTACTTATAATTATATTCTATTTTATCTTTCTAGTGTCACATGACATCAACAAATGAGTCACAATATAACATAGAACACAAGGGGTTATTTCCGATCAACCAAAAAGAAAGAAACATTTCCCAATTCAAAACCCCATGGTCCTAGACCCTAGCCCCAATAATGGCGAACCCTAGCTTCCACCGCTTGCCCCAATCCAAATCCATCGACTCCCTCCGCTTCCTCTCCCCAATCTCCCCCTTCTCCCGCCTCGTCGCCGCCGCCGTATCCTCCCCCTCCGCCGCCCTCGAAATCCTAACTCTAACCCAAAACCCTAACCCTAACCTCACTCTCCAATCCTCACTGCCCTTACCTTCAAAGATCACCTCCCTCAAATCCTCCCCCATCTCCTCCTCCACCTCCTCCCTCATCCCCATCGCCTTCTCCACGTTCTCGGGCGCTGTTCACTTTGCATTCCTCGACTCAGTCGATGGTTCGGTCCATTCGGAGGTGGGAACGGGCCCGATCCATCGCGGGCCCGTGTCGGGGGTGGATTTGGGTGAGGGCGGGTGTGTGAGCGTGGGTTTGGATGGGTGTGTGAATGTGGTGGGGGTGGGAGAGGGGGGTACTGTGGAGGTAAAGGAGGTGGGGGATAGTAAGGGGTTGGTGGGGTATAGCGCCGTGAGGTGGGGGTCGAATGTGGAGTTTGCGACTGGAGGGTTGGGGTTTGGGGTGCAGTGGTGGGATGAGAGGAGGCCGGGAGGTGCGGTTTCGAAGCTTGATGGGAAATGGTGAGTGGGTATCCTCTTTTCTATGTTTCTTTTCTAATTCAATGGTAACAATGAATTGAACTCCGCCATTGTTGCACTTAAATGCGTCATTCTTTCACTGCTTGTCCTAAGCTATGGTTTAAGGTGGTTTGCATTAGGTGGTAGGCCATCAGCATAAAACATAGCCACATTCCTATGAAATAATAACAATGCATTGAAATTCAATTTGTCTCACAAATTTATCAATGTAATTACGAATGAACTTATGTATTCCGTTTTGTATAAATTTTTTAGTTTTACAGTTTTACTATATCTTGGATTTACTGTCTTATGGTACACACATAGGCGCGCGCACACACACACACACGATTAAATATAAATAGAACTTTCCATGTTTATCTCCATGCAACACATATAACCTCTCAGCTGGCAAAATCATCACGGACAACTTCTTGGTTAGTTTTAATTTGAACTAAAATGACACTTATATCTCGGTCCTGTGTGTGTGTGTCCATGTTAGGGTTCGAAATGTGTGAGGGTGGGCGTGTGGTTGTGGGTATGGATGGGTGTGTGAATGTGGTGGGGATTGGTGAGGGGGTATGGTGGAGTGTAAGAAAGACTTGGGGGATAGTAAGGATGGGGTAGCACGGTGAGGGTAGGGATTGAATGTGGAGATTGCGATTTGTGGTGTAGGGGTTGGGTTGAAGTTGTAGGATTTGAGGAATTTCAGGGGCGCGGTTTCAAATTTTGATGGGAAATGGTGAGTGTTTTAAAATGACATCTTGAATATCTGTTTGATATTTTATGTTAAACGAGTATAACTCAAACTTTCCAAAGGGGTTGCAATAGTTGTTATTTTGAATTCAATTCTTCCTGAATGGATGAATAGAATTATGAATGTTTGTTTTGTATAAAAATTTGTTTTAATTTCTCGAGAATGTATGATTTATATGGAAGTTTCACTATACGGTTAAGTTGTTTTAATTTTTCTAGGATATATGATCCATGGCACTTTTTTATATCTTGATTCAAAACCTACAAGGCTATTGCCGTAATTGGCTTATTAGCACATGACAAGTTAGTCTCTATCTGAGTTGAAATAGGAAATATCACTTATAAACCCTTGATCAGGTAACTCCACAGTGTACTGTCAGCTACTTTGAGCCACTTAGGGTATAATGGTCAAATGAGGTACAAATCATGTTATACGTAATAAAGCCTTTCTAACATGTGGAGGCATGTTCTCTAAGATGAACTCGTTAGTTGGTCAATGGAATCTTCAATGCTTCTTTGGTATGAACCTGAAGTTTTATGAAAGCACATTATCTCAGACCCCACAGCTCATAGTTTAAGACGATATATTGATGATGGATTCATCAGTAAATATTAACTACGTCGATAAGTACATTCTGATCCCTTGTTGATTTTTTTTACTTGCGACTTTTTGTAGCAACAAATAAATAGCAAAGCGATTGTGTTGATTGTTGCAAAGCGACCAACGAGTAATGGATTCTTGTTTTGTTTGATTCTTTAGTTTAATGTTCATAAAAGCGCAATATCTTAGATGCACATTCACTTATAATTAGGATTTGAAAATTGGTTATAATCGTCATTTATATAAACCTTTGCCAATTTTTTGGGAAAATTTGACTAACGGTTCTTGACCTAATGTCAGCCCTCTCTAAATTAGTGGCAAACTTGGCTCGAGAAAACTATGGCCGGAGAGTTTTACTGTTTTTCAGGAAAAAGCATTCCCATCTCTTGATATAATTGGCATTAACTTATTGTGTTTTCTTAAAGCTTATCTTGGTGTATGTTATATTATTAGAGGTGCAGAATTATATGCATAATTAAAGATATTCTAGGTTCCTTTTGATACCTTGACGATGAGTGGATGCTTTGTATTTGTATGATTTAATCTCGTGGGCTCCTTGTGATACCTTGTCTTTATGTCTTATTGCATAAAGATCCAAATCTTATCATGCACACACAACTATATTTGTTTCTTATGTGATGTCATTAAATTGAATGTCATAAAGATGCAAATTTTCATTAACTTATTGGTTATTACTTTTGTAGAGATTTCCAAAGTAATATTAGCCTTGGTGTTTGAGTGGGGTTGGATTGGGTTGTGGGAAGTCTCAGGTTCAAGTCTTATAATTAAAAAAAAGAAAGAAAAAGCACTAAAAACAATTGATGCGTGGCAGGATGTAATATGCTATAGGCATTTTGCGTTCAATAATGAGGAACAATGTGGTTTCTAGACCATAATATATGACACTTAGAAATTTGATGTTAGCTATGTTGCTTGGATTCTTTGTCAAGAAGACTTGTCATTATCAGAAATTTGGATAGTTACAAATTTATGGATACACGTGGGATCTTCATTTTGACACATTATAAAATATATATCAAGTCTAGATGCATCACGAATGTATTAATACTTAAGAAACTAATATGTAATAACATATGCAACAAGGGGCGGACCCAAGAATTCTGATTAGAGGGGGCATCATTGATGAAGTATATTGAATGCCAAACATGTCAAAAATTAGCTATAAAATTTTTTTAGTCTTAAATAGTAATTTTGAAAACTAGTTTTACATCTTAACTGCTGAAAATTCTTGTAAAGCTCAACTTTTAGATCTTATGATTTAATATGTTGAGAGAATGTGGTTTTTCTTAACATAATTCTATTTAATTTTTGGATAGAAGAAATAATTTAAATTAATTTTCAACTTTATTTTATGCTTATGAAACAATAAAAATGTTTATTTAGTACTTAGAATTATGAACCAAACATTCTAGCAAAATTGTGTTGAACTTTCATGTTTTCAACCGTTTGGCATTATGTATAAAAGAGAAAGAAAAGAATTATTCTTTAATAAGCATAATAACCTTATCTCATATTTTTAATGTTTTGGTCTAAAATGATAAAAAACAAAAAAAAAGAAAAAGTAAATGTGTACAAAGAGAATCGAACTTGGGTTCAATTTGCTTCCTAGATATATACACAGAGCTCCCAAACCAATGGAACAAACCATTCTAATGAAGTAAAGTTGAACATATTATTTACATATAGTATCTACTTGTTAACTTAACGACATTGGCAATTATATGTACATATATATAAGTTGTCGATCCAGAGGGGGCACGTGCCCTCTCTGGCTTCTATGTGGGTCTGCCCTTGTTTATAACAATAACTTACTATGTGTTAAAGATGTTAAGATTATAGTTTTGGTGTGTGAGAGAAGAGATAAGAAATGAATTGAATGGGTTAGAGATAGCTCTCTCTTCCCCAACCCTTTTTATCCAACACACTTTTACATACAATGCATAGCTATTCGAATGGTTCTTCTCAAGCTAAAGCATGCAAATCGTACTTGCCTAGCTTGGCACAAATGAAGTTCACTCGTGACCTTCCTAAAGACTTCGTTAATAGATCAACTAATTGATTAGCCGATATTACATAGTAAGTATCAATAGTCCCGTCTTCTAACTTCTTACAAATAAAGTGGCAGCCAAACTAAATATGCTCGGTCCTTTTTTGAAATATCGGATTTTAAGCAATATAGATGGTTTCTTAATTATCACAATATTGTCTCATGAAAGAAGTCCGAAGCGAAGCTCTCCAAGTAAGAAGCAGATGCATATTAACTCACATGTGTTATTACTTAGTAGTCATAGCCTATACTCAGATTTGGCAATATAACAAGATATGGTACTTTGCTTCTTGCTCTTTCAAGATATTAAGTTTCCTCCAATAAATACTGTGGTATAATCGAAAAGAGATCATGCCCAATCAATATCTATAAATCTTGTTACATAGGAGTGTTCATAATCTGAATATAATTATTCTTTGCATGAAGTGCTATTCAAATAATGAACAATTCTAACTGTAGCATCCTAATGCGCAATTCGGATCAACCATAAACTAGTTAACCACACTAACTGGATACACATTGTGGAGATAATTCAGTTAACTCACGAATCTCTAATATCTTCCTGGATTAGGCAACTGATCTCCTTGTTTAGGATGTAATTTGGCGTTAGATCTATAGGAGCCTTTATGGGCTTATGACCCAACATTCTGGATTTAGATAGAATGTCAAGTACATACTTTCTCTGAGAAATATAAATGCCCTTCTTAGACTGAGCAATCTTTAATGTGAAACCTTGTTTGAAGATAACGCTTCATGTCACTATTGCCAACATTATCATCACATGTAATAACAATGTCATCAACATAAACTACTAGTCTAATCCTCCCAATATGTCATCAATAAAAAACAGAGTGGCCATTGCTGCAAATGATGAAGGCCACATGTGATCACGACCTAAATGCATCTTTCAAACCATGCACGAGAAGACTGCTTCAAGTGATATAATAACTTTTTCAATCGACAAACCATTACAGACTCCACCTGAGCAACAAGCTCAGGTGGTTGCTCCATATATACCTCCTTTATCAAGTTGCCATGAAGAAAGACAGTCTTGACATCAAGCAAGCTGATACAAAGACTAATTGTGAGTGGCTGCAAGAAACATGAGGAGCCGAACAAAAGTCATTTTCTTAGCAAGAGAAAATGTCTCTTGCTGGTTGATGCCTTAAAGTCTGAGAATACCCTTTAACCACCAATCAAACTTTGAGACGTGCAAGAGAACCGTTTGGGTTAAGCTTGACACTTCACACTAGTATACACCTATCAACTCTCAACTGCTCTCTTTGATAATGATTTTGAGAGGGTGAGAAGCAACTGCTATAAAACCATGATATAAATTAGACAAATGTGCAAAAGTAACAAAATGCGCAAGCGGATAAGACATGAAGAAACTACGAGTGCCTTTTCTCAACACAATGGGAATTTCAAGATCATAATGCTCAGGGTCATACCGAGTGTCCTGAGATGAAGAGATGATTGGTGCAGGTGGATTTGAAATTGAAGGATGTGGTTGCTGACGAGTGTATACTCTTATAACTGCATCACTCTTAAAAATAGTCTAAAGAAGATCATATCATCTAGGAATCTTTTGAAGTGGACCTTATGAGGGATGTGTCTACAATAGGAGAAGATAGAACATGAGTAACTTTTCAAAAGTAACTACTAGAGTCTCTTGATAAGGAAGACTCGGGAGTGATCCGAAGTTAACAATATCTAATGGAAATCATCATTAAAAAAATGAAACATTGTGACACTTGAAATGATAAGGGGCAGGCTCATGAAAGGTGATATTTGCTGAAATGAACTCTTGTCTCAACTTAGATTTGTAACAATAATACCCTCTTTGGGTATGCGAATATCCAAAGAAGATTCATCTAATATACTTAGGATCCAATTTAGATATATCTAAAACGATCATGAACAAAGCAAAAACATCAAAACTCAAAGAGGTAAAGAAAAATAAAGTATTGTCGGAAACAATAAAGCATGTGGAGTCTAATCATCGAAAAGGAGTATGAATACTATTAATCAAATGGTTAGCTGTGAGGACCTCATCTTCTTACTAATTGTTAAGAACTTGCATCAATAATGTGTGACTAATCTCTGACATAGTTAATATCTTACGATATACCATACGATATGAAAGGTTTTTGATACATATCGGCATTCTGTATCAGAAAATCTATCGTATCTTACGATATACAGTATATATCGTACGATATGATACGTTCTGATATGATATATGATATGAATGATACAATATTTAAATGCCCCATTTGTTATTGGTTCAGACCTTGATCTTCTAGGTCGGCTATAAAGACATAAAAATATAAATATATCATCTCTAAAGTTACAATTAATCCGATGCTCAAAACGCAAGATTTTAGAAACTCTCATCTCGTCCTCGTGTGCACTCACAAAGAAAAAATATGCTAGAAATTAAAACTAAGACTCAATGTCTTGGTTTATATCAAGTAAAACTTGCAACTAGAAACAAGACAAAAGAAAACTGAACAGAACGAGACATATCATCTGATTTGTTTATCAGATTAGGAATCCAATGATGGATTACGGAGAAAGATCTTTACTTACCGGAAGACACTATTTGGATGGATGTTCATGAATACTTTGAAGTTGACGGAGGACCGAGCGGTATGAAAAGAAGAAATGAGGTATAATGATATTATATTTACTAGTTAATTTTGTTAAAAAAAATTAAAATTCTTAGTATTTTTTAAACCAATTTTTTATAGGGCCTCAAAATTTTGAATGCTATTCCAAAAAAAAACCTGTAAAGAAAAAAAGAAAATAGTGGGAATGAAGGAAGAAGATGAGTTCGTAGAATACAAAAGCAAAGATGAAGATGAGAATATCCTCATCGCATGATAGGCGATGAATTGATATGAGACTATTGGTTAATTAGTAGTTTGTTTTGTTATTTTTTAGAAGTTTTTAGTTTATGATGTGTGAATTTAATTAGAAAATGTTGCTACTTGTGAAACTTATGCCTATATCATGTGGTTTGCACCTTTCGACTGTAGTATCCTTTTGCTTAATTATCTAATTAACTTATGAGTTATGATTGTTCACATGACTTATATTGTTTCATGTATTTTTCTATTTGAACTTTACATATATTGTGTCGGTTACGTGACCATGGATATACTACTTTTTAGAATTCTTTTAATATACTGTTCTATGTTACTAATTTAATCATATAATTGTTAAAAATATAGTTATATGCCTATTTACATAGTCATTACATAAGTGATTGTCATATCTTACGATATACGATACGATACAGAAGCAAAAACGATATACGATTCATATCATGATTTGACAATTTTGATCTTTAAAAGATGCTTATTCTTTCATTCTGCTATCTCATTTTGTTGTGTGGAAGAACAAGAAGATTGATGAATATTGAAAGAAAGAACTGAAGTACTCTTTAGCATTATCGCGACGAAAAGAATGAATGAAAACCCTAAACTGATCTTTAATTTCTGAACATAAGTCTTGAAACATAGACAATACTTCAGTCGGGATTTTATCAAATATAACCAAGTCGTTTTGCAGTAATCATCAATAAATGTAACAAAGTACCTAAAACCACATTGAGATATAGTCGATCATGGGCCTTAAACATCATAGTGAACTAGATCAAATGGTTACTCTTTGTTGGTTAAAGATGGATAACTCAAACAACGATGTTTATCCATCTTACAAGTTTCACACTCCAATGTAGAAAAATAATAAAAAAGAAGGAACGAGTTTTTTAAGATATGAAGAGAAGGATGTCCCAAACGACTATGAATATTTAATGATGAAGTGTAGTATGCTACTGGAGGCATAGAGCATGCCACCGAAGAAATTTGTCTATAATAAAGACCTCCAGATTCATGACCAGTAGCAATAATTCTTCATGAATCAAGATGCCTCATGATACAACCAGTAGAAGAGAATGTGATCGAGCACTCCATTGAATAAATAATTTTGTTGACCGACAAAGGTTAAAAGGAAAATATGGCATGTAAAAGACGACATTAGAGAAAGAGTCAGCGTAAGAGCAATACCAACACTCGCTACAACAAAAGTAGGTTCATCTGCTAAAGTCACCGGAGCACATGAAGTCATGGGATAGAATGAAGAAAGGATCCATATCTGCTCTGTTATATAATCTATCACACTAGAGTCAGTAACCTTAGGCCATGGAGTAGATGTAGAAGTTAAAAATAATGTGGCCAAAGACAAAAAATGAAAGGTGTACGTATATTGGAAGCAATTGTAATCGAAATACATATCTCAATATCTATACAAGAACAATCAACCAATGCACTACAATCCGTAACTAACCAATCTAGCAACTGAAGAAGGCAACTATACCCTGATTGATTCACCAAGGGAATCCGATCTCAGTCAACAAGTAAAAGATCTTTCAAAATCTACTTAAATTCATAACTAACAAACCGATAGATTCCCCAAGATTCGATTAAGAAGTGTGATTCAAGCTATAACACAACCAATAACTAACGATCTAAGATCAATTTTTTAAAGTTCGATGAATAAAATCAATGATAAAAGATCTGCTAAAAGGATCTAGTGGTCTATCTCTCAAGATTAATCACAACAAAGAATACAAAAGGTATTCCAACTCGACTAGAAATCAATAAATAAAAGTACGATAGATCTACCAAGATTTACTTCCAACCACATGCGATTGATCTCTCAAGATCCAATCGCAAATACTAAAACAATTGAATCTGATCATGACAACACATCAATACAATGTCGTCTACGATCTCCGATAGGTTAATCGCTTTGAAAGTGCCGTCCATTGATAAATAGAAGAAATTCATAATTGTGAGTCATGACATCCTTTTCAATTGAATTGGCACGATGCCTTAATGCAACAGAGAAGAGGGCTAAATCAAGCCAAGACCCATCAATAAGGTTGCACAGACACGATACCATGCGACACGGCGATACAACAATACACCAAGATATAGGATACGAGAACACGTATATATATAATATAATATACAACAAATGAGCCTTTATCCTAAGCATATGGGGGAGGCTACATAAACCAACATGAGAATCGTGCTTGGTCGATCACATGAATCCGCTGCTTCCATTCACCCTTATCGAACAATATACTTTCATTAAGGCCTTTGGCATCCATATATTTTTGTGTCATCTTCATCCATATTTTTTTTGGTCTTCCTTCCGTCTTTTTGACTTGGCTTAAATTGAGAATATCTATTCGTCGAACCGGTATTTCCGTAGGTCTGCGTCGCATATGACCAAACAATCTTAAGCTATTTTCTCGCATCTTTTTCTTTACAGGTGCTACATATGATACTATAACATTACAAGATGCTGAGCAAAAAATTAGCATTTCAACATTTTTTATTGTATTTGTCAAAATTCAGTAAAGAACTAAGTTATTTCAACAATTTCCGCAATTTCCAAAAAAAATGATTTCAACAATTTTTAAACTGTATTTGACATATTTCAGCAATAACCATACAACAAACTGCTATACCTTAACATAATTTCAGTAAAAGCATCTCATTTCAGCATTTTCTAACAATTAGCAAAACCCTTATAGATTTCATCATAGAAATTATATTAAGCGCTAAAACTAAAATGTGTTCGGTACATGTCCAAATCTAAAACCGTCTCATTTCAAAACGGGACACGAATTCTGTATTGGACACTTGTCGTGCATGTGTCGAGCATGAATCCATGTCCGATACGGACACGACAGCCAAAAGACGCGTCCGTATAACCAAGCCCATCAACAAAGGCCGATGAACTATAAAAGCAAGATATAAGGCTTTATGTTAGAAGCATGTCTTTAGACAAATTATCGAATATTTAGTGGGTGGTAACTATTTTTAGCACATCTGAACTAAATGCCGAAATAAGGCTCAAGTAGCTTCGACGAACTCAGGCGAGCGAGAGGTTTAGGCTTTTGCTTCGGCGAGGCTCAAGAAAGATTGAGACATGATCAATGTTTTAAAAAGCGGCCGCTTAAACATTTAAGTGCTTAAGCGGTTGAGCGGCCTTCGCCACTCCGCTTTTTACTGGTTAAGCAAGATGATGTTCTCATCCTATAAATTGAGTAACAATATAATATTTGTTATTGATTTGGTTGCATTTAAAGGATTATGGGATTGATTTCAATACTTACAACATCACACTATTTAAAATTTGATGTTAACATACTTATAAAGTTCTATATGGAGTAACTATGTAGCACATTTGGTGTGATATTAACATTTAAGTTAACCCTAGATCCCTCAATTCTTTTTATGTTTTCTTCCTATCTGGCCAAGATTTCAAATTGGAATTTTAGGGACTTCGACTTAGAGGCTTCAACTTAGAGTAGGGCATTTCGACTTTAACAAATATGCTTCGACGATAAACATCCTAGCATGTTAGGTTTTCAGTTTGGAGATTTTAACTTTAAGATCGGAGGAGATTAGATTATGGTTTTTAAACAAGTGATTGAGTATCTATGGTTGTCAGGTGTTTTTATTTCAAAGGTAGGATTTTGAGCAGCTTCGGTTTCGACTTTAGAGCTTCAAATAACTTCGATTTCAAGTTTACGATTATGTCTTCAAGCAATATCGATTCCAACTTTAAAACTCGAATAAAGAAGGGTTCGGGTATTAAAAGTTAGTAATATACCATATTAGAATCAATTTTAACAAACAATTGCCAAAAAATATTAAATTAAACCAAAATCGGACATTTCTTATTTCTGAGCACCGCTTAAGCGTTTAAGCGGCCAGGCACTCTGGTTGCTCCGCTTTTTTCTCCCGCTTTTAGAACATTAGGCATGGTCGAATCTGACAATGAAGGATGAGGATCACATGTTCCATTGGTATATTTGAATAAAAATTATAGCTGTCAGGATTAGGGTTTTGGTACGACAGAGAAGAGATAACAGATAGTTTCGGGGGGAATAGAATGGATTAGAGATTGGTTCTCTCCATTCCTTTTTATATTAAGTCAAAATTAAGTAATAATTACATCATTGCCCCTTTCATCTACGCACTCTACATATAATGCATAGCTATTCTAGTACTATTTAATAGTTATCTTTTGTTTATACTTGCTAAATATTAAAATGATATCCTTTTGTTATTATATAATGCTAGTATTTTGCACGTGCAATGCACATACTTTCTATTTCAAGTGTGAATGAAAAATGCAAGTATATGTATTATACCATCATATTCTTCATGGAAAATTTCTATTATAAGGAGGAAGATAATGATAATATTTGGTAAAAAAATATTAGCATATACATGTGCAATCAATTTTAACATTTTCTTATTCTAGATTGCAAGTTGCAACACGTCTAAGACAAAACTTCATTGGTATATCAATTCCATGTAAAACTCACACAGATAGAACTTATAGTGAACAATTGCAGTTTAATCTATTTTAAGTCATGTATATATAGGTATACACTTTTATAAGAAGATCCAAATCTAATTAAGATTCGTTAACTATTTCTCAAATCTATATCATATTGCTAATTTGGTTTTGATACAATACCATCCAACCATCACATAAGATTTAAGAAAATAAAAATAATGTAACTTGGAAAGATTTGATAAAGAATGATTGGTGAAATATAAGCCAATGTTGCACATTTCATGTTGCATAAAATTTGAAAGAAAATTGAAAAAATATAGCAGACGAAAGTTCTTAATTAACTGAATTGGAGTTGAGATTTGTCAAAACTGAAGTCTTGAACGACTCTTATTGATGTCCATGATACAAAAGACGCTGGAGTTCATACTAAAAATTTGAGCATTGCCGGAGAATTTGAATGAAATCGGATTTGATCTAGCTAATTTGAACAACGTTAGAGTTTATGCCAAAGATTCGAACATGCTGGATGACGCATTGAAGTTGGATTAATGACAAATTTTAAATGTATATATGTATAACATACATGTTATAAATGCTTATGTTAAACGAGAATTATAATAAATTTGAGGATAAAAATTCAAACATAAATCGTTCAACATGAATAAGGTTGTATGGACACGGATACAGGGATACAGATACGACACAATACGATGGTAAAATCCCAAAATATAGGATACGGGGACACGGTTATATATATAATCTTATAATAAGATATCAAACTTTTATGACAATATTAAATAAGGAAAAATTAACAAGTTTAACATGCCATACACTAATAGCATACTAAAAATGTGTTTATAAGCATATGACACATAGAAGACATACTATTTGTATATGACATATATGTAACACGTCCGATACGTGTCGTGCAAGTATCTTGCAAGTGTCGGTATTCGATATGTGTCGGATACGGATACGTCAACCCGTTTGAAGTGTCCGTGCAATCTAGAACATGAAGCAAAGATCATAATAAATTTGAAAATTGAATCAATCAAAAAAACCATATATATAAGAACATTCTTTTAAATTCTCATCTTTTTCCTACTTTTGATCACTCATTTATTTGAGAACCTTATACCAAATGGTTTTCAAATGAATATAAAACTCATTTTTGGATTTTATAAATCATTGGCTTCCAACGTTCAATCTCAATGTTTAGAGGAAGTTTGGCCTCATGATAGTTGTACTTTTTTCTTGCATTTTTTTCTTTCTGAGAAAATTTTACAGGATCTATTCCTATTTAGTGGTGGAAGGTGGTTCCCTTAAGAAACTGCCACCCACATCGATCCCACGTGACCATTTCCTCATCTTTGTCGTGTAACGGTGACGAGTTGTTTCTCACTGCTCACATTTTGTAGATACCTTTGAGTGGGGCCCAACAAATACACTCCTCCATCCAAAACCTCACATTTGACGTGGATACGTAAAATTGTAGAATCGCTTAAATACTGATCCGTCCAACAAGTGGCCATCAATTTAAATACCCTTTACCTTTTGCATTAAAATAGCATAGATATTTAAACTATTGAAAATAAAACCTAATATACCGCAAAGAATCATGTCTTACATTTATGAAAAATTACCAAATGACGAATCCAACATGTTTGTGCTACTTAAGATGCTCGCTTAATACTTTGATCTCAAACTTGTCTACGTGATTTTATTGACAAGTAAGCCTAGCCATCATTTATGTCTTGCAACAATAAGGATAATTTATGATAGAACACATTCTCATTAAATTAACGTGGAAGGGCCAATGTATTGAGAACTCACCATCGTTTTCAAATTATGAACGGCTAAATTGCATGTAAATACCCAAGTTTTCACCGTCTTGACAGATAAATAAAGTTTCTATGAGTTGCACATAAATTCCTATTTTTGACAAGCATTTTTATGAATAACGAAAGTAATGGCAATGGCAAAATAACCGTTATACCACCTTTATATATCACATATAGGCAGTTAAGTGCAAACGGAGTAAAAAGTTGGGTATTTATCTGCTAATCATAGAAACTTAAGGTATTTGTCAGTTAAAACGGTAAAAGTTTGGGTATTTACGTGCAATTTAGCCATTATCAACTACCCTCTTCTTCGAAATTTCACCCTTTTGGTAATTGCAAAAGAAGGGGTTTACCCGAACAATTTGAAGATTAGTTTGATCTATAAAAGCAGCCACACAGTTAAACTTATGCAATCAGTGTGCCGAGCGCAACCCTCCAAAACTATAAATAATATATCAGAAGTTTAAAGCAACATGAATGATATATTAAGCTATATTGCAATTATGTCAGATGTTGGAAACAATGTAAGTTTCAGACTTGAAGGTGCCCCTTTAGTATGAAATTGAGTGATGAATGAATTCTATTGGCTTGCAAAGAATTAAATTATAGGAAAGATGAGTGAATTTTTATTGTCGTGTAACGGTGAAGCTTCTCTTACTGCAAGTTCATATCAAAACATCTATGTTGCAATTTTGGCAAATAAACAAGGGATCACTTGTTTGGAACTTTGGACGATCCTAAGATTTCTTTTGTTTTGTCGAGAATCTTCAGCATGACTATCTATATTAACATGGTTTGGGTGATGCCTTTCTTTTACAGTGTTTTAAAAGGCAGCCGTCCGCCTATACACGTAGAAGAGTCACACCGCACCGCATTACACCACTTAGTGTGAAATTATGCTTACGCTTGTATTCTTATGGGTGCTCTCTTTATTTGTTAATCGGAGTGTAATATATAATAAATTGGAGTTGTTTTATCACTTTTAAATGCCGAAGGCCACCATGAGGGCTTTCCACTGCTAATTTTGAGAGCCGCCACCGATGTTGAGGGCCATGAGGGCTAACCGTCGTCGGCTTCAAAGTTCTCCAAGTTGAACTTGAACCAAGATCTCAAGTTCAATCTCCACTTGAAAATTCGATCTTTAACTTCGAACTCTCCAAGTTTTATTCACGCCAATACCACCTTCGAGCTTCGACTACTCTTTCGAGCCTTTGATGACAATGGTTTTTATTTTGCCTTACCTTTTTTTGCTTTTGATGACAATAGTTTTCATTTTTTCCTTTATTTTTTTTTTGCTTTTTTGGATTTAAAATTGGAGAGATTTAGCTTTTAGACCATTAATTAATTAATTAATTTTTTTTGGATCTTTAAAAATTTGGCGGAATTTATTTCATTGCCAGCTTGCATTTAATTATTAACACCTTTGATAATGCTTATTTAGCCCGCTTCTACAAACGAAAAAGAAACCAAAGTAGTTAACTATCAAATTAGAATTAATGTTTAACAAATAAGCATAAGAAAATAACAATATTAACTCAAAATACACAAATTGATGTCAATGCGGCATGGGCAGGAGCCTATGCGTCCAGGCCCTTTGGCCGCTCCACATTTTTTTGCTGCTTTTTAATCAACTGCTCTTTCATGACTTGCCATTTCTGATTTCGTAAGAATACTTTTTCTTCCTCTAGTCTGAAGCTTGTTATATTCTATATATCCCTGCTGTTAGTGAAAAGATAATATTATAATTAAAAAAACTTTATTATATTCCTCTCTTTCCAATATAATGTTTAAGATCTCTGCTGGCATGAAATCAATGTTCTTAATGGGGTTGCTGCTGCAGGGCTCGAGGGAATATGACAGGCATGTTGCATTCAATTGACATCCATCCTTCACGGAAACATATTTGTGTGGTATGTCTGCATTTCTATTAATGTTTAATGTCCGTTCCCTTTGTCGTTGTACCGAAAACCATGCTACTTCCATATATTCCCCAATTATTTGCTTAAAGCATTAAACGAACAATATACTTGGAGCTTTGTTCAGTAGCTCACATATAGGTTGATATGTGCGTTATTCACATAATATAACTCTACTATGTTATTTAGTAACTTTTAAAAGACTTTTTGTTAATTTAACTATAAATTTAATGCCTGCTTATTTGGATTACGCACAGGATAGATATGTGCCCTCAGCAAAATTTATACACCATGACTCCATGACAATTGATCCATATTGATCTGGCCATTGAGAAAATTTCTGCCATCGCTCAATTCTCTAGCAATTAGTTAATATGCTGAAAACTTAAGCATAAAAAACTAAGAAAATTTGTGACGCAAAGATGCTCTTGCACATGTACAATTCTTTAATATTTGTTTACTTTAGTTAACCAACTGCCCCAATTGCTTACTTTCACATTTTACTTATGATTTCTGGGGTGGACATAGTATATTGATTTAGTTCTAAAGCGCCACTCTTGTTAAAATTAAGTTTCAGGAAAAATAGTTAGATGTTATCGCTGATACCGCTGTCTTATTTAGCCTTATTTGAGTATTAAAACTTATTTATTATTATACTGATCCTTATAGTTATTTCATTATCTATTTTGGGGACTTTATTCCCTCTCTAGTTATATGGCACTAATACAGATTTTTTTTGGTATCAATAAAATCAGCAAGTTGTCACCCTTTTACAACTCCTTCCCGATAGTTCTAGTAACTGAAGACCTTATATTGGAGAAACTTTGTGATTCAATCTCTTTTATTCATTCTGTGTGAATCCATGAAGGTTGGAGGCTCTTGTGGCACAATATTTGCTTGGGACCTTCGATGGCAACAGCAGCCAATCATTCTATCTGGGGCTAGTCTGGGCAGCACAAGCCAATCTCCTTCGGAGAGTGAGGTATGGGAAATCCAATATGATAGCCATGCTCTATCTTCAAGTGTTGCCTCGGCGCCATCAACAAAAATATTACCTGTTATGATGTGCTCCGAAGATGGGATCCTTGCGGTATTGGAACAAGGTAAGTGGATACATCATATCATGTGCCTTGTAAGCCATAATTAGTGGTCGCAATTTTATTTAAAAGAAAACAGGGCCTACAGTGTGAGAGGGTGCTTGCAGCCTACAGTGTTGCTAATGTAGATCACATCGTGTGTTTCTTATTATTAATTTGGTATGACATCAGGGGCGGACCGAAAGCCTGAGGTGAGGGGCCACATGCCTCCTCTGAAGTTTTGAAACAAAAGTAAACTAATATAGGGTGCAATTGAGTGTTCGAATTTGTGGATTTATGTTATATAAATTTATTTCATTAATGTATCACAAAAATTGTCTAGCTCAAGTGATAGTTTTGTTTGATTTCTAGCAATAGGTTGATGGTTTAAATCACATTACCCTCGCAATTAACTTTTCATCCTTTTATCTAAATGGATATGGATTAGAAGCAAGGTTCAAGAACTCGGTTTCGGTCATTCATAATTCTATTAGTTTCGCTGGGTTTCGGCTAGTTTCGCTAATTTCGGTTCGGGTTTCGTTTCGACGGTAATACAACTTACATAAGTGCAGACATATTAAATACATAAATTTATGGTTCTATATTACAAGATAATGATTCTAGTGTTTAAAAATCCATCTATGATCAAAATATATTGAAAAGTGTACTTAGATATGTATTAATATAGGGTTTGGGTTCATCTTTTTGCGGTTTTCTAACAATGAAGGCCTACAATGATTACACTGACAGTAAAAATAGTATAAAACATAAGTTTTTAAAGATTTTAGCTGAAATGATATTGTATCGTTGGTTTCGTATCGGTTTCGGGTTTTGTATCGGTCTCCACCGAAACCGACACGAAACCACCACGTATCGGTGGTTTCGGCCGAAACCTCGAACCTTGATTAGGAGTGTTCACGGGGTCAGATTGAACCCGTACCCGCCCACATCCATCTGCTAATCAATTGGTAAAGGATTGGTCCAAACCTGCCCGATTTGGTGTTGGGCGGGTTTGGGAGAACATTTAAAATTGCAAGCAGGTTTTAATTGGTTTAATCCCTCCCTCACCCCCCCCCCCCCACGAAAAAAGACAATTGGTCCGCACGCATGCATCTGTAATCCGTAAACATTTTATTTATCTGTTAATCAATTTTGCAATTTGGTTATAAACAATTCAATCATAAGTAAATCAATTAGATGTTTGATGTTTGGAATCAGCAATAAATTAGTGTTTAGGAATTTAGGACTTTTCAATGTAATTCTGTTCATTGTTCATTTTTAACTTTAGTTGTGTGTTGTTGCTTCCTTTTTAATTTTTAATTGTGTTTACATTATTGCATATTCCTACTGTGTCATTTATGAAATGTTACAAAAATATGCATTTTGTTATGCAAATTTATTTTCAAGATCCTTTCCGAATAAAAAAAACTAATCTCAACCTGCTTTCTACCTTGCCCCTTATCAAAAATTCCAACCCACACCCGAAAATCTTCCAAAGCTGTCATGTCTGGATATAAGTATAGATACCTATTGAAGTGGGTGGGTATATAATAGTTGCAAACCTGCCTGGTAAAGCGGGCTTGGGTACAAGAGTTCTTTAAACCCTGCCAACCTGATGAGTGCATATCTCTAGAATGGATAACATATTCTGTAAACGATAAAACGTTAGTGTAGATTTATGTATTTATTTTTGAACTGAAACTCGCTCTATAGATTCAAATTTGTTTTCACAAAAAGAAAATCTAGATTGTGTATATGATATGGTCCAAGTTATAGTTCTTAAACATACTATTGTACTTCGTTATTAACATAATTAACATAATTAACTCTTTTGGTCCAAGGTCCAAGGTCCAAGGTCCAAGGCATAGTTCTAGATTGTGTATATGATATGGTCGAAGGTCTTGGCCTCATTTAAACAATTTAATCTTTTGCTCTATAATTAACATAATTAAAATTTTATTGTCTAGTCGACAAATTATAACAATGATATTTATATATCTGCAATTGGACTTTTCAATTGAATTTTGTTATCTCTTGTGTACCCCTTGTGACCAAATTTCATGCGTCCCCTTGTACTCATACACCTATTAAATACATGCTTCACTTAAGGTCATTACTCAATGGGTGTTGCCACATTGATGCCATTGTATGTAGCTCCTACAGTGACATTGTAGCCAATTATCATGAAGCTAAAATTTGTGTATTTTCTATATTTCACTAAATATGATCTGACATGCGAGGACTACATGTTCTTGATATCACAGGTAAAGAACCGATCGTGCTATTAGAAGAACCTTGTGCAATCAATTGTTTTGAAATTGATCCTCAAAATCCATCTGTAAGTTAAAATACAGTGGAGACGTATTGCAAAACCACATTGAATTTTTCCTATCCAGAAATTCACTAACATTTTTTTATTATTGCATTGTGGACTAATAATTGATAAATGCAATCTTCAACAGGATGTGATATGTGCTCTGGAATGGGAAAGCATAGGGATACTCAGGAGACCGAGAATTGCGATGTACTGAATCTTAAGATTAGTTCCTCAGATTATTTTTACTTAAAATGGAATCAAGTAGAAAATTTTTGTTTCTTCTTGTTATAGACTTGAAAGGTAAGTTCATTATATCAAATATTATACGAAGTTGGAATTGCCACTAAAAGAAGATCCTTGTACTCTTGAGTCCTCGCATTTGTCTTTTGGGTAAGAAGTGAGGTATCTGTTCAGGATTAAAACTATATGCAATGAGTTCATCTGTATTTGTTTTCTTGGAACTATGAGATGCTTTTGGGGCCATGCTTGTGTCAGATTCAGCCTGAATAATATGCTGATGACTTAGTTAAACTTAACATAGTTTAGCTTTATTAGTAATGTTTCTCATCGAATAGTATTGCTTATGTAATATTTCAATTTCTGTTGCTATGGACATTTCTTTGAAGTATGTATTGGACCTTAATTGTAGAGCTAATGCTTTTCGTGTTTAGCTATGTGCTGTAAGTTTGTAACCATGGGGACCAAGAGGAAGCAGAAGTCTTTTACGCTCCATCATGAGCTTATTCCTGCAATGATGTGGGGCGCTGTGTAGGCATCATGTGAAGCCCCTAGCGAATGGGGTTAAAACAGGAGGGCCTGGGCCTTGCTGATGCAATTGGGGCATGTCTTCCACTCACTGGGCATGTCCCCCACTCACTGGGATGGGACTACACAAGGGCCTGTTTGCAGACCCTTATTTTCACTATTTTAATTACAAAGTAATATTTCATTACACATGTTAATGTAGTAAGGGGCTGCTTGATTAGGTGTACTTGGAGTCTCATGCGATTCTATTTACACAAAAATATAAAGGCAAGTGTTTGGTTCTAAGTATGTAGTTGGAGCAACTACATACAGTTGAAACAGTAAATGGAGTTAAAAATCATGCAGTTGTAACTATATTTGAATTGTGTTTTTCTATGTTTGAATTGTGTTTTTCTGCTATCATCTATAGGAATACAGAAAATTATAGAAAACGTAAATGCTGCTAGTTTGTTATTTTTGCACATGGACCGTGAGAAATTTGTGTGGTATATAAGATAGAAAATAATGTATGGATATACATTTTCTTAGAATGTGTTATCTGGAGTATAGGCGGATTATAAGGGTGAGGGAAGGAGGAAGCGGGGAGGTTTGGGGAAAAATGAAATGATAAGTCATCAATGGCAGGGGTATTTCTGTCCTTAAAAAAGCCATGCCTACTAACTGATTGAATAGAATGCTGATGAAGCGAATTTTAGTGAAAATTTTGGCGATAGTTTAAGGTATTTTAATATAACCAAAAGTTGCTTAAGATATTTTAATATAACCCTATAAATAATCCATGAGGGTGTATATAAGTATGAAAGATTTCAAAGGGTACGAGTATCTTTTTTTGAAGTTGAAAGAAGAAATGTATTCTTGATCCCTCTTGTTGGCTCAAACGTTCATCTTTATGGATTTTTTTCATGGCTTCTCAAAATCTTCTACTTTATAACCCCCCCTTAAATTTCAATATCTTTATATTTCCCACGGAAGGATTCAACGTGTTACTGGATATACTAAGAATATGAGTTAAACGTTAATTATGGGAAAGAATATAAGGAAGAGAGATAAAAATAACGAGATTAAAAGGGTGTTTGTAGGAGAAATTACATTATGACATCATTACTTTTCATCATTTTTCGGACATGTTACTTATACTTATTTATTACTTATAAATACCACAATCTTTTACATATCGGTCCCATATAAATACCATTCATTATTTTTCTGTCCTCTTATGTTATATTAGTGATCATGCGTATGCCACATAACAAATTTAATCCCCGGTTGCTCTTTGTATGCTAATAATTAATGACATCTCTTCTTTTGCCCTTGTTTTAATAACAACATTATGAACTTCTTGGTGTTTATTAAGTTCAATAATCATTCTTACGTAGCCTTCGATCTAATGGGGGATTAAAAGAGTGAGGGAGTAAGAAGAAAGGGGTAGTGAAGTGAGTATTGAATCTCCGCACGCATAGGTTTGTTGAAGCTCGGGATGTGAAAATCTTGCATTTTACGCGAAGCAGGAATCTAGCACTAATTCCGTTTAGTTAACGCTACAACGAGCCAATAACAACAACAAGGGGACAACACAACTCAAGGATGAACGTTCACTTCGTTCACTACTAGAAAAGAGGAGTTCAGTCATTATTGATGGATTTTGATCACACACAGGACTTGCTTGTTGGAAAAGGTTCGAACAAAAGGAGGGAGCAAGAAAACTCCTGCACGTTAGTGAGATCGTAGAAACATAAGGGCAACCTCTTTACGTTTATGAGTCATGGTTATGAGTGTCGTCTCGTTCAGTCTAGTCTCGTTGAGCGTTGAGTAATGGGAGTGCTGTTGGCCTAAGAGAGGAAAGGAAGCCAAACCAACCAGGGCCTCTTGAGCGCAGCTAAGCTAATATGCGCCGGAGAAAGCTTACGGAGGTAAGCTCTATTCGGTCCGGAGCATTGATTCCCCATAACGAGTGGAACGACAAAGGGTGGATTGTTAAGTAAAAATTTAAGAAATAATGTATATGTGATGAATTAATATAAGGGGTTGAGGGTCGAGACTACCTTCCTCAACATTGTATAATTTTTGGGTGCACAATAACCTTATGGTCTTTTATCTAATGATGAATTAAGCAAACGAAAGCAAACGAAAGCAAACAGGTCATGGTATTTTAGTGTAATTTAGGATTTTTTAACAAGGAAAATAAAGGACTTTGAGAAGTGATTGGCGGGGAAGCTTTTTCCCCTCATCTGTTTTTATATCCTTATCCTTAATATGCCTGTAATGGGTCGGGTTTCGACTAGACCCGACCAAGAGTTGATAAAATCCGTATAGATGTGATTGGATCCAGCGGGACCAAACCCATACCTACTTGCTTAATAAACGAGTCAGGACTGGCTCATGTATTTTAGATATTCTGGATTATAATTCAACTTAAAACAATTGCAAATTTGGGATATTAGGTTATCAATAGTTCTAGTTGATTTTTTTCTAATAAAATTATGTATAAGCATATGAGTTATAATGATACACTTCAGCCATAATATAGAACTTGATGGTATAATCTTTTCATTTATTTTGATGAAAATAAAAAAAGATAAATCCATCTAAGCAAACATGTCTAACACCATTATTTTTGGTTTGGATCTCGGTCAATTTTGTGTAGACTCATTCAGTAAATAAATGAGTTTGGATCCATAAAATAAAGTGTAAATAGTCAAAAACCCAAAACAAGTTTTCCCGCTGACGAAAACCCGGGCCTCGAAATAGTTGTCAAAAGCCCGTGGGAAATTTTCATGCAACATTTGTATAGTTACCTGTTATATCTATTAGGTCATACATATTGCAGGCAATTACGTAGACATTGCATAATAACTAGATATAGCGGTTAATTATACGGGAAAATTGCCTTCACAGCCTCTATATATTCTCCATGTGCTTCCCGCTCCCTCCCTGCTTTTTTTTGTGTTTTGCTAGCTCTCTTGACTTTATTAATCCATACTTTATACGTTTTTGAAACAATAAAATCCGATAATACTATTTCCATATACAAACAAACCCCATCATGAATATATTTTCTTGACTTTGCCATATTTCAAAATTCTTCATCTTCTTTTATTTTTTACTTCGTACCTTTAACCATCGCTTCAAATCACAACTAAATATTGGTATATAATTATACCATTTTACGAAAACCCAATTAGTAATCGAATAGTTTTCGTGAAATATATTATTTTATTATTTAAATTCAAAAAATAATATTTTATATTTCTGAAATGTTACACGATCTAAAGTGTATCCCACCTACCAAAGCAAATCACCCAGAAGAAAGCTGTGTGCCAGCAAGCTGCTACTGAATCCGTGCGGTCGATTCTGCAAGAAAACCGTGGCATAACGGGGGTGAGTTAACTTGTGAGTAGAAAACATCACCGGATAAAAATCGAATGTATGACGATCTCCTAGGTCATACAGCAATATAATATTAATATAATATCGAGTGGTAACAAGGGTGATGGTGTAAACATAAGCATAATAATACTATATAATCGTGCCCGTGTCATAATACGGTACCATGTCATCAGAATCATATATGTGTGTATAGGTGTATTATCCAGCGTGTGTTCATCAACGACACACCGAATCATCATGATTTTGGCATTTTATAAATAATTATGCAATTATTTATATGCAAGTTTATACTAAACTTGATTAGTGTACAACTAATCATGATTAAGCCAAATCCATTTTTATTGACCATTGCTAATGTGCCATGACACATTAGCTTGTTGCATGCATGGTTTTATATTGTTTGTTGTATTTGGTTTTTAGAAAGGAATGAGAAAAAGAGAAAAGAAAAAGGAGAGGATAATTGATGAGAGAGAGGGGGGACAACAAGATGACAATTGAGGCATTGGCGAGAGAGAGAGAGAGAGAGAGAGAGAGAGGATGGCTCCTACACCCCGTGTCCAATATCGACACATAAATCCTCATATCTCGGGCGCCGTCTTATCGGATCGGCCCTCATATCCATCTGATCACGCGACTCCGGTCGGTATCCTCCGGATATCCGCCGAGCCAAAACTATCACCGATCAGTAGTGCTCCCCTGCCAAACTCAACGTCTCTCCATACGATCTTCTTGTCCTGGGATACTGTACCGGGTCCACTATGTACCAACAGACGGTGCCTCCTCTCTCCTTGAATTGGGTATGCATATAACTCAGAACCGAGAAAACTCATGATGGACGCCACACATCTTATCAAGAGAAACCACGTTTTTAAAACAATCATAAGTTTTCAAAATGTATCTACGGTTTCTCAAATCCAGAAATCTCATAAAAACCGAAATTTCATAAGCATGAACCAATAATGAAACAATAAGTACAAGCACAGAACAAATCCATGATGCATAACCAGTGTGTATATATGAGCGTGGCATCTAACTAGGTATGAAAATGTGATAATTGAGCTAGTAAGTGTGATATGGATACTAAACAATAACTAAAAAGCTACAGGTTACTAATTTATATGGTGAAGTAATGATTTCTAATGTATACGTGGCATGGCAATTACCGATGATGAGTATGTGAGCCGGCGAGTATGTATGCGTGCAACATGCGCATCATCGGTAATGGTGTATGTGTCCTAGCAGACGATATCATATAAGATAAAGAAAAGAGCGTGTATGTATACCTCAAAATGAGAATAATACGAGCATAGCAAAAAAACGAAATTGTAAACGCAACAGTGTAAAATACATAGCTACATATGAGCCATACAGTTATAGTTTTTAAAATAGTACGAATCGTTGTTTTTAAAAAAATAGGGGCTACGGTGCTTTTGAGAAAAAGATAGCATTTGAAAATCCATAGCATCCCCTGAGCTTGTTATTTAAAAATGCATACGATTCATTAGTTTTGAAAATAGGTATAGCTCTAATTATCTCCTAATATTTACTTAAGTGATTAGAAAACAATAATTTCCGAGTCGATACATCTATGAGTCGACGATCCAGCCTCATAGCATCACATACGGTATAACCCATCATACATCATCACCAAGTCAAGAGTACGGATCTATGGTCACGTACATCTTATCATCTCATCTATTCGCATATCGTCACATATTATATCATCTCATATCACATTTTAAACATATATATCGCCCAATCTTCATATAATATATCATATCTTATCATGCCATATCATATCGTATCACATAACTTAGCCTCGTGACGTCATGGTCATAATAACATGTCATATTCTCAACTCGTGATGCTATATCTAAGTTATCCTCAAACTTACATGTATATACATATATACATATATATACATATATACACACATATCTGTTTGTGTGTATAACATATATACCAATGGCTCAAGGCTAAGAGAATAAGTACTAAGGACATACCTCCCTATGAGCACATACTATCTCCTATAGTCTCCTAGAATCCTATTAGCTAAGTATACATAACCGGCAGTCCGTGGTTCGTCGGAGGGCTTTATATATTATTTATATATATAACTATATACCTAGTACCCTAATACTACGGTTGTGGGGGTGCTATACGCCATCCACCCGACTTCCCCATAAATATACATCTACCCACCTACTATCATCGCTCTAGTCGAAATCGATGAACGCTTTATTCTTCTTCGTCGCTCCGGAAATCTACGCGAATGCACCTACAAATCAAAGCATGTCGTATCGAAATCAAAATCAAATCCGAAAACCGATACGGCAAGCGAAACGCCATATGTTAGAACTTATGGTCTATACATGCAAGAACAACCAAACAACTTCTGACGTTGACGTACAAACGTTAAACGACCGAATCAAAACTCAATTATCAAAAATCTAGTTTTCAAACGTCGCAAAAAGAAATCAGCAACTTAGAAAAACACTCCCAAATTTTACTTAAAGTGAAATTAAGATATTCTGCACATTGGATAGGCTTAGTTATTAGAGGATTGAGTTATGGACCAAGAACCAAACCCTAATCCTAAGGTCAGGCCGCAAATTGCGGCCAATAAGGTTATTTTGGCGGTCAAGAATAGGAGATGGGGGCTCAGGCTCAGGGGTAGATTTCTAAGTGCCTGCACATCTCTTTGTATAAGCAATTTATTTTTCAGAGCTCTCGAGTCATTCCAGATTTTATTAGAACACCACAATTCAACAAAATACCCGATGTCGGAAAATTCTAAGTTTGTGTTTTGGGACTTCTAAACTCACTTAGTTCAAGGATTCTATCACTAAAGGCTAGTAGTCACTCTCTAAACTCTCTAGTATAACTCTACTACTCATTCAACCCACCAAAAATCATCTAGAATTTTCCAAGTTCACTAAACATAACTTGTTTAACTCTAAATTAACATAGAAAGTTAGGAAACTTAAACACTTAACTAAAAGTGAGGGAATTATCTTAAAAGAGCAACTCAAGAAAATTCTAAGATGGCCAAATAAGCTCAAGACTAGAAATTGATCCCATCATGATACTTGTACTCATGTGAGGAACATTATTTATGAAGCGAACATGGGATTTTGATGAAGTTTTGGAAGGGTTGTATGGTGGTAGAAAAGATGGAGAAGTTAAAGAAAATGGAGGAGGAGATGAGGAAGAGAAAGAAGTTGAAGAAAATAAGGAAATCCAAGGAGAAGCGTAGAACCTTCTCTCTCCCTCTCTCTCTCTCTCTCAACCATGCTTTCTTGTCCCTTCACATTTTTATTTCTTTCCCTTTAAAAAAAACAAAACAATTAAAAGCAAACTAAAAAAATGAAACCATGGCAATAATTATGGACCATTGTCATAATATGAAATGTTGCATGTCATGATATATAAATAGGGTTGATACATAATTAGTAAAATATTAATCAAGTTTAGCATAAACTTGTATGTAAATAGTTGTATAAAAATTTATAAAATCCCAAATCCAATAAATACTTCCATAATTAATAATTCATTTTAAAATTCCAATTATTTTCCAAACTATATGTATATAATCATATCATTCCATTAAAACTAATTTCCATACTTTTATAATATTCATAAAATTTATTATTTTATTATTTAAATCCCAAAAATAATATTTTATATTTCCGAAATGTTACAATCTTCCCCCCTTAAATAAATTCGGTCCCCGAATTTAAATTTAAACCCCCAAGTATTAAAACATTTCAGTAAATTCATCAAATCAAAGGGGCTCCAAAATCACGAATACGCAAGATATATCATAGCACATCATATGCGCATGAAAACGAGTGCAAAACTCAAAAATCGAAACTCGGTCAAGTGTCATGCAATACTGGGAGTTATGAAGAAGATGCAAGTTTCAGAATCCATTGTTAAGATCAAATATAATATAATCAAGGCTATAATATATATATAGTACGCATCCTTGGAAAATCGTCTAAATAACCAAACAAAAGTGCATGCAAAATCCTTTTCAAATTACCGTGTGATGCGTATATCACGGCACAAGTAGCGGGCATTCATTTTGTAAAGAAATAGCCATACATCTATATACGTTTTACTTAAGGTATACATCCCGCCTTTTTGAAAATGATTTGGAATGGTTTTCTTTGTAAAATTTTGCGTCACTCATGGACATGTAGGAAAATAG
Organism: Agapanthus africanus; assembly: GCA_030015575.1. Taxonomy (NCBI): domain Eukaryota; kingdom Viridiplantae; phylum Streptophyta; class Magnoliopsida; order Asparagales; family Amaryllidaceae; genus Agapanthus; species Agapanthus africanus. The sequence goes on along the minus strand of JASDDO010000019.1, from coordinate 457,033,554 downwards.
TGAGATTATAACTCCTTTTGAAAATCCCTTCGGTAAATATCAATGCATGCAAAAATACTCAGGTACTGTTCTCAGACTAGTCTTGCTCAGTTACTATAAAATATAGTATATGTCATAAAAACATGATATTTGAAAGAAATCAATCTCAATAAGTGTATACAAAAATGCCAAGTGCGTCTGGTGCGCACAAAAATCAAATTCAAATACAAGTGCCATGAATATGCACTGAAGCAAAACTAAGTGCAACGGGTGTGCACGGAAGTATCTGTCAAGTGCAACGGGTGTGCACGACAACAATACCAGGTGTATCTAATATGCACGAAAAATCTCGATTAAGTGCATCTGGTGTGCACAAAATCACATCAAGTGCGCCAAGTGTGCGCAGGAATCTAAATCAAGTGCATTAGGTCCGCACAAAAATATCTAGTGCAATAGAGTGCACGAAAACAAATATCGAGTGCACATGGTGCATGAAAACATAAATCTAGCGCACTAGGGTGCACGAAAACGAATAGCGAGTGCATTAGGGTGCACAAAAATAAATATCAAGTATATCGGAATGCATAAATTCAAAATCGACTATATCGGAATACACAGAATCATAAATATGTTTGACAAGGGCATAAAACAAAATCGAGTGCAATGGATATGCACAAAAACAAAATCAGTACAACTGATATATAAAAATATGAATCAAGTGCAACTGTAGTGCACATAAGAAATATCAATCATGAAACCAAATTATCAAAACTCAAAAGCCTAAAATGATATGAGCATGATACTCGGATCATTAATGCAAATCAAAGTAAATGACATTGAGGTACACCTCCTTCAATCTCGAAAGGTGTCGGTGCACCCAAGCTGGCAGAGCAAGAATATCTACTTGTCTCATGCCCACGGTCTAGCGCCCTCTCCCCCTGGGTCTTCATTGTTCTCTGTGGATCACCAATTATATGACTCCTTGACTCAACAGCCCGTTAGGGAGTAGCGACGGAAACAGTCTCGTTCTGACTCTTCTCTGAACATCTTCTGACCAATTAATATGGCCACTCATAATGTAGCACGTCAATGACGGCGGCCTCTGGCCCTCTGAATATGTATGATACAACCGATCCTGGGTCCAAATCCTTGTCGCCATGGTGTCTTGGAAAGAACCTGCTATGATCTTCTCCAATCTCACCTCCGTCGAACTGCCTGGAAGTTGGCACTCTTTACATTAACCCATTTCTCATTCTGGGACAGCTGCATTCTCATCCCGACTATCCTCTAGAATTGTGGCCGCATCCAACGCCTCTGCGTATGTATCAATTCTCTGACTTCAATGGAGAAGAATGACTCATTAAGAGCTCACATGAATCCCTTATCCAATTTTCTTCAATATCGGCCAATTCGGAATCATCTCTTGGTAGCTGTGTAGAACGAGATCCAATTTGGCTATAGTCATATCCAGAGTCTCTTGTAGGGACTCGAAGTTACGATCTCGGGAATTTTCGCTACTCTGTGGAAGACATCTGGCCGATTACGACCTCTGGGACTCCTCCAAGTCATCAGAGGAATACGTTTTGCTCGTCCTCTCTCGATCGACTTACACCAGGTCTAAGTAAGACCTTTCAACTGGAATTATCCGACTTAACTGATCCTGCGTCGGGGCATCCAAACGAACAAAATATCCTAGTCGCTTATCCAAGAATGGCTAGCGATCTTTGTCACATCCCTGCCTGAAAACTCATGTGGTTTAAGCTTATAAACTCTGGAGGCGACATCCGGTCAATCTCAGCAACAGTTGGTTCATCTGTCCGCATGGTAGACAACACATCGATTTCTGGAATAGGCTGTATGTCAAAAGTATTCACGATCTGGCTGGCCTCTAGCAATGGCCAATTATCTGGTGTAGATCCCGAACGCTCGTCTCAAACGAGAATTCCTAGCATAACAATAAATCAATACGTTCATACGTTATCGGAAGAATATCATGGTCAGTTCTCGTCCGTGACGAGCTCGCTCTGACCGCATCTCTAGCCACAGCCCTCTCAGCTCGTGTAGCCAAGGTAACAGAATTCGCAATCAAATATCGATGAGGATAGATCATAGGAACGAATAGAAATACGGGGCTCAAGAAATATACATCCTAAGGCTACTTAAGGGAAGCAGCGTATCGTAATTATGCCACGGAACATACATACGGTACGTCACTCTACTTAAGTTACCTGCTCCATCAACCAAGATCAACCTACATAACGAAAGTTCGGGTCTAATACCCCCTAAGTCAAGTCGAAGTTCTGTAAGGTCAAGCCTAAATTCCGAAATATATATACGCCTTAAACTCCGCATAATCAAATTTAGGCTCGAACCAATGTTAAACCCAACGCTCTGATACCAAATTTGTCACGACTCGGAAATGGCACGTGACTGGCACTTGAATCACGTGAAGTCTATAGGACCACACCGTAATCCAAGTAATTTGAAAGCTCAGAAATCTAAACCTTTTTAGGAAAATAAAGGAGGTGAAGTTTTGAAATAAAGGTATAATGAACTCAAGTTCTTCTTAGAAAAATATGAGTGTTGTTATATGAAAATATTGTATACTATTTTCTTAAAACATTTTCATCATTTGAAAATTGGGCAGCACCTCCTTTGTAAATTTGATCCAAAAACAAATACAAGCAATAATAATAGGTATTCCCAAGCGGGAGCTAGCTCTTCGCCAATAGGTGGAAACACAACCACACAATAAAGATATACGATGCCCAAGGCAAAGGTCCAACAGAGAAAAGAAAGTAAAGAAACCAAAACATCCTCAAAGAAACCAGAAATAAAGAATAAATACATATCTGTGACTCTAAGTCTGAAAGAATATACAATCTGAGGTTTCTAAGTCTACCAAATATACATAGTCTGGTTAATAGAGATTTTAACTAGATACAACTGAATAATAATGTATACAAATGGTGGTCACGATCCAAAATGTACCCTACCTACCAAAGCAAATCATCCAAGAGAAAGCTAGGTGCCAGCAAGCCGCTACTGAATCCGTGCGGTCGATCGTGCAAGAAAACTGTGGCACAACGGGGGTGAGTTTCCAATTCATGAGTAGAAGACATCACCGGGTAGAAATCGAATATATGACGACCTCCTAGGTCATATAGTAATATAATATTAATATAATATCGAGTGGTAACAAAGGTGATGGTGTAAACATAAGCATAATAATACTAATATAATCATGCCCGTGTCATAATACGGTACCATGTCATCTGTATCATATATGTGTGTATATGTGTATCATCCAATGTGTGTCCATCAACGACACACTAAATTATCATAGAAACCTGAGTGCCCAGTATCGACACTTGAAAACATCATAAAACCCATGTCCAACATCGACACATAAATCTTCATATCTCGGGCGTCGTCTTATCGGATCAGCCCTCATATCCATCTGATTACGTGACTCTGGTCGGTATCCTCCGGATATCCGCCGAGCCAAAACTATCTGTTGGATTAGTGCCCTCAAGTCAATTATTGTAGTCGCAGACACACGATTGTGATGATTGAGGAATGACCTATACAGGTAGAACAGTCTTACTCAAAATCATGGTATCCTATCTGGTTCGTCTTTATCATCATGTACATGCATTATGTGGTATTACATATCACTATTACATGTTGATAGATCCCATATGATTCTTGCTTGACTACTAGCATTATGATGGAGATCATATACGTGGGAGATGGGTGGTCTATAAGCACATCTTTAAATGTCCCTAGTCGAGGGAGTATCGAGACTGGGCATTGATACTCCAGAGTAGACTAGTGTATACCTTTTGAGACCTCGACAAGGGGCGGTAGCCGGTCTCACAAGCCATTGGTGTCAGTTAGTCATCTAAGATAGTATACAAGTGCTCATTGGGTTATGAGTTACACTGGACAGACTCGCCAGGAACATGCTAAATGGTATTATACCTATTGTCAGATAGCAGTTCTCAGGTGATATGAGTACAGGTTAGTTTGTCGACCAGAGATCGTTATTTGTTTCATGTGAGTTCCTACTGTGCTTTGATTACTACCCTACCATGGCTCAAAGGAGTCGTGCAAATAGGTTTTAGTTGGGTACAGTCCCGAGCCACATGGAGGCAGTGAGCGGATCGTCGGGGATTTGTCATTCCCGGTATTAGGGGTTGATGTTGCGCTGTGCACGGGTGGACATCACCAGAAATCCTTGGCCAAGGTGAACGAGAATTACTGATTTGGTTCAGTAGTTTCTCAGTGGGTGATGGGCTTCACACCAACACGAAATATCGCGTTATTGTAGGGTTGTCTAGCATGGCAGCAAGGTTTCGGAAGGCATCGTCCATGCCGATTTCAAATTTTTGCCGTTCTAGCTAACCCTAAATCTAGATCTTTAACTAGAGATTCATGTGGAAATATCAAGTAAACAACTTTACTTCTAAGTGATTAGAGATTATAACCTTTGTAGTCTGTTCCTTCACTTCATAAGCTTCAAGTAGTGGTCCCTTCGCTGCGATCCATGAACTCCCGGACTCTTGAGAAGCTCCACAAGGTGAATGATGCATGCTTGCTTATAGTCTTCGAAATCCAAGATGATCTACTTCGAGGAAACACAAACTCAAGCTATCTCTTCACTAATATGAAATTAGTGAAGCTAACACCCTAATTTAAGTGGCTAGTTTAGAAGAGGATGATGAAATAGGAAGTGGACTCTCTTTAGTTTTCTTTTTCTCACTTTATTTCATCACAAAGAAAAAGCTAGCAAGCTTTTGTGAGGAAGAAGAAGATGAATAAGTGATGAATGAACTAGATGAGATTAGAAATGCAACCAAGGGTTAGTTTATGTCATGGCTAACCCATGTAGAGAATAAACCATGAGCTAGGGTTAAATGTTAGGTTAATAAATATCTTAAGAGAAATAAAACCCTAACATTAACCAAGCATGGTGTGAGTCTCATACATACATATTGCATGTAACCTAGCATGTCACAATGATATATATCATATATATATTATTTGTGAACAAAAGAAAAATAATACAATTAACTTATATCACATATATATCAATGTATCATCAAGTCAGAAAAAGTAATTCTTAAGTGAGCTAATATTAGTTAATGTAATTTAATATATCAAATATATAATTCTACATTAAATTATTAAATCAACACTTGATTTAATAATCCGGCTAGATAACATATAACCGACTAATATAATATGTATCATTTTATCGAATCAACACTTGATCCGATAACCCGGCTATATCACATATAATCGGCCGATATCACATATCGCGAGAATAGAATACGGTATCACATATCGTATTAATCTCGGTCCTGCAAATATCACATATGTGCTCTTACTCCGTTTCGCCTGAGCCAGAAAACCTCTGTGTAGGACTCTAAAGACTTGTCAATACGCCGGCAGTAGGTGATGATCATATCAAACACCCACAAGCTGCAAGCGGTGAGCTAAACGTAACAGCCACCTGGGTATTGAGCGATCATAAGATCAACAAGCAAGCCTGCTCATACTCCTATGAATCCAATCAGTAACATTACCGTACAGTCCGGTCTCTTTGTCTGATATGTAGCATATCCAATCTAGATGTAGTAAACGTCAGACCCCAGTAACCGATAAGTCGTGTCGATGTGAGGCTCATAACTGGTCGAGAAACTACTGATAACACTTACCAGTAGATCTCCATATCAGCCCTGGCCAGGGACTTCCAGTTATAGCCAATCGAGCACAGCGCAACATCAACCCCCAATACCGAGAGAGACAAAACCCCTCCTATCGCTCATTGCCTCTATGTGATTCGGGATTGTACCCAAAGCCACCATTTTGCACGTTCTCTTGAATGCGGTAAGGTGGAAATCAAAGCACAGTGGGAATCACACAAAACTCTATGACGATCTCGGGTCTACAGAGTAACCTGTACCAATATCACCAGAGAACTGCTATCTGACGATAGGTATAATACCATCTAGGAGTTCTCGGCGAGTCCGTTCAGTGTACCCAGTCTCCATTGAGCACCTGTACACCATCTTTGATATCAAATACCAATGAATGTAGGATCATCCATTGCCCATCATATGGGTCAAGATACGTATACGCTAGTTTACTCTGGAGTATCGATGCCCTGTCTCGATACACCCTCGACTAGGAACAATTATAGGATGTACTCATAGACTACTCTGGCCCCACTACTTAGATCTTCATCATAGTCCTAGTAGTCAAGTACATATCCTAAGGGTTTTATCAACATGTGAGAGCAAGACAGTAACACAATACAAGTCAACATGTTTAGACAAAGTGAAACCAGATAGCATACTATCATGTCGATCAAGAAAGTCTTCTCTATATATATCCAAGCATCCACTATAATATACAACATATGTACAATAATGGCCTCTAGGGCATATACATAACTAACAATCTCCTACTTGCACTAAAGCCAGCTGTTGTAGTATCTCATACCCAACATCCCGAAGAGTCTCTCAAATTGTATCTGGGGTATGGCTTTCGTGAGTGGATCTGCAATGTTGTCCTTCGTGTCAACTCTCCTGACCTCGATCTTTCGGCGATTAACTATCTCCAGGATCAGGTGATACCGCCTCAGAATATGCCTGGATTTCTGATGGGACCTGGGTTCCTTGGCCAAAGCCACATCTTTATTGTTATCACAATACAAAGGTATTAGATGCTCAATGGATGGAACCACTCCAAGTTCAGTTATGAACTTCTTCATCCAGACAGCCTCTTTGGCAGCATTGTTGGCAGCGATATATTCATCCTCCATCGTCGAGTTTGCCACGGTTTCCTGTTTGGAACTCTTCCAACAAACAGCCCCTCCATTGAGGGTAAAGACAAATCCTGAGTGCGACTTAGAGTCGTCCTTATCACTCTGGAAGCTCGAATCGGTAAAGGACTCCACCTGGAGTTCTCCGTTAGCATACACCAAGAACATCTCTTTAGTCCTTCTTAAGTACTTGAGAATGTTCTTCACAGCTGTCCAGTGACTCTCTCCAGGATCTGCTTGATACCTACTCACTACACTTAATGAGTATGCTACATCGGGTCTAGTGTATAGCATCGCGTACATGATAGAGCCTACTGCCGAAGCATAGGGTATCCCTTGCATGCGAGCTCTCTCCAAATCAGTCTTGAGAGACATCTCTTTGGAGAGAGTGAGTCCAGAGATCGTGGGTAAATTCCTACGCTTGGATTCTTCCATACTAAATCTCTTTAGTATGGTGTCAATGTACTTGGATTGGGACAATCCCAGTATCCGTTTAGATCTATCTCTATAGATCTTAATACCCAAGATGCAGGAGGCATCACCTAGATCTTTCATTGAGAATCTATATGATAAGAAAAGCTTGACCGAATACAGTATAGGAACATCATTTCCTATCAAGAGTATGTCATCCACGTACAGTACGAGGAAGATAACCTTATTCTCTGCAACCTTCTTATATATATACAAGGTTCATCTACGTTTTTAATAAAGTCAAACTCTTTGACTACCACATCAAAACAGATGTTCCAACTCCGCGATGCCTGCTTTAACCTGTAGATGGATTTAAGCAGCTTGCACACCTTTCCGCTGCTCCCACTGTCTACGAAGCCCTCTGGCTGAGTCATATACACGCACTCTTCTAAATCACCATTTAGAAATGCGGTATTAACATCCATTTGCCAGATTTCGTAGTCATGGTATGCAGGAATGACAAGTAGGATCCGGATGGACTTAAGCATAGCTACTGGAGAAAAAGTTTCATCATAATCTACACCTGGTCGTTGACGAAAACCTTTTGCAACAAGTATAGCTTTGAAAGTCTCAACTTTTCCATCTACACCAAGTTTCTTCTTAAAGATCCATTTGCTCCCAATAGGTTTTACCCCTTCAGGAGCAACTTCCAAAGTTCATACTTTGTTGGTGTACATAAATTCCATCTCAGATCGCATTGCATCCAGCCATTTTACAGAGTCCCCACTTGTGATGGCCTGCTCGAAGCTAGTCGGGTCATCATCTTCCATGATGCAATCCTCGTTCCCACCATCAATGAGAAAACCGTAGTATCTCTCAGGTGGATGGGGAACTCTAATAGATCGGCGGAGAGGCTAAGGTTCGTTGGGAACTATCGAATCCTCTGGTTCCACTAAATCTTCAGTTGCAGTTTGTGCTATTGGAACTTCTTCCAGATCTACCTCTTAGCCACTAATTTCTTTTACAAGAAATTCCTTTTCTAAAAAGGTGGCATATTGAGAAACATACACCTTTTGTTCCTCAGCGTGGTAGAAAATATATCCTTATGAATTCTTTGGATATCCCACAAACTTGCATAGAACTGATTGTGCCTCAAGTTTGACTGGATTTTGCCTTTTGACATAGGCCGGACAACCCCATATCTTAACACGTTTAAGATATGGTCTCTTACCACTCCATATCTCATATGGTGTGGTAGGTATAGATTTAGATGGAACTTGATTCAATAGGTATGCTGCTGTCTCAAGCGCATAACCCCAAAAGGAAATAGGCAACTCAGCGGTGCTCATCATAGAGCGCACCATATCTAATAGGGTGCGATTTCTCTGCTCCGATACACCGTTGTGCTGTGGTGTATACGGAGGAGTAAGCTGAGAGAGAATCTTATTCTCTTTTAGATAGTCCAGGAACTCATTGCTCAAGTATTCTCCTCCTCGATCAGATCGAAGGATCTTAATACTTTTACCCGTTTGGTTCTTGACTTTGTTCTTATCTTCTATGAATTTCTCAAAAGCATTAGACTTGTGTTTCAACAGGAATACATGTCCGTATCTTGAGAGATCGACAGTGAATGTAATGAAGTATGAGGAACCATTCCTGGCATGTGTAGACATGGGACCACATACATCACTATATATCAGTCCCAAGAGTTCCGTAACTTTTTCTCCGTGTCCACTAAACGGAGTTTTAGTCATTTTGCCTTTGAGACATGACTGGCAAGTGTCATAAGATGAAAATTCGAACGGATTTAAATATCCATCTTTATGTAACTTAGCTAGTCGTGTCACATTGATATGACCTAGTTTGTAATGCCACAAGAAGGATTTGTTCATTTTTGAACTCTTCCTCTTGTGTGTGTTTTGTAAATTAAGAACTGTGGTTTGATTTAGAACGTAAATGCCATTATTTAACGAGCCTGATCCAATCAACTTTTGATTCAGGAAGATGTTCATAACATTATCCTGTACTACAAAATTATATCCTTCTTTACTTAATAAAGAAACTGATATAAGATTGTATATCAGGGTCGGAATGTAATAGCATTCGTTCAGAATCAATGTATTAGCATTTGGTAATATAAGGTGATATTCGCCAACTGCTTTGGCTGCAACATTTGCACCATTCCCTACTCTTATGGAATGATCACCCTTTCCCAGTTCTCTATCTTTCCGTAGCCCATGTAACATATTACATATGTGGGATCCCGATCCGGTATCTAATACCCAGGACGTAGAGTGAACTGAGAAATAGTTCTCGATAACAAACACACCCGAAGAAGATGCATCAACATGCTTGTTCTTCGTTTGGGCGGCGTGGGAACCCGGATATTCTCCTATTTCCTGCTCTGTCTTATAACAATTATAAGAGAGAACGAAACCAACGTTCCCCTGCTCAGTATAACAAGCGGGTTCGGTCAATACATCCATATTATTATCTTGATTAAGGTCTGACATGGTCGCTACCTGGAGAGAGAGAGAAAAAAACACTTTGGCGTATGCTCTTGCAAGATTAGATTGGTTATTATCTTATCTAATCAGGATGGCTCCCACCGTTTTTATCAAATCTTCCTTCAAACCCTAAAAGGCAAGACTAGCCGGGATTAATTACACCTTACAAGTTCGCCAATCTTTCAGTCAGGCCAGTGTTGGTACTTTGAGGGAGGTTACCCGTGCTTTCGTACGGACCTAATTAAAATAAAACTCATTTTCCCAGAGGCATAACCCCGTTAACACCTTTCTAGACACCTACTTGATCGGCTAATTGTCACGTGTAAAAGTCTCCCAGGAGTAACTCTTACTCCCAGTGGGTATCGGGATCCAACTATCTCATAGAAGGTATGCAATCTCATTACAAATTTCAACACTTGAAATTCCCGATAATACTTTTGTCCCTAGCAACTTATGACCTTAACATAGTCAACTAATCATAATCGCTATCCAAGTTCAACCCGTCATTTCCTGATTGAATTAAACCCACCCGCACGACCCTTAACATAGTCAACAAAGTCGTACGACTACCCTAATCCAATCGCATCTCATGCTTTAGCAGATAAACACTAATTAGCTATCACACACTACGCCTTAACATAGTTAACAAACGTAGCACGAATACTAAGTAGGACTTATCTGAAATGACGGAGGGCTATGTCAGGTTTTTCAGAAAACCTTTTGCGTAATGAACTTGATATCGTTGTAGAAACAAGTGATTTTGAAAAGGAGTGTTTTTGAGGTTTTTACTAGTTTCTCTAAAAAGGTCACTCCCGGTGAAGGGATCTCGATTCTTTCCTTATCGAATAAGGTGCAGGATATTTCACAAATACCGCTATGCAAAGTAAGAACTATAGAAGCAATCAAAAACAAAACCGAGTGAGTTGTAGCATCTGCTAGTTTCGCTAAAGAGGTCACTCCCGGTGAAGGGATCTCGGCTCTTTCTTTATCGAATAAGGTGCTGGATATTCTTCAAGGAATACCGCTATGCAAAGCAAAAACTAGAGCTACCCTTTTTATAAATTTAATTCTACAACATCTTTTAGGTTTCTTTTCTTTCATTAATCTCATTAATGACGTCCCATCATTTATGATTCCTAAGCATCACAGAAGAAACGAAAATACAACGTACGCTTATGTCATCCGCATTCGCCTCAGTATCCCGTTATGCACCGTTAGGTTACTTAACTAACGACATACCGGGACGGGACTAGCGTGGGTGCAAAACATAAGAAACGTTTATTATATATCATATATACAATAATAAAGCATTCGTCTCAAGCATATAAAGTGATCACATCACAGAATACCAGCAGCAGAAGATAACATATGAAATATTGGATATACTAGGTGGTCCGTATTTTATTTTGAGCCTGTATAAAACACGGATTCCACGGTCGTGATGAATAGCCAAACCTATATCCCTAGATCCCTACAAGAGCGGCAAGCAACCCTATCAATTCTAGAGTTAGGAGATCCGGACTCGACTCCTCGAGATGGTCTCCCACTGGGACTCTAGAACCCGGTTATTTGTGCTCCCCACCTTGGGTCTATCCTAATGCGGAAAAGTAAATAATATACAACAATGGTGACATCATCCTCAACCCGGAAGTGCCCCGATAAAATAATATTATATACAATGAATTTTACAAGAATGAAAATAAAAACTCTCATCTCACATAAATTCCCCGGCTATTCAAAACACGACGATCCAATATAATATATCACAGCAACACATAACATCACATGTCATCAACATAAGTAAACATGCATATCCCAATTGTCGTTGACATATAGCAACGAAAACGGCGATACTCCATATATTACACTTACGGTCCCAGAAAAAAATGTCAAACTACAACATTTGGAATCCACAATCACTTTATATATCAAAAACCGGAAATATCACATATCTCGGATTTCATGCCTAACTATATAAATTCCACATATTGTATCACATTCCAGAAAAAGCTAGACGACGTTAAACATTCCGATCGAATCAACAAACACCCAAAATTTCCCAAAAGCTTAACACTTGAGCGTAGTTTAAAAATACTCAGTACATACCACAGTACCAATGAACCAGCCGTAGAAGGGTCAACCAATGCCTCACCTATGGCGCGCGGAACTACCGCAAACCCTAGGGTTTGGCGGCGGTTCTTACGGTCACAGAATCGAGTTAGGCTTTCGTTCTTTGAGAGGGTCCACCGCATTATTTGCATGATTTTAGAATGTTCTTTAACTTGAAAAAAAATCTAACTCTTGGAAAATTTCCAGCGAGGGTTAAAGTGGGTATTTGATATCCGATCGAACTTTTTAACATCGTCTAAATAACCTGAAACAAAACTAGAATTACGAATACAAAACACTCCGAATAGCCAATGCATAAAGATAACATCACATGCAAATTTTTCAAAAAAAACAACACCTGAAATACCAAACCCCAGAGACTGGAACACACTGAAAAATTGAACCCAAAATTCCCATATTGGGCCGAGCAGTCCGGTTTTACAAGCAGAGTGGCCGGCCAAAATCCGGCGAGGGGGGCTGAATTTTTCACTGTGTTCATGTTGCATCTCATACTATATTCTGCAGTTGTTTAAAATTTTTTTTGACTCCTTAAAAAATTCGACAGAAACTAGGGTTTTAAATCGGGTGTTTCGGAGTTGTTTCGGTTTCGTAATCCTACACAATCCGTCTAATTCTCTAGTTAGGCTCTGATACCACTGTAGGGTTATCTAGCACGGCAGCACGGTTTTGGGAGGCATCGTCCATGCCAATTTCAAATTTTTGCCGTTCTAGCTAACCCTGAATCTAGATCTTTAACTAGAGATTCATGCGGAAATATCAAGTAAACAACTTTACTTCTAAGTGATTAGAGATTACAACCTTTGTAGTCCGTTCCTTCACTTCATAAGCTCCAAGTAGTGGTCCCTTCGCTGTGATCCATGAACTCCCGGACTCTTGAGAAGCTCCACAAGGTGAATGATGCATGCTTGCTTGTAGTCTTCGAAATCCAAGATGATCTATTTCAAGGAAACACAAACTCAAGCTATCTCTTCACTAATATGAAATTAGTGAAGCCAACACCCTAATCTAAGTGGCTGGTTTAGAAGAGGATGATGAAGTAGGAAGTGGGCTCTCTTTAGTTTTCTTTTTCTCACTTTATTTCATCACAAAGAAAAAGCTAGCAAGCTTTTGTGAGGAAGAAGAAGATGAACAAATGATGAATGAATTAGATGAGGTTAGAAATGCAACCAAGGGTTAGTTTATGTCATGGCTAACTCATGTAGAGAATAAACCATGAGCTAGGGTTAAATGTTATGTTAATAAATATCTTAAGAAAAAACAAAAGAGTTGGACTTAGTCAAAGTTCTACAAGCTTCATCCAAGCTCTTAACCATGAGTAATTATCCAACAATTTTGAATTTCCTTAATAATAAATATAAAACCCTAACATTAACCAAGCATGGTGTGAGCCTCATACATACATGTTGCATGTGTAACCTAGCATGTCACAATGATATATATCATATATATATTATTTGTGAACAAAAGAAAAATAATACAATTAACATATATCATACATATATCAATGTATCATCAAGTCAGAAAAAGTAATTCTTAAGTGAGCTAATATTAGTTAATGTAATTTAATATATCAAATATATAATTCTACATTAAATTATTAAATCAACACTTGATTTAATAATCCGGCTATATAATATATAACCGACTAATATAATATGTATCATTTTATCGAATCAACACTTGATACGATAACCCGGCTATATCACATATAACCGGCCGATATTTTATATCGCGAGAATAAAATACGGTATCACATATCGTATTAATCTCGATCCTGCACATATCACATATATGCTCCTACTCCGTTTCGCCTGAGCCAGGAAACCTCTGTGTAGGACTCTAAAGACTCGTCAATACGCCGGCAGTAGGTGATGATCATATCAAATACCCACAAGCTACAAGCGGTCCGCTAAACCTAATAGCCACCCGGGTATTGAGCAATCAGAAGATCAACAAGCAAGCCTGCTTACACTCCTATGAATCCAATCAGAAACACTACCGTACAGTCCGGTCTCTTCGTTTGATATGTCGCATATCCAGTCTAGGAGTGGTAAACGTCAGACCCCAGTAACCGATAAGTCGTGTCGATGTGACGCTTATAACGGGTCGAGAAACTACTGATAACACTTACCAGTAGATCTCCATATCAGCCATGGCCAGGGACTTCCAGTTATAGCCAATCGAGCACAGCGCAACATTAACCCCCGATACCGGGAGAGACAAAACCCCTCCTATCGCTCATTGCCTCCATGTGATTCAGGATTGTACCCAAAAGCCACCGTTTTGCACGTTCTCTTGAACGTGGTAAGGTGGAAATCAAAACACAGTGGAAATCACACAAGATTCTATGATGATCTCGTGTCTACAGACTAATCTGTACCAGTGTCACCAGAGAACTCCTATCTAATGATAGGTATAATACCATCTAGGAGTTCTCGGCGAGTCCGTTCAGTGTACCCAGTCTCCACTGAGCACCCGTACACCATCTTTGATGTCAAACACCAATGGATGTAGGATCATCCATCACCCATCATATGGGACAAGATGTGTATACGCTAGTCTACTCTGGAGTATCGATGCCCTATCTCGATACACCCTCGACTAGGAACAATTATAGGATGTACTCGTGGACTACCCTGGCCCCACTAGTATGATCTCCATCATAGTCCTAGTAGTCAAGTACATATCCTAAGGGCTTTATCAACATGTTAGAGCAAGATAATAACACAATACAAGTCAACATGTTTAGATAAAGTGAAACCAGATAGCATACTATCATGTCGAGCAAGAAAGTCCTCTCTGTATATATCCAAGCATCCACTATAATATACAACATATGTACAATAATAGCCTCTTAGGCATATACATAACTAACAATTATTAGGGGTCTGACTTTATCCACCCCCTAGACCTGATATGCGATACTCTTAGACGAACAGACCGAACTATATGGAGATTGTCACAGACAGACTCAGTAAGGGTTTGGATGAGTTTGCTTGTCGGCCTTCCTTTTCCTCAATACCTGGGTAGCCGTTACGTACAACTAGTGCCGCTGACGTGCTTGTGGCAGCGTATTGACAAGTCTTTAGAGTCCCACACAGAGGGTTTCCCTGGTTCAGGCGAAATGATGTAGCGGCCATATTTTGATACGTGTATGGTTCCAATCGAATGATTGTACTAGTTATCCGGACTTTCGATCGGACGGTTGATAATACTAACCGGCTCGGGTTTGAGCCGGATTATTAAATCCGGTATTGATTTAATAGTTTATGTATATGTATTTCGATATGTATATTCTAGTATTATGTTCTTTGTGTTATTCTATCTCTTTGTGTATTCGTATTTTGGGACGAATTCGGGTATGTATATACAGTTGAGTATAATCCGTATTTATACGGAAAACATTCTAGAAGGTGGACACCTCATTTTGGTTTATCCATTTATTAAATTGAATGGAAATGAGGTGTAAAGGTGATGAAGAGAGAATGGTGAGAACCATGCTTGAATAGTGTTGACAAATGAATTGTTAATTCATTTGTGCAAACTATTCAAGTATGGTTGCAATTTTATATTTGGAAATTGAGTTTTACAAAACCATGCTTGATGCTTTTCTCTCTGTAGAGTTTTTCACTTTAGTTTTTCATTTGATTTTTTGCATGGTTGATTTTAAAAAAAGACTCTCACCATTTGCTTCTTTTTTCTTCACTACCTTTCTTGAGCTCCTCATTCTTCTTCATCTTCTACCCTACCATCTTATGTGTTCAGAATCAAGGGTAGAAGAGAGATAGATATTCACTTAGAGCAACTCACTACATCCCTAGGCACTCTAGATTAACAACCTAGAGTTTCTAGTTGCTTCACTAGATTCTTAATGTGGAGATAGAGTCATGAGCTACATCCCTTGGGTGGACCATCTTCGACGGAGGAAGATGTAAGTGCACGGCGGCGCCCCGGCCGTCAATCCGACGGCCAAAAGCGGAAGCGGTGATAAACTTTAAATTTTCTTGAACTGGCAAACCGCCGCGCACTACTACCCGGATCGAACCATTAACTAGTCCTAGCTAACTACAAGAAAGGGAATAGAGATATACCGACGATCCAAGTCCTCCGGTCTTCTCGTCATGGTCCCGATCTCCTGCGGAAAGTCCTGTCTCCTCCTCGTCGCCGGAAGTGCACCACATCGCCTACTTTGTTTACGGGCTCCCACCTCAATGCCGAGGCAACTCGGGTACGAAGCCGGCTACTCGACGTGCCCAAGATTTGCTGTAGAATGTGTAGTAGAACTTGTGTCTCTTTTTGGGGTAGTGGAGGTTGCCATTGGTGGAGGAATTGAACTTTTGGTGGAGGGATGAACAATGGAGTTTGGAGATGGAACTTGTATGAATTTTCCAAAGCCAAATGAGTGTAATCCCCTCATGTAAAAAATGGGACAGCCCCTCAAGAGGAATGGCCGGCCACTACTGAGGGGGAGTGTGATAGAAAATGAGAGAGCCATCCAATAATGCAAATGGAGAGAGAGAAAGCTATCATAAGGAAAATAATGATCACCAAGAAAAGTACTCACTCAACAACCATACCATCTCCCATCATCAACAATCATCAAGCATGATGACTTCAAAAAGTCAAGCCATCATGAAGAGGTCAAGGTCAAGGAATGGTGCATATCATGAAAACCATCATGATACAAATAATATGCAAAGGACCCCCTTCCAAAAACTTATTTGCAACAATGCAAATAAGCCCTCCTCCACCAATCTTCGGCCAATGAACGGAACAATGGAAATCGGCCGAAACGGAAAGCAAACTGGCAACTCCAGAAAACTGGTCCCGTAATAAATTACAGGAAAACCCCGATACTGTGCATACACACCCGCATTTGTATTCCGACCGAAATACAAATGCAATGAGACAAAATCTACACTGTACTATACTAGGATCCGGCTTATACCAAAGCCGGCTAGTAAAATCTGTTCGATCCTGATCCGTGCAATACCGCACGTATCTGATCGAACCCTGCCATATAACCATACGGCCTGTAGTACAAACTGTCCGATCCTGATCCGTGCAATACCGCACGTATCTGATCGGACCTTGCCATATCTCCATACGGCCTCTACAACCTTTCGCCCGAAAGCTGAGTAACTGAATGTGGGGGACTCTAAAGACTCGTCAACACCTCGGTTGTGGATTTAACCACTAGCACGTCAGAGGTATAAGCCAATACGTAACGGGCTACCAAGTAGACGTCTGTGAGTGAACTCAGCCTGACAACCCTACTGAGCCTGTCAGTGACAATATCCGTACAGTCCGGTCCGTTCGTCTATGAGTATCGCATGGCGGGCCTAGGGGGTTGGTAAAAGTCAGACCCCCAAAAGCGGTACAAGTCGTGTCGGAGTGTAGCCCAGAACACCCTGAGATACTACTGGAATACCTACCAGTAAATCTCCTTGCCTTGGCCAAGGACTTTGTGTAATGGCTCTCCTAGACACAGCACGACCTCACCCCCAATACCGGGAGAGACGAACCCCTGAAGATACGCTCACTGCCTCCATGTGGCTCGGGACTGTACCCAACTAAAACCTGTTTGCACGACTCCTTTGAGCCGTGGTAGGGTAGTAATCAAAGTACAGTGGGAACTCACACGAGACAAATGACGATCCCCAGGTCGATGAACTAACCTGCACACATGTCACCAGGGAACTGCCATCTGACGTCTGGTATATGACCAACTAGCATGTTCCCGGCGAGTCCTGTCCGGTGTACTCATAACCCAATGAGCACCTGTATACATCTCAGGTGATCCAACTGACACCAGTGGCTTGTGAGACCGGCCACCGCCCCTCGTCGGGGTCTCGACTGTATACACTAGTCTACTAATGGAGTATCGATGCCCAGTCTCGAAACTCCCACGACTAGGGACCTTTTAAGGATAAGCTTATAGACCCCAGCTCCCACTTATATGATCGCCCTCATACTGCTGGTGGTCAAGCAAGAATCCTAGGGGCTCTATCAATGTGTAATAGCGACGTGTCAGGTCACCTAAAGCAGTACACGATGATAAAGGTAAACCAGATAGCATACTATCATCTCGAGTAAGACTGTCCTACCGGGATAGGTCCTCCCTCAATCATTACAATCATGTACCTGTGACCTAATAATTGACTCTGAGGGCACTATCTCCAACAATCTCCCACTTGCACTCAAGGCTAATTATTGCGATGTCGCATACTCACAGCCCGTGTGATACCGAACATCCAACTCCTCTACTAGTCAGTCTCACAAAGCTCGTTTGCGGAACTATTGCGTTCGAGGAATAGCCTCAGTGAGTGGATCCGCTTAGTTGTTTCTTTCTATGTCTCTCTATATCTCAAGTTCACGGAGAAAGCCATCTCCCGAAAAGAGCAATACCTGTCTCAGAATATGTCTGGATGTCTGATGGGACATAGCTCATAAATGAACTCCAAATCCACACTTCTTAGACTGTATCGACTACTGAACTTAATCAGTGTCCTGCGCCATGCCTCCCTCAGTATTGCCTTGGACCAACTGTCCAAAATACTGCCCCTCGTCAGAAGGAAAAACTATAGCTCTGACAACCTCCTTGTCGTCCATGTCACCTTGGAAGCCTGGAATGATAACTGTTTCCCGAATGAGGCTGTCGTTATCATATCCCTAGAACATCCACTTATGTTCTAAAACTGCTTCCGACTGTTTCTCCAGGATTGGATTAATGTCAACTTATTGCATCTAGTGCAAGAACAACATCTGGTGTGGTACTTGACATCTCACGATTGACTCAATTGCCTGAGCAAGTGATCTGCCAATCATGCCCGTCCCTCTCCCCTTTAGTCTGTAAGACACCTTTGGAGAGGGTGACTCCATTACCTGCAGGTACACTACCGTGCCAGGAGTCGTCCATCCTAAATACTCTTAGAATGCTGTCTAAGTACCCTGATTGGGAAACCACCCAAATCTAGATCTAATACCATAGATCCAGTAACCAGTATGTCTGATATAATGTCCAAGTCCTATGTGGAGAAACCACTGTGTGACGACCAAAGTATAACCGATTGTAGTATAGGAGTTTCTTTTCCTACTCTGTGTAGTGTATGTCATCCAAATACCAGGATATCACACCCTACTACCTTCTCAACAGATCCATCTCTTATTCTGATGAAGTCAAACCCATGACTGTCACGTCAGAAATAGATGATCTATTTCCGCTACATCTGCTTTAGTCTATAAATAGACATAAGCTACCTGTCCACCAATGCTTCCGCTGCTCCCACTGACTACGACAACCCTCTGGCAGAGTCATATAGACGTACACTTCTAAAGCTAGTTTAGAACGACGCTATACTCATCCTCCCGCTGGGTCTCGCAACCTGGAACAACAGCAATGGTAATTGTGGGTAAACAAGAACTTCCCTGTCACCGTCCTTGAGGCTACCGGAGTACCTCTCGGGTGCCTGAAGTTACCCACCGTATCTGCGGAGTGGCCAATGGAATGTCAATCCAGATTGAATCTTTAGGTTCCTTATCAAATCTTCAGTAATCGTTTGTGGTTCTGGAATCACTTCCAGTTCTACCATACTCCCACTACTGTTTTCTGAAAAAATCCATTTTTAATAAAACTGTGGCGAGTCTAGAACAATATTGCTATTGTTCATCCAGATGGTAGAAAATCAACCCTCGTCATAGCCTGGGTCAACCCACAAACAGCCATTACAGAAACGTGCCTTGAGTTGTCCAGTGTCTGGTTTTAATCATAAACCGGACAACTCCCCGTACCTTAACATCGTTAAGATATGAACTGTTCTATATCCAATATAGAAACAGAGGCACTGATCTTTTTGAACCAGATTCAAATCATGCAGCTGTCTCCAGTGCATGTCAAGTAAATAGAGAGAGGCCGATCAGCGTTACTCAACTTAGGAGTGCTTCCAATTATGAGTAACCTGAAAGAGAAGCAAGATCTCTTTATCATTACTATCAACTGAATACCATACACAAGTATCTACATCTTCGATCACTTTGAAGAATCCCGATACTTGCTACACCTGGTTCTCTACTCTATTCAAATACCTATAACTCCTCAAAACTTAGACCCTGTGTTTCTACGAAACACATGTCTAAGAACTAGAGAAGTTAAAAGTAAACAGAATATAGTATGAGGACCAACCCCTCTGTCCTAATGGACACTGGACAACATACAATACTCTGTATAAGTCCCTTGAGTCTGATAACTCTTTCACTGTGTGTCGTAGGTTGAAAACTGTACTTATGGTTAAGAAGAATTACACCGCTGTTTAATGCTCCTTACCTAACCATCCACTGATGTAGGTAAATGTCGTAGACATAATTTCAGAAAGGTATATCTCACTCTATGAAAATAGACGTACAGATATATCATTTTGAAATTGGTGCATAACAGCGGATATTCAAAACCAAATATTTGCCGACCGGCAAACAGCCCAGGTGATTTCCTCAAATATCACCGATTACAACGAATCCCGATACAATGAGGATGATCACCCAATTCCCAATAACCTACTCCCACTCATCATCTGTAAAACCATACAGATGTGAGAATCGTATCTGGTAAATACATACCCTGGAGTAAGTATCTAATCGGGAAATCAGTTTTCTATTAACAGTACACAGTGATACTGAAACATTGAAATGTTTCGATGGGGTATCCTGGTATTCCTAGTAATGCCTCTTCCAGATTCACGATTGTAACCGTATAATTCTTTGCCACCTCTCCAAATCCCTTCATATGTCTTTAGTCTTTACCTTCTGCACACCCTTTTAGGCCAAATGGTTTTCTTCCTTCCCTACCGTTCGGCACCAGCCTATGGTTTGGAAGAAGACTATCCAATAAGCATAATGGGTGTACTGTCCCAATCCTAGGAACACTCGCAATGAGAGAGGGTGAAGATAAAAGACAACCGAATAAACCTTATTCCTATTTCTCCTGAACCAGAATCCATCCCCGAACTGGAACAAGTTCCATTCGAGTTCGTATATAACCATACGATGGAGTATCCAAATAAACTGTGGATCTTCGTAGTGATACGGAGTGTCCTGGAGAAATACAAAGGTGATGTGGGAGTGGTAACGAAATATTTGGTTTGGTCGTGAATATCTGTTGCAATTTACTTTGCCCTCTTACTAATCCCTTGCTTTGTCTGAACTTAATACCTTCTGCACACCATCGTTATGCTAATTGGTTTTCTTCATTCCCTACCGGTCGGCACCAGTCTAAGGTTTGGAAGAAGACAATCCAATTTGCGTAATAGGTGTACTACCCCTAAACCAAGGAGTACTCGTAACCTGAGAGAGGGTAAAAGAAAAAGACAACTGAATAATCCTATCCGTTTTCTCCAGAACCGGAAACCATCCTCGAATAAATTCTTTCGAGTTCGTATCTAACCATACGATGGTTTTGTCCAATGGAAGTGGACGTTCGTAGTAAAACGGGGTGTCCTAAAGAAAAGGGTAAAAGTAGGAGTGGCAATGAGGTTTGCAACTCTGACAATCCAAAAGCCGGTGTTTAAGAAGGTTCGGTCAACTTGGTCACTGAGTCAAAGTCTTAGGGTCGGGTCAATGGTCGCTGCCAAAGAGAGAGAAAAGAAAACACTCAGCGTGCACTCTAACCTAGATCAGAATGGTCACCAATTTATCTAATCTGGAAACCTCCTACTGTACCTCAAATTCTCCTCTAAACCTGAAAGAAGAATTAGTCGGGGTTACCCGAGGAGTAAACTAACTCATCTGTGGGAATCGGGATCCAACTATCATTGCATGATAACGTGACGGAATCCGCTCACGCTATCACACTCCAGAAGGTATGCGCATATCTGGCAAGTTTCAGTTTTTTTTTTTGAAACTCCCGATGTGATTTCTGCCCCATGCTCTTATGACCTTGGCGTGAGGTCAAAATATCATAAGTCACATGTCAAGTTCTGCCCGTCATTATCCAGGTTAATCTGAACCCACCCGTACATACCCTTGACGTAGGCCAAAATAGTAGTACGACTGTCCCAAATCAACGCATCTATCTATGCAACAGATAAATACCCGGCAGCTACCAATCACTATGCCTTGGCGTGAGGTCAAAATACATAGCTTGAATACTACCGAATATTTAACTGAAATGACGGAGGGCTACGAATGGTTTCTGGCAAAAACCTTTAACGTAATGAACTTGATATCGTCGAAGGAACGGATAGCTTTTAAAAATATAGTGACGAAAACCTTCGCTAAAGAGGTCACTCCCGGTGAAGGGATCTCGGCTCTTTCCCCGTAGAATGGGGTGCAGGATATTCCAACTGAATACCACGGTGCAAAGCAAAAGCAATCGGCTATAGTGAAGTTAATGTCCTGACGCAAACTTTTGTCCAAGGGGTCACTCCCGGTGAAGGGATCTCGGCCCTTGCCTCGTCGACTGAGGAGCAGGATATTCCAACTGAATACCACGATGCAAAACAAAAGTGAACGTCCTTGCAATAACAGCTTTTTGAAAAGTGTTCCAACAACATCAGATTAGGTTTGTTTTTAACTTGCATTGATCCGAATCAACGCAGTCCCATCAATTGATCACACCAAAAAGAACGAAAATATACTGATGTACGTATATGCCATCCGCATTCGCCACTGGGTCCCGTCATTACCCGTTAGGTTAGCTTACTAACGACAGAGCGGGGACTGGACTAGCGCGGATGCAAAACATATACGACATCTACTAATATATATACCAATATATAGTATTTCGCTCAAGGCGTGAATAAAATGCAACATCACAGAAATGTACAGCATCACAGAAACAATACAGATATCTGGGACCCCCGGGTTTCACAGAGCCACTACTGAAACCCGACGTTCCCCTGGTCGTGTGGATAGCCTGTGCAATGAAATCCTAGACCCCTACGGGCGCGGCAAGTTACCCGCCAAAACCTGAAGCGAGGCAGCCCCCTTCAGCAACGTGAATGGACCACCCAGCACTTCACGGAATCCGGTAACTTGGGCACCCCTCCTGGGTCAACCTGTACCCCCTACGAGTGCGGCGAATAGCCCGCCAATCCTAGAGTGAAGCCCCCTCCGTCTCAATGCCATGAGATGCGGGCTTGTTGCCCTCCAGAACCCGGCTATCCGTGCACCCCTCCGCGGGGCAATCCTAGTACAGAAAGTAAAATATACATACAACGGGTACATCGACCGCAACCAGGTCGTGCCCCAAAATAATAATACAAACAGGCAGTGACGGCAGTCCACATGTCGGACGCTCGCCCCGCAATATCAAATGTACATAATACAACAAAACAGTACTAGCATTGCATCCAGGCTATCCCCCACGACCGATCCGCAACATCACAGCAAAAACAAAACATCAACGTGAAAGTCACGTTCGCAAATCCGTCTAACCGGGCTATAGCAGTTAGACCGGATTTACCGATCAAGTGATATTCACGGTCGCAGATATAATGTAAATACTGTGAAAAATGTGTTTAAAATATCCGATCGATCAAAAATTAACAAGTGGGCCCCCAATCAAAACTGTAGCACTCACAGAAAACCTGGGCCCAATTTTAATATTCCAAAACCCATATTTTAAGCCCAGAAAGCCTCTGAAAAAAAATTGGTGAAGTGATCTCCACAGTGTGCGGCGGAAGAGCGGCGGAATGGGGGTATATGCGGCGGTTCCGCGCTCCCACTGTGGATTCACTTCATCGAAATTTTACAGAGTTCTTAGATTTTCCAGTACATCAATATTTTACAACCTGAAAAATTTTTCGACACCAAAAATTTCCAACAGAAAACTGATGCTAACAAAAATGTAGTTTTGGAACATTCGATCGATCGAAACAGAAAAACACACTACACCAAGCTAGACTAAGTTAATGGCGAGGCTCTGATACCACTGTAAGTGCACGGCGGCGCCCCGGCCGTCAATCCGACGGCCAAAAGCGGAAGCGGTGATAAACTTTAATTTTGCGGACTTAGCAAACCGCCGCGCACTAATACCCGGATCGAACCATTAACTAGTCCTAGCTAACTACAAGAAAGGGAATAGAGATATACCGACGATCCAAGTCCTCCGGTCTTCTCGTCATGGTCCCGATCTCCTGCGGAAAGTCCTGTCTCCTCCTCGTCGCCGGAAGTGCACCACATCGCCTACTTTGTTTACGGGCTCCCACCTCAATGCCGAGGCAACTCGGGTACGAAGCCGGATACTCGACGTGCCCAAGATTTGCTGTAGAATGTGTAGTAGAACTTGTGTCTCTTTTTGGGGTAGTGGAGGTTGCCATTGGTGGAGGAATTGAACTTTTGGTGGAGGGATGAACAATGGAGTTTGGAGATGGAACTTGTATGAATTTTCCAAAGCCAAATGAGTGTAATCCCCTCATGTAAAAAATGGGACAGCCCCTCAAGAGGAATGGCCGGCCACTACTGAGGGGGAGTGTGATAGAAAATGAGAGAGCCATCCAATAATGCAAATGGAGAGAGAGAAAGCTATCATAAGGAAAATAATGATCACCAAGAAAAGTCCTCACTCAACAACCATACCATCTCCCATCATCAACAATCATCAAGCATGATGACTTCAAAAAGTCAAGCCATCATGAAGAGGTCAAGGTCAAGGAATGGTGCATATCATGAAAACCATCATGATACAAATAATATGCAAAGGACCCCCTTCCAAAAACTTATTTGCAACAATGCAAATAAGCCCTCCTCCACCAATCTTCGGCCAATGAACGGAACAATGGAAATCGGCCGAAACGGAAAGCAAACTGGCAACTCCAGAAAACTGGTCCCGTAATAAATTACAGGAAAACCCCGATACTGTGCATACACACCCGCATTTGTATTCCGACCGAAATACAAATGCAATGAGACAAAATCTACACTGTACTATACTAGGATCCGGCTTATACCAAAGCCGGCTAGTAAAATCTGTTCGATCCTGATCCGTGCAATACCGCACGTATCTGATCGAACCCTGCCATATAACCATACGGCCTGTAGTACAAACTGTCCGATCCTGATCCGTGCAATACCGCACGTATCTGATCGGACCTTGCCATATCTCCATACGGCCTCTACAACCTTTCGCCCGAAAGCTGAGTAACTGAATGTGGGGGACTCTAAAGACTCGTCAACACCTCGGTTGTGGATTTAACCACTAGCACGTCAGAGGTATAAGCCAATACGTAACGGGCTACCAAGTAGACGTCTGTGAGTGAACTCAGCCTGACAACCCTACTGAGCCTGTCAGTGATAATATCCGTACAGTCCGGTCCGTTCGTCTATGAGTATCGCATGGCGGGCCTAGGGGGTTGGTAAAAGTCAGACCCCCAAAAGCGGTACAAGTCGTGTCGGAGTGTAGCCCAGAACACCCTGAGATACTACTGGAATACCTACCAGTAAATCTCCTTGCCTTGGCCAAGGACTTTGTGTAATGGCTCTCCTAGACACAGCACGACCTCACCCCCAATACCGGGAGAGACGAACCCCTGAAGATACGCTCACTGCCTCCATGTGGCTCGGGACTTTACCCAACTAAAACCTGTTTGCACGACTCCTTTGAGCCGTGGTAGGGTAGTAATCAAAGTACAGTGGGAACTCACACGAGACAAATGACGATCCCCAGGTCGATGAACTAACCTGCACACATGTCACCAGGGAACTGCCATCTGACGTCTGGTATATGACCAACTAGCATGTTCCCGGCGAGTCCTGTCCGGTGTACTCATAACCCAATAAGCACCTGTATACATCTCAGGTGATCCAACTGACACCAGTGGCTTGTGAGACCGGCCACCGCCCCTCGTCGGGGTCTCGACTGTATACACTAGTCTACTAATGGAGTATCGATGCCCAGTCTCGAAACTCCCACGACTAGGGACCTTTTAAGGATAAGCTTATAGACCCCAGCTCCCACTTATATGATCGCCCTCATACTGCTTGTGGTCAAGCAAGAATCCTAGGGGCTCTATCAATGTGTAATAGCGATGTGTCAGGTCACCTAAAGCAGTACACGATGATAAAGGTAAACCAGATAGCATACTATCATCTCGAGTGAGACTGTCTTACCGGGATAGGTCCTCCCTCAATCATTACAATCACGTACCTGTGACCTAATAATTGACTCTGAGGGCACTATCTCCAACAGAAGACCGGCGGCCAAGCTCGATTGAGGAGACTCAAGGAGCCAAATAAGAGGGTAGAAGACCGAAGTACACGAATCATTCGGTAAAACAACTCTATCACAGTAGATAACATCATTGTAGCTTGCTAGTTTCATATTTGGTTTCGATTTTAGGTAGTTGTTTCTAGCGCTAAGGTTTTAAATCCCAAAATTTTTCGTTCCGCAACGGCTGCGGTCGACGGCCAAGGTGCTAGGAACCCTAACACTATCACTGGTCGGTAGTGCTATCCTGCCGGGCTCAACGTCTCTCTATACGATCTTCTTGCCCCGGGGTACCGTACCGGGTTCACCATGTACCCGCAGACGGTACCTCCTCTCTTCTCGAATCGGATATACACAAACTCAGAACTGAGAAAACTCATGGTGGATGCCACACATCATATCAAGAGAAACCGCGTTTTTAAAACACTCATAAGTTTTCAAAATGTATCTGCTGTTTCTCGAATCCAGAAATCTTATGAAAACCAAAATCTTATAAGCATGAACCAATAATGAAATAATGAGTTCAAGCACAGAACAAATCCGTAATGCATAACCAGTGTGTATATATGAGCGTGGCATCTAACTAGATATGAAAATGCGATAACTGAGCTAGTAAGTGTGTTATGGCTACTAAACATAACTAAAAAGCTACAGGTTACTAAGTTATATGGTGAAATAATGATTTCTAATGTGTATGTGGCTTGGCAATTAACGACGATGAGTATGTGAGCCGGCGAGTATGTGTGCGTGTAACAAGCGCATCATCGGTAATGGTGCATATGTCCTAACAGACGATGTCATATAAAATAAAGAAAAGAGCATGTATGCATACCTCAAAATGAGAATAATACGAGCATAGCAGAAAAAGGAAATTGTAAACGCAACAATGTAAAATACTTAGCTACATATAAGCCATACAGTTATAGTTTTTAAAATAGTACGAATCGTTGTTTTTAGAAAAACAGAGGCTACGATGTTTTTGAGAAAAAAATAGCATTTGAAAATCCATAGTATCCTCTGAGGTTGTTATTTAAAAATGCATAATGATTCGTTAGTTTTGAAAATAGGTATGACTCAAATTATCTCCTAATATTTACTTAAGTGATTAGAAAATAATAATTTCCGAGTCGATACATCTATGAGTCGGCAATCCAGCCTCATAGTATCACATACGGTATAACCCATCGTACAATATTATCAAGTCAAGAGTACGGATCTATGGTCACGTATATCTTATCATCTTATCTAGTCGCATATCGTCACATATTATAGCATCTCATATCGCATTATGAACATATATATCGCCTAATCTTCCTATAATATATCATGTCTTATCATGCCATATCAGATCGTATCACAAACTTAGCCTCATGACGTCATGCCCGATTATATCGACTTGTATCATAATAACATGTCATATCCTTATCTCGTGATGCTATATCGAAGTTATCCTCAAACTTACATGTGTGTGTGTACACACACACACACATACATATATACATATATATATATATATATACATACACATATACATATATACATACACACACACATCTATGTGTGTGTACAACATATATATCAATGGCTCAAGGCTAAGAGAATAAGTACTAAGGACATACCTCCCAATGAGTAAACTTACTATCGCCTATTGTCTCCTAGAATCCTATTAGCTAAGTATACATATCTAATATTTATATATACCTATATATCTAGTACCCTAATACTACGGTTGCGGGGTGCTATACGCCATCTACCCGACTTTCCCTATAGGTATACATCTGCTCACCTACTATCCCCGCTCTAACCGAAATCGATAAACCCCTTGTTCTCCTTCGTCGCTCCGGAAGTCCACGCGAATGCACCTACAAATCAAAGCATTTCGTATCGAAATCAAAATCAAATCCGAAAACCAATACGGCAAGTGAAACGCCATAGGTTAGAACCTATGGTCCATGTTCCCCTCCGAACGGCAGCCAAGACATGGGACGTCTTGCCTGAGATTCGGGGCAGATGCTATTTGGTTTTATCCGTCCACCTTTCCGAAGATGCCAAGTTGATTTATGGCACCGTGTATCGGAGGTTCAGACGGATGCGGCCGATGTAGCAGACTTCGTCAGATTCCCCCTCGCTTGAGGGGTTTTTGATTGTGGGGACGCTCTTCCCTACAGGCGCAAGCCTCTGCAGTTAATTATGTTACCGCATCGCGGTAACACCTTTGTCCTTCTCCAGATGTTCACTTCGTGTCATGGGTGTTTGTTTTGTTTGTGGTTGCCCATGGATTGTATACGGAGACTAATTTATGTCGTCGTCCGTAGGACGTGGATTAGTCCAAATCCGTATTTTCTTAAATTTGGGTTTGGTGTTTTGGTTTAAGGATACGTTAGCCCTATTTAAGGCTAAGATCAACTTAAACTTTTGTTAAGGATACGTTAGCCAAATCTCCAGACTAAGATCAACTTAACGGGATCGTTTGGATCCGACAAGAGAGCAATTGGCCATATTGTTTAGTTTAATGACATTGCTGTCGATTTCCAGTTTAGGGACATGGTGGTCCATGGCATGTATGGCCGTCGGGACCCATCACCTCTCTGACGACGTTGAAGGATTACAACGACGGATGTCAGAGGAGTTCAGAGATGTACCCTTGAACCGGATGTAAATTGATTTAAGGGAGCAGTCGTGCTCAATCAATTTAATTTAAGGACTTACGGTCAGAATTGGGCTAAGTCCAGTTGAAAATGTTCAACATTTTATTTGTGTCTGGCCTGTTAGGCCTTTATTCGGGCTCTGCCCCTTTTAAAATAATGCATTGCATTTTATTTTGGTCTGTTTAGACTCTTTTCTTTTAATTGGGCTCTTCCCCTTTTAATAGTGCACAGCACTTTTGTTTGGTCTGATAGACCTTTTTTATTGGGCTCTGCCCTTGATAATGCATTGCATTAAATGCTCTAACAACGCCCCACGTGGCTTGTCAGGCGCTTTGCACCAATTGAGGAGCGCAAGGCGCAAACTCATGTGATGGTGACACGTGTCACGTTCTGGTGAGCGCAAGCGCAGTGCGCTGCGACAGTGCACTGCGCTGTTGCGCTGCTGACACATGGCGCGCTCCGGTGAGTTGCGCCAACCCAAGAGTGCAATGCTCATTTTTTGTAAAGCGCAAGGCGCAGTTTGTTCTGGGGCTGACACGTGGCGCTCCCTGGTGGCTTGCGCCAACCCGAGAGCGCAACAGTGCAAATTTCCAAAGTGCAAGGCACTGTTTAATTATTTTGATCAAATTTCGATCAAAGAAAACAAGGTTTTCTTGTTTTCAAAGAACCAGTGGTTCATCAAAAGGCAATGCCTTTATTATTATTTTATTATTTTTTTCATTGAAGATCTTTGATATTGTTCTTAGATCAATGATCTTTTTAGAAGAAACTCTTCTTTTTTTTCAAAGGTTTTTACCTTTTTTTTTATCTATCTGAGTTTCTTCTCAAAGTTTTCTAGAGGAGTTCTGAATATTTTTCTGTGTTCCTTTTCTTTAGACTTGGAGTCTAGGGGCCTTTTTATAGTGCCAATTGATTTGTTAAATTAGTTAAAGAGATCTTCTCTGAGTGATTTAGGGATTTTTCCCCACCGTTGGATCTTTGATCCAAGAGCTCCTGTTTTACAGGAGAGAATCTTATTGTTTTAATAAGATCAGAAAGATTTTTCTGGAATTTTAATTCTGTTTTAGTGCTGGCACAGTTGGCGCAAGCGCACCTACGCTTGACACGTGTCCCGTAGCGCAATTGCGCTTCCACGTGTCGCGCATCGCAGAGCGCAGCGCAACTGCGCTAACGCAACTGCGCTGACACATGTCATGCAGCGCAGAGCGCAGTGCAACTGCGCTGACACGTGTCGCGCAGCGCAGAGCGCAACTTGTCTGAAGCATTGCTTCCTTTATTTTTTATTTTAAATAGAGCCTTGCTCTGATTGGGTGCGCTGTGCTCCTTTCGCCGGCGTGCCTGATTTTGACACGTGGCGCGTTGCGCCCAGCGCAAGAAATCTGAAGCGTTGCTTCTTTAATTTTAACTTTAATTTCAAAGCAGAGCTTTGCTCTGATTGGGGGAAACAGAAGCGTTGCTTCATCTCCCACCATGGAATTTGAACAAAGATTTGCTCTGAAAGGGAGATTTTCTCCTTTATTATTATTATTTATTTATTTATTTTTTATTTTATTGTTATTATTTTATACGGAAACAGAAGCGTTGCTTTGAAATTAAAGTTAAAATCAGGATATTCATAACCGAATACCGCTGTTTCATTGGGGGAAACAGAAGCGTTGCTTCATCGGCCCTTGCCTCGTCGACTGAGGTGCTGGATATTCATAACTTTAATTTCAAAGCGGAGCGTTTTCTCTTATAAGTCGTAAGGATCTCACAAGAGAATTTTCCTTCTTACGAGTCGAGAGGACCCGTAAGCGGTTGTTTCTCTCCTTATCAAGATTTGATTTTGGAGAGTGTGACCCGTGAATAGTATGCAAGAGTCCATTTTGGACCGACTTGCAGGGTCCCAGTGCTTAGGAAACAAGTTTTTTAATCCCCGCTGCCTAAGGCTTTTCCTCACAAGTCGAGACGAATTGAGCACTCCTCGCAAGAATATCCTAACATCACAGTTAACCTCTGCTCTTTACGACAGAGGTCCGTTAGGGTCTGTGGTACTTAGGGTTTTGGCCGTTGTACCGTCGCGTTGGCTGATATATTTCTCGATATGCAATCTTGCTGTTCGAGTAGCCTTGCGATTGTTGTTGGAGATAGTGTCCTCAGAGTCAATTATTGGATTACAGGCACGTGATTGCAATGATTGAGAGAGGACATATACCGTTAGAACAGTCTTACTCAAGATGATAGTATGCTATCTGGTTTATGTTTATCATCGTGTACTGCTTTAGGTGACCTTACATGTCACTATTGCGCGTTGATAGAGCCTTTAGGATTCTTGCTTGACGACCAGCAGTATGATGGCGATCATATACGTGGGAGCTGGGGTCTATAAGCACATCCTTAAAAGGTCCCTAGTCGTGGGAGTTTTCGAGACAGGGCATCGACACTCCAGAGTAGACTAGTGTATACAGTCGAGACCCCGACGAGGGGCGGTGGCCGGTCTCACAAGCCACTGGTGTCAGTTGGTTCACCTAAGATATATACAGGTGCTCATTGTGTTATGAGTACACCGGACTGGACTCGCCGAGAACATGCTAGTTGGTCTTATACCTGACGTCAGATAGCAGTTCCCTGGTGACATGTGTACAGGTTAGTTCATCGACCTGAGATCGTCATTTGTCTCCTGTGAGTTCCCATTGTACTTTGATTACTAACTTACCATGGCTCAAAGGAGTCGTGCAAACAGGTTTTAGTTGGGTACAGTCCCGAGCCACATGGAGGCAGTGAGCTGATCTGCAGGGGTTCGTCTCTTCCGGTATTGGGGGTGAGGTCGCGCTGTGTCTAGGAGAGCCATTACACAAAGCCCTCGGCCGAGGCAGGAGATTTACTGGTAGGTATTCCAGTAGTATCTCAGGGTGTTCTGGGCTACACTCCGACACGACTTGTACCGCTTTTGGGGGTCTGAGTTTTACCAACCCCCTAGGCCCGCCATGCGATACTCATAGACGAACGGACCGGACTGTACGGATATTGTCACTGACAGGCTCAGTAGGGTGTCAGCATGGTTCGCTCACAGACGTCCCTTTTGGTCAATACCTGGTAGCCAGTTATGTAAGACTAATATCTCTGACGTGCTAGTGGTTAATCCACAACCAAATTATTGACGAGTCTTTAGAGTCCCCCACAGACCATTTTCTCAAGTTTCGGGCGAAATGCTGTAGAGGCCGTATGGAGATATGGCAGGGTTCGATCTTATACGTGCGGTATTGCACGGATCAAGATCGGACGGATAATACTAGCGGGCTTTGGTTTAAGCCGGATCCTAGTATTGTACAGTGTAGATTTTGTCTCATTGCATTTGTATTCGGTCGGAATACAAATGTGGGTATGTATATACAGTCGTGGGGTTTTCTTATAATTTATTACGGGATCAGTTTTTTTTGAAGT
The DNA here is from genome assembly GCA_030015575.1 of Agapanthus africanus. NCBI lineage: Eukaryota > Viridiplantae > Streptophyta > Magnoliopsida > Asparagales > Amaryllidaceae > Agapanthus > Agapanthus africanus. Next base: position 457,001,427 of record JASDDO010000019.1, on the reverse strand, counting down.
TGCCAGTTTGTATTCCGTTTCGGCCAGTTTTTCTTTGTTCCTTCACGGCCGGATTTTTCTGATAGAGGGGGCTAATTTGCAAAAGTGCAAATTAGCATTGTGGAGGGGGTTTCTTGTAAATGGAGAGATTATGAAAGCATCTTTGCTTTTTCTTTCATCATGGCTAGCATTAATGGTGATGGATTATGAAAGGATTTTGGATTGGATTTGAGTGTGATCATTTCTTCTTGTTATTACACATTTCCCACTTGCATTATTCTTGCAATTTTCTTCCACCATTCTATATAGGGGCCGACCACTTCTTAAGGAATGAGAGGATTCATTTTGGTGTGGGAAAAATTATCATATCATATTATGCTTTGCCACAAAAATCCATAGCCATCTCAAAAGCTCATCTTCTTCTTCCCTCCTTCAAAGGCAACTTCACTACCCGTAAGAGACAAAGCATTCTACACTGATCCTATAGCACCCTTGGGCAAGTCGGCTCGCCAACTTCGTGCCCGAGTTGTCTCGGTCCAGAGGTGGGAGCCCGTAAAAGAACCCGGCGATGTGGTGCCCGTTCTGACGAGGAAATGAAGACCGGAGATTCTGCTAGGAGATCGGAGTGGAGTCGAAGACCGAAGGACACGGACGCTCGGTATAGCATTCTACCCTTTCTCTTGTTTTCTAGTATTAGGTTAATAGTCCGATCCGGGGTTTTAGGATGCGGTAGTGCCGGTTTCTAGTTTGAGAAAAATTTTCGTTTCCGTATTTTGGCCGAAGAAAGACGGCCGGGGCGCTACCGTAGTCTTACATGGTATCAGAGCCACGCCATTAACCTAGTCTAACTTGCTCTAACGTGTTTACAAGTTCGATCGAACGGATTTTCCGAAATCCCGATTTCTAAAGTGCAGTTTCTGTCGAATTTTTCCAGTGCTCTAAAAATTATTTGGTACATTGTAAAAATACAAGCAGGGATTTTTAAGCATTCTGTGAAAATTTGGTCGCGTGACGTCAGTGTTCCACCGCGGAATCGCGGCCAAATCCACGCATTGGCCGCGGTTCCGCCGCCACTTTAGCTCTTCACAGCACCAATTTTTCACAGTGGGCTTCTGACTTGGAAATATGGTTTTTGGTATATACTTTTTGGGCCCAGATTTTCTTTGATTGCTATAGTAGTGCTTGGGGCCCACTTCGGGAAATTCGGTCGATCGAAAATTTTAAACATGTTAGTTCACAGTATTTACATTATATCTGCGACCATGAATGTCATTTGATCGGTAAATCCTGTCTAACTGCTATAGCCCTTTGAGACGGATTTGCGAACGTGACATTCACGTTGATGTTCTGTATTGTGCTGTGATGTTGCGGATTTGTCGTGGTGGATAGCCTGGATGCAATGGTAATACAGTTTGGTTGTATATGTACATTTGATATTGCGGGGCGAGCGTCCGACATGTGGACTGCCGTCACTGCCTGTTTGTATATTATTCTTTTGGGGCACGACCGGGCTGAGGTCGATGCACCCGTTGTATGTATATTTTACTTTCTGTACTAGGATTACCCCGCGGTGGGGTGCACGGATAGCCGGGTTCTAGAGGGCAACGGGTCCGCATCTCATAGCGTTGAGACGGAGGGGGCTTCACTCTAGAATTGGCGGGCTATTCGCTTCACTCGTAGGGGTACAGGTTGACCCAGGAGGGGTTCCCGAGTTACCGGATTCCGTGAAGTGCTGGGTGGTCCATTCACGTTGTTGAAGGGGGCTGCCTCGCTTCAGGTTTTGGCGGGTAACTTGCCGCGCCCGTAGGGGTCTAGGTTTTCATTGCACAGGCTATCCACACGACCAGGGGAACGTCGGGTTTCAGCAGCGGCTCTGTGAAACCCGGGGCTTCCAGATTATCTTTATTGTTCTGTGATGCTTATTACATTTCTGTGATGTTGCATTTTATCACGCCTTGAGCGAATATTATATATTGATATATATACTAGTAGATGTTGTATATGTTTTGCATCCGCGCTAGTCCAGTCCCCGCTCTGTCGTTAGTTAAGTAACCTAACGGGTGATGACGGGACCCAGTGGCGAATGCGGATGGCATATACGTACATCGTATTTTCGTTCTTTTGTGGTGTGATCAATTGATGGGACTGCGTTGATTCGAATCAATGCAAGCTAAACAAACCTATTCTGATGTTGTTGGAACAATTTTTCAAAAAGCTGTTATTGCAAGGATGTTCTCTTTTGTTTTGCACAGCGGTATTCGGTTATGAATATCCAGCACCTCAGTCGACGAGGCAAGGGCCGAGATCCCTTCACCGGGAGTGACCCCTTGGACAGAAGTTTGCGTCAGGATAATAACTTCACTATAGCCGATTGCCTTTTGCTTTGCATCGTGGTATTCAGTTGGAATATCCTGCACCTTATTCTACGGGGAAAGAGCCGAGATCCCTTCACCGGGAGTGACCTCTTTAGCAAAGGTTTTCGCCACTATATTTTTTATAAAATGTTATCCGGTTCCTTCAACGATATCAAGTTCATTACGTTAATGGTTTTTTGCCAAAAACTAGCCGTAGCCCTCCTACATTTTAGATTAGTATTGCTTAGTATTCGTGCTACGTATGTCGTGCTCAGCCGAGGCGTAGTGTGCGGTAGCTCTGTAATACTTTTCTGTCTTATGGATATGTGATTGGTTAGGACAGTCGTACGGTCATTTTGGCTCAGTCAAGAACTCGTGCGGGTGGGTCTAATGCAATTAAGATAATGACGGGTTGAACTTGACTAGGATCCTTTGATATGTTGGCTCAGTCAAGGTCACTTGGGTCCTAGGGGTGAAAATCACATCGAGAGTTTCTAAAGAAACTGAAACTTGCCAGGCATGCGCATACCTTCTGGAGTATGATAACGTGAGTGGATTCCGTCACGTTATCATGCGATGATAGTTGGATCCCGATTCCCACTGATGAGTTGGTTTGCTCCTCGGGTGATCCTGACTAATTCTTCCTTTAGGTTTGGAGGAGAATTTGAGGTTACAGTGGGAGGTTTCCTGATTAGATAAATTGATAACCATTCTGATTTAGGTTAGAGTGCACGCTGAGTGTTTTTTTCTCTCTTTCTTTGGCAGCGACCATGACCCGACCCTTGACTATGACTCAGTGACCAAGTTAACCGAACCTTCTTAGAACACTGGCTTTTGGATTGTCAGAGTTGCACACCCCATTGCTACTCTTACTTTTACCCTTTTCTCCAGAACACCCTGTATTACTACGAATGTCCACTTCCATTGGATAAAACCATCGTATGGTTATATACGAACTCGAAGGAATTTATTCGAGGATGGTTTCCGGTTCTGGAGAAAACGGATATGACTATTCAGTTGTCTTTTCCTTTTACCTTCTCTCAGGTTGCGAGTGCTCCTTGGATTAGGGGATAGTACACCTGTTACGCTTATTGGATAGTGTTCTTCCAAACCATAGGCAGGTGCCGAACGGTAGGGAATGAAGAAAACTAATTAGCCTAACAATGGTGTACAGAAGGTATTATGTAAAGACAAATAAAAGGATTAGTAAGAGGGCAAAGTAAACTGCGACTTCTATTCACGACCAAATCAAGTATTTCATTACCACTCCCACTTCACCTTTGTATTTCTCTAGAACACTCCGTATCACTACGAAGATCCATAGCTATTTTGATACTCCATCGTATGGTTATATACGAACTCGAAAGGAACTTGTTCCAGTTCGGGGATGGATTCTGGTTCAGGAGAAATAGGAATAAGGTTTTATTCAGTTGTCTTTTATCTTTACCTTCTCTCGCATTGTGAGTGCTCCTAGGATTAGGACAGTACACCCATTATGCTTATTGGATAGTCTTCTTCCAAACCATAGGCTGGTGCCGAACGGTAGGGAAGGAAGAAAACCATTTGGCCTAAAGGGGTGTACAGAAGGTAATGACTAAAGACATATAAAGGGATTTGGAGAGATGGCAAAGAAATATACGGTTACAGTTGTAAATCTGGATAATGGAAGAGGCATTACTAGGAATACCCGGATACCCCTACAAAACATTTCAATGTTTCAGTTTCACTGTGTATTGTTAATAGAAAACTGATTTCCCAATTAGCCCTTGCTCCAGGGTATGTATTTACCAGGTTTGATTCTCACATCTGTATGGTTTTACAGATGATGAGTGGGAGTAAGTTATTGGGAATTGGGTGATTATCCTCATTATATCGGGATTCGTTGTAATTGGTGATGTTTGAGGAAATCACCCGGGTTGTTTGCCAGACGGCAAATATTTGGTTTTGAATATCCGCTGCTATGCACCAATTTCAAATTGATATATCTGTACGTCTATTTTTATAGAGTGAGATATACCTTTTTGAAATTATGTTTATGACATTTACCTATATCAGTGGATGGTTAGGTAAGGAGCATTAAAACAGCGGTGTAATTCTTCTTAACCATAAGTACAGTTTTCAACCTACGACACACAGGGATTGAGTTATTAGACTCAAGAGACTTATACAGAGTATTGTATGTTGTCCAGTGTCCATTAGGATAGAGGGGTTGGTACTCGTGCTGTATTCTGTTTACTTGTGACTTCTCTAGTTCTTAGACACGTGTTTCGTAGAAATGCAAGGTCCAAGTTTTGAGAAGTTATAGGTATATGAGTAAAGTAGAGAACCAGGTATTGCAAGTATCAGGATTCTTCAAGGTAATCGAAGATGTAGATACTTGTGTATGGTATTCAGTTGATAGTAATGGTTTTGAGAACTTGTTTCTCTTTCAGGTTACTCATAATTGGAAGCTCTCCTAAGTTGAGTAATGCTGATCGGCCTCTCTCCATTTAGTTGACATGCACTGGAGACAGCTGCATGATTTGAATCTGGTTCCAATTAAATCAGTTCCTCTGTTTCTATATTGGATATAGAACAGTTCATATCTTAACGATGTTAAGGTACGGGGAGTTGTCCGGCTTATGCTTAAAACCAGACTCCGGATAACTCGAGGCACGTTTCTGTAATGACTATTTGTGGGTTGACCCGGGCTATGACGAGGGTTGACTTTCTACCATATGGAAGATCAATAGTGATATTGTTCTTGACTCGCCACAGTTTTAATAAAAATGGATTTTTCAGAAAATAGTAGTGGGAGTATGGTAGAACTGGAAGTGATTCCAGAACCGCAAAAGATTACTGAAAATTTGATAAGAACCTAAAGATTCAATCTGGATTGATATTCCATTGGCCACTCCGCAGATATGGTGGGAAACCTCAGGCACCCGAGAGGTACTCCGGTAGCCTCAAGGATGGTGACAGGGAGGTTCTTGTTTACCCAGACTTGCCATTGCTGTTGTTCCAGACTGTGAGACCCGGCAGGAGGATGAGTATAGCGTCGTTCTAAACTAGCTTTAGAAGTGTACGTCTATATGACTCCACCAGAAGGTTGTCGTAGTCAGTTGGAGCAGCGGAAGCATTAGTAAACAAGTGGCTTATGTCTATTTATAGACTAAAGCAGATATAGCGGAGACAGATCATATATTTTTGATGTGACAGTCATGGGTTTGACTTCATCAGAATAGGGGATGGATCTGTTAAGAAGGTAGTAGGGTGTGATGTCCCCGTATTTGGATGACATACACAGAGTAGGAAGAGAAATTCCTAAACTACGGTCGGTTATACTTTGGTTGTCACATAGTAGTTTCTCCACATAGGATATAGATATTATATCAGACATTCTGGTTACTAGATCTATGGTTTTAGATCTAGATTTGGGAAGTGTCCCAATCAGGGTACTTAGACAGCATTCTAAAGGTGTTTTAGAATGGACGACTCTTGGCATGGTAGTATACCTGCAGGTGATGGAGTCACTCTCTCTAAAGATGTCTTATAGACTAAAGAGGAGAGGGATGTGCATGATTGGCAGATCACTTGCTTAGGCAATTGAGTCAATCATGAGATGTCAAGTACTACACCAGATGTTGTTTTTGTAGTAGATGCAATAAGATATTGATCCAATCCTGGAGAAACACTCGGAAGCAGTTTTAGAACATACGTGGATGTTCTAGGGATATGATGACAGCATCCTCCTTCGGGAGACAGTTATCATTCCAGGCTTCCAAGGTGACCTGGATGACAGAGTGACTATCAGAGTTATAGTTTTCCCTCTGACGAGGGGCAGTAGTTTGGACAGGTAGTCCAGGCGGATACTGAGGGAGGCATGGTGCAGGATACTGATTAAGTTCAGTTGACGATACAGTCTATAAGGTTTGGATTTGGAGTTCATTTATGAACTAGGTCCCACCAGACATCCAAACATATTCTAAGACAGGTATTGCTCATTTCGGGAGATGGTTTTCTCCGCGAACTTGAGATAAAGAGAGACATAGAAAGAAATATCAAAGCGGATCCACTCACTGAGGCTATTCCTCGGACGCATTAGTTTCGCAAACGGGTTTTGTGAGACTGATTAGTAGAGGAGTTGGGTGTTCGGTATCACACAGGCTGTGAGTATGCGACATCGCAATAATTAGCCTTGAGTGCAAGTGGGAGATTGTTGGAGATAGTGCCCTCAGAGTCAATTATTAGATCACAGGCACGCGATTGCAATGATTGAGAGAGGACCTATACCGTTAGAACAGTCTTACTCAAGATGATAGTATGCTATCTGGTTTATCTTTATCATCGTGTACTACTTTAGGTGACCTTACATGTCATTATTGCGCGTTGATAGAGCCCTTAGGATTCTTTCTTGACGGCCAGCAGTATGATGGCGATCATATACGTGAGAGCTGGGGTATATAAGCACATCCTTAAAAGGTCTCTAGTCGTGGGAGTTTTCTAGACAGGGCATCGAAACTCCAGAGTAGACTAGTGTATACAGTCGAGACCCCGACGAGGGGCGGTGGCCGGTCTCACAAGCCACTGGTGTCAGTTGGTTCACCTAAGATATATACAGGTGCTCATTGTGTTATGAGTACACCGGACTGGACTCGCCGGGAACATGCTAGTTGGTCTTATACCTGGCGTCAGATAGCAATTCCCTGGTGACATGTGTACAGGTTAGTTCATCGACCTGAGATCGTCATTTGTCTCGTGTGAGTTCCCACTGTATTTTGATTACTACCCTACCACGGCTCAAAGGAGTCATGCAAACAGGTTTTAGTTGGGTACAGTCCCGAGCCATATGGAGGCAGTGAGCGGAGCAGGGGTTCATCTCTCCCGGTATTAGGGGTGAGGTCGCGCTGTGTCTAGGTGAGCCATTACACAAAGCCCTCGGCTGAGATAGGAGATTTACTGGTAGGTATTCCAGTAGTATCTCAGGGTGTTCTGGGCTACACTCCGACACGACTTGTACCGCTTTTGGGGGTCTGACTTTTACCAACCCCCTAGGCCCGCCATGCGATACTCATAGACGAACGGACCGGACTGTATGGATATTGTCATTGACAGGCTCAGTAGGGTGTCAGCATGAGTTCGCTCACAGACGTCCCTTTTGGTCAATACCTGGTAGCCCGTTACGTATGGCTAATACCTCTAACGTGCTAGTGGTTAAATCCACAACCAAAGTATTGACGAGTCTTTAGAGTCCCCCACAGACTGTTTTCTTAAGTTTCGGGCGAAACGCTGTAGAGGCCGTATGGAGATATGGCAGGGTTCGATCTTATACGTGCGGTATTGCACGGATCAAGATTGGACGGATAATACTAGCGGGCTTTGGTTTAAGCCGGATCCTAGTATTGTACAGTGTAGATTTTGTCTCATTGCATTTGTATTCGGTCGGAATACAAATGCGGGTATGTATATACAGTCGCGGGGTTTTCCTGTAATTTATTACGGGATCAGTTTTTTTTGAAGTTGCCAGTTTGTATTCTGTTTCGGCCAGTTTTCCTTTGTTCCTTCACGGCCGGATTTTTCTGATGGAGGGGGCTAATTTGCAAAAGTGCAAATTTGCATTGTGGAGGGGGTTTCTTGTAAATGGAGAGATTATGAAAGTATCTTTGCTTTTTCTTTCATCATGGCTAGCATTAATGGTGATGGATTATGAAAGGATTTTGGATTGGATTTGAGTGTGACCATTTCTTCTTGTTATCATACATTTCCCACTTGCATTATTCTTGCAATTTTCTTCCACCATTCTATATAGGGGCCGGCCACTTCTTAAGGAATGAGAGGATTCATTTTGGTGTGAGAAAAATTATCATATCATATTATGCTTTGCCACAAAAATCCATAGCCATCTCAAAAGCTCATCTTCTTCTTCCTTCCTTCAAAGGCAACTTCACTACCCGTAAGAGACAAAGCATTCTACACTGATCCTACAGCACCCTTGGGCACGTCGGCTCGCCAACTTCGTGCCCGAGTTGTCTCGGTCCAGAGGTGGGAGCCCGTAAAAGAACCCGGCGATGTGGTGCCCGTTCTGACGAGGAAATGAAGACCGGAGATTTCGCGAGGAGATCGGAGTGGAGCCGAAGACCGAAGGACACGGATTGCTCGGTATAGCCCTCTACCTTTTCTCTTGTTAGTTAGGTTTAGGTTAATGGTTCGATCCGGGTTTTAGGACGTGGTAGTGCCGGTTTAAGTTAAGAAAATTTTTTGTTTCCGCATTTTGGCCTCGGATAGACGGCCGGGACGTTACCGTAGTCCTACAATTGTCGTGTCTCTGATCCCTTCGGGGGCTGGACAAGACGTCTTCAAGTAATCTTTCAGGTAATCTTACCGTTGAAAGAGCAAGCGTAGGGATATTCCATGTCACTTTTTACTTGAGGTTAGGCTCATTTTGGAGAGCCCTGATGAGTCATAACCACTCCGCGCTGGTGTGGGATGATCTCCGATAGTCTTTCAGGCTTTATATGACTTGCCGTTAAGACCCTGAAGCTAGGAATTTGGCCTTTGCTTCATTTGCTGGCATTACGTCCTCAATATCGAGACGAATGTCGCGGTTGTCTCTAGCTTGTTGGTGAACCGTCGAGGTTTGGAACTAGGAACTTTGCCGTGGCTCCGCTGTTTGATTGTCGCGTCTGAATCCTGTTGGAGGAAGAACACTGGGGTGACATCTCGTCTGCTGTATCGAGACGGACGTCGAGGTGGTGACCACTCCGCACTGGTGCAAGATGATCTCCGATCGTCTTTCAGGCTTTATATGACTTGCCGTTAAGACCCTGAATCTAGGAATTTCGCCTTTGCTTCGTTTGCTGGCATTGCGTCCTCTGTATCGAGACGAACGTCGAGGTGGTGACCACTCTGCACTGATGCAAGATGATCTTCGGTTGTCTTTCAGGCTTTATATGACTTGCCGTTGAGACTTGGCTCCATTTCCTGATGGAGTATGGGGAGGAAAGATGTGTTTCCTTTTTCGTTTGCGCCCCTGGATTGCATACAGGGATTGCTATGATATCGCCCGTAGGGCATGAATTTTGTTATATATATTTTTCATTTTATTTCTTTCCACGATGCTCTATCATTTCAGCTTTATATTGCGAAGGTCGCGATTGCCCAATCATTTCGGCTATTTTTCGTGGTGCCCAATCATTTCTGCTATTTATTTTATTTTCACTCGCTGCTTTTTATTGCGAGTTGCCCAATCGTTTTGGCTATTTTGCATGTATACATTTTTACTTGCTGATTTTTATTGCAAGTTGCCCCATCATTTCGGCTATTTCGTATGCATGTATGGCTCGCTGATTTTTTTATCGCGAGTGTGGAATTTGGAATCTGACGCCAATCTCAGCATCAACATCGCTACAACTGGAATATTTACAGGAGCGAATCATCATTTGCCATGAAAGGGCTTGGAATTTGATACCGGTTTAGGCATCAACATCGCTACAACTGGGACATTGCCAGGAGCGAATCATCATTTGCCTCTGTCGATGTTGAACAAAAGTGGCTTAGCGAATAGGGTTAGGATCCCGTCGACTAAGGCTTTTGACTTCATGAGCCGTAAGGGTCTCACAAAGGTATTTCTCCCTACAAGTCGTGAGGATCTCGTAGGTGTATTTTCTCCTTAGGGATCGTGAGGATTCCTAAGTGTATGTTCCCCTGTAAGTCGTATGGATCTTACAAAAGGGTTTTCTCCTTATAAGTCGAGAGGACTTACAAGGGTTGTTCACCGTATGGACATATCCCCAGTCACGGGTGGGACTTGGTTAGGGAAATATTTATTTGCGCCCATGAATTGTATACAAGGGTCAGTATTGAGCCGCTTGTAGGGCACTATCAAAGGTTGTGGGGGTTGCTTAAGAACAGGTTCAGGTCTCTGTAACTTAAGACTTTCAAATCTTATGAGCCATGAGGGTCTCATAAGAGAGTTCTCCTTACGAGTCATGAGGCTCTCGCAAGTGTAATTTCTTCTTAAGAATCGTGAGGATCCCTAAGTGTGTTGCTTCCCTGTGAGTCGTAAGGATTTCACGCGGGTGGTTTCTCCTTACAAGGTTGAGAGGACCTTGTAAGTGTCTTTTAACGAGGTTGCGCCCTTTCGGGTTTTCACAAACACTCGCCGGTAGCCCTGCTATTTTTACTCACGGAGCCCTTTCGGGTTTTCATCCGTGCCCATTTCGCTTATGGACATACCGTCTTTTTTTATATTCTTTTTATTCTTTTTTTTAACGAGGTCGTGCCCTTTCGGGTTTTCACGAACACTCGCCGGTAGCCCTGCTGTTTTTACTCACGGAGCCCTTTCGGATTTTCATCCATGCCCATTTCGCTTATGGACATACCGTCTCTTTTTTTTATTCTTTTTATTCTTTTTTTTTCTAACGAGGTCGCGCCCTTTCGGGTTTTCACGAACACTCGCCGGTAGCCCTGCTGTTTTTACTCACGGAGCCCTTTCGGGTTTTCATCCGTGCCCATTTTGCTTATGGACATACCGTTTTTTTAATATTATTTTATTATTATTTTATTATTTTTTATTTTTTTGTCAGCCTGAGGATGCTGCAGTAGTAGTTTAAAAACGTTTCGGTCGTCGGCTAGTTTTAGGACGTAGTGGTCCGCCGTTAGTTTAAGGACGTTTCGGTCCGCCGTCGCCGTATTTGAGGCGAATCTCTAGTTTACTGACTTTTCGGTCTATGGAGCTTTCCTTATGAATGAGCATGATGCCCCCGGCATATCCATCTTTCTCGGAGCATGTGGTTGTGACGGGCTCACCTTCCAGTTTTCGGACAACGCGAACTTGCCCTGTTGGTATTGGTTTTCAACCCAGTTTTTGAAGACGAAGCAATCTTCGATCGGATGACTTACTGCTTGATGGTAGGGGCAGTAATTAGGATCATTGACATCGCCTGGCTGTAGTGGACATTTCGGACTCGGCAGATTGATGAATCTGTTGCGCACTGCCAGCTCAAACAGTTTCCTTGTTTTATTATGAGGAAATGAGTAAGGACGTCCCAGTCTCTCCTTGAGGGATGGGCGTGGACGCATATTGTTTTGGCAAACAACCGGCTTTAAGTTGCTCGGCCGTTGTTGAGTATTGGCAACGAAGGTTGCTTTCCCTTTGCCCTTTTCATTCCAAGGCTCTGTCTTTGAAGGAGATGGTCTATGACTCATCTGGTCCATTTGGGTCGTCTTGAAGAACAACATGAATTGGGATATGGTCGCTTGAGGGTCGAGAGTACCTACGAACATGCCCACGGCAGGAGCTTCTTCGATGCGCTGCTCGCACTTTGACCATAGATTACGCCACCGTATCGCATACTGGACCCAAGTTTCGCCTGGCCTCACCCTGGCGTTGATCAATGCCGTGATCGGGGTGCGTCCGCTTGCACTCGCGAATCTTTGTGTAAACAGTAGCTCTATCTCCGCAAATGTTTTGATAGAGTCGTTAGGTACCTCCGAATACCATTCAAAGGCTGTTTCTGCTAAGCTGCCGACGAATTGGCGAAGCAGCAGTTTGTCGTCGCCTCCGGTGTTGCCACAAAGAGACCTGAATTGAGCAACATGCTGATGTGGATTCCCCATCCCTTTATATACGTGGAACTTAGGGATCGTATATCCCGGCGGGTAACTGATTTGGTCATACCAGCTCGGATAGGGTCGTCCAGTTTTAACAACTTGCCCAGCCGCTTCACTCGCCTGATGAGCTCGTATTTGCTGAGCTATATAGTCATCCAGTACGGCCTTGGAAATGGTTTCTTCCTTGGCTGCTGAAAGAGCCGGAGGAGGATTAGATGTCTTCCCTCTATCGTCTTTAACAATGATTGGAGGGTCATCAGCTGGAGGGTCCGACTGTAACATCATCCCTGCCATATCTTGGAAGAGGAGCGCCATTTGTTTTATGTTAGCCGCTTGCTCTGCGGCTTCTTTGTCCTTCTTTTCGAGGACTCTGTGTAAGAAGTCAGCGTCAGTTTCTTGTTCATAACGCTGCTCTGATGATGCCTTCGAGCTTTCTTTTGGCTCGGTAAGTGCGGCCATTGCAGTCATCATTTCCTAAAGCTTCTGTTGTTGCTCCTGGGCTTTTGTCACGGATCGGGTGAGCGCTTGGTGACCTGTCGAAGCGCGGCTATCCTCCTTTCCGGAAGCCATATAAATGGTATGCACCACCATGCCCCAGACTTGGGGCGTTTAGATTCAGTGTCTTTGCGATTTGCCAAAGACACAGGGATCTTCCTTGACCTCCTTCTTTTTTGAGTGGTCGAAGTTGAGGGGGCCGTTGTAGTGGGCACCCAAGTAGCTGTTGCTTTTTGTGGCTTGACGAATTAATCCTTCTCCTGCCGAACCTTCATCTTTTTCTGTCGGCAGAGATAGTCTTGATCAATCACCGACTCCTGGACCTGTCGCCAGACCTTGTAAATTTTAGAGGACAGCCGTTGAGGGGCTGCTCCAGCTTCTTCTCGGGAGTGTTCTTCACAGGTGAAGGAGTTCTCTTCAGCACCGCAGTAGGAGAGTTTCTGCGCACCTTGTTGAGCAGTTCAAAGCTGTTCTCGGTTGGAACAGCAGCATCGATCCCCACCATCGGAGCTGGCGGAGTTATCCCAGAGGGGGAGTTGCCCCCAGCCTTCCTCACTCGGCGCCAGTGGCGACGTCGAGTGTGTCGTGCAGATGGAGTTATTTCAGCTATAAGGGTGACTTTGTCATGCCCCCTGCTTAGAGAAGAGACTTGTTAGTTGTATGTATGTCCTAGAGGCCGGTGTTGTACAGATGATGTATACTATATTGGATGCTTGGACATATATAGAGATGACTTTCTTGCTCGATATGATAGTATGCTATCTGGTTGCTCTTTATCTTAACATGTATACTTGTCTCTTTATACTGTCCTATGGTTACATGTTGGTAAAGCCCTTAGGATGTGTACTTGACTACCTGGACTATGATGCAGATCATACTAGTGGGGACATGGTAGTCCATAAGTACATATTTCAAGGTCCCTAGTCGTGGGTGTATCGAGACGGGGCATCGATATACCAGTGTAGACTAGCGTATACGCTTCTCGACTCATGAGATGGGCAATGGATGATCCCATATCCATTGGTGTTTGACATCAGAGATGGTATACGGGTGCTCAGTGGAGACTGGGTACACTGGACGGACTCGCCGAGAACTCCCAGATGGTATTATACCTCACGTCAGATGGCAGTTCTCAGGTGACACCAGTGCAGGTTAGTTTATAGATCCGAGATCGTCATAGAGTCTTATGTGATTCCCACTGTGCTTTGATTTCCACCTTACCACGTCCATGAGGGCGTGTAAAACGGTGGTTTTTGGATACAGTCCCGAGTCACATGGAGGCAATGAGCGATAGGAGGGGTTTCGTCTCTTCCGGTATTGGGGGCTGATGTTGCGCTGTGCTCGATTGGCCGTAACAGGGAAGTCCCTGGCCAGGGCTGATTCAGAGATTTGCTGGTAAGTGTTACCAGTAGTTTCTCGACCCGTTATGAGCCTCACATCGACACGACTTATCAGTTATTGGGGTCTGACATTTACCACCCCTAGACTTGATATGCGACATATCAGACGAGGAGACCGGACTGTACGGAAAGTGTTGCCGGTTGGCTCGACGGGAGTTGTAGCAGGTTCGCTTGTTTTCTTATGATCGCTCAATACCCGGGTGGCCGTTATGTTTAGCTGACCGCTTGCGGTTTGGGGGTGCTTGATATGATCATCACCCACTGCCGGCGTATTGACGAGTCTTAGAGTCCCACAAAGGAGTTACCTAATCCAGGCGAAACGTTGTGGTGTGCGTATGCGATATGCGCATGGACCCGATTAAAATGCGCGTATTGGATACCGTATATTGATCGGGCGGCTTGCTTTTGGTGGTGTCGTATGTGATATGGCTGGATTGATAAATCAAGTGTTGATTTATCATTTAACCATTAGTTTCTCACTAGAAATCCTTTCTTGTGTTTGATGGATGTATGCATGCATGTATGCTTTCTTTTTAGATTCATGCACATATGGATGTGCATACATATATACATACATACATCATCCTTCATGATTGATTATACATTGAAAATGGTGGTAATATAAGACTCACACCATGGTTTATTTATTTGGATTATTGGTTATATTTGTGTTAAAAACAAAATGAAAAAGAAAAGGTTAATAAATGGTTGTTTTCTACACACTTCCTTAACCTAACCATGCTCACCTACTTCTAACCATGGATTAACCTTCTCTTTGTGTTTTAACTCAAATTAAATAATATCTTAAACATTTAACCATGGTTTGAGATGAGAAGAAATAAATATGTATACATATATTTTCATTTTCTTTTCAAGAGTTATTCTTTTCAGTCTTGTTCAAAGAAAAGCCATCATCTACTTCTTCCTTCCTCTTTTGCTCTCTAGACTTTTGTAGTGAGCAAAATACTTAACAAGATTGGATTTTGAAGTGAGAATAAGAACCACAACATTATTCTACACAAGTTTAGCCCACTTGTTTAGAGTGTTTGCTTCATTTCATTCTCTTGGAAAAGTGAAGTTGTTAGCTTGGACAAGGAGCTTCGGGTGGATCATCGTGGACACTAGAAGACTTCAAGCGAACCCTCCTCCAACTCTCAAGAGGCCAAGGAGTCTAGCGTAGGGAGCTACAAAGGTTGTACTCTCTAAACCCTAGTCTTTGTTGCCTTTAAAGTTTAGAAACCCTAATTTTTCTAGGATAGATCCTTTATATGCTTACTTAGCACCATAAAAATCCAATCTTTGTGACATGTGATGCTTCCAAACTCTTCATAGGGTGCTAGGTAAACCTAACAAGACTGTTATTGTGCTAGCCTGTCGAAGATTGACACCCGTTGAGAAGCAATGTCTAATCTGTCAAATACAGTCCTCTGGACAGGGGAAGCAGCTTTGAGGACCTCTCCTGGAGCAGCAACCGGAATGACCAGCCTTGTAAAAACTGACTTCTTGGAAGGAGGAGCCTTTCCAATGATTTCGTCCGCTTGAGCCGGGATGGCTATCCGCTTTGGGATGGCAGCTTCGGGTATCGCGGGCTTGTAGACATTCTGGCCCAGTCTGTTGAAAAATGAGGTATTGAAGTTGGGCGACCCGTTGAGAGGGGCCGCGGTAGTTATAAGCCGATCAAAGACCGACTTCTTTGGAGCTTCTTGCGACGTCGTTGGGGTATCGAAGCTCATCGGTGGGAGCATAGTCCCAAAGAATAGTCCAGTGGTGGCTTGAGTTACCTGCTCCACTGGCATCTTGAAAAGGGAGGCCGCTTGAGGCCCATAAGTCACTCCTACGGATGGGACGGAGCGAGAGTTGCAGTTGCAGTTAGTGCAGTTTGAAGCCATTGATCTTCTGTTTTCTGCACGGAGCAAGACACCAAATCTTAGTACCTCGAATCCACAGGCAACCACAGCAAACCGCGATTCGTTCACGAACACGACACACGAAGTGTGGAGTGGAAAGAGGAAGAGGTCCCACCGGGCGTGCCAGAATCTGTTCCCCTCCGAACGGTGGCCAAGACATGGGACGTCTTGCCTGAGATTCGGGGCAGATGCTATTTGGTTTTATCCGTCCACCTCTCCGAAGATGCCAAGTTGATTTATGGCACCGTGTATCGGAGATTCAGACGGATGCGGCCGATGTAGCAGACTTTGTCAGATCCCCCCTCGCTTGAGGGGTTTTTGATTGTGGGGACGTTCTTCCCTGCAGGCGCAATCCCCTGCAGTTAATTACGCTACCGCATCGCGGTAACAACTTTCTCCTTCTCCAGATGTTCACTTCATGTCGTGGGTGTTTGTTTTGTTTGTGGTTGCCCGTGGATTGTATACGGAGACTAATTTATGTCGTCGCCCGTAGGATGTGGATTAGTCCAAATCCGTATTTTCTTAGATTTGGGTTTGGTGTTTTGGTTTAAGGATACGTTAGCCCTATTTAAGGCTAAGATCAACTTAAACTTTTGTTAAGGATACGTTAGCCTAATCTCCAGACTAAGATCAACTTAACGGGATCGTTTGGATCCGACAAGAGTGCAATTGGCCCTATTGTTTAGTTTAATGACATTGCGGTCGATTTCCAGTTTAGGGACATGGTGGTCCATGGCATGTATGGTCGTCGGGACCCATCACCTCTCTGACGACGTTGAAGGATTACAACGACGGATGTCAGAGGAGTTCAGAGATGTACTCTTGAACCGGATGTAAATTGATTTAAGGGAGCAGTCGTGCTCAATCAATTTAATTTGAGGACTTACAGCCAGAATTGGGCTAAGTCCAGTTGAAAATGTTCAACATTTTATTTGTGTCTGGCCTGTTAGGCCTTTACTAGGGCTCTGCCCCTTTTAAAATAATGCATTGCATTTTATTTTGGTCTGTTTATACTCTTTTCTTTTAATTAGGCTTTGCCCCTTTTAATAGTGCACATCACTTTTGTTTGGTCTGATAGACCTTTTTTATTGGGCTCTGCCCTTGATAATGCATTGCATTAAATGCTCTGACAACGCCCCACGTGGCTTGTCAGGCGCTTTGCGCCAATTGAAGAACGCAAGGCACAAACTCATGTGATGGTGACACGTGTCACGTTCAGGTGAGCGCAAGCGCAGTGCGCTGCGCTGTTGCGCTGCGCTGTTGCGCTGCTGACACGTGGCGCGCTCTGGTGAGTTGCGCCAACCCAAGAGCGCAATGCTCATTTTTTGTAAAGTGCAAGGTGCAGTTTGTTCTGGGGCTGACACGTGGCGTTCCCTGGTGGCTTGCGCCAACCCGAGAGCGCAACAGTGCAAATTTCCAAAGTGCAAGGCACTGTTTAATTATTTTGATCAAATTTTGATCAATGAAAACAAGTTATTCTTGTTTTCAAAGAACCAGTGGTTCATCGAAAGGCAATGCCTTTATTATTATTATATTATTTTTTTATTGAAGATCTTTGATCTTGTTCTTAGATCAATGATCATTTTAGAAGAAACTCTTCTTTTTTTTCCAAAGGTTTTTACCTTTTTTTTTTATCTCTATGAGTTTCTTCTCAAAGTTTTCTAGAAGAGTTCTGAATATTTTTCTGTGTTCCTTTTCTTTAGACTTGGAGTCTAGGGGCCTTTTTATAGTGCCAATTGATTTGTTAAATCAGTTAAAGAGATCTTTATCTGAGTGATTTAAGGATTTTCCCCAACCATTGGATCTTTGATCCAAGGGCTCCTGTTTTATAGGAGAGAATCTTATTGTTTTAATAAGATCAGAAAGATCTTTCTGGAATTTTAATTCTGTTTTAGTGTTGGCACAGTTGGCGCAAGCGCACCTACGCTTGACATGTGTCGCGCAGCGCACCTGCGCTAGCGCAACTGCGCTGCCACGTGTCGCGCAGCGCAACTGCGCTGACACGTGTCGCGCAGCGCAGAGCGCAACTTGTCTGAAGCATTGCTTCCTTTATTTTTTATTTTAAATAGAGTCTTGCTCTGATTGGGTGCGCTGCGCTCCTTGCGCCAGCATGCCTGATTTTGACACGTGGCGCGTTGCGTCCAGCGCAAGAAATCTGAAGCGTTGCTTCTTTAATTTTAACTTTAATTTCAAAGCAGAGCTTTGCTCTGATTGGGGGAAACAGAAGTATTGCTTCATCTCCCACCTTGGAATTTGAACAGAGCTTTGCTCTGAAAGGGAGATTTTCTCCTTTATTATCTATTTATTTATTTATTTATTTTATATTTTATTGTTATTATTTTATACGGAGCGGGTTTTGAGCCAAAATTTTGGCGGGAACAGTCCACGCATGCAAGAACAAGCAAACAACTCCCGACGTTGACGTACAAATATCAAACGGCCGAGTCAAAACCCAATTATCAAAAATCTAGTTTTCAAACGTCGCAAAACGAAATCAGCAACTTAGAAAAACACTTCTAGATTTTACCTAAGGTGAAATTAGGACATTCTGGACATTGGATAGGCCTAGTTATTAGAGGATTGACCTATGGACCAAGAAGCAAACCCTAATCCTAAGGCCAGGCCGCAAATTGCGGCCAATAAGGTTATTTTGGAGGCTAAGAATAGGAGATGGGGGCTTGGGCTTCAGGGGTAGATTCCTAAGTCCCTACACATCTCTCTGTATAAGCAATTTATTTTTAAGAGCTATCGAGTCATTCCAGATTTCATTAGAACACCATAATTCAAACAAACACCCGATGTTGGAAAATTCTAAGTTCTTGTTTTGGGACTTTTAAACTCACTTAGTCCAGGGATTCTATCACTAAAGGCTAGTAGTCACTCTGTAAACTCTCTACTATAACTCTACTACTCATTCAACCCACCAAAGATTACCGTAGAATTTTCCAAGTTCACTAAACATAACTTGTTTACTCTAAACTAACATAGGAGGTTAGGAAACTTAAACATGTAACTAAAAGTGAGGAAATTACCTTAAAAGAGCAACTCAAGAAAATTCTAAGATGGCCAAATGAGCTCAAGACTAGAAATTGATCCCACCATGATGCTTGTAGTGATATGAGAAACATTATTTGTGAAGGAAACATTAGATTTTGATGAAGTTTTGGAAGGGTTGTATGGTGGTAGAAAGGGTGGAGGAGCTAAAGAAAATGGAGGAGATGAAGAAGAGAAAGAAGATGAAGAAAATATGAAGATGGGGAAAGCCAAGGAGAAGTGTAGAATGGTGGTAGAAAGGATGGAGGAGCAAAAGAAAATGGAGGAGGAGATGAGAAAGAGAAAGAAGATGAAGAAAATAAGAAGATGAGGAAAGTGAAGGAGAAGTGTAGAACCTTCTCCCCCCCTCTCTCTCAACTATGCTTCCTTGTCTCCTCACATTTTTATTCCCTTTTAGGAAAAAACAAAACAATTAAAAGCAAACTAAAAAAATGAAACTATGGCAATAAATATGGACCAATGTCATAATATGAAATGTTACATGTCATGATACATAAATAAGGTTAATACATAATTAGTAAAATATTAATCAAGCTTAGCATAAACTTGTATCTAAATAGTTGTATAAAAAGTTATAAAAGCCCAAATCCAATAAATACTTCCATAATTAATAATTCATTTTAAAATTCCAATTATTTTCCAAACTATATGTATATAATCATACCATTCCATTAAAACTAATTTCCATACTTTTATAATATTCATAAAATTTATTATTTTATTATTTAAATCTTAAAAATAATATTTTATATTTCTGAAATGTTACAGCCGTCCCAACACTCGTCTAGGAAGTCGTTTTCTTCACTGTCTCTATGAGATGACTCAAGGTACTCTTGAGCCGGCTCATACCCTCGCTCGATTCAGTAACGCTCCATGCGCTCAAGAAACGAATTCTTTTGGTTCGTAACTGTCCGTTTTCTCTCCAAAACCATCCAAATAAATTCTGTAAACCCCCTCCCTTCATTTACTCCATCAATTCCGTTTCAATGCCCTTTATTCCTTTTAATCCACCATCGTCATAATTTCTTCTTCTTCTTCTTCATTCTTGTGGCTATCCAAAACTAAAATCCTCTCTGAAAATTATACTCTGAGAATCTCCCAAGGCCAAACGTAGATCTCACTACTCCTAGACGATGAAAAATCCCAAATCGATTCCTTATATTTAACATCGGTGAGCCGGTTGTTATACTAACTCGCATCACAAGTAAGTCCTCTTTTTCTCTCTCTCTCTCCCCTTTCTTCTCTCTCGTTGAATCTTTCTCCTTTTGCCATGTCATTATCCATGTCAAATTCTTATGGTACCTGGTTAACCCAAAACTAGTAACTTGTATTGAAGATGATCAATTTTAATTAGGTTGTTTATGTTGTTTCCATGTTCTTTCTAAACGTGTTAAATTGTAGTTTCCCTTTAGGTAATTCGCAACGATCTAAGTTGGTTATATGTTTTCTTTGCTATTATTGCTTCTACAACCCATTTAGGGAACTCAGTTATGGATTTTGTTAATTACAACGAATCATTTTCTATGAGTCTAGCAGAGATGATAGAGAACCCTTCATGGAGAATTCGATCGTAAAGGAACAAATATAAACCTATGTTCGCTATTCTATTAGAATAAATAATTGTGATTATGTGATTATTCATGTTTACGGTTACTTGCTTTGTTTCCAAAACATTATAGAATATAGTCGTTAAGTAAATATTTTTACTCATATCGAACAAATATTTGAAACCTTAACCTGATCGTCTGAACGAAAAGGCCTTGAGCCGGCTCAACGTAACTATGAGCCGTCTCATATGAACGAAGAGGAAAACCCAAGTTATAGGCATGTCTTGAGCCGGCTTAAATTTGGATTGAGCTATCTTAAGTTAGGGTCGAGCCGGCTCAACATAACCATGAGCCGTCTCATGCAGTCAGAGAACAAATAGTGATTAGAGAAGACTTGCGACCCGTCTCAAGCATACAAGAGCCGTCTTAAGACTGATATGCACACTGACTCATAACTTGATATGTTAAATCGATCCACGCATACAAGTTATATTGCATGCCATGTTACTTGACACCTCATATGATCCGATTCTGATATAATACTTGACTTATCTCATGCTATATGACCGCTTATTTATTGTGTCTATATGACTTACATGATAAAACCTATTGCATATTTGACTTGAATTGACTCGATCATGAATATATAAGGACTTGACATGAATATTTGAACTTGACATGAATACTTGAACTCGACTTGAAACTTGACATTGAACTTATACCTCTTATGTATTCATATGTTAACCGACACCATGCTTATACTAAACTGCAATGTTAAGTAAATCTGCCATGCTTAACTGTTACCTTTTACTTGTTCGCTGCTTCATGATATTAGTTTCAATACACTTGTCATTATTGCTTCTATATTAATATCTTTATTGGGGACTTACCGAGCATAAGTTCGCTGACGGACATTTTGTGTCTTCTTTTTTTTTTGGAATGTTCATCAGGTGACTTATGGACAAAGGAGATAGAGCCGACAGAAGAGGAGTACTCTCAGTTTTCGTCACAGGCCGACTACTATTTTTCCTTCTGCTTTTATTTTCATTATGTCTCTTTGTTAAGGCTTATCATGTTATTGTATCGCATTTCAGACATCTTGTCATTGTTTTGAACTCTGTAGAAATTGAATTATAATAATTAGTAGTTGGATTTTTAATCTCTTGATTATTTTTGTTATATTTATAATTCTTACAAAATACTTAACGTATTTGTTGCGAGAAAGACGCTTCTCGGAATAAATACGTCGCGGGTCTCGTCATATGCCTACTACCTCCTTCTGAGAAGTGGGGCGTGACAGGTTTTATTGATGGTCCATGCAGGTCAGTTTTGCATAACCGTCGAAAGAAATATATTACAAGAATGTATAGATCCAACAAATCTTACATTTCTTTGCATTTCAATTCCTTTGAATCTATTCTAATCCTTCTTTTCTCTTCCAAGGTGATGGCTTCCCCTAACCACACCAACATCAATGGAGAGACTCCACCACCACCAGCACCAATCGCTGCAACTCCACCCACTGAACAAATGGTGCTACTAGAAGCTATGTGTTCTCCAAACTAAATCTACAGTTAGGCTACCATCAAGTGAAGGTCAAGGAGTCCGACATTCTAAAGACGGCGTTCAGGACTCGGTATGGCCATTATGAATATCTTATGATGCCGTTCAGGGTGACCAGTGCCCCAGCTATCTTCATAAATCTGATGAACCAGGTTTTCCGTGAGTATTTAGACAAGTTCGTTCTCGTCTTCATCGATGACATATTAGTCTATTCGAAGACTTAGTAAGAGCACGCCGATCATTTATGTAAAGTTCTGGAGACGTTTTGGCAACATCAACTCTACGCCAAGTAAAACAAGTGTGAGTTTTAGCTAAACAAATTTGGTTTTCTTAGGCACATTGTTTCTGGCAAAGGTATCTCGGTAAACCCCAATAAGGTGTCAGCCGTCAGCAAATGGCCAACCACAGTGTTAGTAAAGGACATTCGGAGTTTCTTGGGCTTGGCTAGGTATTACCGTCGTTTTATCGAAGGATTTTTGAAGATTGCAGAACCGTTGACCAAACACACTCGAAAGGATGTCGTTTTCGTGTGGTCTGAATCTTATGAAAAAGCTTTTGTAGAGCTGAAGTCCAGGTTGACCTTTACACTTGTCCTCACCATTTCAGACAGATCTGGAGGCTTCGATATTCACTGTGATGCTTCAGGGAAGATTAGGATGTGTGCTACATCAGTATGGCAGGGTCGTAGGTTTCGTGCCAAATCAGCTAAAGACGTACGAGCGTAATTATCCCACGCATGATCTAGAACTAGCAGTCGTTATTTTCGCTCTCAAGATTTAGCGGCATTATTTATTAGGAGAGCGAATAGATATCTATACCGACCACAAGAGTCTGAAGTATGTTTTTATGCAGAAGGAACTTAACATGCGACAAAGACGGTGGTTAGAACTCATGGCAAATTTCGACATCAACCTTCAGTATCACTCGGGGAAGGTGAACGTGGTCCCCGATGCTCTGAGTCATCAGCCTTTAGCGATTAATCTCACCTCACACTGGAGTCCATGGATTAGAAATTGAAGTGGTAGTGCCAGGGCTTATATCATCCTTGATGAACCTGTAGATCCAGTCTACACTCGTAGATCAAATTAAGGCAGCGCAAGCAGATGATGCCAAGTTACAGAAAATCAGAGAACAAGTAAAGAGTGTACTTCGATCTAACTTCATCATTTACAAGGATAGATCCTTGCGTTATGAGAACGATTATGCGTGCCCGCCGGTATTGTTATAGAGGAACTGATGAAAGAGGCTCATAGTTCTCCTTATTCTGTACACTCCGGTGGCACAAAAATGTACAATGATCTTCGTCAGCACTACTGGTGGCATGGTATGAAGAGAGAAGTTGCTCAGAGTGTATCAAAGTGCTCAGTCTGTCAGTAAGTAAAGGCTGAACATCACAGAACTGCCGTCCTACTACAACCGTTGCTTATTCCTGAGTGGAAGTGACAACATATTACCATGGACTTCATGACTGCTATCCCCCGCAGCATAAAAGTAAAAAACGCCATTAGGGTTATTATGGATCGCCTCACCAAGTCGGCCCACTTTATTCCATTCCGAGTCGGCCAGTCTACAGAAAGTTTGGCAAGGAAATATATAGAGAAGATCGTGATACTGGATGGAGTATGATTGATTCGAAAAGTGTGTTTATGTGTGTTCTAAATACCGCAATCAATAATAGTGTTGCAATAGCTAGCCGCTAATGACTACGAGTCATTCACAGAGAAATGGTGAACTGCTTTTCTTGTGTTAGATGAGTTAATAGAAAAAAGGTGGGATTTTTATCGTTTTATACTAGGAAGGTTTGAAAAGTTTATAAGATAAGGGCTTGTAGGATTTATAGGATTTAGTAGTTAATAGATGGAGTTTTAAAAATAATTCTTTTTATCTTTTAATTATTTAATACTAAAGAAATAGCGATGAATGTGGATTAGGTTTTTTGGAGGGAATTAGGGTTTCCCTCTACCGACCCTTGTCCTTCCATTGATCTTTATTTGTCTCAAACCCTAAACAAAACGATTATTAATGAATCTCAAATCTTGGCCGTGACTATTATGAATTAGTAGCACGCCCGATAAGAGGGTTAATATTCATTTTGCTAAAATTTATAAAAATTAAAACTTTAAAAAGAATTGAAGAGATATTGTTCATCCATTACTCTACCCTATCATACAAATCCTAACAAATGAGAATTTACTCGCTCATTAGAATAAACGAAGTAAATGAGAAAATATTGAAGATGAATGAACCCATAAGAAATAACAAAAATTAAAATTGCGGAAAGTAAATGCAGAAAGTAATTGCAGAAAGTAAATGCAGAAAGTAAATGCGACAAAATTAAAAGAAAGATCTACATTTTATTGAATAAACTTTTGCATTACAGAAGTTGCTTGCTGAAAAAGTAAATTACAAGAACTAAAAACCCAGTTTGCTCGATAGATCTAAATCGATCGATGGATGATTAGATGGATAGGTAGCTCTCGGTCCTTTTATAGGTTTTGTAACTTGAAATACTAGACGTTATATTGAAGTGTGTGTAAAGACGGTCAAGCCTCTGAAGTTTCACATCCTACGGCTACCTAACGACCCTGGAACCGCTGCCCAATCCCCCTTTAGCCGCGGATCCCCCGCCCTCTGGTGGGTTTGAGTTTCCAGATTCTTAATGCCTTTTCTCTTGATATTTGGAGATCTTTCTGATAAAAATATTCTGAAAATATATCTCTTAGTCTCTGTCGTTGCGAGATTCTTCAATTTCCTCCTAACATTCGGCAGATTTGGTTTGGTAAATCGATTTGCTGTGGATCTCCAACTTATTTTTCAGATCTGAGCTGATTTATTATAACACCTGCACAATATCTCAAATCACATTGTTAGTAGTATTTGTTTTATTTGAGATAACATTCCAACCAATTAATTGATATGCTATCTTAATAATATTAGTTAGGAATATTTGGCATGATATGCATATTTTAATAATTAATAATCTCATGGATATTTTATTTAAATATGATGCATATATTTCCCTAATTATATTAATTATAAATTAAGAAACATATGATGATAATTTTTTTACAAATAAACCCACATATGTTCGTAATTTACAACCAACTTTTAGTAATTAACAATAATAGGGAAAATGTTCATACAAATATGCAATAAATTTGACTGATCAAATACCCCAAAACTTATCTTTGATCGTCCCGAGCAAACTATTTATTTTAAAAAGAAAACGAAAAAACCTAGCATACTTTCATAGGCAACACGATTGCACTTAGCTCGTGAAACAAGCCGTTAAACCTCTAGGTGTTTCTAATAGGAGGAGTGTTATCTCCTGAGGGCTTTTAGCGGATTATACCCACACAATCCCAAAATAAAAGAAAGAAGACAAAAATTACATGCAAATATAAGGAAAAAATAAAAGAAAAAACTTGAAAATAAGTGTTTCAAACTACTCTAGCTTTTAGTTGTCATGAGCCCTGTCTTAATGGTCTTGAAAAGATGTCGGAAATCACATACCCCCTCACTAAAACATCGTCTTTAGTCTTCCTCCCCATCTTTCCTCCAAACATTGATCATATACCCCTACGTGTGTGTAAAAGTCATCTCTACACTTGGAGAATTCAATTCAAACTATCATACCCTTTGTCCGTATTCCTTAGTACTTGTTAGTCGGTGATGTTTTAAATGGATCTGTTCACACATTCTTCATGCGACCGTTAATATTTCTTGATACACTAACCAACCAATTACCGAATGTGCTCACTTACTAAGGTGTAATTAGCAATATCCTAGTCTTGCAACACCTAAGACTTAGCAGTGACTCCCAAACCAGTTGGTCTAAGACACTAGGTGATAAGGCACTCTCGCTATATATTTTTGTGCTGCCTTAAGTAATTACAAAACCGGTGTTCATTTTTCTGCACCATTTATCTTTTTATATATTTTTTCATACTAAGGATTTTAGACAAGAGTATTTCAAGGTATCCTCTAGTATGCCAAGTTTCAAGATGTGTGTAAGTTCGTACAGTAGAATATCAACGTTCAGAAGTTTGAACTCAAGAATATGAACTATTTTTCAGACTTATTTCTATCCGCAGACTAGTGATTCCTTCATCTTACTAACTCTTAGGACAACAGCTCATGACCACTTATTACTAGCTTCGTTTTAAAACATCTAATTTTCATACATTTCTTAAATCTCTTCTTTTTTTTCATATGTATTTTTCACTTTTAATTTTTATTTTCAAATTTTTTTTATGCAATGCAAAATTTATATATGATGCGTGGATACATACAAACCATCCATACAAACCTCCCCCCAAACTTGTTTGTAGCAGTGTCCTCACTAATATTGTTCTGTAAGCTTAAAACCTGAAGATTAGGAGCAACAGTTCAATAAGATGGTATAAAGAAATGGTCAAGAGTGAATGACAGTGAAATCCTCTTCAAAATCTTTTTTTTGGCTGATAATCATGCAAAAATTTCCTTTCTTTCAAGAGCCATTTAAAAATATTTTTCTTCTTTGCCCCCAAACTTGAGTAAAACAGTGTTTTTATTGAAATTCAACATAAATGGGGGTAAATATTATCGGTCTACACAAAACTTTACAAAGACCAAAGGTTAAAACCAACCATTCAAATATTTTATCATAATAAGACCATGGCGGGTAGAAGAATGCGAAACGGATGTACGTGAAGAAAACTCGAGACTGTATAAGAATGGAGCTTGTATCATGTCTCGAGTAGAAGAAACAGAAATGAGAGTAATGATTAAAGATGATGTGGGGGGGGGGGAAGATAAGAGGTGTAATCGAAAGGTTTTACGTCTCGGTTGGTGGAGAAGAAAAGTGAGTGTGAATGAAAATGAGAATGTGAAAGATAAGGAATGGGTGGAGTGGTCATATTCTCGTATATGATTAGAAGAAGGGGTAGCAGATCAACTTCTTCGGCCACAAAGGGAGGCACATGAATTTTCGGTGGAGTTTGATTCATCACAGCATCCAAGTTTTCAAAGAACGCGAGTTCTTTGGCGACAATATTTTCGAAACTTTCATCGATGTTCCGAATGATGATCTCATCGGAAAGAAAGGAATTGATATCCATATTAGTGCAATAGGCAGATTCACTAGGAAGATTTAAAGTTTCAAGGTCAATGTGTTGCGCACCAGGATTCAAAACACTCGATTCGTCAGAAATTATGGAGGTAGGAGACTCAAAAATCTTGTTTACCTTATCCTTAAAAGAGTCTAAATCAAGTGATCTTTCAAGAATCATAAAACTCGAACTATCGGAGTGTGGTTTATCAAAGTTCGGTGGAAATGAAAGAAGAGAAGAACTAAAGAAAGTGTGTAATGAAATGAGTAAACGAACTTGGGTGTCGAGCATTGTTGGTCCAGATGTGGGAGATGAAGGCTGTCGTTTTGCATATGGATAGGTTGGTGGTAAAAATAGGATTGGTTAAATGCACAGGAAGATGTTCGCATTCAATGGAAGGGATATGATGGGTCGAGGAATCCAGCTCATTCAATATAGCAGTTCATCTTCAAAGATATTCTCATCACCGATCTCACTACCACCTTCAGTCAAATAAAACGAATAGTTCTTTAAAATTCAGCAATTATATTATCCTCAATCAATGTATCACTAGGTTCACTTGATGAAATTGGAAAGTTTGAAATGTCAAGTGTAGTCTGATAAGGATCGGTTTGATTTGGAACGGTGTAAAGCTTTTTTTCACACTCACGATTGGGCAAGTCAAACATGTTAATCTCGGACACCTCATCAATTAGATTATTATGCGGTTGATCATCAAATACATTCGGTTGGGGTTCAGGATGGAAGGTGTTGAGATCAAAAGAATTGGTCTGGTTTGACTTGGAGGGATCCTTGATTCTTTCTCACTACTCAATTCCAACTTTACTTTAAGACCAGACATGGTTTGTGAAGAAATTTCAATGAAGAATTCTTTTTGAACCGTTGAACTTCCTAATTGATGTTCAGAAGCACTGTCTAGATAAGGTGCAAAAGTTGAGTATAGTTAGAATGTGTTTAATTGTTGGTTAAGGGCGAATTCAATATGTTTCGCAATAGAAACGGGTTTACGAATTGCCACATTAGCCTCAAGAGAAATATCAACATGAGAGGGTGTGAAAGTTTGATACTATTGATAAGAGTTATAAGGGTGTATTCAATTTTCATAAACAGGATTAGAATCAACATTGTGATATAAAGAAGATTGAGATTGGTTAAATTGTTGGCGATTGGCTTTTTCGATTTGCTCAGCAATGGTCATCGGTGTAAAAGTTGCTATATTTGCCTCAAAAGGAATATCAATATGTTCATATGGAAATGATTGTAATTGTTGTCTTAAGGTTTTTGGATTAGTGAAAGGTATGAAACATTGGCTACGAGCCTTCGCAATATGTTTAGCAATGGACATGGGTTTAAAAGTTTCCTCACTAGCCTTAAAAGAATTATCAACATAAGAACGTGTTGAATTTTGACATGGTTGATAGAAATTTGAGTGAGGTGTCCAACTATTATTTCTATAGCATTCTATCCTATCCCTTAAAGAAATGGTGGGGTCGAAAGTTCTACCAAAGCAATAACAATATAAAGAAATATCTGGTTGTATGTAGCAAAGCTCGCAAAGAGTTGTTGGTTTGGGTTTCCAATTATAAGAGAATGAAAAGAAAAGATGGTGAAATGGTAAAATTTTTAAGCCTTTTTTGTTGAATTTTTGAAATTGTTTTGCTTTGAAAGAAGGACTCGACTCAACCAATCACAAACATGCACAAACAATCCCTAGAGCTAGGGTCACCTAGGTTAAATCACTAGATCGCTCCTGGACTTCCAAAGGACAAGACGTAGGATAAATCCTCTATCACCTCCTTATCAATCTTGCAGCCAGGTAAGTGCCAGGTAAGTAGGAGGTATCCGCTATATGAATCACCGAAATAGTGGGCCTAATTATGTAAACCACTTTTCTTAGTCACACTTGCCTTAGACACCACAAGAAAAATGCAGATTAGCAATAGATTTCCGATGACCCTCTCTTGTCCTAATTGAGCGTGATTATCCTTAGAAATTTGGTCTAAATATTTCTTTTATTAATGTATGGTGATGCGTATGCTTTTTTGTGATTTGTGAGGCCTGGGAAGGGTGATGAAATCCCCACCCAATCTGAATTTAGGTTTCTTACCCCTTAATGTCCATTTTAAATATGCAAAACAAACCAAAATTTAAAACACGCAAAAAGATAATTTTAGCAGCGCTGTTTGCAAAGAATTCTGCAGGTAAAAACAGTTTATTAGAGCTTCAGAGGAGAGAGGAAGATGATAGAATAATACCAGAAAAATTTGGGGGCTTAACTCCCCAATATGGCCGCGGTTCGGCCGCCAAAAGCTTCTTTGGGCCGCGGTTCCGCCACCGTATGATTGAGTCTCATCTCCAAACTTTTTCACAGCACTCCAATGCTCCTCTGGTCTAATTTGAAAGTCTCTGAATCTATGTCGGTTTTCTCCAAGTGCTCCAGATCTCTCGCAAAACTCGCACAAGAATCGTTAAGAATACAAAATGCGGTTTTTATTTATATTTATATTTTTTCTGGTTTTTTTAGAAATCAACCTGAATAAGAAGAAAAATAATACTACCGTTTCCCCGGCAACGGCGCCATTTGATTGATTCGAAAAAGTGTGTCTATGTGTGTTCTAAATACCGCAATCAATAACAGTGTCGCAATAGCTAGCCTCCAGTGACTACGGGTCGTCCATAGGGAAATGGTGAACTGCTTTTCTTGTTTTAGACGAGTTAATAAGATAAAGGTAGGGTTTTTATCGTTTTATACTAGGAAGGTATGAAAAGCTTATAAGAGAAGGGCTTGTATGATTTATAGGATTTAGTAGTTGATAGATGGAGTTTTAAAAATAACTCTTATTATCTTTTAATTATTTAATACTAGAGAAATAGCGATGAATGTGGATTAGGGTTCTTGGAGGGAATTAGGGTTTCTCTCTACTGATCCTTGTCCTTCTATTGATCCCTATTTGTCTCAACCCCTTAATAAAACGATTATTAACGAATCTCAAATCGTTGTCATGACTATCATGAATTGGTAGCACGCCCGATAAGAGCGTTAATATTCATTTTGCTAAAATTTATAAAAATTAAAACTTCAAAAACAATTGAAGAGATATTGTTCATCTATTATTCTACCCTATCCTACAAACCTTAACAAGCGAGAATTTACTCGCTCATTGAGATAAACGAAGTAAACGAGGAAAGATTGATGATGAACGAACCCATAAGAAATAACAAAAATTAAAATTGCGGAAAGTAAATGCAAAAAGTAACTGCAGAAAGTAAATGCGAAAAGTAAATGCGACAAAATTAGAAAAAAAACTATATTTTATTGAATAAACTATTGCATTACAGAAATTGCTTGCTGAAAAAGTAAATTACAAGAATTAAAAACGCAGTTTGCTCGATAGATCTAAATCGATCGATGGATGATTAGATAGATAGATAGCTCTCGGTCCTTTTATAAGCTCTGGAACTTGAAACTCTAGACGTCATATTGAAGTGTGTGTAAAGACGATCAAGCCCTTGAAGTTTCATATCCTACGGCCACCAAACGACCTCAGAACCGCAGCCCAATACCCTCTTTAGCCGCGGATCCTCCGCCTTCTGGTGAGTTTGAGTTTCCATATTCTTCGTGCCTTTTTATCTCGATATTTGGAAATCCTTCTGATAAAAATATTCTGAAAATATATCTCTTAGTCTCTGCCGTTGCGAGATTCTTCAATTTGCTCCTAATATTCGGCAGATTTGGTTTGGTAAATCGATTTGCTGTGGATCTCCTACTTATTTTTCAGACTTGAGCCGATTTATTATAATAACTACATAATATCTCAAATCACATTATTAGTAGCATTTGTTTTATTTGAGATAATATTCTAACCAATTAATTGATATGATATCTTAATAATATTGGTTAGGAATATTTGACATGATATGAATATTTTAATAATTAATAATCTCATGAATATTTTATTTAAATATGATATGAATATATTTCCCTAATTATATTAATTATAAATTAATAACCATATGAAAATAATTTTTTTAAAAATAAACCCATATATGTTCTTAATTTACAATTAACACCTTTTAGTAATTAACAATAATAGGGAAAATATCCATACAAATGTGCAATAAATTTGACTAATCAGAGGACCAATTTGCATCATCTCCGATCGGGACACTAGATTTTGATCCCAGTTTTGGTAGAGTCTTCAGGCTAGCCTGGACACGAATCTGAGTTTCAACACTGCTTACCACCTTTAGACAGATGGACAGTCCGAGCGGACTTTTCCGATCCTAGAAGATATACTCAGAGCTTGTATGCTTGATTTCGGAGGATGTAGGAGATAAGGAACTCCTTAGACCAGAGATAATCATGGCAACAGTCGATGTAGTGTGCACGACCAGGGAAAGAATGCGCGTAGTGTAAGTCCATGTCACGCACCCCACTAACTTGCGGGGAGGCGGAATATATGAAAAACGATTATCAAAGCTTCGTAACACGGACTTGAGCGCATGAATCGTAATCTAAACCATTGCTAACGATATACTAGAGGTTTAACTACTCGGTACCGGAGTTATACCTCACGTTACATGTCCTTCGGGTCTTCATCGCTGTCCTCCACTCCTCGTAGGCTCCTTGGAACATCGGCAACTTCACGGCCTCCTCGAATCAAAGACGATCCACCCGAAAGCTCCTACGCCAAGCTAAATCTCAAACTTGAGATAACTAGGTTGCTTAAAGTGCTAATCTAAGCTACCTAGGGGATATAGAGTGAGGTTATGGATGTTTTAGTCTAGCTAACCCTTGATCTCAACACATGAGAGGTTAGGGTTAAGGTTTCAAGAGAGAGTGAGCTTGAGGAGAGAGAAGGAGAAGATGAGAATGAAAAGAATAATGAACTCATTTTGAATATAACAACCATAACAATTTAATCAAATAAATAAATAAATGATTTAATCATTATGGTTGATGCATTCACCTTGTGTGATTCATCATATGACTCATTATCTCATTAATAAGTCATTAAGTGCAAAGGATGAATCATACAAATGAGTCATTAATCAATTAATGCTCATGCCACCTTAACCCCTTAGTCACCACTCTTCTAGAAGGTTCCCGACAAATTACGAGAATGCCCCTATAATCCGTGAAAACACGGAAAAACTTTAGACTGTATAAATCCAATAACCCGATACTATAAACTGGCTTAAACCAAAGCCGGCTAGTATAAACTGTCCGAAAAGTCGTACGTGCGTAAACACACGTACGCATCCGAACCCTTGTCGTAAAACCATACGACCTCTATATCGTTTCGCCTGGAGCAGGGAAACTCTCTGTGTGGGACTCTAAAGACTCGACACTACGCTGGCAGTGGGTTTAACCACAGACCGCAAGCGGCACTAGCTGTACGTAACGGTCCCCAGGTAGATGTCGATAAGAAGGCCGATGAGGAAAACCATCTCGAACCCCTACTGAGCCTGATGTGACAATCTCCGTACATTCCGGTCTGTTCGTCTAAGACTATCGCATATCAAGCCTAGGGGGTGGCAAGCGTCAGTCCTCAAATAGCTGTATAAGTCGTGTCGGAGCGAAGCCCATTACGCCCTGAGAAGCTACTGGAACCTACCAGTATATCTCGCTTGCCCTGGCCAGGGACTTTGCATAATGGCTCTCTGACACAGTGCGATATCAACTCCCAATACCAGGAGAGATGAATCCTATCTAACCGCCACTGCCTCCAAGTGCTCGGGACTGCACCCAACTGCTACCTGTTTGCACGACTCCTTTGAGCCGTGGTAGGGTAGCAATCTAAGAACAGTGGGACACACTCGAGGCGAAGTAGCAGTGTCAAGTCTGCGGACTATGCTGTACTCATGTCACCTGGGAACTGTTAACCGACGATGGGTATAATACGAACCAATCAGTTCCCCGGCGAGTCTTGTCCGGTGTACCCGTAACCTAACGAGCACCTGTATACTATCTCTAGTACGACGTACTGATGGCTGTGGGACAGACCATCTCCCCAACTGGGATGAGAAGCGTATACACTTAGTCTACTCTGGAATATCGATGCCCTATCTCGATAATCCAACGACCAGGGACCTGTATAGGATGTTGCTTACAGACTACCCAGCCTCCATAAGTGTGACTGCCATCACGACGCTGGTAATCAAGCAAAGATCCTATGGGCTCTACTAATATGTATAAGTGATACGTTACAAGAAACATATGCTCATATTAAAGTAGACTCAAACCAAGTAGCATACTACCATGCTTAGCAAGATTGTTATATACAACTGTGAATATCCCAAGCTTCCATTAAGTAATATACATGCTAGTATGATACAATAATGGCCCCTAAGGCATATACACTAACAATCTCCCACTTGCACTAGGGCCATGAGCTGGCATATCGTAGACCTATCATCTCGAATAGCCTCTCGAACTGCGTCTGAGGAATGGCCTTTGTGAATGGGTCAGCAATGTTATCCTCCGTCTTTACTCTCTTCACCTCGATCTTCCGGCGATCTATGATCTCCCTGATCAGGTGATACCGCCTTAAGATGTGTCTGGACTTCTGATAGGACCTGGGTTCCTTCGCTAAAGCTATAGCGCCATTGTTGTCACAATATAGAGGTATTGGACCAACACTGGTAGGAACCACATGAAGTTCTGTGAGGAACTTCTTCATCCAGACAGCTTCTTTTGCGGTATCGCAAGCAGCTATGTATTCTGCTTCCATTGTTGAGTCAGCAACGGTCTCCTGCTTGGAACTCTTCCAACAGACCGCCCCTCCATTGAGGGTAAAGACATAACCCGACATGGATTTGGAGTCATCTTTGTCACTTTGGAAGCCGGAGTCGGCAAAGGCCTCCATCTGGAGGTCTTTTGCGCCATACACCAAGAACATCTCCTTAGTCCTTCTCAGGTACTTGAGAATGTTCTTTACTGCTATCCAGTGCTTCTCCCCTGGGTTTGCCTGATACCGGCTTACAACGCTCAATGCGTATGCTACATCTGGTCTGGTACATAACATCGCATACATTATAGAGCCTACCGCAGAAGCGTAGGGTATAATCGACATGCGATCCCTTTCCAAATCAGTCTTGGGAGACATCTCTTTGGAGAGGGTGATTCCGTGACAAGCCGGTAGGTTACCGCGCTTAGAATCATCCATACTGAATCTCTTCACTATGGTGTCTATGTACCTGGATTGTGAAAGTCCCAACATCCTCTTTGATCTATCACGATAGATCCGGATTCCCAGAATGTAGATGGCATCACCTAGGTCTTTCATGGAGAATTTATGTGACAAGAATCTTTTGACTGACTGTAACATAGGAATATCATTTCCTATTAGGAGAATGTCGTCCATGTACAAGACGAGGAATACTACAGCTCTCCCTACAATCTTACTGTATATGCATGGTTCATCTGGATTTTTGATAAAGTCAAATTCTTTGACAGCATCATCAAAACAGATATTCCAACTCCGCGATGCCTGCTTTAGTCCATAAATGGACTTAAGCAGCTTGCATACTTTACCGCTGCTCCCACTCTGAATGAATCCTTCTGGCTGATCCATATAGACGCTTTCTTCCAAATTACCATTTAGAAAGGCCGTCTTTACGTCCATCTGCCAGATTTCATAATCGTGGAAGGCAGCAATAGCAAGAAGGACCCGAATAGATTTAAGCATAGCCACAGGAGAAAAGGTTTCGTCATAGTCCAAACCAGGTCTTTGACGGAAACCCTTTGCAACAAGTCTAGCTTTATAGGTTTCAACCTGTCTATCTACACCAATCTTCTTTTTGAAGATCCATTTGCATCCTACGGGTTTTACCCCATCTGGAGCAATGTCCAAAGTCCATACTTTGTTGGTGTACATGGACTCCATTTCGGTCCGCATTGCATCCAGCCATTTTACTGAGTCACCGCTCTGAATGGCTTGCTGGAAGCTAGTAGGCTCATTATAATCAATAGTGCAATCCTCTCTATCCCCGTCTATGAGAAAACCGTAGTATCTCTCGGGCGGATGAGATTGCCTACTACTCCTGCGGAGTGGCGTCGGGATGTCCTGTTCTCCTGAACCTTCTCGTTCTACCAAGGTTTCAGTGTTAGCTTGTGGTTCTAGAATTTCTTCCAGTTCTATTGCGCTCCCACTCTTCTGATTTTCTAAAAACTCAGTTTCCAAGAAGCGGGCATGTTGAGAAACAAAGACCTTTTGTTCCTCTGCGTAATAGAAACAATATCCCATGGAGTTCTTTGGATATCCCACAAACTTACACTGTACTGAGCGTGCCTCGAGCTTATCCGCATTCTGCTTCTTTACAAAAGCTGGACATCCCCATGTCTTAAGATACTTAAGACAGGGTTTCTTCCCACTCCACATCTGATATGGTGTGGTAGGCACAGTCTTGGTTGGAACTCGGTTTAAAAGATATGCAGCTGATTCTAGTGCATATCCCCAGAATGATCGCGGCAACTCAGCGTTACTCATCATGGAACGTACCATATCCAATAGGGTTCGGTTCCGACTCTCCGATACACCGTTATGTTGTGGTGTGTATGGAGGAGTAAGCTGAGAGAGAATTCCATTCTCTTTTAAGTAACCTAGGAACTCGGCACTTAAGTATTCACCATCTCGATCAGATCTCAGTGTCTTGATACTTTTGTCGGTTTGTTTTTCTACTTCATTCTTGTATTCTTGGAATTTCTCAAAGGCCTCGGATTTATGCTTCATTAAGAAGATATATCCATACCTAGAGAAATCATCCGTAAAAGTAATGAAGTAGGAATAACCACCTCTCGCATGTGTAGACATTGGACCCCACACGTCACTGTGTACGAGTCACAAGAGCTCGCTTGCTCTTACTCCGTGTCCAGTAAACGGAGTCTTTGTCATCTTTCCCATGAGACAAGATTCACAAGTAGCATAAGATTGATATTCGAATGGATTCAAATATCCTTCTCCATGTAACTTAGTCAACCTTCTCTCATTGATGTGACCTAGTCTACAATACCATAAGAAAGCCTGATTTGTTTCCGGAGACTTTCTTTTAAGTGTATTCTGGACACTGAAAACCTGAGCTTGATTTAATACGTATATTCCGTTTTCTAATGTACCTGACCCAATCAAATCTTGATTTAGGTGGATGTGAACCACATCTCTTGTAAAAGCAAAATCATATC
Source organism: Agapanthus africanus (assembly GCA_030015575.1). Lineage (NCBI taxonomy): Eukaryota > Viridiplantae > Streptophyta > Magnoliopsida > Asparagales > Amaryllidaceae > Agapanthus > Agapanthus africanus. Next base: position 456,965,263 of record JASDDO010000019.1, on the reverse strand, counting down.
CTTCCTTAGAAAGTAAGGGTACATATATGATATTACAACTCGTACCTGGTACATAAAAACAGTTACGCAGAATCAATATCTGCCCAGTTGTCAGTCTAAGATGATATTCCCCTACGGATTCAGCGTTCATGCTCATTCCGTTAGCAACCGTGAGGGTCATATCACCTATCCCGATAACCCTATGGTTTCTCAGAGTCTGTAATGAATTACAGATGTGAGTTCCTGACCTGGTATCCAATACCCAGGATGTAGGGTTAATTGACATACAGTTCTCAATAACAAACACACTTGAGGCTGAAGCCACAACATGCTTCTCATTCTGGTTACTGGCTTCTAAAGCCCTGCAATCATTCTGCCAATGTTCATTCTTGTAACAATAGGAATGTCCCTCTTTTACTATATCCAGTCCCGAAACTATTGCTTTCTTTCCTTCTCCTTCCCTGGTTTCCTTCAGGGTAGGAGGCAGAGACTGTAGAATCAAGTCAGTTTTTGACTCGTTTCCCAACGCGGTCTTCAGGTCCTGGAGCTCATCAATACAGCTAGTCATTGTAAGGACGTTTTGCCCTACAGATGACCCGTCAGCTAACCTCGCTTGAATTAATTCGTTCGAGGTTTCATATCTAGTGATATGAGATTGCTCTCCATATAAATCTTTATTATGGAGAAAGATGGAAACTAAGTCCATCTTCTCGTGCTGCTTCTGGTATACACCATCAACTGAAGCTAACACGAGGCACTTAGCTTTTGCTTTATCTTTTTCCCTTGTCTGACGGATATCCATATCCGCGACAGTGGAAACTGGACCTGGGACGGCGGGATCTTGAGTAGTAATAGGGTGGTCCAGCTTGTTATAACCAATGGACATCTGGACAGACCTTTGCCAGTCATATAAGTCAGATTCAGTCAATTTGTTATCTAGATGCAACCTATGTATGGTCACAAGGTCGCTGCAATTAAGAGAGAGAGAAGAAAATATTTTAGCATGATGCTGTTGCAAGTTTAGATTGGTTTTAAGTTTATCTAAACAGGATGGCTCCCACTGTTTCTCGAATCCTTCTTCAAACCATAAAAGAAGAATTAGCCAGGACAATTCTCACCGTACAATACTTGCTTAACCGTTCAGCCAGGCTAGTGTCGATACTTCGAGGGAGGTTTTCCAACGCTTTCGCGAAGTTCCTTAATTAAATAACCTCTTTTCTCTGGGGGCGTAACCCCGCTGACACCTTTCTTGGCACCTACTTGGTTTATAGCATTGATCGTTAAGTGACGAATCTCCTGATAAGTAGCATGTACTCACAGTAGGATCGGGATCCAAAATATCATCGTATGATAATGTTGAAGGAATCCTACCAACATTCATCAAACTCCAAAATGGTATGCTCTCTCTGCAAATTTCAGTTTCTTTAGAAATTCCCGATGTGGATTTTTGCCCCATGCTCTTATGACCTTGACTTTAGTCAACAAATCATAAGTCACATGTCAAGTTCTACCCGTCATTGTCCAGGTTAATTTGAACCCACCCGTACATACCCTTGACTTTAGTCAACAAGGTAATACGACTGTCCCAAACCAACGCATCTATCTATGCTGCATATAAATATCCAACAGCTACCAAACACTGTGCCTTGACTTTAGTCAACAAACACAGCTTGAATACTATTGACTATCTATATGAAATGATGGAGGGCTACGAATTGTTTTGGCAAAACCGTGAACGTAGTGAACTTGATATAATCGAAGGAACCTGATACTTTTTAAAAGGAGTGGTTAAAGCTCCGCAATTAAAAAACTGATCCTTTTTTTTATAAAATAACCGAGTGGTTTCTTTTAAATTTGTTCCAACGATTAAACTTTGGTTTATTTTCTTTGCATTATAATAATGCGTCCCATCATTTATCCTATCATTGCAGAAAACAACGAAAATACCACGTCCTCTTATGCCATCCGCATTCGCCACGGGGTCCCGTCATCACCCGTTAGGTTACTTAACTAACGACAGAGCGGGGGCTGGGCTAGCGCGGGTGTAAAACATAAGTGACGTCTAATAGCTATCATATATAAATATTGTATATTCGTCAGACGCAATAATAAGCATTCCAGATCACAGATGAACTTTATTGGATTTATTAGCAATCCGCATTTGCTTTGAGCCTGCAATAAAAGACGGATTACACAGTTGTGATGAATTGCCATTACCCTACCTTAGACCCCTACGGGTACGGCAAACTACCCGCCAAGTACCAGAAGTGAAGCGGTCTGCCTCAACACTTCAAAATACCCGGTAGTTTGTGTACCCCACCTTGGGTCTATCCTAGGAGCAAAAACAGTAAAAAGAAATAATACAACGGTGGCTACAACCGCAACCTGGATGTGCCCCGCAAAAGAATATTACATCAAATTACATTTACATTGAATGAATATTAAATACATCTCAAACCCCCGGCTAATCATCACAACAGTCCAATACAGTTCATATACACAAACAGTAAACATTTCAGAAATGTGCAACCCCTTGCCAACCGACATACTAGCAGTTAGGAGAGGTTTATGAACACATTAAACATTACAGATAAAAACCCAGTTAGCAAATATCTTAGAACATCGATCGAATACCAAATTCCGTGTCTACCCCAAAAGCAAATCAACACAGAGGCAACCTGGGCAGAAACAGTATATACAGGAAAAAAAAACACAAAAAAATAAGAATTACTGTGAAACTCCGAGTCAACTCGGCGTTGACTCGGCGGCGGAATCGCGGCTAAAAGCACCATTTGGCCGCGGTTCCGCGGCCGTTTAGTCGAGTTGCCACCTTGAATTTTCCCAGATTTCTTACAATTCCCTGCTGTGAATTTTAAGGTATGTCAAAAAAATTTTGCGACACTTTTAAAATTTACAGAAACTGTTAAGGATTAGGGTTTTGTTTTCCGTGTTTTCCGTCGATCGAACTTCTAATCAGTTGCTAACAAGCTAGTAATAGTTTAGTTGGCTCTGATACCACTGTAAGTCCATGTCACGCACCCCACTAACTTGCGGGGAGGCGGAATATATGAAAAACGATTATCAAAGCTTCGTAACACGGACTTGAGCGCATGAATCATAATCTAAACCATTGCTAACGATATACTAGAGGTTTAACTACTCGGTACCGGAGTTATACCTCACGTTACATGTCCTTCGGGTCTTCATCGCTGTCCTCCACTCCTCGTAGGCTCCTTGGAACATCGACAACTTCACGGCCTCCTCGAATCAAAGATGATCCACCCGAAAGCTCCTACGCCAAGCTAAATCTCAAACTTGAGATAACTAGGTTGCTTAAAGTGCTAATCTAAGCTACCTAGGGGATATAGAGTGAGGTTATGGATGTTTTAGTCTAGCTAACCCTTGATCTCAACACATGAGAGGTTAGGGTTAGGCTTTCAAGAGAGAGTGAGCTTGAGGAGAGAGAAGGAGAAGATGAGAATGAAAAGAATAATGAACTCATTTTGAATATAACAACCATAACAATTTAATCAAATAAATAAATAAATGATTTAATCATTATGGTTGATGCATTCACCTTGTGTGATTCATCATATGACTCATTATCTCATTAGTGAGTCATTAAGTGCAAAGGATGAATCATACAAATGAGTCATTAATCAATTAATGCTCATGCCACCTTAACCCCTTAGTCACCACTCTTCTAGAAGGTTCCCGACAAATTACGAGAATGCCCCTATAATCCGTGAAAACACGGAAAAACTTTAGACTGTATAAATCCAATAACCCGATACTAGAAACTGGCTTAAACCAAAGCCGGCTAGTATAAACTGTCCGAAAAGTCGTACGTGCGTAAACACACGTACGCATCCGAACCCTTGTCGTAAAACCATACGACCTCTATATCGTTTCGCCTGGAGCAGGGAAACTCTCTGTGTGGGACTCTAAAGACTCGACACTACGCTGGCAGTGGGTTTAACCACAGACCGCAAGCGGCACTAGCTGTACGTAACGGTCCCCAGGTAGATGTCGATAAGAAGGCCGATGAGGAAAACCATCTCGAACCCCTACTGAGCCTGATGTGACAATCTCCGTACAGTCCGGTCTGTTCGTCTAAGACTATCGCATATCAAGCCTAGGGGGCGGCAAGCGTCAGTCCCCTAATAGCTGTATAAGTCGTGTCGGAGCGAAGCCCATTACGCCCTGAGAAGCTACTGGAACCTACCAGTATATCTCGCTTGCCCTGGCTAGGGACTTTGCATAATGGCTCTCTGACACAGTGCGATATCAACTCCCAATACCGGGAGAGATGAATCCTATCTAACCGCCACTGCCTCCAAGTGCTCGGGACTGCACCCAACTGCTACCTGTTTGCATGACTCCTTTGAGCCGTGGTAGGGTAGCAATCTAAGAACAGTGGGACACACTCGAGGCGAAGTAGCAGTGTCAAGTCTGCGGACTATGCTGTACTCATGTCACCTGGGAACTGTTAACCGACGATGGGTATAATACGAACCAATCAGTTCCCCGGCGAGTCTTGTCCGGTGTACCCATAACCTAACGAGCACCTGTATACTATCTCTAGTACGACGTACTGATGGCTGTGGGACAGACCATCTCCCCAACTGGGATGAGAAGCGTATACACTTAGTCTACTCTGGAATATCGATGCCCTATCTTGATAATCCAACGACCAGGGACCTGTATAGGATGTTGCTTACAGACTACCCAGCCCCCACAAGTGTGACTGCCATCACGACGCTGGTAATCAAGCAAAGATCCTATGGGCTCTACTAATATGTATAAGTGATACGTTACAAGAAACATATGCTCATATTAAAGTAGACTCAAAACAAGTAGCATACTACCATGTTTAGCAAGACTGTTATATACAACTGTGAATATCCCAAGCTTCCATTAAGTAATATACATGCTAGTATGATACAATAATGGCCCCTAGGGCATATACACTAACACGTAGCCCAGGACGGAAAGAAGCATTGGGCTAAAGCGAGGAGCAGACACTTGGAGTTATAGCCTGGGTATCATGTGTTCCTCAAGTTCTCTCCGAATAGGGGTGTGATTCGCTTTGGTAGGCATGAAAAACTCAACCCTTGATACATCAGATCGTTCGATATATTGGAACGGGTAGGAGAGATGGCCTATCATTTGGCTCTGCCACCGTTATTGGAGGGAGTTCATAACGTATTCAATATATCTCAACTACACCATTAAGTGAGCGACCCCAGTCATATACTTGACCACTCAGAGCTCACCGTACAGTCCGATCTGACTTGCGAATAACAGCCAATCGAGATATTGGATTGGAAGGAAAAGACTTTACTGAACAAGGTGGTCCAAATGGTCTGAGTCATGTGGAGAAGGGATTCACTTAGAGAATCCACCAGGGAACGCGAGGACGATATACATGCACGATACCCTCATTTGTTTGAAGAGTAATCCCTTGTATACTTTCGAGGTTGAAATTTTTCTAAGGAGGGTAGAATGTAAAGACCCTAAAATTCATGTTCCATCGTTTTGTATTAATAAATAAAATGCCGTTTCCTTTTCGAATACTTAGTTAATATTCAATTCTTGATCAATATAAGGTTGAGACGGCTCAGGTAAGTCTGAGCTAGCTCATAAGTCATTCTGATTGATCATTTCTTCTTTGCCTCCTTGAAACGACTCATGAATGTTTTGAGCCATCTCAACACTCGCCAGGGAAGTCGTTTACTTTACTGTCTCCATAAGACGGCTCAAGGTACTCTTAAGCCAGTTCATGCGCTCACTCGATCCAATAACGCTCCAGGCAAACAAGAGATGAATTCTTTTGGCTTGTAATTGTTCGTTTCCTCTCCAAATCTGCCCAAATAAATTCTGTAAACCCCTAACCCTTCATTTCCTCCATCAATTCCCTTTTAATGCCCTTTATTCCTTTTAATCCACCATCATCTTAATTTCTTTGTCTTCCTCATTCTTGTGGCTGTCCAAAACTAAAATCCTTTCTGAAAATTCTACTCTAAGAATCTCCTAAGGCCAATCGTAGATCTCACTACTCATAGATGATGAAGAATCCTAAATCGAGTTCTTATATTTAAAATCGGTGAGCCGGTTGTTATACCGACTCACATCACGAGTAAGTCCTCTTCTTTTCTCTCTCTCGTTGAATCTTTCTCCTCTTGCCATGTCATTACCCATGACGAATTCTTGCGGTACCCCGGTTAACCCAAAACCAATAACTTATACTAAAGATGATCGATTTTAATTAGGTCATGTATGTTGTTTCCATGTTCTTTCTAAATGTGTTAAATTGTAGTTTCCTGTTAGGTAATTCAAAATGATCTAACTTGGTTCTATGTTTCCTTTCTATTATTGCTTCTGCAACCCATTTGGGAAACTCAGTTGTGGATTTTGTTAATTAAAATGTATCTTTTTCTATGAGTCTAGCAGAGATGATAGAGAACCCTTCATGGGGAATTCGATCGTCAAGGAACGAATAGAAACCTATGCTCACTATGCTATTAGAATAAATAATTGTGATTATGTGATGATTCATGTTTACGGTTCCTTTCTTTGTTCCCAAAACATTATAGAATAAAGTCGTTAAGTAAAGATTTTTACCTATATCGAACAAATATTTGAAACCTTAACCCAATCATCTGAAGAACGAAAGGGTCTTGAGCCAGCTCAACATAACTATGAGCCGTCTCATACGAACAGAAAGAAAATCAAAGTTATAGGCATGTCTTGAGCAGGCTTAAATTTGGATTGAACCGTCTCAAGTCAGGGTTGAGCGGCTCAACATAACTATGAGCCGTCTCATGCAACCAGAGAACAAATAGTGATTAAAGAAGACTTGTGAGCCAGCTCAAGAATACACGAGCCTTCTCAAGACTGATATGCACACTGACTTATAACCTGATATACAAGATATATTGAATGCCGTATTACTTGACACCTTATATGATCTGATTCTGATATAATACTTGACTCATCTCATACTATATGACTGCTTATTTATTGTATCTACATGATTTGCATAATAAAGCCTATTGCATTCTTGACTCAACTAGACTCGAATCATGAATACATAAGGACTTGACATGAATAATTGAACTTGATATGAATACTTGACTCAACTTGAAACTTGACATTGAACTTATGCCACTTATGTATTCATGGGTTTGGGCAAGACTTGTAACATTATCTACAATTTAGAATACGCGGGGTATTGAGATAGTTTGAGTTATGAGTTCAACAGAATCTCAGGAGTCCCCCTAGTACATAAATCCTTGAATACTATCACATGAATACTTTTGAGAGCCCGTGTTTCCTTGCCCCTAGATTATAGCCTTGGGTTTTTGAATACTGTTAATTGTATGTCTGCCCAAGAAGCCATTATTGTACATGATTGCATATTATAATGGATGCTTGGACATATATAGGGAGGACTTTCTTACTCGACATGATAGTATGCTATCTGGTTACTCTTTATCTTAACATGTATGCTTGTATTGTCTCTTTGTTACATGTTGATAAAGCCCTTAGGATGTGGACTTAACTATCAGGATTGTGATGCAGATCATACTAGTGGGGCCAGGGTAGTCTACAAGTTCATCCTTTAATTGTTCCTAGTCGAGAGAGTATCGAGACGGGGCATCGATATTCCAGAGTAGACTAGTGTGTAAGATTCTTGACCCTGTATGGGGCGATGGTTGATCCCACAACCATTGGCGTTTGACATCAGAGAATGTGCACAGGTGCTCATTGGAGAATGGGTACACTGAACAGGACTCGCCGAGAACTCCTAGATGGTATTATACCTAACGTCAGATAGCAGTTCTCTGGTGACACTGGTACAGGTTAGTCTGTAGAGCCGAGATCATCATAGAGTCTTGTGTGATTCGCACTGTGCTTTGATTTCTACCTTACCACGTTCAAGAGAGCGTGCAAAACGGTGTTTTTTGGGTACATTCCCGAGTCATATGGATGCAATGAGCGATAGGAGGGTTTTCGTCTATCCCGGTATTGGGGGTTGATGTTGCGCTATGCTCGATTGGCCATAACAGGAAGTCCCTGGCCAAGGCGGAAAATGAGATTTACTGGTAAGTGTTATCAGTAGTTTCTCGACCCGTTATGAGCCTCACATCGGCACGACTTATCAAGTTATTGGGGTCTGACGTTTACCACCCCCAGACTCGATATGCGACATATCAAACGAAGTGACCGGACTGTACGGTAGTGTTACTTAATGGATTCATGGGAGTATGAACAAACTTTATTTTTGATCTTATGATCGCTCAATACCCGGGTAGCCGTTACATCTAGCTAGTATCGCTGATGGCTTGTGGGTGACTGATATGATCATCCCCTACTGCCAGCGTATTGACAAGTCTTTAGAGTCCTACATAGAGGTTTCGTAGCTCATGCGAAACGAAGTAGGGCACATATGTATATATGCGGGACCGAGATTAATACGTGTATGTGATACCATAATCTAATCTTGCGATATATGATATTAGTCGGTTGTATGTGATATAGCCGGATTATTAAATCATGTGTTGATTTAATAATTTAATATATAATTATATATTTGATATATTAATATATATTAACTAATATTATCTCACTTAAGAATTTCTTTTCTTATACATTTAATATATATGTGATATATGTTAATGTATTTATTTTGTGTCATGCTTGATGATACATTGGACATAGGTGTATGAGACTCATACCATACTTAAGATAATTTTGGGGATTTAATTATTAAGAGAAGAACAAAATTAGGTGGAAAATGCCATGGTTTAAGATGCTTTTAGAAACTTGTGGGAACATTGACTTAATCCACTAATTTTGTTTTACTCTAGATATTTATTAACCCAACCATTATCTTTAGCCATGGTTTAGTCTCTATATGAGTTATATATGATATTTTCTCACCCATGGTTGCTATGATTCACCACTTCTTCTTCTTCTTCTTCATCTCATTTGAGCTCACAAGGTTTTCTTGAGTGAAGAAAAGAAAGAAAGAAAAACAATTCTAAAGTGAGCAAAATTCCTACTTCATCAATCTATACCAAACTAGTAATTTAGTATAAATTGTTTTTTTCACTAATTCTCAATTAGTGAAGAGGTAGGTTGAGTTGGAGATTCCTCGACGTAGATTATCTTCGGCCTCGAAGATCCTTGAGTAAGCTCGTTCCTTTCGCTTAGTGGAGCCTAATAAGAGTCCGGGAGACCACCACTTGGAGCAAAAAGACTACTACATAGAGCTTTAGAAGTGAAGGACCGGTCTACAAATTTTGTATTCCTTGTTCACTTAGAGTAAAGTTATTTACTTGCTTAGTTAAACCCTAATTCTCTAGTTAGATCCTTGGTTCGGGCTCACTCGGCACCCTAAAATTTTAAAATATCATACTTGATGCTTGCCGAAACTGTGTCGGGGTGCTAAGCGAACCCAGCAGTGGTATTAGAGCCATGCTAGAGCATTATGAGTAGTCTAGGCGAAGTTAAAGTGTTCGATCGACTATTCGAAAACCCGGAAAACCTACTCTCTGGAAATTTTTTCAAAATTTGGAATTTTTCTAATTAAAAATATTCAGAAAATTGTGCAGGGTTTTCTATGGACCCACAAGAAAAAGACGGCCCAACTTTACCAAACGACCGCGGAAGCGCGACCAAAGCATGCCTTTGGCGGCGGTTCCGCGGCTCCGTTGGGGAGGCAGGGAGCGTACTTTCTTGTGTAGGTCCATAGATACTTGGCGCACTGTCTGGGTATTTTTAACTGTGACTCAAGTGTTGAGATCTCTGAAAATTTTGGGTGTTTGGTAAATCGATCGAAATGTTTAATATCGTCTAGATATCCGTGATTTGTGATACAATATTTGGAATCCACAATAATTGGTTTTATGAAAACTAATTAGTATTTTGTAAATCTAGCAATTTAGTCTCACTTGATCGGTTGCCGCAGGGTTTTGATTTGGATCAAGACTCCGTCGCAATCTCGTATAGTACGCGAACGCTAGCCGGGTAACACTACTAGATAGCCACACCCCATAGCCCTGACCAAGTGACTGTAGGAGAACCCCGTATCCAAAAGCATCTGTTAGGGTGCTCGCGGCCGCGGTGTTCCGCCTAAATTCGCTTCGTCGACGGCATTAGGGGCGCGGCCGTCTACTAATATTTCCGACGAGCATTCGATCGTTCGTCGGGAATCTTGTTGAACTGCTTGACTAGATATTGAAAAATGTTTTCAATTTGAGACTAAAATATCGGGTTTATAATGTTAGGCATGAAATTCGAAATATGTGATATTCCGGGTTTATGATGTCTAAGGAATTGATAACGGTTAGGCATGAAATCCGAACTATGTGATATTTCGGGTTTATGATGTCTAAGAATGTTGCGGATTCCAATTGTTGTAGTTTTCACTTTCTTTTGTGCGACCGTAAGTGTAATATGTGGTGTATTGCTGGTTTCATTGTTATATGTCAATAACAATTGGGATATGCATATTTACTTACGGCGATGACATGTGATGTTATGTGTTGCTATGATATGTTATATTGGATCATCGTGTTTGAATAGCCGGGTTTTTTGCGTGAGATGAGAGTTTTCCATTTCCATTTTCATTCATGTAAGAACTTGTATGTAATATGCTTTTATTGGGATACTTCCGGGTTGAGGATGATGTCACCATTGGTGTATATTATTTACTTTTCCGCATTAGGATAGACCCAAGACGAGGAGCACAAGTAACCGGGTTCTAGAGTCCAGTGGGAGACCATCTTGAGGAGTCGAGTCCGGGTCTCATAACTCCAGAATTGGTAAGGTTGCTTGCCGCTCTCGTAGGGGTTTTGGGATAGGGGTTTGACACTTCATCATGACCGTGGAATCCGTGTTTTTTACTAGCTTAATTTAAAACAAGGACCTCCTTATCACGACCCGAAGGTACGGAATGTGACTAGCACTTAAATTACGAAACGTCTAAAGGCGTAACGTAATCTAAGTAAGCCAAATCCCAGAAATCTAAACCATTTAAAGAAGTAGAGTGAAGGAAAAACTTAACTAAAAAGTGATTTTAGAAAAATAAAGTCACATCAAAACATTTTAAAATATCAAGTTTTCCCGAAAATTTCGGCAGAGTTTCCTTTATAAATATTGGCCCCAAACAGGTACAACACATGAATATATACAAGAAAAGAATAAAGGCATCCCCAAGCAAGAGCTAGCTCTCCGCCAAAGGCGGAATCACAACCACATGCAATATATATCATAATAGTTCCAATAAGCATATAAAAGCACGAAGAAAATAAAACGTCCCGTCGGCTCAAGTGAGCATCGACACCAGAAATAGAATACATACAAATCTCACAAGCTCACCATCTAAGTCCAATGTATAACTGGTGGAAAACGGTAGATAAGGTAGATGGAGTGTACTAGATACAGTAATAATACAAGGTGGAATAAAAGTATCCTCGCAACCCACCTACGAGCAAAGCCGCAAGTCCAAGCAAATGGAATAGAGGAAGATAACACACCCGCCACTACTATGCTGACGGGTCGGACCTGCAAAAATACTGTGGCACAACGGGGGTGAGTAACATCTAATAAGGCTATCGTAAGTATGCACGCAATTGCGTCACAACCTACATATATCAATATGATACGATGTACTAGCATGAATGAAACATGAATGCATAATTAGACACGAAACCTGAACATGTCTGGTATGAGAAAATCTTTATTCTTATCTTAGAAAAACCTCTGTGCAATAAACCGAAATATCATCAATGAAATCAATAGAAAATCCGTGTCAAGCATCGACACAATATATGTATGTCTCAATATCTCAATGTCTCAATATCTTGATATCTCAATGTCTCAATATCTTAATGTCTCAATATCTCAATATCTTAATGTCTCGGGCTGCGTCAGTCCGGATCGGCCCATCTCATCAAATCTCACGACTACGGTCGGTATCCTCCGGATATCCACTGTGCCAGACATCACCGGTAGGTAGTCTGCCCCTACCAGGCTCATCGTCTGCAACTCGAGCTTCTTGCCCCGGGGTACCTTACCGGGCCCACCATGTATCCGAGACGGTTCATCATACTCCTCGAATTGGGTCTCGAAAACCCACAGAAATCAGGAAAACTCATGGTGGACGACACATACATCATATCACGAGAAAAAACCGCAACTTGCATTTTTAAAATGATAGTAAGCTCATAAAATCCTTACGGTTTTCCCAAAATCCAGAAATCTCATAAGTACTGAAATCTCCAAGAAGAATCACAATATATGAGCATGTTGGAAATGATGGATGTCTATGATATTGATAACATGCGATGCGATGTATGACTAGAAAACTATGTATGAATGATGATGCAATGTAGTATATACATACGATTAGCAATCTTACGTATCCATCCTGATGAAATGAATATACAACTATCCGTTTTCATATCATATATGATGCAAATGTTTTAGATGCTGATTTAAGTCTATAGTGTTCGTGGCATAGCAATTACCAAAGGCATGTGTGTTTGCATAAATAGTGCATGTGCGGCATGAACCAATGATAATGGTGCAAGTGTCCTATGGGATAATATCATATATATCCAAGATGATGCAATGCAATGAGATAAATGACTAGGAGACTACACATATAAATACAAGCACTACTAGTAATCCTAACTATCGGGCGCCTTGTGCCATCTAGACGATCCCCCCATAGATGCGTATATCTACTCACCGGGACGCCTCGGCTAATCTAATCCAATCATGGCCTTGCCTTTCCGCGCCACGTCCGACGTCTCTGCACCCGATCCTAGAATCGCTCACAAGTAAATAAGATGATAGATATGTAGGGTTCCTAGGCACACAGTAGAGGTCTCACAAGGCATCAACCATGCTATTTTACAAAAATATGGTGCCGAGAAACCCTAGTTAACGGATCGTTGCTAGAAATCTAGGCGAAAAGTAAACTAGTTAACACTTAACTACTAGAATATGGAAATTACAACCTTTGTAGATCCGGATATCCACCTCCACGGCTCCGCAACGAAGTCTCCTCGCTGTCCAAGTCGAACTCCGGGCTCTAGCGTCGGCTTCATCGGAGAATGAACGGGCTTGGTCATCGACGACGATGCCGAAGATGATCTACGTCGAGGCATCGCTAGATCAAGCTCCCACTTCACAAAGTGATGAAACTTGTGAAGAAAACACACTCTACTACTTGGCAAGAGGTAGAGGATGAAGAAATAGGAGGTGGGTTCTCTTTAGAATTGGATTTCTCACGCTCAAGCTCAAGTTGCCATTGATGGCCTCAAGGTTTCAAACTTGAAGATGAAGAAGAAGATGAGCTAGAATTATGATAAGTCTATTTTAAAATGAAAAGAAAACCAATACTTATCATAATCAAACTAAGGTTAAGTGTAGAGAGCAAACCATGGTAAGTGGGAATAGTTAGGGTTTAGCATGAAGACAAAGTGGTCTTTGAGTCAAACCTTCATGAAGCTTCATCAAGCTTCATGACAAAAAGAAAACCATTTTGTTTTCATAAAATTATTTAAATAAAAAGGAATGGATAAATAAATGAGTGATTAAAACAAAACCCTAATTATCTACTTAACCATGGTTTTATTCTTTATACTTAACCATATAAACATGCATCATCAAATATGATACATACAAGTGCACAAAAGTATATCACATATACATCATGCACACCAAGTGAGAAAATCCATATAAAGTGAACCAATACTAGTTAATGCAAAGTAATATATCAAATATATAATTATACATTAAATCATTAAATCAACATTTGATTCAATGATCCGGTCATGTCGCACATAACCGACTAGTATTCAATGTATCGATTTATCGAATCAATGATTCGATAACTAGGTCATATCGAATATAACCAATCGAAACATTTATCGCGAGAATGAAATGCGGTATCACATACACGCATTATTCTCGGTCCTGCACACATCTCATATGCGCTCCTATTTCGTTTCGCTTGAGCCAGGAAACCTCTGTGTAGGACTCTAAAGACTCGTCAATACGCCGGTAGCAGATGATGATCATATCAAGCACCCACAAGCCGCAAGCGGTCTGCTAAACGTAACGGCCATCCGGGTATTGAGCGATCAGAAGATCGACGAGCTAGCCCGCTCACACTCCTGTGAATCCAACCAGTAACACTTACCGTACAGTCCGGTCTGTTCGTCTGATACGTCGCATATCAAGTCTAGGGGTGGTAAACGTCAGACCCCAATACTCGATAAGTCGTGCCGATGTGAGGCTCATAACGGGTCGAGAAACTACTGGTAACACTTACCAGCAAATCTCTGATCAGCCCTGGCCAGGGACTTCCCTGTTACGGCCAATCGAGCACAGCGCAACATCAACCCCCAATACCGGGAGAGACGAAACCCCTCCTATCGCTCATTGCCTCCATGTGACTCGGGACTGTACCCAAAGACCACCGTTTTGCACGCCCTCATGGACGTGGTAAGGTGGAGATTAAAGCACAGTGGGAATCACACAAGACTCTATGACGATCTCGGGTCTACAGACTAACCTGCACAAGTGTCACCTGAGAACTGCCATCTGACGTGAGGTATAATACCATCTGGGAGTTCTCTGCGAGTCCGTCCAGTGTACCCAGTCTCCACTGAGCACCCGTATACCATCTCTGATGTCAAACACCAATGGATATGGGATCATCCATCGCCCATCACATGGGTCGAGAAGCGTATACGCTAGTCTACTCTGGTATATCGATGCCCTGTCTCGATACACCCACGACTAGGGACCTTGAAGGATGTACTTATGGACTACCATGTCTCCACTAGTATGATCTGCATCATAGTCCAGGTAGTCAAGTACACATCCTAAGGGCTTTACCAACATGTAACCATAAGACAGTTTAAAGAGACAAGTATACATGTTAAGATAAAGAGTAACCAGATAGCATACTATCATATCGAGTAAGAAAGTCATCTCTATATATGTCCAAGCATCCAATATAATATACAACATCTGTACAATACTGGCCTCTAGGGCATACATACAACTAACAATCTCCCACTTGCACTAGGGCCAGCTGCTGTAGTATCGCATACCGAGCATCCCGAAGAGTCTCTCAAACTGTATCTGGGGAATGGCCTTCGTGAGTGGATCCGCCGTGTTGTTCTTCGTGTCAACCCTCCTGACCTCGATCTCCCGGCGATCAACTATCTCCCGGATCAGGTGATACCGCCTCAGAATATGTCTGGACCGCTGATGGGACCTGGGTTCCTTGGCCAAAGCCACCGCTCCATTGTTATCGCAATACAAAGGTATTGGATGCTCAATGGATGGAACCACTCCAAGTTCAGTAATGAACTTCTTGATCCAGACAGCCTCTTTGGCAGCATCGTTGGCAGCGATGTATTCAGCCTCCATCGTCGAGTCTGCCACGGTTTCCTGCTTGGAACTCTTCCAGCTAACCGCCCCTCCGTAAAGGGTAAATACAAAGCCCGACTGCGACTTAGAGTCGTCCTTATCACTCTGGAAGCTCGAATCGGTAAAGGACTCCACTTGGAGTTCTCCGTTACCATACACCAAGAACATTTCTCTAGTCCTTCGTAAGTACTTGAGAATGCTCTTCACAGCTGTCCAGTGACTCTCTCCAGGATCAGCTTGATACCTGCTCACTACACTTAGTGAGTATGCTACATCGGGTCTGGTACATAGCATCACATACATGATAGAGCCTACTGCCGAAGCATAGGGTATCCCTTGCATGCGAGCTCTCTCCAAATCAGTCTTGGGAGACATCTCTTTGGAGAGAGTGACTCCAGAGATCGTGGGCAAGTTCCCACGCTTGGACTCTTCCATACTAAACCTCTTTAGTATGGTGTCAATGTACCTGGATTGGGACAATCCCAAAATCCGTTTGGATCTATCTCTATAGATCCTAATTCCCAATATGCAGGAGGCATCACCAAGATCTTTCATTGAGAATCTTTGTGATAAGAAGAGCTTGACCGATTGCAGCATAGGAATATCATTTCCTATCAAGAGTATGTCGTCCACGTACAATACGAGGAAGACAACCTTACTCTCTGCCACCTTCTTGTAGATACAAGGTTCATCTGGATTTTTGACGAAATCAAACTCTTTGATAACGACGTCAAAGCAGATGTTCCAACTCCGCGATGCTTGCTTTAATCCATAAATGGATTTAAGCAGCTTGCACACCTTACCGCTGCTCCCACTGTCTACGAAGCCCTCTGGCTGAGTCATGTACACGCACTCTTCTAAATCACCATTTAGAAAGGCGGTCTTAACATCCATTTGCCAGATTTCGTAATCATGATAAGCAGCGATGGCAAGCATGATCCGGATGGATTTAAGCATAGCCACTGGAGAAAAGGTCTCGTCATAGTCCACACCTGGTCTTTGACGAAAACCCTTTGCTACAAGTCTAGCTTTGAAAGTCTCCACTTTCCTATCTACACCAAGTTTCTTCTTGAAGATCCACTTGCTCCCAATGGGTTTTACCCCTTCAGGAGCAACGTCCAAAGTCCATACTTTGTTGGTGTACATGGATTCCATCTCGGACCGCATAGCATCCAGCCATTTCACTGAGTCCCCACTCGTGATGGCCTGCTCGAAGCTAGTTGGGTCATCATCTTCCATGATGCAATCCTCGCTTCCACCATCAATGAGAAAACCGTAGTATCTCTTAGGTGGACGAGAAACCCTATTAGATCGGCGGAGAGGCTGGGGTTCGTCGGGTGCAATCGAATCTTCTGGTTCCACTAAATCTTCAGTTATAGTTTGTGTATCTGGAATTTCTTCCAGCTCTACCACTTTGCCACTAATTTCTTTTTCAAGGAATTCCTTTTCTAAAAAGGTGGCATATTGAGAAACAAACACTTTTTGTTCTTCAGCATGGTAGAAAAAATATCCTTGGGAATTCCTAGGATATCCCACAAACTTGCAAAGAACTGACCGTGCCTCGAGTTTGTCTGGATTTTGCCTTTTGACATAGGCCGGACAACCCCATATCTTAACTCGTTTAAAATATGGTCTCTTCCCACTCCATATCTCATATGGTGTGGTAGGTACAGATTTAGATGGAACTTGATTCAATAGGTATGTTGCTGTTTCCAGCGCATAACCCCAGAAGGAAATAGGTAACTCAGCTGTGCTCATCATAGAGCGCACCATATCTAATAGGGTGCGATTCCTCCGTTCTGATACACCGTTGTGCTGTGGTGTATATGGAGGAGTCAGCTGAGAGAGAATCCCATTCTCTTTTAGGAAGTCCAGGAATTCATTGCTCAAGTATTCACCTCCTCGATCAGATCGTAGGATTTTAATACTTTTTCCGGTTTGGTTCTCAACTTCTTGTTTATATTCCCTAAATTTCTCAAAAGCTTCTGATTTGTGTTTCATCAGGAACACATACCCGAACCTAGAGAGATCGTCAGTGAATGTAATGAAGTATGAAGAACCATCCCTGGCATGTGTAGACATGGGACCGCATACATCACTATGTATAAGTCCCAAGAGTTCGGTAACTCTTTCTCCGTGTCCCGTAAACGGAGTTTTGGTCATCTTGCCTTTGAGACATGACTGGCAAGTGTCATAAGATGAAAATTCGAAAGGTTTCAAATATCCATCCTTATGCAACTTAGCCAGTCGTGTCACATTGACGTGACCCAGTCTACAATGCCACAAGAAGGATTCGTTGAGTTCAGAACTCTTCCTCTTGTGTGTGTTTGTTATGCTCAGAACTGTTGATTGATTTAGAACATAAATGCCATTGCATAACGTGCCTGATCCAACCAACTTTTGGTTACGGAAAATGTTCATAACATTGTCCTGTAATACAAAATTATATCCTTCTTTACTTAATAAAGAAACCGATATAATGTTGCATATCAGGTTCGGCATGTAATAGCATTCGTTCAGAACCAATGTATTACCAGTTGGTAATACAAGGTGATATTCCCCGACAGTCTTAGCTGCAACAATTGCACCATTTCCAACTCTTATGTCTTTATCACCTTCTCCAAGTTCTCTACCTTTCTTAAGCCCATGTAACTGATTACATATATGGGATCCTGACCCGGTATCCAATACCCAGGACGTAGAGCAAATGGAGAAACAGTTCTCAGTAACGAACACACCCGAAGAAAATGCATCATCATGTACTTTCTTCATTCGGGTGGCATGGGAATCCTGGTATTCCCCTATATCCTGTTCAGTCCTATAACCCTTATAGGAAAGAATGGAACCAACGTTTCCCAGCACAGTATAACATGCGGGTTCGGTCAATACATCCATATTATTATCTTCATTAGGGCATGAAATGGTCGCTACCTGGAGAGAGAGAGAAGAAAACACTTTAGCGTATGCTCGTGCAAGATCAGATTGGTTATTATCTTATCTAATCAGGATGGCTCCCACTGCTTTTTATCAAATCTTCCTTCAAACCCTAAAAGGAAAGACTAGCCGGGATTAATTACACACTGCAAGTTCGCCAATCTTTCTGCCAGGCCAGTGTCGGTACTTTGAGGGAGGTCCCCCGTGGTTTCGCACGAACCTAATTAATGTAAACCTCGTTTTCCCAGAGGCGTAACCTCGTTAACACCTTTCTAGACACCTACTTGATCGGCTAATTGCAATGTGTAAAACTCTCCCAGGAGTAACTCTTACTCGCAGTGGCTATCGGGATCCAACTATCTCATAGAAGGTATGCAATCTCATTGCAAATTTCAACACTTGAAATTCCCGATAATCTTTCGCCCCTAGCAGCTATATGACCTTAACATAGTCAACAAATCACAAGTGCTAGTCAAGTTCAACCCGTCATTTCCTGATTGAATTAAACCCACCCGCACGACCCTTAACATAGTCAACAAAGTCGTACGACTACCCTAATCCAATCTGCATCATATGCATAAGCAGATAAATACTGGTCAGCTACCGCACACTACGTCTTAACATAGTCAACAAACGTAGCACGAATACTAACTAGTACTTATCTGAAATGACGGAGGGCTACGACAGGTTTTTCTGAAAACCATGAGCGTAATGAACTTGATATCGTTGTAGAATCAAATGAAGTTTTGAAATGGAGTGATTTTGAGGCTTTTCTAGTTTTGCTAAAGGAGTCACTCCCGGTGAAGGGATCTCGGTCCTTTCCTCGTCGAATGAGGTGCGGGATATATCATATATATCGCTGTGCAAAGCAAAAACCCAAAAGCAGTCAAAAGCAAACCGAGTGTGTAGCATCTGCCAGTTATTGCTAAAGGAGTCACTCCCGGTGAAGGGATCTCGGTCCTTTCCTCATCGAATAAGGTGCAGGGTATATCATATATACCGCTGTGCAAAGCAAGAACTGTAGCTACCTGTTTTATTTTAAAATTCGATTCCACAACATCTTAGGTTTCTTATCTTTCATTAATCACATTAATGAAGTCCCATCATTTAAATACCTAAACATCACAGATAGATATGACGTACACTTATGCCATCCGCATTCGCCTCGATGTCCCCTCGTGCACCGTTAGGTTAGGTAACTAACGACAGAGCAGGGCAGGGCTAGCGCGGGTGTAAAACATAAGTAACGTCTATATAATATATCATATATACTATATACTATATCCATCACAGAGTCACAACACAGATATCGCAGCAGAATAAACATATGAAATATTGGATATACTAGGACGTCCGTGTTTTCAATACGAGCCAGTATAAAACACGGATTCCACGGTCGTGATGAATAGCCAATCCCACACCCTTAGACCCCTACGAGAGCGGCAAGCAACCCTGCCAATTCTAGGGTTAGGAGACCCGGACTCGACCCCTCGAGTTGGTCTCCCACTGGACCCCAGAACCCGGTTACTTGTGCTCCCCTCCTTGGGTCTATCCTAATGCGGAAAAGTAAATAATATACAAAAGGTGACAACTTCCGCTACCTGGAAGTGCCCCAAATAAAAGAATATTACATACAAGTTTATACATGAATGAAAATGAAAGACACTCATCTCACATAAAAACCCCCGGCTATTCGAACACGACGATCCAATATAACATATCCAGCAACACATAACATCACATGCCATCAACGTAAGTAAGTATGTATACCCCAATTGTCGTTGACGTATAGCAACGAAACTGGCGATATGAACATACTACACTTACGGTCACAGAAAAGAAAGTGTAAAACTACAACAGTTGGAATCCGCAACCTCTTTAGACATCACATGCCTAATCAAATGAAATACTTAGATATCACATGCCTAACAGTTATAAACCCCGCATTTTAGTCTCATTATTGAAAACTCTTTTCAATATCAAGTGAAACTAAACCGCTAGATTTATAACATTCATTCAGTTATCTCATAACTTTTGTGAATTCCAATTATTGTATCACATTCCAGATAAACAGAAAATGTTAAACTTTCCGATCGAACAGTCGAATACCCAAGTTTTCCCGATACAGCTTAACACATGAAATAAGTCTAACAACATTCAGTTCGTGCCTCAGTACCAACAGTCCAGCCGTAGAAGGGTCAAGCCAACGCCTCACATGTGGCGCGCCGTACCGCCCCAAACCCGAAGGTTCAAAGGGCAGTTCAAGACGGTCACATAATCGAGTTAAGGTTTGTTGTCTTCTAGAGGGTCCATTGCGTTAATTGCACTACTTAGAACGTCATTAAACTACGGAAAAATCCAACACTTGGAAATTTCCCGATAGGGAAAAACTTGGGTATTTATATTCGGTCGAACTTTTTAACATATTCTAAAAATTATCCGGAAAAACATAAATACGAAATTTGATAATCCGATCGAAACATCGAAGCTCTAAAACACCCCAGAAAATTCAACCCTTGAATAAATTTTAAAAATTCCCAGAAAATCCAACACCAGAAGATATCAGTTACTGTGCAAAAATTATATAATAATTTAATAAAGCTGCCGCGGAACCGCCGCCTAAGGAGGCTTAGGCCGCGGTTCCGCCGCACTTTAGACTGTTCATCAAGAAATTTTTGCACCGTAATTCATATATTTCCTTGCTGAATTTTTTAGCAATTTTTAATCTGGAAAAATCCCAGAATTTAGAAAAAGTCCAGAGAGCATCTTAAAGTTAGGTTTTCGGGTTCGATCGGGTTTCAAACATCGTCTAGACTTCGCCTAAGGCTCTAGCTAGGCTCTGATACCACTGTAGGGTTCCTTGGCACCCTATAGAGGTCTCACAAGGCATCGAACATGCCAATTTCAAAAATTATGGGTGCCGCGAAACCCTAACGCGGATCTTAGACTAGAATTCTAGGCGAAACACAAACTAGTTAACACTTAACTACTAGAATATGGAAATTACAACCTTTGTAGATCCGGATATCCACCTCCACGGCTCCGCAATGAAGTCTCCTCGCTGTCCAAGTCGAACTCCGGGCTCTAGCGTCGGCTTCATCGGAGAATGAACGGGCTTGGTCATCGACGACAATGCCGAAGATGATCTACGTCGAGGCATCGCTAGATCAAGCTCCCACTTCACAAAGTGATGAAACTTGTGAAGAAAACACACTCTACTACTTGGCAAGAGGTAGAGGATGAAGAAATAGGAGGTGGGTTCTCTTTAGAATTGGATTTCTCACTCTCAAGCTCAAGTTGCCATTGATGGCCTCAAGGTTTCAAACTTGAAGATGAAGAAGAAGATGAGCTAGAATTATGATAAGTCTATTTTAAAATGAAAAGAAAAACAATACTTATCATAATCAAACTAAGGTTAAGTGTAGAGAGCAAACCATGGTAAGTGGGAATAGTTAGGGTTTAGCATGAAGACAAAATGGTCTTTGAGTCAAACCTTCATGAAGCTTCATCAAGCTTCATGACAAAAAGAAAACCATTTTGTTTTCATAAAATTATTTAAATAAAAAGGAATGGATAAATAAATGAGTGATTAAAACAAAACCCTAATTATCTACTTAACCATGATTTTATTCTTTATACTTAACCATATAAACATGCATCATCAAATATGATACATACAAGTGCACAAAAGTATATCACATATACATCATGCACACCAAGTGAGAAAATCCATATAAAGTGAACCAATACTAGTTAATGCAAAGTAATATATCAAATATATAATTATACATTAAATCATTAAATCAACATTTGATTCAATGATCCGGTCATGTCGCACATAACCGACTAGTATTCAATGTATCGATTTATCGAATCAATGATTCGATAACTAGGTCATATCGAATATAACCAATCGAAACATTTATCGCGAGAATGAAATGCGGTATCACATACACGCATTATTCTCGGTCCTGCACACATCTCATATGCGCTCCTATTTCGTTTCGCTTGAGCCAGGAAACCTCTGTGTAGGACTCTAAAGACTCGTCAATACGCCGGTAGCAGATGATGATCATATCAAGCACCCACAAGCCGCAAGCGGTCTGCTAAACGTAACGGCCATCCGGGTATTGAGCGATCAGAAGATCGACGAGCTAGCCCGCTCACACTCCTGTGAATCCAACCAGTAACACTTACCGTACAGTCCGGTCTGTTCGTCTGATACGTCGCATATCAAGTCTAGGGGTGGTAAACGTCAGACCCCAATACTCGATAAGTCGTGCCGATGTGAGGCTCATAACGGGTCGAGAAACTACTGGTAACACTTACCAGCAAATCTCTGATCAGCCCTGGCCAGGGACTTCCCTGTTACGGCCAATCGAGCACAGCGCAACATCAACCCCCAATACCGGGAGAGACGAAACCCCTCCTATCGCTCATTGCCTCCATGTGACTCGGGACTGTACCCAAAGACCACCGTTTTGCACGCCCTCATGGACGTGGTAAGGTGGAGATCAAAGCACAGTGGGAATCACACAAGACTCTATGACGATCTCGGGTCTACAGACTAACCTGCACAAGTGTCACCTGAGAACTGCCATCTGACGTGAGGTATAATACCATCTGGGAGTTCTCGGCGAGTCCGTCCAGTGTACCCAGTCTCCACTGAGCACCCGTATACCATCTCTGATGTCAAACACCAATGGATATGGGATCATCCATCGCCCATCACATGGGTCGAGAAGCGTATACGCTAGTCTACTCTGGTATATCGATGCCCCGTCTCGATACACCCACGACTAGGGACCTTGAAGGATGTACTTATGGACTACCATGTCCCCACTAGTATGATCTGCATCATAGTCCAGGTAGTCAAGTACACATCCTAAGGGCTTTACCAACATGTAACCATAAGACAGTTTAAAGAGACAAGTATACATGTTAAGATAAAGAGTAACCAGATAGCATACTATCATATCGAGCAAGAAAGTCATCTCTATATATGTCCAAGCATCCAATATAATATACAACATCTGTACAATACTGGCCTCTAGGGCATACATACAACTAACAAGATATATAAATGGTCGCGGACACAACGATACAAGACAACCAATGCGCACTAACTAGACACGCACACACTTGGTGCACAAAACACGCTCGCGGCAACGCCATGACCCACAACTAGGGGTCGCTAAACGTAACAATCCCCAAATCTAGAACCCGATCGTACCAATCGTGTATTCATAACACACTAAATATTTTAGGAAATGGATTGTAGATCATCAAAACCTCAAACTTAATTAAAATCTATCTATTCTAAAATCCTAGTAAGCAACATTTAACCATTTTAGTGCAAATCTAGATGTCTTAGCAAAACTAACGGCCATAATGTTCACTTATTATCTTAATTAGGCTACACAATTATTAACTAAATTTTAATCTCACCTATTTACATTAATCATAAAATTAGTTTGCAAGAATAGTTAATTAAGACAATTTAAAAGTAACAATTAGCAAATTAACAACTAGGTTAGGTTTTGCAAGTCATAAGATGTTAACTACACATTGCAACCATAATCAAGTGATAAAAATCTTAACTTGAACCCAAACCCTTCTCTTTACAATCACAATCTTACAATTAGAACCAAATTAAAACCTAAATAAGTTAGATTAAAGAATTTAATCAACAAATTAATCATAAGGTTAAGATTTATACCTCAAAGATTTTAGGATCCAACTTGCAAACCTGCCTCCAATAATGACATCTTGCTTCAAGATCCAAGCTAGATTAGGTCAAGAAATAATGGGTGAAGGTTTAACTATGAATTAGTGAGAATTTGTGTGGATTTTTGATGCAAAAATGAAGAATTTTTGAAGTGAAATGAGGTGGAGAAAATGGGGATGGGCAGCAGGTTGGGCTCGGCCAGAAACTTAGGGGAAAAAGAGAGAGTGAGGTGTGTGTGTGTGTGTGTGTAGAAACATCCCCCAATTATTACACCTATTCACTTATTTCTTAATTATTTTATTTTCTTTTTCTAATAAACCTTTTCTCTAGAATAGTCTAGAACCATGAAGACAATTTTGAGAAAGATAGAACATGTTATAAACTAGGTTCTAAGTTGTCATGGTTCATTAATGCATGCTAAACCCATTCTAACTTGTAATTTACACTAATTAAATGTATAAGTGAAATCTTATAATAATATTTAAAATAATTAATTAAGGAAAAATATTTAAGTAAACTAGCAATTTATAAGTGACTAATTAAATACCAAAAACTAGCAATTACATAGCTAAAATAGGTATGATCAAGTCTCTGTTGAAAAATAATTATAATTTAGTTGTACGGAAAACATGAGTTATATTACCGATTATCGGACAATTAACCTAAACGATTTTTAAAACGTTACAATCTTCCCCCCTTAAAGAAATTCGGTCCCCGAATTTAAAATCTAACTACGCATACCTTCGAAGAGATGGGGATATTTCTTCCTCATCTCGTCCTCGGCTTCCCATGTGACCTCTGCGCTATTCGGGCCACGCTAAAGTACCTTTACGGACGGTATGATCTTGGACCTCACTTTCTTCACCTGCCGATCTAGAATAACTATCGGCTGCTCGGTGAGAGAAAGATCGCGCTCCAACTGAATTGTCTGGTACAGAATTGCATGAGAGGGGTCATGAAGGTACTTGCGGAGCATCGATATATGAAACACGGGATAAACATATGGAAATCTAGGTGGAAGAGCCAAACGATAAGCAACTATGCCAATACGCTCGAAAATCTCGAAAGGACCCACATATCTGGAATTAAGCCTTCCTTTTCTTCCGAATATCATCACGCCCTTCATTGGAGAAACCCTCAAGAAAACATGATCACCTACAGCAAATTCCAGTCTGCGACGATGTCTATCCGCATAAGATTTTTGCTTGCTCTGAGCCGCTCTTATCCTATTCCGAATCAACTGGATTTTCTCGGTCGTCTTCTGCACAAGTTGTGGTCCCAAAACACTACTCTCACTGAGCTCCGTCCAACAAATGGGCGATCAACATCTCCTCCATATAACACCTCAAAGGGTGCCATCTGAATCTTCTCCTGGAAGCTGTTATTATAGGAAAACTCTATCAAGGGCAAGTGGCGATCCCAACTGCCACCGAAAACTAGAACGCAAGCTCGGAGCATATCCTCAAGAGTCTGAATAGTCCGCTCTGACTGACTGTCGGTCTGTGGATGGAAAGCTATACTGAAACTCAATCGGGTATCCAAAACCTCCTGAAGTTTCTGCCATAGTCAGCTGGTGAACTGGGTGTTTCTGTCGGACACAATACAAGTCGGAACTCCGTTTAGTCGCGCAATCTCATCAACATACATCTGAGCATACTGAACGAATCCGAAAGTGGTCTTGACTGGCAGAAAGTGAGCTACTTCCGTTAATCGGTTTACGATCACTCAAATAGAGTCATACTCTCGACTGGTCCTAGGTAAAACCACGATAAAATCCATAGAAATCTACTCCCATTTCCATTCTGGAATGGGTAAAAGTTGTGATTCTCCTGCTGGCCTTTGATACTCGGCCTTGACTTGCTGACCAGTGAAGCATCCCGAAACAAAATCTGTGATATCTCTCTTCATTCTTTCACACTAGTAGACTTCTCTCAAATCATAATATATCTTGGTGGAAACCGGATGAACACTATATGTCGACTGGTATGCCTCCTCTAAAATCTTACGTCTCAGTCCTTCGGAATCTGGCACAAATAGTCGAGTCCCAAATCGTAGTATTCCCTGATCATCAATCACGAACTCTGAATCTCTGCCCTGTCGAACCTGCTCCAAGATCTCTGACAAACGAACGTCATCGGACCGTGTCTCACGGATACGATCAAGTAACTGTTGTTAGTTATATGTATGCCCTAGAGGCCATTACTATACATGTGATGTATATTGTAGTGGATGCTTGGACATATATAGAGAGGACTTTCTTGCTCGACATGATAGTATGCTATCTGGTTACCCTTTACCTTAACGTGTATACTGATCGTCTCTCTATTATATGTTGGTAAAGCCCTTAGGATGTGTACTTGACTACCTGGACTGTGATGCAGATCATACTAGTGGGGATATGGTAGTCTATAAGTACATCCTTCAAGGTCCCTAGTCGTGGGTGTATCGAGACGGGCATCGATATACCAGAGTAGACTAGCGTATGCCTTCTCGACCCATACAGATGGGCGATGGATGATCGCACATCCATTAGTGTTTGACATCAGAGATGATATACGGGTGCTCAGTGGAGACTGGGTACACTGGACGGGCTCACCGAGAACTCCCAGATGGTATTATACCTTACGTCAGATGGCAGTTCTCTGGTGACACTGGTACAGGTTAGTCTGTAGACCCGAGATCGCTATAGAGTCTTGTGTGATTCCCACTGTGCTTTGATTTCCACCTTACCACGTCCAAGAGGGCGTGCAAAACTGTGGTTTTTGGGTACAGTCCCGAGTCACATGGAGACAATGAGCGATAGGAGGGGTTTCGTCTCTCCCGGTATTGGGGGTTGATGTTGCGCTATGCTCGATTGGCCATAATAGGGAAGTCCCTAGCCAGGGCTGGTTTTGAGATATACTGGTAAGTGTTACCAATAGTTTCTCGACCTGTTATGAGCCTCATATCAGCATGACTTATCGGTTATAGGGGTCTGACGTTTTACCACCCCTAGACTTGATATGCGACATATCAGACGAGGAGAGCGGACTGTACGGTAGTGTCACTGTTAGGCTTTTTGCAGGAGTTGGAGCGGGTTTGCTTGCTGATCTTTTGATCGCTCAATACCCGGGTAGCCATTACGTCCAGCTAGTACCGCTGACGGCTTGTGGGTGCTTGATATGATCATCACCTACTGCCGGCGTATTGACGAGTCTTTAGAGTCCTACATAGAGGTTATACTGGCTCAGGCAAAACGAAATAGGAGCGCATATGTGATATGTTCGAGACCGAGAATGATGCATGTATGTGATACCGTATTCTATTCTCGCGAATTTTTGTATCGCGAGCTTATATGTGATATAGCCGGGTTATCGAATCAAGTGTTGATTCGATAAGTCGATACATTGAATGTTAGTCGGTTATATGTGATATAACCGGATTATTAAGTCAAGTGTTGATTTAATAATTTAGTGTATAATTGTATATGTGATATACTAATTTACATTAACTTACATTGGTTCACTTAAGCATTCATTTTTTCTCACTTGTGCACAACTTGATATATATGTGATATATATTTATTTGTGTTTATTATTTGTATCATGGTTGTTAATACACTTATCATGGGTGTATGAGACATACACCATTATATATATATTGGTATGGTTTTTAATATTCAAAGTAAATACAAAATTAGTGAATATTTGTTAAATGCATGAAGCTTGTAGAAACTTGTGAGTGCTTTGACAAATTCAACCCTTTTTGTTTTGCTTTGGATATTATTTAACCTGACCAATATATTTAGCCATGGTTATGTCTCTACATGAGTTAAGTATATGATACTCACTCACCATGGTTAGCTCATTCTCTCTCTTGATAGGTTTCATTCTCATTTGAGCTCATCTTCTTCCTCATTCATTTTCTTTCTAGGGTTTGTAAAAGAGAGAGATACAAAGTGAGAAAAGAAATTCTAAAGTGTACCCATTTCCTATCTCACCATCCTCTACTAGACTAGTACTTTAGTTTAGGGTGTTTGCTTCACTAATTCTTTGGTTAGTGAAGTAGAAGCTTGAGTTCGTATTCCCTCGACGTAGATCATCTTCGGCCTCGAAGACTTCAAGCAATTCCGTTGCCTCTTCTCATGGAGCCGTCCAAGAGTCCGGATGTTCGATGATCGCAGCGAAGGGACTACTACAAGGAGCTTAAGAAGTGAAGGACCGACCTACAAAGGTTGTATTTCGTATTCACTTAGAGTTAATGAGTTTAACTTTCATATGAAACCCTAATTTTCTAGCAAAGATTTTGTTTAGAGTTATTCGGCACGGCTAAAATTTTTATCCGACATGGTTGATGTAAGTCCACGGTAGCGCCCCGGCCGTCTAACAGACGCCAAATGCGGAACAAAAACTTTTTACAACTGGCGCTATCGTGTACCGTAACCCGGATCTGCCATTAAAGCAAACTAACAAACTACAAAGTGGGTAGAAACGTTATACTGAATGATCCGAGTCCTTCGGTCTTCAACCATCATCTCACGCTTTGTTGCGGCTGCTCCGATCTCCTGAATCTCCAATCTTCTTGTCCAGGTGGCACCACGTCGACGGATCTTTAAACGGGCTCCCGCCTCTGCACCGAGGCAACTCGATCGTCAAGTTTGCTAAAAGAGACGACCAAGATGAAGTAGAGAATGAGTAGAACACTTTGTCTCGTTACGTCCAAGGCTATGGACGAACGGTTAATGAAGTTTCCATTTGAATCGGGTGAAATGAGAATTGTCTATTCTAATTTCCATGAATCCAAAACTATCATAATCTTTTACCAAAAGAACAACAACCATGAGCCAAGAGAGGGGGGGAGGAGGCCGGCCACTTATAGAGGGAGGAGGGTGAGTGTAGGAGAGGGGAGGTGATCATAAGGAGAAAATATCAAGAAGAAAATATCTAAGCTCAAACAAAACCCCATTAATGAACTAATGAATCACCACCCTTAGTCATCACAACATTAATGCTTCATTAATGCACTAAGCCACCTCACTATCCTAGTCACCATCCTAGTCACCTCTTCTAGAAGCTTCCACACTCATCCCAAGAAAAAAGATAAATCCGTATTTAACCGACTGTCAAATACGGCTGATAGAAAACTGGAAACTGGCAACTTCCTAAAGTGATCCTGAAACGAATTTCAGGATAACCCCGTATCAGTATAAACATACCCGCATTTGTATTACGACCGAATACAAATGCAACTGAGATAAATATATTATATCTACATAGTATAATACTGGGTTCCGGCTTAAACCAAAGCCTACCAGTATTATCTGCCCGAAAACTGACACGTGCGAAAACGCACGTGCATTTTCCGAACCTTGCCATAAACCCATACGGCCTCTACAACGTTTCGCCCGAACTTGGGAAAGTGTGTGGGTGGACTCTAATGACTCATCAACACACTGGCACTGGGTATAACCTCTAGCACGTCAGAGGTACAAGTAACGGTTGCCTATGTATTGATTGGAAGGAAAGCTGACGAGCGAACTCATCCATAAACCCTACTGAGCCTGACAGTGACAATGTATATACAGTCCGGTCCGTTCGTCTAAAGAGTATCGCATATCGAGTCTAGGGGGGTGGATAAAGTCAGACCCCTAATAATGCGATAAATCGTGTCGGCATGAAGCCCATCACCACCTGAGAAACTACTGATCCAAATCATTAATTCTCCACTACCTCGGCCGAGGATTCCTAGTGATGGCTACCCGTGTACTGCGCGACATCAACCCCCAACACCGGGAGAGACGAATCCCCGACGATCCGCTCACTTGCCTCCAATGTGGCTCGGGACTGTACCCAACTAAAACCTGTTTGCACAACTCCTTTGAGCGTGGTAGGGTAGTAATCTAAGCACAGTGGGAACTCACACGAGACAAATGACGATCTCAGGTCGATGAACTAACCTGTACACATGTCACCAGGGAATTGCTATCTGACGATATGTATAATACCAACTAGCAGATTCCCGGCGAGTCCTGTCCGGTGTACTCATAACCCAATAAGCACCTGTATACATCTTAGGTGATCCTACTGACACCAATGGTTTGTGAGACCGGACATCGCCCCTCGTCGGGGTCTCGACTGTATACACTAGTCTACTCTGGAGTATCGATGCCCTGTCTCGAAACTCCCACGACCAGGGACACCTTTAAGGATATGCTTACAGACCCCAGCTCCTACGTATATGATCGCCATCATACTGCTAGTAGTCAAGCAAGAATCCTATGGGCTCTATCATCATGCAATAGTGAACTAAAGCATATATACGATGATAAAGACAAACCAGATAGCATACTATCATCTTGAGCAAGACTGTCATATCGGTATAGGTCCTGCCTCAATCATTGCAATCACGTACCTGCGATCCAATAATTGACTTTGAGGGCACTATCTCCAACAATCTCCCACTTGCACTCAAGGCTACTTACTGCGATGTCGCATACTCACAGCCCGTGTGATACCAAACATCCAACTCCTCTACTAACCGGTTTCACAAAGCTAGTTTATAAAACTCTTGTGTTCGAGAAATAACCTCAGTGAGTGGATCCGCCCTGATGTTTCTTTCTATGTCTCCCTTAATCTCAAGTTCGCGAAGAAAGCCATCTCCCGAATCGAGTAATACCTGTCTTAGAATATGTCTGAATATCTGATAGGACCTAGTTCATAAATGAAATCCAAATCCAAACTTCTTAGACTGTATCGATAACTGAACCTAATCAGTATCCAGCACCATGCCTCCCACAGTATCCTCTTGGACCACCTGTCCATAATACTGTCCCTCGTCAGAGGGAAAACTATAATTCTGACAATCACTCTGTCATCCATGTCACCTTTGAAGCCTGGAATGACAACCGTCTCTCGAAGGAGGCTGCCGTCATCAAATCCATAGAACATGCACCTTATGTTCTAAAACTGCTTCCTTATGTTTCTTCAGGATTGGATTAATATAATCTTATCGCATCAAGTGCAAAAACTACATCTGATGTGGTACTTGACATCTCATGATTGACTCAATTACCTAAGCAAGTGATCTGCCAATCATGCACATCCCTCTCCCTTTTAGTCTTTAAGACACCTTTAGAGAGGGTGACTCCATCACCTGCAGGTACACCACCATACCAGGAGTCATCTATTCTAAAATACCATTAGAATACTGTCAAAGTAACCAAATTGGGAAAGTAACCAAATCTAGATCTAAAACCATAGATCTAGTAACCAGAATGTCTGATATTATATCCATATCCTGTGTGAAGAAACAACTGTGTGACGACCACAGTACAACCGATCGTAGTATAGGAATTTTACTTCCTTCTCTGTGTATGTCATCCAAATACCAGGACATCACACCCTACTACCTTCTCAACAGATCCATCCCCTATTCTGATGAAGTCAAAGCCATGACTGTTACATCAAAATTAGATGATCTTATCTCCGCTATCTTTGCTCAAGCCTATAAATAGACATAAGCTTCTTGCCCACTATGCTTCCGCTGCTCCTACTGACTACGGCAACCCTCTGGCAGAATAATATATACGTATACTTCTAAAGCTAGTTTAGAACGACGTTATACTTATCCTCTTGCCGGGTCTCATAGTCTGGAACAACAGTAGTGTTAAGTCTGGGTAAACTAGAACCTCCCTGTCACCATCCTTGAGGCTACCGGAGTACCTCTCGGGTGTCTGAGGTTACCCACCATATCCGCGGAGTGGCTATTGGAATGTCAAACCAGTTTGAATATATAGGTCCTATTAAATTTTCCGTAATCGTTTGCGTTCTGGAATCACTTCCAGTTCTACCATACTCCCACTACTGTTTTCTGAAAAAATCCATTTTAATAAAACTGTGGCGAGTCTAGAACAATATCACTATTGATCTCCCAGATGGTAGAAATGTCAACCCTCGTCAAAACCAGGGTCAACCCACAAACAGCCATTACAGAAACGTGTCTTGGGTTACCCAGTGTCTGGTTTTAAGCATAAGCTGGACAACTCCCCGTATCTTAACATCGTTAAGATATGAACCATTCTATATCCAATATAGAAACAGAGGCACTAATTTAATTGGAACCAGATTCAAATCATGCAGCTGTCTCCAGTGCATAACAACTTAATGGAAAAAGGCTAATCAGCATTACTCAACTTAGGAATCCCTCCAATTATGAGTAACCTGAAAGAGAAACAAGTTTCTCAAAACCATTACTATCATCTGAATACTAATCACAAGAATCTACATCTTCAATCTCTTTGAAGAATCCTGATACTTGCGACATCTGGTTCTCTACTTTATTCTTATACCCATAACTTCTCAAAACTTAGACATTGTATTTCTACGAAACACTTGTCTTAAAACTAGAGAAGTCACAAGTAAACAGAATATAGTATGAGAACCTACCCTTTTGTCCTTACGGACACTGGACAACATACAATACTCTGTATAAGTCCGCTGAGTTCAAATAACTCAATACCTGTGCATCGTAGGTTGAAAACTGTACCCAGGCGACTTCCTCAAATATCACCAATTACAACGAATTCCGATATAATGAGGATGATCACTTAATTCCCAATAACTTACTCCCACTCATCATCTGTAAAACTATACAGATATGAGAATATTAAAACCTGGTAAATAAATACCCTGGAGTAAGTATCTAATCGGGAAATCAGTTTTCCTTTTAACAATGCGCAGTGAAACTGAAACATGAAAATGTCTCGTAGGGGTATCCTGGTATTCATAGTAATACCTCTTCCATAATCCAATTCATGACTATAACCGTATATTTCTTTGCCTTCTCTCCAAATCCCTTTATTTGTCTTTAGTCGTTACCTTCTGTACACCATCGTTAGGATAAATGGTTTTCTTCCTTCCCTACCGTTCGGCACCAGCCTATGGTTTGGAAGAAGACTATCCAGTAAGCATAATAGGTGTACTCTCCTAATCCTAGGAGTACTCGCAACTTGAGAGAAGGTGATGATAAAAGACAACTGAATAATACCTTATTCTATTTCTCCCGAACTGGGAAAAATCAAAGGTGAAATAGGAGTGGCGATGAAGTACGTGGTTTGGTCGTGAATGATAACAGTCGCAATTTACTTTGCCCTCTTTCCAATCCCTTTATTTTGTCTTTAGTTATTACCTTCTGTACACCCTACTTAGGCTAATTGGTTTTCTTCATTCCCTACCTTTCGGCACCTGCCTATGGTTTGGAATAAGACTATCCAATAAGCGTAATAGGTGTACTCTCCTAAACTAAGGAGCCCTCGCAACCTGATAGAAGGTGATAATAAAAGACAACTGAATAAACTAATTATATTTCTCCTGAACCTGGATCCATCCTCGAAGAAGTCCCTTCGAGTTCGTATATAACCATACGATGGATCTATCCAATGGAAGTGGATGTCCGTAGTAATACGGGGTGTTCTGAGAAATACAAAGGGTAAAAGAAGGAGCAGCAATGACTTATGCAACTCTGACAATCCAAAAGTCTGTATTTTAAGAAGGTTCGGTCAAACTGGTCACTGAGTCATAGTCTAGGTTCGGTCAAAGGTCGCTGCCAAAAAGAGAGAGAGAAAAGAAACACTCTGCGTGCACTCTTTCCTAGATCAGAATGGTTATCACTTTATCTAATCAGGAAACCTCCCACTGTTATCTCAAATTCTCCTCCAAACCTGAAAGAAGAATTAGTCGGGATCACCCGAAGAGTAAACCAACTCATCAGTGGGAATCGGGATCCAACTATCATCGCATGATAACTTGATGGAAGCCACTCAAGTTATCACACTCCAGAAGGTATGCGCATATCTGGCAAGTTTCCTGTATATTTGAAACTCCCGATGTAAATTTTTGCCCCATGCTCTTATGACCTTGACTAAGGGACAACAAATCATAAGTCACATGTCAAGTTCTTCCCGTCATTGTCCTGGTTGATTTGAACCCACCCGTACATACTCTTGACTAAGGGCCAACAAAGTAATACGACTGTCCCAAACCAACGCATTTATCTATGCTACAAATGAATACCCAGCAGCTACCAAACACTATGCCTTGACTAAGGGCCAACAAACATAGCTTGAATACTACTGACCATCCATAAGAAACGACGGAGGGCTACGGCTGGTTTTTGACGAAAAACCTTTAACGTAATGAACTTGATTTCGTTGATGGAACCTGATAGCTTTTTATAAAAATATAGTGGCGAAAACGTTTTGCTAAAGAGGTCACTCCCGGTGAAGGGATCTCGGCTCTTTCCTCGTGGAATGAGGTGCAGGGTATTCCAACTGAATACCGCAATGCAAAGCAACTTGTAATCGACTATATTAAAGTTATTACCCTGACGCAAACTTCTGCCCAAGGGGTCACTCCTGGTGAAGGGATCTCGGCCCTTGCTTCGTCGAATGAGGTGCAGGATATTCTAACTGAATACCGCTATGCAAAACAAAAGGAAATATCTTTGTAATAACACTTTCTAAAATTTGTTCCAACAACATCAAATATAGGTTTGTTTTATCCTTGCATTGATAAGAATCAATGCAGTCCCATCAATCAATCACACCAGAAAAGAACGAAAATAAAATGTACGTATATGCTATCCGCATTCGTCACTGGGTCCCGTCATCACCCGTTAGGTTACTTAACTAACGACAGAGCGGGGGCTGGACTAGCGCGGGTGTAAAATATATACAACATCTAATAGTATATATACCAATATACAATAATCGTCCCAGGCATGATAATATGCAACATTACAGAAAAGTAATAAGCATCACAGAACAATACAGATAATCTGGGATCCCCGGGTTTCACAGAGCCGCTGCTGAAACCCGACGTTCCCCTGGTCATGTGGATAGCCTGTGCAATGAAACCTAGACCCCTACGGGTGCGGAAAGTTACCCGCCAAAACCTGAAGCGAGGTAGTCCCCCATAGCATAGTGAATGGAACACCCGACACTTCATGGAATCCGGTAACTTGAGCACCCCTCCTTGGGTCAACCTGTAACCCCTACGAGCGCGGCGAATAGTCTGCCAATTCTAGAGTGAGGTCCCTTTGCCTCTCAAAGCCATGAGATATGGACCCGTTGCCCTCCAGAACCCGGCTATCCGTGCACTCTTTCGCGGGATAAATCTAGTACAGAAAATAAAAATACGTACAACGGGCACATCGACCTCGACCCGGTCGTGCCCCAAAAGAATATTATACAACAGGCAGTGACGGCGGTCCACATGTTGGACGCTCGCCCCGCAATAACAAATGTACAAATAAATCCAAACTGCACTATCATTGCACCCTGCTATCTGCCACGACATATCCGCAACATCACAGCACAACACAGAACATCAACGCGAATGTCATGTTCGCAAACCCGTCTAAAAGAACTATAGCAATCAGACGCGGTTTACCGATCAAATGACATTCCCGGTCGGAGATATAAAGTAAGTACTGCATACTAACAAGTTTAAAATTTCGATCGACAAAATTTCCCGAAGTGGGCCCCACGTACATCTGCTGTACAGTAACAAATTCTGGGCCCAAAAGATATATACCAGAAGCCATAATTTTCTCAGAAGAAACAACAGAAGAAATATTACCTTCTGAAGCTCCAATATGGCCGCGGATCCGCGGCCAAAGCATGGCTTTGGCGGCGGTTCCGCGGCCGTACGGACGAATCAGGGAATCAAATTTCTGGAGTTTTCTTCAAAAAGCCTGCTTGTTTTTCTGTGTTGCTTAAAATAATTTTTAGACCCTTTTAAAAATCGACAGAAACTTTAGTGCAGAAAATTGTAGTTTCGGAAATTCCGTTCGATCGATCTTTTAAACGCGTTAGCACAAGTTAGTATAGCTTAATGGTGAGGCTCTGATACCACTGTAAGTCCACGGTAGCGCCCCGTCCGTCTAACAGACGCCAAATGCGGAACAAAAACTGTTTACAACTGGCGCTATCGTGTACCGTAACCCGGATCTGCCATTAAAGCTAAACTAACAAACTACAAAGTGGGTAGAAACGTTATACCGAATGATCCGAGTCCTTCGGTCTTCAACCATCATCCCACGCTTTGTTGCGGCTGCTCCGATCTCCTGAATCTCCAATCTTCTCGTCCAGGTGGCACCACGTCGACGGATCTTTAAACGGGCTCCCGCCTCTGCACCGAGGCAACTTGATCGTCAAGTTTGCTAAAAGAGACGACCAAGATGAAGTAGAGAATGAGTAGAACACTTTGTCTCGTTACGTCCAAGGCTATGGACGAACGGTTAATGAAGTTGCCATTTGAATCGGGTGAAATGAGAATTGTCTATTCTAATTTCTATGAATCCAAAACTATCATATTCTTTTACCAAATGAACAACAACCATGAGCCAAGAGAGGGGGGGAAGGCCGGCCACTTATAGAGGGATGAGGGTGAGTATAGGAGAGGGGAGGTGATCATAAGGAGAAAATATCAAGAAGAAAATATCTAAGCTCAAACAAAACCCCATTAATGAACTAATGAATCACCACCCTTAGTCATCACAACATTAATGCTTCATTAATGCACTAAGCCACCTCACTATCCTAGTCACCATCCTAGTCACCTCTTCTAGAAGCTTCCACACTCATCCCAAGAAAAAAGATAAATCCGTATTTAACCGACTGTCAAATACGGCTGATAGAAAACTGGAAACTGGCAACTTCCAAAAGTGATCCTGAAACGAATTTCAGGATAACCCCGTATCAGTATAAATATACCCGCATTTGTATTACGACCGAATACAAATACAACTGAGACAAAGATATTATATCTACACAGTATAATACTGGGTTCCGGCTTAAACCAAAGCCTACCAGTATTATCTGCCCGAAAACTGACACGTGCGAAAACGCACGTGCATTTTCCGAACCTTGCCATAAACCCATACGGCCTCTACAACGTTTCGCCTGAACTTGGGAAAGTGTCTGTGGGGGGACTCTAATGACTCATCAACACACTGGCACTGGGTATAACCTCTAGCACGTCAGAGGTACAAGCTGTACGTAACGGTTGCCTATGTATTGATTGGAAGGGAAGTTGACGAGCGAACTTATCCATAAACCCTACTGAGCCTGACAGTGACAATGCATATACAGTCCGGTCCGTTCTTCTAAAGAGTATCGCATATCGAGTCTAGGGGGTGGATAAAGTCAAACCCCTAATAACGCGATAAATCGTGTCGGTATGAAGCCCATCACCACCTGAGAAACTACTGATCCAAATCAGTAATTCTCCACTACCTCGGCCGAGGATTCCTAGTGATGGCCACCCGTGCACTGCGCGACATCAATCCCCAATACCGGGAGAGACGAATCCCCGACGATCCGCTCACTTGCCTCCAATGTGGCTTGGGATTGTACCCAACTAAAACCTGTTTGCACAACTCCTTTGAGCGTGGTAGGGTAGTAATCTAAGCACAGTGGGAGCTCACACGAGACAAATGACGATTTCAGGTCGATGAACTAACCGTACACATGTCACCAGGGAATTGCTATCTGACGATATGTATAATACCAACTAGCAGATTCCTGGCGAGTCCTGTCCGGTGTACTCATAACCCAATGAGCACCTGTATACATCTTAGGTGATCCTACTGACACTAATGGCTTGTGAGACCAGCCATCGCCTCTCGTCGGGGTCTCGACTGTATACACTAGTCTACTCTGGAGTATCGATGCCCTGTCTCGAAACTCCCACAACTAGGGACACCTTTAAGGATATGCTTACAGACCCCAGCTCCCACGTATATGATCGCCATCATACTACTGGTAGTCAAGTAAGAATCCTATAGGCTCTATCATCATACAATAGTGAACTAAAGCATGTATACGATGATAAAGACAAACCAGATAGCATACTATCATCTCGAGCAAGACTGTCATATCGGTATAGGTTCTGCCTCAATCATTGCAATCACGTACCTACGATCCAATAATTGAATTTGAGGGTACTATTTCCAACAGTTGATGCCTTGTAGATCCTTATTAGAGTGCCTAGTAACCCTACAGTGGTATCAGAGCCTAGCTAGAGCATGAGTCGATGTGTTAACGAAGTTGAAACTCCGAACGAACCCGAATACGTCAAATTATACCCCTCTCTGTACATTTTTTCAAATCTGTGATTTTTCTGAATTAAAAATACCTAAAAAAATCAGCAGGTAAATATAAACATTACTGTAGAAAATGAACCCATGAACAGTAAAACCACCGCGGAACCGCGGCCATACCTCTCTTGGGCCGCGGATCCGCGGCCGTACTGTAGCAATGGGCTTTTGTTTTTCTACAGTAATGTTTATTTCTGTGAGTATATCTTTCTGGGTATTTTTTATTCTGACTCGAGTGTTGAATGTTCTGGGGTTTATTTTGTATTCGTTGATTCGATCAGAATATTTAATTTCGTTTTGTTCCGGATAATTTAGAACGTGTTAAAAAGTTCGAACGGATATCAATAACTCACTTTTTCCCGACCTGGAAAATTTCCAAGTGTTGGATTTTTCCGTAATTTAAGAACGTCTAAATCGTGCAAGTTACGCAATGGACCCTCTAGAAGACAACAAACCTTAACTCGATTATGTGACCGTCTTGAACTGCCTTTTGAACCTTAGGGTTTGGGGAAGTACGGCGTGCCACATGTGAGGCGTTGGCTTGACCCTTATACGGCTGGACCATTGGTACTATGGCATGTGATGGGTGTTTTTAAACTCCCCTCAAGTGTTGAGATATATTTGGGAAAACTTGGGTGTTTGATCATTCGATCGGAAAGTTTAACATTGTCTATTTATCTGGAATGTGATACAATA
The DNA here is from genome assembly GCA_030015575.1 of Agapanthus africanus. NCBI lineage: Eukaryota > Viridiplantae > Streptophyta > Magnoliopsida > Asparagales > Amaryllidaceae > Agapanthus > Agapanthus africanus. The sequence goes on along the minus strand of JASDDO010000019.1, from coordinate 456,926,328 downwards.
TTTGGAATCCACAAATAGTTATGAGATAACTAATTTAGATGTTATAAACATAGCAATTTAGTTTCAAATGATCGGTTGCCACGGAATTTTGATGCGATCAAAAGTCCGTCGCAATCACGTAGCGTACGCGGATACTCGTCGGGTAAACTTAATAGACAGCTATGCCCCATAGCCCGGACTAAGTGACTGTAGGAGAACCCCGTTGCCAAAAGCATCCGTTCGGGTGCTCGCGGCAGCGGTGTTCCGCCTTAGTGCACTTCGTAACGGCATCCGGGATGCGGCCGTCTATTAAAGTTTGCGACGAGCATTCGATCCGGATATCGGGAATCTTGTTGAATTGCCCGACTAGATATTGAAAAGTGTTTTCGATATGGAGACTAAAATGCGGGATTTATAATTGTTAGGCATACGATGTCTAAAGAGATTGTGGATTCCAAATGTTGTAGTTTTACATTTTCTTTTCTGCGCCCGTAAGTGTAATATGTGATATCGCCGGTTTCGTTGCTATATGTCAATGAAAATCGGGATGCGCACATTTACTTACGTTGATGACATGTGATGTTATGTGTTGCTGGATATGTTATATTGGATCGTCGCGTTCTGAATAGCCGGGGGTTTTTATGTGAGATGAGAGTTTTTATTTTCATTCATGTAAAATTAAATGTATGTAATATTCTTTTATTGGGGCACTTCCGGGATGAGGTCGATGTCACCATTTGTATATTATTTACTTTTCCGCACTAGGATAGACCCAAGGAGGAGAGCACAAGTAACCGGGTTCTAGAGTCCAGTGGGAGACCAACTCGAGGAGTCGAGTCCGGGTCTCCTAACTCTAGAATTGGTAGGGTTGCTTGCTGCTCTCGTAGGGGTCTAGGGGTATGGGTTTGGCTATTCACCGCGACCGTGGAATCCGTGTTTTATAGAGGCTCAAAATAAAACACGGACGTCCTAGTATATCCAATGTTTCATATGTTTCTTCTGCTGCGATATCTGTGATGTGATCATTTGATATGTTGTGATAAATACTGTATATAGTATATATGATATATTATATAGACGTTACTTATGTTTTACACCCGCGCTAGCCCTGCCCCGCTCTGCCGTTAGTTACCTAACCTAACGGTGCACGAGGGGACATCGAGGCGAATGCGGATGGCATACGTGTACGTCGTATTTATCTGTGATGTTTAGGTGACTTAAATGATGGGACTTCATTAATGTGATTAATGAAAGAAAAGAAACCTAAAAGATTTTGTGGAATCGAATTTTCAAAAACAGGTAGCTACAGTTCTTGCTCTGCATTGCGGTGTTCCTTGTAGAACATCCTGCACCTTATTCGATAAGGAAAGGGCCGAGATCCCTTCACTGGGAGTGACCCCTTTAGCAATGACTGGCAGATGCTACACCCTTCGGTTTTGTCTTTTGATTGCTTTTCTAGTTCTTGCTTTGCACAGTGATATATATGATATATCCTGCACCTTATTCCATAAGGAAAGAGCCGAGATCCCTTCACCGGGAGTGACCTCTTTAGCGAAACTAGCAAAAGCCTAAAAAATACTCCATTTTAAAATTATTTTATTCTGCAACGATATCAAGTTCATTACGCAATAGGTTTTCAGAAAAACCTGTCGTAGCCCTCCGTCATTTCAGATAAGTTGTATATAGTATTCGTGCTGCATTTGTTGGCTTTCGTCAAGGTGCAGTGTGCGGTAGCTATATGCTGCTTATCTGCTGCATATGATGCGATTGGATTAGGGTAGTCGTACAGCTTTGTTGGCTTTCGTCAAGGGTCGTGCGGGTGGGTTTGATTCAGTCAAGAAATTTATGGGTTGAACTTGACTAGCGGGTTATGGTTTGTTGGCTGTCGTCAAGGTCATAGCACGTTAGGGGCAAAATATTATCGGGAATTTCAAGTGTTGAAATTTGCAATGAGATTGCATACCTTCTATGAGATAGTTGGATCCCGATACCCACTGCGAGTAATTGTTACTCCTAGGAGAGTTTTATACATTACAATTAGCCGATCAAGTAGGTGTCTAGAAAGGTGTCAACGGGGTTACGCCTCTGGGAAAACGAGGTTTACTTTAATTAGGTCCGTGCGAAAGCACGGGGAACCTCCCTTAAAGTACCGACACTGGCCTGGCTGAAAGATTGGCGAAGTTGTAGGGTGTAATTAATCCCGGCTAGTCTTTCCTTTTAGGGTTGAAGGAAGATTTGATAAAAACAGTGGGAGCCATCCTGATTAGATAAAATAATAACCAATCTGATCTTGCAAGAGCGCACACAGAGTGTTTTCTTCTCTCTCTCTTCCAGGTAGCGACTATATCACGCCTTAATCAAGATAAAAATACGGATGTTTTGATCGAACCTGCTTGTTATACTGAGCTGGGGAACGTTGGTCCCGCTCCAACTTATAAATGTTATAAGACAGAGCAGGAAATAGAGGATTACCTGAATTCCCGTGCCGCCCAAACGAAGAAAGTGCATGATGATGCATCTTCTTCGGGTGTGTTCATTACAGAGAACTGTTTCTCAGTATCCTTTACGTCCTGGGTATGAGATACCAGATCAGGATCCCGCATATGTAATCTGTTACATGGGCTACTGATAGGGAGAGAACTGAGAACGGGTGATAAGTTTCATGAGATAGAAAACGGTGCAAATGTTGCAGCCAAGTCTGTTGGTCACTATCACCTTGTATTAATAGAATACATTGATTCTGAACAAATGTCGTTAGATACCGAACCTGATATACAATATCATATCAGTCTCTTTATTAGTAAAGAAAGGATATAATTTTGTATTGTTGGATAATGTTTTGAACATTTCCTATATCAAGAGTTGATCGGTTCAGGCACGTTATCTAAAAGCATTGACGTTCTAAATCAAACTATATTTCTTAGTATACAGAACACACACAAGAGGAAGAGTTCAGAAATGAACGAATCCTTCTTGAGGTATTGTAGACTAGGTCATATCAATGCGACCTGACTAGCTGAAGTTACATATAGATGCATATTTAAATTAGTTTGAATTTACATCTTGTGAAACTTGTTGGTCATGTCACAGAGATAAGATGACCATAGCTCTGTTTATTGAAAGCAGAAAAAGAGTTAGTGAACTCTTGGGATAATACATGTTGATGTATGAAGGTCCCCTATCTATAAATACCAAGACCGGTCCTTTGTACTTCATTACATTCTTTGATAATCTCTCAAGATTCAGACATATGTTCCTGTTGAAACACAAGTCCGAACCTTTTGAGATATTCACAGAATATAAGTTAGAAGTAGAGAACCAAAACGGGTATAAGTATTATGTCCTTTGATGTGATCAAGGAGGAGAATACTTGAGCATGGAATTCCTGTATTATTCTAAAGGAGAATGAGATTCTCTCTCAGCATTACTCCTTTGTATACACCACAGCACGTCGGTGTATCGGGGCGGAGCTATTACACCCTATGTGATAAGGTGTGCTCTATGATGAGTACTACTGAGTTACCTATTTTCTTATAGGGGTTGTGCACTTATAAAGTTGCATACCTATTGAATAACGTTTCAACCAAATCAGTTGCCTACCATTTCATATGTGATATGGAAAGGGAAGAGCCCATCTCTTAAGTCAGTTAAGATTTATGGTTGTCCAGCCTATGTCTAAAAGCATAATCCGGACAAGCTCGAGGCAAGGTCAGTTCTGTAGAAGTTTGTTGGATATCGCAAGCATTCGCAAAAGAATATCTTCTACTGCACCGAGGAAAAAAAGATGTTTTATTTCTCGGCATGCCACCTTTTTAGGAAAAGGAATTTATTTTGGAAACAAATTTGTGGTCATGAGGTAGAACTGGAAGGAGTTCTAGATATACAAACTACAACTGACGATTTAGTAGAACCGGAGGATTCAATAACTCCTAACGAACCTCAGCCTCTCCGCCGATCTGGTAGGGTTCCTCACCCACCTGAGAGATACTTTGGTTTCTCTATGACAGTGGGAGCAAGGAATGCATCATGAGATGATGACCCAACTAGTTTCGAGCTGGCCATAAGGAGTGGGACTCTGTAAGAATGGCTGGATGCTTAGCGATCTGAGAAGGAATCCTTATACACCAACAAAGTATGGACTTTGGTTGCCTTATCTGAAGGGTTAAATCCCCATCAAGAGCAAGTATATCTTAAGAAGATTACTTGGTGTACATGGAAAAGTTGAGACTTTCAAAGCTAGACTTGTTAAAGGTTTGCATCATTGACCAAGTATGGATTATGATGAAACCTTTTCTAAGTAGCTGTGCTTAAGTCCATCCAGATCCTACTTGCCACAGCTACATACCATAACTACGATATTTGGCGGATGGGTGTCATGGCTGCTTTTCTAAATGATGTTTTAGAAGAGAGCGTCTATAAGTACACAGCCAGAGGGCTTCGTAGACAGTGGGAGCACCGGAAACGTGTGCAAGATATTTTATGTGATAAAGCAGGCATCGCGGAGTTGGAATGTCTGTTTTGATAAGTTAGTCAAAGAGTTTAACTTCATCAAAATGGTAGATGAACCTTGTATATACAAAAAGGTAGTAGGGAGTATGGTGGCGATCCTCGTAGAGTACGTGGATGACATACTCTAGATAGGGAAGGAGTTTCCTATGCTACACTTGGTCAATCTCCACTTGTCACAATGATTCTCCACATAGGATCAAAGTGATACCTACTAAATCCTGGGTTTTGGATCTATGAGATGGATCTAATTGGATGTTAGGATACTCACTAGATGTAGTGAGATGGTATCAATCGATCCCGGGAAGAATCACTGGAAAGGTTCCAGGGTGATAAGGATGACTGAAAGTCAGTCACAGGCATTGTCTTTACCCTCAGTAAAGGGACGGTATGTTGGAAGAGTTCTAAGCTAGATACCGTGGCATACTAGAAGATAAAGGCTGGATACATCGCTACCAAAGATACTACCAAAGAGACAGTCTGGGTGTATACTAGTTCATGAGATGAACTTCATTCCTACCATTGTGTGACAATGGAGTTGTGGCTTATGCCTAGGAACGCCTGTCCCATCAGTGATCCAGACATATTCTAAGGCAGTATCACCTGATCATGGAGATGGTTGATCTCCAGGGGATCGAGGTTAGGAGAGTAGACTCAGAGGACAACACGGCGGATCCACTCACAAAGGCCTTTTCCCAGAGAGAGACTATTATGGGATGGTTGAGTATGAGATACTACAACCACTGTTATCAGATGGCCCTAGTGCAAGTGGGAGATTGTTAGTTATATGTATGCCCTAGAGGCTATTACTATACATGTGATGTATATTATAGTGGATGTTTGGACATATATAGGGAGGACTTTCTTGCTCGGCATGATAGTATGCTATCTGGTTACCCTTTACCTTAACGTGTATACTGATTGTTTCTCTATTACATGTTGGTAAAGCCCTTAGGATGTGTACTTAACTACCTGGACTATGATGCGGATCATACTAGTGGGGACATGGTAGTCCATAAGTACATCCTTCAAGGTCCCTAGTCGTGGGTGTATCGAGACGGGGCATCGATATACCAGAGTAGACTAGCGTATGCCATCTCGACCCATACAGATGGGCGATGGATAATCCCACATCCATTGGTGTTTAACATCAGAGATGATATACGGGTGCTCAGTGGAGACTGGGTACACTGGACGGACTCGCCGAGAACTCCCAGATGGTATTATACCTTACGTCAGATGGCAGTTCTCTGGTGACACTGGTACAGGTTAGTCTGTAGACCCGAGATCGCCATAGAGTCTTGTGTGATTCCCACTGTGCTTTGATTTCCACCTTACCACATCCAAGAGGGCATACAAAACGGTGGTTTTTGGGTACAGTCCTGAGTCACATGGAGGCAATGAGCGATAGGAGGGGTTCGTCTCTCCCGGTATTGGGGGTTGATGTTGCGCTATGCTCGATTGGCCATAACAGGGAAGTCCTTGGCCAGGGATGGTTTTGAGATATACTGGTAAGTGTTACCAGTAGTTTCTCGACCCGTTATGAGCCTCATATCAGCATAACTTATCGGTTATTGGGGTCTGACGTTTTACCACCCCTAGACTTGATATGCGACATATCAGACGAGGAGACCGGACTGTACGGTAGTGTCACTGTCAGGCTTTTTGCAGGAGTTGGAGCGGGCTTGCTTGCTAATTTTTTGATCGCTCAATACCTGGGTAGCCGTTACGTCCAGCTAGTACCGCTGACGGCTTATGGGTGCTTGATATGATCATCACCTACTGCCGGCGTATTGACGAGTCTTTAGAGTCCTACATAGAGATTATACTGGCTCAGGCAAAACGAAATAGGAGCGCATATGTGATATGTGCGAGACCGAGAATGATGCGTGTATGTGATACCGTATTCTATTCTCGCGAATTTTTGTATCGTGAGCTTATATGTGATATAGCCGGGTTATCGAATCAAGTGTTGATTCGATAAGTCGATACATTGAATGTTAGTCGGTTATATGTGATATAACCGGATTATTAAGTTAAGTGTTGATTTAATAATTTAGTGTATAATTGTATATGTGATATACTAATTTACATTAACTTACGTTGGTTCACTTAAGCATTCATTTTTTCTCACTTGTGCACAACTTGATATATATGTGACATACATTTATTTGTGTTTATTATTTGTATCATGGTTGTTGATACACTTGTCATGGGTGTATGAGACATACACCATTATATATATATTGGTATGGTTTTTAATATTCAAAGTAAATACAAAATTAGTGAATATTTGTTAAATGCATGAAGCTTGTAGAAGCTTGTGAGTGCTTTGACAAATTCAACCCTTTTTGTTTTGCTTTGGATATTATTTAACCTAACCAATATATTTAGCCATGGTTATGTCATTACATGAGTTAAGTATATGATACTCACTCACCATGGTTAGCTCATTCTCTCTCTTGATAAGTTTCATTCTCATTTGAGCTCATCTTCTTCCTCATTCATTTTCTTTCTAGGGTTTGTAAAAGAGAGAGATACAAAGTGAGAAAAGAAATTCTAAAGTGTACCCATTTCCTATCTCACCATCCTCTACTAGACTAGCACTTTAGTTTAGGGTGTTTGCTTCACTAATTCTTTGGTTAGTGAAGTAGAAGCTTGAGTTCGTATTCCCTCGACGTAGATCATCTTCGGCCTCGAAAACTTCAAGCAATTCCGTTGCCTCTTCTCATGGAGCCGTCCAAGAGTCCGGATGTTCGATGATCGCAGTGAAGGGACTACTACAAGGAGCTTAAGAAGTGAAGGACCGATCTACAAAGGTTGTATTTCGTATTCACTTAGAGTTAATGAGTTTAACTTTCATATGAAACCCTAATTTTCTAGCAAAGATCTTGTTTAGAGTTATTCGACACGGCTAAAATTTTTATCCGGCATGGTTGATGCCTTGTAGATCCTTATTAGAGTGCCTAGTAACCCTACAACTGTGGACGTGAACGGACATGGGAAAGTTGTCCCTTTGTCGAGGTAAACTCGACCTGTACTCGGCTGTCACAAAGAATCTGCTAATTTGCCATTAACTTCCTCTGAACTCCACTCAACCAAGATAAGCTACCTCCGGGCTTCCGACTCAAAGCATCTGCCACAACATTCGCCTTACCCGGATGATAAAGTATCCCGCAGTCATAGTCTTTCATTAGCTCCATCCAACGGCGCTGTCTCAATTTCAAATCTCGCTGCTGAAAGTTGTAGTGTCTCCAGATCTTAAGTGTAAAATCCACTGCAGCCATCTCTAAGTCATGCGTGGGATAGTGTCACGACCCGAAATATTAGCTCGTGACCAGCACTTGAATCACGCAACGTCTAAAGGCGTAACGGAATTCAAGTAAGCTGAAACCCAGAAATCTAAACCTTTATAAGAAAATAAAGGAGGCGGAGTTTTTGAAATAAAAGTATAATGAAATCAAGTGTGCTTAATTGCATGGAAAAGAAACATGAATGATGCAAGTGAAAACATGTTTCGTCTTTTAAAAATTTTGGCAGCACCTCCTTTGTATATTTTGATCCAAAACCATAAATACATAATAATGATAATGGCATCCCCAAGCGGGAGCTAACTCTTCTCCAAAAGGCGGATCACAACCACACAAGACAATATAAATAAGTATACGACGCCCAACGGTGAAGTTCACCAAAAAAAGATAAAGAAATGAGCAAGATATAACCCCAAAAGTGAATATAAAACCCATCGCTCAAATCTCGCAACTACAAGTCTCACTAATTCTCATCGATTATACAATTACAACTTTTGATTAATTGATGGAGTTAACTAGATACAATATGAAATATAGATATAAGGGTGGGAATGATACAAATATCCCACCTACCACTGCAAAACACCCAAAGGAAACTGTGTGCCAGCGATGCCGCTACTGATCCACGCGGTCAACCTGCAAGAACTGTGGCACAACGGGGATGAGTTGCCAACTCGTGAATAGAAATATATCTACAAGTAGAAATCGAATAAACAACGACTCCTAGGTCAACTATATCATAAGGTAATACTATGATATCTAGGGTGACTGGGTCGTATATGTGCCAACAAGGTAGTCACTACCTATGCATGCGGATAACATCCAACAGTAATAATCAATACATGCATATGGATCTCGTCCAACCAAAATCAAGATATGTATGCATGTGGATCTCGTCCACCCATAAAATTGATGTATGTATGCACGTAAATATCATAAAGGAGTGTGCATGAAAGTATGAGGATATATAGATCAATGGTGTCCCTCCCGACACATCAAAATCATGGAACCTGAGTGCCTAGCATCGACACTCGAAAACATCATGAAAACCATGCCCAGCATCGGCATGTAAATCCTCATATATCAGGCCCCGTCAGTCCGGATCGGCCCACGGGCTCCGTCAGTCTGGAATCGGCCCATATCATCTCTCGACTCCGGTCGGTATCCTCCGGATATCCGCCGAGCCCAAATACTATCACCGGTAGGTAGTAGTCCCTCTGCTAGGCTCACCCTCTACTACACAGCGATCCATTCTCGCCCCGGGGTACTATACCGGGTCCACCATGTACCCGCAATCGGCCTCATCCGCCTCCTCGAATCGGGTTTCACATGTCGCTCTCAGAACCGAGAAAACACATGGTGGACGCACTGAAATATCATATCAAGAGAAACCGGGTTTTTAAAACAACACATAATCTCTTTTGAAATATCCACGGTTCTCAAATCCAGAATCTCATGAAAACAGAATATCTCAATGCGTAAAATAATAGAGCATGATGTATGCGATTTATAAAAAGAAATGCGAGTATATCCGTGTATCATGCAACATGGAACAGTGATATGACATATTAAGGGGAAAACTGCTCTTTTAAAATGATTCCAGTTTTTAAAGTATAACATGCGGTTCCCAAATTTATCGAATAAAATTAGCTGTCTATGTAGGTACAATATGTATATACGCAAGTATAGATGTACCATGTATGTGTGCACAAATATGAATATACAATGTGTATGTGCACAAGTATGGGTGTATCAATGTATATGTCATGATGCAGCAACCCTACTGTGTAGTGACATGGCAATTATCGATGATGAAGTGTGTGAGCCGGCAAATATGTGTACGTGTAACATATGCATCATCGATAATGGTGTAGCTGTACTATCACAGGTATATGCGATGCAATAATAATATCATGAATACAGCACAAGGTAAATCATTAGCTAACAGCTATAAGGTATACGTAACTATCATAAGTCCGAGTCGGTGAATTTGTCAATCGGCATCAAGTCCAAAACATCGCGTACGGTACAATCCATCGTACGGCAACCTCTAGTCAAGGGTAAGGATCAATCATCAAATCAACTCGTCACGCACGGAAAATCATCGTACGGCGGCATTAAGCTAATAGGGATCCTATCATCCTATAAGACACATGAGGGTACGGCTTAATATCACGTACGACCTATCATCCATAATTCACAACATTCTATGTATGTATATATATCTATGTACCTTTGTCTCAGGTCACATCGGCAATAATCTCATATCAGGGGACCGACAGGGTACAAATCATCTTGATCGACTCGCATCCGTATACAATCATATCATATCCTTATCTCATAATATCATCAAATTCGTCTTGTATTCTTTCATCGCATTTATGTCTCATATCATGTCGAATTTACATAAACATGCTATCTCTACTAAGTATAAGTATCTAATCTAACAAACACACCCGAACCATACAATCAGATTTTTAAAGAAGTGAATCGTAGTTTGAAAACAGGGGTTACGGTGTTTTTAAGGAAAAGATATCATTTGAAAATCCGTAACATCCCTCAAGATATACATTTAAAAGATACATACGATTCTTTGGTTTAGAAAAAGGTATGGTTCGGATGACGCATCTACATCGATGATCTAGTCCTACAATACCCTAAGCGGTAATATCGCTAAACGTCATCCTATGACAGGAGTAACATATTACTTCTAACTATCCTCTAGTTTCTAATATGGTTTTATAGCTATCTCATTCTAACCCTAGTTTCCTAATCTAAGTTTGCTAACCATATTCTATAAATCGGTTTTCCATCAAAAGTTTGCGGGGGTGCTATACGCCATCCACCCGACTTCCCCGGTAGATATAGATCAACTCACATTGCTTCTTGCTTGCCGAAGTCGATGACGCCATACTCTTTCTCCTCGGAATCCATGCGTGGGTACCTACAATAATGAACAATTGCAATACGTATTAAAATCGAGGCAGAAAACCGATACGGCGCACGGTGCGCTTATAGGTTAGAACCTATGGCCTACACGTGCAAAAACAATCAAACAACCCCTGTTGTCGATGTACAAACATCCAACAACCAAATACAAATCCAAACATCAAGAACGTGCATTCTAAAATACGGAAAACATAGCTTAAAACACACCAAAATGCTTCCAGATTTTCCCCAGGTGACAATTAGCCAAAACTGCATATAGGAGGGGTCTAATTTAGTGCAAAAGGAGCCATGGAACAAAACTGGAACAATTCTACCCTACTCTGGCCATAAATTGCGGCTATATTGATTAAATCTGCGGCCTGGCTGCAGGGGATGGGGCTCAGGTCTTGGTGGTAGCTTCCTAGGTGCCTGCACGACTCTTACTAAACCCAAAATCATTTCTAGTGTCCCCGGGTGGCTCCAGATTCCAAAATACCCTCTAAAATCACACATTTATCCGATGTCGGGGTTTCTAAATCCGTGTTTTGGGTTTTCTCCGCTCTGGTCCAGGTCATAAAATAGCACCCAAGTCTAGTTAACAGCCACTAGGCATCACCCAATTTCAATCAACACTCAAACCTTCACTAGTAATTTCATACATCGCTAACCGAGTTCTAATTTAAACTGAAATGCTAGGAATTCAAACTAAACTAACATGGAAAGAGATATACCTCCCATGGCAACCCAAGAAAGCCCTAGCTCGACCAAAGTCACCAAAATCGAAATTTGCTTGGTTCAATGTGAAGAGGAGGAGATGGGGATTAAGTTTTGTGAAGGGAGTGTAGGGTTTTGGGGAATGGTTGGAGGTAGATCTAGGGTTTAAGTGGAGGGTGGAGGAGTTGAGGAAGATGAAGAGGGTAATGGAAATGGTAGGGGATTTCAATTTGGGCAGCAGCCCCCCTCTCTCACTAATACTCACTCTCTTCTCTCTCCAAAGTACACCTAACCACTCATTATGTCTCCCCTTGACTTTTCTTCTTTTTCTCATTTCTTTTTCTCACCAAAATGAACACATACACCCATATAAAATCATAAATGAAATAACATATAACCAAATGAAACATGTCATGGTGCACTAACCATGAAAAGCTGTAGAAATACGGATTTGGCTTAACCGCGATTAGCAGTGCACTAATCGAGTTTTTATCGAAACTGCGTATAATAAATTTTAAAAATGCCAAATCCTTTAATTATATTATTAAATGAATAAATAATTTTAATTTCCATTTATTTCATAATTATTGGTATATATTTATACCCTTTTTCGAAAACCCCAATTTCGCAAATCGGGCAGTTTTCGGGAAAAATATTATTTTAATATTAAATTCCAAAAATAATATTTTATATTTTTTGAAATGTTACAGATAGTTCTGCTCGTGTTTTTTCAACTGCCGAGAAGTATCGCAATAACCAACAAAATCGTCTGATCCTGAAGGCAAAGATAATACTGGCGCCGTAGTCCAACGAGTCTTCAACTGTTGAAAGCTCTGCTCGCATGTCTCGGTCCAAAGAAAAAAGAATTTCCTTCCGGTTCAACCCGGTCAACGGTGCAGCTATACGAGAAGAATCCTGTACGAAATGTCGATAGTATCCGGTCAAACCCAAAAGCTGCGAACCTCCGTCACTGATACAAGTCTGGACCAGTGCTGAACGGCCTTGATCTTCTTCGGTTCTATACTTACCATCTCTCGTAACTACATGACCCAAGAAGTCAACACCATCCAACCAGAAAATACACTTGGATAATTTACTGAATAGCTGGCGCTCCCTCAAAGTCTGTAACGAAATCCTCAATTATTGCCCAAGCTCCACTCGGCTCCAAAAGTATACTAGGATGTCCTCAATGAACACGATGATAGACTGATCAAGAAACGACCTGAATATATGGTTCATGAAGTCCATAAATACTGCTGGGGCATTGGTGAGCTCGAACAACATCACCAAGAACTCATAATGCCCATAACGTGTGTGAAAAGCAGTCTTCTGAATATCATCCTCTCAAACCCACAACTGATGGTAACCTGATCGCAAGTCAATCTTCGAGAAATGTCCCACACCCTGGAGCTGATCAAATAAATCGTCAATGTGAGGTAGAGGATATCTATTCCGCACAGTAACCCGATTCAACTGATGATAATCGATGCACAAACACAACTGCCGTCTTTCTTCTTGACGAACAGGACAGGAGCTCCCCAAGGTGACGCACTCGGACGAACAAGCCCTTTAGCCAACAAATCTTGCAACTGACTTTTCAGCTCTTTAAGTTCCGCCGGGGCCATCTGATAAGGTGGTATAGAAATAGGCCCCGTGCCGGGGATCAAGTCAAAGCAGAACTCAATATCGCGCTCTGGCGACAAACCAAGCAACTTGTCAGGAAAGACATCTTGAAATTCCCTCACAATCGGGACATGGTCCAACAGGATCTCTACGGCTCCAACATCTTGAACATACGCTAAGAATCCCTGATAACCTTTCCTCAAGAGCTGACTAGCGCGAAGAGAAGAAATCAAACTGGGAAGGGTGACGCTACGGTCTCCCTGAATAACAAGAACCGGCTCACCCGGAAAACTAAATCTGACTGTTTTCTCGCGGCAGTCCACAGATGCATAACACGTGGCTAGCCAATCCAAGCCCAGAAGAACTTTGAAGTCCAAAAAATTGAGAAGAATCAAATTGACAGAAGAATCCCTATCTCCGATACGAACAAAACAAACACGAACGAAAACATTTCGAGCGACAAAAGATTAGCCTACGGAAGAAATCACAACAAGCGGTTGATTTAGCAAGGACTAATATCGGCAAAACTTCGATACAAAATATATGGATACCGTTTCAAACGACACCAGAAAGAAATAAGCATTGGAAGAAAACACCGAAAGAATACCTGTCACAACGGTGTCTATCTAATCGCCTTTGAGCTGGCATACCGGTACAAATCCGCTTTGGTCCAGAAACGACCGAAGTCTCAGAAATGCGCTCTTCTAGCAGTAAGGCCGTGTCTATAGCAGCGACGTAAGTATCGAAAGGTTAGGCACCAATAGCAAGAAATAACTGCATGTCCAATCCCTACACAAAGCTCTTTATGCATTTCTCTTCAGTGTCCACCAGGTAAGGAGCATATCGGACCGCTGAGTAAACTGAATGTCGTACTTGGACACTGTCATCCCTGGAGTCTTGTGCAAATACTCGAAACTACAAGCTTGGATATCTCGAACGCTCTCCGGAAGGAAACGAGCAAGAAATACAGCTGTGAACTCATCCCAAGTCATAGAAGGTAGACCTGTAGCTCGGCCTCTCTCAACTGACTCACACCACGTCTGAGCAAGACCCTCTAGACGAAAACTCGCAAGCTCAGCCCATCTATCGTCAAAACATCTCAGTGAATGACAATCCTAGCCATACTGTTGAGAATTGTCTACGGATCCTCCGCTGCATCTGTGTTGGTAAAAACTGGAGGCTTCAGCCTCGAAAACTCCTGTAAGGATACGGAAATAATCTTGGTAACAACAGAAACAGCTGCCTGAGCAGCAGGTACAATCACAGTCCCCACAATAGGAGGGACATCATCGGCTCGCGGAGCTCGGCTAGCCTCAACTAACGATCCAACCATTTGTCGCAAGTCCTGAATACTCGACTCCAGCCTAGCTATCCTTCCTGGAAAAGGCGGATCACTCTGTCCCTGAGGGGTAGGCGTACCTCTGTTATCGGCCCTCGTCTCAAACGAGCCTGCTCTAATCTCATCCCTGGCAGCAGCCTTCTGGCCCTCGTAGTCTTCGGCGGCATAGTGGCTGGAATAAGAAACATGATTGATAGGAACATTGCGATCGAAACAAGAGGACATATGGAATCAAGAAAGGAGATACAAGCAAATATATATATTAAGTCACTTAGACGGAGTACCGTATCGTAAGTATGTCGCGGAACATACACATGCCATGTCACTCTGGTTAAGTCACCTACTCCATCTACCAAGGTTCATCCTACACTCAGAAAGGTAAAACCTAACGCTCTGATACCAACTTTGTCACAACCCGAAGGTACGGAACATGACCGACACTTAAATTACGAAACGTCTAAAGGCGTAACGTAATCTAAGTAAGCCAAAGCCCAGAAATCTAAACCATTTAAAGAAGTAGAGTGAAGGAAAAACTTAACTAAAAAGTGATTTTAGAAAAATAAAGTCACATTAAAACATTTTAAAATATCAAGTTTTCCCAAAAATTTCGGCAGAGTTTCCTTTGTAAATACTGGCCCTAAAAGGATACAACATATGAATATATACAAGTGAAGAATAAAGGCATTCCCAAGCGGGAGCTAGCTCTTCGCCAAAGGCGGAATCACAACCACACACAATATATATCATAATAGTTCCAATAAGCATATAAAAGCACGAGGAAAATAAAATGTCCCGTCGGCTCAAGTGAGCATCGACACCAGAAATAGAATACATACAAATCTCACAAGCTCACCATCTAAGTTCAATATATAACTGGTGGAAAACGGTAGATAAGGTAGATTGTAACGTTTTAGAAATCGTTTAGGTAAATTTTCCGATATTAGGTAAAATATACCGTGTTTTTCCGTAAAACCCAGAAGTGTACTTTTTTCAGAATAGATTTAACTGCACCTAGCTTAACTAGGAAATTGCTAGTTGCGGTATTTAGTAAGTCACTTGAAAATTTTAGTTCACTTAAATATTTTTCCTTAATTAAAATATTATTATAAACTTTTAATTATGTACTTAATTAGTGGTAATTACAATTTTGATTGGGTTAATTATGCTAAAGTGAATTTATGCTAATTTAATCACAAGGTTAAGCATTTAACCTTCTCTCCAAGATATCCAGATATTTTTGTGAATTAAAGGAAAATTTTAAAAGAAAAGATTAAGAGGTGGCATGGATGGGAGGTGCTTTAATAAGCTTTAAATGATGTTTTAGACTAGAAATTTTCACACAATTCCACAAACCTCCTCATTAACCCATGTTGGCCGAGTCCCCCCTGCTGACCCATCATTTCCCTCACCCCATTTTCACTTCTTAAAGCTTCTAAAATTCCTCAAAAATCATCAAATAATCCCATAAACTCAAAAATAAATCAATACCCATTATTCTTCAACCCTAAATAAGCTTGGATCTTATTGAAAGTTAGCATTTTGGAGGCCATCTTGGAATTCTTTTGCAAGTTTAGAATCAAGTTTTGAGATATAAAATCCTAACCCTAAGCTTAGTTGTTGTTTCAATACATTAATCTAGCTTATTAGATGTTTAAATATGGCTTTAATTAGCATGTACGGAAATTCAAGAAAAGGTTTTGAAGATCAAGTTAGGGTTTTGATTGGTTGAAATGGTTAATGGAGAAGTGTAGACTTGGAAAACTTAACCTAGTTGTGAGAATGTTATTTGTTGTTTTTCCTAGTTGTCTAATTAAGCTTAAATGCAAACTAACTTTTACTGAATCTTATATGGGTGAGATTAAAACTGCAGAAAAGGTTTGTGTGACTTAGTTAAGCTACTTTGCGATGATTATGATCGCTAGAATTGTATATACTTATAGACTTGAGCTAAAATGATTAAAAGTGCTTACTAGGTTTTCGGTTAAATTAAGCGTGGGTTTCAATTGACGTTGCGATATTATATATATTATCTTCCATGCTATTTATTGTGTTGTGAATGCACGATCGGTACGATCGGGGTCTAGGCTTGGTGGTTGCGTAGTTTAGCGATCCTAACTAGGGTTGTACCGATGTCGTTCGTGTTTTGTGCACTAGGTGCACAGTGTGTTTATCTTGTGGACGTTATCCTTGTGTTTCGTTATCCTTGTGTTGGCATAGGATATTTAGCCTTATGTGTTGTGTTTGTGCAATTTTAGGATCGCAAGCGGGGACTTCAGACGCTGCAAAGAAAGGGAAGCAGGTGGTCGGATTTTCTTAGCTCGAGATCATCTGTGAGTAGATTTAACATCTACAGAGGAATTGCCCGCATGGCGTTATGCGTCTGGGCTGGATTATATGACATGATTATTAGTTACAAGTATTGCACATATAGAGATTGTGCATGAACTTAATTTCATATTATTATTTGTTGTGCTGGGACTTGTCCCCATTGGACACTGTACTATTATTGACGGTTCATGTTGCACGAGCACTAATTGTATGCCACACACTCCGTCGATAATTGCCATGACACGCATAACCCATATACATATGTGATATTATATGGTTAGGGACATTGAGACATGATCCTTAATTCCATTGTGTATAAGAAAAAGAGCATACACATATACCTTGCTATGCCTATATGCTTACACCTATACATATGTGATTTCGTATTGGTTAGGAACATTGAGACTTGATTCTTATTTCCATTGTGCATATGAGATATAGCTAACACATATACATACGTGATATTATATTGGTTAGGAACAATTGAGACATTGATTCTTATTCCATTGCGCATATGAAAGGTAGCATACCTGTATACCCACATGCTTACACATATGCCTTGCTATGCCTACATATTGTAGCTACACATATACCTGTAGGGTATTACATCATTATTGACAGGTATATACACATATGAGATATAGCTACGTGTACATCATGCATACATATTTACATGTACACCCACATACCTTGCTACAGCTATATGTACATCATGCAAACATACTTACATGTATACCCACATATCTTGCTATAGTTACATGTACACCTCATATGATACTGCACTTGATTTTCAAAGGAATTGGGAACCGCATGATATATTTTAAAAATGGATTCATTTAAAAGAGCTGGTTTCCCTTAATATGCTCATATTACTGTTTTATGTTGCATATATTATATTTCATGGATTTATGCATTTGAGATATGGATTTCACATGATGTTTTCTGGATTTGATGACCGTGGTATTTTATGAAATTATGTATTGTTTGAAAAACCCTGTTTCTCTTGATATGATATTTCGATGCGTCCACCATGAGTTTACTAGGTTCTGAGACTTGTGTTAGATACCCCATGCGAGGAGTGGACGAGGCCGTGTGCCGGATCATGGTGGGGCCCGGAGGTACCCCGAGGCAAGAAGACTCATATTGTTAGGCAATGAACCCGAGGCAGGGGAGTACTACCTTACCGGTGACAGTATTTGGACTCGGCGGATATCTGTAGGATACCGACTGGAGTTATAAGACGTATGGATACGTGGATTGCGAGTGTCAGAGCGGGACACTCAGGTTTCGTGAGACATATGATACGGACATGAGGGCCGGTCATGGTGACGGCGCCTGACAGATGAGTATTTACGTGTCGATGCTGGATACTAGTTTTCATGATATTTTCGGGTGTTGATATTGGACACTCAGGTTCCATAAGACTTACAGGATATGAGGGCCGATCTGAGGATGCGGTGCCTTTGGTTTTGGGATTTAGATTGTCTTGATGGACACTGGTCTTGCCACGATGAAGATTCCGTGAGGATGATATATTTTATCCCATACTCAGCACTTATTTGATATGCATTGCTTCATGTATTAGTAGTACCTGATAGAGTACCTTTTATGAATGTTGTATATACATATTGCCATTTATTGCTATCAGCTTGCATATGATAGATTATCGCAGTACGTGCATACCTACGATTACCTGCTTATGTTATGTACTATTCACGAGTTGGAAACTCACCCCCGTTGTGCCACAGTGTTTTGCAGGGTTGACCCTCAGAGTAGTCGCGGCAGGGCTTCATATTATCTCTACTTTTGTGGATACTGCTACAGTTGGCTGTGAGGTCTTTTGCTGTAGGTGGGTTTCGCGGTTATCCGTTTATGTATCTTGTATATCTTTTGTTGGATCTAGTACTCTCCATCTACCACCTTCATGTATTTGACTTAGAGACGAGTTGTGAGAATCGATGTTGTATTATTTTGTGACTCTGGATGTCTTTTATGCTCTTGTCACTTTATATCTTCCATTTCTTCGCTTCGGCATTGTATATCTGTTGTGGTGGTTGTTTCCGCCTTTGGACGTGGATTTGCTCCCGTTTGGGGATGCTTTACTTATATTCTATGTTGTACCCATTTTCGGGGCTAGTTTTTACAAAGGAAGTGCTGCTGAAATTTTTAAGAAAGTAAATTTGGACTTTAAAGATTTTTACTTGAGATTCTCAAAAGTTTTAACAATATTCTTATCACTTACTACTTTTGATGGTTTAGATTTGCTGGGTTTTCGGTTTACTTAGATTGCGTTACGCCTGTAGATGTTACGTGGTTTAAGGGCCGTCAAGTGCCAAATTTCGGGTCGTGACAAAGTTGGTATCAGAGCGCTAGGTTTTACCTTTTGGAGTATGGAGTAGATAGTTTAAGCAGAGTGACGTAGTGTGTGTATGTCCGCGGCATACTTACGAAATGGTACTCCGCCTAAAGTGACCTAAGTACTTATTGCTTGTAATTCCTTTCATGATTCTATATATCCTTGTGATTCGATTTCCGTGTTCGTATCGGATCCTGTTTCCATTTCTAGCCATTTTGCCGCCGAAGACTATGAGGGCACAGAGAGAGACAATGAGTGCCGAGGTCAGAGTTGACTCGTTTGGGATGAGGACTGACCAGGACGGTACGCTCGTTGTTCAGGAGTAGTTTATCCGCCTTCGATAGATCGTATTGCTAGGCTTGAGGCAGATATGCAGGACTTGCGCCAGATGATGGGATTGTTGGTTGAGGCTAGTCAAGCGCAGCGACAGGAGGTTGCCACCCCTGTTACCCAGTTATTCCTTGCTATCAGCACACAACATTGTGTCGTGTATACAACAGCAGTGGACACAGCCCTACTAGATGAGGAGCGTCTTCCCGAGACCTTAGGAGTTTCGGAACCAAGGAGGACTCATACAGGTGTATCAGCCCAGAGATAAATGCTTAGTCACCGCGACAGTTTTCGTGCACGTCGCGGGAGTAGCAGAGGCTTGGGACGAGGACTGTCGTTTAGCTCTTATCGCCAGGAGGATCAGCAGCCATCGTATGGATGTTTCCGGTGCGGGAGTTTCCATCACTTCGTCAGGAATTGTACCTTGGTACGCCAGAGGAGTGCAGCAGTACCATATGTTACTTTATCACCTTCACCTCAAGGAGAGTCGTCTTTTGCGCCTGTTGTGGATCCGCATCAGACTTTTGTTCAGAGAGGTCGTGGTCGCGGAGGGTTTGTTCCAAAAGTACAGGATGGCAGAGGAGGAGGACAGCCAGTTGCGGGTAGAGGGAAGGCACGAGCGTTTGCTTCTACTCATCGGGACACGCGGGCGTCCAATGCAGAGTTTTCAGGTAATCTTTTTGCATGATCTTCTGATGCGCATGTTTTGTTTAATTCGGGATCTATGCACTCGTTTGTTCTATACACTTCGTGCCGTGGTTGGGCCAAGAGTCGTGTATGCTAGATCAGCCGTTTGTTGTATTTACACCTGTTAGCGATTCTTTTGTTGTGCGATACGTGTTTCGGTCATGTGCCAATCGGATAGGAGATAGTGATTTGTCCGTCGATGTGATCCTTCTAGAGATGTTGGATTTGACGTTCTCCTGGGCACGGACTGGTTAGCTACATGCTATGCGTCTGTGGACTGCCGCGAGAAAATAGTCAGGTTTTGTTTTCCCGACGAGTTAGTTCTTGTTGTGCAGGGGGACCGTGGTGCCGCCCCTCACAGCTTGATTTCAGTCTTTTACGCTGGTCTGCTTTTAAGGAGAAGATGTCGAGAATTCTTGGCTTTCATTCGTGATACCGGATCCACAGTGGATTCATTGGACCGGGTTCCTTTCGTGCGAGGGTTTTCCGACGTTGTTCCAGATGAGCCGGCAGAGCTTAGGGAGCTTAAGGGTCAGCTGCAGAGTTGCTAGATAGGGGGACTTGTATGTCCAAGTGTTTCGCTTTGGGGAGCTCCTATTCTGTTAGTCAAGAAGAAGGATGGCAGTTTGAGGTTGTGCATTGATTTTAGTCAATCGAACCGAGCTATGGTGGGGAATAGGCATCCTTTACCTTGCATTGACGATTTGTTTGATCGGCTCCAGGGTGCGGGATATTTTTCTAAGTTTGTTTTCGGATCAGGTCATCATCAGTTGCGGGTTCGGAATGAAGATATTCCGACGACAGATTTTTTTGCGCGCTACGGGCTTTATGAGTTTTTGCTGGTGTCATTGAACTCACCAATGCCCTAGCAGCATTCATGGATGCGATGAACTAGATTTTTTTTTCAGGCCGTTCCCCGACCAGTTTATTGTTGTGTTATTGATGACATTCTGGCCTATTCCAAGAGTTGTGAGAAACATGAACAACACTTGAGGATTACTTTGCAGACATTGGGAGAGCACCAGCTGTTTGCTAAATTCTTGAAGTGTTCCTTCAGGCTTGATTGTGTTGACTTCCTAGGTCATGTGGTTACGGGAGACGGTATTCGTATGGACCCAAGGGAGATCGAGGCCGTATAGCTTTGGCCCAGAACTGTATCAGTGATAGAGGTCTGCAGCTTTTGGGCGTAGACGGTTTTTACCGCCGTTTCGTGCAGGAATTCTTGAGTATCGCTGCACCGTTGACCGGACTGACCAGATAGGAAGGGAGTTCCTTTTTCTTTAGACTGAGGCATGCGAGCTGAGTTTTTAGTGGTTGAAGACTTGGTTGACGACTGCACCAGTTCTATCTTTGCTTTCTGGATCGGGCGACGTTGTCGTTTATTGTGATGTTTCGTGAGTGGGGCTCGATTGTGTATTGATGCAGCATGATAGAGTTATCGCTTATGCTTCCCGACAGTTGGAGGAAGTACGAGCAGAATTATCCTATTCATGATCTGGAGATGGACACGGTGGTCTTGCGCTGAAGATTTGGAGACACTACTCGTACGGAAAGTCGTGTCAGATTTTCACCGACCACCAGAGCTTAATCTTCCTGCAACGGGATCTGAGTTTGAGACAGCGCCGTTGGATGGAGCTTGGGAATGATTGTGATTGTGAGATCCTTTATTTCCCGGGGTAAGGCGATTGTGGTAGCTGATGCTTTCAGTCGTAGGCCCGGAGGTAGCTTGTTCCAGTTGTGCGCAGTTCAGAGACAGTCTTCTGCAGATTTACAGTTCTTGTGCGACAACTGAGTACAGTTTAAGTTCACCTCTACTGGGGGAACAACTTTCTCACGTCCGTGCCCGTCCACTTCTACTTAATCGTTTTCGTGAGGCACAGCCCGCCGATGCCCATGTGTGTGAGATTCTTGAGCATGTTCGGCAGGGTAGAGATTCGGAGTTCTTGATTAATGACCAGGGTGTGCTACGTTTAGGGACTCGTTGGCGTGTACCTGATACCGATGGGTAGAGACGCGAGGTCTTAGAGCAGGCACATCAGTCAGCTTTTAGTGTTCACCCAGGTGCCACCAAGATGTAACGTGACTTAAGAGATAGTTACGGGTGGGCAGGGATGAAGAGTGAAGTTTCGGATTTCGTTTTGAAGTGTTTGGCTTGTTAGCGAGCTAAGGTTGAGTATTTGAGACCGGTAGGAGAGTTGCGACTTATGACTGTTCCAGAGTGGGAATGGGAGCAGATCTCCATGAATTTTATTGTGGGTCTACCCAGATCTAGTCGGGGGTGTGACTCCATTTGGGTGATTGTTGTTCGGTTATACTCAGTATGCTCAGTTTGCTCAGTTGTTCTTCGATAAGTTGTGCATTTGCACGGAGTTCTTTCATGCGTTGTATCCAATAGAGGCATCCAGTTCACTAGCCAACGTTGGCAGAAGCTTCAGGAAGCCTTGGGTACTGGTTGAGCTTTAGCTCCACTTCCTATCCGTAGGCCGATGGTTAGACAGAGCGGACTATACAGACTCTGGAGGATATGCTTGTGCGTGCGTACTAATTGTTTGTTGGCTGTGGGATCATCACTTGCCATTGATGGGGTTCTCCTGTAAGTGCACGGCGGCGCCCCGGCCGTCAATCCTACGGCCAAATGCGGAAGCGGTGATAAACTTTAATTTTTGCAAACTAGCAAACCGGCACCACCGCGCACTAAACACCCGGATCGGGCCATTAACTAGTCCTAGCTAACTACAAGATGGGGAATAGAGATATACCGACTGATCCAAGTCCTCCGGTCTTCTCGTCATCGTCCCGATCTCCCGCGGAATGTCCTGTCTCCACCTCGTCGCCGGAAGTGCACCACATCGCCTACATCTTTTACGGGCTCCCACCTCTATGCCGAGGCAACTCGGGCACGAAGCTGGCTAGTCGACGTGCCCAAGGTTTGCTGTAGAATATAGTGAAGATCTATATATATCTCATTTGGGGTAGAGGATGTTGCCTTTGTGGTGGAGGAAAAAGAACTTGGAGAGAAGTGAGGAAAAATGTAGCATGCAAAGAATGAGATTAACATTTTTCTCATCACTAAAAGAAAAGCCCCCCCACCCTCAGTAGTGGCTGGCCATGCATGAAAATGGAGAAAGAGGATGAAGTCAAGGGGTGGGTGGAACCATCATACAAGGGAGAGTGTGAAGTGATCATGATAAGGAATGATCACAAAACAAATCTAACACTCCAAAACCTAATCAACTCTCATCATATCCCCACAAGTCAAACCATGATGACTAATAGAAAGTCAAATGATGGTGAAGTCATCATGAAGCAACAAAATGTAAAGAATACCCTCCACAAATACTTATTTGCACAAATGCAAATAAGCCCTCTTCCACCAAACTTCGGCCAATGAACGATACAAAGAAATATGGCCGAAACGGAAAGCAAACTGGCAACTCCAGAAAACTGGTCCCGTAATAAATTACAGGAAAACCCCGATATTGTGCATACACACCCGCATTTGTATTCCGACCGAAATACAAATGCAATGAGACAAAATCTACACTGTACTATACTAGGATCCGGCTTAAACCAAAGCCGGCTAGTATTATCCGTCCGATCCTGATCCGTGCAATACCGCACGTATCTGATCGAACCCTGCCATATATCCATACGGCCTCTAGTACAAACTGTCCGATCCTGATCCGTGCAATACCGCACGTATCTGATCGGACCTTGCCATATCTCCATACGGCCTCTACAGCTTTTCGCCCGAAAGCTTGAGTAACTGAATGTGGGGGACTCTAAAGACCCGTCAACACCTTGGTTGTGGATTTAACCACTAGCACGTCAGAGGTATAAGCCAATACGTAACGGGCTACCAGGTATTGACCAAAAGGGACGTCTGTGAGCGAACTCAGCCTGACACCCTACTGAGCCTGTCAGTGACAATATCCGTACAGTCCGGTCCGTTCGTCTATGAGCATCGCATGGCGGGCCTAGGGGGTTGGTAAAAGTCAGACCCCCAAAAGCGGTACAAGTCGTGTCGGAGTGTAGCCCAGAACACCATGAGATACTACTGGAATACCTACCAGTAAATCTCCTGCCTCGGCCGAGGGCTTTGTGTAATGGCTCTCCTAGACACAGCGCGACCTCACCCCCAATACCGGGAGAGACGAACCCCTGAAGATATGCTCACTGCCTCCATGTGGCTCGGGACTGTACCCAACTAAAACCTGTTTGCACGTCTCCTTTGAGCGTGGTAGGGTAGTAATCAAAGTACAGTGGGAACTCACACGAGACAAATGACGATCCACAGGTCGATGAACTAACCTGTACACATGTCACCAGGGAACTGCCATCTGACGTCTGGTATAAGACCAACTAGCATGTTCCCGGCGAGTCCTGTCCGGTATACTCATAACCCAATGAGCACCTGTATACATATTAGGTGAACCAACTGACACCAGTGGCTTGTGAGACCGGCCACCGCCCCTCGTCGGGGTTTCGACTATATATACTAGTCTACTCTGGAGTATCGATGCCCTGTCTCGAAACTCCCACGACTAGGGACCATTTAAGGATGTGCTTATAGACCCCCAGCTCCCACTTATATGATCGCCCTCATACTGCTGGTGGTCAAGAAAGAATCCTAGGAGCTCTACCAACGTGTAATAGCGACCTGTAAGGTCATCTAAAGCAGTACACGATGATAAAGGTAAACCAGATAGCATACTATCATCTCGAGTAAGACTGTCCGACCGGGATAGGTCCTCCCTCAATCATTGCAATCACATGCCTGTGATCCAATAATTGACTCTGAGGGCACTATCTCCAACATCTCCTACGATAACGATTATCAGGAGATGACTCAGATGGCACCTTTCTAGACTTGTATGTTAGATTGTGTCGATCGCCAGTCTGTTTTACAGACTCCGCGAGAACAGGATTTTTGGACCCCAGCTAGTCATGAGGCTACGGAGAAGATCCAGTGGTTCAGCACAGGATAAGAGCAGCCCAGTGCAAATAGATATAACATTTCAAAAAAGTAAAATATTATTTTTAGGAATTTTTATAATTAAATAATATTATATTGAATATTTTAATAAGGCGGTATAATTAAATACCGATAAATTGGAAAAAAATTTGGAAAATTATAAAAATTACTAAAAGAGGGTGTTTTATGTGAATTATGCAATTTTTAAGTTTTATGATTAATTATATGCCAATTTAGTGCTAATCGTAATTAAAAATCGCTAATCGCGCTTTAAGCTCGTTTTGTGCAAAACATGCACCATATCTTTTTTTTCACTTGTTACATTTTCCTATATGATTTGGGGTGTATGGGTATTTGTTTTAGGTTTACTATTGAGGAGAGAAGAAAAGAAAAGAAAAGGAGAAGAAAAGAAAAGAAAAGGAAAAGAAAAGAATAGAATATTAGGTATGGGTGAGAGAGAGAAAGGTGAGGGTTACTTTGACTTGGCCATTCCCTCTTCATTCTTCACTCATTCCTCTCCCCTCTCCTCATCTAGCTGCTGCTGCTGCTGCCCCTATCTTCCTCCTCCACAAAACCCCCCAAAACTCCATGAAAAACTCCTCAAAACTCAAACCCCAATTCATTAAAAAGGTGCATAAGCTCACAAACTACACTTTGAACCAAGAAAAATCACATTTTGGTGCTGTAGGAGATTCTTAGGTCCTAAATAAGGTAATCCTTTCATAATTAGTGTAGTGTTTCATATGCTTAAGCCTCTTTCCAAGTTTAAAATCATTTTGGCGAAGTTTAGTGAGCTTTGAAAACTCAAGTTGAGAATTAGGGTTTGATTTGAGTAGAGATGGTGTAATTAGGATTTAGAGATGACCTTAGACCCCCTTAGATGTTAGAAATCCCAAACCAAACACAATACCAAATCTGGAACTAAAAACAGAAACTTTGCATGTCGGTTTGTGAGTGTATAAGGCGTGCAGGGAAATCTGGGATGACCCGGGGGAATTCTGAGACAAACAAACAATACTAGGGACTTAGTTAGACCACCAGGAGACTACCCTACCAAAACGAGATCCCCACTCCATTGAAAAACCGGCCTGGCCGGAATTTCTCTTTACGGGGCCGGCCACCTTGATGTGTTGGGTTCCCATGTTGCTTCAGCAGGTCACACACTCCCTGTACTATACCCTAGACTTGTTTGCTTACCTAGTTTTCACCTTATACAAAATTTGGGACTAAAAACTTGATTTGCTACTTTGATTCGAGTAATGGTTTTCCGTATTTTAAATTCTGGATTTTTGCATTTGTGCTTTATCTCGATCATGTGACATTTGTATGTCTATATCGAGTGATATCGGGTTGATTTGTGAGAGCTAACCATAGGTTCTAACCAATAGGCTTTTAAGCGTGTCATTTTGATTTTCGTGTGTCGTTTTGGGTTCGATTTGGTTTTAATGCGATACGATGCGTGTGACATGTAGGTATCCCCACGACGATTCGAGACGATGAAGAAGATAATGGCGACATCAACATCGGCAAGCAAGACGCAAGGTGAGTAGATTATATCTACGGGGGAAGTCGGGTGGATGGCGTATAGCACTCCCGCAGTTCGATATTTAGTATAATATATAAACTATATATATATATATATATATATATATATATATATATATATATGATAGGGTTATATGTGACATGGAGTTACAAGATGTGTTTAGGTGTACTAGTGGTTAGATTAGGGTTTAGGAGTAAACTAGTATAGTTTCCTAGTTGCGAACCCTAGAATAGGTTTACACCCACACGCACATACATGCTTATTTGTTATACTTATACCTGGATGATGAGGATAGTGGATGATATCTGGAGATGAGTCGATGAGTCTGGGCATAGTGCCATGAGATTGGTGATATGATATGGTTCGTATTTGGGATACGACATGAGATTTTAGCGGGGCTTTGGGCGTGTTTTCATACACGCACATATATCTATATAGACGGTATCGGTTTGTACCAGACTTAGATCAGTACCCCAGATCATGAAATATGATGATAAGGATACCGGATAATTAATAAGATGAATGTGATATTGACCCGTACCCAGATTTGGGATGCCGTACGATGGATTTACCGTACGAGCTTTATATTGATGATAGATCCGCACTCTTGACTTGAAGATGTCATATTGTATATTGTATCGTATGTGATACTATTGAGGTGGGATCATCGACTATTATATATATATATATATATATATCGACTCAGATTTAGATGGTTTCCATACCCCTCCCGATTGGCTTGTTAGTTAGATATGGAGCTTGTTTAGTAGATGTTAGGCTAGACCCGAGTCATACCTATTTCAAAACTAACGGATCGGGAGTATTTTAAAGACAGGTAAAGGGATTCTACGGATATTTTCAAAAGACGCACGTTTTCTTAAAAACACCGTAGCCTTTATTTTACTAAAAACCCCGATTCATCTTATTTCAAATGGCAAAACTGTATGACATTTTTATATGGATGTAGATTCATCACTGTTGTGTTTATTAGTCGATTTCCGCATATTCTTGCTATTCGCACCGCATTGCATGTGTAAATGTATTTATTGTTATATTAAAACCATGCTGTTAGGACACCAGCACCATTATCGATGATGCGTATGTTCCACGTACACCTGCTTGCCGGCTCACACATTTCATAATCGATAATTGCCATGTCACTACACAGTAGGATTATTGCATCAGGATATGACCCCTTGCATGGCATACTTGCATACATACATATTGTACACCCATACTTACATACATACGTATTTGCACATACATAGATGATTCTGGCTTGATTTGGAGATTTAGGAACCGCAAGATACATTTTAAAAACTGATTAATTTTAATGGAGCGGTTTTCCCTCAATATGTGCATATTACTATTCCATGTTGCATGATATACTGATATGCTTACATTTCTTTTATATGTCGCATACATCATACTTTATGATTATACGCATTGAGATTTGTCGTTTCCATGATATTTCTGGATTTGGGGACCGTGGGTATTTCAAAAGAGAGTATGTATTGTTTTAAAAACCTGGTTACCCTTGATATGATATTTCAGTGCGTCCACCATGTGTTTTCTTGGTTCTGAGAGCGACATGTGAAACCCGATTCGAGGAGGCGGATGAGACCGATTGCGGGTACATGGTGGACCGGGTATGGTACCCCGGGGTGAGAACGGATCGCTGTGTTGCAGACGGTGAGCCTGGCAGTGGGACTACTACCAACTGGTGATAGTATTTGGGCTCGGCGGATATCCGGAGGTTACCGACCGGAGTCGAGAGATGATATGGACCGATCCGGACCGACGGAGCCCGTGGGCCGATCCGGACTGACGGAGCCCGATATATGAGGATTTACGTGCCGATGCTGGGCACGGATTTCATGATATTTTCAAGTGTCGATGCTAGACACTCCGGTTCCATGATTTTGATATGTCGCGAGGGACACATGTTGATTTATATCCTCATACTTCCATGCATATGCTTCATGATATATACATGCATGATGCTTTATGTCATTGGGTGACACGTGGACGATATCCACATATATATAGTTGACATTGATGACATTGATCACATAGTTGGATGATATCCACATACTCATAGACTTCATGATATAGTGACACTGATTACATTGATCATACTTCATATTTATGTTATGTTGTTACCTGAGGCACTGGAACGAGCACTTGGTACCACATTTATGTATAGATGTTTACCTTTGCCACCTTATCATGCTTCAGACTTATTCATTTGAGGTTTATATATATATATATATCTGATCGTATTGACCTAGGATTGTGTCATACATACAATTTCTGCTCTGTGATGTTTTCTATTCACGAGTTGGCAACTCACCCCCGTTGTGCCACGGTTCTTGCAGGTTTTGCCGTGCAGGTTTTGCCGTACAGGTTTCATTGCGGATTTCTGGCACACTGCTTCCCTTACGGGTGACTAGCTTTGGTAGGCGGGTTCTTTTGCATCAGAACCACCATTGTATATGTATTACTCAGTTGTATCTAGTAATTCAATCAATCAAACTTGTATATTGTTTCAGACTTAGAAAACCAGTTGTGTATTATTTCGACCTTAGAGTCGCGCGTGGTAGTATTATGGTTTTCATGATGAATTTGAGTTTCCTTTTGAGTTTTGATCCTCGCCCTTCGGCGTTGTATATTATACTGCTTGCGTGGTTGTGACCGTCGATTGACGAAGGGCTAGCTCCCGCTTGGGGATGCCTTTTATCATTGTGCATATATTATTCTTGTTGTACCCCGTTCGGGGCCAGTATTTACAAAGGAAATTCTGCCGAAATTTTCAGAAAAGACTAGAGATTTTAAAAATGCATATTCGGCTTACTTATTTA
Source organism: Agapanthus africanus (assembly GCA_030015575.1). Classification (NCBI taxonomy): domain Eukaryota; kingdom Viridiplantae; phylum Streptophyta; class Magnoliopsida; order Asparagales; family Amaryllidaceae; genus Agapanthus; species Agapanthus africanus. The sequence continues at coordinate 456,896,845 of JASDDO010000019.1, read as the reverse complement.
AAAACCTTTCTTTTAAATATGTTTTCTTTACTTCTTAAAAACTAGTTTTCTTTATTTACTCCTTAAAATGGTTTTAGATTTCTGGGCTTTTGGCTTACTTGAATTTGATGGGGTCCTATAGACTTCGTATGATTCAAGGGCCAGTCACGTGCTATTTCGGGTCGTGACAAAGTTGGTTTCAGAGCGCTAGGTTAACCTTGGTCGAGTCTAAGTTTGACTATGCGGAGCCTAGAGCGTTTATATATATACGAAACTTAGGCTTGACCTTACGGAACTTAGACTTAGTCGAGAGGGTATTATACCCGAACTTTCGTCGCGTAGGATGACCCTTGGTTGATGGAGTAGGTAGCTTGAGTAGAGTGACGTACCATACGTATGTTCCACGGTATACTTACGATACGCTACTCTGCTTAAGAAACCTTAGGATGTACATTTCCTTGCACAGTATTATATTCATTCCTATGATCTATCCTCATCGATATTGGTTATGATTTTGCTGCCTCGATTATACGGGAAGAGAGAGCTATGGCTAGAGTTGTGTCAGCTTGAGCTCGTCACGGACGAGGACTGACCAGGGCGTGATTCCAGAGGCGTACGGTTGCATAGAGAGGTGTCGTTTTAGTGTGTTTTCACGCCATGAGCGTTTGACGGATTGGTTTTACGAGATTTCTCGGACGTGCAGATCAGCACCAGAGGCTTGAGCCACTGCTAGAGGCCACCCAGAATGTGATGACCATTGATATATCGCTTATTCATGATAATTGAGGCACTGTTCAGCATACAGACGAATGAGCAAGTTGTTGCTGCAATGACGAGATATCGCCCAGATGTTGGAGCTACTGTAGCAAGAGTATATACTTAGAGATATGATAGTAGGTCGCTAGTCACCCCGAGGATGAATGACTAGGACATGTGGTTCGTTCGCTTACCCCAATGCGAGATCATTAGATTGATTGATTCCAGTTAGAGACGACTTCACGCATGTTCGTTGGTAGTCGATAGAGACGATCGAATGTCAGGAACCCATTTCCAAGTTTAAAGTATTCGGAAGACAATGCAGGTAATGCTATGTACCCTCCAGAAGAATGAAACCGTGTAAGGTTACTAGGCACTAGAACAAGGTTCTACAAGGCATCAACCATGCCAAAATCAATTTTTTTCATGTGCCGAACAACCCTAACCAAGATCTTAGATTAGAGATTAGGCGAAACAAAGCAAGTAAACAACTTTACTTCTAAGAGTTAGGGATTACAACCTTTGTAGTCCGTTCCTTCACTTCTAAAGCTCCGTGTTGAGGTCCCTTCGCTGCGATCATCGAGCAACCGGACTCTTGAGAGGCTCCATGAAGAGAAAGATGCAAGCTTGCTTCCGATCTTCAATAACAAAGATGATCTACCTTGAAAAAACTCAAACCCAAGCTCTTTCTTTGCTAATCAAGTATTAGCAAAGCAAACACCTTAATCTAAGTAGCAAGAATAGATGAGGATGATGAAGTAGGAATTTAGCTCTCATTTGTTTTCAATTTCTCACTCATTTTCATCACATGTCAAAAGCTAGAAAGCTTTTTTTCAAAGGAAGAAGAAGAAGAAATTACTTTGTGATGAATAATGAAAACTTGTGTGAGATTAGAAAATGCAACAATGGGTTAAGAATGAAGACTTAACCCATGTAGAGAATTTACTATGGTAAAGGCTTTGGGTTTGGTTAAGAAATATTAACAAAATATCTTTACAAAATATCTTTGCTTAAAAACAAAAACAAAGCTTCTAGAAGCTTCAAGAAAGCTTAACCCTAATCCAAACCCTAACCATGTTTAAACTCCACAAAACATGTTGCATTTGTAACCTTAACTTGTTACAATATTATATATCACATATATAATATATTTTGTAACAAAATAAAATAATACATTTAATATATATCACATATATATCAATGTATTATCCAAGTGAGAAAAAGAATCTTTAAGTGAGTTTATATTAGTTAATGTAACTTAATATATCATATATATAATTATACATTAAATTATCGAATCAACAGTTGATCCGATAATCCGTCTATATCGCATACAACCGACTAATATAATCTGTATCAGTTCATCGAATCAACACTTGATCCGATGACCCGGCTATATTACATATACCCGGCCGATATATCATATCGCGAGAAACTAATACGGTATCGCATACTCGTATTATTCTCGGTCCCGCACATATCACATATGTGCTCCTACTCCATTTTGCCTGAGCCAGGAAACCTCTGTGTAGGACTCTAAAGAATCGTCAATACGCCGGCAATAGGTGATGATCATATCAAACACCCACAAGCTGCAAGCGGTCAGCTAAACGTAACAGCCACCCAGGTATTGAGCAATCAGAAGATCAACAAGCAAGCCTGTACATTCTCCCGTGAATCCAACCAGTAACACTCCCGTACAGTCCGGTCTCTTCGTCTGATATGTCGCATGTCTCGCCTAGGGGTGGTAAACGTCAGACCCCAGTAGCTTGATAAGTCGTGTCGATATGAGGTCTATACCAGTTCGAGAAACTATTTATAACACTTACCAGTAAATCTCAGCAATCCTGGCCAGAGATTTCCAGTTATAACCAATCGAACACAGCGCGACATCAACTCCCTATACCGGGAGAGACGAAACCCCTCCTATCGCTCATTGCCTCCATGTGATTCGGGACTGTATCCAAAAGCCACCTTTTTGCACGCCCTCTTAGACGTGGTATGATGGAAATCAAAGCACAGTGGGAATCACACAAGACTCTATGACGATCTCGGGTTTACAGACTAAACTGTACCAGTGTTACCAGACAACTACCATCTGACGTGAGGTATAATACCATCTGAACTTCTCGGCGAGTCCGTCCAGTGTACCCAGTCTCCACTGAGCACCCGTATACCTTCTCTGATGTCAAACACCAATGGATATGGGATCATCCATCGCCCATCATATGGGTCAAGAAGCGCATACGCTAGTCTACTCTGGAGTATCGATGCCCTATCTCGGTACTCCCAAGACTAGGAACATTTGAAGGATATACTTGGCGACTATATTGTCCCCACTAGTATGATCTGCATCGTAGTCCTGGTAGTCAAGTACCTATCCTAAGGGCTTTATCAATATGTGACATAAAGACAATCATAGTACATGTTAAGATAAAGAGTAACCAGATAGCATACTATCATGTCGAGCAAGAAAGTCCTCCCTATATATGTCCAAGCATCCACTACAATATACAACGTATGTACAGTAATGGCCTCTAAGGCATACATATAAGTAACAATCTTCCACTTGCACTAGGGACATCTGTTGTAGTATCTCATACCCAACAATAAGCTGTGGTTGAGGTATCTCATACTCAACCATCCCATAAAAGTCTCTACTGGAAAATAGGCCTTTGTGAGTGGATCCGCGCTGTTGTCCTCTGTGTCTACTCTCCTAACCTCGATCTCCCTGGAGATAAACCATCTCCATGATCAGGCGATACTTCCTAAGAATATGTCTGGATCTCTGATGGGATGGGGGTTCCTAGGCCTAAGCCACAACTCCATTGTCACACAATGGTAGGAACAAGATTCATCTCATGAACTCATATATATCCAGACTGCCTCTTTGGTAGCATCCTTGGTAACGATGTATCTTGCCTTTAATCATCTAGTATGTTACGGTATCTAGCTTGGAACTCTTCCAACATACCGTCCCTCCACTGAGGGTAAAGACAACGCCTGCGACTGACATTCAGTCGTCCTTATCACCCTGGAACCTTTCCAGTGATTCTCCACAGGATCGATTGATACCATCTCACTACAACTAGTGAGAATCCTAATATCCAATTAGATCTATCTCATAGATCCATAACCCAGGATTTAGGAGGTATCATCTTGATCCTATAGAGAATCTTTATGATAAGAGGAGATTGACCGAGCGTAGCATAGGAAACTCCTTTCCTATCCTGAGTATGTCATCCACGTACTATACGAGGATCACCACCATACTCCCTACTACCTTTTTTTATATACTTGGTTCATCTACCATTTTGATGAAGTCAAACTCTTTGACTAGCACATCAAAACAGACGTTCCAACTCCGCGATGCCTGATTTATCCTATAAAACATCTTGTTCACGTTTCCGCTGCTCCCACTGTCTACGAAGCCCTCTGGCTATGTACTTATAGACGCTCTCTTCCAAATCATCATTTAGAAAAGCAGTCATGACACCCAACCACCAGATATCGTAGTCATGGTATGTAGCAGTGGCAAGTAGGATCTGGATGGACTTAAGCATAGCTTTGAAAGTCTCAATTTTTCCATGTACACCAAGTAATTTTCTCAAGATATACTTGCTCCTGATGGGGTTTTAACCCTTCAGATAAAGCAACCAAAGTCCATACTTTGTTGGTGTATAAGGATTCCATCTCAGATTGCTAAGCATCCAGCCATTATCACAGAGTCCCCACTCCTGATGGCCTGCTCGAAACTAGTTGGGTCATCATCTCATGATGCAATCCTCTCTCCCACTGTCATAGAGAAACCGAAGTATCTCTTAGGTGGATAAGGAACCCTACTAGATCGGCGGAGAGGCTGAGGTTCGTTGGAAACTATTGAATCCTCCGGTTCTACCAAATCATCAGCTGCAGTTTGTTTTAGCTGGAACTTCTTCTAGTTCTACCTTATTGACCACTAATTTCTTCATAAGAAATTCCCTTTTTCTCAAAAAGTGGTATGCCGAGAAATAAAACATCTTTTGTTCCTCGGTGTGGTAGAAGATATTCCCTTGCGAATACTTGGGATATCCAACAAACTTCCACAGATATGATCTTACCTCGAGCTTGTCCGCATTTTTCTTTTGACATAGGCCGGACAATCCCAAATCTTAACTTCCTTAAGAGATAGGCTCTTCCCATACCATATCACATATGGAGTGGTAGGCATCTGATTTGGTTGGAACCCTATTCAATAGGTATGCAACTTCTCAAGTGCATAACCCCAAAAGAAAATAGGCTACTCAGTAGTACTCATCATAGAGCACACCATATCACATAGGGTGCGATTGCTCCGCCCCGATACACCAACGTGCTGTGGTGTATTCGGAGGAATAATGCTGAGAGAGAATCTCATTCTCCTTTAGAATAGTCCAGGAATTCCGTGCTCAAGTATTCTCATCCTTGATCACATCAAAGGACATCATACTTATACCCATTTTTGGTTCTCTACTTGTAACTTATATTCTGTGATTATCTCAAAAGTTTCGGACTTGTGTTTCAACAGGAACATATGTCTGAATCTTGCGAGATGATCAGTGAATGTAATGAAGTATAAAGAACCTGTCCTGGCATATATAGACATGGGACTATCATACATCATCATGTATCAATCCTAAGAGTTCACTAACTCTTTCTCTGTTTCTAATAAACGGAGCTGTGGTCATCTTATCTTTGTGACATGACTGGCAAGTTTTACAAGATGTAAATCCAAACTAATTTAAATATGCATCTTTATGTAACTTCAGCTAGTCGGGTCGCATTGATATGACCTAGTCTACAATGCCTCAAGAAGGATTCGTTCATTTCTGAACTCTTCCTCTTGTGTGTGTTCTGTATTTTAAGAACTGTGGTTTGATTTAGAACGTATGCTTTTAGATAACGTGCCTGAACCGATCAACTCTTGATATAAGAAATGTTCAAAATATTATCCAACAATACAAAATTATATCCTTCTTTACTAATAAAGAGACTGATATGATATTGTATTTCAGGTTCGGTATCTAATAACATTCGTTCAGAATCAATGTATTCTGGTAATACAGGGTGATAACTGCCAACATTCTTGGCTGCAACACTTGCATCATTTCCAACTCTTGAAACTTATCACCCGTTCTCAGTTCTCTACCTCTCTGTAGCCCATGTAACAAATTACATTGGCGGGATCCTGATCCGGTATCTCATACCCAGGACGTAAAGGATACTGGGAAACAATTCTCGGTAATGAACACACCCGAAAAAGATGCATCAGCATGCACTTTCTTCGTTTGGGCGGCACAGGAATTTTGGTAATCCCCTATTTCCTGCTCTGTCTTATAACAATTATAAGTTGGAGCGGGACCAACGTTCCCTAGCGCAGTATAATAAGCGGGTTCGGTCAATACATCCATATTATTATCTTGATTAAGGCGTGACAGGGTCGCTACCTGGAGAGAGATAGAAGAAAACACTCAGCGTATGCTTTTGCAAGATTAGATTGGTTATTAATATATCTAGTCAGGATGTCTCCCACCGTTTTAGTCAAATCTTCCTTCAAACTCTAAAAGGAAAGACTAGCCGGGATTAATTATACGCTACAAGTTCGCCAATCTTTCAGCCAGGCCAGTGCCGGTACTTTGAGGGAGGTTCCCCGTGCTTTCGCACGGACCTAATTAAAGTAAACCTCGTTTTCCCAGAGGCATAATCCCGTTGACACCTTTCTAGACACCTACTTGATCGGCTAATTATAATGTGTAAAACTCTCTCAGGAGTAACTCTTACTCGCAGCGGGTATCGGGATCCAACTATCTCATAGAAGGTATGCAATCTCATTGCAAATTTCAACTCTTGAAATTCCCAATAATATTTTACCTCGAGCGATCTATGACCTTGACAAGGTCAACAAACTATAGACCGCAAGTCAAGTTCAACCCGTCATTTCCAGATTGAATTAAACCCACCAGCATGACCTTTGACAAGGTCAACAAAGTCACACGACTATCCTAACTCAATCGCATCATATGCTTTTGTAGATAAGCATAAATAGCTACTGCACACTACGCCTTGACAAGGTCAACAAACGCAGCACGAATACTATGAAGTACTTATCTGAAATGACGGAGGGCTACGACAGGTTTTAAGAAAACCCTTTGCGTAAGGAACTTGATATCGTTGTAGAATCGAGTGATTTTAAATGGAATGTTTTTGAAGCCTTTTCTAGTTTTGCAAAAGAGGTCACTCCCGGTGAAGGGATCTTGGCTCTTTCCTCATCGAATAAGGTGCAGGATATTTCACAAATATCACTATGCAAAGCAAAAAACTATAAAAACAATCAAAAGACAAACCGAGTTTGTAGCATATGCTAGTTTCGCTAAAGAGGTCACTCCCGGTGAAGGGATCTCGGCTCTTTCCTTATCGAATAAGGTGCTGGATGTTCTACAAGGAACACCGCTATGCAAAGCAAAAACTAGAGCTGCCAGTTTTTGAGACAAGTTTCTACAACATCTTTAGGTTTCTTTAAGTTTCATTAATCTCATTAATGAAGTCCCATTTTATTATGCTTCACAAGCATCACATTTGAAACGAAATCAGCAATATAATATATATCTCATATATATAATATAAACATTCGTCTCAGGCAGTAATATGATCTCATCACAGAACATTGCAGCAGAAGATAACATATGAAATATTGGATATACTAGGATTTCCATGTTTTATGCGAGCCTGTATAAAATACGGATTCCACGGTCGCGATGAATAGCCAAACCCACATCCCTAGACCTCTACGAGAGCGGCAAGCAACACTGCCAATTCTAGGGTTAGGAGACCCGGTCTCGACTCCTCGAGATGGCCTCCCACTGGACCCTAGAACCCGGTTACTTGTACTCCCCTCCTTGGGTCTACCTAATGCGGAAAAGTAAATAATATACAATGGTGACATCATCCTCAACCCGGAAGTACCCTAATAAAAGAATATTACATACAATGAATTTTACATGAATGAAAATAAAAATCATCATCTCACATAAAACCCCCGGCTATTCAAAACGTGACGATCCAATATAACATATCACAGCAACACATAATATCTCATATCATCAACGTAAGCAAGCATGCATATCCCGATTGTCGTTGATGTATAGCAATGAAGCTGGCGATACACCACATACTACGCTTAAGGTCATAGAAAAGAAAGTGTAAAACTACAACAGTTGGAATCCGCAACCTCCTTAGACATCTCATGCCTAACCAAATGAATTCCTTAGACATCGCATGCCTAACAATTATAAACCCCGCATTTTAGTCTCGATCTCGAAAACACTTTTCAATATTTAGTCGGGCAATTCAACAAGATTCCCGACATCCTGATCGAATGCTCGTCGGAAACTTTAGTAGACGGCCACACCCCCCGATGCCGTCGACGGAGTGCACTAAGGCGGAACACCGCTGCCGCGAGTACCCGAACGGATGTTTTTGGCGACGGGGTTCTCCTACAGTCACTTGGTCGGGGCTATGGGGCCTGGCTATCTATTAAGTTTACCCGGCGAGTATCCGCGTACACTACGTGATTGCGACGGACTTTTGATCACATCAAAATCCCGTGGCAACCGATCAAATGAGACTAAACTGCTAGATTTATAACATTCAAATTAGTTATCTCATAACTACTTGTGGATTTCAAATATTGTATCACATTCCAGATAAATAGACAATGTTAAAATTTCCAATCGAATAAAAAAACATCCAAAATTTCCCTTTTTGCTCAACACTTGAACTTAGTTTAAATGCATCCATCACATGCCACAGTACCAATTGTCCAGCCGTAGAAGGGTCAAACCAACGCCTCACATGTGGCAACGCCGTACTTCCCCAAACCCTAAGGTTTAGAGGCGGTTCAGACGGTCACATAATCGAGTTAAGGTTTGTGTTCTTCTAGAGGGTCCACCGCGTAACATGCACGACTGTGAATGTTCTTTAACTAAGGAAAAATTCCAACACTTGGAAATTTTCCGGCAGGGGAAAAAGTGAGTTATTGATATCTGTTCGAACTTTTTAACACGTTCTAAATTACCCGGAAAACTTAAACGAAGTTAAATTTTCCGATCGAATCAACGAATTCCCAAAAGATCTCCAGAAAAGTCAACACTTGAGTAATATTAAAAATTCCCAGAAGCATGTAGAAATACCTACGGATGTTACTGTGAAAAATCTAACCTTAATACCTACGTATGGCTACGGAACCGCTGCGCAAGGTATGGTATTGCCGCGGTTCCGCGGCGCTTTAAGGGAATTAGGATCACGTATTTCACAGTAATCCTTAGAATTCCCTTCTTAATTTTCTGAGTATTTTTAATACAGAAAAAATCGACATTTTAAAAAATTTCCAGAGAGGGGGTGTATATCGACGTTTCGGGGTTCGATCGGACTTTAAATTTCGTCTAGACATCGCCTAAAACTCTAGCTTGGCTCTGATACCACTGTAAGATTACTAGGCACTAGAACAAGGTTCTACAAGGCATTAACCATGCCAAAATCAAATTTTTCATGTGCCGAACAAGCCTAACCAAGATCTTAGACTAGAGATTAGGCGAAACAAAGCAAGTAAACAACTTTACTTCTAAGAGTTAGGGATTACAATATTTGTAGTCCGTTCTTTCACTTATAAAGCTCCGTGTTGAGGTCCCTTCGCTGCAATCATCGAGTACCCGGACTCTTGAGAGGCTCCATGAAGAGAAAGATGCAAGCTTGCTTCCGATCTTCAATAACAAAGATGATCTACCTTGAAGAAACTCAAACCCAAGCTCTTGCTTTGCTAATCAAGTATTAGCAAAGCAAACACTCAAATCTAAGTGGCAAGAATAGATGAGGATGATGAAGTAGGAATTTAGCTCTCATTTGTTTTCAATTTCTCACTCATTTTCATCACATGTCAAAAAGCTAGAAAGCTTTTTTTCAAAGGAAGAAGAAGAAGAAATTACTTTGTGATGAATAATGAAAACTTGTGTGAGGTTATAAGAATGAAGACTTAACCCATGTAGAGAATTTACTATGGTAAAGGCTTTGGGTTTAGTTAAGAAATATCAACAAAATATCTTTACAAAATATCTTTGCTTAAAAACAAAAACAAACCTTCTAGAAGCTTCAAGAAAGCTTAACCCTAATCCAAACCTTAACCATGTTTAAACTCCACAAAACATGTTGCATTTGTAAGCTTAAATTGTTACAATATTATATATCACATATATAATATATTTTGTAATAAAATAAAATAATACATTTAATATATATCACATATATATCAATGTATTATCCAAGTGAGAAAAAGAATCTTTAAGTGAGTTTATATTAGTTAATGTAACTTAATATATCACATACATTAAATTATCGAATCAACACTTGATCCGATAATCCGGCTATATCGCATACAACCGACTAATATAATTGGTATCAGTTCATCGAATCAACACTTGATCCGATGACCCGGCTATATCACATATACCCGGCCGATATCTCATATCGCGAGAAACTAATACGGTATCGCATACTCGTATTATTCTCAGTCCCGCACATATCACATATGTGCTCCTTCTCTGTTTTGCCTGAGCCAGGAAACCTCTGTGTAGGACTCTAAAGAATCGTCAATACGCCTGCAGTAGGTGATGATCATATCAAACACCCACAAGCTGCAAGCGGTCAGCTAAACGTAACAGCCATCCAGGTATTGAGCAATCAGAAGATCAACAAGCAATCCTGTACATTCTCTCGTGAATCCAACCAGTAACACTCCCGTACAGTCCGGTCTCTTCGTCTGATATGTCGCATATCTCGCCTAGGGGTGGTAAACGTCAGACCCCAGTAGCTTGATAAGTCGTGTCGATATGAGGTCTATAACAGTTCGAGAAACTACTGATAACACTTACCAGTAAATCTCAGCAACCCTGGCTAGGGATTTCCAGTTATAACCAATCGAACACAGCGCAATATCAACTCCCTATACCGGGAGAGACGAAACCCCTCCTATCGCTCATTGCCTCCATGTGATTCGGGACTGTACCCAAAAGCCACCTTTTTGCACGCCCTCTTGGACGTGGTATGATGGAAATCAAAGCACAGTGGGAATCATACAAGACTCTATGACGATCTCGGGTCTACAGACTAGCCTGTACCAGTGTCACCAGACAACTGCCATCTGACGTGAGGTATAATACCATCTGGGAGTTCTCGGCGAGTCCGTCCAGTGTACCCAGTCTCTACTGAGCACCCGTATACCTTCTATGATGTCAAACACCAATGGATATGGGATCATCCATCGCCCATCATATGGGTCAAGAAGCGCATATGCTAGTCTACTCTGGAGTATCGATGCCCTATCTCGGTACTCCCATGACTAGGAATATTTGAAGGATGTACTTGGCGACTACACTGTCCCCACCAGTATGATCTGCATCATAGTCCTGGTAGTCAAGTACTCATCCTAAGGGCTTTATCAACATGTGACATAGAGACAATCAGAGTATATGTTAAGATAAAGAGTAACCAGATAGCAAACTATCATGTCGAGCAAGAAAGTCCTCCCTATATATGTCCAAGCATCCACTACAATATACAACGTATGTACAGTAATGGCCTCTAGGGCATACATATAACTAAAAAACCCTAACTCGACGTAATGACCATGGAACGCCTTCGAACCTTATGGTTTGCGGCAGTTTAGTTGTGCTATTTGTGAGGTTTGTGTTTGCCCTTCTACGGTTGGTCCACAGGTGCTGTGGCATGTACTGGAATACTATTAAACTGTACTCAAGATGTTGATCTCTTGGGGGATTATGAGGTTTTGAAAAATCGATCGAATGGTTCGACATCATTCGGATATCATGTGATGGGATACATTGCTTGGGAGACTCTAGATACGAGTATAACCATTGGAGTGCAGTCCATGCAACCACGAGAAGACGGGTCCGAATCAGTCGACATTGGAACAAAGTGGAGTAAAGAGTTCGCACGAGATTTTGACGAGATGACGTTCCACTCCGCTGACATCAGAGATGCGATACGCATGCAGAGGCGTTGTATATGGATATACCTTCCAGAAGGAGTCGCGATGAGTATGCAGCCGTTCCGGAACAAGAAACAAATATAGTAAGGGTGGTAACTTCCGGGCAATTCGGCAGAAACGAGATTTGAGAGAGACTTCGACAGGACCTTTCTGGAATACTATACGAGAAGACTTGGACCAGGATCAGTCATGTTACGCACACCTAGGTGACCAGTAAGCTGACTAGGTTCAGATAGAGGACCTCACCCAGATGCGTTGTGAGTTGATCAAGAACGGACGAGTATGGAGTATACCTCCGCAGGTTGGGACGAGTTCCTGAGGACGTGTTCGGCTAGATATCTTCCACAGAGTGATGAAGATACCGAGTTCGTGATTTCGAGTCCATGTGAGAGACTTCGGATTGACCATAGCCGAGAACATTTGCAGTGCGCAGATAGAGACCTGGCGTCGAAGTGGACGATGATACAGACAAATGGGACAAGGGGTTCGTGCGAAATGCTGACAAGCTATTGTTATTCCCCATTAAGATTAAAGGTCGGATATGTCTATAGAGGCATTGGGATACGACCAGTTTCCGAGAAAATGCTGTGCTGAGGATGCAGATGTCCAGAGAGCGAGAAAAGATTATGGAAGAGTACCAGCCTCCGTACAGTTCGGCACAGGCGAGATCGGAAGAGATCTTGAGCAGGATTCCTTCCAGAACACTGCTGCGATAAGATTTGCACCCAGGATCAGATGTGTGATGTGTATTCAGAGGACCAGAGGTCGGTGGCAGTGACGTGCTGCTTTACGAGTGGTCGTGAGGATTGACCGAGAGATGACCAGAGAGGTGCCAGGACGGAATCATCCCCGTTAGCACACCTGACAGGGCCGATGAGCCGATGGATTACGAGATTGGTAATCCACAGAGAAGATGAGGGCCCAGAGACAGAGGACGTCAGACCGTGAGTAGGAGGCAAGTAGATATCTTGCTCTGCTTGCATTGGATGCACCGACACCTTCTTGACTTTGAAAGAGGATATATCGACGACGATATTTATGATTTGTGATATGGTGATTCGATTATCATGTATCCGTCACCTTGGATTTCGGTATTTTGGGTGATCTATTTGCATGATTTAGTCTTGATGGCTGAGTTCCATGATATTTGTTTTCGTGCACCATGGTTGCACCTACTAGGTATTCATATTTGTGCATAGTTATTGCACCTGATATCGTTTTGTGTCTTAGCTGCACATGTTTATGACTTCATGGATTTTATATAGTTGGGTTGATTTTGTGCACATGGTATGTACACGATTCGATTTTTTCTCTCAGTATAGCTTATATGTGCTTGTAGTGCATTGATATGTGCTTTGTGCATGCAGTTGCACACATTTATGATTTTTTACACCTTGGTACACTCGGTGTTTCTATTTACGCATTTGAGTTATTGTTTGGGTTTTGTGCACAGGATGCACCAGATTTATATTTCGTGCGTTTATCGCACCAGATTTATATTTTGTGCCTTTGTTGCACCGGATTTTTATTTCGTGCACCACGGTTGCACCTGACTTCGGTTTGATGTCATTCGATATGTTGATTTTGGTTTCATGCCTATATTATGCATGTGATTTGACTTATGCCTTCAGCATAGTTCTTATGCATTTTGGTGCTTAGATTTGATTTGTGCACGTTGATGCACATGGTTGTGAGATTATATGCCGCGGTATACCTGATTGGGATTGAGCTGTATTGTATACCGTCGATTTTGATTCTGATATTGATGTTGATTTCTTGCGCTCCGTGCATTTGATTTGGATTTTGCGCATGTTCGACGCTTGATATTGGATTTCGTGATTTCGTGCATGTTGGATGTGCATGATTTAGATTTTATTCGTGTATGATGGATGCACCTGATTTGGATTTTCGCGCGTGTTGAGCGCATGTTTTGAGATGCGATTTTGGTGCACACCCGATGCACTAAATCGAGATTCTTCGTGCCTGTCAGATGCACCTGATGTTGCTGTCAGGCACGCCCGTTGCCCTTGGCAGATGTTTCGTGCACACCTATTGCACTTAAATATTGTTTCTGTGCACATGTATGGCACATATATGGATTTTGATTTCCGTGCGCACCAGACGCACGTAGCATTCATATGCACATTTTGGGATTGATTTCTTATGGAGCAGTACGTTTTTATGATATTTTCTATTTGTTTTCGTACTGAGCAGGACTAGTCAGAGGACAGTACCTGCATATATTTTGCATGCATGGATAGTTATTGAAGGGATTTCCAAAAAGGGAGCTATAGTCTCAGTATATACCTACGTGTCTGATATGACACGAAACGTTTAAAACAAGGAAACCCTTCTAAATTGTTTTCAAAAAGGCGGAACGTACATATTAAACAAAAGATATATACATATATGGTTATTTTCTTATATTAGACGTCCGCCACTATGCAGTGCTATATGCATCGCACAACAACATGAAAGGTTTGGCATGCATTTCTTTCAGATATTTACATGTATAGATTTGATGTCTACATGTATGGTTTTGATATATATCATATTGGTTTTGTTTTGGATTTGACAGTTGTGTGTTCACCATGACTTAGATGATTGCGGGATACTTGACGGAATGTTGTTTTTGAGTTATCTGCTCATTGTTCATGCGCATGCATTACGCTATGATGCGTTTTATGTATTGATGATTTCGGAGCCCCGACGACATGGACTTTTTACTGAAATGTTTTAGTATTGAGGGGTTTAAATTTAAATTTGGTGACCGAATTTCTTTAAGGGGGGAAGATTGTAACATTTCAAAAAAATAAAATATTATTTTTGGGAATTTTTATAATTAAATAATTATTTTAATAAGGCGGTATAATTAAATACCGATAAATTGGAAAAAAATTTGGAAAATTATAGAAATTACTAAAAGAGGGTGTTTTATGTGAATTATGCAATTTTTAAGTTTTATGCTTAATTATACTCTAATTTAGTGCTAATCGCGATTAAAAATCGCTAATCGCGCTTTAAGCTCGTTTTGTGCAAAACATGCACCATGTCTTTTTTTTCACTTGTTATATTTTCCTACATGATTTGGGGTGTATGGGTAATTGTTTTGGGTTTATTATTGAGGAGAGAAGAAAATAAAAGAAAAGGAAATGAAAAGAATAGAATATTAGGTATGGGTGAGAGAGAGAAAGGTGAGGGTTACTTTGACTTGGCCATTCTCTCTTCATTCTTCACTCATTACTCTCCCCTCTCCTCATCTAGCTGCTGCTACTGCTGCCACTCTCTTCCTCCTCCACAAAACCCCCTAAAACTCCACGAAAAACACCTCAAAACTCAAACCCCATTTCACTAAAAAGGTGCACAAGCTCACAAGCTACACTTTGAACCAAGAAAAATCACATTTTGGTGCTGTAGGAGATTCTTAGATCCTAAATGAGGTAATTCTTTTACAATTAGTGTAGTGTTTCATTTGCTTAAGCCTCTTTCCAAGTTTAAAATCGTTTTGGCGAAGTTTAGTGAGCTTTGAAAACTCAAATTGGGAATTAGGGTTTGATTTGAGTAGAGATGGTGTAATTGGGCTTTAGAGATGACCTTAGACCCCCTTAGATGTTAGAAACCCTGAACCAAACATAATACCAAACCTGGAACTGAAAACAGAAACTTTGCAAGTCGGTTTGTGAGTGTATAAGGCGTGCAGGGAAATCTGGGATGACCCGGGGGAATTCTGAGACAAACAAACAATACTAGGGAATTAGTTAGACCACCAAGAGACTACCCTACCAAACGAGATCCCCACTCCACTGAAAAACCGGCCTGGCCGGAATTTCTCTTTACGGGGCCGGCCACCTTGATGTGTTGGAATTCTTTTGCAAGTTTAGAATCAAGTTTTGAGGCATAAAATCCTAACCCTAAACTTAGTTGTTGTTTCAATACATTAATCTAGCTTATTAGATGTTTAAATATGGCTTTAATTTACATGTTTCGAAAGTCAAGAAAAGGTTTTGAAGATCAAGTTAGGGTTTTGATTGGTTGAAATGGTTAATAGAGAAGTGTAGACTTGGAAAACCTAACCTAGTTGTGAGAATTTTATTTGTTATTTTTCCTAGTTGTCTAATTAAGCTTAAATGCAAACTAACTTTTACTAAATCTTATATAGATGAGATTAAAATTGCAGCAAAGGTTTGTGTGACTTAGTTAAGCTACTTTGCGATGATTGTGATCGCTAGAATTGTTTAAACTTCTATACTTGATCTAAAATGATTAAAAGTGCTTACTAGGTTTTCGGTTAAATTAGGCGTGGGTTTCAATTGACGTTGCGATATTATATATATTATCTTCCATGCTATTTATTGTGTTGTGAATGCGCGATCGGTACGATCAGGGTCTAGGCTTGGTGGTTGCGTAGTTTAGCGATCCTAGCTAGGGTTGTACCGATGTCGTTCGGGTTCTGTGCACTAGGTGCACAGTGTGTTTATCTTGTGGACGCTATCCTTGCATTTCGTTATCTTTGTGTCGGCGCAGGATATTTAGCCTTATGTGTTGTGTTTGTGAAATTTTAGGATCGCAAGCGAGGACTTCGGATGCTGCGAAGAAAGGGAAGAAGGTGGTCAGATTTTCTTAGCTCGAGATCATCCGTGAGTAGATTTAACATCTACAGGGAAATCTCCCGCATGGTGTTATGCGTCTGGGCTGGATTATATGACATGATTATTAGTTACAAGTATTGCACATATAGAGATTGTGCATGAACTTCATTTTATATTATTACTAGTTCTGCTGGGACTTGTATCCATTGGACACTGCACTATTATTGACGGTTCATGTTGCATGAGCACCAATTGTATGCCACACACTCCGTCGATAATTGCCATGACACGCACAACTCATATACATATATGATATTATATGGTTAGGGACATTGAGACATGATCCTTAATTCCATTGTGTATAAGAAAGACAGCATACACATATACCTAGCTATGCCTATATGCTTACACCTATACATATGTGATATTGTATTGGTTAGGAACATTGATACTTAATTATTATTTCCATTGTGCATATGAGATATAGCTAACACATATACATACATGATATTGTATTGGTTAGGAACAATTGAGACATTGATTCTTATTCTATTGCGCATATGAAAGGTAGCATACCTGTATACCTACATGCTTACACATATGCCTTACTATGCCTACATGTTGTAGCTACACATATACCTATAGGGTATTACATCATTATTGACAGGTATATATACACATATGAGATATAGCTACATGTACATCATGCATACATACTTACATGTACACCCACATACTTTGCTACAGCTATATGTAAATCATGCAAATATATTTACATGTATACCCACATATCTTGCTATAGTTACATGTACACCTCATATGATACTGCACTTGATTTTAAGAGGAATTGGGAACCGCATGATATATTTTAAAACTGGATTCATTTAAAAGAGCGGTTTTCCCTTAATATGCTCATATTACTGTTTTATGTTGCATATATTATATTTCATGGATTTACGCATTTGAGATATGGATTTCATATGATATTTTCTGGATTTGAGGACCGTGATATTTTATGAAATTATGCATTGTTTGAAAAACCCGGTTTCTCTTGATATGATATTTCGATGCGTCCACCATGAGTTTTCTCAGTTCTGAGACTTGTGTTAGATACCCTATGCGAGGAGTGGACGAGGCCGTGTACGGGTACATGGTGGGGCCCGGAGGTACCCCGGGGTAAGAAGTCTCGTATTGTTAGGCGGTGAGCCCAAGGCAGGGGAGTACTACCTTACCGGTGATAGTATTTGGACTTGGAGGATATCAGGAGGATACCGACTGGAGTTATGAGACGTATGGATACGTGGATTGCGAGTGTCGGAGCTGGACACTCAGGTTCCATAAGACGTATGATACGGACATGAGGGCTGGTCCTGGTGATGGCGCCTGACAGATGAGTATTTACGTGTCGATGCTAGACACTAGTTTTCATGATGTTTTCGGGTGTCGATATTGGACACTCAGGTTCCTTGAGACTTACAGGATATGAGGGCCGATATGAGGATGCGGTGCTTTTAGTTTTGGGATTTAGATTGTCTTGATGGACACTGGTCCTGCCACGATGAGGATTCCGTGAGGATGACATATTTTATCCCATACTCAGCACTTATTTGATATGCATTGCTTCATATATTAGTAGTACCTGATAGAGTACCTTTCATGATTGTTGCATATACATATTGCCATTTATTGCTATCAGCTTGTATGCGATAGATTATCGCAGTACGTGCATACCTGCGATTACCTGCTTATATTATTTACTATTCACGAGTTGGAAACTCACCCCCGTTGTGCCACAGTGTTTTGCAGGGTTGACCCTCAGAGTAGTCGCGGCAGGGCTTCATATTATCTCTACTTTTGCGGATACTCCTACAGTTGGCTGTGAGGCCTTTTGCTATAGGTGGGTTTCGCGGTTATCCGTTTATGTACCTTGTATATCTTTTGTTGGATCTAGTACTCTCCATCTACCACCTTCATCTATTGGACTTAGAGACGAGTTGTAAGGATCGATGTTGTATTATTTTGTGACGCTGGATGTCTTTTATGCTGTTGTCACTTTATATCATCCATTTCATCGCTACGGCGTCGTATATCTGTTGTGGTGGTTGTTTCCACCTTTGGGCGTGGATTTGATCCCGTTTGGGGATGCTTTACTTATATTCTATGTTGTACCCATTTTCGGGGCTAGTTTTTACAAAGGAGGTGCTGCCAAAATTTTTAAGAAAGTAAATTTGGACTTTAAAGATTTTTACTTGAGATTCTCAAAAAGTTTAACAATGTTATTATCACTTACTATTTTTGATGGTTTAGATTTGCTGGGTTTTCGGCTTAGTTAGATTGCGTTACGCCTGTGGACGTTACGTGGTTTAAGCGCCGTTACATGCCAAATTTCGGGTCGTGACATAGATGGAGTGTACTAGATACAATAATAATATAAGGTGGAACAAAAGTATCCTCGCAACCCACCTACGAGCAAAGCCGCAAGTCCAAGCAAATGGAGTAGAGGAAGATAACACACCCACCACTACTATGCTGACGGGTCGGACCTGCAAAAATACTGTGGCACAACGGGGGTGAGTTTCCAACTCGTGAGTAGTAAGTAACATCTAATAAGGCTATCGTAAGCATGCACGCAATTGCGTCACAACCTACATATATCAATATGATACGATGTACTAGCATGAATGCAACTTGAATGCATAATCAAACACGAAACCTGATCATGTCTGGTATGAGAAAATCTTTATTCTTTTCTTAGAAAAACCTCTGTTCAATAAACCGAAGTATCGTCAATGAAATCAACAGAAAATACATGTCAAGTATCGACACAATATATGTATATCTCAATATCTCAATGTCTCAATATCTCGATATCTCAATATCTCAATGTCTCAATATCTCAATATCTCAATGTCTCGGGCTCCGTCAGTCCGGATCGGCCCATCTCATCAAATCTCACGACTATGGTCGGTAACCTCCGATATCCGCTGTGCCAGATATCACCGGTAGGTAGTCTGCTCCTGTCAGGCTCATCGTCTACAACTCGAGGTTCTTGCCTCGGGGTACCTTACCGGGCCCACCATGTACCCAAGACGGTTCATCCTACTTCTCGAATCGGGTCTCGAAAACTAACAGAAATCAGGAAAACTCATGGTGGACAACACATAAATCATATCACGAGAAAACCGCAACTTGCATTTTTAAAATGATAATAAGCTCATAAAATCCTTGCGGTTTTCCCAAAATCCAGAAATCTCATAAGTACTGAAATCTCCAAGAAGAATCACAATATATGAGCATGTTGGAAATGATGGATGTTTATGATATTGATAACATGCGATGCGATGTATGACTAGAAAACTATGTATGAATGATGATGCAATGAAGTATATACATACGATTAGCAATCTTACGTATCCATCCTGATGAAATGAATATACAACTATCCGTTTTCATATCATATATGATGCAAATATTTTAGATGCTGATTTAAGAAAGTTCTATAGTGTTCGTGGCATAGCAGTTACCAAAGACGTGTGTGTTCGCATGAATAGTGCACGTGCGGCATGAACCAATGGTAATAGTGCAAGTGTCCTATGAGATAATATCATATATATCTACGATGATGCAATGCAATGAGATGAATGACTAGGAGACTACACATATAAATACAAGCACTACTATTAATCCTAACTATCGGGCACCTCGCACCATCTAGACGATCCCCGCTAGATGTGTACATCTACTCACTGGGACGCCTTGACTAATCTGATTCAATCACAGCCTTGCCTTTCCGCGCCACGTCTGACGTCTCTGCACTCGATCCTAAAATCGCATACAAGTAAATAAGATTATAGATTTATAAATGGTCACGGACACAACGATACAAGACAACCAACGCGCACTAACTAGACGCGCACACACTTGGTGCACAAAACGCGCTCCCGACAACGTCATAACTCACAACTACGGATCGCTAAATGCGATAATCCCCAAACCTAGAACCCGATCGCACCAATCGCGTATTCACAACACACTAAATATTTTAAGAAATGGATTGTAGATCATCAAAATCTCAAACTTAATTAAAATCTATTTATTCTAAAAACCTTGTAAGCAACACTTAACCATTTTAGTGCAAATCTAGATGTTTTAGAAAAACTAACGGCCACAATGTTCACTTAATATCTTAATTAGGCTACACAATTATTAACTAAATTTTAATCTCACCTATTTACATTAATCATGAAATTAGTTTGCAAGAATAGTTAATTAAGACAATTTAAAAGTAACAATTAGTAAATTAACAACTAGGTTAGGTTTTGCGAGTCTTAAGATTTTAAGCTACACATTGCAACCATAATCAAGTGATAAAAACTCTAACTTGAACCTAAACCCTTCTCTTTACAATCACAATCTTGCAATTAGAACCAAATTAAAACCTAAATAAGTTAGATTAAATAAATTAACCAACAAATTAACCATAGGTTTAAGATTTATACCTCAAAGATTTTGGGATCCAACTTGGAAACTTGCCTCCAAAAATGCTATCTTGCTTCAAGATCCAAGCTAGATTAGATCAAGAAATAATGGATGAAGGTTTAACTATGAATTAGTGAGAATTTGTGTGGATTTTTGATGCAAAAATGACGAAATTTTGAAGTGAAATGAGGTGGAGAAAATAGGGATGGGCAGCAGGTTAGGCTTAGCCAGAAACTAGGGGAAAAAGAGAAAGTGAGGTGTTTGTGTGTGTGAAACATCCCCCAATTATTACATCTATTCACTTATTTCTTAATTATTTTATTTTCTTTTTCTAATAAACCTTTTCCCTTGAATAGTCTAGAACCATGAAGACAATTTTGAGAAAGAGAGAACCTGTTATAAACTAGGTTCTAAGTTGTCATAGTTTATTAATGTATGCTTAACCCATTCTAACTTGTAATTTATACTAATTAAATGTATAAGTGAAAACTTATAATAATATTTAAAATAATTAATTAAGGAAAAATATTTAAGTAAACTAGCAATTTATAAGTAACCAATTAAATACCAAATACTAGCAATTACATAGCTAAAATAGGTATAATTAAGTCTATGTTGAAAAATAATTATAATTAAGTTATACGGAAAACACGAGTTATATTACCGATTATCGGACAATTAACCTAAACGATTTTTAAAACGTTACACTCCTAATATATCCAATATTTCATATGTTGACTTCTGCTGCAATGTTCTGTGATGAGATAATATAACTGCGTGAGACGAATGCTTTATATTATATATATGATATATAATAAACGTTGCTTATGTTTTACATCCGCGCTAGCCATGTCCCCGCTCGGCCGTTAGTTAACTAGCCTAACGGTGCATGACTGGACCCCGTGGCGAATGCGGATGGCATAAGCTTACGTTGTATTTTCGTTTCTTTATCTGTGATGTTTAGGAAGCATAAATGATGGGACTTCATTAATGAGATTAATGAAAAGGAAAGAAACCCAATGATGTTATGGAATCAAATTTTCAAAACTTTTAGCTCTAGTTCTTGCTTTGTATAGCGGTATTCCTTTATGAATATCCAGCACCTCATTCGAAGAGGAATGAGCCGAGATCCCTTTACCGAGAGTGACCTCTTTAGCAAAAGCTAGCAGATGCTACACCCACTCGATTTTAAAAAGCGGAGCTTAAACTACTCCTTTTCGATATCAAGTTCATTACGCAAAAGGTTTTCTTAAAAACCTGTAGTAGCCCTCCGTCATTTCAGATAAGTACTATTTAGAATTCATGCCGTGTTTGTTGGCCTTTGTCAAGGCGTAGTGTGCGGTAGCTGATTAGTGCTTATCTGCAACCATATGATGTGATTGGATTAGGGTAGTCGTACGACCTTGTTGGCCTTTGTCAAGAGTCGTACGGTTGGGTTTAATTCAATCAGGAAATGTACGGGTTGAATTTGACTGGCGCCCTATGATTTGTTGGCCTTTGTCAAGGTCATAGGATGCTAGGGACAAAATATTATTGGGAATTTCAAGTGTTGAAATTTGCAATGAGATTGCAAACCTTCTATGAGATAGTTGGATCCCGATATCCACTGCGAGTAAGAGTTACTCCTGGGAGAGTTTTGCACTTATACAATTAGCCGATCAAGTAGGTGTCTAGAAAGGTGTCAACGGGGTTATACCTCTGGGAAAACAAGGTTTATTTTAATTAGGTCCGTATGAAAGCATGGGGAACCTCCCTCAAAGTACCGACACTGGCCTGGACGAACGATTGGCGAACTTGTAGGGTGTAATTAATCCCTGCTAGTCTTACCTTTTAGGGTTTGAAGGAAAATTTGATAGAAACAGTGGGAACCATCCTTATTAAATAAAATAATAACCAATCTAATCTTGCAAGAGCATATGTTAAGTGTTTTCTTCTCTCTCTCTCTCTCTCCAGGTAGCGACCATGTCACGCCTTAATCAAGATAATAATATTGATGTATTGATCGAATCCGTTTGTTATACTGAGCTGGTGAACGTTGGTTCCGCTCTATCTTATAATTGTTATAAGTCCGAGCAGGAAATAGGGAAATATCCGGATTCCCACGCGACCCAACGAAGAATGAGCATGTTGATGCATCTTCTTCGGGTGTGTTCGTTACCGAGAACTGTTTCTCAGTATGCTTTACGTCCTGGGTATTAGATACCGGATTAGGATCCCATATATGTAATATGTTACATGGGCTAAAGAAAGGCAGAGAACTGGGAAAATGTGATCATTCTCTAAAAGTAGGGAATGATGCATTACCTGAGAGCCCCGGGTCAAAAGCAGATTTCAAAAAGGCTAAAAAGTCGATAAAATTGCTAAATTACGCCAACTCGAACAAATCTGGTATTTTTATAGAATCCGGGACAAATCTTGGTTTCATTAGTCTTAACAGCACTTACTAAGGTTACTCTAACCATCACAATCATCACTTTGCCAAAGCTCACCTAAATTACCCAAAACTAGCACTAAAACATATAATAAACACTAACCTAAACTAGATAACCATAACTTAGCAAGATAGGAGTTGAGTTAGGGGGTTATACCTCTAGAGATCCTAGATGAAGGAGAAGAGGAGAAGGAGAAGGGTGTTGTGCTGCTGAAGTGCTGCTGCTACAGCTCCAAGTGCTTCAATGTATGCTGCTGTTGCTGATCTGCTCACTACTGATGCTGTTGCTGTTGTTTTCTGGTGGTGTTGCTATTTTTTTTCTTGAGTTGCTGTAGCAGCAGCAGCTGAAGTATTTGTGTGTTGTTGTAGTGTGGTGTTGTGTATATGATGATGGGGTGTGTGTGTGTGTGAGAGAGAGAGAGGGAGAGATGTGAAAGATATGAGAGTGTGAAAGAGAGTGTGAGAGACATGCAAAAGCTTTGAGGTGAGATGGATGGTGACATAACCTTGAGCCACCACTCTCTCTGTCTCATTAAATGCTTGCTTGCACAAGCCATCATAACCCTTTCTCTCACCACAAGTCAACCTTAACCCTAATCACCCTTAGACAAAACCAAAACCCTTAATTAAAACTAATTAACTTAACAAAAGGGGTTAGACCACCATGGTTGCCTAAACATGGTTAACCCACATGCATAACTAGACTTGGTAACCCTAGACTTAACCCTAGTTAACATGCACAAGTGTGTGCAGTCGAGATAAAATTCTAATAAAATATCCGTAAAACCAGATAAATTATTAGAAACCCGTTTTGATAAACTTTTTACCAAAAACCCCACATTAACACACAATTACCACTAACACAAACTCAGGTGTTACACATTTGGCGAAGGACTGTCGGCGTGCAAATCGCCTTTGCTTAGTCTGCAGCTCATCTACTCATGACATTGGGTCTTGTCCTCATAGACACAACCAAAATGCTGCACGCAGGCCAACAATCAATTATCAGCAGCGCCCAGCCATCCAGGCACCTTCTCCAAACTCGCTCTCCCTGCTCTACTTCCTCATGGACCGACTACACCTCCTCCTTGTTAGTTCCATCAAGCTCAAAGGAACGTACCTCAAGTACGAAGGAACGGGCAGAGGAATGCTCCTCCAGGAAGGAGGAATGTACCGAGGCGACAGGCTTTCACAATGACTGTGGAAGAAACTGAATCCACCGTCCAAGCCATCACTAGTAACACTTTCCCTTCAAGCTTTATTTTCCATCTATATATAGATATCCATATATTTTCCTTATACCTAAAACCTATTCCACATAACTTAGGTACAATCTTAGTACCCTCACTTCCTGCACTAGCACTCTTCGATACTGGAGCATCTCATTGCTTTATGTTGCAACGGTTCGTCCGAACTCATGCGATTCCAGTCAAACCTCTTGTATCCAGCTAGAATGTCAGTTCAGGGAATGGTGTTCTAAAGGCAATAATGGGATACGACCTGTGTCCAGTGGTCGTCTGCAGCAGAGAATTCTATGCCGACTTCAAGGTGCTGGACATACCGAATTTCGATGTCGTTTTGGGTATGGATTGGCTCAGAACTTTTTACGCTACCATCGACTGTCGTCAAAGGAGGGCAGTGTTCGAGATTCCAAACCATCCGGTCTTTTATTTCAAAAGTGGAGACGGAACTCTGGAGCCAAGCACATACAAGGCAAAACCGAAGAAGGTAGTGATTGCAACACTTCAAGCAGAGGAAGGATCGAAGCCAGAGATAGTTCGAGAGTTCAACGATATATTTCCTGAAGGCATATCATGTTCACCTCCCGATCGAGCTCTTAAGTTCAGCATTGATTTTGTACCTGGAGCACAACCGGTGATCAAAAAACCGTATCGGTTAAGTCCTGAAGGTTTGAAGGAAGTCTGAACTCAGTTGGACGAATTATTGGCAAAAGGATGGATTCATCCCAGCACTTCAAGTTAGGGATCACCAGTTTTATTTGTAAAGAAGAAGGAAGGTTCATATCGAATGTGCATTGATTATAGAGCTCTGAATGATGTAACTATAAAGAACAAGTATCCACTCCCCTGCATCGATGATCTGTTCGATCAACTAAGTAGATCTTGCATTTTCTCCAAGTTAGATCTTCGTTCGGGTTATCATCAGGTGAAGGTCAAAGAATCTGATATCCAAAAAAAGGCATTCAGAACTCGCTATGGTCATTACGAATTTCTCAGGATTCCATTTGGTGTGACCAACGCACCAACTATATTCATGAACCTAATGAATCAAGTTTTCCGAGAGTATCTAGACAGGTTTGTTGTCATCTTCATCGATGACATCCTAGTGTATTCTAAGAGTCGGAAGGAACATGCCAAGCACCTATGAATTGTCCTGGAGACTCTACGACAGTATCAACTCTATGCCAAGTACAGCAAGTGCGAGTTTTGGCTAGATCAAGTTGGTTTTCTCGGACATATTAAGTCAGTGAAGGACATTCGAAGTTTCTTGGGTCTATCAGGATATTACAGAAGGTTTATTGAAGGATTTTCAAAGATTGCAACACCCCTGACCAAGCTCATACGTAAAGATGAAGAATTCGTGTGGTCAGAAGCATGCGAACGAGCTTTCGTAGAACTCTAGTCAAGATTGACATCAGCAGCTATTCTCGTCATACCGGACCAATCTGGAGCTTTTGAAGTGCATTGCGATGCATTTGGTAAGGGATTAGGATTTTTTCTAGATCAGCACGGTAAAGTTGTAGCTTATGCTTCAAGACAGCTGAAGATTCATGAGCGCAATTATCCGACGCGTGATTTGGAGTTGGCAGCCATAATCTTTGCTCTCAAAATTTGGCACCATTATCTTCTTAGTGAACGAGTGGACATATACACAGATCACAAGAGTCTGAAATATGTGTTTACTCAAAAAGAGTTAAATATGCGGCAGAGAAGATGGTTAGAACTCATGTCGGACATCGACATTAACCTACAATATCATCCAGGGAAGGTGAATGTAGTTCCTGATTCCCTTAGTTGCCAACCATTAGCACTGAATCTCACCGCATAGTGGAAGCTTCAACAACACTTACATCAAATGGGGATTGAAGTAATGATACCAGGTAACGCTTCAAGTTTGATGAACTTACAAGTTCAATCTACCATTATCAATCAGATTAAAGCAGCTCAAGCAAGTGATGCTAAGTTGCAAAAGATCAGAGAATAAGTAGAAAGTGGACTTCGAATAGACTTCATCATCCATGAATGTAATATTTCAGAAAATATAAAATATAATTTTTGGAATTTAATATTAAAATAATATTTTTCCCGAAAACTGCCCGTTTTGCGAAATTGGGGTTTTCGAAAAAGGGTATAAATATATAGCAATAATTGTGAAATAAATGGAAATTAAAATGATTTATTCATTTAAAAATATATTTTAAGGATTTGGTATTTTTAAAATTTATTATATTCAGTTTTGATAAAAATCTGATTAGTGCACTGCTAATCGCGATTAAGCCAAATCCACGTTTTTACAGTTTCCATGGTTAGTGCACCATGACATGTTTCATTTTGTTACATATTTCATTTCATTTGGGCTATGTATTATGGTTTATTGGCGGAGAGAAAAGAAAAAGAAAAAGAAAAGTCAAGGGGACATAATGATAGGGTAGGTATACTTTTGGAGAGAGAGAGTGTGTGTGAATTATAGTGAGAGAGGGAGGGGGCTGCTGCCATTTGACTCCCCCATCTTCTTTTTTCATCTCCCTCATCATCTCCTCAACCCCACAACTCTCCCCTTCCATCCCTAGATCTATCTCCTAATAAGCCCCAAAACCCTATACACCTTTCACAAAAATTAATCCCCTCTTCAACCTCTACACATAGGACCAAGAAAATTTAGATTTCGATGATCTTAGGGATTCATGGGTGATATATGAGGTAATTCCTTCACCAATTGGGTAGTTTTTTGTTTACTTTAGTATTCATATGTGTTTAGATGTGAAATGGTGATGTTTAGTGAGGATAGAAGATTCCTAGTTAGGGTTTGAGTGTTGTTGAAATTGGTGATGTTAGAGGCTGTTAACTAGACTTGGGTGCTGTTTAATGACCTGGGCCAGAGCTTAGAAAACCCAAAACACGGATTTAGAAACCCCGAAATTGGATAAATGTGTGATTTGTGTGGGTATTTTGGAATCTAGAGCAACCCGGGGACACTAGAAATGATTTTGCAATTACTGGGAGTCGTGCAGGCACCTAGGAAGTTACCACCAAGACCTGAGCCCCATCCCCTGCACCCAGGCCGCAGATAAATTCAATCTGGCCGAAATTTGAGGCCAGGGTAGGTCAGAATTGAACCATGTTTGTTTTGGAGTCCTTTTAGATGTAAATTAGGCCCTCCATATATGCAGAATTGACCAATTTGGCTTAGGGAAAAATCTGGGACCATTTCCATGAGTTGGTGCATTGTTTTACGACTTCGTTTTGACTTGATTTTGGTATTTGGTTTTGTGTTTCTGTCTTATGGCGTTTGGACATCCACGACCAGGGTTTTTGGTCGTGTTTTGCACACAAAGCTATAGGTTTTGACCTATGAGCGAAACGTGTACCGTTTTGGTTTTCCGCCTTAATTTTAACATACATTGCGATTGTTTATCATAGTAGGTACCTTCACGTGAATTAAAAGGCGACGGAGCGTGGCGTCATCGATTTCGGTGAGCGAAGACCAGGTGAGTGGATCTATATCCACGGGGGAAGTCGGGTGGATGGCGTATAGCACCCCCGCAATGTATTGATGGAAAACTGATTATAGAATATGGTTAGGAAAACCTAGATTAGGAAACTAGGGTTAGAATGAAGATAGCTATGATACCATATTAGAAACTAGAGGAGCGTTAGAAGTGATATGTTACGACTATCATAGGATTGCGTTTAGCGATATTGCCGTTTAGGGTACTGTAGGACTAGATAGTCGATGTAAATGCGTCATCCGAACCATACCTTTTTTTAAACCGAAGAATTGTATGTATCTTTTAAATATGTACCTTAAGAGATGTTATGGATTTTCAAATGATATCTTTTCCTTAAAACACCATAACCCCTATTTTCAAAACTACGATTCGCTTCTTTTAAAATCTGCTTGTATGGTTCGGGTGTGTATGCTAAATTAGATACCTATACTTATAGTAGAGATAGAAGGTTTAGGGAAACTCGGCTTGATATGAGTTATAAATACAATGAAAAGAATATAAGACGGATATGATGATATGATGATATGTTGGTATACGGATGCAAGTCGATCGAGATGATTTATACCCTACCGGTCCCCTGATATAAGATTATTGCGGATGTGAACTGGGACATAGGTACATAGATATATATCTATATATAGAATGTTGTGAATCATGGATGATAGGCCGTATCTGATATTATGCCGTACCCTCATTTGTCGTATAGGATGTTAGGATCCCTATTAGCTTAATGCCGCCGCATGATGATTTTCCGTGCGTGATGAGTTTGACTTGATGTTGATCCATACCCTTGACTAGATGTTGATCCATACCCTTGACTAGAGGATGTCGTACGATGGATTTTACCGTGCGTGATGCTGTGATGCTAGGTGCCAATTGATAGATTCACCGACTCAGACATATGATAGTTACGTATACCTTATAGCTATTAGCTGATGATTTATCTTGTGCTGCATTCATGATATTATTATTGCATTGCATATACCTGTGATAGTACACCTGCACCATTATCGATGATGCGTATGTTATACGTACATAGATTATAGGCTCACACACTTCATCATCGATAATTGCCATGTCACTATACAGTAAGATTGCTGCATCATGATACGACTCTTCGCATAACCTGCTTGCACATATACATTGATACATTCATACTTGCGCACATACACATTTTATATCCACATTGGTGCACATATACATTGATATATTCATACTTGCGCACATACACATTGTATATCCACATTGGCACATATATATATTGATATATTCATATTTGCGCACATACACATTGTATATCCACATTAGTGCACATATACATTGATATATTCATACTTGCGCACATACACATTGTATATCCACATTGGCCCACATATACATTGATATATTCATATTTGCGCACATACACATTGTATATCCATATTGGTGCACATGTACATTGATACATCCATACTTGCGGATATACACATTTGTATATCTATATTGGTGCACATATACATTAATACATCTATACTTGCGGATATACACATTTGTACATCCATATTGGTGCACACATACATTGGTACATCTATACTTGCGCATATACATATTGTACCTACATAGATAACTGATTTTATTTGGAAATTGGGAACCACATGATATATTTTAAAAACTGGAGTCATTTAAAAGAGTGGTTTTCCCTTAATATGTCATATCACTGTTCCAGATTGCATGATATATTGATATGCTTATATTTATGTTATATATCGCATACATCATGCTTTACGCTTTTACACATTGAGATATTCTGTTTTCATGAGATTTCTGGATTTGAGAACCGTGGCTATTTCAAAAGAAAGCATGTATTGTTTTAATACCCCGGTTTCTCTTGATATGATATTTCAGTGCGTCCACCATGTGTTTTTTCGGTTCTGAGAGTGACATGTGAAACCCGATTCGAGGAGCGGTAGGCACCGTCTGCGGGTATATGGTGGACCCGGTGAGGTACCCTTGGGCAAGAAGACTCGTATATGTTAGACGGTAAGCCCGGCAAGGGAGCACTACCTACCGGTGATAGTATTTAGACTCGGCAGTTATCCGGAGGATACCGACTGGAGTAGCGAGATGGATATGAAGGTCGACCAGGGTGTGAGGCGCGTGAGGGCCGATCTGATGATGCGGCGCCTGAGATATATAAGGATTTACGTGTCGATACTGGGCACGGTTTTCATGATGTTTTCGAGTGTCGATACTGGACACTCAGGTTCTATGATTTTGAGGTGTCGCGAGGGACACATGTTTATTTATATCCTCACATTTTCATGCATATGCTTTTATGATATTCACATGCATGATGTTGTTGTGTCAGTGGTTGACACATGGACGAGATCCACATGCATACATACATTGATTATATGAGTGGACGAGATCCACATGCATACATACATTGATTATATGAGTGGACGAGATCCACATGCATACATACATTGATTATATGGGCGAATGAGACCCAGTTGCATACATGCATTGACTATACCGTTGGATGTTATACACATGCACATAGGTATTGACTACCTTGTTGGCACATATACAGACCTGGTCACCCTAGATATCATAGTATTACCTTTATAATATAGTTGACCTAGGAGTCATTGTTTATTCGATTTCTATCTGTTGATATTTTTCTACTTACAACTTGGCAACTCACTCTGTTGTGCCACAGTTCTTGCAGGTCGACCGCTTGGATCAGTTGCGGCTTCGCTGGCACACAGTTGCATTCGGGTGTTTTGCAGTGGTAGGTGGGACATTTGTATCGTACCCACTCTTGTATTATATTTCTTATTGTATCTAGTAAACTCCATCAATCAAAATTAGTAAATTGTATAAGTAATGAGACTTAGTGAGATTGTAGTTGCAAGACTTAGAGAGAGGGGTTGTTCGCTACTTGTGGTTTGATATTTTGCTCATTTACTTCTCGTTTGTGGTGAACTTCGCCGTTGGGCGTCGTATACTTATTTATATTGTCTTGCGTGGTTGTGATCCGCCGTTTGGCAAAGAGCTAGCTCCCGCTTGGGGATGCCATTATTCTTATTATATATTTGTGGTTTTGGATCAAAATATACAAAGGAGGTGCTGCCAAAAATTTTAAAAGACGAAACATGTTTTCAAACTAGTAAACTTCACTTGCTTCATTCATGTTCCTTTTCTATGCATTAAGAAAACTTGATTTCATATACTTTTATTTCAAAACTTCACCTCCTTTATTTTTCTAAAAGGTTTAGCTTTCTTGGTTTCAGCTTACTTGAATTCCGTTACGCCTTTAGACGTTGCGTAATTCAAGTGCTGGTCACGAGCTAATATTTTGGGTCGTGACAAAATTGGTATCAGAGCACTAGGTTTAACCTTGTTCGAGTCCATGTTTGACCATGCGGAGTCTAGGGCGGGTATGTATTTCGGAACCTAGGCTTGACCTTACGGAACTTAGACTTGAACGGGGGGGGGGTATTAGACCCGAATTTTCGTTTCATAGGCTGACCCTGATTGATGGAGTAGGTAGCTTGAGTAGAGTGACGTACCGTACGTATGTTCCGCGGTATATTTACGATACGATACTCGACTTAAGAAACCTTAGGATGTATATATTTTTGAGATCTATTATTCTCTTCGCACCCATGATTATACATCCATTAGAGATCCTCGATTCTATTAGTTCCATGATCATACCTTCAATGATGTTGTTCCCTCTTATGATCGTGTATCGATTCTGGATCTGTCGTTTCCTCTCATGCCGTTGACCTGCTTTCTTCGATACTCGATTAAGGTTCCTGTCACCATAGTTTGAGCTCAGTTTGAGCTGCTGCTAGTGTTGCGGTCAGGGCGAGCTCGTCTGATACGAGGACTGACCATTGTGTTTCTGGTGACATGGGAATGTCTCGATGTAGTGTTATATTGTGGCCTCTTGTGGAGGCGAGTGCTTGGTTTTACACCGGATGATAGGGCCACTGTTAGAGCTGTGTTGGAGACAGTGCCCTCAAAGTCAATTATTGGATCGCAGGTACGTGATTGCAATGATTGAGGCAGGACCTATACCGATATGACAGTCTTGCTCGAGATGATAGTATGCTATCTGGTTTGTCTTTATCATCGTATGCATGCTTTAGTTCACTATTGTATGATGATAGAGCCCATAGGATTCTTGCTTGACTACCAGCAGTATGATGGCGATCATATACGTGGGAGCTGGGGTCTGTAAGCACATCCTTAAAAGTGTCCCTAGTCGTGGGAGTTTCGAGACAGGGCATCGATACTCCAGAGTAGACTAGTGTATACATTCGAGACCCCGACGAGGGGCGGTGGCCGGTCTCACAAGCCATTGGTGTCAGTTGGATCACCTAAGATGTATACA
This sequence comes from Agapanthus africanus, assembly GCA_030015575.1. Taxonomy (NCBI): domain Eukaryota; kingdom Viridiplantae; phylum Streptophyta; class Magnoliopsida; order Asparagales; family Amaryllidaceae; genus Agapanthus; species Agapanthus africanus. The sequence goes on along the minus strand of JASDDO010000019.1, from coordinate 456,864,400 downwards.
GGTGCTCATTAGGTTATGAGTACACCGGACAGGACTCGCCGGGAACATGCTAGTTGGTATTATACATATCGTCAGATAGCAGTTCCCTGGTGACATGTGTACAGGTTAGTTCATCGACCTGAGGTCGTCATTTGTCTCGTGTGAGTTTCCACTGTGCTTAGATTACTCCCCTACCACACTCAAAGGAGTTGTGCAAACAGGTTTTAGTTGGGTACAGTCCCGAGCCACATTGGAGGCAAGTGAGCGGATCGGCAGGGGATTCGTCTCTCCCGGTATTGGGGGGTGAGATCGCGCTGTGTCTGGGAGAGCCATTACACAAAGCCCTCGGCCGAGGCAGGAGATTTACTGGTAGGTGCTCCAGTAGTATCTCAGGGTGTTCTGGGCCATTCTCTGACACGACTTATACCGCTATTGGGGGTCTGACGTTACTAGCCCTCTAGGCAGATATGCGATACTCATAGACGAACGGACCGGACTATATGTATATTGTCACTGTCAGGCTCAGTAGGGTTTATAGATGAGTTCGCTCGTCAGCTTCCCTTCCAATTAATACATAGGCAAACCGTTACGTACAGCTTGTACCTCTAATGTGCTAGAGGTTATACCCAGTGCCAGTGTATTGATGAGTCATTAGAGTCCCCCACAGATACTTTCCCAAGTTCGGGCGAAACATTGTAGAGGCCGTATAGGTTTATGGAAAGGTTCGAAAAATGCACGTGCGTTTTCGTACGTGTCGTTTTCGGGCAGATAATACTGGTCGGCTTTGGTTTAAGCCGGATCCGAGTATTATACTGTGTAGATATAATATCTTTGTCTCAGTTGCATTTGTATTCGGTCGTAATACAAATGCGGGTATGTTTATACTGATACAGGGTTATCCTGAAATTCGTTTCAGGATCACTTTTGGAAGTTGCCAGTTTCCAGTTTTCTATCAGCCGTATTTAACAGTCGGTTAAATGCGGATTTATCTTTTCTTGATGAGGTGAGTCAGTGTTCTAAAAGGTTCAAGAGTGGGTGACAAGGCTTGATGCGTCATTAGTTCATTTATTAGTGCATTTAATGACAAGGTGACTAGGTTAATTGTGATTGGTTTGCATTTAATGATTTCTTGTGATTCATGCTTTGAAGTTATGGGATGATAAGTTCAAAGCTTATTGTCACCCCTCTCTTGCTCCTACACTCACCTCTCTCCTCTCCTTTATATGGCCGGCCTCTCTTGTGGGAATTGATTCATTCATTTTTTGCAAAAGATTATGATAGTTTAGTGTATGGAAATTTCATATAGTTCGATTTCCATTTACCCGATTCCAAATGGCAACTTCTTTTAACCGTTCGTCCATAGCCTTGGATGTAACGAGACAAAGTGTTCTACTCATTCTCTACAACATCTTGGTCATCTCTTTTAGCAAACTTGACAACCGAGTTGCCTCGGTTCAGAGGCGGGAGCCCGTTTAAAGATCCGTCGACGTGGTGCCACCTGGACGACGGGACTGGAGTTTCAGGAGATCGGAGCAGCCGCAAAAAAGCATGGGATGATGGTTGAAGGCCGAATGACTCGGATCATTCGGTATAACTCTTCTACCCACTTTGTAGTTTGTTAGTTTAGCTTTAATGGCAGATCCGGGTTACGGTACACGATAGCGCCAGTTGTAAAAAGATTTTGTTCCGCATTTGGAGTCTGTTAGACGGCCGGGGCGCTACCGTGGACTTACAGTGGTATCAGAGCCTCACCATTAAGCTATACTAATTTGCGCTAACACGTTTAAAACATCGATCGAACCGAATTTCGAAAATCACATTTTTCCGCACCTGAGTTTCTGTCGATTTTAAATGGGGCCTAAAAATAATTTTACATATCACAGAAAGCAAAGCAGGGATTTCTAAGCAAACGGGAAAATTTTGAGCATGTGATCCCACGTGACCGCCGCGGATCCGCGGTCAAACCTAGGGTTTGACCGCGGAACCGCGGCAGTACTGTGGGAACAGTGCATCAAAATTCTCCGGTGGGCTTTTCTTGGGAAATTGTGGTTTTTAGTACTGTTCATTTGGGCCCAAATTTTGTTACTGTACAGCAGATGTACGTAGGGCCCACTTCGGGAAATTTAGTCGATCGAAATTTTAAATTTGTTAGTATGCGGTACTTACTTTATATCTCCGACCGGGAATGTCATTTGATCGGTAAACCGTGTCTGATTGCTATAGTTCTTTTAGACGGGTTTGCGAACGTAACATTCGCGTTGATGTTCTGTGTTGTGCTGTGATGTTGCGGATTTGTCGTGGTGGATAGCAGGGTGCAATGATAGTACTGTTTGAATTTATTTGTACATTTGATATTGCGGGGCGAGCGTCCAACATGTGGACTGCCGTCACTGCCTGTTTGTATAATATTCTTTTGCGGCACGACCGGGTAGAGGTCGATGTACCCGTTGTACATATTTTTATTTCTGTACTAGGTTTATCCCGCGAAAGAGTGCACGGATAGCCGGGTTCTGGAGGGCAACGGGTCCGTATCTCATGGCTTTGAGAGGCAAAGGGACCTCACTCTAGAATTGGCAGACTATTCGCCGCACTCGTAGGGGGTACAGGTTGACCCAAGGAGGGATGCTCAATTTACCGGATTCCGTGAAGTGCCGGGTGTTCCATTCACTATGTTGTGGGGACTACCTCGCTTCAGGTTTTAGCGGGTAACTTGCCGCACCCGTAGGGGTCTAGGTTTCATTGAACAGGCTATCCACACGACCAGAGGAACGTCGGGTTTCAGCAGAGGCTCTGTGAAACCCGGGGATCCCAGATTATCTGTATTGTTCTGTGATGCTTATTACTTTTCTGTAATGCTGCATATTATCACGCCTGGAGTGATTATTGTATATTGGTATATATACTATTAGATGTTGTATATGTTTTACACCCACGCTAGTCCAGCCCCCGCTCTGTCGTTAGTTAAGTAACCTAACGGGTGATAATGGGACCCAGTGGCGAATGCGGATGGCATATACGTACATTATATTTTCGTTCTTTTCTGGTGTGATTGATTGATGGGACTGCATTGATTCTTATCAATGCAAAGATAAAACAAACCTATATTTGATGTTGTTAGACCCAATTTTAAAAGGTTTATTACAAAGATGTTTCCTTTTGTTTTGCATAGCGGTATTCAGTTGGAATATCCTGCACCTCATTCGACGAGGCAAGGGCTGATATCCCTTCACCGGGAAAAACCCCTTGGGCAGAAGTTTACGTCAGGGTAGTAACTTTAATATAGTCGATTATAAGTTGCTTTGCATCGCGGTATTCAGTTGGAATATCCTGCACCTCATTCCACGAGGAAAGAGCCGAGATCCCTTCACCGGGAGTGACCTCTTTAGCAAAACGTTTTCGCCACTATATTTTATAAAAAGCTACCAGTTTCCTTCAACGAGATCAAGTTCATTACGTTAAAGGTTTTTCGCCAAAAACCAGCCGTAGCCCTCCGTCATTTCTTATGAATAGTCAGTAGTATTCAAGCTATGTTTGTTGGCCCTTAGTCAAGGCATAGTGTTTGGTAGCTGCTGGGTATTCATTTGTAGCATAGATGAATGCGTTGGTTTGGGACAGTCGTATTACTTTGTTGGCCTTTAGTCAAGAGTATGTACGGGTGGGTTCAAATCAATCAGGACAATGACGAGAAGAACTTGACATGTGACTTATAATTTGTTGGCCCTTAGTCAAGCTCATAAGAGCATGGGGCAAAAATCATATCGGGAGTTTCAAACATAAAGCAAACTTGCCAGATATGCGCATACCTTCTGGAGTGTGATAACTTGAGTGGCTTCCATCAAGTTATCATGCGATGATAGTTGGATCCCGATTCTCACTGATGAGTTGGTTTACTCTTCGGGTGATCCCGACTAATTCTTCTTTAGGTTTGGAGGAGAATTTGAGATAACAGTGGGAGGTTTCCTGATTAGATAAATTGATAACCATTTTGATCTAGGTTAGAGTGCACGCAGAGTGTTTCTTTTCTCTCTCTCTTTGGCAGCAACCTTTGACCGACCCTAGACTTTGACTCAGTGACCAAAGTTGACCGAACCTTCTTAAAATACTGGCTTTTGGATTGTCTTAGTTGCATAAAGTCATTGCCGCTCCTTCTTTTACCCTTTGCATTTCTCAGAACACCCCGTATTATTACGGATATCCACTTCCATTGGATAGATCCATCGTATGGTAATATACGAACTCGTAGGGACTTCTTCGAGGATGGATCCAGGTTCAGGAGAAATAGAATTGGTTTATTCAATTGTCTTTTATTATCACCTTCTCTCAGGTTGCGAGGGCTCCTTAGTTTAGGAGAGTACACCAATTACGCTTATTGGATAGTCTTATTCCAAACCATAGGTAGATGCCGACAGGTAGGAAATGAAGAAAACCAATTAGCCTAAGTAGGGTGTGCAGAAGGTAATATGTAAAGACAAGATAAAGGGATTAGAAAGAGGGCAAAGTAAATTGCGACTGTTATCATTCACGACCAAACCGTGTACTTCATCGCCACTTCTATTTCACCTTTAATAGAATAAGGTATTATTCAGTTGTCTTTTATCATCACCTTCTTTCAAGTTGCGAGTACTTCTAGGATTAGGAGGGTACACCTATTATGCTTACTGGATAGTCTTCTTCCAAACCGTAGGCTGGTGCCGAACGGTAGGGAAGGAAGAAAACCATTTAGCCTAATGAAGGTGTACAGAAGGTAACGACTAAAGACAAATAAAGGGATTTAGAGAGATGGCAAAGAAATATACGGTTACAGTCATGAAAAGGATTATGGAAGAGGCATTACTAGGAATACCAGGATACCCCTACGAAACATTTTCATGTTTCAGTGCATTGTTAAAGGAAAACTGATTTCCCAATCAGATACTTACTCCAGGCTATGTATTTACCAGGTTTCATTCTCATATCTGTATGATTTTTACAGATGATGAGTGGGAGTAAGTTATTGGGAATTAGGTGATCATCCTCATTATATCGGAATTCGTTGTAATTGGTGATATTTGAGGAAATCACCTGGGTACAGTTTTCAACCTACGATGCACAGGTTTTGAGTTATTCAACTCAACGGACTTATACAGAGTACTGTATGTTGTCCAATGTCCGTCAGGACAAAGGGGTGGGTCCTTGTACTATATTCTGTTTACTTATGACTTCTCTAGTTTTTAGACAAGTGTTTTGTAGAAATACAATGTCTAAGTTTTGAGAAGTTGTGGGTATAAGGATAAAGTAGAGAACCAGGTATCACAAGTATCAGGATTCTTCAAAGAGATCGAAGATGTAGATTCTTTTGATTGGTATTCAAATGATAGTAATAGTTTTTTGAGAAACTTGTTTCTCTTTCAGGTTACTCATAATTGGATGGATTCCCAAGTTGAGTAATGCTGATTAGCCTCTCTCCATTAAGTTGATATGCACTGGAAACAGCTGCATGATTTGAATCTGGTTCCAATTAAATAAGTGCCAAAGTTTCTATATTTGATATAGAATGCTTCAGATCTTAACGATGTTAAGATAAGGGGAGTTGTCCACCTTATGCTTAAAACCAGATACTGGATAACTCAAGGCACGTTTCTGTAATGGCAGTTTGTGGGTTGACCCTGGCTTTGATGAGGGTTGATTTTCTACCATCTGGAAGATCAATAGTGATATTGTTCTAGACTCTCCACAGTTTTATTAAAATGGATTTTTTCAGAAAACAGTAGTGGGAGTATGGTAGAACTGGAAGTAATTCCAGAACCGCAAACGATTACGAAAAATTTAATAGGATCTATATATTCAATCAGGTTTGACATTCCAATAGCCACTCCGCAGATATGGTAGGTAACCTCAGACACCCGAGATGTACTCAGGTAGCCTCAAGGACGGTGACAGGGAGGTTCTTGTTTACCCAGACTTGACACTATTGTTGTTCCAAACTGTGAGACCCGGCAGGAGGATAAGTATAGCGTCATTATAAACTATCTTTAGAAGTGTACGTATGTATTATTCTGCCAGAGGGTTGTCGTAGTCAGTGGGAGTAGCGGAAGTATAGTGGATAAGTAGCTTATGTCTATTTATAGGCTTGAGCAGATATAGCGGAGATAAGATCATCTATTTTTGATGTGACAGTCATGGGTTTGACTTCATCAGAATAGTGGATGGATCTGGTAAGAAGGTAGTAGGGTATGGTGTCCTGGTATTTGGATGACATACACAGAGTAGGAAGTAAAATTCCTATACTACGATCGGTTATACTTTTGTCGTCACGCAGTTGTTTCTCCACAAGGGACATGGATACAATATCTGACATTCTGGTTACTAGATTTATGGTTTTAGATCTAGATTTAGGTAGTTTCCCAATGTGGGTACTTTGACAGTATTCTAATAGTTTTTAGAATAGATGACTCCTGGTATGGTGGTGTACCTGCAGGTGATGGAGTCACCCTCTCTAAAGGTGTCTTAGAGACTAAAGGAGAGAGGGATGTGCATGATTGGCAGATCACTTGCTTAGGCAATTGAGTCAATCATGAGATGTGAAGTACCACACCAAATGTTATTTTTGCACTAGATGCGATAAGTTTATATTAATCCAATCCTGAAGAAATATAAGGAAGCAGTTTTAGAACATAAGTGCATGTTCTACGGATTTGATGACGGCAGCCTCCTTCAGAAGACGGTTATCATTCCAGGCTTCAAAGGTGACATGGATGACAGAGTGACTGTCAGAGTTATAGTTTTCCCTCTGACGAGAGACAGTATTATGGACAGGTGGTCCAAGAGGATACTGTGGGAGGCATGGTGCTGGATACTGATTAGGTTCAGTGATCGATACAGTCTAAGAAGTTTGGATTTGGAGTTCATTTATGAACTAGGTCCCATCAGATATTCTGACATATTCTAAGACAGGCATTACTCGATTCGGGAGATGGCTTTCTCCACGAACTTGAGATTAAGAGAGACATAGAATGAAACATCAGGGCGGATCCACTCACTGAGGCTATTTCTCGAACACAAGAGTTTTACAAACTAGCTTTGTGAAACTGATTAGTAGAGGAGTTGGATGTTCGGTATAACACGGGCTGTGAGTATGCGACATCGCAATAATTAGCCTTAAGTGCAAGTGGAAGATTGTTGGAGATAGTGCCCTCAAAGTCAATTATTGGATCGCAGGTACGTGATTGCAATGATTGAGGCAGGACCTATACCGATATGACAGTCTTGCTCGAGATGATAGTACTATCTGGTTTGTCTTTATCATCGTATACATGCTTTAGTTCACTATTGCATGATGATAGAGCCCATAGGATTCTTGCTTGACTACCAGCAGTATGATGGCGATCATATACGTGGGAGCTGGGGTCTGTAAGCACATCCTTAAAAGTGTCCCTAGTCGTGGGAGTTTCGAGACAGGGCATCGATACTTCAGAGTAGACTAGTGTATACAGTCGAGACCCCGACGAGGGGCGGTGGCCGGTCTCACAAGCCATTGGTGTAAGTTGGATCACCTAAGATGTATACAGGTGCTCATTAGGTTATGAGTACACCGGACAGGACTCGCCGGGAACATGCTAGTTGGTATTATACATATCGTCAGATAGCAGTTCCCTGGTGACATGTGTACAGGTTAGTTCATCGACCTGAGGTCATCATTTGTCTCATGTAAGTTCCCACTATGCTTAGATTACTACCCTACCACGCTCAAAGGAGTTGTGCAAACAGGTTTTAGTTGGGTACAGTCCTGAGCCACATTGGAGGCAAGTGAGCGGATCGACAGGGGATTCGTCTCTCCCGGTATTGGGGGGTGAGATCGCGCTGTGTCTGGGAGAGCCATTACACAAAGCCTTCGGCCGAGGCAGGAGATTTACTGGTAGGTACTCCAGTAGTATCTCAGGGTGTTCTGGGCTATTCTCTGACACGACTTATACCGCTATTGGGGTTCTGACGTTACTAGCCCCCTAGGCAGATATGCGATACTCATAGACGAACGGACCGGACTATATGTATATTGTCACTGTAAGGCTCGGTAGGTTTTATAGATGAGTTCGCTCGTCAGCTTCCCTTCCAATCAATACATAGGCAAACCGTTACGTACAGCTTGTACCTCTGACATGCTAAAGGTTATACCCAGTGCCAGTGTGTTGATAAGTCATTAGAGTTCCCCACAGACACTTTCCCAAGTTCGGGCAAAACGTTGTAGTGGCCGTATGGGTTTATGGCAAGGTTCGGAAAATGCACGTGCGTTTTCGCACGTGTCGTTTTTCGGGTAGATAATACTGGTCGGCTTTGGTTTAAGCCGGATCCGAGTATTATACTGTGTAGATATAATATTTTTGTCTCAGTTGCATTTGTATTCGGTCATAATACAAATGCGGGTATGTTTATACTGATACGGGGTTATCCTGAAATTTGTTTCAGGATCACTTTTGGAAGTTGCCAGTTTCCAGTTTTCTATCAGCTGTATTTAACAGTCGGTTAAATGCGGATTTATCTTTTCTTGATGAGGTGAGTCAGTGTTCTAGAAGGTTCAAGAGAGGGTGACAAGGCTTGATGAGTCATTAGTTCATTTATTAGTGCATTTAATGACAAGGTGACTAGGTTAATTATGATTGGTTTGCATTTAATGATTTCTTGTGATTCATGCTTTGAAGTTATGGGATGATAAGTTCAAAGCTTATTGTCACCCCTCTCTTGCTCCTACACTCACCTCCCTCCTCTCCTTTATATGGCCGGCCTCTCTTGTGGGAATTGATTCATTTATTTTTTGCAAAAGATTATGATAGTTTAGTGTATGGAAATTTCATATAGTTCGATTTCCATTTACCCGATTCCAAATGGTAACTTTTTTAACCGTTCGTCCATAGCCTTGGACGTAACGAGATAAAGTGTTCTACTCATTCTCTACAACATCTTGGTCGTCTCTTTTAGCAAACTTGACGACCGAGTTGCCTCAGTTCAGAGGCGGGAGCCCGTTTAAAGATCCGTCGACGTGGTGCTACCTGGACGACAAGACTGGAGTTTCAGGAGATCGGAGCAGCCGCAACAAAGCGTGGGATGATGGTTGAAGACCGAAGCACTCGGATCATTCGGTATAACTCTTCTACCCACTTTGTAGTTTGTTAGTTTAGCTTTAATGGCTGATCCGGGTTACGGTACGCGATAGCACCAGTTGTAAAAAGTTTTTGTTCCGCATTAGGCGTCTGTTAGACGGCCGGGGCGCTACCGTGGACTTACAAGCTGCCAGTTGCGAAAGGACTGTTAATGTACAGCATACCTCAAAGATTTTGATGTTGCCTACCGTGCAGACAGATGACCCAGCTGTTGCTGAGATGATGGGATGTCACTTCCAGAGATTACGAGCTAAGATCGCCGGAGCTTCCAGGCAGAAATGCAACAGATGATAGCTAGTCTATCCCGATTGAGAGACGAAGGTGATTCATCAGATTGATGCGCCGACGCAGGCCTAGTTGAGTTAAAGATTTCCAGTGTGGAGAGAATCTTACTCAGACCTAGAGCAGACCGATCCAGAGATGACCGCCGATGTATCGCCATTCCTGGAGGATTGAGGCATTGTTTAGCATGCGGACGAAGGGTATTCACATGTTGTATAAGCGAAGCTAAAAAGTTCTGACGAGTGTCAGAAACCCATTTTCCCAAGTTTAAAGTGTTCGAAGAAACATGAAGATAATTCTGTGGACCCTCTAGAAGAATGAAATCCTAACTCGACATGATGACCATGGAACCACTTTGAACCTTAGGGTTTGTGGCAGTTTAGCGATGCCATCAGTGAGGCTTGGGTTTGCCCTTCTACGGCTGGTCCAGAGGTGCTGTAGTATGTACCAGATATTTTTAGACTGCGCTCAGGTGTTGAGCCTTCGGGAAATTTTGGGACCTTGATGACTCGATCGAAAAGTTTGACGTCGTCCAGATATCATGTGATAAGAGATCAGCAAGTTGACCAGTTTTGGATAGAGGACCTCACCCAGAGGCATTGTGAGTTGATCGAGAATGGACGAGTATTGAGCATTCCTCTGATGGTTGGGACGAGTTTCCAAGGACGGGTTCGGCCAGACATCTTCTACAGAGTGATGAAGATACCGAGTTTGTGACTTCGAGTCCATGCGAGAGACTTCGGATTGACCATGGTCGAGAACAGTTATAGTGCGCAGATAGCATGGCGTGATGTCATAATGGATGATGATATAGACAAGTGGAACCAAAGGTTCGTACGAGACGCTGACGAGCTGTTGCTACTCCCCGTCGAGATTAGAGATCTGATATGCATACAGTGGCGCTGGGATATGGCCAGTTTCCGAGGAAATGTGTGTGGAACACAAAGACGTCCAGAAAACGAGAAAAGATTATGTAAGGGTACCAGCCTCCGTACAGTTCGGCATAGGCGAGATCGGAAGAGACACTGGGCAGGATTCCTTCCAGGACACTGCTGCAATGAGATTTGCACCCAGGATCAGATGTGTCACGTGTATTTAGAGGACCAGAGGCCGACGCCAGCAATGTGCTTCTTTACAAGTGGTCGTGATGATTGACCGAGAGATGATCAGAGAAGTGCTAGAGCGGAATCGTCCCCGTTAGCACACCTGACAGGGCCGATGAGCCGATGGATTGCGGGATTGGTAATCCACAGAGAAGAGAAGGACCCAGAGATAGAGGACGCTGTTAGTGTATATGTCCTAGAGGCCATTACTGTATCATACTGGTTTGTATATTACTTAATGGAAGCTTGGGATATTCACCTTGTATATACAATCTTGCTCAAAATAGTAGTATGATACTTGGTTTGTTTCTACTTCAATGTGTACATGTGTTTATTTTATCATATCACTTATACGCATTAGTGGAGCCCTTAGGATCTTTGCTTGATTACCAGCGTTGTGATGGCAGTCACACTAGTGGGGGCTGGGTAATCTATAAGCACATCCTTATACAGGTCCCTAGTCGCAGGACTATCGAGACAGGGCATCGATACTCCGGAGTAGACTGGCGCATGCGCTTCTTATCCCAGTGTGGGAGACGGTCTGTCCCACAGCCGTCAGTACGTCGTACTTGAGATAGTATACGGGTGCTCGTTAGGTTACGAGTACACTGGACAGGACTCGTCGGGAACTGACAAGTTGGTATTATACCTATCGTCAATTATCAGTTCCCAGGTGACATGAGTACAGCTTAGTCCGCTGACTTGACACTGGCATTTCGCCTCGAGTGTGTTCCCACTGCACTTTGATCACTACCTTACCACGGCTCAAAGGAGTCGTGCAAACAGGTAGTGGTTGGGTGCGGTCCCGAAGCACTTGGAGGCAGTGACGGTTAGACAGGATTCGTCTCTCCCGGTATTGGGGGTTGACATCGCGCTGTGTCTAGGAGAGCCATTACACGAGTAGTCCCTGGCCAGGGCAAGCGAGATATACTGGTAGGCTTCCGGTGTTATCTCAGGGTGTTTTGGGCTTCACTCCGACACGACTTGTACCGCTATTAGGGGACTGACGTTTACCGCCCCCCTAGGCCCGACATGCGATGTATCAGACGAATAGACCAGACTGTATGGAGACTGTCACATTCAGACTCAGTGGGAGTTCAGATGGGGTTCACCTCATCAGTCTTCTTATCGACATCTACCTGGAGATCGTTACGCACAGCTAGTGCCGCTTGCGATCTGTGGTTAAACCCACTGCCAGCGTAGTGTCGAGTCTTTATAGTCCCACACAGAGGGCTATTCGCCTCTGGGCAAAACAGAGTAGAGGTCGCATGGTTTTGCGACAGGGTTCGTTCTCATCCGCGCACTTGTGCACGTTTGGAGTCCGGACAGATATTACTAGCAGGCTCTGGTTTGAGCCAGACACTGGTATATGTTTTGGGGTTGATTTTATCTCTTAGTATTCATGTTCCTCGGAACAAGAATGCGGGTGTGTATGCACAGTTGATTGAGGCGGAGGAAGAGGATATTCATTCGGGTTTCGGAACGGGTGCGTATGCACAGTTGACAGTCGTCTTTTTTCCAAACCCTAATGAATTTATGTTATATCAATTAATATTATTAATTAAATGAAATTGTGTCATGGTTGGTTTTGTTGACTTGTTGACCAAGGTTGACTTGTTGACCATGGTTGAAAGTTTGACCATCATCATTACATATCAAAGATGCTCTTTGATTCTAGCAAAACCATTTAATGAATGAAATGATAATGGTCATTCCAAACCTTCCATCAACTATTTCATTTTTATTATTATTGTTAATTTGATAATTCTTTTCATTTTAGTTATGGTTGTAAAATGAAAAGAATAGCTCATTTTCTATCATAACACTTCTCTCTCCTCACTTCTTCTTCTTCCTCCTCTAGTTCAAGGAGATCCCTTCTCATGTGTTGAGAATCCCTCTCCTTGAGATAAAAACACCCCAAAGCCACTCTCTACTCACTCTAGGGTTAGAGGTTTAGCAAGCCAAAGATCCTAGTTCTCTCAAAGTTCGAGAAAGGAGCCCGAAGGTCGAACCCTCAAGTGGATCCATCTTTGACGGAAGAAGGCGACGAGGAAAGCACCATCAAACCCTACAAAGGTTTCAAGAAGAAGGAGTTCAAGTTAGGTATAACCTTTTATCCGAGTAGCTAACTCTCCTTAGCATGATAGCTAGTTTAGTTTAGAAAAGATCCTGACTTTGATAGTCCATGTTGCCCTTTGCGCTAAAAATTTGATTTTTATACCGTTTCCGCCTTCCCGCAAGAACCGGGGACGGCAACGTGGACTTACAGTGGTATCAGAGCCTAACTAAACTTAAACTAGCTTAGTAGTAAAGTGTATGGAAGTTCGAACGGAAAAATCGCAAAAAACCGGAGAAACAAAACCCTAACTTTCTATTGAAATTTTTTGTGCTCTAAAATGAAAAAGTTTTACTCCTAAAATCGGCTCAGGGTTTTGTGAGAACACCCACCAAAAACGATCCCCTGATTCCCTCAAACCGCCGCGGTTCCGCGGCAATAGGTATGCATTTGCCGTGGAACCGCCGCCGTTTAGGCTCCTCTCGTGATCGGGTTTTGTGCAGTGTTCTTCTGGTATGGTTTTGGGATTTTTCAGATGGTTTATTTGTGCCCAAGTTTTCCAGAAAAGAAATTTGTTTTTGGGGGCCTATAAATCCGTATTTTTTTATCGAACTTCACTACACTTTGACTATATTGGTTATATCTGTGATGTTTATATGTATTGAACGTCGGCTAATCGCTATATGTCGATTAGTCGGGGTTATACATATCTGTGATCTGTGTTTGATGATGGTTTGTGTATATGAATGCGTTGGACTGTCGCGGGTGAATAGCCGGGGTGGATGTGAGATGAGTGTTTTTTTCCTTTCATTCATGTAAAATGTAAATTGATGTAATATTATTATTTGTATGGCCGCACAACCGGGTCGGGGTTGTAGCCGTCATTGTATAATTCTTTTTACTGTTTTTGCTCCTAGGATAGACCCATGGAGGGGTGCACAAACTACCGGGTATCTCGAAGTGCCGAGTGGCCTACTCACGGCGATGAGGGAGGTTGCTCCACTTCGAGGTACTTGGCGGGTAGTTTGCCGCACCCGTAGGGGTCTTGGGTGGGGTTTTGGCTATTCACCGCGACCGTGTAATCCGCTTTTCGTTGCAGGCTCGAAAGGATTGCGGATTCCTAGTATATCCAATGTATTCATCTGTGATCTGTAATGTCTATCATTGCTATATATTAATAACTATTTAGGCGTTGCTTATGTTTTACAGCCGCGCTAGCCCAGCCCCCGCTCTGTCGTTAGTTAAGTAACCTAACGGGTGATGACGGGACCCCGTGGCGAATGCGAATGGCATAAGCGTACGTCATATTTTGGTTGTTTTCTGCAATGGTAGGATTAAATGATGGGACGCATTAAAAGAACTAATGCAAGAATATCACGCATTAAACGAACTAATGCAAGATAATAAACCAAGCTAAAGTCGTTGGAACACTTTCGAAAAACCACTCGGTTCTTTTCAAAACTAACTTTTAAATGCGGAGCTTGAGCCACTCTTTTTAAAAGCTATCTCGTTCCATCGATTATATCAAGTTCACTACGTTCACGGTTTAGCCAAAACCATTCGTAGCCCTCCATCATTTCAGCTAAATATTCAACAGTATTCAAGCTATGTATTTTGACCTCACGCCAAGGCATAGTGATTGGTAGCTACCGGATATTTATCTGTTGCATAGATAGAATGCGTTGTTTTGAGACAGCCGTACTGCCATTTTGGCCTACGTCAAGGGTAGATACGGGTGGGTTCAAATCAATAGGGATAATGATGGGTAGAACTTGACATGCGACTTATGACATTTTGACCTCACGCCAAGGTCATAAGAGCATGGGGCAAAAATCCACATCGGGAGTTTCATAAGCACTGAAACTTGCTAGATTTGCATACCATTTGGAGTGTGATGATTATGGTAGGATTCCTTCATTTTCGTCACGCAATGATATTTGGATCCCGATCCTACTGTGAGTATATGCTACTCCTCGGGAAATTTTTCACTAAACGATCAATGCTATAAACCTAGTAGGTGTCTAGAAAGGTGTTAGCGGGGCTACGCCCCAAGGGAAAAGAGGTTCTTAAATTAAGGAACTTCGCGAAAGCGTTGGAAAACTTCCCTCGAAGTACCGACACTGGCCTGGCTGAACGGTTAAGCAAGTATTGTGCGGTGGGATTGATCCCGACTAATTCTTCCTTTATGGTTTGAGGAGGGATTCGAGAGACAGTGGGAGCCATCCTGTTTAGACAAATTAAAAACCATTCTAAACTTGCAAGAGCATCGTGCTGAGTGTTTCTTCTCTCTGGTAATTGCAGCGACCAATCAACATGACTGGACTTAAGTTACTTCTAGATAAAAACATACTGACAGGGCCAAACTACAAAGATTGGCTCAGGAATGTCAAGATGGCAATCACTTACGACAAGCTGGGGTATCTTCTTACCACCAAAGCTCCCCCCGTCCCAGGTCCCACCTCCAGCGTCGCGGATAAGGAAATCCATAAGACTTGGGAGATTGATTGCGCGAAGGCCAAGTGCCTCGTGCTTGCCTCTATGAACAACGAACATCAGAGGAGGCACGAGAATATGGACCTAGAATCCATATTTCTCCATACAAAAGAACTGTATGGAGAGCAGTCTCGTATCGCAAGATACGAAATATCGAAAAAGTTATTTTCGGCAAGGTTGGCCGTCGGATCATCGGAAGCGGAACACGTGCTTAAGATGATTGGCTACATTGAGGAGCTCGCAGAACTTGGGACCACGTTGGAGAGTGAGCTCTATACGGACTTGATTCTCCAGTCCCTTCCTTCCACTTACGCCCAGTTTATACTGAACTTCAACTTACAAGAAAAAGAAGTTGAACTTTCAGAACTCCTCAATATGCTGAGGAGCGCAGAGGGCACCCTACAGAAAGGTAGGGAAACACCCACTTTGTTTGTAGGAGGATCTTCTTCTTCTAGGTCCAAGGCGAAAGCCAAGGGAAAGAAGAAGAAAGCCCCTGCCAAACCAAGGGGCGGTGTTAGTAAAGTGGATACGAAGGGAAAGGAAAAGGCAACAAAGATAGCGGGGAAGCTTGTGGGTAAAGAAGAATGCTTCTATTGTCATAAAAGTGGACACTGGAAGAAAGATTGCAGGGCTTGGAAAGCCAGGACACAGGAACTGAAGCAGGTTGCGGCTTCAGCTTCAGGTGTGTATATTATTGAAAACTGTCTTTCGATAAACTCTACTTCCTGGGTATTGGATACCGGATCAGGATCTCATATCTGTAATTCTTTGCAGGCATTGAGAAACCATAGGGTTTTGAAGGCAGGTGACATGACCCTCAGAGTTGCGAACGGAGCTAGCATGGATGCTAAAGCCGTGGGGGACTATCACCTGGGAATGTCGGATGGACATGTTTTGGTTTTACGTAATTGCTTTTTTGTACCTAACGCAACTTGTAATATCATTTCTGTATCTTTGGTTTCTAAAGAAGGTTATGAATTTGCGTTTGTAAGTAATGTTGTAAACATTCACCTTAATCAAGTTCTGATTGGGTCAGGTACACTGAGCAGTGGTATATACGTATTAAACCAACCACAGATTTTCAATGTCCAGAATACACACAAAAGAAAGTCTCCAGATATTAATCAGACTTTCTTATGGCATTGTAGACTGGGTCACATCAATGAGAGAAGGTTGACTAAGTTACATACAGAAGGATATTTGGATCCGTTCGAATATCAATCATATGCCACTTGTCAATCCTGTCTCAAAGGAAAGATGACAAAGACTCCGTTCACTGAACACGGAGTAAGAGCGAGCGAGCTCTTGGGACTCGTAAATAGCGACGTGTGCGGTCCAATGTCTACACATGCGCGAAGCGGTTATTCTTACTTCATTACTTTTACGGATGACTTTTCAAGGTACGGTTATGTCTTCTTGATGAAACATAAGTCCGAAGCTTTTGAAAAGTTCCAGGAATATAAGAATGAAGTAGAAAAACAAACCGGCAAAAGTATCAAGATTCTAAGATCGGATTGAGGTGGAGAATACTTAAGTGCCGAGTTCCTGAATTACTTAAAAGAGAATGGAATTCTCTCTCAGCTTACTCCTCCGTACACTCCGCAACATAATGGTGTATCGGAGAGACGAAACCGGACCCTATTGGATATGGTACGGTCCATGATGAGTAACGCTGAGTTACCACGATCTTTCTGGGGATATGCGCTAGAATCAGCCGCATACCTTTTGAACCGAGTTCCGACTAAGACTGTGCCTACCACACCATATGAGCTATGGAGTGGGAAGAAACCCTATCTTCAATATCTGAAGATCTGGGGATGTCCAGCTTTTGTCAAAAAGCAGCATGCGGACAAACTCGAGGCACGCTCAGTACTGTGCAAGTTTGTGGGATACCCAAAGAACACCAGGGGGTATCTTTTCTACTACGCAGAGGAACAAAAAGTTCTTGTTTCCCGTAATGCCCACTTTCTAGAACACCAGTTCTTAGAAAAGGAAATAAGTGGGAGCGCATTAGAACTGGAAGAAATTCCAGAGCCACAGACTATTACTGAAAGCTTAGTGGAACTAGAGGGTTCAAAAGAACAAGACATTCCTACGCCGCTCCGCAGAAGTAGTAGGCAGTCTCATCCGCCCGAGAGATACTACGGTTTTCTTATAGACGGGGATAGAGAGGATTGCATCATAGATTATGATGAGCCTACTAGCTTCCAACAGGCGGTTCAGAGCGTTGACTCGGTAAAATGGCTGGATGCAATGCGGACCGAAATGGAGTCCATGTACACCAACAAAGTATGGACGTTGGACATTGCTCCAGACGGGGTAAAACCCGTAGGATGCAAGTGGATCTTCAAAAGGAAGATTGGTGTAGATGGACAGGTTGAGACCTATAAAGCTAGACTTGTTGCAAAGGGTTTTCGTCAAAGACCTGGTTTGGACTATGACGAAACCTTTTCTCCAGTGGCTATGCTGAAATCCATTCGGATCCTTCTTGCCATTGCTGCCTTCTACGATTATGAGATTTGGCAGATGGACGTAAAAACCGCTTTTCTAAATGGAAATTTAGAGGAGTGTGTCTATATGGACCAGCCAGAGGGTTTCATTCAGAGTGGGAGCAGCGGAAAGGTGTTCAAGTTGCTTAAGTCCATTTATGGACTAAAGCAGGCATCGCGGAGTTGGAACATCTGTTTTGATGAGACGGTCAAGGAATTTGGCTTTATCAAAAATCCAGATGAACCATGCATCTATAGTAGATTTGTAGCGAGAACTGTGGTATTCCTCGTTTTATACGTGGATGACATTCTCTTAATAGGAAATGACATTCCTATGCTACAATCTGTCAAGGGATTCTTGTCACACAGGTTCTCCATGAAAGACTTGGGTGATGCCTCTTACATCCTGGGGATCCGGATCCATCGTGATAGATCCAAGAGGATATTAGGACTTTCACAGTCCAGGTACATCGATACTATACTGAAGAGATTCAGTATGGAAGATTCCAAGCGCGGTAACCTACCGGCTTGTCACGGGATTACCCTCTCTAAAGAGATGTCTCCCAAGACTGATTTAGAGAGGGATCGCATGTCTATTATACCCTACGCTTCTGCGGTAGGCTCTATAATGTATGCGATGTTGTGTACCAGACCGGATGTAGCTTATGCACTAAGTGTGGTAAGCCGGTATCAGTCAAACCCTGGGGAGAAACACTGGATAGCAGTAAAGAACATTCTCAAGTACCTGAGAAGGACTAAGGAGATGTTCTTGGTGTATGGCGGAAAAGACCTCCAGATCGAGGCCTTTGCTGACTCCAGAGTGACAAGGATGATTCCAAGTCCATGTCGGGTTTTGTCTTTACCCTCAATGGAGGGGCGGTGTGTTGGAAGAGTTCCAAACAGGAAACCGTTGCAGACTCGACGATGGAAGCGGAATACATCGCTGCATCTGATGCCGCAAAAGAAGCTGTCTGGATGAGGAAGTTCTTGAAAGAACTTCAGGTGGTTCCATCCATTGTTGACCCAATACCTCTGTATTGCGACAACAACGGGGCTATAGCTTTAGCGAAGGAACCCAGGTCCCATCAGAGATCCAGACACATCTTGAGGCGGTATCACCTGATCAGAGAGATCGTGGATCGCAAGGAGATCGAGGTTCGGAGGGTTGCTTCAGAAGAAAACACTGCAGATCCATTCACCAAGGCCCTACCCCAGACACAGTTCGAGCGGCTGATCGAGATGATAGGTCTTCAATACGCCAGTACATGGCCTTAGTGCAAGTGGGAGATTGTTAGTGTATATGCCCTAGAGGCCATTACTGTATCATACTGGTTTGTATATTACTTAATGGAAGCTTGGGATATTCACCTTGTATATACAATCTTGCTCAAAATAGTAGTATGCTGCTTGGTTTGTTTCTACTTCAATGTGTACATGTGTTTATTTTATCATATCACTTATACGCATTAGTGGAGCCTTTAGGATCTTTGCTTGATTACCAGCGTTGTGATGGCAGTCACACTAGTGGGGGCTGGGTAATCTATAAGCACATCCTTATACAGGTCCCTAGTCGCAGGACTATCGAGACAGGGCATCGATACTCCGGAGTAGACTGGCGCATGCGCTTCTTATCCCAGTGTGGGAGACGGTCTGTCCCACAGCCGTCAGTACGTCGTACTTGAGATAGTATGCGGGTGCTCGTTAGGTTACGAGTACACTGGACAGGACTCGTCGGGAACTGACAAGTTGGTATTATACCTATCGTCATTTATCAGTTCCCAGGTGACATGAGTACAGCTTAGTCCGCTGACTTGACACTGGCACTTCGCCTCGAGTGTGTTCCCACTGCACTTTGATCACTACCCTACCACGGCTCAAAGGAGTCGTGCAAACAGGTAGTGGTTGGGTGCGGTCCCGAAGCACTTGGAGGCAGTGACGGTTAGACAGAATTCGTCTCTTCCGGTATTGGGGGTTGACATCGCGCTGTGTCTAGGAGAGCCATTACACGAGTAGTCCCTGGCCAGGGCAAGCGAGATATACTGGTAGGCTTCCAGTGTTATCTCAGGGTGTTTTGGGCTTCACTCCGACACGACTTGTACCGCTATTAGGGGACTGACGTTTACCACCCCCTAGGCCCGACATGCGATGTATCAGACGAATAGACCGGACTGTACGGAGACTGTCACATTCAGACTCAGTGGGAGTTCAGATGGGGTTCACCTCATCAGTCTTCTTATCGACATCTACCTGGGGATCGTTACGCACAGCTAGTGCCGCTTGCGATCTGTGGTTAAACCCACTGCCAGCGTAGTGTCGAGTCTTTAGAGTCCCACACAGAGGGCTATTCGCCTCTGGGAAAAACAGAGTAGAGGTCGCATGGTTTTGCGACAGGGTTCGTTCTCATCCGCGCACTTGTGCACGTTTGGAGTCCGGACAGATATTACTAGCAGGCTCTGGTTTGAGCCAGACACTGGTATATGTTTTGGGGTTGATTTTATCTCTTAGTATTCATGTTCCTCGGAACAAGAATGCGGGTGTGTATGCACAGTTGATTGAGGCGGAGGAAGAGGATATTCATTCGGGTTTCGGAACGGGTGCGTATGCACAGTTGATAGTCGTCTTTTTTCCAAACCCTAATGAATTTATGTTATATCAATTAATAATATTAATTAAATGAAATTGTGTCATGGTTGGTTTTGTTGACTTGTTGACCAAGGTTGACTTGTTGACCATGGTTGAAAGTTTGACCATCATCATTACATATCAAAGATGCTCTTTGATTCTAGCAAAACCATTTAATGAATGAAATGATAATGGTCATTCCAAACCTTCCATCAACTATTTCATTTTTATTATTATTGTTAATTTGATAATTCTTTTCATTTTAGTTATGGTTGTAAAATGAAAAGAATAGCTCATTTTCTATTATAACACTTCTCTCTCCTCACTTCTTCTTCCTCCTCTAGTTCAAGGAGATCCCTTCTCATGTGTTGAGAATCCCTCTCCTTGAGATAAAAACACTCCAAAGCCACTCTCTACTCACTCTAGGGTTAGAGGTTTAGCAAGCCAAAGATCCTAGTTCTCTCAAAGTTCGAGAAAGGAGCCCGAAGGTCGAACCCTCAGGTGGATCCATCTTTGACGGAAGAAGGCGACGAGGAAAGCACCATCAAACCCTACAAAGGTTTCAAGAAGAAGGAGTTCAAGTTAGGTATAACCTTTTATCCGAGTAGCTAACTCTCTTTAGCATGATAGCTAGTTTAGTTTAGAAAAGATCCCGACTTTAATAGTCCATGTTGCCCTTTGCGCTAAAAATTTGATTTTTATACCGTTTCCGCATCCCCGCAAGAACCGGGGACGGCAATGTGGACTTACAGATGCCAGGCCATGAGCAGGAGGCGAACGGATGTTCTTGCCCTGCCAGTTTTAGGCGCACCGATTTATTTTTCGATATTATAGGAGGTGTACCTCAATGTCCTTTGTTGTGATTTGCGTTTGTGATCTGAGTATCATGCCTATATCGCTTGGATTTGAGTTTTGATGACGAGTTTCCTGATATTGATTTCGTGCACCATGGCTGCACCTACTGAGTATTTACATTTTTGCGCATAGTTATCGCACCATATATATATTTCATACACCGTTGTTTTGATTTGCGATTTGTGCCTATCCATTGCACTTGATGTTGATTTTGTACCTTCGTAGCATATGTTTATGATTTCATGGATTTCATACGGATGATTTGATTTCTGCACTCGGTATAGCTTTTATGTGCTTGCAGTGCATTGATATGTGTTTTGTGCACACAGTTGCACACGATTTTGATTTTACACCTTGGTGTACTCGGTGTTGCTTTTTATGCATTTGAGTTATTGATTGTATTTCGTGCATTTGATGCACCAGATGTTGTTTTGTGCACAATAGGTGCACCAGATATTGTTGTTATGCACACTGTTGCAGTGGACAGATGCTTTCGTGCACACCCGTTGCACGTAGTTTTGGGCTTTTGTGCATATTGTGGCACCTGTATTTGGATTTGATTTCCATGCGCACCAGACGCATGTGATTATTGGATACGCCTTTGAGGCTGATTTTACTTTTGAGCACTTTATTTTCATGTTGGGCACTATATTGTGTAGTAGCCAAATAGGACTGATCTGAGGACAGTACCTGAGTACTCTGCATGCATTAAAAGATTACCAAAAAGGATTTTCAAAGGAGCTATAGTCTCGCTATTTCCTACGTGTCCGTGAGCGACACGAACGTTTATTAAGGAAAACCTTTTGGGATATTTCGAAAACGACGGGACGTGTATTTAAGAAAACATAAATGAACATATATTATTATTTTAAAATGAGCGTCCGTCAGATTGGCCGTGAGTTACGCATTCCCGCGGTGATTTAGAAAAGATTTTTCATGTATTTTATTCAGATTTTGGAGTTTTCAAAGATGCGTACTATACACGTATTATAGTATTTGACTAGTGTATATTAGATTCAGTAGTGGATTTCGAGACCCGTATCTCTATTGTAACTCCGAGGATATGCGTGCAAATCCGATGATTTGCGTGACGCTTGACGGAGTTCGATTTTTAGTTTTGTACTCGTTTTTATGCACACTTGACACGCTGTGTTATTTCTACGCTTTCCATGATTTCGGAGCTCCGTTGTTTTGAGCTGATTATTGAAATATTTTAGATTTGGGGAGTTTAAATTTAAATTCGGGGATCGAATTTATTTAAGGGGGGAGACTGTAACATTTCAAGAAACATAAAATATTATTTTTGGAATTTAATATTAAAATAATATTTTTCCCGAAAACTGCCCGATTTGCGAAATTGGGGTTTTCGAAAAAGGGTATAAATATATACCAATAATTGTGAAATAAATAGAAATTAAAATAAATAGAAATTAAAATTTATTATATTCAGTTTTGATAAAATCCGATTAGTGCATTTCTAATCGCAATTAAGCCAAATCCGCGTTTTTACAGTTTCCATGATTAGTGCACCATAACATATTTCATTTTGTTACATGTTTCATATCATTTGGGCTATATATTATGGTTTATTGGTGGAGAGAAAAGAAAAAGAAAAAGAAAAGTCAAGGGGACATAATGATGGGGTAGGTATACTTTTGGAGAGAGAGAGTGTGTGTATGAATTATAGTGAGAGAGGGAGGGGGCTGCTGCCATTTGATTCTCCCATCTTCTTTTTGCATCTCCCTCTTCATCTCCTCAACCCCACAACCCTCCCCTTCCATCCCTAGATCTATCTCCTAATAAGCCCCAAAACCCTATACACCCTTCACAAAAATTAATCCCCTCTTCAACCTCTACACATGGGACCAAGAAAATTTAGATTTCGATGAACTTAGGGATTCATGGGTGCTATATGAGGTAATCCCTTCACCAATTGGGCAGTTTTTCCTTTACTTTAGTATTCATATGTGTTTAGATGTGAAATGGTGATGTTTAGTGAGGATAGAAGATTCCTAGTTAGGGTTTGAGTGTTATTGAAATTGGTGATGTTAGAGGCTGTTAACTAGACTTGGGTGCTATTTAATGACCTGGATCAGATCTTAGAAAACCCAAAACACAGATTTAGAAACCCCGACATTGGATAAATGTGTGATTTGTGATGGTATTTTGGAATCTGGAGCAACCCGGGGACACTAGAAATGATTTTGCAATTACTGGGAGTCGTGCAGGCACCTAGGAAGTTACCACCAAGACCTGAGCCCCATCCCCTGTACCCAGGCCACAGATAAATTCAATCTGGCCGCAATTTGCGGCCAGGGTAGGTCAGAATTGAACCGTGTTTGTTCTGGGGTCCCTTTAGATGTAAATTAGGCCCTCCATATATGCAGAATTGACCAATTTGGCTTAGGGTAAAATCAGGGACCATTCCATGAGTTGGTGCATTGTTTTACGACTTCGTTTTAACTTGATTTTGGTATTTGGTTTATGTTTCCGTCGTGTGGCATTTGGACGTCCACGTCTAGGGTTTTTGGTCATGTTTTGCACGCAAAGCTATATGTTTTGACCTATGAGCGAAACGTGTACCGTTTTGGTTTTCCGCCATGATTTTAACACGCATTGCGATTGTTTATCATTGTAGGTACCTTCACGTGGATTCCAAGGCGACGAAGCGTGGCGTCATTGATTTCGGCGAGCGAAGACCAGGTGAGTGGATCTATATCCACGAGAGAAGTCTGGTGGATGGCATATAGCACCCCCGCAATGTATTGATGGAAAACTGATTATAGAATATGGTTAGGAAAACCTGGATTAGGAAACTAGGGTTAGAATGAAGATACCTATGAAACCATATTAGAAACTAGAGGATAGTTAGAAGTGATATGTTACGACTATCATAAGATTGCGTTTAGCGATATTGCCGTTTAGGGTATTGTAGGACTAGATAGTCGATGTAGATGTGTCATCTGAACCATACCTTTTTCTAAACCGAAGAATCGTATGTATCTTTTAAATATGTACCTTGAGGGATGTTACGAATTTTCAAATGATATCTTTTCCTTAAAACACCGTAACCCCTATTCTCAAAACCGCGATTCGTTTCTTTTAAAATCTGCTTGTATGGTTCGGGTGTGTATGTTAGATTAGATACCTATACTTATAGTAGAGATAGAAGGTTTAGGTAAACTCGGCTTGATATGAGTTATAAATGCAATGAAAAGTATATAAGACGGATATGAGGATATGATGATATGATGATATGTTGGTATACGGATGCGAGTCGATCGAGATGATATATACCCTGCCGGTCCCCTGATATGAGATTATTGCGGATGTGAACCGGGATATAGGTACATAGATATATATCTATATATAGAATGTTGTGAATCATGGATGATAGGTCGTTTGTGATATTAGGCCGTACCCTCATTTGTCGTATAGGATATTAGGATCCCTATTAGCTTATTGCCGCCGCACGATGATTTTCCGTGCATGATGAGTTTGACTTGATGTTGATCCATACCGTTGACTAGAGGATGCTGTACGATAGATTATACCGTGCGTGATGCTGTGAGGCTAGGTGCCAATTGATAGATTCACCGACTCAGACATATGATAGTTACGTATACCTTATAACTATTAGCTGATGATTTACCTTGTGCTGCATTCATGATATTATTATTGCATTGCATATACCTGTGATAGTACACCTGCACCATTATCTATGATGCGTATGTTATACATACACAGATTATAGGCTCACACACTTCATCATCGATAATTACCATGTCACTACACAGTAGGATTGCTGCATCATGATATGACTCTTCGCATAACCTGCTTGCACATATACATTGATACATTCATACTTGCGCACATACACATTGTATATCCACATTGGTGCACATATACATTGATATATTCATACTTGTGCACATACACATTGTATATCCACATTGGCGCACATATACATTGATATATTCATATTTGCGCACATACACATTGTTTATCCACATTAGTGCACATATGCATTGATATATTCATACTTGCGCACATACACATTGTATATCTACATTGGCGCACATATACATTGATATATTCATATTTGCGCACATACACATTATATATCCATATTGGTGCACATGTACATTAATACATCCATACTTGCAGATATACAAATTTATATATCCATATTTGTGCACATATACATTGATACATCTATACTTGCGGATATACACATTTGTACATCCATATTGGTGCACACATATATTGGTACATCTATACTTGCGCATATACATATTGTACCTACATAGATAACTGATTTTATTTGGAAATTGGGAACCGCATGATATATTTTAAAAACTGGAGTCATTTAAAAGAGCGGTTTTCCCTTAATATGTCATATCACCGTTCCAGGTTGCATGATATATTGTATGCTTATATTTCTGTTATATATCGCATACATCATGCTTTACGCTTTTACGCATTGAGATATGCTGTTTTCATGAGATTTCTGGATTTGAGAACCGTGGCTATTTCAAAAGAAAGCATGTATTATTTTAAAACCCCGGTTTCTCTTGATATGATATTTCAGTGCGTCCACCATGTGTTTTCTTGGTTCTGAGAGTGACATGTGAAACCCGATTCGAGAAGCGGTAGGCACTGTCTGCGGGTACATGGTGGACCCGTTGAGGTACCCCGGGGCAAGAAGACTCGTATATGTTAGACGGTGAGCCCGGTAGGGGAGCACTACCTACCGGTGATAGTATTTATACTCGGCGGTTATCCGGAGGATACCGACCGGAGTAGCGAGATGGATATGAGGGCCGACCAGGGTGTGCGGCGCCTGAGGGCCGATCTAAGGATGCAGCGCCTGAGATATATGAGGATTTACGTGTAGATACTGGGCATGATTTTCATGATGTTTTCGAGCGTCGATGCTAGACACTCAGGTTCCATGATTTTGAGGTGTCGCGAGGGACACATGTTGATTTATATCCTCACATTTTCATGCATATGCTTTTATGATATTCACATGCATGATGTTGTTGTGTCAGTGGTTAATACATGGAAGAGATCCACATGCATACATACATTGATTATATGAGTGGACGAGATCCACATGCATACATACATTGATTATATGAGTGGACGAGATCCACATGCATACATACTTTTATTATATGGGCGGACGAGACCCACTTGCATACATGCATTGACTATACTGTTGGATGTTATACACATGCACATAGGTATTGACTACCTTGTTGGCACATATACAGACCCGGTCACCCTAGATATCATAGTATTACCTTTATGATATAGTTGAACTAGGAGTCGTTGTTTATTCGATTTCTATCTGTTGATATTTTTCTACTAACGAGTTGGCAACTCAACCCCGTTGTGCCACAGTTCTTGCTGGTCGACCGCTTGGATCAGTAGTGGCTTCGCTGGCACACAGTTGCATTCGGGTGTTTTGCAGTGGTAGGTGGGACATTTGTATCGTACCCACTCTTGTATTATATTTCTTATTGTATCTAGTAAACTCCATCAATCAAAATTAGGAAATTGTATAAGTAATGAGACTTAGTGAGATTGTGGTTGCGAGACTTAGAGCGAGGGGTTGTTCGCTACTTGTGGTTTGATATTTTGCTCATTTACTTCTTGTTTGTGGTGAACTTCGCCGTTGGGCGTCGTATACTTATTTATATTGTCTTGCGTAGTTGTGATCCGCCGTTTGGCGAAGAGCTAGCTCCCGCTTGGAGATGCCATTATTCTTATTATGTATTTGTGGTTTTGGATCAAAATATACAAAGGAGGTGCTGCCAAAAATTTTAAAAGACAAAACATGTTTTCAAACTAGTAAATTTCACTTGCTTCATTCATGTTCCTTTTCTATGCTTTAAGAAAACTTGATTTCATATACCTTTATTTCAAAACTTCACCTCCTTTATTTTTCTAAAAGGTTTAGATTTATAGGTTTCAGCTTACTTGATTTCCGTTACGCCTTTAGATGTTGCGTGATTCAAGTGCTGGTCACGAGCTAATATTTCAGGTCGTGACAATGAAGACGGATCTTTGAGATACGACAGCAGATTGTGTGTACCAAAAGGTTCTGTGCGAGAAGAGTTGATGAAAGAAGCTCACAGCTCTCCTTATTCAGTACACTCTAGAGGTACAAAGATGTACAAAGATCTGCGTCAAAATTACTGGTGGCATAGAATGAAGCGTGAAGTAGCCAGAAGCGTCGCTAAATGCTTGTTGTGTCAGCAAGTAAAGGCTGAACATCACAGGAAAGCTGGTTTACTTCAACCGTTACCTATCCCAGAATGGAAGTGGTAACACATCACAATGGATTTCGTGACTGCACTTCCTCACAGCATGAAGGGTAACAATGCGGTATGGGTTATTGTGGATCGACTCACAAAGTCGGCTCACTTTATTTCCTTTCGAGTTGGCCAATCTACTGAGACACTAGCAAAGAAGTACATGGAGGTAAGATTCTAAGTAAGATTTAAAATCTTCAATACATACTATCTCTGAAACCCATGAACTCAAGCAGGAAATCGTGAGATTGCATGGAGTACCGGTGTGCATTGTCTCCGATCGTGACACTGGATTCCGATCGCAATTTTGGCAGAGTATGCAATCTAGCTTAGGAACAAGTCCGAACTTCAGCACATCTTATCATCCACAAACAGATGGTCAGTCTGAGCGAACAATTCAGATCTTAAAAGATATGCTAAGAGCATATATGCTATACTTCGGAGGATTGTGGGAAGATCATCGACATCTTATGGAGTTTTCATACAACAGCCACCAAGAAAGTATCAGAATGGCACCCTTTGTAGCTTTATATGGAAAGAAGTGTCGATCACCATTAAGTTGGGACGACATCGGAGATAGAGAACTCCTTGGATCTGAGATGATAGTAGCAACTGTCGACATGGTTCATACTATCAGGGAAAGAATGTGCATAGCCCAAGATCGGCAGTAGTATTGGGCTGTTGCAAAGCGTCGTCACTTAGAGTTCCAATTGGGAAAACATATATTTCTGAAGATATCTCCGAACCGTGGAGGGATTCGTTTTGGAAGACGGGGTAAGCTTAGTCCGAGGTATATTAGACCGTTCGACATACTCGAACGACTTGGTGAAGTGGCATATTGCTTGGCACTTCCACCTTCATTGGAAAGAGTGCACAATGTGTTCCACATATCCCAACTCAGAAGGTATGTGAGTGACCCCAGCCATATTCTTGATCACTCCGAGTTCACTGTACAGCTAGATTTATCTTGTAAGCAACAACCTATTGAGATTCTGGATAGAAAGGTGAAGTCGCTTCGGAATAAGGAAGTCAACTTAGTTCGAGTGATGTGGAGAAAAGATTCACCAGGAGAATCAACATGGGAACGTGAGGACGTCATGCGTGCAAGATACCCTCATTTATTTGTAAACTGATCCTTATAATAAATTGTAAATTTCGAGGACGAAATTTTTGTAAGGAGGGTAGACAGTAACAACTCCAATTTCATTGTACAGAAAATTGTTTAAAAGTTAATGTACAAATGGAGTATTTGCAATCCTGTGTACACTATAAGTATTTGATTTTCTTTTGAACAGCACGAAATAGCTTGTGGCTCATTGGTAAAACCTTGCACTGCTATGACGTAGCCCCTGTGTTCGAATCTCCCCAGCCACATTATCTTTTTATTTAATTTTTCTTTTAATCTTTTTGAAGCCCAAGGGTTTACACGTGCACTACACGTAAGATGATAACTTACAGAATAATCAAACATGTGCACTGAAGAGAACCAAGCGACACTAACACGTGGCCAAATTTGCACCCTCCATCGCCGGGGATCGACCGGCGACGCAAGATTTGGAGACCGGCACTGCCAGGCGCCCCGTAGGGGATGCTCCCTATCTTTTCACCCGAGCACCCCTTGGCCTACCCTACTTCTCTCATGTTGTTTATTTTCTCTGCATTCATCCAGAGAATATTAATGCATTCTAAAACTTTCATTCTTTAACCCTCAAAACCCTAATTTTCCCTATAAATACCACACTCCATTTTACACATCCTCACTCAGAAATTCCTTGCCAAAACTCTCAAAAAAATTCTTAAGTCCTTATAGTGTGCAAGTGGAGTTAGCAAAGGGTGAAGTTCCGACGAAGTTCTAAGGAGATTCCGGCGATGAAACGATGCCCCGACACTTTCCTAGTCTTCACTCTTCTCCTCTCTAACCTTGTAGCCAGTAAGTCCCTTCTACCCCTCTCCTTATCTATTCTAAAACTTTCAATCTTCAAAACCCGACAAAAGCGGAAATAATCCGACTTCCAATTCGGTTTTTCTTTAAAAATTCTATTTTTCTTAAATAATAAAATACCATACTCTCATATAATATTTAACAAACACTAAAAAAACACATTAAAACAAGTTTCATCTCAAAAGAATCTTTTATACAATTTTTATCGCATTTTTACGGTAAAACACCATATACTTTACTTTCGACACAAATCAACATAATACTTGTATTACCTTTAGAAAACTCACAAGGTAAGGATATACCTCATCACAACATACATATTGGACATAGCATGATTTACTTCTGGGAAATGTTTTAGGTAATATCACGAGTTACAATAAAATACCCTAAACTATTACAAAACCGTTTTCTTTAAAAAGAGTATTCATTAATTCCTTGCAATTACGCCTCTACAACCCATTTTGGGGAACCCCGATCGTGATGGTGCAGGTTATCGCATGTTCTCGGGCCTAGTAGAGCGAGATGCAGACCTCCGCAAGGAGCATTCGATCTCGATGGAATTTTTAATGCTATTTTTAAGAAAATGAGATTTCTAGAAAATAAATAAAATTTATTTTTAATATATATATATATATATATATATATGAGTATTATCAAAAGGTCTATTTTAAATATATTATACAAATATACCAAGTTTTCTAAATCAAAAGAATCACCGTTACAGGAAAATACCATTTCAATTCAATACAAAACAATTCAAATATTTCAATAAAATACCATATACAATGAAAACTAGGTTCTACTCACTAGAAATTTCACTTTTATAAAATATACATCTATGAAAATCCTAAAGACGATAATTTAATACTTGAGGTGTATTTTGAATATGTATCAAAACTATTTTTATATAAAAACCCCTCAAGTTATACTAAATTACAATAAGGACACTAGTAAATATAGCTTTAAGCGGGACCAATTCTCTTGAGCATCAGGGAGCCGGAGAATTGGGTGCTTGCCTATCTAAGGTAGACAATCTAACAAATGGTATTATCAATACGGTAATTGTCTTGGAAAAAGACACAAATTCTGCCGTTCATGTGCAGCAGTTACCGATAACATCAAAACTAATTCAGGATTTCAATTTCCTTTCAAAGTGTCTAACTCAGACCGAGTCTTAATCTAATCAATCTGACTTGAATATGATTCAAATATAAACAACAATACAACATGAATCCATGAATCCATCTATTCAATCTATATCAATCTATATTGACTAAACCGAACCATGGATATACACCGTCTACATGACTATCCATTTATATCCATTCCATTTACTGATATCATGGTTTCGGCAAGTCATCCATCTATATAACAAAACAATACAATCAATACAAAAGACATCGCGGGGTTTATAAAGGGGTAGATTTGTACGGAATGTGTTAGAAGTGGCACGAGACTATAACCTTAATACACCTGACCTCAATATCCATCGCCGTTGTACCGTGGCTGAACAGTTCCTTGTGCTTTGTATACCTTAGTCTCTAGAATAGTGGGACTCCTCTCGTATAAACTGGCATATTCTGTACCAATCTACAAACAACCGTGTTAACATTATAATCAAACATTACTATTCATATTCTCTTTCTATCTATTCTATCTCTACTCATGTTTGGGACTTACCGAGCGATTGTTCGTTGACGACATTCCTTTCTTCTTTTTTTGGAATGTTGTTAGGCGATTTGGACGTACTAGAGACCAAGTCCAGTACTGAGGACTTGGAGCAGTTTGCTATCGACCCAGAGTTGTAGGCACTTGTACATATTTTCTTTTCAGTTATGCCATTGTTTAGGCATTACTTTCTATTCATGTATTTATATTCCAGTTGTACCTGTAAAAGAATATTTAATAAATAAAGTTGATGTTCATTTATATTTCTGTCTCTTGTGTATATTTACTTTATATTGCTTAGATATGCTTACCGTGTTTACTTCTGAGTAAATACGTAGCGGGTCTTGCCGCGTCCTCTTGCCGTACACCGAGAAGCGGGGCATGACAAGGATCCTGATGGACTTAAGCATAGCCACTGGAGAAATGGTTTCATCATAGTCGACACCTGGTCGTTGACGAAAACCTTTTGCTACAAGTCTAGCTTTGAAAATCTCAACTTTTCCATTTACACCAATTATCTTCTCAAGATTCACTTGCTCCCGATGGGTTTTACCCCTTCAGGAGCAGCTTTCAAAGTCCATACTTTGTTGGTGTACATGGATTCTATCTCAAATCCCATAGCATCCAGCCATTTCACAGAGTCTCCACTTGTGATGGCCTGCTCGAAACTAGTTGGGTCATCATCTTCCATGATGCAATCCTCGCTCCCACCGTCTATAAGAAAATCGTAGTATCTCTCTGGTGGATGAGGAATCCTATTAGATCTGTGGAGTGGCTAAGGTTCGTTAGGGAATATTGAATACTCTGGTTCCACCAAATCATCAGTTATAGTTTGTGTTACTGAAACTTCTTTCAGTTCTACCTCATTACCACTAATCTCTTTCCCAAGAAATTCCTTTTCTAAAAAGCTGGCATGTTGAGAAACAAACACCTTTTGTTTCTTGGTGTGGTAGAAGATATACCCTCGTGAATATTTGGGATATCCTACAAACTTGCACATAACTAACCTTGCCTTGACTTTGTCCTGATTTTGCTGTTTAACATAGGCCGACCAACCCCATATCTTAACAAGTTTAAGAGATGGTCTCTTCCCATTCCATATCTCATATGGAGTGGTAGGCAACGGATTTGGTCAGAACTCTATTCAATAGGTATGCGGCTATCTCAAGTTCATAACCCCAAAAGGAAATAAGTAACTCAGCAACACTCATTATAGAGTACACCATATCTAATAGGGTATGATTCCTCCGCTCCGAAACTCCATTGTGCTGTGGTGTATATAGAGGAGTAAGCTAAGAGAGAATCCCATTCTCTGTTAAGTAGTCTCTGAATTCCGTGCTCAAGTATTCTCCTCCCCGATCAGATCGAAGGATTTTAATACTTTTACCCGTCTGGTTCTCAACTTCGTACTTATATTTCTTAAATTTCTCAAAAAATTTAGATTTTTGTTTCAACAGGAATACATGTCTGAATCTTAAGAGATCATCGGTGAATGTAATAAAGTACAAGGAACCATTCCTGGCATTTGTAGACATAGGACCGCATACATCACTATGTATCAGTCCCAAGAGTTCAGTGGCTCTTTCTCCATGTCTAGTAAACGGAGTTTTGGTCATCTTACCTTTGAGACATGACTGGCAAGTTTCATAAGATGTAAATTCGAACGGATTCAAATATCTATCCTTATATAACTTAACCAGTCTTGTCGCATTGATATGACCTAGTCTACAATGCCACAAGAAATCTTTGTTCATTTCTGAATTGTTCCTCTTGTGTGTTCCGTATACTTAGAACTGTGTTGTGATTTAGAATGTATTTATCGTTATATAATATACTATACCCAATCAACATTTGATTTAGGAAAACATTCACAACATTTTTGGTACGAAATAACAGTCGTTCAGAATTATTGTGTTACCACTTGGTAATACAAGGTGATATTCGCCAAATGCTTTGGCTGCAACAATTGCACCACTCCCTACTACTAGAGACTTATCACCTTTTCCCAGTTCTCTACCTCACTATAGCCCATGTAACAAATTACATATGTGGGATCCTGATCCGGTATCCAATACCGAGGACGTAGAGCAAACTGAGAAACAGTTCTCGGTTACGAACACACCCGAAGACGATGCATCAACATACTTATTCTTTGTTTGGGTGGCGTGGGAATCCTGATATTCCCCTATTCCTTGCTCAGACTTATGACAATCATAAGATAGAGTGGAACCTAGCCCAGTATAATAAGTGGGTTCGGTCAATACATCCATATTATTATCTTGATTAAGGTGTGTCATTGGTCGCTACCAGGAAAGAGAGAATGATAATCACTTTGCATGCGCTCTTTGCAAGATTAGATTGGTTATTATCTCTAAAAGGTAAGATTAGCCGGGATTAATTACACCCTATAAGTTCGCCAATCGTTCGACCAGGCAGGTATTGGTACTCCGAGGGAGTCTCCCCATGCTTTTGCATGAAACTAATTAAATAACCTCGTTTCTACAGAGGCATCACCCCGTTAACACCTTTCTTAGACACCTAATTGATCGGCTAATTGTAAAGTGGAAAACTCTCCCAGAAGTAACTCTTACTCGCAGTGAGTATCGGGATCTAACTATCATATAGAAGGTATGCAATCTCATTGCAAATTTTAACACTTGAAATTCCCAATAATCGTTTTTACCCCTAATGTCCCATGACCTTGACGGAGGCCAACAAACCATAGGCCGCTAATCAAGCTCAACCCGTTCATTTCTTGATTGAATTAAACCCACCCACACGATCTTTGACGAAGGCCAACAAAGTCGCATGACTATCCTAATCCAATCGCATCACATGCTGTAGATAAACACTAATTAGCTACCACACACTATGTCTTGACGGAGGCCAACAAACGCAACACGAATACTAAATAGCACTTATCTGAAATGACGGAGGGCTACGTTGGTTTTTAAGAAAAGCTTTAGCGTAATGAACTTGATATCGTTGTAAAATCTTGGGATTTGAAAAGGAGCGTTTTTTTGTTGCTTTTGCAAGTTTTGCTAAAGAGGTCACTCCAAGTGAAGGAATCCCGGCTCTCTCCACATCGAATGAGGTGCTGGATATTCATCAAGGAATACCACTATGCAAAACAAAAACTAGAGAAGCCATTAAAACAAAACCGAGTGGGTTGTAGCATTTTCTAGTTTTGCTAAAGAGGTCACTCCCATTGAAGGGATCTCGGCTCTTTCCTTATCGAATGGGGTGTTAGATATTCATCAAGGAAAACCACCATGCAAAGCAAGAACTAGAGCTACCTTTTTAAAAAAAATTGACTCTACAACATCTTTAGGTTTCTTTTCTTTTCATTAATCTCATTGATGAAGTCTCATCATTTAATGTTTCCTAAACATCACAGAAAATAAAACGAAAACAAAACGTATGCTTATGCCACCCACATTCGCTACGAGGCCCGTGATACACCATTAAGTTACTTAACTAACGGCAGAGCGAGGGCTGGACTAGCGCGGGTGCAAAACATAAGTAATGTTTATTATATATATCATATATATATAGCATTTGTCTTACGAAGTTATATGATCACATCACAGAACCAAGCAGCAGAAGTCCTATGAAATATTGGATATACTAGAAGGTCCGTGTTTTAAATTCAGCCAGTAATGAAAAACACAGATTCCAAAGTCATGATGAATAGCCAAACCCATATCCCTAGACCCTACGAGCGCGGCAAGCAATCCTGCCAACTCTAGAGTTAGGAGATCCGGTCTCGACTCCTCGAGATGGTTTCCTATTGGACTCCAGAACCTGGTTACTTGTTCTCCCTGCCTTGGGTCTATCCTAATGCGGAAAAGTAAATAATATACATCAATGGTGACATCATCCTTAACCCGGAAGTGTCCCAATAAAAGAATATTACATATAAATTTTACATGAATGAAAATTGAAAAACTCTCATCTCACATAAAACCTCTGGCTATTCATTCACGACGATCCAATATAATATATCACAACAACACATAATATCACATATCATCTACGTAAGTAAATACGCGTATCCCGAATTTCATTGACATATAGCAACGAGATTTGAGATACCCACATATTACACTTACGGTCGCAGAAAAGAAATGAAAAACTACAATAATTAGAATCCGCATTTTCTTAGACATCATAAACCCAGAATATCTCATATTCCGAATTTCATGCCTAATCTTTTAAACCTTACATTTTAGTCTCATATCGAAAATACTTTTCAATAACTTAGTCGGATAATTCAACAAGATTCCCGACTACCCGATCGAATACTCGTCAGGAACTTTAGTAGATGGCCGCACCCACGATACACCGTGACCGCGGGCACCCGACCAAGTGCAATTAGGCGGAACACCTTGACCGCGGGCACCCGAGTGGATGCTTTTGGCAATGGGGTTCTCGTAAAGTCACTTGGTCGGGGCTATAGGGCGTGGCTACCTAGTAAAGTTATCTGGCGAGTATTCACGTACGATACGCGATTGCGACGGAGTTTCGATCCGAATCGAAATTTCGTTGCAATCGATCAATAGAGACTAACATGCTAGACTTACAAACAAACCAGTTTTCACAAAACTAATTTAATGTGGATTCCAACTACTGTATCATATATCAAACTTAAACCCGAAACGATGTAAAAATTACGATTACGAAACACTCTGTATTAGCCCCTTAACAAAATTAACATCACATGCAATTTTGGGCTAATCAAACATAACCTGAAACCCCAAAACCAATTGAACAGAACACCACAAAAATTCCAACATCAAATTGCTACAGTAAACGGGTGGCGCCGATTTTTTTTTGAATAGTGGCCAGCCAAAATTTTGAGAAAATGCCTCGAATTTTTCTGGTGTTCTTGATACATCTTAAATAGCACTCTGTACTTATTTAAAAAAAATTAGAGTCCATTTAAAAAACGACAGAGGGCAGGGTTTCAAGTTTGCATGTTTCGGAGTTTTTCGGTTTTGCAATTCTATAAATATCGTATAATCTTCTAGCCTTAGCTCCGATACCATGAAAGTGTATGTTAGCACCACCACTGGGTTTTACTAGCATCAAGCATGCCGTTTTTAAAATTTTTGGGGTGCTAATATACACTAACCAAGATATTAAACTAGATGATTAGGGTTTAACTATGATATCATAAAAACTAGCTAAGAGAAAGGTGGTTACAACCTTTGTAGACTGTGTCCTTCTCTTCTCAAGCTCCATGTTGTAGTCCACGCGACTCCACTAGGCTCCACTTGAAGGTTGAACGAACTTTCTTCAATGACCTTCATGCCCAAGATGATCCATCCTAAGTCTGCTAATCCAAGCTACCTCTTCACTAAACTCTTTAGTTAAGTAAACACACTACACCAAAGTGCTAATCTAGTGTAAAATGGTGAAGTAGGGGTGTTGTTTGCTCACTGGGGTTCTCACAAGTTTAAGGTTTCACAACTCATGTGTGGGATTAAGCTTGGAGGTGGAGGTGAGGAAAAAGGAGAGTGCTAGAGAAACTCATCACGTGAGCTCTCAAAAAGAAAATGAACTAAGTGTGTATCCATCAAGTGAAGAATGGCTTAGATAAAACACGCACATTATTGAAGCAACCCAATTGAATCAATATTCAATTGTAACCATACTTCAATAGTATAGTGAGGTGAATAAAATAATCACCAAGCCATTCTACACCCATTCCTCCAAAGTCTCCCCGTTTTCCACCTCACCATTTCCATTTTCCAAAATTAGAAAATGCCATGCCATGCTTCTTAAATAATACACACACACACACACACATATCATATATATATATATATATATATATATATATAGTAAGATAAGAAAATAATTAGTGAGCTAATAATATTAGTTAATACATAATTATATCAAATATAAATATATATCATATTATTAAATCAACACTTGATTTAATAATCCGGTTATATCACATATAACCGAATAATATCATTTATCTATATATCTCATTATCAAATCAACACTTGATTTGATAATCCGGTTATATTGCATATAACCTAACCGATAACAAATAATTGCCAGATTAGAATACAGTATCACATACTCGTATTTAATCAGGCCCCCACACATATCAGCATATGTGCCCTATTTCGTTTTGCTTGAACCAGGAAACTTCTATGTGGGACTCTAAAGACTTGTCACTATGCCAGCAGTAGGTGATGATCATATCAGTCACCCACAAGCCATCAGCGGTACTAGCTAGACATAACGGCTACCCAGGTATTGAGTGAATAGAATATCAACAAGCAAGCTTGTTTAAACTTCCATGAAGCCTATAGGTAACACTTACCATACAGTCCGGTCTCTTCGTCTGATATGTCGTATATCGAGTCTGGGGGTGGAATCGTCAGACCCCAATAACTTGATAAGTCATGCCGATGTAAGGCCTAAAACGGTATGAGAAACTACCGATAACACTTACCAAAAAATCTCATCAACAGCCCTGGCTAGGGACTTCCTGTTATAGCCAATCAAGCATAGCGCAACATCAACTCCCTATACCGGGAGAGACGAAACCCCTCCTATCGCTCATTACCTCCATGTGACTCGGGACTGTACTCAAAATCCACCTGTTTGCATGACTCCTTTGAGCCATGATGTGGAGGAAATCAAAACACAGTGGGAACCACACAAGACTCTATGACGATCTCGGGTCTACAAACTAACCTGTACCAGTGTC
This sequence comes from Agapanthus africanus, assembly GCA_030015575.1. Lineage (NCBI taxonomy): Eukaryota > Viridiplantae > Streptophyta > Magnoliopsida > Asparagales > Amaryllidaceae > Agapanthus > Agapanthus africanus. The sequence goes on along the minus strand of JASDDO010000019.1, from coordinate 456,826,724 downwards.
ACCAGAGAACTGCTATCTGACGATAGGTATAGTACCATCTAGGAGTTCCCGGTGAGTCCTGTTCAGTATACCCATTCTCTAATGAGCACATGTGTACAATCTTTGATGTCAAACACCAATGGATATGGGATCAACCATCGCCCCATACAGGATCAAAAAACGTACACATTAGTCTACACTGGAATATCGATGCCCTGTCTCGATATTCCCTCGACTAGGAACAATTGAAGAATGTGCTTATGGACTACCCAGGTCCCAGTAGTATGATCTGCATCATAGTCTTGGTAATCAAGCCAATATCCTAAGGGCTTTATTAACATGTATATGAGAGACAGTATAATAATACCAGTGAGCATGTTAAGATTGTAAGTCGATGTACTACACCCCAGAACTTGTGGGGAGGCGGAATTTTCAAAACGATCTTGTTTAGTGAACGAACATCGACTAACCGCTTGAATCGAAGCTAAACTATAAATAACCAAACACAAAGTGTTTCTAAACTACTGTGTTTAGGGATTATACCTAATGAACCAACTCCTTCGTATTTACGATCTCCTTGTTCTCCTCGGCCTTCTCTAGGTAGTAGACGATCCACCCGAGAGCAAAACTCCAAGCTAAACCTCTAAACTTGAGGCAACTAACCTTCTTGGATTGCTAATCAAAGAAGATAGAATGCAATAGAGTGATGGTTATGGATTGATTAGTCTTACTAACCCTTGTACTCAACTCATGAGAAGGGAGGATTAGTTTTTGAAGGTGGAGAGCTTGAGGAGAGAGAAGGTGAGAATGAATTATCAAATGAGAATAGTAATGTATCATAATAAATATGAAGCATTCTTATTTATGAGAAAAAGAATAATACATAATGAATAAGCATGCTTCACAAATATCTAATGGTGATTCATTGTCATGACTCACTAAGCATTTATCATGCATTAATGATATGCATGAATCACCCTCATGACTCACTAAACTCATTTAATGCAAATGACACCTAAACCTCCTTAGTCACCACCTTCTAGAAGCTTCTCGAGTAATTACGAGAACTCCCCTCCGATCCGTAAAAATACGGAAAAACTTTAGACTGTATAAATCCAATAACCGGATACCAGTAACTGGCTTAAACCAAAGCCGACTAGTAAAAACTGTCCGAAAGTCGTACGCGCGTAAACGCACGTATGCGTCCGAACCCTTTGTCGCAAAACCATGCGACCTCTATATCGTTTCGCCTGGAGTAGGAAACTCTCTGTGTGGGACTCTAGAGACTCGACTACTACGCTGGCAGTGGGTTTAACCACAGACCGCAAGCGGCACTAGCTGTACGTAACGGTCCCCAGGTAGTTGTCGATAAGAAGGCCGATGAGGAAACCCATCCGAACTCCTACTGAGTCTGATGTGACAATCTCCATACAGTCCGGTCCGTTCGTCCAAGACTATCGCATATCGGGCCTAGGGGGTGGCAAGCGTCAGTCCCCTAATAGCGGTATAAGTCGTGTCGGAGCGAAGTCCATTACACCCTGAGAAACTACTGGAACCTACCAGCAAATCTCGCTTGCCCTGGCCTGGGACTTTGCGTAATGGCTCTCTGACACAGCACGATATCTACTCCCAATACCGGGAGGGACGAATCCTGTCTAACCGCCACTGCCTCCAAGTGCTCGGGACTGCACCCAACTGCTACCTGTTTGCACGACTCCTTTGAGCCGTGGTAGGGTAGCAATCTAAGAACAGTGGGACACACTCGAGGCGAAGTAGCAGTGTCAAGTCTGCGGACTATGCTGTACTCATGTCACCTGGGAACTGCTCACTGACGACTGGTATCAAACCAACCAACAGTTCCCTGTGAGTCCTGTCCGGTGTACCCGTAACCTAACGAGCACCTGCATACTATCTCCAGTACGACGTACTGACGGCTGTGGGACAGACCATCTCCCCAACTGGGATGAGAAGCGTACACACCAGTCTACTCCGGAGTATCGATGCTCTGTCTCGATAATCCAACGACCAGGGACCTGAATAAGGATGTGCTTGTAGACTACCCAGCCCCCACTAGTGTGACTGCCATCACAATGCTGGTAGACAAGCAAGATCCTAAGAGCTCTATCAATACGTACACTCACATATTAAGATAGAAAAACCAAGTAGCATACTACCATGTTTAGCAAGATTGTTATACACCTGTGAATATCCTAAGCTTCCATTAAGTAATATACAAACTAGTATGATACAGTAATGGCCTTCTAGGGCATAAACACTAACAATCTCCCACTTGCACTAGGGCCATGTACTGGCATATCGTAGACCAATGATCTCGAGTAGCCTCTCGAACTGAATCTGGGGTAGGGCCTTATTGAATGGATCAGCAATGTTATCCTCTGTATTTACTCTCTTTACCTCGATCTCCCTGCGATCAACGATCTCCCTGATCAGGTGATACCGTCTTAAGATGTGTCTGGACTTCTGATGGGACCTGGGTTCCTTCGCTAAAGCTATAGCGCCGTTGTTGTCGCAATACAGAGGTATTGGACCAACACTGGTAGGAACCACCTGAAGTTCTGTGAGGAACTTCTTCATCCAGACAGCTTCTTTTGCGGCATCGCAAGCAGCTATATACTCCGCTTCCATCGTCGAGTCAGCAACGGTGTCCTGCTTGGAACTCTTCCAACAGACCGCCCCTCCATTGAGGGTAAAGACATAACCTGACATGGACTTGGAGTCATCCTTGTCACTCTGGAAGCCGGAATCAGCATAGGCCTCCATCTTGAGGTCCTTTCCGCCGTAAACCAAGAACATCTCCTTAGTCCTTCTCAGGTACTTGAGAATGTTCTTTACTGCTATCCAGTGATTCTCCCCTGGGTTTGCCTGATACCGGCTTACAACGCTCAATGCGTATGCTACATCTGGTCTGGTACATAACATCGCATACATTATAGAGCCTACCGCAGAAGCGTAGGGTATAATCGACATGCGTTCCCTTTCCAAATCAGTCTTGGGAGACATCTCTTTGGAGAGGGTGATTCCGTGACAAACCGGTAGGTTACCGCGCTTTGAATCTTCCATACTGAATCTCTTCAATATGGTGTCTATGTACCTGGACTGTGAAAGTCCCAACATCCTCTTTGATCTATCACGATAGATCTGGATCCCCAGAATGTAGGTGGCATCACCCAGGTCCTTCATGGAGAATTTCTGTGACAAGAATCTTTTGACTGATTGTAGCATAGGAATATCATTTCCTATTAGGAGAATGTCATCCACGTACAAGACGAGGAATACAACAACTCTCCCTACAATCTTACTGTATATGCATGATTCATCTGGATTTTTGATAAAGTCGAATTCTTTGACAGTATCATCAAAACAGATGTTCCAACTCCGCGATGCCTGCTTTAGTCCATAAATGGACTTAAGCAGCTTGCATACTTTACCGCTGCTCCCACTCTGAATGAATCCCTCTGGCTGATCCATATAGACGCTCTCTTCTAAATTTCCATTTAGAAAGGCCGTCTTTACGTCCATCTTCCAGATTTCATAATCGTGGAAGGCAGCAATAGCAAGAAGGACCCGAATGGATTTCAGCATAGCCACTGGAGAAAAGGTTTCGTCATAGTCCAAACCAGGTCTTTGACGGAAACCCTTTGCAACAAGTCTAGCCTTATAGGTTTCAACCTGTCCATCTACACCAATCTTCTTTCTGAAGATCCACTTGCATCCTACGGGTTTCACCACATCTGGAGCAGTGTCCAAAGTCCATACTTTGTTAGTGTACATGGACTCCATTTCGGTCCGCATTGCATCTAGCCATCGTACCGAGTCGCCGCTCTGGATACAGAGTCCATCTTCTCGTGCTGCTTCTGGTATATACCATCAACTGAAGCCAACACGAGGCACTTGGCTTTCGCTTTATTCTTTTCCTTTGTCTGTCGGATATCCATATCCGTGACGGTGGAAACTGGACCTGCGACAATGGGATCTAGAGTAGTAATAGGGTGGTCCAGCTTGTCATAGGCAATGGTCATATGGACAGACCTTTGCCAGTCAAATAAGTAAGATTCAGTCAACTTGTTATCTAGATGTAACCTAGTCATGGTCACAAGGTCGCTGCAATGAGAGAGAGAGAAGAAAACACTTTAGCATGATGCTCTTGCAAGTTTAGATTGGTTTTTAATTTATCTAAACTGGATGGCTCCCACTGTTTCTCGAATCCTTCCTCAAACCATAAAAGAAGAATTAGCCAGGACTATTCTCACCGTACAATACTTGCTTAACCGTTCAGCCAGGCCAGTGTCGATACTTCGAGGGAGGTTTTCCAACGCTTTCGCGAAGTTCCTTAATTAAATAACCTCTTTTCTCTGGGGCCGTAACCCCGTTGACACTTTTCTGGACACCTACTTGGTTTATAGCATTGATCGTTAAGTGACGAATATCCTGATAAGTAGCATATACTCACAGTAGGATCGGGATCCAAATATCATCGTATGATAATATTGAAGGAATCCTACCAACATTCATCAAACTCCAAATGGTATGCATCTCTTTGCAAATTTCAGTTTCTTTAGAAATTCCCGATATATATTTTTGCCCCATGTTCTTATGACCTTGACGAAAGCCAACAAATCATAAAACACATGTCAAGTTCTGCCCATCATTATCTTGTCAATTTGAACCCACCCGTATATACCCTTGACGAAAGCCAACAAGGTTATACGACTGTCCCAAACCAACTCATCTATCTATGCAACAAATGAATACCCCAGCAGCTACCAAACACTATGCCTTGGCGAAAGCCAACAAGCATAGCTTGAATACTACTGACCATCCATGAGAAATGACGGAGGGCTACGACTGGTTTTGGCGAAACCGTGAACGTAGTGAACTTGATATAACCGAAGGAACCTGATAGCTTTTAAAAGGAGTGGTTAAAACTCCGCATTTAAAATATCTGTTTTTAAAATTAACCGAGTGGTTTCTTTTAAACTGTTCCAACGATTTAAACTTTGGTTTGTTTTTCTTTGCATTATAGATAATGCGTCCCATCATTAACCTATCATTGCAGAAAACAACGAAAATACAACGTCCTCTTATGCCATCCGCATTCGCCACGGGGTCCCGTCATCACCCGTTAGGTTACTTAACTAACGACAGAGCGGGGGCTGGGCTAGCGCAGGTGTAAAACATAAGTGACGTTTAAATAGCTATCATATATATAGATATTTTACATTCGTCTGACGCAATGATATACATTCCAGAACACAGATGAACTTAATTGGATTTGCAAGCAATCCGTATTTCTTTTGAGCCTGCAAGAAAAGACGGATAACACAGTTGTGATGAATAGCCATTACCCTACCCTCGACCCCTACGGGTACAGCAAACTACCCACCCGGCAGTTTGTGTACCCCACCTTGGGTCAGTCCTAGGAGCAAAAACAGTAAAATGAAATAATACAACGGTGGCTACAACCGCAACCTGGATGTGCCCCGCAAAATAATATTACAACAAATTACATTTACAACAAATGAATAAAATAATAACCCATTGCAAAACCCCGGCTATACACCACAACAGTCCAATTACAGTTCATATGCACAAACAGATAAAACCATTACAGAAATGTGCAACCCCCTGCCAACCGACATACTAGCAGTTAGGGGAGGTTTACGAACACATTTATCAATCACAGATATAATCCAACATGCAAATACTGTACAATTTCGATCGATTAAACATCTTTAATGTTGCTCCAAAAACTGCTCTGTAAAACTGAAACCTGAGCAAATATTAAATATCCCAGAAAATCCCAAATAACACAGAGAACCACCACAAGAAAAATGGGTCCCTGAATCGTCCAAACGGCGGCGGATCCGCGGCGGCAACAGTGCTATGCGCCGCGGATCCGCGGCACCGTAGACGATTCAGGGCACCAAATTTTTTGTGTGTTCTTCTGGTGTCTTTTCAAGCTCTCTGAACTTACCTGAAAAATTTTTGGACTTCATTTTAAACTCGACAGAAACTTGACAGTTTTAGGGTTTTCCGGCTTCGTTTTTCCGTTCGAAATTCGTACAAATTTGCAATTAAGTTATTTATTGTTTAGCGAGGCTCTGATACCACTGTAAGTCGATGTACTACACCCCAGAACTTGTGGGGAGGCGGAATTTTCAAAAACGATCTTGTTTAGTGAACGAACATCGACTAACCGCTTGAATCGAAGCTAAACTATAAATAACCAAACACAAAGTGTTTCTAAACTACTGTGTTTAGGGATTATACCTAATGAACCAACTCCTTCGTCTTTACGATCTCCTTGTTCTCCTCGGCCTTCTCTAGGTAGTAGACGATCCACCCGAGAGCAAAACTCCAAGCTAAACCTCTAAACTTGAGGCAACTAACCTTCTTGGATTGCTAATCAAAGAAGATAGAATGAAATAGAGTGATGGTTATGGATTGATTAGTCTTACTAACCCTTGTACTCAACTCATGAGAAGGGAGGATTAGTCTTTGAAGGTGGAGAGCTTGAGGAGAGAGAAGGTGAGAATGAATTATCAAATGAGAATAGTAATGTATCATAATAAATATGAAGCATTCTTATTTATGAGAAAAAGAATAATACATAATGAATAAGCATGCTTCACAAATATCTAATGGTGATTCATTGTCATGACTCACTAAGCATTTATCATGCATTAATGATACGCATGAATCACCCTCATGACCCACTAAACTCATTTAATGCAAATGACACCTAAACCTCCTTAGTCACCACCTTCTAGAAGCTTCTCGAGTAATTATGAGAACGCCCCTCCGATCCGTAAAAATACGGAAAAACTTTACACTGTATAAATCCAATAACCGGATACCAGTAACTGGCTTAAACCAAAGCCGACTAGTAAAAACTGTCCGAAAGTCGTACGCGCGTAAACGCACGTATGCGTCCGAACCCTTTGTCGCAAAACCATACGACCTCTATATCGTTTCGCCTGGAGTAGGAAACTCTCTGTATGGGACTCTAGAGACTCGACTACTACGCTGGCAGTGGGTTTAACCACAGACCGCAAGCGGCACTAGCTGTACGTAACGGTCCCCAGGTAGTTGTCGATAAGAAGGCCGATGAGGAAACCCATCCGAACTCCTACTGAATCTGATGTGACAATCTCCATACAGTCCGGTCCGTTCGTCCAAGAATATCGCATATCGGGCCTAGGGGGGCGGCAAGCGTCAGTCCCCTAATAGCGGTATAAGTCGTGTCGGAGCGAAGCCCATTACACCCTGAGAAACTACTGGAACCTACCAGCAAATCTCGCTTGCCCTGGCCAGGGACTTTGCGTAATGGCTCTCTGACACAGCACGATATCTACTCCCAATACCGGGAGGGACGAATCCTGTCTAACCGCCACTGCCTCCAAGTGCTCGGGACTGCACCCAACTGCTACCTGTTTGCACGACTCCTTTGAGCCGTGGTAGGGTAGCAATCTAAGAACAGTGGGACACACTCGAGGTTAAGTAGCAGTGTCAAGTCTGCGGACTATGCTGTACTCATGTTACCTGGGAACTGCTCACTGACGACTGGTATCAAACCAACCAACAGTTCCCTGTGAGTCCTGTCCGGTGTACCCGTAACCTAACGAGCACCTGCATACTATCTCCAGTACGACGTACTGACGGCTGTGGGACAGACCATCTCCCCAACTAGGATGAGAAGCGTACACACCAGTCTACTCCGGAGTATCGATGCTCTGTCTCGATAATCCAACGACCAGGGACCTGAATAAGGATGTGCTTGTAGACTACCCAGCCCCCACTAGTGTGACTGCCATCACAATGCTGGTAGACAAGCAAGATCCTAAGAGCTCTATCAATACGTACACTCACATATTAAGATAGAAAAACCAAGTAGCATACTACCATGTTTAGCAAGACTGTTATACACATGTGAATATCCCAAGCTTCCATTAAGTAATATACAAACTAGTATGATACAGTAATGGCCTTCTAGGGCATAAACACTAACAAAGATAAAGGCAACCAGATAGCATACTATCATGTCGAGCAAGAAAGTCCTCCATATATATGTCCAAGCATCCACTCTATCTTACAATATTGGCCTCTAGGGTATACATATCACTAACAGAAGCAATCTCAGACAGTGGTACAAGCGCTTTGATTCTTTTATGAAGAAGACCAACTACTCTCGATATGAGTATGACTGCTGCGTGTACTCGGAGCGGCTTAAGGATGGCTCGTCGATATATCTACTCCTATATGTTGATTGTTGCTAAAAGCATGGTGGAAATAAAGACGCTCAAAACTTTATTGAGTGCATAATTTGACAAGAAGGATTTAGACGAAGCAAAGAAAATTCTTGGAAATGAGATTTTTCGAGACAATTAAGCTAGAAAGCTTTGGCTATTGCAAAGAAGGTATATTGAGAAGGTATTGGAGAGATTCAACATGAACGACTCAAGACAGGTGTGTTGGTTATAGGTGCCATCAAGTCAATTATTGTAATTGAAGGATGACCTATACGAGAGAGCAATCTTACTCGAGATGATAGTATGCTATCTGGTTTGTTTTTATCTTTCATGTGATGCGTTTTATTTAGTATCACGTATAATTTTGACATGAGATAAAACCCTAGGATTTTTCTTGACTACCAGGACGATGATGGAGATCTAACTAGTGGGGCCTGGGTAGTCGATAAGCACATTCTTAAAAGTCCCTAGTCGTAGGAGTATCGAGACTGGGCATCAGTACTCCAGTTTAGACCAGTGTGTACGTTTCCTGACCCGGTTGGAGGGCGATAGCTGATCGTAAAGCTATTGGTGTTTGACATCAAGGATTGTATACAGGTGCTCATTGGATGAGTTACACTAGACAGACTCACCGAGAACTCTTAGTTGGTAATATACCAATGCCATATAGCAGTTCTCTTATGACATGGGTACAGGGTAGTCTCTAGGACCTGAGATCCTCACAGTGTCTCATGTGTATTCCTACTATACTTAGACTTCTACCCTAGCACAACTCAAAGGAGTCATGCAAACAGGTTTTTGTTGGGTATAGCCACGAAGCTCGTGGAGGCGGTGAGCGGTCGAGTGGATTCATTTCTCCCGGTATATGGAGTTGATGTCGTTCTATGCAAGACATGACTACAACCACAAGTCGATGGCCATTGAAGTGGAGATAAACTGATAAGTGTTATCAGTTGTATCTCCGGTTGGTTATGAGTCCTCTGTCGCACGACTTATCGAGTTATTAGGGTCTGACAGATTCCAAACCCTAGACCTGATATGCAATACTCTTAGATGAAGAAACCGAACTGTATGGTAATGTCACTTATAGAATTTGCATAGTTCTGATGAGTTTGCTCGTTGACCTTCTTTCGATCAATACCCGGGTAGCCGTTACATGCAGCTAGTACCCCTGACGTGTTTGTGGGTTATGAATATGATCCTAATCTACTGCCAGCGTATTATGGAGTTTTTAGAGTCCTATACAGAGGATTCCCAGCACATACGAAATGATATAGGACACGTATAGGGATACGTGCAGGAGTTCGATTAAACACGTGTATTTGATACATGTATTTTAATCGGGTATTTATTGATATTATCCGGTAAATATATGATATAGCCGGATTATTAAATCAAGTGTTGATTTAATAATTAAATGTATATTTATAAATTGATATATTTATATATTAAATAATATCATACACACTTAATTATTTTCTTCTCTTTAATTATATTTATATTTGATATAAATATTGTGTTATGTATGATGATAAATTGGAGATGTGTGTATGACAATTACATGGAAAATGAGAACACTTATAAGTTAAAATGAGTCATAGAAATAAGAGGGTTATAGAATACATGAGATAGCTTATTTTTGATGACTCATGGTTATGACTCAATTCTTGTTTTGCTCTCATTTTTGTTTTAGCCATTGCTTATCTTCTACACACTCATCTCCTCCATTCTTTTTCTTCTTCCTCTTGATTTTTCTTCAAGTGAAGAAGGGAAAAGAAAAGAGAAAAATTAAATGAGCTAATTATTCTACATCTCCTATTAATCATTCTTAGCAAGTTTAATTTATGGGTTGCTTCAATTTGAAGCTAGACTTTGTGTTGGAGTTATCTCAAGGTGGATCATTTTCGGCAAGAAGATCATCGAGAAAACTTGTTCCGGGCTTCATGGAGTCTAGCCGGAGTCCAAGGAGAGGTGGCTAACGCATTACAAAGGTTGTAGTCCGCTAAACTCTTATTATTATCTTACTAGTTTAGTGACAAGTTTAGTAGGTTGGTTTAACTCTTGGATTGGGTATGCTATATCTTTCTAGATTTTTAAAATTACCGCTTTCGCCGCACTTTAAACCCTACTAGAGGAGCCTAGAAACCCAACAGTGGTATCAGAGCCATACCTAATGACTATAACTTGTTTTTGGCCAATTTGAAATCCAAGACATTTGAATCAATATGAAGTGTTCACTTGTTTTCAAACATAGACTTAAATCGATTCTTTTAGGCTCTATTTGTCATTCTCGGGCATTGTAGATGTGATCTAGATTAACATATATCGCTATGGAACGCTGCAGAGGGGGTTAACTACACCCAGGAGCACTTTGAAGTGCTCTCGGGGGGTTGATGACCCGAGAACACCTATATAGGTGCTCTCGGGTCTGGCATGGCCTATGGCCACCGTAATGATGGCCAAACATCATGCCACCTCTCGGGAATATTTCAAAATGGTATTTAATTTTTGCCTCGTGGTCCACGTGAAGTTTGGGCACGTTTCGAGTCCGTTTCGACATGTTTCCGAGCCAAAAAGTGTCAATTTAGTATCGAGGTGAATAGTGTTTTCAATTTTCGAAATCTTCGCCTCGACTTAGAAAGTTATATGATTCATTAGTCATTTGAAATGGTATAAACTAGACTAAAGTGTTTGATATAGTTGTATCGCCGGCGTATGCGAGACGCGCGAGTTAACTATTTTCTATGTCGGAGTGATTAGTGTTTTAAGTGTTGAATTAACGGTTTTGGCTCGATGTTTTTTTGTGATTTGTAAGCCATAGGTGATGAGTTAAGAGGATTAAAGTGTTTAATTGGTTTAACTCATCGGCGTATGTGATACGTGGTGCTTAACGCCGATGAATTGATGCGATCAATTCGACGCGATTGTACAAGTGAGTCTGAGATGTTGGTTTGTTAGAATGCATTGGATTGTCGCGAAATGAATAGATTGCATGCGGAAGTGTGATATTGAGATAAGTGTTGTTTCCATTCATGCTTGAAGCCATCTTGTATATTCATTTGTTCGGGACGAGCTCCAACTTGTGGCCACCGTTTCCGCTTAACGTATATTCTTTGTTTCGGGACTAAGCGGTTCACATATGGCCGTAGTCACCGTAAGATGTATTATTATTTGTCAGGACATGATCAGGTTGCGATCGTTGTCGTCGTTGTATTAATACAGGTTTAGGATTACCTCACAGAGAAGCAAACGAGCGACCGGGTTCTAGATTGCAGCGGGTTGTCATCTCAAGGAGTTGAGATCGGGTCACTCGAGTCTAGGATTGGCCGGCTGCTTGTGTATAGTATTGACCCACGGAGGAGTGCACAAGTCACCGAATTCAATAAAGTGTTGGGTGGCCCCTCATGATGATGATATTTGCTTGCCTCATTTCTTGGATTGCCTGGTATCTTGCCGCACTCGTAGGGGTTTGCTTTTGGCTGCGCACGGGCTATTCACACGACTGAGGAATGTCGCGTTTCGTTTTTAGCTCGAACAAAACACGGGATTTCTAGGTGATCCGACCATTCCTATTCTTTGATGTTCATTACTTGCTTGTGATGCGATAACCTGCCTATGATGATATTTATTGCTTGCCTGTAATGTTGATAATCTGCCTGCGATGATATGTGTGTGTGTGTGTGTGAGAGAGAGAGAGATAAATAAATGCTATATACGTTTTGCACCCGTGCTAGCCCTGCCCCCGCCCTACTGTAAGTTAAGTAACATTATGGTGAAGACCCGGGGACCCGTGGCGAATGCGGATGGCGTATATGTGCATTTTATTTTTCTTTTCATATCATGTTTTATCTATAATGATGTAAGGAGATACTAGGTAATATGATTATTTTTTTGATGGGATTGCATTGATTCGGATTAATGCAAAGATAATAAACCTAAAACACGTTGTAGAAACCAAATATCATATATTGCGGTGTTATAGTCGAATCTTTTGCTTTGCACAGAGGTATTCGGTTAGGAATATCCTGCACCTCATTCGATGAGGGAAGAGCCTTGATCCCTTCACCGGGAGTTCGCTCTTAAGCAAAAGTTTATGTTACTATAAATTTTCAAATTGTATAGCCGTAGTATTTTTCTTTGCATCGAGATATTCAGTTAGGAATATCCTGCACCTCATTCAATGAGGTAAAAGCCCTGATCTCTTCATGGGGAATCCACACTTAAGCAATAGTCTACATAACTATAAATTTGCAAAACCACTCAGTTCTTACGATGAGATCAAGTTCATTACGTTAAAGGTTTTCTTCAAAACTAGCCGCAGCTCTCTTTCTTTTCAGGAAGTAGAGTACTTAGTATTTGTGCTACGTTTGTCGACCTCGTTGAGGCGTAGTGTATGGTGGCTAAGTGATGTCTTCCTGTTTGCATGTGATGCGATTATTTAGAATGGTCGTACGACTTTGTTGAATTTTTTAAGGAGCGTACGGGTGGATCTAAATTAATCACAAAATGACAGGTTGAACTTGACTAGCGACTTATGATTTGTTGATTTCGTTAACTTCATAAGCAGTTAGGGGTAAAAACCTATATCGGGAGTTTCAAGTGTTGAAACTTGTAATGAGATTATACCTTCTATGGTGTGGGGTGACTTGTTGACCTCGTCAAGGTTACCACTCCATGATAGTTTGGATCCCGATTCCTACTGTGAGTAATAGTTATTCTCGAGATATGATCCCGGCTAATTCTCTTTTTAGGGTTTGAAGGAGGATTTGATGGAACAGTGGGAATCATCCTGATTAGATAAATATACTAATCTAATCTTGATAGAGTGCACGACGAGTCTCTCTCTCTCTCTCTCTCTCTCTCTCTCTCTGTCTCTGGCAGCGACCTAAGACTGACCCTAAACTAAAAACTCGTAAACCTAGTTAACCGAATCTTTTTACAATCAATGGCTTTGGAATGCATGATTGCCCTATTTCACGACCTAGTTGCATATGTCCTTACCCCTCCCACTTCCTATTTTGCTTCCTCCAGAACACTCTATATCTGATATAGAGATCCATATTACTTAGAAGGTCATCGTATAGTTAGATACGAACTCGAAAAAATTGTTTTAATTGAGAATGGCCACAGGTTCTGGAGAAAATAAATTGTATATGATACAATTCATTTTTCTCTCATCTCCATTTTATCTCAAGTTTGAGAGCTCCCTAAATAAGGAGAATATACCAGTTGCGCTTGTTGGATAGTCTTCTTCCAATCCTGATACTGGAACCAAAAGGAATGGTAAGAAGAATACCAATTAGCACAAGTCCGGTATAAACAAGGTAAGAAAGAGAGACAATAATAGGAGACGATCTGAGCGGAAAGGAAAAATGCAACTATTGTTATGATCCTGGACAGTGAAAGAGCCATTACTTGGAATACCCAGCCAACCCTTGAAATATTTTTATGTTTTATGTTTTATATGTGATTGTAATCAAAAACTTTTTTCCAATTCTAATTTCTGGTATATAGATACCGGATTAACATTCCACATCTATAAATTGTTACAGATGCTGAGAAGAATTAAATTATTGGAAAAAGTGATTTGAATCCTCAATGTCGGATATCAGAGCAATTGTTGCTATTAGGAAAATCACCAGGTTTTACCTTTCGGGAAACTTTTGGTTTTGAATATCTGTTATTATGCACCAACTTTTAAAAACTGATATATCTGTCTCTTTATTTGATAAAGTGGATATAAATTTTCAAAAATTATGTTATGAATATTTGCCATTATCATTTGATGATTGGGTTAGGTGCATTGAATAACGGGATATACATTCTTAACCAAAATACTGTTTTCAAATTACAACACACAGAATATGAGTTAGTGAACTCATAGGGCTTACACATGATGATGTATGTTGTCCGGTGTCTGCGCGGACATGGGGATGGTACTCATACTTCGTTCCGTTTTACTATGAGTTCTCAGGTTTTAGACATGCATTCTTGTTGAAATGCAAAGTACAAAGATTTTGAGAAGTTCATAATATAAAGGAATAAAGTAGAGAACCAAACGTTGGTAGTATCAAGATTCTTCGAAGTGTTCGAAAATGTAGATATTTATGCCAGGTATTCCATTATTATATAATCGAGAATTTGATTCTCTCTCAGATTACTCATCCGTGGGTGCGCTCCTTAATGAGTAATATTGAATCACCTTTTTTCAGTAATGGGATACACTAGAAATAGATGCATATCAATTAATACTGGTTTCATCTAAATCGGTGTCTCAAATTTTATGTGTGATATAGAATGGGTTATCATCTTAATATTGTTAAGATGTTGAGTTATCCGGCTTATACTGTCACGACCCAAAAAGTATGGAGCGTGACTGACACTTAAATTATGAAACGTCTCGAGACGTACGTAATCTAAGTAAGCCAAAGCCCAGAAAACAAAACCAATTAAAGAAGTAGAGTGAAGGAAAACCAAATTATAGAAAGCGATTTTTAACCAAATAATTCACATCAAGCTTTTAAAAGCAACATCACATTTTTTCCGAAAATTTCGGCAGAGTCTCCTTTATACATACTGGTCCTAAACGGGTACAAAACAAGATATATGTACATAATGAAATAAGGCATCCCCAAGCGGGAGCTAGCTCTTCGCCAATGGAGGAATCACAACCACACGCAATATATATATCATCACCGTGCAAAACATGCATATAAAGGCACAAAAGTAAGAAAGCATCACGTCGACTAAAGTAAGATCGACCCCAGAGAAAACAACATAAATATACAAATCTCACTGTCTCATCTCTAAGTCGCAAATACAACAGTAAAAGTGGTAGACACGGTAGATGGAGTACACTAGATACAATAATAATATAAGGTAAGAACAAAATAACCTCGCAACCCACCTACGAACAATGCCGCGAGTCCAAGCAAAAAGAGCAAAATAGGAGGTACGCCCGCCACTACTGTACTGACGGGTCGGACCTGCAAAACACTGTGGCATGATGGGGGTGCGTTGCCAACTCGTGAGTAATAAGTAACATCTATTAAGTCTATCGTAACTATGCACGCAATTTCGTCACAGCCTACATATACTAATATTATGCGATGCACTAGTATGTATGCAACATGAATGCATAAACAACACGAGATCTGAATATATTTAGCACGAGAAAATCTGTATTTTTATCTTAGTAAAACTTCTGTAATTTAACTGTAGTATCATCAATGAAATCAATAGAAATCCGTGTCAAGTATCGACACAAAGATGAATAACTCAATATCTCGATGTCTAAATGTATCAATATCTCAAGTATCTCGGGCTCTGGCAATCCGTACTGGCCCATATCATCAAATCTTTGGCTCCAGCAATCTGGACTGGCCCATATCATCATATCTCAAGACTACGTCGGTATCCTCCGGATATCCACTACGTCACAAATAACCGGTCGGTAGTGCTCCCGTGCCGGGCTCAACGCCATCATCTGTGACTATCTTGCCCTGGGATACCGCACCGGGTCCACCATGCACCCACAGACGGTTCCTCCTCCTCCTCGAATCGGGTGTATGATACCGCTCAAGAACCAAGAAATCTCATGGTGGACTACCCATACATCATATCACGAGAAAACCGCAACTTGCATTATTAAAATGATAACAGGTTTATAAAATTCTTAAGGTTTTCCCAAAAACCCAGAAATCTCATAATACTGAATTCCTCAAGAAAAAATCACCATATGTACACATGTCGGCGATGATGAATGCCTATGGTATCAACAATATGAATTACGATATGTGACTAGAAAACTATGCGTGAACGATGATGCAATGAGGTATATACATATGACTAGCAATCCTACGTATCCATCTTGATGAATTGAATATACAAATACAGGTTTACAAACCATATATGGTGAAATTGTTCTAGATTATGATTTAAACAAGTTATATTTTGTTTGTGGCATAGCAATTACCAAGGCGTGTGTGTCCACATGAATAGTGCCCGTGTAGCATAAACCAATGGTAATGGTGAAAGTGTCCTATTAGATGATATCACACACACACACACACACACACACACACACACACACACATATATATATAAGATGATGCAATACAACGAGATGAAACAACAAGGAACTACGTAAATAAGTGCAAGTACTAATCGAAATTCTAACTATCGGACGTCTTGCGCCATCCAGACGATTCCCCCGTAGATGTGTACATCTACTCACCGAAGTGCCTCAGCTAGTCTTGACTAATCACCGCTTTTCCTTTCCGTGCTGCGTCCAATGTCTTTGCGACCGATCCTAGCATCACACAAAGTAACACACATAAGGTTAATATTCAGCAAAACGCGCTACCAAGACCATACGAGAAGACTAGCGCCACCAGCTAACGCGTGTGCACTCGAAACACCAAAACGTGTGTGCAAACATTAGAAACAACCCCGATTGGCTGTGATACACAGCAAACACTAAACCCAGACTTGAAACCTACGTGTCGCGCAAATCACGATACTATAATTATAGGTAATTGGTCCTAGATTTTATCTGGAGCAGAAACCAAGAAAACAACCAATACCAAATACCATAAAACACCTGCAGACAACTACCTGCAAAGTTTCAACACCCAAAACAACAGGAGGGCCGGCCAGCTCAGAAAACAGGGGGTTCTCGTCGATTCTGGTATGGTGAAATAGGTCCGTATCGATATACAACACTCTACTCACAAAGTATAGCCTACTGTGTATGTTTGTTTACTCTAAAAATAACCACAGAAACAGCAGATACTCCATATCCTAAAACTTGATCTAAAACCGAAATAAAACACTAGTTTGCGACATTAGGGTATTTTAGAGTAAACCTGAAGAATGATTTGGATTACAAGACACTAATTACCCTATTCAAGCAATAAAAACCCTAACATAACCTAATCTCCTATTAAATCTCAAAATTAGCACTAATTACCACTTTAAACACTAAATTAAGTTCATTAAACTAAAAGTTTAGCAATTAAGTATTTAGGTTAGGATTTATACCTCAAGTTGATTTAAGAATGGTTCAATCTTGCTGATCTTGCATCCTAAAGCTGAAACTTGCCTCAAGAACCAAAAAGGAATTGTTTTGAAGTGTTATAGATGAGATTTTGTGATGTTTTGAGGGATTTTAGATGGAGATGGAGGCTTGGAAATGAAAGAAGAAGAAGAAGATGAAAGGGAGAGGGGCTGTTGGGGGCTTGGCCGAGAGCTTGAGGGGGAGAAAGAGAGGGGGTGAGTGTGAGAGTGTGCTCAAGGTCAAAGTCCCCCATGCCTCATAAATGCCCCATTTCATTTTCCATTTTCTTTTCTTTATTTAAAAAACAGAATTCTAAAACCAAGAGAGGAGAAAAAGATGAGTATGATACATACAAAAATGGTTAAGTTGTCATGGTTGATAAGCACATATTAACCTAGGGTAACACTAGATTTGTGCATGTTTAACTAAAATTTTAGCTTAGTAAATAATAAATAAGCAAAATAGATAAATAATTGAACAATAATTTAAATGTTAATTAATAAAACACAATTATATATGTAATTACATAATTTCATGATTAAAATAGATTTATTCCAGACGATGTGGAAAAAGTTATTAATTAGGTTTTTATGAAAATCACGTATTATCACTATTTAACATATAATTTACCTAAATGAATTTTCAAAGCGTTACAATCTTCCCCACTTAAAGAAATTCGGTCCCCGAATTTAAAAATCTAGCTATGCGTAGCTTCAAAGAAATGGGGATATTTCTTCTTCATCTCATCCTCGGTCTTCCAGGTGACCTCTTTTCTGCTCGGGCCACGCCAAAGAACATTTACAGACGGTATAACCTTTGACCTCAATTTATTCACCTGCCGATCCAGAATGACCACGGGCTGCTCGGTGAAAGAAAGGTCGCGCTCCAACAGGATCGTCTGGTGCTGAATCGCATGAGAAGAGTCATGAAGGTACTTACGGAGCATCGATACATGGAATACGGGGTGAAAATCTGGGAAACTGGACGGAAGAGCCAACCGATAAGCAACTGCGCCAACACGCTCGAGAATCTCGAAAGGGCCCACATATCTAGGACTAAGCTTCCCTTTCCTCCCAAATCTCATCACGCCCTTCATCGGAGAGACTCTCAAGAAAACATGATCG
This sequence comes from Agapanthus africanus, assembly GCA_030015575.1. Taxonomy (NCBI): domain Eukaryota; kingdom Viridiplantae; phylum Streptophyta; class Magnoliopsida; order Asparagales; family Amaryllidaceae; genus Agapanthus; species Agapanthus africanus. The sequence continues at coordinate 456,808,293 of JASDDO010000019.1, read as the reverse complement.
CCCACAGTAAACTCAAGTCTGCGCCGACATTGGTCCGCATAAGATTTCTGCCTGCTCTGGGCCGCTCTCATCCAATCACGAATCAACTGAATCTTTATGGTCGTCTCCTGCACAATCTGCGGCCCTAAAATACTGCTCTCACTGAGCTCTGTCCAACATACGGGCTATCGACATCTCCTCCCATATAACGCCTTGAAGGGTGCCATCTGAATCGTTTCCTAGAAGCTCTTATTGTAGGAGAACTCTATCAAGGGCAAATGATGATTTCAGCTGCCACCGAAATCTAAAACGCACGCTCGGAGCATGTCCTCAAGAGTCTGAATAGTCCGCTCTGACTGACCGTCGGTCTGTGGATGAAAAGCTGTGCTAAAACTCAATCGGGTACCCAAAGCCTCCTGAAGTTTCTGCCATAGTCGGCTGGTAAACTGGGTGCCTCGGTCGGACAGAATACAAGTCGGGATGCCATGCAGTCACACAATCTCATCAATGTATATCTGGGCATACTGAGCAAATCCAAAAGCGGTCTTCACTGGCAGAAGTGAACCGCTTTCGTCAATCGATCCACGATCACCCAAATAGAGTCATACCCTCGACTGGTCCTGGGTAGACCTATAATGAAGTCTATAGAAATATGTTGCTATTTCCACTCCGGAATGGGCAAAGACTGCAACTCTCCAGCTGGCCTCTGGTGCTCGGCCTTGACTTGCTGACAAGTCAGGAATCTCGAAACAAAGTCCATGACATCTCTCTTCATCCCTCCCCACCACTAAACGTCTCTCAAATCATGATACATCTTGGTGGAACCAGGATGAACACTGTAAGCCGATCGATGTGCCTCCTCAAGGATCTCACGCCTCAGTCCATCAGAATCTGGTACGCACAGTCGAGTCCCAAATCGTAGTATCCCCTGATCATCGATCATGAACTCGGAATCTCTGCCATGTCTAACCTGCTCCATGATCTCTGAAAAACGGTCATCACTGTACTGTGCCTCATGGATACGGTCAAGTAATTGTGGACGTGCACGGATATGCGCAAGCTGTCCCCCGGTCGGAGTAAACTCGAACTGCACTCGGCTGTCGTATAGAATCTGCCAATCTACCGACGACTGCCTCGAAACTGCGCTCAAATAAGATAAACTACCTCCGGGCCTCCGACTCAAAGCATCTACCGCTACATTCGCCTTGCCCGGATGATAAAGGATCTCGCAATCATAGTCCTTCACTAGCTCCATCCAACGGCGCTGTATCAGATTTAAATATCGCTGCTGAAAGATATACTTCAAGCCCTTGTGGTCCATGAATATCTGGCACGACTCGCCGTATAGGTAATGTCTCCAGATCTTGAGTGCAAAAACCACCGCATCCATCTTTAAGTCATGAGTGGGATAGTTCTGTTCATGCTTCTTCAGTTGCCGAGAAGCATAAGCGATGACCCTACCGTGCTGCATCAACACACAGCCTGGCCTCACTCGAGAAGCATCACAATAAACCACAAAACCGCTCGATCCCGAAGGCAATAATAACACTAGTGCAGTACTCAAACGAGTCTTCAACTGCTAGAAGCTATACTCGCACGCCTCGGTCCAAATAAAAGGAACTCCTTTCCGGGTCAACCCGGTCAACGGTGCAGCGATATGGGAGAAATCCTGAACAAAGCGTCGATAGTAGCCCGCCAGGCCTAGAAAGCTGCGGATCTCTGTAACTGATGCTGGTCTGGGCCAATGCCGAACGGCCTCGATCTTCTTCGAGTCCATACACATACCATCTCTTGTAACCACGTGACCCAAGAAATCAACACTATCAAGACAGAATGCGCACTTGGAGAATTTCACGAACAGCCGGTGCTCTTTCAAAGTCTGCAATGTGATCCGCAAGTGCTGCCCGTGCTCCTCTCGGCTCCAGGAATATACTAAGATGTCATCAATGAATACGATGATGAACTGATCAAGATACGACCTGAAAATGCGGTTCATCAAGTCCATAAACGCTGCTGGGGCATTGGTGAGCCCGAACGACATCACCAAGAACTTGTAATGCCCATAACGTGTACAAAAAGCAGTCTTCGGAATATCACCCTGTCGAACCCGCAACTGATGGTATCCAGATCGCAAGTCAATCTTTGAGAAATGTCCCGCACCCTGGAGCTGGTCGAATAAATCATCAATATGAGATAAGGGATATCTGTTCCGCACTGTCACCGTATTCAACTGACGATAGTCAGTACACAAACGCAAACTGCCGTCCTTCTTCTTGACGAACAGAACAGGTGCACCCCAAGGTGACACACTCGGTCGAATAAGCCCTTTATCTAGCAAATCTTGCAACTGATCCTTCAGCTCTCTAAACTCCGCCGGGGCCACCCGATAAGGCAGTATCGAAATAGGCCCCGTGCCGGGGATCAATCCGATGCAGAATACAACATCACGCTCAGGCGGTAAACCAAGCAGCTCGTCAGGAAAGATATCAGGAAACTCTCTCACAATGGGGACCTGGTCCAATGGGACCTCTGCAGCTCTAGTATCATAGACATATGCTAAGAATCCCTGACATCCTTTCCTCAATAATTGACCAGCGCGAAGAGAAGAAATCAAGCTGGGAAGGGTGACGCTACGGTCTTCCTGAATAACAAGAACTGGCCCACCCGGAAAACTAAATCTGACTGCCTTCTCAAGGCGGCCCACGGATGCATAACAAGTGGCTAGCCAGTCCATGCCTAGAAGAACGTCAAAGTCTAACATATCGAGGAGAACAAAATCGATCGAAGAATCCCTCTCCCCGATACGAACGGAACACGATCGAAACACAAATCGAGCGACAAACGACTCGCCTACCGGAGTAATAACAATAAGCGGCTGATCTAACGACGATGACTCTCGGCCCAACATCAGTGCAAAGTGTGTAGATACATACGAATGTGTGGAACCTGGGTCGAATAATACCCGTGCGTCGAAAGAACATACTGGTAAGGTACCTGTCACAACGGCATTGGATGCCTACGCATCCTGCGGAGTCAAAGAAAACACTCGGGCCTGTCCTCCACTAATAGCCGGTTGTTCTCTGCCTCTGCCTCTGCCTCTTCGTCCTCTCTGAACAGGACCACCACGCCCATGGCATCTGGGAGCGTCTTCCTGGCTTGGAGTACCACCAGGGGTAGGAAGTAGAGCTCTCTGAGCAGGGGGTGAGGGTGGAAGGGTCACATAGGGAACTACAATCTCACCCTGGTGTCTCGCGGTACAATTCTTGAAAAGGTGACCTGGACTCCCGCACCAATAACATCCTGGCGATGGCTGCTGACCTGGTGTATAGGAGTTGAACAATTGGCCTCGCATCATGCCTTGACCACCACCACGGCCTAGAAAGAATCCGCCACGACCTCTGCCTACCATGCCTCTGCCAAACTGTACTGGAGCAGATATATCTGTACGAATCCTCTTCGGTCACGATACGATCAAAGTCTCCGAAATACGCTCCTCCAAAAGTAAGGCTGCATCCACCGTGGCCGCATAAGTGTTGAAGTGCCGGGCGCCAATAGCAAGGAATAACTGCATGTCTAGCCACCGTACGAACCTCTTTATGTGTTTCTCTTCAGTGTCCACCAGGTAAGGAGTATATCGGGACAACTGAGTAAACTGGATATCATATGCGGACAATGTCATCCCTAGAGCCTTGCGCAAAAACCTCTAAACTACGGGCTCGAGCATCCCGGATGCTCTGTGGAAGGAAACGGGCAACAATTACCGCTGTGAACTCATCCCAAGTCATAGGAGGTAGACCTGCAGCTCGCCCTCTCTCGACTGACTCGCACCACGTCCGAGCAAGACCCTCCAGACGAAAAATCGCAAGCTCCACCCATCTATCGTCAGAACATCTCAGCGAACGACAAATTCTAGCCATCTTATCGAGGAATGTCTGCGGATCCTCCGCTACATCTGTGTTGGTGATGACTGGAGGCCTCAGCCTCATAAACTCCTGTAATGATACGGGAATGGTCTCGGTAATAGTAGGAACAACTATCTGGGCAGCAGGTACAATCGTGGTCTGTGCAGTAGGAGGAACATCCTCAGATCTATGTGCCTAACTAGCCTCGACTAAAGATCCCATCATTTGGCGTAACTCCAGCATACCTGACTCTAGCCTGGCAATGAGGCCTGGGGAAGGCAGATCAATCTGTCTCTGAGGGGTAGGCGTACCGTTCTGATCAGTCCTTATCTCAGACGAGCCCGCTTGAATCTCAACTCTGGCGACAGCCCTTTGAGCCCTCATGGCCTTCGGCGGCATAATGGCCGGCATAGGAAACATAATTAATAAGAACATTGCAAGTGAATCAAGGGATATAAGGAATCGAAGAGGAATTACAAGCAATTATATCCTAAGGTCATTTAGGCGGAGTACCGTATCGTAAGTATGCCGCGAAACATACACACGCTACGTCACTCGGCTTAAGTCTCCTACTCCATCAACCAAGGGTCATTCTACACTCAGAAAGGTAAAACCTAACGCTCTGATACCAACTTTGTCATGACCCGAAAAGTACGGAGCGTGACTGGCACTTAAATTACGAAACGTCTCGAGGCATACGTAATCTAAGTAAGCCAAAGCCCAGAAAACAAAACCAATTAATAAAGTAGACTGAAGGAAAACCAAATTATAGAAAGCTATTTTTAACCAAATAAGTCACATCAAGCTTTCAAAAGCAACATAACATTTTTTCCGAAAATTTCGGCAGAGTCTCCCTTGTACATACTGGTCCCAAACGGGTACAAAACAAGAATATATGTACATAATGAAATAAGGCATCCCCAAGCGGGAGCTAGCTCTTCGCCAATGGCGGAATCACAACCACACGCAATATATATATATATATATATATATATATATATATATATCATCATCATCATCACTGTGCAAAATAAGCATATAAAGGCACAAAAGTAAGAAAGCATCACGTCGACTCAAGTGAGCTCGACCCCAGAGAAACAACATAAATATACAAATCTCACTGTCTCATCTCTAAGTCGCAAATATAATGGTAAAAGTGGTAAACACGGTAGATAGAGTACACTAGATACAATAATAATACAAGGTATGAACAAAATATCCTCGCAACCTACCTACGAACAATATCGCGAGTCCAAGAAAAAGGAGCAAAAGAGGAGGTGCGCCCGCTGCTACTGTACTGACGGGTCGGACCTGTAAAACACTATGGCACGACGGGGGTGAGTTGCCAACTCATGAGTAATAAGTAATATCTATTAAGGCTATCGTAAGTATGCACGCAATTTCGTCACAACCTACATATACTAATATGATGCGATGCACTAGTATGTATGCAACATGAATGCATAAACAACACGAGATCTGAATATATTTAGCACGAAAAAATCTATATTCTTATCTTAGTAAAACTTCTGTAATTTAACTGTAGTATCATGAATGAAATCAATAGAAATCTGTATCAAGTATCGACACAAATATGAATATCTCAATATCTCGATGTCTCAATGTATTAATATCTCAAGTATCTTGGGCTCCGGCAATCCAGACTGGCCCATATCATCAAATCTTGGGCTCCGGCAATCCGGACTGGCCCATATCATCATATCTCAATAATACGTCGGTATCCTCCGGATATCCGCCGCGTCACAAATAACCGGTCGGTAGTGCTCCCATGTCGAGCTCAACACCGTCATCTGCGACCATCTTGTCCCGGGGTACCGCACCGGGTCCACCGTGCACCCACAAATGGTTCCTCCTCCTCAAATCGGGTGTATGATACCGCTCAAGAACCGAGAAATCTCATGGTGGACGACCCATACATCATATCACGAGAAAACCGCAACTTACATTATTAAAATGATAACGGGTTTATTAAATTCTTGCGGTTTTCCTAAAATCCCAGAAATCTCATAATGCTGAAATCCTCAAGAAAAATCACCATATGTACACATGTCGGGGATGATGAATGCCTATGGTATTAACAATATGAGTACGATATGTGACTAGAAAACTATGCATGAATGATGATGCAATGAGATATATGCATACGACTAGCAATTCTACGTATCCATCCTGATGAATTGAATATACAATTACAGGTTTACAAATCATATATGGTGCAATTGTTCTAGATTATGATTTAAACAAGTTATATTGCGTTTATGGCATGGCAATTACCAAGGCGTGTGTGTCCACATGAATAGTGCCCGTGCAGCATAAACCAATGGTAATGGTGCAAGTGTCATATGAGATGATATCATATATATATAAAAAAGATGATGCAATGAAACGAGATGAAATAACAAGGAACTACGCATATAAATGCAAGTACTAATCGAAATTCTAACTATCGGGCGTCTTGCGCCATCCAGACGATTCCCCCGTAGATGTGTACATCTACTCACCAGAGCGCCTCAACTAGTCTGGTCCAATCACCGCTTTTCCTTTCCGTGTCGCGTCCGATGATTCTGCGACCGATCATAGTATCACAAAAAGCAACACATATAAGGCTAATATTCAGCAAAACGCGCTATCAAGGCCATACGAGAAGACTAGCGCCACCAGCTAACGCGTGTGCACTCGAAACACCAAAACGTGTATGCAAACATCAGAAACAACCCCGATTGGCTTTGATACACAGCAAACACTAAACCCAGACTTGAAATATACGTGTCGCGCAAATCACGATACTATAATTATAGGTAATTGGTCCCAGATTTTATCTGAAGCAGAAACCAAGAAAACAAGCAATACCAAAAACCATAAAACACCTGCGGACAACTACCTGCAAAGTTTCAATACCCAAAACAACAGGAGGGCCGGCCAGCTCGGAAAACAGGGGGTTCTCGCTGGTTCTGGTATGGTGAAACGGGTCCGTTTCGATATACAACACTCTACTCATAAAGTATAGTCTACTGTGTATATTTGTTTACTCTAAAAATAACCACAGAAACAGCAGATACTCCGTATCCTAAAACTTGATCTAAAACCGAGATAAAACACTAGTTTGCGACATTAGGGTATTTTAGAGTAAACCTGAAGAATGAATTGGATTACAAGACACTAATTACTCTATTCAACCCATAAAAACCTAACTTAACCTAATCTCCTATTAAATCTCAAAATTAGCACTAATTACCACTTTAAACACTAAATTAAGTTCATTAAACTAAAAGTTTAGCAATTAAGTATTTACGTTAGGCTTTATACCTCAAGTTGATTTAAGAATGGTTCAATCTTACTGATCTTGCCTCCTAAAGCTGAAAATTGCCTCAAGAACCAAAATGGAATTGTTTTGAACTATTTTAGATGAGATTTTGTGATGTTTTGAGGGATTTTAGATGGAGATGGAGGCTTGGAAATGGAAGAAGAAGAAGAAGAAGATGAAGGGGAGAGGGGCTGTTAGGGGCTTGGCCGAGAGCTTGAGGTGGGGAGAGAGGGAGGGTGAGTGTGAGAGTGTGCTCAAGGTCAAAGTCCTCCATGCCTCATAAATGCCCCATTTCATTTCCCATTTCTTTCTTTATTTAAAAAAAGGAATTCTAGAACCAAGAGAGGAGAAAAAGATGAGTACGATACATACAAAAATGGTTAAGTTGCCATGGTGGATAAGCACATATTAACCTAGGGTAACACTAGATTTGTGCATGTTTAACTAAAATTTTAGTTTAGTAAATAATAAATAAGCAAAATAGATAAATAAGTGAACAATAATTTAAATATTAACTAATAAAACACAATTATATATGTAATTACATAATTTCATGATTAAAATAGATTTATTCCAGTCGATGTGGAAAAAGTTATTAATTAGGTTTTTATGAAAATCGCGTATTATCACTATTTAAGATATAATTGACCAAAATGAATTTTCAAAGCGTTACAATATACTTAAAAATAGAATCTGGATAAACTCAAGGCATATTTCAGTAATAACAGTTTGCAGGTTATCTCAGGTATTGACGAGGTTTAATTTTCTACTATTTTCGGGATCAAAAGTTGTTTTGTTCTCGACACACCACCTTTTTAGAAAAGGAATTTCTTGCAAAGAAATTAGTGGGAGAATGGTAGAACTAGAGGTGATTCCATAACCATAAACGGTTACTGAAAATTTAATAGAACTGGAGATTCAATTGACCCTGACAAGCCTTTGTTTACTCCGTAGATTTGGTATGTGACATCAGCCACCTGAAAGATACTACGGTTTCCTCATTGAAGGTAATGGGGAGGCTTGCATCATGTGATGATGACCCTACTATATTGGTAGGCCATGGAAAATAGTGACTTTAGATTGATGGCTAGGTGCCAAGTTATCCTAGTTGGACTTTATGCACTGCAACAAAGTGAGAACTTTGTTGGGTGCTCCTGAAAGGATAAAATCCATTTGGAACAAGTAGATCTTGCGAGATCAGTGCAAATAGAAAGGTACTAACCTAATAAGGTTAGACTTGTACTAAAAAGTTTTCATCAAATACCCGTTGTGGATTGTGATGAAACTATTACTTCAGTGTCTGCGTTGAAATCCATATGAATATAGCTTGCCACTGTTGTTTTTCATGACTGTGATATCTGGCAGATGGATGACTATAACGTCTTTCTAAATTGGATTTATAAGTGTACGTGTATATGACTCTGCCAGAGTGTTATCGTAGTCAGTGGGAGCAGCGGAAAGCATGCAAGTTGCTTAAGTCTAATTTTAGACAAAAGAAAACATAGCGGAGAAGGATCATCTGTTTTGATGATACAGTTAAAGCATTTGACTTCATTAAAATAAGAGATGAACCTGATATTTGTAAGAAAGTAGTAGGGAGTGTTTTCAGATTTCTCATATGGTATGTGGATGACATACTCAAGATAGGAAGTGATGTTCCTATACTACAAATCAGTAAAACAATGATGGTAACATATGTTTCTCTATATAGGATATGGATATCAGTCTAATCCTGGGGAAACATAGGGCAGCAGAGCATTTGATGTTCTTAGTTTGGTAATAGCATCCTCCTGAAGGAGGTAATTACCAATTCTAGCTTTCCAGGAAACATGGGAGGCAGAGAATCTGTTGCGAGTTATAAGTTTACCCTCTTTTGAAGAGCAGTATATTGGAAAGAGTTCTAAGTAGGATACTGAGGTAGTCGTGGCACTAGATGCTGATTGTGAATTAGCAAAAGGATATCGCCCTATAATTCGCTGGATATAATTGTTCATTTCTGAACAGGATCCCATCGTCTGTCCAGACAAACACTAAGGCATGTATCGCTAAGTTCGGGAGATATTTGATCTCCGCGAAGTTGAGATTCAGGGAGAAACAGATAGATGCGTTATGCCGAGTCCACTCGTTGAAGATAGTTATCAAACACGGTTTGCGAAACTGTTAGTACAGAAATTGGATATGAGATACCGCAATAATTGGCCTTAAGTGCAAGTAGGAGATTGTTGGATATAGGTGCCCTCAAGTCAATTATTATAATTGAAGGAGGACCTATACGAGAGAGCAATCTTACTTGAAATGATAGTATACTATCTGGTTTGTCATTATCTTTCACTTGATGCGTTTTATTTACTATCACGTATCATTTTGATATGAGATAAAGCCTTAGGATTTTGCTTAACGATGATGGAGATCATACTAATGGAGCCTGGGTAGTCAATAAGCACATCCTTTAAAGTCCTTAGTCGTCGGAGTATCGAGACTGGACATCGGTACTCCAGTTTAGAATAGTGTATATGTTTCCTGACCCAGTTGGAGGGCAATATCTGATCCTACAGCTATTGGTGTTTGATATCGAGGATTGTATACAGGTACTCATGGGATAAGTTACACTGGGCAGACTCACCAAGAAATCCTAGTTAGTAATATACCAATATCAGGTAGCAGTTCTCTTATGATATGGGTACAGGGTAGTCCCTAGGACCTGAGATCGCCATAGTGTCTCATATGTGTTCCTACTATACTTAGACTTCTACCCTACCACGGCTCAAAGGAGTCGTGCAAACATGTTGTTGTTGGGTATAGTCCTGAAGCATATGGAGGCAGTGAGCGGTCGAGGGGATTCGTCTCTCCCGGTATAGGGAGTTGATGTCGTGTTGTACAGTATATGACTATAACCATAAGTCTATGGCCATCGCAGTGGAGATAAACTGATAAGTGTTATCATATGTATCTCCGGTTGGTTATGAGTCCTCTGTCGCACGACTTATCGAGTTATAGGGGTCCGACAGATTCCAAACTCTAGACCCGATATGCGATACGCTTAGACGAAGAGACCAGACTGTACGGTAATATCACTGATAGACTTTGTATGGTTCTGATGAGCTTGCTCGTTGACCTTCTTTCGATCAATACCTGGGTAGCCGTTGTGTGCAGCTAGTACTGCTGATGTGCTTATGGGCTATAGATATGATCCTAAGCTACTGCTAGCGTATTGTCGAGTGTTTAGAGTCACATACAAAGGTTTCCTAGCATATGCGAAACGATATAGGGCACGTATAGAGATACGTCCAGGAGTTCGATTAAACACGTGTATTTGATACATGTATTAAAATCGGGTGTTTATTGATATTAGCCGGTATATATATGATATAGCCGGATTATTAAATCAAGTGTTGATTTAATAATTAAATGTATATTTATATGTTGATATATTTATATATTAACTAATATCATGCTCAATTATTTTCTTCTCTTTAATTATATTTATATTTGATATAAATATTGTGTCATGTATAATGATACATTGAAGATGCGTGTATGAGAATTATATATAAAATGAGAACACTTATAAGTTAGAATGAGTTATAGAAATAAGAGGGTTGTAGAATACATGAGATGGTTTATTTTTGATGACTCATGGTTATGACTCATTCTTGTTTTGCTCTCATTTTTATTTTAGCCATGCTTATCTTCTACACACTCGTCTCCTCCATTCTTCTTCTTCCTCCTCTTGATTTTTCTTCAAGTGAGAAAGGGAAAAGAAAGGAGAAAAATTAAGTGAGCTGATTTTTCTACATCTCCTACTAATCATTCTTAACAAGTTTAATTACTGAGTTGCTTTATTTTGATGAGATCAATTTGAAGTTAGAGCATGTGTTGGAGTTATCTCAAGGTGGATCATTTTCGGCAAAGAGATCATCGAGCAAACTTATTCCAGGCTTCGTGGAGTATAGCTGGAGTCCAAGGAGAGGTGACTAACGTGCTAAAAAGGTTGTAGTTTGTTAAACTCTTATTATTATCTTACTAGTTTAGTGACAAGTTCAGTAGTTTTGATTGATTCTTGGTTTAGGTTTGCTATAGCTCTCTAGATTTTTAAAATTACCGCTTCCACCATGCTTTAAACCCTACTAGAAGTGCCTAGAAACCCAACAAGGTAAGTATCCCTATCGCTGGTCATTTTAATCTATCCTCTAAGGAGTGTCTGAAATCAACCAAAAAGAGAAGATAAGATGTCTCGAGCATCATATGCGAGTGCGGTGGGATCGTTGATGTATGCTATGGTATACACACATCTTGACATATCCTATGCGATAAGTCTGGTTAGCCGGTACATGTCAAATTCAGGAAAGCTCCACTGGGAAGCCGTAAAGTGGATACTTCGATATCTAAAAGGAACTTAAGATCTCGGTTTACTCTTTCACAAGTCAGAAAATAAATGAGCCAATTGCTAGGATACGTAGATGAGGATTACGCTGGTATTTAGACAAGAGAAGATCTACTACATGCTATGTATATACAGTTATAGAATCTCCAATCAGTTGGAAGTCGACACTTCAGGATGCCGTGGCGCTATCAACGACAGAAGCAGAATATATAGCAGCAGTAGAAACATCGAAAGAAGCCTTATGGTTAAAAGGTTTAGTTGGCGAGTTCGGATTCGATAAGGGGTTGGTTCTTTTGTTTTGTGACAGTCAAAGCACTATTCACCTGGCGAATAATCAGGTATATCACGGTCGAACGAAGTACATCGACGTGCGGTATCATAAGAAAAGGAAATGGGACGAAAAGGAGACCGATTTCATCAAAATCGATACTAAGGTGAATCCGACGGACATACTAACGAAAGTTATTCCTACAGGGATGTTTCGCAGTTCTGGTGAAAAACTGTGACGGTATCAGTTTCGCTGTTCTGGTGAAAAATTGTTGCAGAATCAGTTTCGCAGTTCTGAGCAAAAATTGTGATAGTTCGCGATTTCAAGATTTAGAGCTGTGCCAGTAGGGGAAACGGGGAGAACCATAAGACAACCCTAAAAGATACAAGACGAAGACAATAAGTTTTCAAGGTGACTATGAGGATATACTAGTCAAAGTGGAGATTGTTGTAAAGTATGTCTTGTATATCACGAAACTGCATAAGGTTCCAGAAAAATGTCAGATGTTTGAGGTAATGTGTTTCAGACGTTTGATGATAAAGTTCCAGATTTCCAAAGAGAAGACAAACGTCTTAACTATTGAGCTTCAGACGTCTGGCAATACTCAGGCTAGACGCTCTATGTTGTGCAGATGTCTGACCCATATAAGGTCAGACATCTGGAGACGCTCTTCATTGAAAGCAGAGGAGGCGCAGACATCTGCCCTATATAGGGTCAGACATTTGTCGAACATATAAGCGCAAATTTAAGTTTTGAGTTTATCTCGAAAATTTCAGGCTCTGGAGGGCAGTTTCATAATTAAGGATCTTATTTTATATTAGATTTGTAATAGGTTATAAATAGGATATTAGGGTTAATATTTCAAGTGTGCAATCTTGATCATAAGGTTTAAGTGAGGCGAAATGGCGGCTCCATAAGAGATCAAGACGTCATTAAGAAGAACTTAATTGAAGATCTATAAGGAAAGGTTTTGTAATTTTTATAAGGTTTTTTGCCTAAAATTCCAATAAAGTGGTCTCCACTTTTTCCTGAATCTCTTGTGTGTTATTAGATTTTGCATTTGTTCTAATTGTTATCCGTTAAAGAGGATCTTAGTTTAGATCCATAAAGATTGATGATGTCTTACGCTGCGCGCCCAACAAGCGGTCCTATAGAAACTCTATATGGATGGATTTTGGTGCGTGGGCAATATCTATACATGTGCTTCCGTCCCTGGGTAGAGGTAAACCTAAATGAACATCTAAACATTTCATTATTCTTTGCCGATTTAGAGAGTTCTAAAGCTGTGTTTATTTAGTTGGGAAGATATCCTAACACAGCATGATGGAAGGAAATAATTCTTGTACCGGACGGTAAATTTTTGGGGGTAAAGAGGCCCCTCCCACCCCCCACCCCCCACAAAAAAAAGGAAAAAAAAACGAAATCCCTCAGTAATGTTGTTGGTTTTAACTTTAATCGTGGCATTATCTCAAAAGTTTGTGCATAAAGATCATGCAGCTAACGTAAAAAATTTGGAATAAACACTTTTTTGTTCTTATTGCTAATGCATTAGATGCTAGTAATACTTACGATGATGTATTATATGAAATAGCAGAATGTGATTCGTCTTGTTTGTGCTGGCATTTGGGTCATATCCGTCCAAGTGATTGGACGGGTGGGTTAGGTCGGTAAAGTAATCGACCTTAACCGGATTGATTCCCTATATGACTATATTGGAAGCCTAGAGTTTGTAAGTGATTGATTAATGATATACAAAGATTAGGGTTTGTGCATCCATCAATGTCACGATCCGAAATTGGCACGTGACGGCCCTTAAACTACGCAACGTCTACAGGCGTAATGCAATTTAAGTAAGCCGAAAAACCAGCAATCTAAACCATCAAAAGTAGTAAGTGATAATAGCATTTTCAAAACTTTTTAAATCTCAAACCAAATTCTTTAAAGTCCAACTTTACTTTCTTAAAAATATTTGCAGCACTTCCTTTGTAAAAACTAACCTAAAAAATGGGTACAACATAAATATAAAGTAAAGTATCCCCAACGGGAGCAAATCCACGCCCAACGGCGGAAAACAACCGCCACAACAGATATATGACACCGTAGAGAAGAAATAAAAGACGATATAAGTAAAACTGCATAAAAAACATCCAAGTCACCAAAATATACAATATCGGCCTCACATCAAGTCTCTAAGTCATACACATGAAAGTGGTTGATGGAGAGTACGGGATAAAACGAATATACAATACGTAACATTGGATAACCGCAAAACCCATTTATAGCAGAACTGCACGCAGTCAGCCGAAACGGTATCCGCTGCAAAAGATGATACGAAAGATGAAAAACCTGCCGCGACTGCCTTGAGGGACTACCTGCAAAACACTGTGGCACAACGGAGATGAATTGCCAACTCGTGAATAGTAAATAACATAAGCAGCTAATCGCAAATATGCACGTACAGCGCGAATCTAATACATGCAAGCGGATAGCAATAAATGGTCATATGTATGCAACAGTCATGAAAGGTATTCTAGCAGGTACAACTAATACATGAAGCAATAATATAACAATATGTATTTGCAACAGTCATGAAAGTACTCTATCAGGTACTACTAATATATGAAGCAATGCATATAAAATAAATGAGGAGTATGGAATAAAACATGTCATTCTCACGGAATCCTGACCTCGTAACAGGACCAAAGTCCATCAAGACAATCTAGATCCCAACTTTCCTCAAATCAGCCCCCAAATTGGTTCTCATATCCTGTAAGTCTTATATATCCTGAATGTACAATATCAAGTATATCTCATATGTCCTGAACGTACAATATCAAGTAAACTTCATATATCCTGAATGTACAGTGTCAAGTAAATCTCATATATCCTGAATGTACAATATCAAGTAAATCTCATATATCCAATATCCAGTATCGAGTAAGTTTCATATAAAATGAGTGTCCAATATCGACACCCAAAAACATCATGAAACAAGTGTCTAGCATCGATACATAAATACTGATCTATCAAGTACTGTCACCACGACTGGCCCTATGATAGGTACGTATCATACGCTATTCCAAAAACTCAAGTGCCTAGCTCTGACACTCGAAATTCGACGTATCCATACGTACATGACCCCGTCCTGTATCCCCACGATACCCGTCGAGTTCAAAGGTACTGTCACCGGTAGGTATGGTTCCCCCACTAACTCATCATTTGCTCAACGAAATTCTTGCCCGGGGTACCTCCGGGCCCCACCATGTACCCGCACATGGCTCCCTCCGTTCCTCGTGTGGGGTATATGTCACAATCTCACAACCGAGAAATCTCATGGTGGACGCTGAAATATCATATAAAAAAAAAACCGGGTTTTTCAAATAATGCATAATTTCATGAAACAACCACGGTCCTCAAATCCAAAAAATATCAAATAATGAATAAGTATAAATGCATGAATCAATATATATATATTAGGGTCGCATTCCACTAATATATATATAGGCATATATAACAGTGTCCCATTCCACTGTTATATATACTTAGGAGTAAAAATATCAGAGAACATCATATGAAATCTATGAATGTAATATATACAATATGAAACAGTAATATTAGCATATAAAGGAAAAACCGCTATTTAACTGCAACAAGTTAATATATATATCATGCGGTTCCGAATTTCTCCAAATCCCCACAACATCAAATAAAGGTGAACATGTAGATATGACCAGGTATGCGTAACCATGTCGATATAGCAAGATATGTATATCTACCTATCAATAATGATGTAATACCCTCCGAGTATAAGTGTAAGTATGTATACGAGATGTATATGCAGCTATGTCTCATATGTGTATATACCTATCACTAATGGTACAATACCATATTGGTATATAGGTAACTAACATGTAAGTATATAAAGGTATACTACTATCATATGCGCCAATGCATAAGAATCAATGACCCCACGTCAATGACAAAACAGTACCACATAGGTATATGTAGCCCTAACTAGGTAAGTGAGTATACATGTAAGTATGTATGCACGGTGTACATGTAAGTATGTATGCATGGTGTACATGTAAGTATGTGTGCATAGCAAGGCATATGTGTAAGTATGTAGATATACAGGTATGCTACTATCATATGCGCCAAGGAAAATAAGGATTATGTCTCAATATTTCTAAACAATACAATATCACATATGTATAGGTATTGTATGTGTCATGGCAATTATTGACGGTGTGTGTGTAGCATACAATTAGTGCCCATGAAACATGAACCGTCGATAATGGTGTTGTGTCTCATTAATACTTAGTCCATACACAAGGAAATGAGATAAGCAACAAAGTATACATGTACAATCAATATCCATATACTTCTAACTAATAGTCATGTCATTTGATCTAGCCCAGACGTATAACGCCATGCGAGAGATCCCCCTGTAGATGTTAAATCTACTCACCAACCATCCTGTCTAAGTAAAACCAACTACTCGCTTTCCCCTGTTCGCAGTGTCCGAAGTCCCCGCCTGCGATCCTGAAAGCATATAGCAATATAAAAAGTATATATTAGCAATCGATTAATAACACGTACCAACTACGTTTGACCAACGCACCAACTCCAAACATACTCTCAAGTGTTCGTCAAGTGGTTAATGCGCGTAGCGACACTACGAAACCAACTCAAGAGTAAAAACTACACAAAGACACGAACGATATCGGCACGACCCTAATTAGGAACGCAAAACGACACAACTACCAAGTCTAGATCCTGATCGTACCGATCGCGCATTCACAATACAAGTCTAAAGCTAACACAATTCTAGCGATATCAAACATCTTAAAACAGCTTAACTAATTTATCCAAACCACTTCCATAATTTTAAACTCGCCCAATTATATTTTAGAAAAACCTAGTAAGCAATATATATCATTTTATCACAAAATTACAACTTTTTACCAAACTAGCATTTACAAACATCACTAAATAGCAAGGTTAAACCATTTAAATCTTTACTAAAATTTTCATCTCACTTAATTAAGATTAGCAAAAGTTTAGATTGTTAATTAGCTTAATTAACCAATTAGGAAAATATCATGTAACAAATTAGCAACTTGGTTTATTTTTCATTTGTCTAAAATTATCAACTAACCATTTCACTAATCAAAACCCTTATTTGTTTAACAAAACCCTAACTAGAAATTCTAAACATGCAATTAATAGCATTAATTTAACGACTAATAAACTAATTAAAATATTAAAACCACAAAAGAGATTAGGGTTAGGGTTTTATACCTCATTAGAACACCATTAGAAACAAGAAAGAAATCCAAACTTTAGCCTCCAAAATTCTCACTAGAATGATGATCAAAGCTAGTTTTGAGTTCAAGAATGAAGGTAAATGATTATATTTGAGTTTATATGAATTTATTTGGATTTTTGATGATTTATTGGACTTGGAAAAATGAAAATAAAGGGCAGCAAAGGGATGAAGTGGCCGGCCATGGGAAGAATGGGGGGGAATTTTGGTGAAGTGTGGAATTTTCTAACTAAAAACACTAATTAATGCTAATAAATGCAAATACCACCTTTTCTTTTCTTTTGTTTTCTTTAAAAAATCAATAAAACCACAAATATCTAGATATTTTTGGCGAGAAAGTTAAAAACATAATCTAGTGATTAACTTAGTATAAAACCATATTAGTAGTAATTAAGCCAAACCAAAAAGTAATTACCACCAATAAAGTGTATAAATAAAATATTAAAATAATATTTAATTAGGGAAAAAATTCTATATGAACCAAAACTTCCTATTGACTCCCAAAACCCGCACACTAGTTTCATTCTAGCTAAACTAGGTACCGTAAAGTCTATTCTGAAGTTTGATCACAATCGGGTTAAAAGGAAAACACCTACTAATTTACCCTAAAAACGGAAAATTCGCAAAACGATTTCTAAAACGTTATAATCAAGAATCAGCCATCATCTTCTAGCTCTTCTCTTCTTTCCCTTTGATGGCTAGCAGCGTGGTGACTACATGGAGGCTTCTTGCCGTTCAACGGTGTGATTGTCCTTCGACCGTTGATAGGAGATCACGATGCATACGTGGCGTAGGGAAGGATATTCATCTGATCGACATGAGGTACAATCGATCAATCTTTCTTATATAGAATTATCACATGCTATATATAAATTTGCTTCCGCTATATTATATGTTTGTTCTCATCTAGATTTCTATCTAGATGATCGTGACACTACTACAATATGGTGTTGCCCCTACGGATGATGAAATCCGTAGGGGCAGATTTTTCCTGCCCCTACGGACTAAGCCGTAGGGCCAAATGGTTGTCCCTACGGTGCCCGACATTTTAATTTAAAAATATTAAATCTTAATTTGTTGTTTGGCCCTACGGAGCCGCAAACCAATAACCTACAGTTATGTCCGTAGGGGCATCTAAATGGGAATTTAATAAAAAAAAGGCACAGAAATGCCCTACGCCTCGATCTCGATCTTTCCCTCTCGTTCCCAAAATTTTCTCTCGTTCCCGCGTCTCCAATTTTCTCTTCGTCGCCACCGCGCGCCCTCCGTTCTCAGCCCGCCACCGCCTTCCGTTCTCGGCCCACCACCGCCCTCGTTCTTCCTCGTCGAGTTCCTCGTCGCCGATTGCGTGCGTCGTCAACCGCCAAGCGTCTCCGTCGTCTCCTCCACTGTCTACAGGTAAGTAAATCTCCAATTAAACATAATTGTGATGATGTTAGGGCTAGTGTTCAGGGTTCGGGTAGGGATGAGGGCTAAGGTTAGGCATCGGGTTCAGTTTATGTTAGGGTTAGGGTTAGGGTTAGGGTTAAGGTTAGGGTTGGGGATCGGCTGGGGCTGGGGCTGGGGTTGGGGTTTAGCTGGGGCTGGGTCTTGGGTTAGGGTTAGGTTGGGGCTGGGGTTGGGGTTGGGGTGGGGCTGGGCTGGGCTGGGGCTGGGGTTAGGATTAGGTTGGGGTCGGGGTTTGCTGAATTTGGCAAACCTGAGAAGAATTTCCAGCAATTTTAGCCTAGTTTGATTACTATAATTATTGTTGATCGAGAAAATCTTGGGTCCTTCTAATCAAACATTGTTTGTTACTGTATGTTCAACGAGTACTGATAAAGAAAAAACCGATTTCAAGTGGAAATTAGGTATGTACAATGTTCTAATATAAAAATTAAGAAATCCCTTTTATTTAAATATAAAGCATATGTTTCATGTTAACAATAGGAGTTTGGCTTCAAGCATGGTTAATTATATATGGATCTATGTTTATAATTATGAAAAAGAGTATCAATTTAGAACTATCATACAATCATGTTGATCTGCATGGTGATCTGATGAATGTGTCTAAATTTTATATAATCTCCTAGAAATACCTTGATGCCTTGTATCGATAAATTTCAGGTTAATTAGTTAATTAGGCATATGGATTGTTATATTATAGGTGAGCTGAATATCAAGAAATTATAGAATTATTGGATTTATGAGTTTTGATAAACATTGATTTGATAAAAAAAATGGTAATTTGTAATATCTTAGTTTTTCCCAACTTAGGGCTTCAAGCCAAGGTTGTTCTCCTCGTCGCCACCGCCGGTTTCGTCGCCACTGCAGTTCTCGTCGCCACCGCGGTTCAGGTCGTCGCCACCGCC
Source organism: Agapanthus africanus (assembly GCA_030015575.1). Lineage (NCBI taxonomy): Eukaryota > Viridiplantae > Streptophyta > Magnoliopsida > Asparagales > Amaryllidaceae > Agapanthus > Agapanthus africanus. The sequence goes on along the minus strand of JASDDO010000019.1, from coordinate 456,788,758 downwards.
GTTCAGGTCGTCGCCCCAGCCCCAGCAGCCGTTCAGGTGAGTAAATTTCGAGGTAAGTTAAAGAATTTATTGGATTATTTTGGGCTTAGGGTTCATGGCGTGCGAGTTGGGGTTGGGCTGGGGTCACGGTCGCAGTCGGGGTCGGGTTAGGGTTGGGGCAGGGGCTGGGCTCCGGGGTCGGGTTCGGGGTAGGGTTAGGGTCGGGGTCGGGGTCGGGGAAGGGTCAATTTATCAAATTTTTTATTGGGGGTGCGGCCGGGGCTGCGGGCTGGGCTGCGGCTAGGGCTAGGGTTGGGGCTGGGGCTGGGGCTGGGGCTGTGCGTCCTCCAGAGGGCGATCATAGGATCGGTGAAGTGAGGTGGCTGGATATGAGATACGATGGATTTCCATGTGTTCAATGGAATGCTGAGGGTCAGAGTCGGTTATTCATATATCTCCCAAAAAAGAATGAGTTTGTTATCAAAGATGTATTGACTTCTACATCAAGGAATATCAGTTATATGTCATCCAGTGACTAAGTCTGTTTCTGGCCCAACTATATTTATGAATCGTTTCTTCTTTTTCCTTCTTACGTATATTTACTAGTTCAGACTGTATGCACCTCTGCAATCAACGCCGAGAACTTGTACATTATAGGTTAATAGACATATGCTATGAAATCACGGTGCATATCGAATTCATGATATGTTATAGTCCCTCATTATTTTTACTGTGGTGAGAAAGCAGTCGCTGGTGGCCACAAGCCATAGAATTGGCAGTTGTCCTACCTGCGATAATATCGTACAAATCATCAGTAGACATCTCTGTTATATTAATCTTTTAATGTCTGCATGCATGCATGTTTATTTGCATATTTCCACTTGTTTGTGCCATAGTTTTTGTGTGCATGTGTGCGTGTGTGCCACAGTTATATTTACTTCTACATCAAGGAATATCAGTCGCATGGCAGGATTTAGTCCGGTTTTGGCCTAACCGCATTTATGAATTTGTCTTTTAGATGTTTTCCTGAGTGTCACATCGTTCTCACCCAAGTTTGTAAGCCATGTTCATTATTCTTTCAATTCTTTTAACTTGAATATGCCAGTTATTGTTCCGTTTACTATAAAGTTGCAACAAAGAGTCTCTGTTAGCACTTCCATGCACCCTTTACATATTTTTATCATATCCACTCCTATCTATCCAGAAAGTCAACATCTTCTGGTATTTGTTTTCAAAAAGAAAAGATAAGAGAGGAAAAGATATTTGTCCGTCTCATATTTGAGCCATACTTTTGATTTTCTTGCAGATTCTGGGTTGATTTTCTGTGATAATTCATAAACATAGTAATATTTGTAATGTTTCTTCTTGTTAGTCTAGCTTTCCTCTTATGAATGCCAACACTGTTTTTGCCCTCCTTTTCTTCGTGGCACATGATATCTTGCACCTCTCCTCTCGAAAACTTATTTTCTCCTTTCCTAATCTATCCGAGGCTTAGCATAATCTAGTTGCGATAAACAATTCCATCTTCTGCTACTATGGTGGCACTGAGAAACTTCCATTTAGAAATGACAGCACGTATTTTGTGGAAGTACTGTACAGAAGTAAAACCACAACGGGCATGACAAATTTGTTGACCAGGTTCCGATTACTGTGTGAAAGTTGTTCGGATGAAATTCTAATTCTGGTGGAATTGAAACCAATAACCGGTTCATATGGTGATTTAGGCTGCTTCAGTGATATTTGTGCCTACATTGATGCCTCAAGCAACGAATCAAATGATGTGGATCACAAACTAATTAAATAAATTTTGAATACCAATCTGGACTGGGATTTGAATACCAATCCTAGTTTGCTACATTTTTTATATATAGTAGATGGTGATACTTCTTTAAGTAAAAACAACCCTACACTTAAGCGAAATCATAAATCGAAACACACATATATAGAATACAACTCACATTCCTTGTTCTCTGTTTCAGCATCAATCTTCTGATATGAACTAATGATGGCTTTCACATAGGCTTTTCCCTTTAGAGACTTCTTAGTGTCCAATGGAAAGCATACATCAGATTTGTGCAGGTCGGGTTCTTCTATGACTTTCAAGAGTCTCAACTGATTCTGTAAATTACACCCTAGTTAGGTGATACTTTTACCACTTCTCACTGCAGGTGCGCTCTCGATATTCAAAATGGATATTAGAGAGCGCACCTGCAGTGAGAAGTGGTAAAAGTATCACCCAACTAGGGTGTAATTTACAGAATCAGTTGAGACTCTTGAAAGTCATAGAAGAACCCGACCTGCACAAATCTGATGTATGCTTTCCATTGGACACTAAGAAGTCTCTAAAGGGAAAAGCCTATGTGAAAGCCATCATTAGTTCATATCAGAAGATTGATGCTGAAACAGAGAACGAGGAATGTCATTTTTTTCTTCTTCTGCCACATTACTGTCTTCTCCTTCTGCCACATTACTGTCTTCTCCTTCTTATTATGTGCGCGTGCAAACTCAATGACTATATTGAGAATATGGATTAATAGTGGGTAGGAAAAGTATTTCTCAAATGGATTTTCCGTCTTAAAACCATAAACTACTAAATAACGGCATACATAATTTTTTTAGTATAAAGGTTGTTATTTTAAGTTTTCCCTTATAGAGATATGATCTAACTGCATCTATAAACTATAAGTGTGCAGAAAATTATGATAAGAAACCATAAGAAAGGGTCGTAGCCATGCATAACCTTGAATCTACATACAAAATCATGCAAAAGCATGCACTTATTGTCACCTTGCCTTGGAATATAAAATATCTTGGAAGACTATAAGCGAGCATTTAAATCTTGATAGGTTTTGACTTCAACATATATTTTTCTCAAGTACCATGAAATATACTTCCTCCGTATAAACCGTTTTCAGGAAGATGGATTAATAATGACAAATTATCCATTGTGGCTCACTAGGTTAGTATTTTCTCTTCTATTGACCATCTTACTAATCTGCTTGGTAAATTTATTCGGAACCGGCTGCGAATCATTAAAAGACATGCATAAGAAAGAAAGCTAAAATGCAGATATATAGCATACCGATACATCGAAACTTCATAGTTGCGATGGCAATCCAGAGATATTTATTTCTACACACGTGGTGCGCGTGCGAATGCGTCAGGCATCATGGACAAATATTTCAGAACATGGAAAGTATTATTCGTATAAACTAATTAAAACTTTTAAACATCTTGGGTAAATATTTTCTTAGTTGATGCAATCATATCATGAGGACTAAATTTAAGCTATTATACATATGCATATGTATTTTTCTAACCTAATATATCTCACACACACACACAGAGCGAGAGAGAGAGAGAACACCAGTTTAGTAGAGAAATCAGCTAGCAGGACCCTGAAGAAATGGAGTCCATAGCATTGCTCATCATCATCATCCGTGATCCCTTTGAAAAAATATTATCAAAGGGATCATGGATGATGATGATGAGCAATACTATGGACTCCATTTCTTCAGGATCCTGCTACCTGATTTCTCTACCTACCTGGTGTTCTCTCTCTCTGTGTGTGTGTGTGTGTGTGTGTGTGTGTGTGATATATTAGGTTAGAAAAATATATATGCATATGTATAATAGCTTAAATTTAGTCCTCATGATATGATTGCATCAACTAAGAAAATATCTACCCAAGGTGTTTAAAAGTTTTAATTACTTTATACGAATAATACTTTCCATGTTCTGAAATATTTGTCCATGATGCCTGACGCATTCGCACGCGCACCACGTGTGTAGAAATAAATATCTCTGGATTGCCATCGCAACTATGAAGTTTCGATGTATCGGTATGCTATATATCTGTATTTAAGCTTTCTTTCTTATGCATGTCTTTTAATGATTCGCAGCCGGTTCCGAATAAATTTACCAAGCAGATTAGTAAGATGGTCAATAGAAGAGAAAATGCTAACCTAGTGAGCCACAATGGATAATTTGTCATTATTAATCCATCTTCCTGAAAACGGTTTATACGGAGGAAGTATATTTCATGGTACTTGAGAAAAATATATGTTGAAGTCAAAAGCTATCAAGATTTAAATGCTCGCTTATAGTCTTCCAAGATATTTTATATTCCAAGACAAGGTGACAATAAGTGCATGCTTTTGCATGATTTGGTATGTAGATTCAAGGTTATGCATGGCTACGACCCTTTCTTATGGTTTCTTATCATAATTTTCTGCACACTTATAGTTTATAGATGCAGTTAGATCATATCTCTATAAGGGAAAACTTAAAATAACAACCTTTATACTAAAAAAATTATGTATGCCATTACTTAGTAGTTTATGGTTTTAAGACGCAAAATCCATTTGAGAAATACTTTTCCTACCCACTATTAATCCATATTCTCAATATAGTCATTGAATTTGCACGCGCACATAATAAGAAGGAGAAGACAGTAATGTGGCAGAAGGAGAAGACAGTAATGTGGCAGAAGAAGAAAAAAATGACATTCCTCGTTCTCTGTTTCAGCATCAATCTTCGGATATGAACTAATGATGGCTTTCACATAGGCTTTTCCCTTTAGAGACTTCTTAGTGTCCAATGGAAAGCATACATCAGATTTGTGCAGGTCGGGTTCTTCTATGACTTTCAAGAGTCTCAACTGATTCTGTAAATTACACCCTAGTTGGGTGATACTTTTACCACTTCTCACTGCAGGTGCGCTCTCTAATATCCATTTTGAATGTAATATTATAGATATCCATGCCTGTTTATGTTAAAATTACTTATATTGTCAATGTTTGATTGTCTAGTTGTTGGTGATGCGTCCATATCAGGGACAGAGGCCACTCCCGTTCCTCCAGGTATGTTTATATATTATATAGGGCATGTATATTGATTTAGAATGCTATATCATAAATATACACACATTCCTTTTGCTCTTAGTCGTCCAACTCATTATCATGGGCTGCTTGATGAGATTAGATTTGCGCCTGATGATCTACAAAATCTTGTTCGCTCCCTGTCATATGTGTAAGCAGCGCTATATGCGAGTTTACCTTGTTAGTATGTATGTACTAAAATTAATTAATATTATTCAAATTTTGATACATGCAGATACCAGAGGAGCACATCTTCTATCTCTGTAGGTAAGGCTTTGAATTTGTTGATTTTGGTATTTCTTGTCAATTTTATAGACCAGTATGTGTTAAATATAATGTTCTGACAGTTGCTAGGGGGAAGGCAGCATTCGAGGCTGCTGACCCCAGTCCTGGACGCCGCACAATGACGGCACCACGGAGGTTGGGAGAGAGGCCGAGGACTGGGCTCTAGCAGGGCCCATATGAGGTTGGACTCCACCCCAGTGGTTACTTCCTCCGTCTCCAGTGAGCGACGTATCCAGCAGGAACTGGAGAGCTTGAAGGCCACCGTTCAGGAGTTGAATGAGATGCTGGTATGTATACTACTTAATAGTAAAATATAATGTCATATTATAGATATCAACATATTCAATATCAGTACATAGCCTGAGCTTATTTGGTTGTAGACTTATGTTTTATTAATCATACATGTACATATCTAATTAAAATAAACTACAGTTTTCCAAACTAGATATCCAAATGGGGTTTCGAAATAACTCGATAATGATAAGAATTCGAATGTGAGTATAGGAGCTGGTGGTTGAGCAGGCCCAGGCCTCGGGGATCGATTTTACCGGACAGAACGATCCGAGGCTGCTGACCCCAGTTCTGGACGCCGCACACGGAGGGCACCACGGAGGTTGGGAGAGGCCGGGGATTGGGCCCTAGCAGGGCCCATATGAGGTTGGACTCCACCCCGGTGGTTACTTCCTCCGTCTCCAGTGACCGGCATGTCCATCATGAACTGGATAGCTTGAAGGCCAGCGTTCAGGAGTTGAAGGAGATGCTGGTATGTATACTATTTTATAGTAAAATATCATTTCATATTATATACATATCAACATATCCATAATTAGTACGTAGCTTGAGCTTATTTGGTTTTAGACTTAAGTTTGATTAATCATACATACATATGTAATTGAAATAAACAACGCTTTTCCAAACTAGATATCCAAACAGGGTTTCGAAATAACTTAATAATGATACGAATTCGAATAATAAACAGTTCTTACACGCTTCTTACACACGTTATATCCAGACGCGACAGGGTAGATCGGCCGAGCCTCCACACGCATCTCCTTCGGCTGCGGCTCCGCAAGCCACTACATCGGCTGCGGTTCCGCAGACAGCTCCTGTAGCTCCACCGCCCCACTCAGACTCCCGCAGCCGCGGCTCCGCAAGCGACTACCTCGACGGCGGCTGCGCATACCACATCGCCGGCTCCACATGCCGCTCAGACTCCCGCTCGCGACGAATTGCAGAGTTTATTGACCGAGGAGCAGGCGCGCGTTATTCTATCGTTATTCAGAGGTGGAGCTGGACCGAGTTAGGGTAGATTTTTGGTTCTTTTTTTTTGAAACATGTATTTATTTATATCATACACATTGTACTACATTTTGAAACGATATTGATATTGGTTTGTATTTATATCATATTCAGTTTTTGTGTTTCTTTTGTATATTATATATATGCGTGAGATGTGATTATGAATACTGCAATATATGATTTGATTGATCTATATATTATTGTGCACAGGGCGGGAAAAAATCAAGCAGCCCATTTTTTAAAAAAAATTACAGAAAAAATGTACCTACGGATTAATCCGTAGGCACACATGTTACCCCTACGGATATGTCCGTAAGGGCAAAATATCAGCAGTAACTGATATTTCCCCCAGATCACAGTGCCAGGAGGTTGGGAAAGCCCCTACGAATATATCCGTAGGGGCAACTGACTCTCCCCTACGGCGTTATCCGTAGGGGCAAAATATCAGGAATCCTGAATTTGTGCCCCTACGGAAACGTACCTACGCATATATACGTAGGGGGTAGTACATGCCCCTACGGGTATATCCGTAGAGCCAAGTAATTTATTAAAATAAACCGTAAATAATATAAAATCTTATACCTTACGGTTTAATCCGTAGGGGAAACTGGACCTACACATATATCCGTAGGGGCAAGAATTTAACCGTAGGGGCAAGTTCAGGGTCTCAACTTGCACCTGCGGCCTTTGCACCTACGGGGTGTTTTTTCGCCCCTACGTATATATCCGTAGGGGCAACCCATATTTGTAGTAGTGTGATGCATATGTGCCGTGGATAAGGTTATTCATCCGATCGACATGAGATACAATCGATCTCCCTTTCTTATATAGAACTATCACATGCTATATATAGATTTGCTTCCTCTGTATTATATGATCTTATTTATTCCCTGTGCATGTGCTACAGTATGGAAACTTAAAAATGAATCTCAACAAGTCTGTTGTTAACTGCTAGAGAAATTATGGGTTTTTAATTCGAAAAAGGATTTCTCTAGCTAAAGCTTAGTAATCAATAGGCCTTAACGGTGCTTGCCTGAGGATTAGACATGCATATAACGTGAATAGCTTCCCTAATCAAAGAACTTTGATGAAGCAAATATAGTGTTTAAGCTTACGTCTTGTAGACTAGAGGGCTAATAGGTAGATTGTATCTAATTTGCATGCAATCACTAATGAAATAAAAGCAGTGATCTACCTAAATTCAAGTATATATACTTAATTTCCTTGGAGAAATTAGTTCATCTTCCTCCTCTTTTTCTCAATCTACTGTATTCTGCTATAAACACTGAGTTGTTTCCAATTTTTAATTATTTGCAGCACGCGGTCGATAGAAGCGACTATGACAACGTCATCGGTGCACTTCCCTGTCTCAAAGTGAACCGCAAGGCTATATGACATTTTCGCAATTTAAATTGTTAGCTTTGATGATACATAGTTCTCTGCGGTTCTTTATTATGTTCCCTTTTTTTTTTCTCAACTTTCAATTTGATAATTGACGTAAAGTTTATTCAACTTAGTTTAGTTTCTGTGGAACCCTTGTTTGATTCACAAGTTGAAATGCAAAATATTCGGCAAATAGATGGAGAACCAAAATGATTATTATTTAATTAATATCTTTATCTTGTTGTTTTAGTTCTGTCATTCTTGTAAAGATAATCGAATACGGCTGGCAACAACTGCAAGGGGCTGTTTGATTGTAGGATTTTGAAATTTGGATTCCCAAATATTACAATTGAGAAAATCTGGATTAGCTAATTTTGTGTTTGGTTAGTATTGGATTCGTAGTGTTGGATTTATAGATTCCTGTAATTGTTTTTTGGATGGGAAAAAAATAAGCTGGATTTGGATTTGAGGATGAGAGAGATTGGATTTTTTAGGTTTTTTTTATAATATAAAGTGCATGGGCCCCGTATGAACAGTACCATATCCATAGTTTTTTTTATGGATTCAAGAATAAAAAAATGGTGGGCCCCTCACAAAATACAAACAAATCCAAAACCCAACATGGTACAATCAAACAAAGAATTAGAGGATCCATCATCTTTTACAAGAATTCAAACAGCGGCAAATCCTCGACAAAATTCAGCAACCAAACAGACCCCAAGCAAGCAGTATGTGCTAGAACATCACTTGAAACACGCTTTCCTCATCCAATTTGAGTACAAGATTGTAAGTACGGATGAGTTCAACTCTTGCATGCTGTTGCATCATTATTTCCATCCGCCGCATTCGGGTTTGAACGTTGCTGCATATGATTTCAGTGTTTAAGATGTCTGTTTTATTTGCGAAAGAAGGCCAGCTAATTGTTCTGTGCTGGACTCATTGTTGCGACTGTGCGTTCTATTTTTGGCTACTTGTTTATTTTTGTGTATCTAAATGTTCGTTGTAATTATAAAGAGCATTGGAAAAGATAATGGAAGATGTTACTGTTAGACATCATAGTGTTTAAGAAACACAAAAATTAATTTAGATTACGTACCGGTAGAAAATGTTTGAGTCATGAATTCCAGCATCCAAGATAGATCCGAACCAAGAGACTTTTGTTTCTGGTCTCTACTTTTGTTTTTTCTGAATTTTGTGTGTTTAGATGGATACATCACAAGCTATTTATATAGACCAGTGGACTTTTTGTCTCCCATAACCCTCTCATCAATGGGTTATGGAGAGACCCTTCGAATTTATTAACTCCAGACATTAATGGGAGTTAGTGGGGTTAGTGGACCACGTTCAGGTTAAATGTTTGTGACCATTAATATTCACAATAAATTATTTAACATTCTCCCACTTGGTCTGGTAAGCTCGGTTGATAACAACTTTTCTGTATAGGCCAATGTAAAGTTGCATCTTTATTTGTGAAATTCAGAATGAATCATTTCTCTTGTATGCATAAAGAGTTTCTAGTGAAATTTAACTCGATGAATAGCTTCCTATAAACTATTTCGAGTCCAATACAAAATTTTCCCAAGGGAAACATAAACATGACATACATTTAAGATGCACAAATTTAAAGTCTTGTACAAGATTGCTAATATTAACTTTATTATCTTTAAAAGAGTACAAAATATATAAGTTTTAACTACTAATGAGCCCCATGTGTTGTACATGATCCTTGAATAATTTAATCGGTATAGCTTTAGTCAAGGGATCAACAATCATTAACTCTGTCCGTATATGCTCAATAGTCACTTCTTTATTCTTGACATGATCTTTGACAACAAGATATTAAATGCTGATGTGTTTGCTTCGACTACCTCTTTTCTTATTATTAGCAAACGAAACTGCAAAGGAATTATCATAATACATACATAATGGTCATGTCACAATGTCAATGACCATCATATCCGTAATAAAATTGCTCAACCATGATGCTTGTGATGTGGCCTCAAAGCAAGCAATGTATTCCGCTTCCATAGTCGATGATGCAAGTAAAGACTGTTTCATATTTTTCCAAGATATAGCCCCTCCAGTAAGAAGAAAAACATATCCAGAAGTAGAGTTCAACGAATCTTGACATCCAGCCTAATCCGAATCTGAATAGCCAACCATTTCCAGCTGGTTTGTGTATTTATATATGAGCCGGCAATCCATGGTTCCCTTTAGGTACCTCATAACCCTTTTAGATGCTTGCCAATGCGCCATTCCAGGATTACTTTGGTATCTTCCCAACATTCCTACTGCAAATGCGATATCCAGTCTGGTGCAAATTAACGCATACATGAGACTTCCAATCATAGAGGCATATGGTTCACCTTCCATTTCCTTATGTTCCGATATGCTCTTAGGACATTGTTCCAAACTAAATTTGTCCCCTTTAACAATAGATGAATGTTTAAGAGCACAATCCTGCATTCCGAATCTTTTCAAAATTCTTTCAATGTAGGCTTTCTGAGATAATCCGAGAATCCTTAGGGATCTATCTCTGTGAATCTCTATGCTAATAACATAAAAGCCTTCACTCATATCTTTCATGTTAAAATTTTGAAAGAGAAAATTTTTAATCTCAGATAGCAACTTTATGTCATTGGTTGCAAGTAATATATCATCTAAATACAAAACTAAGATAATAAATTTATTTCCCTCAACTTTTATATATATGCATTCATGCACAATGTTCTCAATAAAACCGTATGAGATAATAGTAATGTGAAACTTTATATGCCATTGTCAGGAAGTTTGTTTTAGTCCATATATAGATTTTTTAAGTTTGCAAACCAACTGACCATGACCGTCAGAAAACCCTTTTGGTTGCTTCTGTAGGGTTCCCTAGGATCGCTGCTGGGTTTCGGGAGGCATCGACCATGCCGTTTTTAAAAAAATTGGCGCGCTAAAGAACCCTAACCTAGAATCTTAACTAGAGAATTAGACGAATCAAGAATGTAAACATCTTTACATCTAAGTGAATAAGGAATACAACCTTTGTAAACCGGTCCTTCACTTCAATAGCTCCGTGTAGTAGTAGTCCCTTCGCTCCAAGTAGTGATCTCCTGGACTCTAGAAAGGCTCCACAAGATGAAAGGAATAAGCTTGCTTGAAGTCTTCGAGGCCGAAAATGATCTACGTCGAGAAGACACCAACTCAAGCTACCTCTTCACTAATATGGAATTACTGAAGCAAATACCCTAAACTAAATGGCTAGACTAGTAGAGGATGATGAAGTAGGAATTTTGCTCACTTTAGAAATATTTTTCTCACTCATTTTCTTCACTTCCCAAATTGTAAGAGAGCTGGAGGAAAGAGATGATAAAAGCAACCATGGAAAAAGTCAAGTGTAGAATGGGAACCATGGGTGAGTTAATATCATATACTAACTCATATAGAGACTAAACCATGGCTAATCATAATGGTTGGGTTAATAAATATCTTAGGTAAAACAAAATTGGTGGACTTAGTCAATGATTCTACAAGTTTCCACTAAGCATCAACCATGACTAATTTCCACCCAATTTTGAATTACTTTAAATAAATAAAACCCTTGATTATGTTAAGCATGGTGTGATTCACATACACCCACGTCTTATGTATCATCTAGCATGACACAAAAGAATGTACATTAATATATATCACATATATACTAAGTGTACACAAGTGAGAAAAAGAAATCTTAAGTGAGCTAATATTAGTTAATGTAAGTTAATATATCAAATATATAATTATACATTAAATTATTAAATCAACACTTAATTTAATAATCCGGCTATAACGCATACCACCGACTAATATCAAATGTATTAATTTGTCGAATCAACACTTGATTGATACACGAAACTGCAAAGGAATTATCATAATACATACATAATGGTCATGCCACAATGTCAATGACCATCATATCCGTAATAAAACTGCTCAACCATGATGCTTGTGATGTGGCCTCAAAGAAAGCAATATATTCCGCTTCCATAGTCGATGATGCAAGTAAAGACTGTTTCATATTTTTCCAAGAAATGGCCCCTCCAGTAAGAAGAAAAACATATCCAGAAGTAGAGTTTAACGAATCTTAACATCCAGCCCAATCCGAATCTGAATAGCCAACAATCTCCAGCTGGTTTGTGTATTTATATGTGAGCCGGTAATCCATGGTTCCCTTTAAATACCTTATAACCCTTTTAGATGCTTGCCAATGCGCCATTCCAGGATTACTTTGGTATCTTCCCAACATTCCTACTGCAAATGCGATATCCAGTCTGGTGCAAACTAACGCATACATGAGACTCCTAATCATGGAGGCATATGGTTCACCTTCCATTTCCTTATGTTCTGATGTGCTCTTAGGACATTGTTCCAAACTAAATTTGTCAGATCAACCATCTCCCTGATCAGGTGATACTGTCCTCAGAATATGTCTGAATCACTGATGGGATCGGTGTTCCTAGGCCAAGACACAACTCCATTGTTGTCACAATAACAGTTATTAGACGCTCAATGGTAGAAACCTCGAATCGGTAAAGGACTCCACTTGGAGTTCACCATTACCATACACCAAGAACATCTCTTTAGTCCTTCTCAAGTACTTGAGAATGTTCTTCACAGCTGTCCAGTGACTCTCTCCTGGATCTGCTTGATACCTACTCACTGTACTTAGTGAGTATGCCACATCGGATCTGGTACATAACATCACGTACATGATAGAGCTTACTGCCGAAGTATAGGGTATACATTGCATGCGAGCTCTCTCCAAATCAGTCTTGGGAGACATCTCTTTGGAGAGAGTGAGTCCTGAGATCGTTGGTAAGTACCCACTGTAGGGATATTCAGCACGACAGCAAGGTTTCGGGAGGTATCGTCCATGCCATTTTCAAAAATTTGTCATACTAAAGAACCCTAACCTAGAATCTTAACTAGAGATTTAGACGAAACAACATGTAAACAACTTTACATACAAAGTGAACAAGGAATACAACCATTGTAGAGCAGTCCTTCACTTCAATAGCTCCGTGTAATAGTCCCTTCGCTCCAAGTAGTGAACTCCCGGACTCTAGAAAGGCTCCACAAGATAAACGGAACAAGCTTACTTGAAGTCTTCGAGGCCGAAGATGATCTACGTCGAGAAGACACCAACTCAAGCTACCTCTTCACTAATGTGGAATTAGTGAAGCAAACACCCTAAACTAAATGGCTAGTATAGTAGAGGATGATGAAGTACGAATTTTGCTCACTTTAGATTTATTTTTCTCACAATATTTCTTCACCTTTTGAAAAGCTAGAAAGCTTTCTCATGAGGAAGAAGAAGATGAAGTGGAGATGAGAATGAAACTCATGAGGTAAGAATAGCAACCATGGGTGAATTTATGTCATACACTAACTCATATAGAGACTAAACTATGGCTAAGGATAATGGTTGGGTTAATAAATATCTTATGCAAAACAAAGTTAGTGGATTAAGTCAATGGTTAGCATAAGCTTCTCTAAGCTTCCAACCATGACATATTTCCATCAATTTTGATTTACTTGGATAAATAAAAACCCTAATATTATCTTAAGTATAGTGTAAGTCTCATACACCCATAAAGCTTGTGGCATCAAGCATGACACAAAATAATGTACTTTAATATATATCACATATATATACTAAGTGTACACAAGTGAGAAAAAGAAATGGTTAAGTGAGCTAATATTAGTTAATGTAATTCAATATATCAAATATATAATTGTACATTAAATTATTAAATCAACACTTGGTATATATATGTGACGCCAGGGGTGTTGGGGTAAAAAATTTTACACCCCGGTTGACTAAGTCAAAAATCCAAGTCAACCCCAAACCAAGTGGGCCCGAGCCCAGACCCAGTGGGCCCATGCCCAGGTCGAGCCCGAAAATGAAGCGGTCGGCCTTCCCCCACGCCAAGATAAAACTTTTGTAATAAACAATTTTGTTGTTTTTCTTTTATTTTATGGATAAATGTAAGAAAAATAGGCATGAAGCCAAATTTTTGTAAAGCCCATGGCTTATGTGCAAAACGAAATGGCACATGGGCCATGAAATAGGTAAAATGCCATTTTGTGAAGCCCAAGGGGCTATGTGTAAAGTGTATAGCCTATAAAGGCCAAGATAATGAAAATATCTCACAACTTTTTCTCTCTCCAAGAATTTTCTAGATCTGAGATCTCTTCCTCCTTCCTTAAGGTTCTAAAACCTTCCTTTTTCTTTTGAATTAAATCAAGAGTTTAACTCTTCCTTTTCTAAAAACAAGTAGATTTCCACCACAAAACCTACGAAGGGGAGCTCGGATCTCCAATCAGATCTCGAAAAGGGGAGGCTTTTGAGGCTCACCCCCTTTTCTCCAAGATCCCGCCGGTCAAGAGCAAGAAGAAGAAGACCCATCTCCAAAAATCTAACTTTGGACAGACCCAAGGCTCAAAAGAAGAGCAATAAATCCCCAGGAGTTTAACTCCTTTCTAAAGTTGCTGGAGTTTAACTCCATAAATTAATTTCTGTGGGAGTTTAACTCCATAATTTTGCTTCTGTTAGGAGTTTAACTCCAAAGATTCCCTTGGGAGTTCAACTCCCCAGCCTAGGGGCTAGGCTTCCCTTCCGCGGGTTTTTCCCGCGGTCACGTGTGCCCACGTGACCCCTGGGCGCTAAGGCGCCCGTCGGTCACGTGTGGGCACGTGACCCCTGGGCGCCAAGGCGCCCACTGGTCATGTGTGGGCACGTGACCCCGGGGCGCCAAAGCGCCCATCGGTCACGTGTGCACACGTGACCCCTGGGGCGCCAAAGCGCCCGTTGGTCACGTGTGCCCACGTGACCCCTGGGGCGCCAAGACGCCCATCGGTCACGTGTGCCCACGTGACCCCTGGGGCGCCAAGACGCCCGTCGGTCACGTGTGCCCACGTGACCCCCGGGGGGCGCCAAAGTGCCCATCGGTCACGTGCGCGCACGTGACCCCGGGCATTAAGGTGCCCACCTGCTGTGCAAGCGTCCTTTGGACGCCATTTTGTTTTCTTTTCCCCCTCGTTTTACGTGCACTCCCCAACAAAATCCCTTCTGGAGTTTAAACCCTTTTAAAAAATATATATATATATATTCTTTGGAGTTTAACTCCATAATAAAGTTCTATTTTAGGAGTTTAACTCCGCATAAAATTCTTTTAGGAGTTTAACTCCTTTTAAAATTCTTTGGAGTTTAACTCCACAATAAAATTCCTTTTGAAATTAAACTCCTTTTTTTTTTAAAAAAAAAAGGGGGGGGGGGGGGAAGGAAAACATACACAGACTCCACGACACTGTCTTCCGTTAGAAAAAATTTCTAACGGGGCGCTGCCCCGCACCCCGCAAGGGGGCTGCTAGCCCCCCTTGACCCCCAACCCGCTATCCGGGTAGCGGGACCCCCGTAAAAACTCTGCGGGGCCCCCGATATTTCCAAAACCCCTTCAAAACACGATACTGCACATTGAGTTCGCATGACCAGTTTAACCCGTTAATCGGAGGTTCCTTCGCTCCAAATACGAGGGGTAATTAACGGCAGCTTAGTCCGCGGCTGCCGGAGATTCGGATCCCCACAATCATTAAACCCCCGCCTACCCTAGGCAGGGGGAATCTGTAGTACGCCTGACAAGCGTGCGCGTATTCCCATCTCAATGGGGTGACGAAAAACACCCTACAAGGGGCATAACGGCCAGGCATGATTCTCACGCTCGCCCGCCCATTGCTGCCGCTATATAAACCCCTCTCTCAGACGATCGAGGTAAGCTATTTTTATTCCACTATGCCGTTACTCTTCCAAAATACCCCGTCTAACTTGATCGTCGGAGGGTCCTCGGTGGCACAACCACCCCGGGACTTCTTTACAGGTAGCTCGGCCATAACCACTCAAAACTCATTGAGATCCATACATTTCAGGAGTCAACCCTCCAACTCAACCTCAGCCGTCCATCAGCACACAAAGAGATCAATGGAAGATAGCATCTGAAGGAGATCCATCAGTTGGCACCGTCTGTAGGAATCATTTTTCCACTCAACCAAAAGTTCATCTTTCGATCTCGACCACATGGCAAGCGGTCACCGCGACGATCCAAGCACCAGCTGTCGGCCTCCCCACAGTGGAGACGAGGGAGAATCCCCTCCTCCACCGAACGCCATTCACACCCTATCCGCTCGGATAGATCGACTCACGTCCGTCGTGGATGCGCTCGTTCGTGTCCAAGCGGCCGGGTAAGCTCCCCAGGTCGCCACTCCCCCTCCGTGGGATCAGGACCCCTATAGAGAGAGAGAAGACTCTGCCCGCGTTGGCACGACCGATCACCGCCTCACTGTCTCCGGCGGCCGTAGATCCCCCGGGCCGACATATTCAATGACCCGGTAGGCGCCGCACAGTTTAACTCTGAGGTCTTATGCCAGAGCGCCTCGCCCCGAGCCCCATCACGCCCTTGTCCCTCCCGAGGAGGTGTCGGTCAGCTCGCCTGCACCCAGGCATGACCGACACCCCCTCCCTCGACGAGGTCGCACGCACGGGACTCGCCACGGCAGCTCGAAAACGACCTCTCCAGGAAACCTGAGGAACGTCATCAAACGGAATCGGGGCCGTGGCCAAGCAGAGGTCTCCGGCAGCAGAGGCCAAAAATCAGAATATGCCGACTCATCGGGATACCACAACCGACTCGACGCCCTCGAAAAGAAGATCGAAAGTATGCATCGGGAAGGTCGTCATTCGAGCGACGGGGCTAAATACGCCGCCGACTCGCTTACGAAGCCCTTCGCTGAGGAGCTTCTCGCCGTCGATGTCTCCTCCCGGAATAACCCCCCGAAGGTCTCACTCTTCGACGGGAAGTCCGACCCGAAGGACCACTTGGACGTGTTCACAGCCGGGATGAGTTTCCAGGACTGTTCTGACGCCGCCCAATGCCGTGCTTTCCCGGACACTCTCATCCGCTCCGGACGAGACTGGTTCCGAGGACTAGCGCCACGCTTAATCTCAACCTTCGATGAGCTGGCCACCCAATTCCTCAGCCACTTCGTCGGGAACAGAAGGCAGAAGCGGACCGTCGACCACCTCTTCACCATAAAGAGCAGGGATAAAGAAACCTTCAAAGGGTACGTCACCCGCTTCTACAACACCCTCCTCGAGGTCTCGGAACACCAGGACGAAACGGTCAAATTGGCACTCAAGTCGGGTCTTAGGCATAAGGAGTGGTTACGCTCATTTGTATTAGCACAACCTAAGACTATGGCCGAGGTAAAGGACTGGACCGAACGTGTGATCCAACTGGAATCCGAGGTGAACGCCAATCTTCCCCATACAAAACAAGCTGATCACAAGAAAAGGGGCCGGGAAGAGAAAAAGAGGCTTGAGCGGCCAAAGCCTTACTTCCCGAAGTTTCAGGAGTACACCCTGCTCAATGTCTCCCAGACGGTACTGCTGGAGGAGGCTAAGGGCGAAAGATTCTTCAAACTCCCCCAGTCTCGAACAGGGAAGCAAAGCGCACCCGGGGCCTTTTCTACGGCTTCCACAGGTCGCAGGGCCACTCCACGAAGAACTGCAAGAAGCTCCGAGACTACATCGAGGAGCTAATCCGCTCGGGGCACCTGGCAACGTACTTGCGGGACAAGCGGCAAGCTGACCGTGAGCAAGAACAACGTCCGCCTCCCGGTGAGTTGACGATCAGCCAAATCATGGCCATATCAACGGGGGGTACGACGAATACTGACGAGGCTCAGCACCCCTCACCGGTCGAAGAGACGGAAAGCCATCCGAGGAAGAAGGCCAGGGCTACCAAGCCAATCGTTTTTAACGACAAGGACCTCCACGGTATATCCCTGCCCCATAACGACTCGCTGGTGATCACAGCTCGGGTCCAGCGCTACGAGGTTTAGAGGATACTAGTCGACTCTGGAAGCTCGGCAGACATTCTATTTTATGAATGTTTCCTACGTATAGGACTCGCCCCATCGGACCTAAGGCCAACCACATACGTCCTTTCAGGGTTCACCAACCACTCCATCCCGGCAGAAGCGGTAATCACTCGCCAATTTAACATCGGGGAGGCCGGCCGTACATGCACCGTGCCTGTGGAATTCATCGTAGCGAGAATCCCGTTGGCCTACAACATCCTCCTCAGCCGCCCTACACTGAACTCCCTTAGGGCCCAGATATCGATCTACCACCTGGCGATAAAATCCCCGCTCGACCAAGGCGGGATAGGCCGGGCCTACGGGAAACAACGAACTGCAAAGGCTTGCTTCACCGCAACATCTTTGTCTGAGCGGCCAAACAACGATGTTGAGAGCGAGGTGACATCAGGGGTTCTCTGGACACCCGAGATGAGCTAAAGGAGGTCCGAGGGACCCCGGTGGAGCCACTGACAGAGGTCTCCCCGTAGAAGGGGACGACGAACGAACCGTTCAGACCGGGTCACTTTTAACCGGGGCTCAGCGAGGTGACCTGGTTGGTTTCCTCAGAAACAACTCCGAGGTGTTCTCCTGTGCACCTGCTGACATGCCTAGGATCGAGCCCAAAATCATATCTCACAACCTCGGGGCAGATCCTACGGCCCGACCCGTCAGGATGAAAAAGCGACGCTTTGCCATGATCAAGTAAAAGGTGATCGAGGACGAGTTAGATAGGCTCCTCGCCGCCAACTTCATTCAAAATGTGCCTTGCTCGGATTGGCTTGCGAACGTCGTCCTGGTCAAAAAGTCAAGCGGGAAGCGGCGCATGTGCGTCGACTTCACCGACCTCAATAAGGCCTGCCCAAAAGACAACTATCCCCTCCCTTGGATAGACCAGCTCGTCGACAGCTCGGCAGGCCACGAACTACTTAGCTTCATGGATGCCTTTTCCGGCTAAAACCAGATCCGTATGAATCCGGCAGACGGAGATCTCACCGCATTCACAATGGACCGGAGGGTATACTGCTGCAAGGTGATGCCTTTCGGCCTCAAAAACAGCGGAGCTACGTACCAACGCTTGGTCAATCGCATGTTCAAACCGCAAATCGGTAGGAACGTGGAAGTTTATGTCGATGACATGCTCGTCAATTCAGTCTCATCGGTCGACCACGCCAAAGACCTGGTGTTGGAGATAGTGCCCTCAGAGTCAATTATTGGATCACAGGCACGTGATTGCAATGATTGAGGGAGGACCTATCCCGGTACGACAGTCTTACTTGAGATGATAGTTTGCTATCTGGTTTACCTTTATCATCGTGTACTGCTTTAGGTGACCTGACAGGTCGCTATTGCACGTTGATAGAGCCCCTAGGATTCTTGCTTGACTGCCGGCAGTATGAGGGCGATCATATACGTGAGAGCTGGGGTCTACAAGCATATCCTTAAAAGGTCCCTAGTCGTGGGAGTTTCGAGACAGGGCATCGATTCTCCAGAGTAGACTAGTGTATACAGTCGAGACCCCGACGAGGGGTGGTGGCCGGTCTCACAAGCCACTGGTGTCAGTTGGTTCACCTAAGATGTATACAGGTGCTCATTGGGTTATGAGTACACCGGACAGGACTCGCCGGGAACATGGTAGTTGGTCTTATACCTGACGTCAGATAGCAGTTCCCAGGTGACATGTGTACAGGTTAGTTCATCGACCTGGGGATCGTCATTTGTCTCGTGTGAGTTCCCACTGTGCTTTGATTACTACCCTACCACGGCTCAAAGGAGTCGTGCAAACAGGTTTTAGTTGGTACAGTCCCGAGCCACATGGAGGCAGTGAGCGGATCTTCGGGGGTTCGTCTCTCCCGGTATTGGGGGTGAGGTCGCGCTGTGTCTAGGAGAGCCATTACACGAAGTCCTTGGCCATGGCAGGAGATTTACTGGTAGGTATTCCAGTAGTATCTCAGGGTGTTCTGGGCTACACTCCGACACGACTTGTACCGCTTTTGGGGGTCTGACTTTTACCCACCCCCTAGGCCCGACATGCGATGCTCATAGACGAACGGACCGGACTGTACGGATATTGTCACTGACAGGCTCAGTAGGGTGTCAGGATGAGTTCGCTCATCGACGTCCCTTTTAGTCAATAGCTGGTGGCCCGTTACGTATTGGCTTATACCTCTGACGTGCTAGTGGTTAAATCCACAGCCATAGTATTGACGAGTCTTTAGAGTCTACCACACTTTCAGTTACTCAGCTTTCGGGCGAAACGCTGTAGAGGCCGTATGGAGATATGGCAGGGTCCGATCAGATACGTGCGGTATTGCACGGATCAGGATCGGACGGTTTGTACTAGAGGCCGTATAGATATATGGCAGGGTTCGATCAGATACGTGCGGTATTGCACGGATCAGGATCGAACGGATATTACTAGCCGGCTTTGGTTTAAGCCAGATCCTAGTTTAGTACAGTGTAGATTTTGTCTCTTTGCATTTGTATCCGGACGGAATACAGATGCGGGTGTGTATGCACAGTGTTGGGGTTTTCCTGTAATTTATTACGGGACCAGTTTTCTGGAGTTGCCAGTTTGCATTCCGTTCCGGCCGGTTTTCCTTTGTTCTTTCCCGGCCGGACTTTTCCGATGGAGGGGGTTATTTGCAATTGTGCAAATAACATTTGTGGAGGGGGTTTCTTGCACTTGTATTCATTATGATAAGCATTTTTGTTTTTCATCCATAATGGTGCTTTAATGAGATTTGAGTGGGTATGGGTTTTAAGTATGGTTGATGTTTCTTTGCTTTATGGATGTGGTCACCATTTCAATCTCCTACACTCACCTCCCTCTTGGAATTTACTTTGCCTCCTCCACCATTTCCATTTTGATAAGGGCCGGCCACATATTTGGAAGAGGAGGAGAGAATGAGAGGTTTTCATTTTGGTGTGGGAAAATTAATCATTCATATCTTTTTCCATTGCCACAAAATCCCCAAGTTCATATCATCTTGATTCCTCCATCAAGGCAACATAACCCCATAGAGACTAAGCACTACACATTCTATAGCACGTCTTGGGCATGTCGACTTGCCAGCTTCATGCCCGAGTTGCCTCGGTATAGAGGCGGGAGCCCGTAAAAGATGCAGGCGATGTGGTGCCCTTCCGGCGAGGAGATGGAGACCGGACATTCCGCGAGAGATCGGGACGACGACGAGAAGACCGGAGGACTCGGATCACTCGGTATATCTCTAACCCGTCTTGTTGTTAGCTAGATATAGTTTAATGGCCCGATCCGGGGTTTAGTGCGCGGTGGTGCCGGTTTGCAAAGTTCGCAAAATTAAAGTTTATCACCGTTTCCGCATTTGGCCGTCGGATTGACGACCGGGGCACCGCCGTGCACTTACAGTGGTATCAGAGCCTCGCCATTAACTTCGACTAGCTTCGTTTGATGTGTTTTTCAGTTCCGATCGACCAAAATTCCAAAAATCCAATTTTAGCTCACATCAGTTTTCTGTTAAAGTTTTTTGGTGTCTAAAAATTTTTCAGGTTGTATAATATTGATGTACATGAAATTCTAAGACTACTGGGAAAATTCGACACAGTCAGTCGACGATCGAAGCGCGGAACCGCGGCCAAACCCCCCATTGGGCCGCGGTTACGCCGCACTTTGGTGTCGTCACTTTGTCAATTTTTTCCAGTGGGCTTCTGGGCTTATTTTATGGGTTTTGGAATATTAAGATTGGGCCCAGAATTTCTGTGAGTGCTACAGTATTGCTTGGGGGCCCACTTGTTAATTTTTGATCGATCGGATATTTTAAACACATTATTTCACAGTATTTACATTATATCTGCGTCCGTGAATGTCACTCGATCGGTAAATCCGGTCTAACTGCTATAGCCCGGTTAGACGGATTTGCGAACGTGACTTTCACGTTGATGTTCTATGTATTTGCTGTGATGTTGCGGATCGGTCGTGGGGGATAGCCTGGATGCAATGCTAGTACAGTGTTGTTGTATTATGTACATTTGATATTACGGGGCGAGCGTCCGACATGTGGACTGCCGTCACTGCCTGTTTGTATTATTATTTTGGGGCACGACCTGGTTGCGGTCGATGTACCCGTTGTATGTATATTTTACTTTCTGTACTAGGGCTACCCCGCGGAGGGGTGCACGGATAGCCGGGTTCTAGAAGGCAACAAGCCCGCATCTCATGGCATTGGGACGGAGGGGGTTTCACTCCAGGATTGGCTGGCTATTCGCCGCACTCGTAGGGGGTATAGGATTTCATTGCACAGGCTATCCACACGACCAGGGGAACGTCGGGTTTCAGTAGTGGCTCTGTGAAACCCGGGGATCCCAGATATCTGTATTGTTCTGTGATGCTGTACATTTCTGTGATGTTGCATTTTATTCACGCCTTGAGCGAAATACTATATATTGGTATATATATTAGTAGATGTTGTATATGTTTTTCATTCGCGCTAGTCCAGTCCCCGCTCTGCCGTTAGTTAGCTAACCTAACGGGTGATGACGGGACCCAGTGGCGAATGCGGATGGCATATACGTACGTCAGTATATTTTCGTTCTTTGTGGTGTGATCATTTGAGGGGACTGCATTGATTCGGATCAATGCAAGATAAACAAACCTATTCTGATGTTGTTGGAACACTTTTCAAAAAGCTGTTATTGCAAGGACGATCACTTTTGTTTTGCATCGTGGTATTCATTTGGAATATCCTGCTCCTCAGTCGACGAGGCAAGGGCCGAGATCCCTTCACCGGGAGTGACCCCTTGGACAGAAGTTTGCGTCAGGGCATTAACATCACTATAGCCGATTACTTTTGCTTTGCATCGTGGTATTTATTTGGAATATCCTGCACCCCATTCTACGGGGAAAGAGCCGAGATCCCTTCACCGGGAGTGACCTCTTTAGTAAAGGTTTTCGTCACTATACTTTCTAAAAAGCTATCCGTTCCTTCAACGATATCAAGTTCATTACGTTAAAGGTTTTCGCCAGAAACCATTCGTAGCCCTCCGTCGTTTCATATGGATAGTCAATAGTATTCAAGCTGTGTATGTTGGCCAAAGTCAAGGCACAGTGATTGGTAGCTATTGGGTATTCATATGCAGCATAGATAGATGCGTTGGTTTGGAACAGTCGTACTGCCATTTTGGCCAAAGTCAAGGGTAGGTACGGGTGGATTCAAATTAACCTGGAGAATGACGGGTTGAACTTGACATGTGACTTATGATATGTTGGCCAAAGTCAAGGTCATAAGAGCATGGGGTAAAAAATCACATCGGGAGTTTCAAAAGAACTGAAACTTGCCAGATATGCGCATACCTTCTGGAGTGTGGTACCGTGAGCGGATTCCGTCACGTTATCATGCGATGATAGTTGGATCCCGATTCCCACTGATAAGTTGGTTTACTCCTCGGGTGACCCCGACTAATTCTTCTTTCAGGTTTAGAGGAGAATTTGAGGTACAGTGGGAGGTTTCCAGATTAGATAAAGGGATAACCATTCTGATCTAGGTTAGAGTGCACGTTGAGTGTTTCTTTTCTCTCTCTCTGGCAGCGACTATTGACCCGACCCTAAGACTATGACACAGTGACCAAGTTGACCGAACCTTCTTTACACTGGCTTTTGGATTGTCAGAGTTGCAGACCTCATTGCCACTCCTACTTTTACCCTTTTCTCCAGGACACCCCGTATTACTGCGAACGTCCACTTCCATTGGACAAAGCCATCGTATGGTTAGATACGAACTCGAAGGAATTCGAGGATGGATTCCGTTTCTGGAGAAAACGAATAGGACTATTCAGTTGTCTTTTCCTTTTACCTTCTCTCAGGTTGCGAGTACTCCTTGGTTTAGGAGATAGTACACCTATTATGCAAATTGGATAGTCTTCTTCCAAACCTTAGGCTGGTGCCGAACGGTGGGGAATGAAGAAAACCAATTAGCATAACGATGGTGTGCAGAAGGTATTAAGTTCAGACAAAGCAAGGGATTAGTAAGAGGGCAAAGTAAATTGCGACTGATATTCACGACCAAACCAAGTATTTCTTCGCCAATCCTAAATCACCTTTGTATTTCTCCAGGACACTCCGTATCACTACGAAGATCCACAGTTTATTGGATACTCCATCGTATGGTTATATACGAACTCGAAAGGAACTTGTTCCAGTTCGGGGATGGATTCTGGTCCAGGAGAAATAGGAATAAGGTTTATTCGGTTGTCTTTTATCTTCACCTTCTCTCGCATTGCGAGTGCTCCTAGGACTAGGACAGTACACCCATTATGCTTATTGGATAGTCTTCTTCCAAACCATAGGCTGGTGCCGAACGGTAGGGAAGGAAGAAAACCAATTGGCCTAAAGGGGTGTGCAGAAGGTAATGACTAAAGACATATAAAGGGATTTGGAGAGGTGGCAAAGAATTATGCGGTTATAGTTGTGAATCTGGATAATGGTAGAGGCATTACTAAGAATACCAGGATACCCCATCGAAACATTTTAATGTTTCAGTTCAACTGTGTACTGTTAAAAGAGAACTGATTTCCCGATTGGACACTTGCTCCAGGGTATGTATTTACCAGGTTTGATTCTCACATCTGTATGGTTTTACAGATGATGAGTGGGAGTAGGTTATTGGGAATTGGGTGATCATCCTCATTATATCGGGATTCGTTGTAATCGGTGATATTTGAGGAGATCATCTGGGCTGTTTGCCGGTCGGCAAATATTTGGTTTTGAATATTCGCTGTTGTGCACCAATTTCAAATTGATATATCTGTACGTCTATTTTCATAGAGTGAGATATACCTTTTGATATTATGTCGATGATATTTACCTATATCAGTGGATGGTTAGGTAAGGAGCATTAAACAGCGGTGTAATTCTTCTTAACCATAAGTACAGTTTTCAACCTACGACACACAGTGAAAGAGTTGTTAGACTCGGCGGACTTATACAGAGTATTGTATGTTGTCCGGTGTCCATTAGGACAGAGGGGTTGGTCCTCATACTATATTCTGTTTACTTTTAACTTCTCTAGTTCTTAGACATGTGTTTCGCAGAAACACAGGGTCTAAGTTTTGAGGAGTTATAGGTATTTGAATAGAGTAGAGAACCAGGTGTAGCAAGTATTGGGATTCTTCAAAGTGATCGAAGATGTAGATACTTGTGTATGGTATTCAGTTGATAGTAATGATAAAGAGAAATTGCTTCTCTTTCAGGTTACTCATAATTGGAAGCATTCCTAAGTTGAGTAACGCTGATCGGCCTCTCTCCATTTAGTTGACATGCACTGGAGACAGCTGCATGATTTGAATCTGGTTCAATTAAATCAGTGCCTCTGGTTCTATATTGGATATAGTACAGTTCATATCTTAACATTGTTAAGGTACGGGGAGTTGTCCGGCTTATGATTAAAACCAGACTCTGGATAACTCAAGGCGCGTTTCTGTAATGGCTGTTTGTGGGTTGACCCAGGCTATGACGAGGGTTGATTTTCTACCATCTGGCAGATCAATAGAAATATTGTTCTTGACTCGCCACAGTTTTATTAAAAATGGATTTTTTCAAAAACAGTAGTGGGAGTATGGTAGAACTGGAAGTGATTCCAGAACCGCAAACGATTACTGAAGATTTGATAAGGAACCTAAAGATTCAATCTGTTTTGACATTCCATTGGCCACTCCGCAGATAAGGTGGGTAACTTCAGGCACCCGAGAGGTACTCCGGTAGCCTCAAGGACGGTGACAGGGAAGTTCTTGTTTACCCACACTTGCCATTGTTGTTGTTCCAGACTGCGAGACCCGGCAGGAGGATGAGTATAGCGTCGTTCTAAACTAGCTTTAGAAGTGCACATCTATATGACTCTGCCAGAGGGTTTTCGTAGTCAGTGGAGCAGCGGAAGCATTGGTGGACATCAGGCTTATGTCTATTTATAGACTAAAGCAGGTATAGCGGAGTTAGATCATCTGTTTCTGATGTGACAGTCATAGGTTTGACGTCATCAGAATAGGGGATGGATCTGTTGAGAAGGTAGTAGGAAGTGATATTCCTATACAACGATCGGTTATACTTTGGTCGTCACACAGTGGTTTCTCCACATGGGATTTGGACATTATATCAGACATACTGGTTACTAGATCCATGGTTTTAGATCTAGATTTGGGTGGTTTCCCAATCAGGGTACTTTGACAGCATTCTAAGAGTATTTAGAATGGACGACTCCTGGCACGGTAGTGTACCTGCAGGTGATGGAGTCACCCTCTCTAAAGGTGTCTTATAGACTAAAGTAGAGAGGGATATGCATGATTGGCAGATCACTTGCTTAGGCAATTGAGTCAATCATGTAATGTCAAGTACCACGCCAGATGTTGTTCTTGCACTAGATGCAATAAGTTGACATTGATCCAATCCTGGAGAAACAGTCGGAAGCAGTTTTAGAACATAAGTGGATGTTCTAGGGATATGATAACGACAGCCTCATTTGGGAGACAGTTATCATTCCAGGCTTCCAAGGTGACATGGACGACAAGGAGGTTGTCAGAGTTATAGTTTTTCCTTCTGACGAGGGGCAGTATTTTGGACAGGTGATCCAAGGAAATACTGAGGGTGGCATGGCGCAGGATACTGATTAAGTTCAGTTGACGATACAGTCTAAGAAGTTTGGATTTGGAGTTCATTTATGAGCTTGGTCCCATCAGACATCCAGACAGTCTAAGACAGGTATTGCTCATTTCGGGAGATGGTTTTCTCCGCGAACTTGAGATATAGAGAGACATAGAAAGAAACATCAGAGCGGATCCACTCGCTGAGGCTATTCCTCGAACGCAATAGTCTCGCAAACGAGCTTTGTGAGACTGACCAGTAGAGGAGTTGGGTGTTCGGTATCACACGGGCTGTGAGTATGCGACATCGCAATAATTAGCCTTGAGTGCAAGTGGGAGATTGTTGGAGATAGTGCCCTCAGAGTCAATTATTGGATCACAGGCACGTGATTGCAATGATTGAGGGAGGACCTATCCCGGTACGACAGTCTTACTCGAGATGATAGTTTGCTATCTGGTTTACCTTTATCATCGTGTACTGCTTTAGGTGACCTGACAGGTCGCTATTGCACGTTGATAGAGCCCCTAGGATTCTTGCTTGACTGCCGGCAGTATGAGGGCGATCATATACGTGAGAGCTGGGGTCTACAAGCATATCCTTAAAAGGTCCCTAGTCGTGGGAGTTTCGAGACAGGGCATCGATTCTCCAGAGTAGACTAGTGTATACAGTCGAGACCCCGACGAGGGGCGGTGGCCGGTCTCACAAGCCACTGGTGTCAGTTGGTTCACCTAAGATGTATACAGGTGCTCATTGGGTTATGAGTACACCGGACAGGACTCGCCGGGAACATGCTAGTTGGTCTTATACCTGACGTCAGATAGCAGTTCCCAGGTGACATGTGTACAGGTTAGTTCATCGACCTGGGGATCGTCATTTGTCTCGTGTGAGTTCCCACTGTGCTTTGATTACTACCCTACCACGGCTCAAAGGAGTCGTGCAAACAGGTTTTAGTTGGGTACAGTCCCGAGCCACATGGAGGCAGTGAGCGGATCTTCGGGGGTTCGTCTCTCCCGGTATTGGGGGTGAGGTCGCGCTGTGTCTAGGAGAGCCATTACACGAAGTCCTTGGCCAAGGCAGGAGATTTACTGGTAGGTATTCCAGTAGTATCTCAGGGTGTTCTGGGCTACACTCCGACACGACTTGTACCGCTTTTGGGGGTCTGACTTTTACCCACCCCCTAGGCCCGACATGCGATGCTCATAGACGAACGGACCGGACTGTACGGATATTGTCACTGACAGGCTCAGTAGGGTGTCAGGATGAGTTCGCTCATCGACGTCCCTTTTAGTCAATAGCTGGTGGCCCGTTACGTATTGGCTTATACCTCTGACGTGCTAGTGGTTAAATCCACAGCCATAGTATTGACGAGTCTTTAGAGTCTACCACACTTTCAGTTACTCAGCTTTCGGGCGAAACGCTGTAGAGGCCGTATGGAGATATGGCAGGGTCCGATCAGATACGTGCGGTATTGCACGGATCAGGATCGGACGGTTTTTACTAGAGGCCGTATAGATATATGGCAGGGTTCGATCAGATACGTGCGGTATTGCACGGATCAGGATCGAACGGATATTACTAGCCGGCTTTGGTTTAAGCCGGATCCTAGTTTAGTACAGTGTAGATTTTGTCTCTTTGCATTTGTATCCGGACGGAATACAGATGCGGGTGTGTATGCACAGTGTTAGGGTTTTCCTGTAATTTATTACGGGACCAGTTTTCTGGAGTTGCCAGTTTGCATTCCGTTCCGGCCGGTTTTCCTTTGTTCTTTCCCGGCCGGACTTTTCCGATGGAGGGGGTTATTTGCAATTGTGCAAATAACATTTGTGGAGGGGGTTTCTTGCACTTGTATTCATTATGATAAGCATTTTTGTTTTTCATCCATAATGGTGCTTTAATGAGATTTGAGTGGGTATGGGTTTTAAGTATGGTTGATGTTTCTTTGCTTTATGGATGTGGTCACCATTTCAATCTCCTACACTCACCTCCCTCTTGGAATTTACTTTGCCTCCTCCACCATTTCCATTTTGATAAGGGCCGGCCGCATATTTGGAAGAGGAGGAGAGAATGAGAGGTTTTCATTTTGGTGTGGGAAAATTAATCATTCATATCTTTTTCCATTGCTATAAAATCCCCAAGTTCATATCATCTTGATTCCTCCATCAAGGCAACATAACCCCATAGAGACTAAGCACTACACATTCTATAGCACGTCTTGGGCATGTCGACTTGCCAGCTTCATGCCCGAGTTGCCTCGGTATAGAGGCGGGAGCCCGTAAAAGATGCAGGCGATATGGTGCCCTTCCGGCGAGGAGATGGAGACCGGACATTCCGCGAGAGATCGGGACGACGACGAGAAGACCGGAGGACTCGGATCACTCGGTATATCTCTAACCCGTCTTGTTGTTAGCTAGATATAGTTTAATGGCCCGATCCGGGGTTTAGTGCGCGGTGGTGCCGGTTTGCAAAGTTCGCAAAATTAAAGTTTATCACCGTTTCCGCATTTGGCCGTCGGATTGACGACCGGGGCGCCGCTGTGCACTTACACCTGGGGGAGGCCTTCGACATCCTCCGCAAGTTCAAGATGAAACTGAACCCCACAAAGTGCGCATTCGGGGTCACCGAGGGAAAGTTCCTCGGTTTCATGGTCACTCACTGTAGGATCGAAGCTAACCCGGAGAAAATCAACGCCATCCTCAACATGGCTGTGCCCAAGACTAACGTCGAGATCATGCGGCTGACAGGGCGGGTAGCCGCTCTGTCACGTTTCATGTCGAGGTCTGGGGAGAGGTGCCTCCCGTTCTTCATGGCTCTAAGGAAGATTCCAAGGTTCGAGTGGTCAGAGGAGTGCCAGACCGCCTTTGACCAATTAAAGAGGCACCTTGTGACTCCCCCGCTGCTCACCCGACCGGTTGAAGGGGACGAGCTATCTCTATACCTAGCGGTATCCGACCAAGCTGCAGGCTCAGTACTCGTCCGAGAGGTCGACGGAATCCAGAAGCCGGTATACTACGTGAGCCATGTCTTCAAGGATGCGGAAACAAGGTACCCAGCCATAGAGAAGATCGTCTTGACGCTCATCGTGGCTTCAAGAAAATTGCGACACTATTTCCAGGCGCACACCATCCTTGTCCTTACCGAGCAGCCTTTCGGAGCTATCCTCGCCTCACCCGAGTCCTCTGGCCGCTTGGAGAAGTGGAGGTGGGAGTTGTCCCAGTTCGATATAAAATACCGCCCGAGGTAGGCCATCAAAGTACAAGCCCTGGTCGACTTTATCGTCGAGTGCACCATCCCCAGCAAGGAGCCGGAGTCAACGCCGACCTCCGCAGCTCAACCCTCGGTCGATGGGAAGCCCGACTCAGTCCCTAATTGAATCCTTTACGTCGACGGGTCCTCGACCGAGGAAGGCTGTGGTGCAGGCCTCATCATTCGGGTCCCGAACGAGGCAGAAATAGAGTATTCCCTGAAGCTCAGGTTCAAGGCCTCAAATAACGCGGCGGAATATAAGGCCTTGTTGGCCGGACTGCACATAGCCTCAGGACTGGGGCTGAAAACGATTCGGATCCGCAACGACTCCGTCCTAATCGTTGGCCAAGTGATCGGCCGATTCGAGGCATGGGAGCCTCTGATGGTTAAGTATCTGGCTGAGGTAAGAAGACTGCGAAATGATTTCGATGAGATCCAGGTAGAGCAGATCCCCAGATAGCTCAACGCCCAAGCCGACGCCTTGAGTAAGCTGGCTTCATCCTACTCGGCCAACAACAAGAGGAGCATCCTCTTCGAGGTCTTGCCACGGCCCAGCGTGGAAGACGGGGCAACAATACTTCAAGTGTATACAGCCCGGGAAGAAGACCAGGACTAGAGAAAGCCCCTCGTAGAATTCCTGAGGGAAGGTACACTCCCGGAAGATCGGGAAGAAGCCCGCCGTCTCCGAGCCAAAGCTTGCCATTTCTTCTGGAGCAATGGGAACCTCTACAAGAAGTCCTTCACTCAGCACCTGCTCCAGTGCGTCGACCCCCACGAAGCCGACTACGTCCTCCGTAAGATCCACGAAGGGGTCGGCAGTGCGCACCAAGGGGCTCGCACCTTAATCCAGAAGGCATTGCTCCAGGGATACTACTGGCTGACCATTCATCAGGATGCCCAAAAGCTGGTCAGGAGATGCAAGAGCTGCCAATTCCATGGACGCATACCTTGCCTTCCCGCTACCGAGCTAAACGCCCTAACCTCCCCGTGGCCGTTTGCCCAGTGGGGAATGGACATGATAGGCCAGTTCCCTACCGGTACGGGCGGGCACAAGTACGTCCTAGTCGCGGTGGACTACTTCACAAAGTAGATCGAGGCCATTCCCATCAGGAAACCGGACGCCACCATGACTATTAAGTTCCTACAGAACAACGTGATACTCCGGTTCGGCATCCCGAGATGCATCATCACCGATGATTGTTCAAACAATTGGTATTTTCTATGCGTGCTTAAATTTTTTAATTACCGCAATCAAGACGGTGTCGCTTGGTAGCTAGCCGGTTGAGTACGGGTCGATCCACAGGGAGACGGAATCCTTTTCTTTATGTTCTAACGAGTTAAATCAGATTAAGTTGGGTTTTGTTTTAAGATCTATGAATGAGAATAAATTGATAAAAAGCTTGCTAGGGTTAGGATTAGGTTAGTTCGAGATAGGGATCTTCTCACATCTTTCAATGCCTTAGTTACGAATATAGGTGTTAGGGTAATCGGCAACAACGGGGATTAGCACGACTAGGAAGAAACTTACAAGTCTAAGCTAGGCTTTCCATGCTTAGTTTCTTCCTTTTGGTCCTTGTCCGTCTATTCTTGGCTCTTAGCCCTAATCTCTGGTTAATTCAACCACAACCGGTCTAACTAAGGAATCACCGCTATCATGTGGGATAGGGTGCCGTAGTGAGCGGATTAAGGTTGAATTAAAGGGAGTCCGTATTTAAAATTATTGGGCAAAGAAAGGAGTGAGAGAGATTTCTTTCTCTCAAACCTTCCTTCTCCTAGCCCTAACAAGTGAAAAATTACTCACCCATTAAAAAGAGAAGAAAACAAATTTTTTATATTTTTATTGATGACCTAAATTGCAGATAATAAAAGAACAAATAAAAATTGCAGATAATAAATTGCAGATAAGAAAAAAAATGCATGATAAAATACAAAAAACTTACTTTATTGATGACCTCTCAAAAACGCATTACAATGGAATTTAAATTTTAGATCTAGAAATTAAAAAGAGGCATAAAAATAAAGAGAGGCATGCCTAATTTGGCTTTGAGTTTTCCTATTTATAGATATAAAAAATCCTAGGTTACATTCTGATCCACACATGAATTTATAAAACTACCCTAAGAAAGCCGGGTCAAAGCACCGACACCCTACCGACACGTGCATAACGCGGCCGCGGAACCGCGGCAGAAGTGCCTGTTTGGCCGCGGTTCCGCGGCCATTTGGTGGATTTATGGGCCCATTTCTTCAGGGTTTCTTCATGTTGTTTTTATCTTCTGTTTTCTTCACTTGGTTTCTCAGAATCTCTTTAATCTCCTTCCAGATTTCCAACAGTGCAGAATTGTCACGACCCGAAAGTACGGAACATGACCGGCACTTAAACTACGAACGTCTCGAGGCGTACGTAATCTAAGTAAACCGAAAACCCAGAAATCCAAACCAAGAAAGATGTAGAGTGCAGGAAAAACCAACTTAAAGCAAGTAGTTTCAATAGCATAAGCCGAATTAGGCGGTTTTAAAAACATCAAAAATTTCCCGAAAATTTCGGCAGAGTCTCCTTTGAAAATACTGGCCCCCAAATGGGATACAACATGAATAGTATACGAAATCAATAAAAAGGCATCCCCAAGCGAGAGCTAGCTCTTCGTCAATCGACGGTCACAACCACACAAGCAATATAATATACAACGCCAAGGGCGAAGATCAAAATTCAAAAGGAAACTCAAAAACCACAAGAAAACCACATAAATACAACGCGCGACTCTAAGGTCGAAAGAATAAACATCACTGGTCTCTATCTCAAATAAATACATGTTTGGTTGATGGAACTTCTAGATATAACAGAATAATGATATACAAGATATATA
This sequence comes from Agapanthus africanus, assembly GCA_030015575.1. NCBI lineage: Eukaryota > Viridiplantae > Streptophyta > Magnoliopsida > Asparagales > Amaryllidaceae > Agapanthus > Agapanthus africanus. The sequence goes on along the minus strand of JASDDO010000019.1, from coordinate 456,756,278 downwards.
ATGGGGGTACGATACAAGTAAACCCACCTACTAGCAAATCACCCGTAAGAAACTATGCCCGCAAAGCCGTAATGAAACCTGTACGGCAAACCTGCAAGAAACTGGGGCACAACGGGGGTGAGTTGCCAACTCGTGAATAGAAAAATATCTACGCACAGAAATCGCATAAATAACGCAACCTAGGTCAATGATCATAATAAATCCTCAAATATATGAATAACACGTAGCCTATAACAAGGTTAGGGTAAATATCTAACCCGAGTGTAATCTCATGTGCCCGTGTCAGTGCCTCAAGTAGCAATATATCATATGAATGGGGTATGAATGCATGAAAATAGAATACATGTAAATGAAGAACTGTTTTCATAATTTAGTGAGATTTCCTTTGTATTTTTAAAATGAGGTATCATAATGAAATCAGCATAAAACAGTGCCTAGCATCGGCACAAAACGTAATCCCAATATCTTGATATCTCTGTATCACAGTCTCTGTACCTCAATATCTCGAAATCTCAATGTCTCAATCACAATATTTAGGGCGCCGTCAGTCCAGACCGGCCCCTACCATCCATCTTAAGACCACGACGGTATCCTCCGGATATCCGACGCGTCGAGTAAAATCACCGGTAGGTAGTGCTCCCCTGCCAGGCTCACATCGTCATCATCACGCGCTTCTTGCCCCGGGGTACCTTACCGGGTCCACCATGTACCCGAAACGGTTCATCCGTCTCCTCGAATCGGGTCTCGAAATCCATCAGCAAACTCATGGTGGACGACTCATACATCATGGGAAAAACCGCACTTTTTATTTAAAAAGAGAGAAATCAGTTTATATAAGTTTTGCGGTTTTCCCCCCAAATCTAGAAAAATTCATGGAAATCAGAATCCAAATCATCAATAGCATGTAAAAACCATGAATATAGGCATAACAATGAATAACAGTATGCATGAAGTGACAAGTAAATACTACAACGTTAAGCTGGCATATAAGGCAGGCACACTAATATCATGTCAAATTACTAACTAACAAGCTAAGTCAAGCAATAATATTTTCTAAGGTGTACGTGACATGGCAATTACCGATGAAGATGTGTGTGAGCCGGCAAGTAAGTGTACGTGGTACATACGCATCATCGGTAATGGTGCTGGTATCCTAACAATATGATATCAACATTGCAATAAGAAATTATAACATAAGTATGCGATGCGAAGCGAACCACAATAATAAGCGGGAGCTGAATACTAGACGCAACTGTAACTAACCTGCATTAATCTAATATAAGTCCTACAAATGGTGCCTTTTGAAATAACACGAATCATGGGGTTTTGAAAATAGGGGCTACGGTGTTTTTATGAAAAGATACGTCTTTTGAAATATCCGTAGGATCCCTTCGGCTGTCTTTTAAAATACCCACGATTCGTTAGTTTTTGAAATAGGTAAGAATCGAATCTAATCTAACAACTAAACTAAACTAAAGGGCTAAGCTAACAAGCTGGACTACAGATAAGGAAACCGCCTAACATCTGAGTCGATCCATATACATACCTGTATATATATTAGTCGGTGATCCCGCCTCAATAATATCATATCCGATACCATATCTACAATCAGCCATCCCAAGTCAAGAGTGAGGATCAATCATCAAGATATAGCTCGTACGTAAATCCGTCGTACGGCATCCCCAAATCTGGGTACGGGTCAATATCATATTCCTCACACCATTCCTCTGGTATCCTCCTTATTCAAGATCACAGTCTAGGGTACTGACCTATATCTAGTACAATACTTATATCCTCAATATACCCATGATCTGACTACAGATCGACGATCTCGTACAAACCGATACCGTCAGCACATAGCATCATCAAGGGTATACATCGCCCGATACGGCCTAATATCAATATCCTAGCATATCATGCCTCATATCACGATCACATGTCGACCATTTTATTTATAACACTATTCACCCGTATCGCCGTCCCAAGATCCGCTATAACACCAGGACGTACCTCAAGTACGAATCCTGCCATATCACCGATATCACAACCACAAAACAAATCTCATCGACTCAGCTCAATCCCAAGTATCATCCTCAAATCCGTATGTGAACACATAGTCCCATACCCATGTGAACACATAACTATAAAGAATCTCATGAGCACATATAAAAAGGAATGTATGCAAGTATGTATGTGTAGTGCAACAGTACCCTAGGGTTCGCAACACTAAAGTAATCCAACACACCAATATCCATCCTAACATAGTTATTAATCCCAAATAACATATACTAATTGTTGGTGTCTATACGCATCCGTATACACCACTACGGACTGCGGGGGTGCTATACGCCATCCACCCGACTTCTCCCCGTAGATATAAATCTACTCACCTGGTCCTCGTTCGCCGGTGCCGACGTCGCCACGCGCTTGCTTGTCGTCTTGAAATCCACATGGGGTACCTACATATCATAACGCACCATACCGCATTAAAATCCAACTCATGACCAAAACGACACACGAATCTCACATAGGTCAAAACCTATGGTTGCTTTCGCAAATCGATCCAAAAACCCTCGACGTCGGCGTACAGACGCCAAACCATCGAGAAAACTCCCAACACACTCATTTGCACATTCACGAACACTAATTTTAATATAAAATAGGTTAAAATTCACAAAAACCCCAATTTCACTTAAAAAGTCATTTTTCCGAAAATCTAGCAAGCACAATTTACCGTTTTTGTACAAAACATGATGTTTTAACAATTCTAGTGACCAAGATGATAACTTAATATCTTAATTATGCCATAGAAACCATTACGTAAATTTTAAACCCACAATTTAATTCGATTTCAAAAACCTAGTTTGCAATATTAACCAATTTTAACAATTTTATAGCAAAATGCACAAACTACAATCTAGCTTGCATTTTCATGAACTAAAGTATTAAAATACACTTAATAATGTTAATGAAGTCATGAAAAAACCTAATTATATTTTTCTCATAATCAAATTCATGGTTTACAAAAACCTAGCTAGCAATATAGCTTAAATATTACAATTCCAAACTAATAATTTGCAAGTAGAAATTTGATTAGGTTTTCATTTCACAATATGAAGAACTACAATTGCAACCACAATTACATACCCAAAAACCTAACTTGAATTTCATAATCCCTTACTAAGTTTTTCCAAACATTCAATTAAACCCAAATTAATAACTAATAATGCTTGATTTAAGGTATTCAAACAACAATTTAATAAAAGGTCTTGATTTATACCTCACAAAATCAAGGATCTAGCATGCAAATTCTAGCCTCCAAAAGTAGCTTCCATGCTCCTAGATTCATGTAACTTTGGCTAATGAGAAATGGGTAGGAGTTGGATTTGGATTTTGGGATTTATTTGATGGATTTTAAGGCAATTTTTGAAACAAAAGAGATGGAAAATGGGGGAAAAAGATGGGGGCTGTTGTCGCAGAATTTCAGCTGAGGAGGGAGTGGGGAGAGGTGTGGGGGAGTTGTGGAAAAGAATCCAAGTCAAAGCCCCTCCCAAATTACCATAATACCCCCACCTACTTTACTATATATAAAAACCTTATTTTAACCCATTTCTCACATGATTTAAGGTCAAAAAGAGAGAAATAAAACTCTTAGGCTGCTACAATAGTGTGGGGCCGGCCAAGGGGAGTGAGGGTGAGTGTGAGAGACTTTACAAAAAAATTCTATGCAAAAAGACTCCCCCCACAATACCATATTTGCAAGTTTTAGTTCAAAATAACTATATTTTTGTTTTCCATATAATAAATCAATTAAAACTTGAAATAAAATACTAAAAAATTATATTACAACTAGATTTTAATTCACATGATTTTAAAGATTAAAATTAGCCCATTTAAATTTGTATTTATCGCTAATTTAATATATTTTCTTACCGGCTTAAAATAATATTAAAATAATTAATTTCGAAAAAAAATTCAGAAAATTTGAAATTTCAGCAGTGGCTCAATAAACACCAAATACTAGCAATTACATAGCTAGAATATGTATATTTAATTTTATAATAAAGATATTTGCATTTTGACTTTTTACAGAAAACCCCCTTATTTTATCGTTTTTTCGAAATTTCACCGAAACGATTTTCAAAACGTTACAATCTTCCCCCCTTAAAGAAATTCGGTCCCCGAATTTAAATTAAAACTTCCCCCAAATACTAAAATATTTCAGCCAAAACCATTAAATCGCCGGGGCTCCGAAATCATAAATACATAAAACAAATCGTAGCGCAACGCATACGCATGAAAAATGAGCATATAACTCAAACCAGAACTCCGTCAAGCATCCCGCAATCATCAGAGTCATGGGGAAGACATCAATACCAAATCCAAAGCAAAACCAATATGATATAACTCGAAACTATACATGTAAAATATATTCAGGTACTGTCCTCTGACTAGTCCTGCTCAGTACGAAAACACATAGCAATATCATAAAAACGTACTGCTCTATAAGAAAAATCAATCTCCAAAATACGCGTATGAATACTACATGCGTCTTGTGCGCACGGAAATCAAAATCCAAATATGTGCCATACATATGCACAGAAACAACATCTAAGTGCATCGGGTGTGCACGAAACATCTGTCATAGGCAACATGTGTGCCTGACAGCAAAATCAGGTGCATCTGACATCCACGAAAAATCTCGATTTAGTGCATCTGGTGTGCACCAAAATCACACTTCAAAACATGCGCCCAACATGCGCGAAAATCCAAATCAGGTGCATCCATCGTGCACGAAATCATGAAATCCAATATCAAGTGCCGAACATGCGCAAAATCAAATCAGGTGCAAAAGGTGCACAAAACAAATATCGAACATCACCATCGAAATCAAAGTCCAGGGCATCTAAATGCACAACATACGTAACACTGCACTGCAAGTATATATGAACTATACCGCGTGCAAAAACCAAATCGTGTGCGTATATACGCACAAAATCAACTCAAATGTCTAAAACTGTAAAATCGCAAACATGTGAAACCAAGCACGAAAACGATATCAAGTGCAACACTGTGCAAAGATCGTAAATCCTCAATCATCAAAATCAAATCATGCGAATAAATCACCCAAAACATCGAAATCAATAATGGCGGGATAGTACCGCTCAAGTGCATCCTCTAAGAATCTCGGGCCAACTGTCGCGGTCACTAGTGGGACGTCTTGTCGATGATCATGAACTCTGGCCTGCTGGTGTGCGTAACACGACCACTCCTGGGTCCAAGTCTTCTCGTAATTTGTCCCAGAAAGGTCCTGTCGAGGTCTCTCCCAAATCTCGCCTCTGCCGAACTATCCGAAAGTCATCGTTCCTTACTAGATCTGTTCTCGTTCCAGAACGGCTGCATACTCATCACGACTCCTTCTAGAAGGTAAATCCAAGTACCATGCCTCGGCATGCGCATCGCATCTCTGATGTCGGCGGAGTAGAACGTCATCTCATCTAGATCTGGTACGAACCTCTTACTTCACTTTCCTCTAATGTCGTCTTCTTTGGACTCGTCTCGTCGCGGCTGCATGGACTGAGCTCCAACGGCTATCCTCGTATCTGGAGTCTCCCAAGAAATGCATCTCACCACCTAGCATCCGAATTAAGTCGAGCCATCCGATCGAGTTGTCAAAACCTCATAATCCCCCAAGAGCTCAACATCTTGGGCACAGTTGAATAGTATCGAGTACATACCACAGCATCGGTGGTCCAGCCGTAGAAGGGCAAACCCAAGCCTCACTAATGGCGCCGTAGAACTGCCGCAAACCCGAAGGTTCAAAGGCTTTCACACGGTCATTAAGTCGAGTTAGGGTTTCATTCTTCTAGAGGGACCATAGAATTGCCTGCATGTCTTTCCGACTACTTTAAACTTGGAATAATAGATTTCTGACATTCGATCGTCTCTGTCGACTCCCAACGTCTCCGCGTGAAGTCGTCTCTAGCTGGAATCAATCTATCTGATGACCTCGCATCGGGGTAGGCGAACGATCCACATGTCCTAGTCATTCATCCTCGATGACTAGCGACCTTCTATCATCTCTTAGTACAATTCGTTCTGCACAAACGCCAGCATCTGGGGCAATATCTCGTCGTTCGCAGCAATAACTGGCTCGCTCGTCTGCACGCTGAACAGTGCCTCGACCATCATGGATAAGCAACACACCAACGGTCATCAAAATCTAGCTGGCCTCTGTCAGTGGCCCAATCCTCTGATACTGATCGGCACGTCCGAGAAATCTCATAAAGGCGATCCGCCAAACGCTCGTGGCGTGGAAACACGGTAAAAAGACACATCTCTGCAATCGAGTGTCGCGGGAATTTCGCCCTGGTCAGTCCTCGTTCGTGACGAGCTCGTGCTGACCGCAACTCTAGCCGTAGCTCTCCCTGCCCGTAATCGTGGCAGCAAAACCATAACTGGTACTGATGAGGCTAGATCGGAATGAATATAATACTGAGCAAAGAAATGTACATCCTAAGGCTTCTTAAGTGGAGTAGCGTATCGTAAATATGCCGCGGAACATACCCACGGTACGTCACTCTATTTTAGTCACATATTCCATCAACCAAGGGTCATCCTACGCTCCGAAGGTAAAACCTAACGCTCTGATACCAACTTTGTCACGATCCGAAAGTACGGAACATGACCGGCATTTAAACTACGAACGTCTCGAGGCGTACGTAATCTAAGTAAACCGAAAACCCAGAAATCCAAACCAAGAAAGATGTAGAGTGCAGGAAAAACAAACTTAAAGCAAGTAGTTTCAATAGCATAAGCCGAATTAGGCGGTTTTAAAAACATCAAAAATTTCCCGAAAATTTCGACAGAGTCTCCTTTGAAAATACTGGCCCCCAAATGGGATACAACATGAATAGTATACGAAATAAATAAAAAGGCATCTCCAAGCGGGAGCTAGCTCTTCGTCAATCGACGGTCACAACCACACAAGCAATATAATATACAACGCCAAGGGCGAGGATCAAAATTCAAAAGGAAACTCAAAAACCACAAGAAAACCACATAAATACAACGCGCGACTCTAAGGTCGAAAGAATAAACATCACTGGTCTCTATCTCAAATAAATACATGTTTGGTTGATGGAACTTCTAGATACAACAGAATAATGATATACAAGATATATAATGGAGGTACGATACAAGTAAACCCACCTACTAGCAAATCACCCGAAGGAAACTATGCCCGCAAAGCCGTAATGAAACCTGTACGGCAAACCTGCAAGAAACTGGGGCACAACGGGGGTGAGTTGCCAACTCGTGAATAGAAAAATATCTACACACAGAAATCGCATAAATAACGCAAGCTAGGTCAATGATCATAATATATCCTCAAATATATGAATAACACGTAGCCTATAACAAGGCTAGGGTAAATATCTAACCCGAGTGTAATCTCATGTGCCCGTGTCAGTGCCTCAAGTAGCAATATATCATATGAATGAGGTATGAATGCATGAAAATAGAATACATGTAAATGAAGAACTATTTTCAAAATTTAGTGAGATTTCCTTTGTATTTTTAAAATGAGGTATCATAATGAAATCAGCATAAAACAGTGCCTAGCATCGGCACAAAACGTAATCCCAATATCTCGATATCTCTGTATCACAGTCTCTGTACCTCAATATCTCGAAATCTCAATGTCTCAATCACAATATCTAGGGCGCCGTCAGTCCAGACCGGCCCCTACCATCTATCTCAAGACCACGACGGTATCCTCCGGATATCCGACGCGTCGGGTAAAATCACCGGTAGGTAGTGCTCCCCTGCCAGGCTCACATCGTCATCATCACGCCCTTCTTGCCCCGGGGTACCTTACCGGGTCCACCATGTACCCGAAACGGTTCATCCGTCTCCTCGAATCGGGTCTCGAAATCCATCAGCAAACTCATGGTGGACGACTCATACATCATGGGAAAAACCGCACTTTTTATTTAAAAAGAGAGAAATCAGTTTATATAAGTTTGGCGGTTTTCCCCCCAAATCCAGAAAATTTCATGGAAATCCGAATCTAAATCATCAATAGCATGTAAAAACCATGAATATAGGCATAACAATGAATAACAGTATGCATGAAGTGACAAGTAAATACTACAATGTTAAGCTGGCATATAAGGCAGGCACACTAATATCATGTCAAATTACTAACTAACAAGCTAAGTCAAGCAATAATATTTTCTAAGGTGTACGTGACATGGCAATTACCGATGAAGATGTGTGTGAGCCGGCAAGTAAGTGTACGTGGTACATACGCATCATCGGTAATGGTGCTGGTGTCCTAACAATATGATATCAACATTGCAATAAGAACTTATAACATAAGTATGCGATGCGAAGCGAACCACAATAATAAGCGGGAGCTGAATACTAGACGCAACTGTAACTAACCTGCATTAATCTAATATAAGTCCTACAAATGGTGCCTTTTGAAATAACACGAATCATGGGGTTTTGAAAATAGGGGCTACGGTGTTTTTATGAAAAGATACGTCTTTTGAAATATCCGTAAGATCCCTTGGGCTGTCTTTTAAAATACCCACGATTCGTTAGTTTTTGAAATAGGTAAAAATCGAATCTAATCTAACAACTAAACTAAACTAAAGGGCTAAGCTAACAAGCTGGACTACAGATAAGAAAACCGCCTAACATCTGAGTCGATCCATATACATACCTGTATATATATTAGTCGGTGATCCCGCCTCAATAATATCATATCCGATACCATATCTACAATCAGCCATCCCAAGTCAAGAGTGCGGATCAATCATCAAGATATAGCTCGTACGTAAATCCGTCGTACGGCATCCCCAAATCTGGGTACGGGTCAATATCATATTCCTCACACCATTCCTCTGGTATCCTCTTTATTCAAGATCACAGTCTAAGGTACTGACCTATGTCTAGCACAATACTAATATCCTCAATATACCCATGATCTGACTACAGATCGACGATCTCGTACAAAACGATACCGTCAGCACATAGCATCATCAAGAGTATACATCGCCCGATACGGCCTAATATCAATATCCTAGCATATCATGCCTCATATCACGATCACATGTCGACCATTTTATTTATAACACTATTCACCCGTATCGCCGCCCCAAGATCCGCTATAACACCAGGACGTACCTCAAGTACGAATCCTGCCATATCACCGATATCACAACCACAAAACAAATCTCATCGACTCAGCTCAATCCCAAGTATCATCCTCAAATCCGTATGTGAACATATAGTCCCATACCCATGTGAACACATAACTATAAAGAATCTCATGAGCACATATAAAAAGGAATGTATGCAAGTATGTATGTGTAGTGCAACAGTACCCTAGGGTTCGCAACACTAAAGTAATCCAACACACCAATATCCATCCTAACATCGTTACTAATCCCAAATAACATATACTAATTGTTGGTGTGTATACGCATCCGTATACACCACCACGGACTGCGGGGGTGCTATACGCCATCCACCCGACTTCTCCCCGTAGATATAAATCTACTCACCTGGTCCTCGTTCGCCGGTGCCGACGTCGCCACGCGCTTGCTTGTCGTCTCGAAGTCCACATGGGGTACCTACATATCATAACGCACCATACCGCATTAAAATCCGATTCATGACCAAAACGACGCACGAATCCCACATACGTCAAAACCTATGGTTGCTTTCGCAAATTGACCCAAAAACCCTCGACGTCGGCGTACAGACGCCAAACCATCGAGAAAACTCCCAACACACTCATTTTCACATTCACGAACACTAATTTTAATATAAAATAGGTTAAAATTCACAAAAACCCCAATTTCACTTAAAAAGTCATTTTTCCGAAAATCTAGCAAGCACAATTCGCCGTTTTTGTACAAAACATGATATTTTAACAATTCTAGTGACCAAGATGATGACTTAATATCTTAATTATGCCATAGAAACCATTACGTAAATTTTAAACCCACAATTTAATTCGATTTCAAAAACCTAGTTTACCATATTAACCAATTTTAACAATTTTATAGCAAAATGCACAAACTACAATCTAGCTTGCATTTTCATGAACTAATGTATTAAAATACACTTAATAATGTTAATGAAGTCATGAAAAAACCTAATTATATTTTTCTCATAATCAAATTCATGGTTTACAAAAACCTAGCTAGCAATATAGCTTAAATATTACAATTCCAAACTAACAATTTGCAAGTAGAAATTTGATTAGGTTTTCATTTCACAATATGAAGAACTACAATTGCAACCACAATTACATACCCAAAAACCTAACTTGAATTTCATAAACCCTTACTAAGTTTTTCCAAACATACAATTAAACCCAAATTAATAACTAATAATGCTTGATTTAAGGTATTCAAACAACAATTTAACAAAAGGTCTTGATTTATACCTCACAAAATTAAGGATCTAGCATGCAAATTCTAGCCTCCAAAAGCAGCTTCCATGCTCCTAGATCCATGTAACTTTGGCTAATGAGAAATGGGTAGGAGTTGGATTTGGATTTTGGGATTTATTTGATGGATTTTGAGGCAATTTTTGAAACAAAAGAGATGGAAAATGGGGGGAAAAGATGGGGGCTGTTGTAGCAGAATTTCGGCTGAGGAGGGAGTGGGGAGAGGTGTGGGGGAGTTGTGGAAAAGAATCCAAGTCAAAGCCCCTCCCAAATTACCATAATACCCCTACCTACTTTACTATATATAAAAACCTTATTTTAACCCATTTCTCACATGATTTAAGGTCAAAAAGAGGGAAATAAAATTCTTGGGCTGCTACAATAGTGTGGGGCTGGCCAAGGGGAGTGAGGGTGAGTGTGAGAGACTTTACAAAAAAATTCTATGCAAAAAGACCCCCCCACAATACCATATTTGCAAGTTTTAGTTCAAAATAACTATATTTTTGTTTTCCATATAATAAATCAATTAAAACTTGAAATAAAATACTAAAAAATTATATTACAACTAGATTTTAATTAACATGATTTTAAAGATTAAAATTAGCCCATTTAAATTTGTATTTATCGCTAATTTAATATATTTTCTTACCGGCTTAAAATAATATTAAAATAATTAATTTCGAAAAAAATTCAGAAAATTTGAAATTTCAGCAGTGGCTCAATAAACACCAAATACTAGCAATTACATAGCTAGAATATGTATATTTAATTTTATAATAAAAATATTTGCATTTTGACTTTTTACAGAAAACCCCCTTATTTTACCGTTTTTTCGAAATTTCACCGAAACGATTTTCAAAACGTTACAAGAATGATGTGGACTTTTGCCTTGAGCTCCGTGTTGAAGTCTTGGATCTTGTGTCGCCCTTTTGCTTTGTGCATTAAAGTGTCTAAATGATTTTCCATTTGTTCCTTGAACTGGTAGGCGGCATCATACGGATTCATCTGTTGTTGGTCGTAGTCTCACATTTGTAGCGATTTTTCATGAATTTCACTGTAACGAGCTGAGAACCTGTAAGCTGCAACTATTTAGTAGACATGGATCAAAGTACCTACTTATATGCAATGTGATTAAGAATGGGCGATATAAAAATGCAAAAATCTGATATGAATAAATACCCCCAAACTTATCTTTTGCTCGTTCCGAGCAAAGCCAATTTTATTCTCAAAAATTCCTAATCTCACTTTCGCAGGGAACGCGATTATACTGAGCTCGTGTAACAAGCCGTTAAACCTCTAGGTGTCCCTAGTAGGAGGAGTGTTGTCTCCTGAGGGTTTTCAACGGATACTACCCATAAAATCCGATCAATTTGGCCATTCACTCTAATTCTTCAATTCAGATATTCTAGTAGGAAATTCTATCATCTTCAACTTAGAAATTATTAACCCGTATTTTTCACACTCCCTTTTCATTTAACTAAAGATCATATATGTTTTGTAAATTTATAAAACTTTCAGCATCTCCTGAGTTTTCCTTCTAAGGTGCAATCTTAACTCAAGAATTTTTATCATCTCTACTGAAGATATAAGCCCTATCTTTCAGTCATATCTCTCATCCAAACCCTAATCATATACCCCTACGTGTGTGTAATTTTTACCCCTACACTTGGAAATTCAATTCAAGCTATCATACTCTTATCCATCATCCAAAGTACTTTTTAGTTGGTGATGAAATTGCTCACACATTCTTCATGCGACCGTTAATACTTCTTGAGGTACTAAACGACCAATTACAAAATGTGCTTGCGTATTTAGGCGTAATTCCTCGTCTTGTAATACCTAAGGCTTAGCAGTGACTCCCAAACCAGTTGGTCTAAGGCACTAGGTGATAAAGCATCCTTGCTATATTTTTTTATTTTATGCTGCCTTAAGTAATTATAAAACCATTGTTCATTTTTTTCTTTTCTTTCTTCTCCATTTTTATTTTATTTTCCTTCATACTAAGGATTTTAGATAAGTGCATTTCAAGGTATCCTCTACTATTTCAACTTTCAAGATGTATGTAAGTGCATGTAGTAGAGTATATATTTTCAGAATTTAGACTTCAACTTCAGAATTTATTTTTCAGACTTACATTTCAAATAAAAATTTCAATAATCTTCCCTTATTTTGATTTAGCCCAAGAATTGAACTCAAAATTTGCCTATTTCTAAATAAACTGTAAGGACATATATTTTCTACAATTAAACTTTACGAAAGGTTATTTTTAGGGTTTTTAATTTACTAAGTTTAGGATCTAGTGTTTCCTAACCAGTCAACTGTCATGTTAAACTTGAGTCAAATATGACCAATATTGAAAAAAAATTATATATTTTTTATGTGTTTTAAATTTTTTCAATTTTTTTTATTAATTTATTTTTATATTTTTATTTTTTATGTTTTTATATTTATATATTTTTTTTAGATGCAATGCGGAATAAAATATGCAAAGAAAAACAAATATGTACAAAAAGTAAAAATGCGGATGCAATGCAAAGATAACTATTTACAATCAACCCCACCCCCAAACTTATCTAAAGCAGTGTCCTCACTGCTCACTGCGGCGTCTACTAGACGCAGCCTCACTGGTCTCACCCGCCGTCCCCTCGATCACGATCAGGAACGTTCCTCTCTTGCCAGCAGGGTGCTCATTCCCTACTCCAAACCCGTCACTCGCTGATCAAGATTGGTCATCATCTCTATCAATCTTTCTACCCCTCTATGGGTTCTTCTAAGTAAGCGCGCTTGCGCCGCGGGGGTAAGCTCTTCATCGCTTGTGGTCGAGCTGGAGTTAGGGGTCTTGGCCATCACGTCCTCGGCCGGCTCGGTGTGCGACCATAAATCATGTAATCGTGTATAGGACGTGGAGACACCCTCAAGAAGGGGTCGAACAAGAATTCCACCATGCATATAAAATTCAAATTCCTCAACAGGGAGGAAATTGCGATACAGTTGTGTCACCAACATAGGGCATGGGTAATTGGCAGCCCTCTTGCCAGCGCCAATCGAGTGAAGTAAAACAGTGCACATATCGTAGCTAGGGTTTCGAGTCATTAATGTGTTCACTATATGAAGGGATGGTGTGAAAAATTTCGTGTTGTGCGAACTACCAAAAATATTATTTTGTGCCCAACGGCACACATTTAACACATTCACAAAAAGTGCTCGAACTTGGATGCCTTTTCGTGGCTCCCTAGAACAATCGTTTCCCATTAAGGGTAAGTAGTCTTCAAAATGGAGTGGTTGGTCGTGGATGGAAAGTCGTGGAATTAAGGTGACTTCGTGAATGAAGTCCCTATCAAGTATAATTTCCCTATCTCCCTACATTAACCTAATGTACCCATATTGTGCAAGACAACCCTCCTCCATGCATTCATAAAAACGGGTGACAAGATCCGGAAGCGCGAAGGCATTCAGATGGTTAAATAGTAAAAAGTTCCATCCGCGCCTTCGGATCTCATCACCGAAGTAACTACCATAAACAGTGTGTGCAAACATTTGGGAAAAATCTCTTTCATATTGCAATGTAGGTGCCATTGAATTAATTTGAAGAAAGCTAAAAATTTTACAGAAGGGATAAGAGAAAAGCAAACCTCCTCTGAAAATTTCAGAGGGAGAGGAAGCAGACGTGCGGCGAATGCATGGCAGATCTGTTAGGTCTACGTTACCTCTCCCGGTACTTTCGGGGTTGCGGAAACGGTAAATCAAAATTTTTCTAAACTTTGTAACATGGACCGTAAAAGCCGGATCTTTGCTAAACTAAACTAGCATACTTGCAAAGAAGAGTTAACTACTATGCAAAGTGGTTATACCTAAACTTGAACTCCTTCTTCTTTAAACCTTGTAGAGGTTGATGGTTCTCTTCTTGTCGCCTTCTTCCGTCGAAGATGGATCCACCTCGAGGGTTCGACCTTTGGGCTCTTTCTCGAACTTGGAGTGAACTAGAATCTCCGGCTTGCTAAACCCTTGATCCTAGAGTGAGTAGAGAGTGTCTAAGGGGTGCTTTTCCTTTTTAAAGAGAGGGATTCTCAACACATGAGAAGGGTTCTCTTTTGCTAGAGGAAGAAGAAGATGAAGTGAGGAGAGAGAAGCTAAAATGAGATAATGAGCTATCTTTTTCTTTCTTGCAACCATAATGCCAAAAGAAAAAGAATTATCTAAATAATAATAATTCAAAATGAGAATAGTTGATGGTAGTTTTGGAATGACCACTATCATGCTTCATTAAATGAAATGTAAGCATGAATCAAGGAGTATCTTTACAAAGCATGATGGTGGTCAACATTCAACCATGGTCAACAAGTCAACCATGGTCAACAAGTCAACAAAATCAACCATAACATAATTCTCATTTAATTACTATTATTAATAGATAATCCATAAATCCATTAGGGTCTGGAAAATGATGACTGTCAACTGTGCATACGCACCCGTTCCGAAACCCTAATGAAAAACCTCATCCTCCGCCTCAAGCAACTGTGCATACACACCTGTATTCTCGTTCCGAGGAACAAGAATACCGAGATATAAAAGCAACCCCAAAACATATACCAGTATCTGGCTCAAACCAGAGCCTGCCAGTATAATCCGTCCGGACTCCAAACGTGCACAAGTGCGCGGATGAGAACGAACCCTGTCGCAAAACCATGCGACCTCTACTCTGTTTTGCCCAGAGGCGAATACCCTCTGTGTGGGACTCTAAAGACTCGACACTACGCTGGTAGTGGGTTTAACCACAGACCGCAAGCGGCACTAGCTGTGCGTAACGGTCCCCAGGTAGATGCCGACAAGAAGGCTGACGAGGTGAAACCCCATCTGAACTCCTACTGAGTCTGAATGTGACATTCTCCGCACAGTCCGGTCTGTTCGTCTGATACATCGCATGTCGGGCCTAGGGGGCGGTAAAACGTCAGTCCCCCAATAGCGGTACAAGTCGTGTCGGAGTGAAGCCCAAAACACCCTGAGATAACACTGGAAGCCTACCAGTATATCTCGCTTGCCCTGGCCAGGGACTACTCGTGTAATGGCTCTCCTAGACACAGCGCGATGTCAACCCCCAATACCGGGAGAGACGAATCCTGTCTAACCGGCACTGCCTCCAAGTGCTTCGGGACTGCACCCAACCACTACCTGTTTGCACGACTCCTTTGAGCCGTGGTAGGGTAGTGATCAAAGTGCAGTGGGAACACACTCGAGGCGAAGTGCCAGTGTCAAGTCAGCGGACTAAGCTGTACTCATGTCACCTGGGAACTGATAACTGACGATAGGTATAATACCAACCATCAGTTCCCTACGAGTCCTGTCTAGTGTACTCGTAACCTAACGAGCACCCGCATACTATCTCAAGTATGACGTACCGACGGCTGTGGGACAGACCGTCTCCCGTGCTGGGATGAGAAGCGTACACGCTAGTCTACTCCGGAGTATCGATGCCCTATCTCGATACTCCCACGACTAGGGACGTGTATAAGGATGTGCTTGTAGATTACCCAGCCCCCACGAGTGTGATCGCCATCACAACGCCGCTAATCAAGCAAAGATCCAAAGGGCTCTACTAATGCGTATAGGTGATATAATAAATAAACACACAAGTACACATTAAAGCAGAGACAAACCAAGTAGCATACTACTATATTGAGCAAGATTGTCTGTACAACTGTGAATATCCCAAGCTTCCATCAGGTAATATACATACTAGTATGATACAGTAATGGCCTCTAGAGCATATACACTAACAATTTCCCACTTGCACTAAGGCCATGTACTGGCGTATCGAAGACCTATCATCTCGATCAGCCGCTCGAACTGAGTCTGGGGTAAAGCCTTCGTGAATGGGTCCGCAGTGTTGTCCTTTGTGTCCACTCTCCGCACCTCGATCTCCTGTCGATCAATGATCTCCCTGATCAGGTGATACCGCCTTAAGATGTGCCTGGATTTCTGATGGGACCTTGGTTCCTTTGCTAAAGCTATAGCCCCATTGTTATCGCAATACAAAGGTATTGGGTCAACAATGGACGGAACCACCTGAAGTTCACTAATGAACTTCTTAATCCAGACCGCCTCTTTTGCGGCATCGTTTGCAGCAATGTATTCAGCCTCCATCGTCGAGTCTGCGACGGTATCCTGCTTGGAACTCCTCCAACATACCGCCCCTCCGTTGAGGGTAAACACAAAACCCGAGACAGACTTGCTGTCATCTTTGTCACTCTGGAAGCTTGAATCGGTAAAGGACTCGACCCTGAGGTCTCCATTACCGTAAACCAGGAACATCTCCTTAGTCCTTCTCAGGTACTTGAGAATGTTCTTCACTGCTGTCCAGTGGTCCTCCCCTGGGTCTGACTGATACCGGCTTACCGTGCTCAATGCGTAAGCTACATCTGGTCTTGTACATAGCATCGCATACATTATAGATCCTACCGCCGAAGCGTAGGGTATAGTGCTCATGCGAACCCTCTCCTCGTCAGTCTTAGGAGACATCTTCTTGGAGAGGGTAATTCCGTGCAATGCGGGTATGTTACCGCGCTTGGAACCCTCCATACTAAATCTCTTTAGTACGGTCTCTATGTACTTAGACTGCGAAAGTCCCAATAGTTTCTTGGATCTATCTCTATAGATCTTGATCCCCAGAATGTACGAGGCATCACCCAGGTCCTTCATGGAGAACCTTTGTG
The DNA here is from genome assembly GCA_030015575.1 of Agapanthus africanus. NCBI lineage: Eukaryota > Viridiplantae > Streptophyta > Magnoliopsida > Asparagales > Amaryllidaceae > Agapanthus > Agapanthus africanus. The sequence goes on along the minus strand of JASDDO010000019.1, from coordinate 456,739,100 downwards.
ACAAAAATAGCTTGACCGATTGTAGCATAGGAATATCATTTCCTATCAAAAGAATGTCGTCCACGTACAAGACTAGGAATACGACAGTTCGTCCTACAATCTTCTTATATACACAGGGTTCATCCTCGTTCTTGATGAAATCAAATTCCTTGATTGCCTCATCAAAACAGATGTTCCAGCTCCGCGATGCCTGCTTTAATCCATAAATGGATTTAAGCAACTTGCACACCTTTCCGCTGCTCCCACTGTCTACGAAACCTTCTGGTTGATCCATGTAAACGCACTCTTCCAAACAACCGTTTAGGAAAGCCGTTTTAACATCCATCTGCCAGATTTCATAGTCATGGAAGGCAGCAATGGCAAGTAGGATCCGAATGGATTTGAGCATAGCCACCGGAGAAAAAGTTTCATCATAGTCCAAACCAGGTCTTTGACGAAAACCTTTTGCAACGAGTCTAGCTTTATAGGTTTCCACCTGCCCATCTACACCAAGTTTCCTTTTGTAGATCCATTTGCATCCAACGGGTTTTACCCCAGGTGGAGCAATATCCAAGGTCCACACTTTATTGGCGTACATGGACTCCATTTCGGATTGCATTGCTTCCTGCCACTTATCAGAGTTCCTACTGATAATGGCCTGCCAGAAACTGGTAGGGTCATCTTCTTCCAAGATGCAATCCTCTCGATCCCCGTCAATGAGAAAACCATAGTATCTCTCGGGCGGATAAGAAATCCTACCAGATCTGCGGAGTGGCTGAGGTTCGTTTGGGGTTATTGAATCTAGCGGTTCCTCCAAATTTTCTGTTAAAGCTTGTGTTTCTGGAATTTCATCCAGTTCTACCGTGCTGCCACTAATGTTTTTATCAAGAAATTCTTTTTCTAAAAATGTGGCATTTCTTGAAACAATTATCTTCTGTTCCTCTGCATGGTAGAATAGATACCCACTTGAATCTTTTGGGTATCCCACAAACTTACACAAAACCGCCCGTGCCTCAAGTTTGTCTGGGTTCTGCTTTTTGACATAAGCTGGGCAACCCCAAATCTTAATACGTTTAAGATACAAACTTTTACCACTCCATATTTCATACGGAGTCTTAGGCACGGATTTGGATGGAACTTGATTCAATAGATGTGCTGCAGTTTGAAGTGCATATCCCCAGAATGAAAGAGGTAACTCAGCACTACTCATCATGGAGCGAACCATATCCAATAGGGTACGATTCTTCCGCTCCGAAACACCGTTGTGCTGTGGTGTATAAGGAGGAGTAAGCTGAGAGAGAATACCATTCTCTTTTAAGTAATCTAGGAATTCCGTGCTTAAGTACTCCCCTCCCCTGTCAGACCGGAGGATCTTGATACTTTTGCCTGTCTGGTTCTCTACTTCGTTTCTGAATTCCTTGAATTTCTCCAAAAGCTTCAGATTTGTGTTTCATCAGATACACATATCCGAACCTAGAGAGATCGTTAGTGAATGTGATGAAGTACGAGAACCCACCCCTTGCATGTATAGACATCGGACCACATACATCACTATGTACGAGTCCCAAGAGCTCTGCTGCTCTTTCTCCATGTCCGGTGAACGGAGATTTGGTCATCTTCCCTTTGAGACAAGACTGACAAGTTTCATAAGATGAAAACTCGAACGTATCCAAGAGTCCATCTTTATGCAACTTACTCAGTCTTTTCTCTCCGATATGACCAAGTCTACAATGCCACAAGTAGGATTCATTCGTATCTGAATTCTTCCTCTTGCGTGTGTTTTGTATGTTGAGAACTGTATTCTGATTTAGAACGTAGATACCATTAAACAGTGTACCCTCTGCAACCAGTACCTTATCAAGGTAAATGTTCATGATATTCTTTTCAAGAACAAAGTTATATCCATCTTTATCGAGTAAAGAAACTGATATGATGTTGCAAACCATGGAGGGTACATAGTAGCAATCGTTCAAAATCATAGTCTTGCCATTTGGCAATACTAGGTGATATTCACCGACGGCTGCCGCATTAACTTGTGCTCCGTTCGCTACTCTGAGCGACATATCACCCGGTGCAACTTTCCTACTTTTTCTCAGTCCCTGTAATAAATTACAGATATGAGATCCTGATCCGGTATCAAGTACCCAGGAGGTAGGGCTGACCGTAAAACAGTTCTCAATTACAAGAACACCTGAAGTAGATGCAAAACCATGCTTCTTCTTCGACTGGGTATCCTGGAAATCCATACAATCCCCTTTCCCATTCTCATACTCATGACTGTTGTCACAAGTTAGAGCTGAACCAACTTTCCCCAGTCCCGAATAAGAATTCGGATCGGTCAAGCGATACATTTTATTATCTTGATTAGGGCGTGAAAAGGTTGCTGCCTGGAGAGAGAGAAAAGGAACACTCAGCGTATGCTCTTGCAAGATTAGATTGGTTTATTAATTTATCTAACCAGGATGTCTCCCACTGTTTACTCAAATTCTTCTTAAAACCTTTTTAAAAGAAGAACTAGCCGGGTTTTAATTCACGTCACAATACTTGCTTAACCTTTCAGCCAGGCTAGTGTCGGTACTTCGAGGGAGGTTTTCCAACGCTTTCGCGAAGTTCCTTAATTCAAGAACCTCTTTTCCCTGGGGGCGTAGCCCCGCTAACACCTTTTTAGGCACCTACTAGGTTTATAGCATTGATCGTTAAGTGAAAGTAATTTCCCGAGAGTAATCCAACTCATCAGTGGGATCGGGATCCAACTGTCATTGTGTGATAACCTAGATGGAATCCACTCTAGCTACCACACTCCAGAAGGTATGCGAAATCTGCAAGTTTCAGTTCTTTTGAAACTCCCGATGCGGTTTTTGCCCCTAGGACCCAAGTGATCTTGACACAGTCAACAAATCAAAAAGTCCTAGTCAAGTTCATCCCGTCATTATCTTGATTGCATTAAACCCACCTGCATAACCCTTGACACAGTCAACAAGGTTCTACAAATGTCCTAACCAATCACATTGTATCCAGCAAATAAGCTACACTTAGCTACCGTTCACTGCGCCTTGACACAGTCAACAAACGCAGCACGAATACTAAGTATAACTTATAAGAAACGACGGAGGGCTACGGCTGGGTTTTTGGCGAAAAACCCGTTAACGTAATGAACTTGATATCGTTGAAGGAACGTGATACATCCTTTTGAAAAACATAGTGGCGAAAACTTTTTGCTAAAGAGGTCACTCCCTGCGAAGGGATCTCGGCTCTTTCCTCGTCGAGTGAGGTGCTGGGCATTCGTAAGATGAATACCTCGATGCAAAGCAAGAATAATCGACTATGGTGAAGTTATTACCCTGACGCAAACCTTTTGTCCAAGGGGTCACTCCCGATGAGGGGATCTCGGCCCTTGCCTCGTCGATTGAGGTGCTGGGCATTCATAACCGAATACCTCGATGCAAAACAAAAAGATGAACGTCCTTGTAATAACAGCTTTTTGAAAAACTTGTTCCAACAACGTCTTTTAGGTTTATTTTCTTGCATTAGTTCTTTTAATGCGTCCCATCATTTAAATCCTACCATTGCAGAAAACAACCAAAATATGACGTACGCTTATGCCATTCGCATTCGCCACGAGGTCCCGTCATCACCCGTTAGGTTACTTAACTAACGACAGAGCGGGGGCTGGGCTAGCGCGGCTGTAAAACATAAGCAACGCCTAAATAGTAAAGCAATGATAGACATTACAGATCACAGATGAATACATTGGATATACTAGGAATCCGCAATCCGTTCGAGCCTGCAACGAAAAGTGGATTACACGGTCGCGGTGAATAGCCAAAACCCCACCCAAGACCCCTACGGGTGCGGCAAACCACCCGCCAAGTACTCGGTAGTTTGTGCACCCCTCCATGGGTCTATCCTAGGAGCAAAAACAGTAAAAAGAATTATACAATGACGGCTACAACCCCGACCCGGTTGTGCGGCCATACAAATAATATTATTACATCAATTTACATTTACAATGAATGAAAGAAAAACAAAAGCTCATCTCACATCCACCCCGGCTATTCACCCGCGACAGTCCAACACATTCATATACACAATCCAATATCAAACACAGATCATGTATAACCCCGACTAATCGACTTATAGCGATTAGCCGACGTTCAATACATGCAAGCAACACAGATATAACCAACATAGCCAAAGTGCAGTGAAGTTCGGAAAAAATACGGAATTATAGGACCCCAAAAGTGAATTTCTGTTCTGGAAAATCTGGGCACATATAATATATCTTAAAAATCCCAAAACCAACACAGAGACACACTGCACGAAAAACGATGCAGAGAGGACAACAAACGGCGGCGGTTCCGCGGCAAATGCCTACCTCATGCCGCGGAAACGCGGCGGTTTAGATGAATCAGTGGATCGTTTTTCATGGGTGTTCACACAAAACCCTGAGCCGAATTTAGAAGTATAAAGTTTTTCATTTAGAGAAGAAAAAATTTCAACAGAAACTTAGGGTTTTGGTTTTTCCGGTTTTGCGATTTTTCGTTTCCGAACTTCGTTACACTTCACTACAAAGCTAGTTTAAGTTTAGTTAGGCTCTGATACCACTGTTAGGTCCACGTTACCTCTCCCGGTACTTTCGGGGTTGCGGAAACGGTAAATCAAAATTTTTCTAAACTTTGTAACATTGACCGTAAAAGCCGGATCTTTGCTAAACTAAACTAGCATACTTGCAAAGAAGAGTTAACTACTATGCAAAGTGGTTATACCTAAACTTGAACTCCTTCTTCTTTAAATCTTGTAGAGGTTGATGGTTCTCTTCTTGTCTCCTTCTTCCGTCGAAGATGGATCCACCTCGAGGGTTCGACCTTTGGGCTCTTTCTCGAACTTGGAGTGAACTAGAATGTTCGGCTTGCTAAACCCTTGATCCTAGAGTGAGTAGAGAGTGTCTAAGGGGTGCTTTTCCTTTTTAAAGAGAGGGATTCTCAACACATGAGAAGGGTTCTCTTTTGCTAGAGGAAGAAGAAGATGAAGTGAGGAGAGAGAAGCTAAAATGAGATAATGAGCTATCTTTTTCTTTCTTGCAACCATAATGCCAAAAGAAAAAGAATTATCTAAATAATAATAATTCAAAATGAGAATAGTTGATGGTAGTTTTGGAATGACCACTATCATGCTTCATTAAATGAAATGTAAGCATGAATCAAGGAGTATCTTTACAAAGTATGATGGTGGTCAACATTCAACCATGGTCAACAAGTCAACCATGGTCAACAAGTCAACAAAATCAACCATAACATAATTCTCATTTAATTACTATTATTAATAGATAATCCATAAATCCATTAGGGTCTGGGAAATGATGACTGTCAACTGTGCATACGCACCCGTTCCGAAACCCTAATGAAAAACCTCATCCTCCGCGTCAAGCAACTGTGCATACACACCTGTATTCTCGTTCCGAGGAACAAGAATACCGAGATATAAAAGCAACCCCAAAACATATACCAGTATCTGGCTCAAACCAGAGCCTGCCAGTATAATCCGTCCGGACTCCAAACGTGCACAAGTGCGCGGATGAGAACGAACCCTGTCGCAAAACCATGCGACCTCTACTCTGTTTTGCCCAGAGGCGAATACCCTCTGTGTGGGACTCTAAAGACTCGACACTACGCTGGTAGTGGGTTTAACCACAGACCGCAAGCGGCACTAGCTGTGCGTAACGGTCCCCAGGTAGATGCCGACAAGAAGGCTGACGAGGTGAAACCCCATCTGAACTCCTACTGAGTCTGAATGTGACATTCTCCGCACAGTCCGGTATGTTCGTCTGATACATCGCATGCCGGGCCTAGGGGGCGGTAAAACGTCAGTCCCCCAATAGCGGTACAAGTCGTGTCGGAGTGAAGCCCAAAACACCCTGAGATAACACTGGAAGCCTACCAGTATATCTCGCTTGCCCTGGCCAGGGACTACTCGTGTAATGGCTCTCCTAGACACAGCGCGATGTCAACCCCCAATACCGGGAGAGACGAATCCTGTCTAACCGGCACTGCCTCTAAGTGCTTCGGGACTGCACCCAACCACTACCTGTTTGCACGACTCCTTTGAGCCGTGGTAGGGTAGTGATCAAAGTGCAGTGGGAACACACTCGAGGCGAAGTGCCAGTGTCAAGTCAGCGGACTAAGCTGTACTCATGTCACCTGGGAACTGATAACTGACGATAGGTATAATACCAACCATCAGTTCCCTACGAGTCCTGTCCAGTGTACTCATAACCTAACGAGCACCCGCATACTATCTCAAGTACGACGTACTGACGGCTGTGGGACAGACCGTCTCCCGTGCTGGGATGAGAAGCGTACACGCTAGTCTACTCCGGAGTATCGATGCCCTATCTCGATACTCCCATGACTAGGGACGTGTATAAGGATGTGCTTGTAGATTACCCAGCCCCCACGAGTGTGATCGCCATCACAACGCCGGTAATCAAGCAAAGATCCAAAGGGCTCTACTAATGCGTATAGGTGATATAATAAATAAACACACAAGTACACATTAAAGCAGAGACAAACCAAGTAGCATACTACTATATTGAGCAAGATTGTCTGTACAACTGTGAATATCCCAGCTTCCATCAGGTAATATACATACTAGTATGATACAGTAATGGCCTCTAGGGCATATACACTAACAAGATCAGCAGATGGGCGGCGGAAGCGCGGCGGCTTAACGAGATCTCTCTGTGCTCTCTTCAGCGGCGGCTATGGTTTTTAAGAGGGTGAAATTTAGGGTTCTGTAAATGCAGAGAAGGGGTCGGGGTGTTTTTATAGGGCATGATTGGTTATTTTGCAAAAAGCCCTCCTTAAAAAGAAGAATTTATTTTGTAAAAAAATATTTTTGTTTTTTATTTTATATTTGTTTAATGAAACTGAATATTTACAAAAAAATACCCCTGAAAATTAAAAAAAAAATTAAATTTTTTTATTTTTATTTTTATTTTATTTTATTATGAAAAATTACAAGTGGGAAAATGGTACATACATACCCCCAAACTTATTTAAAACAGTGTTTCCACTGTTTAAGGCTGGATAATCGAAATTTGGGGGTAGGCGGAGGAAGATCATTCTGTGTAAATCGGCTCCTGCAACATCAGGAGCTCCTCCGAAGGGTCGGCTGTGAGGAACGGTTTTAACCTATGTCCGTTCACTTTAAACAGTGAACCGTCCTCCGGATTTTCTAAGTCGGCCGCACCGTGTGGATATACGGTACGTACAAAAAATGGCCCTTTTCCATCGAGATCCGAGTTTGCCGGGATGGAAATGTAGCCGGGTGTCGTAAAGTAATACCTGTTGACCAGGTGTGAATGTTTTGTGTATAAGGTGTTTATCGTGAAACACCTTCGTTCGGTTTTTTACGACAACCGCGTTCTCGTAAGCTTCATCCCGAAACTCGTTCAATTCATTTAACTGCAGCTTTTTATGGCTGCCCGTATCTTCAATAGATAGATTCAGCTCTTTTATCGTCCAAAATGCGCGATGCTCTATTTCTACTAGAAGGTGGCAAGCCTTTCCGTAAACAAGCCGATAAGGAGACATGCCAAGATCGGTCTTATAAGCAGTTCGAAATGCCCAAAGGGTATCAGTAAGTTTTAAAGACCTATCCTTACGGTTTTTGGAAACCGTTTTCTCCAAAATCTATTTGATTTGCCGATTTGAAATTTCGGCCTGCCCACATGTTTGAGGGTGATAAGGTGTTGATAGCTTATGATTAATGGAATATTTCCGCATCAAGGACTCGAAAGTCCTATTACAGAAATGAGTTCCATTGTCGCTAATGATTGCTCGGGGGTGCCCAAACTGGGAGAAAATGTTTTCCTTGAGGAATTTAACGACAACCTTATTGTCGTTAATCCGGCTGGGCACAGTCTCGACCCACTTAGAGACGTAATCAACAGCGAGAAGAATATACAAGTTCCCAAAAAAATTGGGAAACGGCCCATAAAATCAATCCCCCAAACTTCGAAAATCTCCACAACCAATATTGGTTGGAGCAGCATCTCATTTCTCTTGGATATCCGGCCCAAATGTTAGCACTGGGAGCAAGTCTTACAGAAATCATGTGCGTATTTAAAGAGTTGTGGCCAGTAGAAGCCACACAGCAAGATCTTCTCGGCTGTCTTCTGGGGTCAAAATGCCCGCCACACGCTTGATCGTGGTAAAACGATAGCACGCTCTTGAATTCATTGTTAGTCACACACCGACGAATAATCTGGTCGGGACAGTATTTAAATAGATAAGGTTCGTCCCAGTAAAAGTGTTTTACCTGGGATAAGAATCGGAGTCTGTCCTGATTTGACCATTCATTCGGTAGTAATCCTGTGGCCAAATAGTTTACAATATCTGCGAACCAGGGTTCGCATGATACTGTCAAGAGTTGTTCATCCGGAAAAACGTCGTTTATCGGAAATTGAAGCGTCGGCGAAGAAGGGAAGCGTGAAAGATGGTCAGCGACTACGTTTTCACATCCTATTTTATCCTTGATGACAAGGTCAAACTCTTGGAGTAACAGGATCCAACGTATCAGCAGAGATTTAGCGTCCTTCTTCGCAAAAAGATGGCGAAGAGCTGAATGGTCCGTGTATACGATGACTGGAGAGCCGATCAAGTAAGGCCTGAACTTTTCTAATGCAAACACAACAGCCAAGAATTCCTTCTCGGTTGTTGTGTAATTCAATTGGGCATCGTTCAAGGTTCGGCTAGCATAATAGATTACACGCGGCATCTTATCGATGTGCTGTCTAAGGATAACACCAATGGCAAAATCAGATGCATCACACATAATCTCAAATGGATACGTCCGGTCAAGAGAAGAAAGAACGGGAGCAGAAGTAAGTGACCTTTTTAATGACTCGAATGCATTCATACAATCGAGTCGAAATCGAATGTGGTGTCCTTAGCCAATAGAAGAGTCAAGGGTCTAGCAATTTTGCTAAAATCCTTGATGAACCGTCTATAGAAACCAGCATGGCCAAGGAAAGCTCGAATGTCTCGGACGCATTTGGGAGGAGGGAGATTGGAAATGACTTCAATCTTTGGTTTATCTACCTCAATACCATTTTGCGAGATGATATGTCCTAAGACAATACCTTCACGTACCATGAAGTGGCACTTCTCCCAATTTAAAGTAAGGTTCTTATCCTTACACCGGGTAAGGACAGCGTCTAGATGTAGCAAACACTCATCAAAGGAGTCGCCGAAAATGGAGAAATCATCCATGAAGATCTCCAAGAATTTTTCCACCATGTCTGAAAAAATTCCCATCATACACCGTTGGAAAGTAGCGGGCGCATTGCATAACCCAAAGGACATGCGACGATATGCAAACGTGCCGAAAGGACAAGTGAATGTGGTCTTGTCTTGATCTTTTTCGGTAATGGGAATGTTTCCCCCAATCAGAGCGAAGCTCTGTATGAATTTCAAAAATTCAAAAATTGAAGCAACGCTTCAAATTCCTTGCGCTGCGCGCAACGTGCTACATATCAGAAGTTGATACGCCAGCGCAGCGCCCAAAGCAGCGCACCCAATCAGAGCAAGGCTCTACTTAAAGTAGAAAACAAAAGAAGCAATGCTTCAGATGATTTGCGCTCTGCGCTGCGGGACACGTGGCAGCGCAGTTGCGCTGCGCTCTGCGCTGCGCGACACGTGTCAATCGTAGGTGTGCTTGCACCAAACAGAATTAAAATTCCAGTAAGATCTTTCTGTTCTTGTTAAAACAAGAAAATTGTCTTCTGTAAAACAGAAGCCCTTGGATCAAAGATCCAACGGTGGGAAAAATCCCTAAATCACTCAGAGAAAGATCTCTTTAACTATTTTAACAAACTAATTGGCACTATATGAAATCCCCTAGACCCCAAATCTAAAACACAAAGAAAGCGGAGAGAATTCACAGAACTCTTAAAAAGTTTGAAGAATTCAGAAAGAAAAAAAAGGTAAACCTTTGAAAAGAAGAATTTCTTGTAAAAATGATCATTGATCTAAGAACAAGATCAAGTATCTTCAATAAAAATATAATAAGAACAAAAGCATTGCCTTTTTTATGAACCACTGGTTCTGGAATCTTAAAAGATTCTTTTCTTGAATCCAAAAATTGGATCAAGATATTAAAACAGTGCCTTGCACTTGTAAGTCTGCACTGTTGCGCTCCTGGGTTGGCGCAACTCACGAGAGCGCGCCACGTGTCAGCTCCAGAATAACTTGCGCTATGCGCTTTTAAAAATAGAGCACTGCTCTCTTAATTTGGCGCAACTCACCAGAGCGCGCCACATGTCAACAGCGCACTGCGCTTGCGCTCACCAGAGCGTGACACGTGTCACCTCCACGTGCGCTTACGCTCATTAATTGGCGCAAAGCGCCTGACAGGCCATATGGCCACTGTCAGCTAATTAATGCACTGCATTATTGAAAAGAAGGGCCAAGCCCAATCAAAAAAGGCCTAACAGTCCTAATAAAATGCAATGCATTAATTTTAAAAGGGGCAAAGCCCAATTAAGAGGTCCAATGGACCCAGAACAAATGCTCTGCATTATAAAGCGAACAGAGCCCAATTTAAAAGGCCTTACAGGCCAAAATAAAATGCAGTGCATTATTAAACTGGAGTAAAGCCCTGGCACAGGCCTAATAGGCCAAAGACAAATGAAAATGTTGAACATCTTCAACTGGACTTAGCCCAATTCTGGCCGTAAGTCCTCAAATTAAATTGACTGAGCACGACTGCTCCCCTAAATCAATTCACATCCGGTTCAAGGGTACATCTCCGAACTCCTCTGACACCTATCATTGTAATCCTTCAACGACGTCAGAGAGGTGACGGGTCCCGACAACCACACCAACAATACGGACTATGGGGTCCTTAAACCCATGGACTTATGCGTCCTTAAACCAAGATATGGACTGTGGGTTCCTTAAACCCATGGACTTAAGCGTCCTTAAACTCATGGACTAATGTGTCCTTAAACTATTATCCATCCCCAAAACGGGAACATAGACCACTATGTCCCTAAACTGGAACACGGACCACTATGTCTCTAAACTGGAACACGGACCACTATGTCCCTAAACTGGAACATGGACCCCCATGTCCCTAAACTGGCAATGGACCCCCATGTCCCTAAACTGGAACAATAGAGCCCCCAAATGCTCTTTTGTCGGATCTAAACGATCCCGTTTAAGTTGATCTTAGCCTCAAAAATGGCTAACGCATCCTTAAACCTTCAAACAGACTCTAGTCCCAAATCGGATTATAGATCCCCTAATCAACTTTGGTTCAAGGGTACATCTCCGAACTCCTCTGAGACCTATCGTTGTAATCCTTCAACAACGTCAGAGAGGTGACGGGTCCCGACGGCCATACATGAAATGGATCACTACGTCCCTAAACTGGAACAATGGAGCCTCCAAATGCTCTTTTGTCGGATCTAAACGATCCCGTTAAGTTGATCTTAGTCTCAAATTGGACTAACGTATCCTTAACGAACGTTTAAGTTGATCTTAGCCTCAAACACGGTTAAAGTATCTTTAAACGAAAACCCCAAACCCAAATCTAAGTAAATACGAATTTGGACTAATCCACGTCCTACGGGCGACGACATAACTTAGTCTCCGTATACAATCTACGGGCATCCACAAACAAAACAAACACACGACGCGAAGTGAAATTCTGAAGAAGGAGAAAGTTGTTACCGCGGTGCGGTAGCGTAATTAACTGCAAGGGCTTGCGCCTGCAGGGAAGAGCGTCCCCACAATCAAAAACCTCTCAAACGAGGAGGAATCTGACGAAGTTTGCTACATCGGCCGCATCCGTCCAAACCTCCTATACACGGTGCCATAAATCAACTTGGCATCTTCGGAGAGGTGGATGGATTAAGCCAAATAGCATCTGCCCCGAACATCAGGCAAGACGAACCTACGTGGTCGCGTCTCTATATTCGGAGGGGAACAGATTCTGGCACGCCCGGTGGGACCTTTTTCTCTTTCCACTCCACACTTCATGTGTCGTCTTTCGCGAACGAATCGTGATTTTTTAATGGTCGCCTTTGGGTTTCAAGTTACTAAGATTTGGTCTTTTGCCTGGCGAAGAAATCAAGCATCAATGGCATCCAACTGCTAAAGCTGCTCCAAGTGCCAATGCAACCGACACTCCGCTTCATCTGGAGGTGTAGCCTATGGGCCTCAAGCGGCCTCCATCCTTGCCATGCCGGTGGTGTAGGGTTCCTAGGCACACTAATGAGGTCTCACAAGGCATCAACCATGCCAATTTCAAATTTTACAAGTGTCGAGAAACCCTAATACGGACCGTTAACTAGATTTTAGGCGAAAAATGAAACTAGTTAACAACTTAACTACAAGAAAGAGGCTACAACCTTTGTAGATCCGATTCTCCACCTCCATGGCTCCATGATGAAGTCCCCTCGCTGTCCATATCGGATCCCGGACTCTAGCGTCGGCTTCATCGGAGAAATGGGCGGGATAGGTCGTCGACTTCGATGCCGAAGATGATCTACGTCGAGGCAACACTAGATCAAGCTCCAACTTTACCAAGTCAAGAAACTTGTGAAGAAAACACCCTATACTACTTGGCAAGAGGTAGAGGATGAAGAAATAGGAAGTGGGTACACTTTAGAATTGGATTTCTCACTCTTTTTCACTAGTTGCCATTGATGGAGGCAAGCTTCTTCATCTTGAAGAAGAAGAAGAAGAAGATGATAGAATATCTCATTTTTTTTCCAAAATAGAAAATAATATGATAAGTATCATATTACAACCATGGTTAGATGTCGAGAATCAACTATGGTTAGTTTGAATGGTTAGGGTTAAGCAAGAGACAAAAATGGTGGACTTGTTCAAAGCTTCATAAAGCTTCAACTTGAAACAAAATGAGCCACCATTTTTCCTTTTGCCAAAATGAAATAAATAAATAAATGAATAAATAAATAAGTAAATAATCAAAACCCTAACCATTCATATAACAATGGTTTAATTCTTTACACTAACCCAAGTGAGCTTGTATCATCAAACATGATACAAACAAGTGCACAAAAGTATATCACATATACAATGTGCATTTCAAGTGAGAAAATCCATTTAAAGTGAACCAATACTAGTTAATGCAAAGTAATATATCAAATATATAATTATGCATTAAATCATTAAATCAACGCTTGATTTAACGATCCGGTCATATCGCATATGAACGACTAATATCCAATGTATCGGCTTATCGAATCAATCCTCGATTCGATAACTAGGTTATATCGCATACAACCAATCGATACATTCATCGCGAGAATATAATACGGTATCACATACACGTATTATTCTCGGTCCCGCACATATCTCATATGCACTCCTATTTCGTTTCGTTTGAGCCAGGAAACCTCTGTGTAGGACTCTAAAGACTCGTCAATACGCCGGCAGCAGGTGATGATCATATCAAACACCCACAAGCCGCAAGCGGTCTGCTAAACGTAACGGCACCCGGGTATTGAGCGATCAGAAGATCGACGAGCAAGCCCGCTCATACTCCTGTGAATCCAACCAGTAACACTTACCGTACAGTCCGGTCTCGTCGTCTGATATGTCGCATATCTCTCCTAGGGGTGGTAAACGTCAGACCCCAATAGCTCGATAAGTCGTGTCGATATGTGGACTATAACATTTCGAGAAACTACAGGTAACACTTACCAGTAAATCTCAGCAACCCTGGCCAGGGAATTCCGGTTATAGCCAATCGAACACAGCGCAACATCAACTCCCTATACCGGGAGAGACGAATCCCCTCCTATCGCTCATTGCCTCCATGTGATTCGGGACTGTACCCAAAAACCACCGTTTTGCACGCCCTCTTGGACGTGGTAAGGTGGAAATCAAAGCACAGTAGGAATCACACAAGACTCTATGACGATCTCGGGTCAACAGACTACTCTGTACCAGTGTCACCGGAGAACTGCCATCTGACGTAAGATATAATACCATCTGGGAGTTCTCGGCGAGTCCATCCAGTGTACCCAGTCTCCACTGAGCACTCGTATATCATCTCTGATGTCAAACACCAATGGATATGGGATCATCCATCGCCCATCTGTATGGGTCGAGAAGGTATACGCTAGTCTACTCTGGTATATCGATGCCCCGTCTCGATATACCCACGACTAGGGACTTTGAAGGATGTACTTATGGACTACCATGTCCCCACTAGTATGATCCGCATCATAGTCCAGGTAGTCAAGTACACATCCTAAGGGCTTTACCAACATGTAACAGAGAGACAATCAGTGTACACGTTAAGGTAAAGATCAACCAGATAGCATACTATCATGTCGAGCAAGAAAGTCCTCCCTATATATGTCCAAGCATCCACTACAATATACATCCTATGTATAGTAATGGCCTCTAGGGCATACATATAACTAACAGGTAGAACAAGTGACTCAGGCCACCACCGGTCTATTTTTCGGGACCATGCTCCTGCCAGCAAGCTTCACCATTCCAGTGCCCGCACCGGAAGCGCAGAAGAAGTCGGTCTTCGATCGACTCACTACCACCACGGCCCCTTTCAGCGGGTCGTCCAATATCAAGCCGGCAGCCTCTGTCTTTACCAGGCTGAACCAAAACTCCGATGGGCCCGCCAAGAAGCCCATGAACCCTGAAGTGGCCATCCCAAGAAAGATAGCCACCTCTGCTCCTGAAGTCGTCAAGGCGGCTTCTCCTGTTAAAGAGTCGGTCTTTTCAAGGCTGACTATTCCTGCTCCTGCTCCTACTCGAGGGTCTGTCTTTGACAGATTGGACACCGCCACTCAAAAGACATCAGTCTTCAAGAGACTGGCACCAGCAGCGCCTCGTCTAGACAGGGGGCAAGATAAAACCATCCCCATCGCTGAACCAGCCCCAACAGCTCGTCACGCTCGACGTCGCCACTGGCGCCGAGTAAGGAAGGACGGGGGCAACTCCCCCTCAGGGTTAACTCCACCGACTCAATAGTGGAAGTTAATGCTGCTGTTCCAACTGGGAACAGCTTTGAACCGCTAAGGAGTGTACGTAAGAACTCTCCAACTGCCATGCTGAAAAGGTCTCCTCCACCTGCGGAGAGTGCTACGGAAACAAAGCCGGAGCAGCCCCCTCAACGGCTGTCCTCCAAAATTTACAAGGTCTGGCGGCAGGTTCAAGACTCAGTAATCGACCGAGATCATTCTCACCGACAGAAGAGGGTGAAGGCTCAGGAAGAAAAGAGCCGTCCTGTCAAACAGCAAAGGACGACAACTACTTGGGTGCCCGCGGCAACGGCCCCCTTAACTTCGACGGCCCACAAAAGAAGAAGGCCGGAGAAAATCCCCACGCCTGCAGCAAATGTCAAAGGCGGTGAGTGCAAACGCCCTAAGTCCGGGGGCATTGTGGTCCATACCGTCTACATAGCGTTCGGGAAAGAGGACAGCCGTACATCTACAGGTCATCGACCGCTTACGCGATCGGTGACCAAAGCTCGGGAGCAACAGCAGAAGCTCCAGGAAATGATGACCGCGATGGCCGCACTCACTGGGCCAAAAGAAAGCCCCGAAGCGTCGTCGGATCAACGCCAGGAGCAAGAAACCGACGCTGAGTTCCTTCGGAGAATATTAGAGAAGAAGGACAAAGAGGCCGCAGAACAAGCAGCCAACATAAAACGAATGGCCCTCCTGTTCCAGGACATGGTGGGTATGATGATCCAACAAGATCCTCCTGCTGAAGATCCTCCGATCGTCCTTGAAGATGACAGGGGAGAAACGTCAAATCCTCCACCGGCTCTGTCAACAGCCAAGGAGGAGACAATCTCCAAACCTGACCTGGACGAATATATAGCTCAGCAGATACGGGTTCACCAGGCGACTGAGGCAGCCGGTCAGGTCGTAAAAACGGGGCGGCCATATCCGAGCTGGTACGATCAGATAAAGTACCCGCCTGGCTATACAATCCCTAAGTTCCATGTATATAAAGGGACGGGGAATCCACATCAACATGTTGCCCAGTTTAGGGCCTTATGCGGCAACACTGGAGGCAACGACAAACTGCTACTTCGTCAGTTCGTCGGCAGCTTGTCAGAGACGACGTTCGAGTGGTACTCTGAACTCCCGAACGACTCCGTCAAGACATTTGCGGAGATGGAGCTGCTGTTTACGCAACGATTCGCCAGCGCCAGCGAACGCACCCCGATAACAGCATTGATTAATGCCAGGGTGAAGCCAGGCGAAACATGGGTTCAGTATGCGATACGGTGGCGGAACTTATGGTCAAAGTGCGAACAACGCATAGAAGAGGCTCCTGCAGTAGGCATGTTTGTGGGAACCCTCGATCCGCAGGCGACCATCTCCCAATTCATGATGTTCTTCAAGCCGACTACCATCCAGGACCTGATCGACAAGGTAGCCCAAATAGATCAGATGGGCCATAGACCGTCTCCTCCAAAGCCGGATTCTCGAAACGAGAAGGGGAAGGGCAAAGCAATCGTCGTCGCCAATGCTCAACAACATCCGAGCAACCTGAAGCCGGTTGTCCGTCAAAATAATATGCGTCCACGCATACCCCTTGAGGAGAGGTTAGGACGTCCTTACTCATTTCCTCAAGAGAAAATGAGAAGACTATTTGAGCTGGCATTGCGCAACCGACTCATAAATCTGCCGGATCCAAGACGTCCGTCGCAGCCAAACGACGTCAATGATCTCAATTACTGTCCCTATCACCGAGTACTGGGTCATCCGATCGAGGATTGCTACGTCTTCAAAAATTGGATTGAAGACCAGTACCAACAGGGCAAGTTCGCGTTGTCCGAAAGATGGAAGGTGAGCCCACCGCAGCCTCACACCCCTAAAAAGGTGAATACGCCGGGGGCAACGTGCTCCCTCGTTAACAGAGCCGATGACAAACAATGAAGCCGAATATGAAGCTTTGATAGCAGGCCTCGAGATCGCCATCGACATGGGAATTGAAAACCTCCTCATATACGGAGACTCCCAACTGGTCGTCAGCCAAGTAAATAGCGACTACCAAACGTGCAAACCAGAATTGGTGAAGTACGGCGAAAAGGTACAACAACTCTTGACCTAAATTCCTTCCTACACCTTGGAAAACATACCGAGCGCGGAAAACAGCAAAGCGGACGCATTAGCCAAGCTCGCTAAAGAACTGGCTGATGAGAACCACAATGACGTCAAAATCGTAGTACAAAGCCGTCGAGTACTTGCCCCAGCAGAAATATCTTTGGAATCATTCGAAGAAAAGGGAGTGACTGAGTAGATGGCCCTGCAAATAAAAGACCGGGAAAAGGCTGAAGATTGTAGAGAAGTCTTTATGGACTACTTCAAATCCCGTCGAACACCCGAAAATGCGTCCTCAAGACATCAGCTTATGAAACGAGCTCTGTCTTTCGCCTTCTTCAATGATACTCTATACAAGAGGTCGTTTGATTCTCTGTGGTTGAGATGTCTGGGACCTGACGAAGCGAAAAGAGTCATTCAGGAAGTTCACGACGGACTCTACGGTTCTCACCAAGCAGGCCCGAAGATGGAGTTGAAGATAAAACGGATGGGTTACTACTGGCCCACGATGATTCAGGACTGTCTCGAGTATGCGAAGCAATGCCACTCATGCCAAATCCATGGGGACTTCATCCACCAGCATCCAAATCCGCTACATCCAACGGTGGCCAGCTGGCCGTTCGAAATATGGGGAACCGACATAGTTGGCCCCATTGAACCAGGATCGTCCAGGGGACATCGTTTCATCCTGGCGACGACTGACTACTTCTCCAAATGGGCAGAAGCAGTACCGTTGAGGGAAGTGAAGACGGAGAATATCCTCCTTTTCTTCAAGACGCATGTCATTTATCGGTTTGGAACCCCGCGACGGATCATCTCCGATAACGAGCGAGCCTACAGAAGTCACAAGATCAGCCGCTTCGCGCAACAGCATAATATAGACTGGAGATATTCCTCGGTTTATAATCCCCGAGCTAACGGTCTGGCTGAGGCTTTCAACAAGACCTTAACGAAGATCGTGAAGAAGACGGTGTCCCGAAATAAGAAGGACTGGCATGAGAGACTGCAAGAAGCTCTCTGGGCGTATCGAACTACGCTCAAGACGGCCACGAACACAACGCCGTACGCGTTGGTCTTCGGTACAGAAGCAGTACTCCCCCTCGAAATAGAATTACCCTCTCTATGAGTGGCAGTCCACTACGAGCTGACCGATGAAGAAAATGCTCACCTTCGGCTTGAGGAGCTTAATGCCCTTGATGAAACCCGGCTCATAGCACAACAAAATCTGAAGGCTTATAAAGTAAAGATGACGTGCTCATATGAAAGATTGAACAGGCCGAGGACATTCCGCCAAGGCGAACTCGTGCTAGTGGTCAAAAGACCTATGATCCCCAATCGCGCCAAGCGGGGAAAATTCGAGCCGAACTATGAAGGCACGTACATCATAGACAAGGTCTACTAGGGTGGAGCCTATCTACTCATGGATATGCACGGTGAAAGGCCTTTCAGGCCAATAAAAGGTTGCTTCCTAAAGAAATACTACGCTTGATGAGTCACGGCCTAGGTCAATGATAGATGATGACGACTATGTCCGCTCGCTATCTTCCTAAGCCCAAACTCTATAAGTAGTAGCCGGCCTTCTTCAACAATGGACCGAAACTTCCTTAAACTAATGACGGACCACTACGTCCTAAAACTAGCTGTTGATCAAGATGTCGATAAACTACGGTGGATTGCAACATCCCAAAGCCGATAAAAAAATAATTAAAAAATAATAAATAATAATAATAATAATAATAAAAACGGAATGTCCATAAGCAAAAAGGGCACGGATGAAAACCCGAAAGGGCTCCGTGAGTAAAAACATTAGGGCTACCGGCGAGTGTTTGTGAAAACCCGAAAGGGCGCAACCCCGTTATATAAAAAAAAGAGAATAAAAAGAATTAAAAAAGAGAGAAAAAACGGTATGTCCATAAGCAAAAAGGGCACGGATGAAAACCCGAAAGGGCTCCGTAAGTAAAAACAGCAGGGCTACCGGCGAGTGTTTGTGAAAACCCGAAAGGGCGCAACCTCGTTAAAAGACACTTACAGGGTCCTCTCGACCTTGTAAGGAGAAACCACCCGCGTGAGAGCCTTACGACTCCTAAGGGAGCAACATACTTAGGGATCCTCACGATTCCTAAGGAGAAATTACACTTGCGAGATTCTCACGACTCGTAAGGAGAACTCTCTTATGGGACCCTCATGGCTCATAAGATTTGAAAGTGTTAAGTTACAGAGACCTGAAACTGTTCTTAAGCAACTCTCACAATCTTCGATATGGCCCTACAAGTGGCTCAGTACCGAGCCTTGTATACAATCCATGGGCGCGAATAAACATTTCCCTAACAAAGTCCCACCCGTGACTAGGGATCTGTTCGCATGATGAACAACCCTTATAAGTCCCGACGATTTACAAGGAGAAAACCCTCTTGTAGGATCCTTACGACTTACAGAGGAATATGCACTTAGGAATCCTCATGATTCCTAAGGAGAAAACACACCTACGAGATCCTCACGACTTGTAGGGAGAAATACCTTTGTGAGACCCTTACGGCTCATGAAGTCAAAAGCCTTAGTCGACGGGATCCTAACCCTGTTTGCTAAGCCACCTTTGTTTCGACATTGACAGAGGCAAATGATGATTCGCTCCTGGAAATATCCCAGTTGTAGCGATGCTGATACCTAAACCGGTACCAATTCTAAGCCCTTTTATGGCAAATGATGATTCGCTCCTGGCAATATTCCAGTTGTAGCGATGCTGATGCTGAGATTGGCACCAGATTCCAAATTCTACACTCGCAATAAAAAGCAGCGAGTAAAAATGCATATGAGATAGCCGAAATGATGGGGCAACTTGCAATAAAAAGCAGCAAGTGAAAACGTATGCATACAAAATAGCCTAAATGATCGGGCAACTCGCAATAAAAAGCAGCGAGTAAAAATAAAATAAACAGCCAAAATGATTGGGCAACTCGCAATAAAAAGCAGCGAGTAAAAATAAAATAAACAGCCGAAATGATTCGACAACTCGCAATAAAATGCAGCGAGTAAAAATAAAATAAATAGCCGAAATGATTGGGAACCGCAAAATATAGCCAAAATGATAGGGCAATCGCGACTTTCGTGATATAAAGCTGAAATGATAGAGCATCGCGGAAATAAAACAATAATATAAAAAAAAGATGAACTTTTGCCCTACAGGTGAGATCACGTCGATCCCTGTATACAATCCAAGGGCACAAACAAAGAGGGAACCATACCTTCCCAACAGGCTCCGCCAGAAAGCGAAGCCAAATCTCGACGGTTCACCAACAACCTAGGGACAACCGTGACATTCGTCTCGATACAGCAGACGCAGCGCCAGCAAACGAAGCGAAGATCAAATTTCTAGCTTCACGGTTTCGACGGTAACTCATATAAAACCTGAAAGACCACTAGAGATCATTTCAACCCCCAAGGAAATCAGCGTCCTTGGAAACTTCCTCAAGTCAGGGAAACCAGTGTCCTTGACGAAAGCACCTCGATTCGCATCGACCCGCAGAGAAACCAGTGTCATTGCAGGAATACCTCGATTCGTTTCAACCCTGAGGAAACCAGTGTCCTCGGCAAAATACTTCGACTCAGGGAAACCAGTGTTCTTGACGAGAACATCTTGATTCGCGTCGACCCGCAGAGAAATCAGTGTCTTTGCAGGAATACCTCGATTCGTTTCAACCCCGAGGAAACCAGTGTCCTCGGCAAAATACTTTGACTCAGGAAACCAGTGTCCTTGACGAGAACATCTTGATTCGCGTCAACCCGCAGAGAAATCATTGTCTTTGCAGGAATACATCGATTCGTTTCAACCCCAGGGAAATCAGTGTCCTTGGCAAATACCTCAAC
This sequence comes from Agapanthus africanus, assembly GCA_030015575.1. NCBI lineage: Eukaryota > Viridiplantae > Streptophyta > Magnoliopsida > Asparagales > Amaryllidaceae > Agapanthus > Agapanthus africanus. The sequence continues at coordinate 456,718,138 of JASDDO010000019.1, read as the reverse complement.
TCAGGGAAACTAGCGTCCTTGATGAGAGCTTCTTGATTCGCGTCAGCCCGCAGAGAAACCAGTGTCTTTGCAGGAATACTCCGATTCGTTTCAACCTCAAGGAAACCAGCGTCCAAGGAAAAATACTTCGACTCAGGGAAACCAGTGTCCTTGATGAGAACATCTTGATTCGCGTCGACCCGCAGAGAAATCAGTGTCTTTGCAGGAATACCTCGATTCGTTTCAACCCCGAGGAAACCAGTGTCCTCGGCAAAATACTTTGACTCAGGGAAACCAGTGTCCTTAACGAGAACATCTTGATTCGCGTCAACCCATAGAGAAATCAGTGTCTTTGCAGGAATACTTCGATTCGTTTCAACCCCTGGGAAATCAGTGTCCTTGGCAAATACCTCAACTCAGGGAAACTAGCGTCCTTGATGAGAGCTTCTTGATTCGCGTCGGCCCGCAGAGAAACCAGTGTCTTTGCAGGAATACTCCGATTCGTTTCAACCTCGAGGAAACCAGTGTCCTCGGTAAAATACTTCGACTCAGGGAAACCAGTGTCCTTGATAAGAACATCTTGACTCGCGTCGGCCCGCAGAGAAACCAGTGTCTTTGCAGGAATACTTCGATTCGTTTCAACTCCAAGGAAATCAGTGTCCTTGGCAACCTCCTCAACTCAGGGAAACTAGCGTCCTTGATGAGAGCTTCTTGATTCGCGTCGACCCGCAGAGAAACCAGTGTCTTTGCAGGAGCACTTCGATTCGTTTCAACCTCGAGGAAACCAGTGTCCTCGGAAAAATACTTCGACTCAGGGAAATTAGTGTCCTTGACAAGAGCTGCTCGATTCGTCCCGACTCGTGAGGAAATAAGTGTCTTCGCGAGGGCTTACCGATTCATCTCGACTTGCAAGATAAAACCTTAGGCAACAGGGATTAAAAAACTTGTTTCCTAAGCACTGGGACCCTGCAAGTCGGTCTAAAACGGTCTCTTGTATACTATCCACGGGTCTCACTCTCCAAAGTCGAATCTCGATAAGGAGGAAAACAACCGCTTACGAGTCCTCTCGACTCGTAAGAGGGAAAATTCTCTTATAAGATCCTTACGACTTGTAAGAGAAAACACACTTAGGAATCCTCACAATTCCTAAGGAGAAAATACACCTACAAGATCCTCTCGATCCGTAGGGAGAAAAGTCTTTATAAGACCCTCACGGCTCATAAAGTTGAAAAGTCTTAGGCAGCAGATCTGAACCAGCGGCCTTAGCCATCGCTACCTCTTGAAGAAGCCAAGACAAGATGCTCGCTCTATCACCCGTCAACCATGTTTACTAAGACAACATACTGATAATAAAAGAAAGAAGAAAGAGCAGAGATGACACAAGACATTGCAAAAAAAAATGTATATATCTTTATTCATGAATTCAATTAAGTACAAGGCGAATCGTATAAAAGAATAAAGAATGTGTACATTTTATTCAAAAATTACAAGTGTATAATGATACAAAAAAGTAGCTATTGAGAAGGAAGTGGCTTCAACAAATCCGTGAGCTGCTCCTGCACTTCCTTCAGCGCCTCCTCCTGAGCGGCTGCCACGGCCACTTCCGCTTCCACCTGGGCCCGCTGCTGCAGGTAGGATGAAAGTTTCTCCTCAGCTGCCTGCTGGGATGCCTCCTGATTAGGTGCATCCCGCTCGATGACGTCGAGTTGCTGCCTCAGTGTTAACCCTTCGGAGAGGCATCGCAGAAGGCCTTCAAAGATGACCTTCAGCTGCGCAGCGTTTGCCTCCACCTGGGCATGCAGTTGGGCAGATCTGTTCGAAGTCTCGCCACACTCCTTACGCCTTGAAGCAACTTCTTGTTCGAGGTGGCGGAAGTAAGGAGCGCTCTGCTCGATCCATGCCGCCCGTTGAGCGCTCGCGGCCAAGATCTCGGGGGCAGGATGCATAGACTCCAGTTGATGCAGGAGGGCCTCAATTTCCTTGCAGTAATTAACCCAAAACTCGACGACGCCTTCATTCTGAAAATTTACAAGCGTCGCCAGAATCGGATTAACCTCCGCAGCGAAATCTGCGGCAGGTGGGGGAGCGCTCGCGTCGAGCTCTTCAATGTATCCACTCAGCATCCCCAAACTCATCGTAGCGTTCTTTGAGGATGGACGTCTCAGAAAGGGTCCTGCCGGCGTTATGATGCGAGACTCGAAGGGCGCCGGAGTCGGAACGACAGCTGAAAAAAATAAAACACGATCAGGTGACGGTTCAAGAAATATAAGAAAGTCATCGATGGGATAGTTTACTATACCAGCTGCAGCAGGCGGTAAAGCCGGGAAGGCCGATGGCGCGACCGATCTTTCATCTCCTCCTTCGATTTGTAGCACTGCAATCAGGGCGAGGAAGAGTCAGAAATAATTCCATTACTAAAAAAAAAGAAAGGCATCAATTGGAAACTATACTCACCAGCGCCGCTGGAGGAAGAAGTGAGCTCCGATGGGAAGGAGAAATGCAGGTGCAACACCTGGTAGAGGTGATCAAAAAGCACTCCTGCAAAGACGCAATAATACGACATTAGTATACAAATTATGTGGCCGAAAGATAAAACTAATGGGTTATAAATTTATACCTTCCAACATTTGTGATGGCGCGAGAGAAGGTACAGAGGTGGCCATCGTCAAGACGGTAGTTGACGGTGCTCCCTCGAGCAGTGGAGCATCAGCACTGGCCGCACCTGCATTAGAAACAAGATAAGTCCTGTCAGGAAAGGTTGCAGAATAAAAGAAAGACGGTAACCCGAAATTTACTTGATGATGAGCCGGCCGAAAAGGCGGCGTCTCCCTCCATTGACATGAGACCACCTCCCGACGCCTCATCGCCCGACTCTACGGGAGCCGTCGTCGTGCTCGCGAGACCAGGAGACGGCGGAGGACCGTAGACGAGGAGAGCAATGATTGGAGCATTGCCAGACTCTTGAGAAAGAGCGGCTGGCTTGTCCTCGAGAGTCATGCCCGTCTCGCCCACTACTCCCTCGGGCTCAGCGGTCGCTGCTATCTCGTCCGCCGTCGCCATGGGGTCGCCGGTCTCAGGTGCTTCGTCCGCTGCTGCCTCAAAATCGGCCGTAGCAGCTGTCTCATCTCCCGCTACCTCGAGCTCGGCATCGGCTGCCTTCTCCGGCATAGTTTCCTCAGCCCCTACCTCGGGTTCAGCAACCTTGGCGACGTCACCCACCATCGGCTCGGGTTCAGCCAGTGCCTCTTCCTCTGTCCCCTTAGGTTCAACGGTTTCCGCCTCCCCTTCGATTGGACTTGACCCTGCAGGACAAGATATATAAGAACCAACAGGTTTACAATTCTTACAACAAAATCTTGAAAGATACATTACCTGAGGTGGACTTATCGTTAGCCTCCCTATTTGCACGCGCCGCCTGTCTGTGAGCTGTAGACAAGGCGACCGGGGGCTCTTCCGAGGGAGTATCAGCACGAGGAACGGTGCTTGGGCCCTCTCCCACGGCCAAAGCAGCTCTGCGTACCTTTGCCTCGTGCCTCAGCCGCTTTCTCTCCTCCTAAGCCGTCAAGACGGACCTCTTCGAAGCTTCCTTCATCGAGGCATCATCGTCTGTGTACAGAGATGCCTCCAAGTCCTTCAAGGCATCCCTCACCGACTCTTCGAGTTAAGACTCTCGCGACAGCCCTGATGAGGCCGGAACTTCAGTAACTAGCCCGGGGAGAGTCCCCGCATCGGCTGGCGCAGCCCCTGCAGAGAGACAAATGAAGAAGGTTAGATCGACCATAATAAAAGGAGAATAAAGACTTAATGAATCGAAATGTACCGAAGCCTAAGGATGCTCTGAGTCGTTCCTCCTCTTGAAAAGTTTTGAGGGAGGCAGCGATGGCTTCTTTAGTGGTGATGCCTGTTTGAAAAAAAGAAGGGAAAAGCATTAGTCAAAGACAATAATAAAAGTATGATGCAATAAAAAATGCGACTGGTAATTACCCGATTATGCAAGCTTAGCTAGCCACGCGTCACGCCTCGCCAATCGCTCTGAAGCTGCGATGGCGGCCGCCAGATCAGTGTCGTCTAGCGGCATAACTAATCCTTTATTGATCCCGTACTCGCCCAAGCCCTCGCTATAGGGAGCATGAAGTTCCTGACCGAACGCGACGTCGGCTGAGAGGATCGACTTCTTCTTCCTCTTCTGCCCGCCAGCCTTGGGTGCACCCAAGATCAACTTACGCTTTGCAGGCACCTTAGGGCGGCGGGTCCCGATATCCGCGCCCACGCCGGACTCCAGCGAAACTACATTTACCATCTCCACTAGAGCACGGGGCGCTGGTGGCGCATCTACAGTATCATGGAGAGGCAATCCGCGTGGAGGGCTCAACACGCGCGGTGGCCCAGCTCCGGCATCTTTCAGTGGAGGAACGACCGGGGTCCTTGGCTTCAGGAGTGCCTTGCGGTCGCCGCCGGGAGGCGCACCCTTGCGGTCAACCAACATGCGCTTCTCCATTTGGATGACTGCACCCATTGCGTGCGCGTACCAAGCCACGTACACGTTGAGGACCCGGGGAACGCTTCTTGGCTCGTTGATGAAGAAGTAGGAGCCTGTATTCAGCCGCATGAAATGGTGCATCGTGCTCCGTATCCCCTCCCTGCTGGCCACGGGCTCTTCCAAAAACGCCTCCAGCGGGATCCCCTGGTTATAGCTGGATTGTTGGGCGAACCAGTGAGGGTTGTACCTCATGAAGAGCGCCATCTCGTTCTGCCTGAACACCAGGTAGCCCGGCCGAATGGAGTAGAGGTGAAGAATCTCCCAGGCTTTCAGTATGGAGGCCCCGTCCTTGAAGTCATCACGTAGCGAAATCACCGACTTAGAGGTTTCTGAGCCGATCATTATGACTTTATCCATAAAAGAAATCCTCGCTCCGACCAGGTGTGGACGAAGGAGCAACCCTCTAGCCTCCTGCGGAGGCGCAGTCACGATCGAGGCACCAATCAGCCACATGACTCTTGGGAGTCTGCACCTCTCAAAAAACAAAGGGCTCTTATGGACGCCGAACACCCCGTGCACATGCATTTCCATCCACGAGGTGAAGTAGTGCATTGGGAAATTAGCAGGCTGCACCCCAGGTTCATTAGCGTCCGCTGTCACGCTAAGTCCATTGTATAGGTGAGCCAACCCGGCGATTCCTATTGTCAACTGCAGGCCAGCCACCATCCGATGCGCTGGGTACAAAATGGACGGCCGCATGAAGCGCGGGTGCATAGGGAGCGCGAAACTGCATAGCCATAACCCCAGGAACCCCAAAAAGAAGGTCTCCTCATCCATGCCCAGGACGGCGATTTCTGACAAGGGCATGATGGCGACGTCAGGGAGATAAAAATCCTTTTGATCGTCTTCCGATGTAGGTCGATGATCTAAGCCGAAGCCGAAAGGGTCATCGAGCTTGGCAAACTTTTCATTCCGCTCCGAGAGAATCTCCGGTAGAAGGAAGCGGGTGATAAAATCTGCTAAACTGACGCCCCGAACTCCTGATTCCAGATAGAGCCCTTCGTATATGGTCAGCACCTTCACCAAGCCCGGAAACTGGTGCTGAATAGTATTCTCCGGCGTCAAATCAAATACCAGCGGCTTGGTGGCGAAAACGTACTCGTCAGGAGGAAGCAGCTCCACGTAATGCTCCTCCCTCACCGGCAAGCCCGAGATCTCGGCGAACTCTTCCAGGGAAATGGAGACTTCCCGGTCCGTCATAAGAAAGGTGTGTGTGGGGATATTCCATTGTTCGATGAAATCCTTAATCCACCACGTTGGAGGAGCGGGGTACTCAAAAAGCGAGGCGTAGATTGCCGAGTACAAACCAATCTTCATCAGATGAGTTCTCTTCGCCGATAGGATGTACCTGGCCCACTGCAAATATCCGGCCGGTTGTCGCGGGGTCAATCCAATGTTATAAGCATGTCCCCAAGGGTGTGCTTCACCCTGACATATTCGCCTCCCCAAAATGTCTATGGCCGGCGGTGGCTGCACGGGAAAGGCACCAATCGCGGGCTGGAGAAGATCCTCCGAATTCCAATTCTTGACCTCCACGGCATACTTCACCGGGGGTTCATCCGCATAGGAGATCGAAGAGATGGGCTCAGACGGCGTCGCGGAACTGAAGCTTCTGCGACCCTTGATGATGTCGATATACCACCTACCCCACAGGTGAAGGTTCTTATGCTTGGGGTCATGATCCTTGATGAGAGCGAGCACCTCTCGGTCCACTGGTGCCGCCGGAAATCCTTCCTCCGAGCGAACAAACGGGAATGACAAGTCAACAGACATGCTTCCTGCGGAGGGACAAAAATCAGCCGTCAGTGTTGTAATTCCAACGCTTGGCATTTTAAAATTTATACCATACTGCAATGCAGTGGGTAGGGGGCCAAAGGGGGACCCACAAAATCTGGATGACAGTGCATCAGTTAATAAGACAGCCCCATCATTGGATGAGACTGTCAATTAATGAAGAGATCCCCAAAAGAATATTATCATTAATGAGAAATCCCTAGAGACAAGGAGAAAATCTCCTCTTTCAGAGCAAAGCTCTGTTACAGAGTGACATTTGTCAAACTCTGGTCTTAAGGGAATAAAATTACCTAAAAGAGCCTAGCTCTGTAATTATGATGGAAAAATCCATCAAAAGAAAATTTTAACTCCTAAAAATTAAAAAAAAAAATTCTGAGATCTTGAAGATCCAAGAAAACTCTTAAGAGTTCATCATCTTTGGATCAAAAAGATCTGTATTTTTGTCCATGAGCAAAGCTCTGTTCATAGGTTAAAAAACCCTAAAACAAGATCTCTTTAGATCTATGGAATCTTGAGAGCAAGGCTCTGTTGGTGAAACCCCAAAGGGGTTTTCTTTAGATCAAAAATCTATGAGAGCAAGGCTCTGTTGATTAAAATTAATTTAATTTAATTTAAGTTAAATTTTACCTAAGATTTTTCTAGAGTCTGAACTCTAAAGTTCTTGAAAAAAACAAAAGCAAGGCTCTAAAGTTCTCAAAAGCAAGAGCAGGGCTCTGAAAACAAAAGTTCTGAAGATGGTAATCATCTACTGAGGGCCAAGGGTCTTATTTACAGGCGCTTGCGCCCCTTCAACTCTTCAGTCGATCCAACGGCCAGGATCTTGCCACCGCTGCACTCACGTGTGCGCCACGTGAGCGCAACGGTGGGGGGCATTTGTTTCCCCCAATCAGAGCGAAGCTCTGTTTGAATTTCAAAAATTAAAACAATGCTTTAAATTCCTTGCGCCGCGCGCAACGCGCCACGTGTCAGAAGTTGATACGCCAGCGCAGCGTCCAAGGCAGCGCACCCAATCGGAGCAAGGCTCTACTTAAAGTAAAAAACAAAAGAAGCAACGCTTCAGATGATTTGCGCTCTGCGCTGCGCGAAACGTGGCAGCGCAGTTGCGCTGCGCTCTGCGCTGCGCGACACGTGGCAGCGCAGTTGCGCTGCACAGTTGAGCTGCGTGACACGTTGCAGCGCAGTTGCGCTGCGCTCTGCGCTGCGCGACACGTGTCAAGCGTAGGTGCGCTTATGCCAAACAGAATTAAAATTCCAGTAAGATCTTTCTATTCTTGTTAAAACAAGAAGATTGCCTTCTGTAAAACAGAAGTCCTTGAATCAAAACTCCAACGGTGGGAAAAATCCCTAAATCACTCAGAGAAAGATCTCTTTAACTATTTTAACAAACTAATTGGCACTATAAAAAGACCCCTAAACCCCAAGTTTAAAACACACAGAAAGCAGAAAGAATTCACAGAACTCTTAAAAAGTTTGAAGAATTCAGAAAGAAAAAGAAAGGTAAATCTTTGAAAAGAAGAATTTCTTCTAAAAAAGAACATTGATCTAAGAACAAGATCAAGAATCTTCAATAAAAATATAATAAGAACAAAAGCATTGCCTTTTTTATGAACCACTGGTTCTGGAATCTTAAAAGATTCTTTTCTTGAATCCAAAAATTGGATCAAGATATTAAAATAGTGCCTTGCACTTGTAAGTCTACACTATTGCGCTCCTAGGTTGGCGCAACTCACCAGAGCGCGTCACGTGTCAGCTCCAGAATAACTTGCACTATGCGCTTTTAAAAATAGAGCACTGCTCTCTTAATTTGGCGCAACTCACTAGAGCGTGCCACGTGTCAGCAGCGCAGCGCACTGCGCTTGCGCTCACCAGAGCGTGACATGTGTCACCTCCACGTGCGCTTGCGCTCATTAATTGGCGCAAAGCACCTGACAGGCCGCATGGCCACTGTCAGCTAATTAATGCACTGCATTATTGAAAAGAAGGGCCAAGCCCAATCAAAAAAGGCCTAACAGGCCTAATAAAATGCAATGCATTAATTTTAAAAGGGGCAGAGCCCAATTAAGAGGTCCAATGGACCCAGAACAAATGCTCTGCATTATAAAGGAAACAGAGCCCAATTTAAAAGGCCTTACAGGCCAAAATAAAATGCAGTGGATTATTAAACTGGGGCAAAGCCCTAGCATAGGCCTAATAGGCAAAAGACAAATGAAAATGTTGAACATTTTCAACTGGACTTGGCCCAATTCTGGCCGTAAGTTCTCAAATTAAATTGACTGAGCACGACTGCTCCCCTAAATCAATTCACATCCGGTTCAAGGGTACATCTCCGAACTCCTCTGACACCTATCGTTGTAATCTTTCAACGACGTCAGAGAGGTGACGGGTCCCGACAACCACACCAACAATACGGACTGTGGAGTCCTTAAACCCATGTACTTATGCGTCCTTAAACCAAGATACGGACTGTGGGGTCCTTAAACCCATGGACTTAAGCGTCCTTAAACTCATGGACTAATGCGTCCTTAAACTAATATCCGTCCCCAAAACGGGAACAGGGACCACTATTTCCCTAAACTGGAACACGGACCCCCATGTCCCTAAACTGGAACATGGACCCCCATGTCCCTAAACTGGAAATGGACCACTATGTCCCTAAACTGGAACAATAGAGCCCCCAAATGCTCTTTTGTCGGATCTAAACGATCCCGTTTAAGTTGATCTTAGCCTCAAAAATGGCTAACGTATCCTTAAACCTTCAAACAGACTCTAGTCCCAAATCGGACTATAGATCCCTTAATCAACTTTGGTTCAAGGGTACATCTCCGAACTCCTCTGACACCTATCGTTGTAATCCTTCAACGACGTCAGAGAGGTGACGGGTCCTGACGGCCATACATGCAATGGACCACTACGTCCCTAAACTGGAACAATGGAGCCTCCAAATGCACTTTTGTCTGATCTAAACAATCCCGTTAAGTTGATCTTAGTCTCAAATTGGACTAACGTATCCTTAACGAACGTTTAAGTTGATCTTAGCCTCAAACACGGTTAACGTATCCTTAAACGAAAACCCTAAACCCAAATCTAAGTAAATACGGATTTGGACTAATCCACGTCCTACGGGCGACGGCATAACTTAGTCTCCGTATACAATCCACGGGCATCCACAAACAAAACAAACACATACGACATGAAGTGAAATTCTGAAGAAGGAGAAAGTTGTTACCGCGGTGCGGTAGCGTAATTAACTGCAGGGGCTTGCGTCTGCAGGGAAGAGCGTCCCCACAATCAAAAACCCCTCAAACGAGGAGGAATCTGACGAAGTCTGCTACATCGGCCGCATCCGTCCAAACCTCCGATACACGGTACCATAAATCAACTTGGTATCTTCGGAGAGGTGGACGGATTAAGCCAAATAGCATCTGTCCCGAACATCAAGCAAGACGAACCTACGCGGTCGCGTCTCTGTATTCGGAGGGGAACAAGGAATTTGATTATAGCCGGAGTAGCCATCCAAAAAGCAGTAATATTCATTCCCAGCCAATCGTTCAAGCATTTGGTCAATGAAAGGTAATAGAAAGTGGTCTTTCCGTGTCGCGGCGTTAAGTTTCCTATAATCGATACATTCTCGCCACCCAGTTTAGGTGCGAGTAGGAATTAACTCGTTCGCCTCATTGGTTATGACCGTTATGCCCGATTTCTTGGGGATAACGTGAATGGGGCTAACCCACTGACTATCAAAGATAGGGTAAATGATACCACTATCAAGCCACTTTACGATCTCCTTTTTAACAGCCTCCTTCATGACTGGGTTGAGTCGTCTTTGTGGATCCCTGGCTGGTTTGGCATCATCCATCCTATGAATATGATGTTCAACTATCAGGGGACTAATCCTCTTGATGTCCGCCATAGTCTAGCCAAAGGCTTGCCGATTTCTCTGCAAGACCGTCAGAAGGGCTTTCTCTTACTCTGAGGCTAGAGAAGCCGGGATGATAACAGGGAGGGTCTCATTCTCACCTAAGTAAGCGTATTTAAGGTGAGACTGCAACATCTTGAGTTTGAGTGTCGGAGGTGAAACGATTGAAGGTAAAATCGGCGAAAATGTCTCAAACTCAAAGGATTCCAGCAGAGGTTCAAAATGAGAGTAAGCTACCGAGTCGGATGGTTCAGCTAACTCATCTGAAAACTCAAAGGATTCAAACTCGGATGGTGACCAGTCAAGTTCGTTCGAGAAAGTGAAACTCTCGTAGTCATTATCGGGAGTAAAAACAGAATCAGATTCAAGGAGGAACGCACTAGTGGCGTTAAGATTGCTGTGATCGAACAAAATTTTTTCTAATTCACAGTCCTCCGGGGTGATCTCTTGGATCGAGCAAACGTCTAGTATATTAGCATTAGGTTCAGAGGGCCGATTCCCTAACTTAAAAATGTTGAGTTCAATTGTCATGTTTCAGAAAGATAGGTTCATCGAACCATTGCGACAATTGATCACAGCATTCGAGGTTGCAAGGAATAGACGACCGAGTATCACTGGAATTTGATTCCGGGGCTTAAATACAAGTTGTGTATCGAGAACAATAAAATCAACGGGGAATATGAAGTCCCCAACTTTGATCAACACATCCTCTAACTCACCCCTAGGATGGGTGATAAATCGGTCGGCCATTTGGAGAGTACAATGTGTAGGTTTCAGCTCTCCTACACCTAATTGCTCATATACCGAATAAGAAAGTAGGTTAACACTGGCACCAAGATCCAAAAGTGCATGGTTGATGTTCTTATCCCCAATAGTTATTGAAATCATAGGACAGCCAGGGTCCTTTCGTTTTTGAGGTAAAGGTTGAGTAAAAGCATCACTCACGGCACTAGCTAAGAAAAATTTCTTAGGTACCTGAGATTTCCTCTTCTTAGTGCATAAGTCCTTCAAGATTTTTACGTAAGAAGAGACTTGTTGGATTGCATCCAAGAGAGGAATGTTAATGTTAACCTGTTTAAATAACTCCACAATCTTCTCTATTTGTGGATTTTGTTTATTGGATCTCAACCTATTTGGAAATGGAACATTTTGAAAATTAGTTGAGTCCAATACTTGTGGAGGAGATTGTGGAGTTGGAACGGATCCCAGTGCTGGTATTTTCGTAGAGTAAGATGTGGGTCCATTCGGATCAGCAGAAGAAATAGAGCCTTGTGAAGAATGGAGAACAGGCTCGGAAGACGAAGACGAAGAAGAAGAAGAAGAAGCGACAGCTGGTGTGTCATCATCTGTGCCAACATTATTGTGCAGCATCCTTCCAGATCTCAAAATAGTCACGGCACTCACATTATGGTTTTGTTGTTTAAGAGCAACATGTGCATTTTGTGGGTGACCAGGATTTGGGAGTGGTTGAGATGGAAGCTTCCCTTTCTCTCGCTCTCTTAAAGCCGCATTCAGTTGTGCAATCTGGGCTTCGATAGTTTTGATGCTTTGCCCATGTGCAGCAGTGTGTTGCACCAAAGACTGAATGGAAGACTGGATATTGGAGGAGGATTGGGTCGATTATTTTAAAAACGCCTCCACACTTCGTTCTAGCGAGAAAACCTTATCGTTATTTGGTGGAACAAAATTGTTTTGAGGAAAAGAATTGTTGGGTGCAAAATTGTTCGGTGGATTTTGAAAAGGTTGGGGTTGTAAGGACTGCTGATATTGAGTTTGTTGAGGAGCTTGTTGTTGAGGAGGAGGCCTTTGAAAGTTTTTGTGGCCTTGGAATTATTGTTGATTCTGATTCCAGGAAAAATTGGGGTGGTTCCTCCAACCAGGATTGTAAGTGGAAGAGTATGGATCATTTCTTTGTCGTTACTGAAATGCAGCATTGACTTGATCCTGTCCTTGAGCAGGTGGGTTGTAAGGACGCTCTTCGGTCAAATGTGATGGGTCTGAACAACAAGAGCATATGGTACGAGGGGGAAGAGCAGGGGCAGGAGAAGGCGATGAGAATTTGCTCTCAATTGCTTATAGTTTTCATGTAATCGCTGCCATTTCAGCTTTCATTGCAATTGACATGTCAAGTTGATGAACACCTGCCCTAGATAGACTGGAAGAAGTAGACGAAGTGGACGAAGTGTTCGGTCTAGTGCTTTCCAACTGAAGCGTTTGTTCAGCAAGATCGTCGAGAAATTGCCAAGCTTCCTCGTCAGATTTGGATAGGAAGTGGCCTTGACAAATGGTTTCCAGTAACTGCTTAGTTGCTGAGTTCAGTCCTTCATATAAGGTTTGGCAAAGTTGCCATCTCTCAATACCGTGATGAGGGCACTGAACAAGAAGGTCTTTGTATCGTTCGAAACACTTCCAAAAAGGGTCGGCAGGAAGCTGGGAAAATTGGTTAATTTCATTTCGTATTATCGCGGTCTTGTGATTTGGGTAAAACTTTTTAAGAAACGCTTTAACAAATTCTTCCCAACTGTTTATGGAATGCGATACAATACTATACAGCCATTTTTCAGCTAGGTCACACAAGGTGAAAGGAATGACTCATAGCCGTATAGCATCATCAGACAGTTGGGTTGTCTTCATCATTGCACATACGTTCTGGAATTTGTTGATGAAGATATAGGCATATTCGGATTCCAGCCCGTGAAATTTAGGCAACATGTTGATGAAGTGAGGCTTAATTTCGAAATTGTCCCCATTTGCCGACGGTAGTGAAAGACAAGTAGGAAGTGCGGAGCGGGTAGGATAGAAACGATCCTGGAGCGCAATTCGCTATAGCGCTTCAACAGGAGGTTGTTGCGAGTTATTCGCACCCAGTTGAGGTGGAATCAGTCCCGAGGTAGGTAAAGGGTTGTTAGGATTGAATCCTGATATCTCAGAAGAAGATGAAGATGAAGGTGAAGATGTATGAACAGAATTCCGGTCAACGTCGGAGTTGGCCGGCAAAGGTAAGGATGAAAAAGGTGTAGAGGGAGTTTCGACTTCGGAGTCGATCGCGTAGTCGGTAGCGACTAACGAAATACGGACTAGGCGGGCACTAGTGTCCCTAGTCTAACCGGACATACACTAACGAGTTTAGTGTAGTCAAAATGTAGAATGTGAGGGTAAGAAAATGTTAATGGGGAAATGTGGATGAAATGTGGTTTTGTGTTGTTGGGTGAAATGGGATTCTAGCGACAAAAAGGGGAAAGTTTTTATAAAAGTTTGTTTTGTGTGTTTTTTTAGAAAGAGTTTTTCAAAAATATGTGTACGGATCTACGACACAACTTCAAACAGTCACAGTTTAAACATGCACAATCACACCTAGAGCTATGGTCTTCTAAGTCCACTAGACTGCTCCTAACTGTTCCAAAGTGACAAGTTGTGAGATAACCCTTAAATCGTCTCTTCACTGCCAATTGTGGCCAGATAAGCACAAATGAAGAAAGGAGGGTTCCGCTCACGAATCACCGTGAGACGGGCCTTTTAAAGTTACCTTTCTCACTTGTCTAATCTAGACACCACAAAGTCTAGTTTAGATAAACGACTGAATTCCCACAACCCTCCTCTGTCCTAATGAGCGCGACAGTCCTTAATTGGCTGAGTTTAGATATTTTTTAATTAAACTCAAGGGTGATGTATATGCTTTTAGTGATTTCTGGGGCCTTAGGAAGGGTAATGAAATCCCCACCCAATCTTAATTGGTGTTATAGCCCCTTAGATTCCGTATTAAAAATGCAAATCAGTAACACACCAAAATCTAAAACACTTGCCAAAAATATTTTTTAGTTGCGGCACAAAGAATCCTGCACAAAACGATTTATTGGATATGAGGAAAAGATTCTGTGCAAAGAAACCTACAGGAAAATTATTTCAGTGGAGTTCAGGGGGGTAGGAGAGAAGAAAAAAGATACTCACAGAAAAAATAGGGTGCTGACGTCACCCTTTGACCGCGGTTCCGCGGTCAAACCATCGATTCTGCCGCAGTTCTGCGGCGGATCAGTAAGTTTGGATTTTCAGAATTTTTCTCTGTGCTGAGTTGGTTCTCCTCTTCCTATTTAGATCCCCTGTTTCTGGATTTGTTCACTGAATTTGCTCCAGATCTGAACCAGTCCGTCTTCCAATCCTGCATAATTTGCACAAAAACCAATCAAAAATAACAGGATGATTTTTTTTCTTTTTATTTATGTTGTTTTTTTAATTTTTAATTTTTCAATTAACCCAAAATTACACAAAGAAAGAAATTACCGTTTCCCCGGCAACGGCGCCATTTGATTGTTTAAACAATTGGTATTTTCTATGCGTGCTTAAATTTTTTAATTACCGCAATCAAGACGGTGTCGCTTGGTAGCTAGCCGGTTGAGTACGGGTCGATCCACAGGGAGACAGAATCTTTTTCTTTATGTTCTAACGAGTTAAATCCGATTAAGTCGGGTTTTGTTTTAAGATCTATGAATGAGAATAAGTTGATAAAAAGATTGCTAGGGTTAGGATTAGATTAGTTCGAGATAGGGATCTTCTCACATCTTTCAATGCCTTAGTTATTAATATAGTTGTTAGGATAATCGGCAACAACGGGGATTAGCACGACTAGGAAGAAACTTACAAGTCTAAGCTAGGCTTTCCATGTTTAGTTTCTTCCTTTTGGTCCTTGTCCATCCGTTCTTGGCTCTTAGCCCTAACCTCCGGGTAATTCAACCACAACCGGTCAAACTAGGGAATCACCGCTATCATGTAGGATAGGGTGCCGTAGTGAGCGGATTGAGATTGAATTAAAGGGAGTCCGTATTTAAAATTATTGGGCAAAGAAAGGAGTGAGAGAGATTTTCTTCTCTCAAACCTTCCTTCTCGTAGCCTTAACAAGTGAGGAATTACTCACCCATTGAAAAGAGATGAAAACAAAAATTTTATATTTTTATTGATGACCTAAATTGCAGATAATAAAAGAACAAATAAAAATTGCAGATAAGAAAAAAATGCAAGATAAAATAAAAAAAACTTACTTTATTGATGACCTCTCAAAAACGCATTATAATGGTATTTAAATTTTAGATCTAGAAATTAAAAAGAGGCATAAAAATAAAGAGAGGCATGCCTAATTTGGCTTTGAATTTTCCTATTTATAGATAGAAAAAACCCTAGGTTACATTCTGATCCACACATGAATTTACAAAACTACCCTAAGAAAGCCAGGTCAAAGCACCGACACGTGCATAACGCGGCCGCGGAACCGTGGCAGAAGTGCTTGTTTGGCCTCGGTTCCGCGGCCATTTGGTGGATTCATGGGCCCATTTCTTCAGGGTTTCTTCATGTTGCTTTTATCTTCTGTTTTCTTCACTTGGTTTCTCAGAAACTCTTCAATCTCCTTCCAGATTTCCAACAGTGGAGAATGATGTGGACTTTTTCCTTGAGCTCCGTGTTAAAGTCTTGGATCTTATGTTGCCCTTTTGCTTTGTGCATTAAAGTTTCTAAATGATTTTCCATTTGTTCCTTGAACTGGTAGGCGGCATCATACGGATTCATCTGTTGTTGGTCATAGTCTTACATTTGTAGCGACTTTTCATGAATTTTACTGTAACGAGCTGAGAACCTGTAACCTGCAACTATTTAGCAGACATGGATCAAAATTACCTACTTATATACAATGTGATTAAGAATGGGCGATATAAAAATGCAAAAATCTGATATGAACAACCGACCACGGAAAAAATTTCGAAAACGAAAGAGTTAGGGAATTTTGCAGCAAATATCACATCCTCATGAAATTTGCCGCGGTCGCACATCCCCAATGCAATGGGCAAGCCGAAGTCGCTAATCGGGACGTTTCCGAGGTCTTTGGACACGCTTAGAAGGACGCCAAGGCAGTTGGGTTGAGGAATTGCCCCGGGTCCTATGGTCCCTGCGCACGTCAAAGAAAACCCCTACCGGGAAGACCCCTTTCAGCCTCTACTATGGTACAGAGGAAATGGTTCCAGCGGAGATCGGGTTCCCCAGTCACCGAATCGAGCATTTTGATGACGAAGTAAACACCTCGGCACTCCGAACAAACCTATACATCTTGTTGGAGAAACAAGACCGGGCTCAAATCAGAGTTGCCGCCTGTCAACAACAAATCGTCCGCTACTACAATGCGCGAGTCAAGCGTCGCTTCTTCAAGGCCGGAGATTTAGTCCTAAGGCGGAACGAGTTCATCGACCAAAGCAGGCTACATAAGTCTTCCCCAAAATGGGTCGGTCCTTTCCTCGTCTCCGAGGTACTGCCCGGCGGAGCCTACCGCTTGCAAGACGCTGAAGGATGCAAGTTTCCACAGCCTTACGACGCTGAGAAGCTCAAGCTGTACCAATGAAAAGAATATCTATGAGTGTGTATTTCTTCTTTCATAAAGGCAATGTAAATCTGTCTAAAGTTCTTTCTATTTAAATAATAAGAAGTGAACACTAGAACATTGCAAAAGGAAGAGTTTTATTCATTCAAAAGGTACGACGGGCTCCTCAGCCTTACAGGAAAATAAAAAGAAACATTTACAACAGAGGTGGAACGGGATCGAGAAAGTACTCCTGGTGATACTCGGAGTAGATTTCCGCTAGCCGAGCCCTAACCTCTGCAGCCCGCTCCTGTTGGTTCTGCACGCGAACCTGAGACGCTATAGAAACACCCGACGCTATGCCCTCTGAGTCTTGGCTCACGATGTACCTCATTTTGAAGCACTCTAGAATGAGGGCCAAGGATCGGTCGTGCCTGGCTTTCGAGATGAGGCCGAGCAGGAAGATCGAACGCACCTTGTCGAGCGCCTCATCCAGAAGCTCCTCGGTGAAGGGGTTGTCCAAACCCGGGGACCTCCTCCAAATCGCGTGCATCAGCAACTGAAGCAGGGACAACCGCCGAGGGAGAAGCCGGCCGACGTGACCCTCGAAGTGCTAAACCACTCCCCGGTACCCATCCTCGGCCAAGGATTGATCATACAAGGATACGTCGTCAAAGGTGATGATCTCTTCGATCGAATACATGCGCCCAGTCATCTCCAAAGAAAGCGGTGCCGAAGGGGCTTCCGTTTCCTTCTCTATTTTAAAACCCCAAACGGAATCATTGAAGGCCCAGATTCAAGCGCGAATCCTGGGATCCGCTAAGATTAACCCAATACCGTGCCTCCACGTAGCAAAGACTGACACAACTTCCCGAAATGTCATTCCTCCCTCGAGAATTCCTGGCACGTGCAGCCTGCAACGGTCGTCACTCCCAATGTTCATGAACCAGGGAAGGTCGGGCAGAACCTCCAGATCCACCGAGCAGCTTCCCTGCTCGGTCCTTCCTTCGCAGACCGCTACTTGGATTCTTCAACAAAGCAATGTAAATTCTTCTAAGTTCTTTTTATTAAAACAAAAAAAGGACACGAAAGAGCATTGCAGAAAAGAAGAATTTTATTAATTCAAAGAAGGTATTGTAGGCTCCTCAGCCGTACATTGAAAAAAAATTATTACAGTAGCGGGGGAAGAGGGTGCAGAAAACATTGCTCGTGGTACTCCGAGCATATTTTCGCCAGCCAAGCCCTTGCTGCCTCGGACCTCTGCTGCTGATGTCATCCGCGAACGTCGGCGTGATGCCTCAATTGGTAGCACTCAAGGATGAGTGCCACCGAGCGATCCCGCCGACCCGTCGAGATCAAGCAGAAGCGGCACAAGGACCTCAGCTTACCAACCTCCTCGTCCTTCAGTTGCTCGGACAAAAGGTTGTGTAGCCCAGGGAACCTCCTCAAGATTGAGTACATCAACGGCTGGAGAAGGGATGAGCACCGGGGAAGCAGCCGGCCAAAATGATCCTCAATGCGGCATATAACTAACTGCACCGTATCCTCGGTGCAGTACTGGTCGTAGAGGAACACGTCCTCGAAGTTTATGATGTCGGGGATGGTAAAAGGAAAGTCATTTATTCTTACGTTTTGGGTGTGAAGAAAGGAGTGATTAACACTCCCTCCGTTTTATAGCCCCACAATGCCTAAGAGTCCAACAGTCGCTTGTTTCATCCACAATTGTACCGCCACGCGGCGGATATCCCGCCTTTCTCGACGAAATAGGAACGACGCAGCCCTTACGCTTCGCCTTCGCCCGCGCGTTCATGACACGTGTCGACCGCGACGGTCACTCTTCCCGATGTTCAAACATCGGGGAAGACCGGACAAAGCCCTGGCCAAGAGGCCACCGAGCGGCTACCCCGCTCAGCCCATCCTTAGCAGGCCTCCCAATGCCCTCCCGCGCTAAGGATCAAAGCCCTCACCAAGAGGCAACCGGGCAGTGACCCTCCTCGGTTATCCCTGGCTGGTAATTCCTTACCCACCGACGCCAAGGATCTAAGCCCTCACCAAAAGGCCACCGAGCAGCAACCCTGTTCGGTCCATCCTTAGCAGGCCTCCCAATGCCTTCCCGCTCTAAGGATCAAAACCCTCCCCAAGAGGCAACCGGGCAGTGACCCTGCTCGGTTATCCCTGGCTGGTAATTAGTTACCCACCGATGCCAAGGATCTAAGCCCTCACCAAGAGGCCACCGAGCAGCAACCCTGATCGGTCCATCCTTAGTAGGCATCCCAATGCCCTCCCGCGCTAAGGATCAAAGCCCTCACCAAGAGACAACCGGGTAGTGACCCTGCTCGGTTATCCCTGGCTGGTAATTTCTTACCCACCTATGCCAAGGATCTAAGCCCTCACCAAGAGGCCACCGAGCAGCAACCCTGCTCGGTCCATCCTTAGCAGGCCTCCCAATGCCCTCCCGCGCTAAGGATCAAAGCCCTCACCAAGAGGCAACTGGGCAGTGACCCTGCTCGGTTATCCCTGGCTGGTAATTCCCTACCCCACGACGCCAACGATCCAAGCCCTCAATAAGAGGCCACCGAGAAGCTACCCTGCTCGGTCCATCCTCGGCAGGTAATTTCTTACCCATCGACGCCAAGGATCAAAGCCCTCGCCAAGAGGCCACCAAGCGACTCCCTCGCTCGGCCCATCCTTGGCTGGTAATACCTTACCTTACGACGCCAAGGATCAAAATCCTCGCCAAGAGGCCATCCATGCCTAAGCGATCTGCACCTCGACTTCGGGGCCATGGAGATACCGACCTTTCACCGGTCTTTGCACACTTGGCAAATGGTCGACTTCAACTCTTAACTCGACGTGCAATCGCTAGAAGAAAAACCTACTTGACATGAAAGCAGTACTGCACAAAAAAATGTTTACCACAAACAATAGAACACTGCAAAATGGATTTTTTATTCATAAAAATTAGAAGTCTTTACAGAGGTATTTTTGGCTCCCCAGCCTTACAAAAAACGCCCGGAGGCCTACAGAATTTTAGCGCAAAGAAAATAAAGAGGCGGGGAAGTTTAGGCCTTAGGGATGGGGCGAACCCCAATGAGCTGGACGTCCACTACGACCACTGGAGCGGCATCATCAGGGTCAGCACCCACGGCGGGAGCCTCGGCACCGAGAGCCGGGGCGACCGACTTGTCCCCCACACTCCCACTGGGGGCCTCTTCCCCCGTGACGTCTCAAGGGACGTTCCCCTGCGTGTCATCCTCGTGAGGGTACTCCTCCTGGAGCTTGATGTCAGGGAACTCCGGCATCTGGGTCTTGACAGCGTCGAGGGCGTTGTGCCAAATAACGCCAGCGGCTATAGCAAGGTCGGCGTAGAACAGGTCTGACTTCTTGTAGCTCTCCACCGCCTTCGACGCCAGAAGCTCAGCCTTCGACGCCCGAAGCTCGGTACGCCTCGCCCCTCCTTTGCCGACTCATTCTCCCTTCGGAGGGTGTTCGCCGTCTTCTTCAAGGTGGCGACGAGTACGTGGGAGTCTTCCAACTGGGCCTCGGCGGCTCGGGCGGCCTCTCGGCACTTGGCGACCTCCCGATTCCCGGCCGCCACCCGGTCTTCGAGGGCAGCGACCCTCTCCATCGCCGCCTCCAACTCCATCCTTAATCTCTCCTCCTGCGAGGAGAACTCGCCCGCGGCCCGCATCGCCGGGGCTATCTCTTCGTCCTCCATGTTGACGACGAGGGCGGCGTGCTAGAGGACCTGAAAAAAAGAAAGAGGGTTAAAAAGGAAAGAGAGACACCCATTCACGCGAGCAAAAATACTAAATGAAGAACCAAGTGGGGTGCGAACACTAACCTGTACGGCCTCTTGAGCTATGGCCGCCATTTTGGCCCGGAGGGTCCCCCGAGGGATTCTGCCCCCGGCTGACCTTTCCATCTCCGAGAGCAGGCTGTCGGCGATGGAAAGCCCTGAGGACACCTCGAAGCGAAGCTCCCCATCGTCTATGAAGATCGGGAAAGCCAGGGAGCGGGGCGCCGTCTTATGACATCTCTTGAGGAGCGACGCGGGAGAACCAGTCTCGCCTCCCACCTCGGGAGACCGGGGCTCTTGCTCCCGAGCACTCTTACGGACTGGCGCACGACTAGACTCGGGAGCCCGGGGCGCGCTTAGGCGCCTGGATGGAGCAGCTACCGGTGGAGCCAGAGTCGACGGTGGGCAAGAAGGGCCGGCGCCTCCAGCCTTCTTCCCCTTCTTCACATCAACCACTGTCGCCTGGAACTTGCTTAGGTCCATGGGTCCTGCATAAGGCAAAATACAAGGAGTCAGTAATGCCAAGAAAAATGAAAGAATGCACAAGTCTAAAACAAGTCGCCTGAAAGCTCCTAACTTACCCGCGTAATAGGCGGGGCTGAGCCTGGCCCAACTGAGGGCCCGCTCAAACAGCAGCACATCAGCCCGAGTGAGGGGATCCTACTTCTACACCGCCACCGTGTCGGGATCATTCGACTGACTCACCCGCGGACAGCTGGCCCCTTGCCACTGGGTGGGCACAGGCCAATCATCACCCTCGGGCGGTGCGATAAAAAAGCTTCTTCTTCCATTCATGAATGGAAGAAGGTACTACGACGATCCCCGACCCGGCAGCATCCCCCCATTGTCTTCTAACAGAGAGATATACCCAGCTCAGCTCGCCCCCACGAGCGCCAGGGTGGTTTTTGTAGCAAGGAGAAGAAACGAGAAAGCTCAGGCTGAAAGGGATCTGACTCAATCTCAACCGGACCAGGAACCCGAGGAGGATCCTCCAAGAGTTCGGCACTAGCTGGCCCGGGGCTAACCCAAAACAATTCAACACCTCACTCACCTCGGGAGAGAAGGGCAGACGCATCCAGGCCCAAAATGCCTTCAGGTACAAGGCAATTTCCTTGCCCCGTACCTGGTATGCCCTCCTCCCTTCTCGTCCAGACGAAGCGAATAGCTGGGAGGAATGAAGAAACGAGTCTTGATGTTGACGAGCTCCTCCGCATGCCTCAGCGAGGATCGCACGCCAAGAACACCTGCGACATGTGCTCTGGGGACCGCCCTCGTCGCATGACCCCGGGGAGTATTACTAACCCTGACTCCTCGGGGGGATCCCGACTCAGAGGAGGAGGAGGAAGAAGTAGAAGAGGAAGCTCCAGAAGACTCCCTAGACTCTACCCGGACTACATCTACAGACTCCTCGGAAGAAGACATCTAACCTGATCAAAGGGAGATGTCCTCGGGAGATCAAACACAAGGAATCCAAACTAAGGAGAAGAGCACCGAGCTAACGCGACTAGAGACAAGGAAATTATGAAGAGGTATGGGCCCTGATGGGTATCCCATCTCTATTTATAGCTGCCGGCGTACGCATCTTACGGCTCCGATCGCCTCCTGCCAAAACAACGTTTCGCAACCAACGGCCGACAACGTTCCACCTGTCGCACTCACATTGGGTGCGTCCCTTCGAGCACAGGAACGCCTACGACACATCTCGCTAGCCAACTAATGCCAGACACGTAGGTTGACGCTTCGACGAACGTAGACACGATCCGGCGCTTCCTTTTTAATGCGAGATCTCTCCCCTGATCCGCTGACGTCATCAAGAAAATACTACTCTTTGCCCAGGAATGCGCGCCGACAATATTTTCGAGTAAGAGCTCACCCCGGGTGATCGGTCAGACCACCCTCGACCCGACCCAGGAACGGGTCGAGACGAGAGTGGGGGGCTAATGATGAGGCTCGATATCGGTGACTCTCCAGATGCTGACACATGGCAGATGACGTGTCCTAGAACCTACAAGAAAGGATCGAGAACTTCAGTTAGGATCACACCTCGGGCCTCCGAGTCCGAGGAGTCTCCCGACCTTCGGCGGTCTCCCGACCTTCGGCGGCCTTCCAGATCACCCCCCGGCTCGTTTCTGAGCTATCACAGAACCAAGATGCCTCGGCCTCCCGCTCGTGCCTGAACCTCTCGCTGAGCTCTTCTTCTTCGGTCTCACAGAACGACCCACAGCGTTGATCATAGGCGTCTCCGCCACGGCTCCATGAATCTCGCCATGCGCAAGATATCCGCCGCCCACGATCCCCCGTCTCACGCCATCACGATCCTCCATTAACGAGCATGTCACGTCATTAATGCAGGATCCCACCTATCACGCGAGCGTGACGCCAGGGGCGTAACGGCCGGTGTGATTCTCACGCCCGCCTTCCTATTACTGCCGCTATATAAACCCCTCTCTCAGACGATCGAGGTAAGCCATTTTTACTCCACTAGGCCGTTACTCTGCCTGTCTAACTTGATCGTCGGAGAGTCTTCGGTGGCACAACCACCCCGGGACTCCTTTGCAGATAGCTCGGCCACAACCACTCAAAACCCATTGAGATCCACACGCTTCAGGAGTCAACCCTCCAACTCAACCTCAGCCGTCCATCAGCACACGAAGAGATCAACAGAAGATAGCATCTGAAGGAGATCCAGAGATCCATCAATCAGGCTTTACTAATTAAATCTATTAAAATCTAAAACTGTATATTTTCAAGTTGAAAATAGAAAAACTTGAAATTAATAAACCCGAATGGATCTGCTTAATACCCAACAATAGTTAATGACGGCCAAAAAATTAATTTAAATTCGGGTTAAATTATACTAATCTATAGACATAAATAACATCTAACCAATAGATCTTTATACACTATATCCATAATCATTGGAGAAAATTTGATGTTCAATTGGCCCAAATAACCGAGTTAGCAGATCTACTATTTAATCTAATCCGAAAACAATTAGAATATCTTATGCTTATTTTCTACTTTCTTAAAATAGAATCGGTAGAAAGAAGAAACACAAAATGGTGATAAAAACAGGAGTAGATCATTAATTTTGTAAAACAGAGGTATGTAATTATTAAGCGATGCTCTGATACCAAATGTTAGACATCATAGTGTTTAAGAAACACAAAAATTAATTTAGAGTACATTCCGGTAGAAGATATTTGAGCCATGAATTCCAGCACTCAAGATAGATCCGAACTAAGAGCCTTTTGTTTCTTGTCTCTACTTTTATTTTTTCTAAATTTTATGTGTTTAGATGAATACACCACAAGCTATTTATAAAGACTAGTGGACTCTGTCCCATAACCCGGGTTATGGAGAGACCCTTTCTATTTCTTAAACCCAGACATTAATGGGAGTTAGTGGGGTTAGTGGACCTCTTTCATGTTAAATGTTTGTGTTCATTAATATTCACAATAAGTTATTTAACAGTTACAACCGTGATTATTTGAGCCCTTAGAAAGATTTTACAAGATTGTTAAAGTAACGAATGTTATTAAATGCAGGATTTTGTTTGGTTAATTGCAATATGAGCTCCTCCAATGCCTTTGTCGTTAGGGTAATGTTTCTCGTTTTAATACATAAATCAGGCATTATTTAGATGGATGCGACGTTGCCTCTTTGAAAATCAAAGCGTTCGTGATCTCTGAAAAGAAAATTATTATCCCATGACACATGAGCTATCCTGAATGTCTTTCTGTGTGTGGGTTTTAATGCATCATGTATATTTACTAATTTATGATAAGTGAGAATCTTCGCGCGTGTGCAGAGAGAGAGAGGAGTATGTCGATCACCTTGGCTCCTATATAGGATCGCTGTGGTCCGGATATTTTATGATACATATATGATTTTTCGGATCCTATGGGATGCCAATATATATTTTAAAATTATCGTGGATACAAATACAAATACGGTTTCATAAAATTAAATGGAATCATATACGGATATCTAGATATATGAATCATATATGGATAGGGATATGAATATCCATGGACGAATACAAGAAAGTATAACATTTTAAATCTATTTCTTAGTTAATAATCCTTATTTAAACCATAATTTTGGCTCATTTTATATGTAATATATCTTTAAAAAATATTATTATACATTGTGTTTGTTTTAAAATAAGCAAAATAGACTAATAATATGTATAGCATATTTGTTAACATATTTATTTATTTATTCATTTGCATGCATATTTGTTTTTGTCAATATTATAGGACTCGTATAAGATGAGTAGTCATATTCATTTTTGAAAGGTATCAATGACATACAATACAATTTACTGCTCCACATTTATATTTGTTTTATGTTGAATCTTTTTTGTACCTATATCCAATTCGTATCCTTATCCGTCTCATTAATATCTGTTACGTTTATGATATTCTCAAATTCAATTATATCGGTATTTGTTGTCGTATCTGTCTCTAGAAAACAAATATAGATATGCTAGTTCTTATATCCACTCCGTAATCGATTTGGATGCAATCCTACTCCTCTGGTATGCCACCACCGCTAGCTTTGTTTGAACTCCCCCGTCATGGTTTCATGAAGTCTGGAATGTCTTAAACCCTATTGTAAAACTATATTTTAATTTGCCTTATCTTCATATAACTCACAAAAGGTTTGTGTGCTTAGCAGAAAACTATCGAGACGTTTAAAGTATCCAAAAAACTACCATGACTAACGGTGTCACATCATCGCCATATGAACATAACCAGTTAAATTGACACCTCATCAAAAAATCACATTAATGCCCAAGATACCTTCTTCTTCATCCTCCACAGTCCACACACTAACCCTAACCCTACTCTTAGCTTTCATTGCCCTTCGTTGTTGTCCTTGCCTTGCCATGCCGCCTTTCCTTTGCCTGGTCTCTTCATCATCTTCATCGTCATCTTCATTGATGGCTTATGGATTTCGATGATCTAATTATTTGGTTTTGATGATCGTTTAAACATGAATAGTTCGTTTAGTGTCACTTGCTTATCTTACTTTCCTTATCAACACTAAACTTGTATACACTTGATATTTAGATTGCATATCATGTATCTTGTGTATACTGAGTAATATATCAATATCTCATGTTAAACTTGTGTTATATTCTTGATATTGATATATTACTCTCATTCGTTATTTAGATGATTCACAATATGGATATGTATATGCATGTGTTCTATATCTTGTTCACATATCATGTATATATATACAGTATATCAATATCTCATGTCTTGAGTTTGATTCATATCTTGATATACTATTCATTTCATAGTTTGTGATATCGGAACAATGAATGTTTCATATACTTGTATTTAAATATATTGCATTTTTTTATAACACTGTATATGATATGCTTGGTCGTTTTGAGATTGGATTTCAGAATATCTTATGGCACAAGCATACAATGGAGGATGGAGGAAAACGAGCTTAAACGATATATCTGATGGAAGATGGAGGAAATTGAGCTTAAATGGTAAATCTATTGGAGGTTGGAGGTTAATGTACTAGAGCTCCTCAAAAATCACATTCAAGCTTCATAAAGCTAAGGAGCCAAATTCAATGTTCAAAAGAAATTCAAAAGAATTCAAGAAATCGAAAATTCAAGAGCCCGTGTCGAGATATCGGAAGATTCAAGATTTGGCAAATGAATGATATCGACATAGAAAATCAATGTGAGTACTCATATTTATGGAAAGCATCATATTAAGCTTTTGCACACACTCTTCGTATGACTTGTGAAAAACTTGCATTTGTTTTCATTTAAAATTCTTTTCAAAAACCAAGTTCAAATTTGTCTGAAAATTCCTTCTTCAAACGTGTGTACTGTTGGATATGTATGCCCTAGAGGCCATTATTGTATAGTACTAGTTTGTATATTACATTTCATAAGCTTGGGATATATACACGGATTGATAACAGTCTTGCTCGATATAGTAGTATGCTACTTGGTTTGTATCTATCTTAATATGTGTATATGTTTCTTTTAAAATATCGTTAATACATATTGATAGAGCCCTTAGGATCTTTGCTTGACTACCAGTGTTGTGATGGCAGTCACACTAGTGGGGCTGGATAGTCTACAAGCACATCCTTATACAGGTCCCTGGTCGTAGGATTATCGAGACTGGGCATCGATACTCCGGAGTGGACTAGTGTATACGCTTCTCATGCTAGCAGGGGAGATGGTCTGTCCCACAGCCATTAGTACGTCGTACTGGAGATAGTATGCAAGTGCTCGTTAGATTACGAGTACACTGGACAGGACTCGTAGGGAACTGTTGGTTGGTATTATACCTATCGTCAGTTAGCAGTTCCCAGGTGACATGAGTATAGCTTAGTTTGTTAACTTGACACTGCTACTTCACCTCAAGTGTGTTCCTACTGTTCTTAGATTACTACCCTACCACGGCTCTATTGAGTCGTGCAAACAGGTAGTAGTTGGGTGCAGTCCCGAAATACTTGGAGGCAGTGGCAGTTAGATAGGATTCGTCTCTTCTGGTATTGGGGGTTGATATCGCGCTATATTCGAAACGCCATTACACAAAGTACCTAGCCTGGGCAAGCGAGATTTACTGGTAGGTACTCCAGAAGTTTCTCAAGGTGTTTTGGACTGTACTCCGACATGACTTATACCGCTATTAGGGGTCTGACGTTTACCGCCCCCTAGGCCCGATATGCGATACTCTTAGACGAACAGACCGGACTGTACGGAGATTGCCACAGACAGGCTGAGTAGGAGTTTGAATGAACTTGCTCGTCGACCTTCTTATCGACAGATACCTAGGTAGCCGTTACACACAGCTAGTGCCGCTGACGTGCTTGTGGTTAAACCCACTGCCAGAGGACTGTCGAGTCTTTTGAGTCCCACACAGAGGGTTTCCTAGCTTCGGGCGAAACGAGTAGAGGTCGTATCGTTTTACGACAGGGTTCGATCACATACGTATACTTGTGCGCGTGTGGTGTTCGAGCGGACAATACTAGTGGGCTTTGGTTTAAGCCGGATCCTAGAATTTGATTATTGGATTAGCTTCGCCTCATAGTATTCGTGTTTCTCAGAACATGGATGCGGGTATGTATATACGGATGAGAGAAGGTATAAAAGGAGACACTTCATTAGGGTTTTGACCATTGACTTGGTCAAAACAAAAAAGAGGTGGAGAAAAGAATTTGTTATTTTTGGTAAATGATAATTATATGGCATGGCTACTTGGGTTGACCTTTTGACTTGGCTTGACTTGTTAACCTTAGATATTTTTGTGAGATATTTTTGACTCGAGATATTTTGGTGAGATATTTTCCATGCCATGCTTATGGTCATATAGAAGTTAGCCATTCTATTTTTATTATCATTATCACAAATATTTTCTCTTTCCTCAAGCTTGCTCTCTCCTTCTTCCTCTCAAACCCTAGTGTATCATGTGTTGATAATCAAGGGTTAATGAGACTTAGCTACTCTAAATCACACTCTACTCTTTCTAGGTTACTTAGTTTAGCGCACCAAGTGATCTAGTTACCTCAACTTGGAGGTTTAGCTCAAGGTTGGAACTCTCAGGTGGATCATCGTTGACACAAAGAGGCCAAAGTTCAAGCACGATCCATACTTCCATCAAGGAGCTTAAGGAGAGGATCGAAGACCCAAAGGACTTGGTTTCTTTAGGTATACTTTCTATCATAGTAGGTAGAACCCTTACATACTAGTTAGGTTTATGGTTAAGATCCGGGTTTTGTGTTATTCTAGCGCCAAGTTTCTAATCGTAGTAAAAATTTTGTTCCGCATTTGGCAACGGAAGTTGGCCGGGGTGCTAGTGTAACCCTTCATGGTATCAGAGACAACCCGTAAACCCTAGACTAGAAAGTTTAAACAATGTTAAAACAATGAAACCGAAACGACTCTGTAACATTGAAACCAAACTGCAGTTTCTGTCGAATTTTTAAAGGCTTCAAAAATTTTTTTAAACAAGTGCAGAGTGATATTCTGATAGAGAGATGAACACTGAACAAAAACGAGACAATTCCACCATAAAATCGCCGGCCACATCCCTCAAAAAACTTGCCTGCTCGGTTTTCTCATGGTGAATTGCATCGTGTTTTTGTCTGTGTTCTCATCTAGTGGAGTTTGGGTTTCAGGTGTTGCTAGTTTTTGTCCAAGTTTGATTTTCTGTTGTTTTTCTGTTCGGGGCAATTTGGAGTGTTTCGAAGTCGTTATATTTGACACTGTTTAATAGTTTACAGTACATTCACTTTTATCTGCGACCGTGAATGTCATTCGATCGGTAAACCCGTCTATCTGCTATATGTCCTTTTAGACGAGTTTGCGAACATGACATTCACGTTGATGTTTTATGCTTGTGTTGTGATTGTGGTTGGATAGTCGTGATGGATAGCATATGGTGCAATGTTAGGAGTACAGTTTATATTCATTTGTACATTTGTTATTGCGAGGCGAGCGTCCAACATGTGGACTGCCGTCCTTGCCGGGTTGTATATTATTTGATTGGGGCACGACCGGGTTGAGGTCGATGTCACCATTTATACATATTATTTTCATCTGTACTAGGATTATCCCGCGGTGGAGTGCACGAATAGCTGGGTTCTAGAAGGCAACGAGCCCGCATATCATGGCGTTAGGACGGAGGGGGATTCATTCTAGAATTAACGGGCTATTTGCCGCACTCGTAGGGGGTATAGTTTGATCCACGGAAGGGCGCCCAAGTTACCGGATTCTGTGAAGTGCTGGGTGGCCCATTCACTTTGTTGAAGGGGCTGCCTCACTTCTGGGAATAGCGGATAACTTGCCGCGCTCGTAGGGGTCTAAGTTTTTATTGCACGGGCTATCCATACGACCGGGAACGTCAGGTTTTATTTGCGGCTCAAAATGAAACCCGGGGCTCCAAGATTATCCACCTTTCTGTATTGTTGGCTGAGATTCTGTGATGTTGATTACTATCATGCATGGGACGAATGTTGTATATACTTATATATATACTGGTAGATGTTGTATATGTTTTGCACCCGCGCTAGTCCAGCCCCCGCTCTGTCGTTAGTTAAGTAACCTAACGGGTGATGACGAGGCCAAGTGGCGAATGCGGATGGCTTATACATACATCATATTTTCGTTCTTTTCTTTTGTGATAGGTTAATTGATGGGACCGCATTAATTTTGATTAATGCAAGAAAATAAACCTAAAAGATGTTGTTGGAACAAATTTCGAAAAACTACAGTTATATTCTTTCTCTTTGCATAGTGGTATTCGGTCATGAATATCCAGCACATCATTCTACGAGGCAAGAGACGAGATCCCTTCGTGGGGAGTGACTTCTTGAGCAAAAGTCTGAACTGTAGTTTACTCGGTTTTTTCAAAACCAGAAATTTTCAAAAAGGCGGAGCTTAAACCACTCCGTTTCAAAATTGCTCAGGTTCCTTCAACGATATCAAGTTCATTACGTTAACGGGTTTTTCGCCAAAACCCAGCCATAGCCCTCCGTCATTTTGGATTGGTATTGCTTAGTATTCATGCTACGTATTTCGTGCTCAGCCGAGGCGTAGTGTTTGGTAGCTATGTAATATTTTTTTGTAGCATATAATGCGATTGGTTGGGACAGTCGTGCGGTCATTTTGGCTCAGTCAAGGACTCGTACGGGTGGATCTAATGCAATAAAGATAATGACGGGTTGAACTTGACTAGGATCCTTTGGTATGTTGGCTCAGTCAAGATCACTTGGGTCCTAGGAGCAAAAACCACATTGGGAGTTTCAAATATATAGGAAACTTGCAGATTTAGCATACCTTCTAGAGTGTAGTGATTAGAGTGGATTCCATCTAGGTCATCACACAATGATAGTTGGATCTCGATCCCACTGATGAGTTGGATTACTCTCGGTAGATTATTTCACTTAACAATCAATGCTATAACCCAAGTAGGTGTCTAGAACGGTGTTAGCGGGGCTACGCCTCTAGGGAAAAGAGGTTACATAATTAAAGAACTTCGCGAAAGCGTTGGAAACCTCCCTCGAAGTACCAACACTAGCCTGGCTGAAAAGTTAAGCTAGTATTGTAACGTGCGATTAATCCTGACTAGTTCTTCTTTTAAGGTTTGAAAAAGAATTCGAGGAAACGGTGGGAGACATCCTGGTTAGATAAATTAATAACCAATCTAATCTTGCATGAGCGCACGCTGAGTGTTTCTTTTCTCTTTCTCCAGGTAGCAACCATTTCACGCCCTAATCAAGATAATAAAATGTATCGCTTGACCGATCCGAATTCTTATTCGGGGCTAGGGAACGTCGGTTTGGCTCTAACTTATGATGGCGATCATAAGTATGAGTAGAGGAAAGAGGATAGTTTGGATTCCAAGGAGACCCCAATGAAGAAGAAGCATATTAATGCATCTACTTCAGGTGTTCTTGTAATTGAGAACTGCTTTTCGGTCAGTCCTACCTCCTGGGTACTAGATACCGGATCAGGATCTCATATCTATAATTTATTACAGAGACTGAGAAAAAATAGGATAGTTGGACCTGATGATATGTCCCTCAGAGTAGGGAACGGAGCATAAGTTGATGTTGCAGCCGTCGGTGAATATCACCTAGTGTTGCCAAATGGCAATACTATGATTTTGAAAAATTGCTACTATGTACCTTCCATGGTTTACAACATAATATCTGTTTCTTTACTAGATAAAGATGGATATAACTTTGTTCTTGATAGAAATATCATAAACATTTACCTTGATAAGGTACTGGTTATAGAAGGTACACTGTGTAATGGTATATATGTTCTAAATCAGAACACAATTCTCAATGTACAAAACACACACAAGAGAAAGAGTTCAGATACGAACGAATCCTACTTGTAGCATTGTAGACTTGGTCATATCGGAGAGAAAAGACTAAGTAAGTTACATAAAGATGGACTTTTGAATACGTTCGAATTTTCATCTTATGAAACTTGTCAGTCTTATCTCAAGGGAAAGATGACCAAATCCCCATTCACCGGGCACGGAAAAAGAGCGGCAAAGCTCTTGGGACTCATACACGGTGATGTGTGTGGTCCGATGTCTATACATGCAAGGGGTGGGTTCTCGTACATCATCACATTCACTGACGATCTCTCTAGATTTGGATATGTGTATCTTATGAAACATAAATCTGAAGCTTTTAAGAAATTCAAAGAATTCAGAAACAAAGTAGAGAACCAGACTGGCAAAAGTATCAAGATCCTCCGATCGGATAGAGGAGGGGAGTACTTAAGCACTGAATTTCTAGAATACCTAAAAGAGAATGGAATTCTGTCTCAGCTTACTCCTCCGTATAAACCATAGCACAACGGTATATCGGAGCGGAGGAACCACACCCTATTGGACATGGTTCGCTCCATGATGAGTAATGCCGAGTTGCCTCTTTCATTTTAGGGACATGCGCTTTTGAAAGCGGCATATCTGTTGAATGATGTTCCGTCCAAATCTGTGCCTAAGACACCATTCAAGATATGGAATGGCAAAAGGCCGTATCTTAAACGTATTAAGATATGGGGTTGTCCGGCCTATGTAAATGTACAAAATCCGGACAAATTGCAGGCACGTTCAGTTTTATGCAAGTTTGTGGGATATCCTAAAAAATCAATAGGATATATGTTCTACCACACCGAGGAACAGAAGGTGTTTGTATCTCGCCACACCACCTTTTTAGAGTGGTAATTTCTTGCAAAAGAAACAAGTGGGAGTTCGGTAGAACTGGAAGAAATTCACGAACCACAGACTCAAACTAAAGAATTGGTAGAACCTCAAGATTCAATAACCCGAGACGAACCTCAGCCACTCCGCAGATCTAGTAGGATTTCTCATCCGCCCGAGAGATACTACGGTTTTCTCATAGACGAGGATCGAGAGGATTGCATCTTGGAAGAAGATGATCCTACCAGTTTCAGGCAGGCTATTATCAGTAGGGACTCTCATAAGTGGCTGGATGATATGCGATCCGAAATGGAGTCCATGTACACCAATAAAGTATGGACCTTGGATATTGCTCTACCTGGGATAAAACCCGTTAGATGCAAATGGATCTACAAGAGGAAACTTGGTGTAGATGGGCAGGTGGAAACCTATAAGGCTAGACTCGTTGCAAAAGGTTTTCGTCAAAGACCAGGTGTAGACTATGACGAAACCTTTTCTCCAGTGGCTATGCTCAAATCCATTCGGATCCTACTTGTCATTGCTGTCTTCTATGACTATGAAATCTAGATGATGCCTCGTGCATTCTGGGGATCAAGATCTACAGAGATAGATCTAAGAGATTACTGGGACTTTCGCAGTCCAGGTACATAGAGACCGTACTAAAGAGATTTAGTATGGAAGATTCCAAGCGCAGTAATATACCCGCATTGCACGGAATCACCCTCTCCAAGAAGATATCTCCCAAGCCTGACAAGGAGAGGGTTCGCATGAGCACTATACCCTACGCTTCGGCGGTAGGATCTATAATGTATGCAATGCTATGTACAAGACCAGATGTAGCTTATGCACTAAGCATGGCGAGCCGGTATCAGTCAGACCCAGGTGAGAACCACTGGAAAGCAGTGAATAAAATTCTCAAGTACCTGAGAAGGACTAAGGAGATGTTCCTGGTTTATGGTAATGGAGACCTCAGGGTCCAGTCCTTTACCGATTCAAGCTTTCAGAGTGAAAAGGACGACAGCAAGTCTGTCTCGGGTTTCGTGTTTACCCTCAAAAGAGTGGCGGTGTGTTGGAGGAGTTCCAAACAGAACACCGTCGCAGACTCGACGATGGAGGTTGAATACATTGCTGCCAGCGATACCGCAAAGGAAGCGGTCTGGATGAAGAAGTTCATTACTGACCTTCAGGTGGTTACATCCATTGTTGATCCAATACCTTTGTATTGCGATAAAATGGGGCTATTGCTTTAGCAAAGGAACCACGGTCTCATCAGAAATCCAGACACATCTAAAGGCGGTATCACCAGATCAGGGAGATCATTGATCGCCAGGAGATCGAGGTACAGAGAGTGGACACTAAAGAAAACACGGCGGATCCATTTACAAAGGCCCCCCTCAAGCCCAGTTTGAGCGACTTTTTATGCTATTGGGTATGCGATACGCCAGCAGCTGGCCTTAGTGCAGACGTTGGGTATGCGGTACACCAATTACTGGCCTTTAGTGCAACTGGGAGATTGTTGGATATGTATGTCGTAGAAGCCATTATTGTATAGTACTAGTTTGTATATTATATTTTATAAGCTTGGGATATATATACGGATTAATGACAGTCTTGCTCAATATAGTAGTATGCTACTTGATTTGTATCTATCTTAATATGTGTATATATTTCTTTTAACATATCGCTAATACATATTGATAGAGCCCTTAGGATCTTTACTTGACTACCAGCATTGTGATAGCAGTCACACTAGTGGGGCTGGGTAGTCTATAAGTACATCCTTATACAGGTCCCTAGTCGTAGGATTATCGAGACTGGGCATCGATACTCTGGAGTAGACTAGTGTATACGCTTCTCATGCCAGCAGGGGTGATGGTCTGTCCCACAGCCATTAGTACGTCGTACTGGAGATAGTATGCAGGTGCTCGTTAGATTACGAGTACACTGGACAGGACTCGTAGAGAACTGTTGGTTGGTATTATACCTATCGTTAGTTAGCAGTTCCCAGGTGACATGAGTACAGCTTAGTCCATTGACTTGACACTGCTACTTTGCCTCAAGTGTGTTCCCACTGTTCTTAGATTGCTACCCTACCACGGCTCTATTGAGTCGTCCAAACAGGTAGTAGTTGGGTGCAGTCCCGAAGCACTTGGAGGCGGTGGCGGTTAGATAGGATTCGTCTCCCCCGGTATTGGGGGTTGATACCGCGCTGTGTTCGGAACGCCCTTACACAAAGTCCCTGGCCAGGGCAAGCGAGATTTACTGGTAGGTACACCAGTAGTTTCTTAGGGTGTTTTGGATTGTACTCCGACACGACTTATACTGCTATTAGGGGTCTGACGTTTACCGCCCCCTAGGCCCGATATGCGATACTCTTAGACGAACAGACCGAACTGTACTGAGATTGCCACAGACAGGTGTTCCCTCATTGGAACTGAATAAAGCAACGAGGAAAGCCCCCAAGTGGAGTATCACGTGCCCACACGTGATAGGCACTGTGCTTGGAAAAACTGAACTAAAAATCGGGCCTCACGTACAGACACGTAACCTTTATAGGCAAAGTCTATAGGCGCCTGAATGAAATAAACAATTGGAGATGCTTAATTGGTGAGGTCACGTGCCAACACGTGATGAGCTCCTGAGCCCTCTAAACTAATAGTATTAAATTCTAATTAGAAGCTTTATGCTTAATTGGTGAGGTCACGTGTCAACACGTGATAGGCTCCTGAGCCCTTTGAACTAATAGAATTAAATTCTAATTAGAACCTTTATGCTTAATTGGTGAGGTCACGTGCCAACACGTGATGGGCTCCTGAGCCCTTTGAACTAATAGAATTAGATCTAATTAGAAACTTTATGCTTAATTGGTGAGGTCACGTGCCAACACGTGATGGGCTCCTGAGCCCTCTGAACTAATAGAATTAAATTCTAATTAAAAGGAATCAAAAGCCCTAATTGGAAAAATATTTCCCTAGATCTTTCCAAATAAGAAAGATTGCGCTCTGTAAAACAGAACGCCGTTGGATTAACAATCCAATGATGATAATAGATCACCAATTTACAGAAAAATTCTGTATAGGGAAATATCTTCCTAATCTTGTTAAGAACAACAAACAAGATATCTTCTATAAAACAGAAGTCCTTGGATTAAAAATCCAACGGTGAATAAAATTCACTGATTGATCTGAAAGATCATTTTGGCTGATTATAAAATCAATCAAAATCTCTCAATGAGAGATTTTATAAACAAATTGATTCTTTTCTTTCTCCTATAAATAGAAGCCAAGAAGAAGAAAAAGGGATATACAAGAGGAGAGAGAGAAAAGGAACCCCTCATATCAAAAGAAAAGAGAATTTAATTCTTCAGAGAAAAGAAGATCTCCTCAAAGAGAAGAAAGAACCCTAGGTAGGAGAAGAAAAATAAAAAGAGAATTTAATTCTCAAGCTAAGAGTTTAACTCTTCTAATAGGAACTTAGTTCTTCCTCTAGTTAAGATCTGCCGAAGCAGATCTTCCCACAAGTTAAGAATTTAATTCTCATCGGGATGATTTTGCCATATAGATCCAAAACCTAGAGGAAGATCCAAGTTCAGAGAATTTAATTCTCCCAAAAAGTATATAGGAAATTAATTCCTCTAAATAAAACAAGGGTTTTACCCTTCACATAAGAACTCAGTTCTTCGTCATGGTGAAAAGATCTGCAGAAGTAGATCTCCTCACAAGTTGAGAATTTAATTCTCATCGAGGAGATTCCATCATGCAGATCCAAAACCTAAGAGAAAAACTAAATCCTGAGAATTTAATTCTTATCAAACAAGGGATTTGAAAGTCTCAGAACTCAAGATCTCCATGCACGTAAAAGAAAAAGAGCTTAGCCTCCTCAACATGATAAATGGCAAATCACGTGCACCCACGTGAGCATGCTAGTTGAACGAAAGAAAACAAATGAGATTAGGTCACGTGCTCCCACGTGGCCCTTGAACAACCCTCTCAAAATAAAAAGAGAATAAAGCCAAGGCAGTTTCTATTTTAAGGGCACCTCACGTGATATCACGTGACCCCTTAATAATGCTTAGCACTTTCAGAAAATAAAGAGAATAAAACAAAGGTAGTTTTCGCTCTTTGGGGTTCCTCACGTCATCTCACGTGACCCAATAGTGCTTAACACTCAGAAAAGAATAAGTGAACAAATCCAAAGGAGCTGAGCCGACTTTAGAACGCCTCATATGAGAGCATGTGAGCGCTAAGCATACTCCAGTGTCTAACACTATAATGAAGCCAACCTTAGCCCAAATTGAGCTAAGTCTTCCAAAGACAAAACCCCTTTCAATTAAACCCCAACTATACTCTGGTTTTCCAAAATTGATCATCTCATATGGCATTCAAAGTAATGTTCATCCCAGGGCCTTTTAATCTGACATTTGGTTCAAGGGTACATCTCTTTACACCTCTGATACATGTCGTTGTAATTCTTCAACGTCTTCAGAGAGGTGGTGGGTCTCAACGACCAATAATTATCTGGTGCATTTCCAAACCCATGGGCATATCCAAAACTTTGGACTGCAACGTCCTAAAACTAACAATGGACCGCAACGTCCTAAAACTAAACTCTATGGACTATGATGTCCTTAAACTTATGGACCATAACGTCCCTAAACTAAACCCCATAGACTATGATGTCTTTAAACTCCACGGACTATGATGTCCTTAAACTTATGGACCGTAATGTCCCTAAACTAAAACAATAGAGGCCACATGCTCTTTTGTTGGATCTAAACGATCCCAAAATCCCGTTTAGTAGATCTTAGTCTAAAATTAGACTAACGTATCCTTAACAAATGTTTGAGTTGATCTTAATCTAAAACATGATTAACGATCCTTAAACCAACCTAAACCCAAATCGAAGAAAATACGGATTTGGACTAATCCACGCCCTACGGGCGACAACATAAATTAGTCTCTGTATACAATCCACGGGCAACCAAAAATAAAATAAACACACACGATACGAAGTGACCATCTGGAG
Organism: Agapanthus africanus; assembly: GCA_030015575.1. Lineage (NCBI taxonomy): Eukaryota > Viridiplantae > Streptophyta > Magnoliopsida > Asparagales > Amaryllidaceae > Agapanthus > Agapanthus africanus. The sequence continues at coordinate 456,681,037 of JASDDO010000019.1, read as the reverse complement.
AAGGAGAAAGTGGTTACCGCGATGCGGTAGCGTAATTAACTGCAGAGGCTTGTACCTGCATGGAAGAGCGTCCCCACAATAAAAAAAAACCTCACAATGAGAGGGGATCTGACGAAGTCTGCTACAACGGCCGCATCTGTCCAAACCTTCGATACACGGTGCCATAAATTAACTTGGCATCTTCAGAGAGGTGGACGGATAAAACCAAATAGCATCTACCCCCAAATTCAGACAAGACGACCTACGCGGTTTCTTCTCTTTTTTCGGCGGTAAACAGATTCCGGCATGCCCGGTGGGACCTTTTCCTCTTTCCACTCCACACTTCGTGTGTCGTGTTTCGCGAACGAATCGCGGTTTAGTATCGTTGCCCCTGAATTCGAGGTACTAAGATTTGGTGTCTTTCTCCCGTGCAGAGAAAATGGATTTCAACTGCACCAACTGCAACAACTCCCACTCCCTCCTTGATGGAGGAGTGACTTATGGGCCTCAAGAGGCCTCCGTTTTCAAGATGCCAGTGGAACAGGTGATGCAAGCCACCACTTGGCTGTTCTTTGGGACCATGCTCCCACCCATGAGCTTCAACGCCCCACTGTCGTCGCAAGAAGCTCCGAAGAAGTCAGTCTTTGATCGGCTTACAACTACCGCGGTCCCTCTCAATGGGTCGCCCAAATCCAATGCCTCAGTCTTTAACAGACTGGGCAAAAACTCCAGTGGGCCTGTGAAGAAACCTACCATACCTGAAGGGGTTATCCCAAAACGAATAGCCATTCCTGCTCCTAAAGTCGCCAAAGCGGCTTCTCCTGCTAAGGGGTCGGTCTCCGCAAGACTGGCCGTTCCAGCTCCCGCTTTAGGTGAAGTAACCAAGGCTGCTTCCCCTGCCAAAAAGTCGGTCTTTTCAAGATTGATCATTCCCTCTCAGCGGACGTCAGTCTTCGATAGGCTAGCACCGACAGCAACCCCTCATCAGAGCGGGGGGCATAAATAAGCTCATCCAACAGCAGAGGTGGTCCCGTCCTCAAGGCACGCTCGACGTCGCCAATAGCGCCGAGTGAGAAAAGATGGGAGCAATTCCCCATCTGGAATTACCCCGCCGACTCCAATGGTGGAAGTCGACGCTGCTGTTCCAACTGAGAACAGCTTTGAACCACTCAGGAGGGTCCGCAAGAACTCTCCGACTGCCGTCCTGAAAAGATATCCTCTACCTGTGGAAAATGCTATAAAGGCAAAGATAGAGTAGCCCCCTCAGCGGCTGTCCTCTAAAATTCATAAGATCTGGCGACAGGTCCAAGACTCGGTGATCAACCAAGACTACTCCCGCCGACCGAAGAAGATAAAAGTTCGGCAAGAGAAGGACCACCCTGTCGTACCACAGAAGGTTTCGCCTACTTAGGTTCCCGCTGCTACGGCCCCCTCAACTTCGACCGCCCACAAAAGGAGAAGGCTAGAGAAAATCCCCGTGTCTGGGACGAATCTCAAGGGCACTGAATCCAAACGCCCCAAGTCTGGGGGCATGGCAGTGCACACCATCTACATGGCTTCCGGGAAAAGATGATAGCCGTATCTCCATGGGTCACCGACCACTTACCCGATCAGTAACTAAGGCTCAGGAGCAACAACAACAAAAGCTCCAAGAGATGCAGACAGCCATGGCCGCACTCACTGGGCCAAAAGAAAGCCTGGAGACATTCTCGGAGCAGCGTCACGAGTAGGAAACTGATGCCGAATTCTTTCGGAGAATGCTTGAGAAAAAGGACAAAGAGGCCGCGGAACAAGCGGCCAACATAAAACAAATGGCGCTTTTATTTCAAGATATGGTGGGTATGATGATCCAGCCAGACCCTCCAGTCGAAGATCCTCCAATAATAATTGAAGATGATAGAGGGGAGACATCAAACCCCCTTCCGACATCTTCAGCTGCAAAGGAGGAAACAATCTCGAAGGCTGCACTTAATGTTACATAGCTCAATAGATACGAGCTCACCAGGCGAGCGAAGCGGCCGGCTAAATTGTTAAGACTGTACGACCCTATCCGGGTTGGTACGACTAAATAAAGTACCCGACAGGATATCTGATCCCCAAATTCCATGTGTATAAGGGGACCGGAAATCCACACCAGTACGTTGCTCAATTCAGAGCCTTGTGCGGTAACACCGGAGGTGATGATAAGCTACTGCTTCGTCAATTCGTTGGCAGCCTGTCGGAGACAGCGTTTGAATAGTACTCTGAACTCCCGAATGAATCCGTTAAGACATTTGCATAAATGGAGTTACTCTTTACACAAAGGTTCACAAGTGCCAGTGAACGTACCCCGATCACGGCATTGATCAATGCCAGAGTAAAGCCGAGAGAGACATGGGTGCAGTATGCAATCCGGTGGCGGAATCTATGGTCAAGATGCGAACAGCGCATAGAGGAAGCTCCAGCCGTGGGCATGTCCGTGGGGACCCTCGACCCTCAGGCGACCATTTCCTAATTCATGATATTCTTCAAGCCTACCACTTTCCAGACCTTGATCAATAAGTTGGCCTAAATGGACCAGATGGGCCATAGACTGTCCTCCTCGAAGATGGAGCCTCGAAACGAAAAGGGAAAAGGGAAAGCGAATTTCGTCGCCAATGCTCAACAGCATCCCAGCGGCCCAAAACCAGCTGATCGCCAAAACGATAGGCAGCGATTCTTCAACGAGAAGATAAAACGCCCTTATTCGTTTCCCCAGGATAAAACGAGGAGACTATTCGAACCGGCGATGCGTAACAGGCTCATCAATGTGCCAAATCCAAGACGTCCACTACAGCCGGGCGACACTAACAATCCTAATTACCGCCCCTACCACCGATCAGTAGGCCATCCAATCGAAGATTGCTTCGTCTTCAAAGGCTGAATTGAGGACCAATACCAACAGGGCAAATTCGCGCTGTCTGAGAATTGGAAGGTAGGCCCGCCCCAGCCACACACTCCTAAAAAGGTGGACACGCCGGGCGCATCGTGCTCTTTTATAGAAGAAGCTCCATGGGAGGTCGCTCTTTCAGCCAAAACAAAAAGAATGCTAAAAGATCTCCAAACATGCCCGGCGATCAGGTAGAAAAGTCATCTAGAACCCGAGGTTATCGAGGGAATGCTGAAGCCGCGCCCGACGCCAAGAATTGGTAGTGATAGTCAAAACGCCCATGCCCGTTCGTCAAAGTCTTCGAAAAAGAATAAGAAGACCAAAAAGCCTGTGAAGCCTGATGAAAAACGCACGGACCTGCAAAGACACATTGACGCGCTGGAAGAATATAACCAGAAGGCGCGAACCCCGGTCACGCTCCAAGAGTTTCTCAACCACATCCTTGAGGACGGAGATGATGACAATGATGGAGGTGAAGACTTGTCAGATGAACCTGAGAACTATGTGGCGAGCTGCTACATGATCTCTCATTCAGCGTTAACTAATGAAGGAGCTCACTCGGCGTTAGAAGATAGCATAAAGGAGCTGGGGGCAGGATCGAAGCCAAAACCCTTAGAGCCGTTTGACGAGATGATCGACCTGCTACTGAACGAAGCCCGTCAGAAGAGCAAGGATGATCAAGAACGCGAAATGGCCATATTCGAAAAGGCCAGGAGTCGGCGTTAATTGAAGAAGTCATGGGTCACGAAACACTCCAACCGGATCAAAGCACGCCTGCGGCAGACAGAAGCAGGCTTAAAACGAGGAAACGGTTCGCTAAAGCCCTGTCGATGGGAATGAAGTTGCCACCTTTCAAAGAAGAAACTTCAGAAAATACGTTCCCCGACGGACTAGATGCACATCCAAACTACTGCTTATATCATCGAAGGATCGCGCACCCTATCGAGGAATTCATGGCCTTTAAAAATTGGTGGCAGGGATACGTTGCTCATCGACAGCATTTCAAGCGGATGAAGCGCAAAACTCATCGAGAGCAAAGAAGCGCAACCGATGAGCATAAAAGAACCGTCAGCAACTATCACATGGTTGATAGCAAGGGATCGCAAGTTCTCACCTTCAAGAGCGATTCTGATGAAGAAATAGCCCTCAGCCCTCTCTTCAAGGAATCCATCTCTGAAACAGAAGAGACGAAGACCTGCGAGAACATTCAGCTGGGCAATCGTACGCTACCCGAAAAGAATATCGGACCCACAAGCAAGGGAGCGAAAAAAAAGATAAGGGGAAGGAAAAAGTCCCTAAGGATATCACCCTCGATGATCGAGTCGTCGAGGAGTTGGCAGCCAAGGACCCGGCAAAGAAAAACAAGGTGGATTACAACGTTCTGGCACACTTGAGAAAAATACCCTCGCAGCTAAGCATTCTCGATGCCTTTCTGCTATCTAAAGAGGCGAGAGATTCGTTGATCAAGGCATTACAGGACCCTGGGCAGTTTCAAGCCTTCCTTTCCGAAGAAAAGATGAAGGACGAGCTAGAAGAAGTGTACACAGCCGACATCACCTTCAGCGACGAGGACCTCCTCCTCGGGACGTGCGAGCACAACTGTCTTCTCTATGTCACCGGATACTGCCATGACATCAAGATAGGGAAGATCCTAGTTGATAACGGGTCCTCTATCAACCTCCTAAATGTGAGGGTGTTAAAAGAAATCTGCATGAGCGTTCAACACCTCGCTCGGGATAAAATTACTATTTCCGGATTCGACTCCCAGTCATCACGGATGCTCAGGTCTGTAATTCTGACGTTATGCTTTAGGCTGCTCATCACCGACATCAAGTTTCACGTCATTGATGCCAAGACTTGCTACAACGCTTTGCTCGGCAGGCCTTGGTTACACGAGTACAACGCCATCCCTTCTACACAACATTAGTGTATGAAGTATTTCAAGGATGGTCTCGAGTATACCGTGATAGGAGAGCTGAACCCATTTTCCGTGAATGATGTCCGAAAGTAGGAAGATGCAAAATACTTCTTACCAGACATCGAAGACACAGAAAGATGCTATAAACCGAGGAACAAAGCTATCTCCACCATTCCGGTCTTTGGGAGCGATACCGAGGAAGAGAAAGAGATAGTCTATTCAGGGCCTCCCTAATGCAACAGGCCGGGACCGTCCACCCCTATTCTGGTCTTTGGCAGTGACTCTGAAGATGAAGTTAACGCGATGTTCTCGGTACGTCCATCGGTGCAGGCCCTCACTGGAGATAATCAGAGCTTGCGGATCGTTATGGTTCCGCGGCAACACTACAGAGAGCTTGATGCGCTTGAGACATATAATGTGCAAGAGCTGCAGACGTTCTACGTCCCTCCCAGGCAAAAAGGTGAAAAGGAGCTTTTATTCTACCGATCCACGGAGACTAAACTTGAAAGAGAAGTCTGGCATAATGCCGATCCTGTGCTCGACAGGCTCCAACCCATTCGTCTGCCCAGATACTATGCGGAGGGATTGAAAAGATTATTGAGGCGCCAAGGCGTACCCTTGAAGCAGACCGCGCGACAGACCCAATTCTACAACAGGATTTGGAACATCCCCGGAACCCAACGAAAATTGCCCAACGGGAAAATGGAAGTGATCAGGCTTGGATATATCCAGTCCAAGAAATGGGAGCAGTTCCATAGTTGCCGTGTCATAGAAGACCTGGATGAAGAAGAGGATGCTCTTTTAAAAAAATGCTGACATTGAACCAGAACGCGGTCCTGTCATAAAAATGCCAAGTCTGTTGTTTGAAGAACAGATGAACAAGCTAGTACGGGAAGCGAGTCAAAAGGTTCGGAGCGACCACGGCCGCGAAATAGCCATCTACGAGAAAAACAAGGCGCAATACCTCCTTCAGCAGGCTACGGAGGATGACAATGTCCTTCACCGTCAGCCCGCCATACATTCCCAAGACAAAAAAAATGCCCGGCGCAGAGGCAAAAACAAGTCAAAGAACGGAAAAAACGTTCGACGGCGGCAAAACGGATCCAAAAGGCCACGCGATCAAGAAAAGGTCATCCAGAATCCGTCTCTAATAAAAAAGATGGGTAGAGCATAATCTTTCCCTCCAGACAAGACAAGGAGAATCTTCGACCTTGTCATAAAACACCAGATGATGACACTCCCGGAGTCCAAGCACCCCGATCAATCAAACGAGGTTCATCACCCGGAGTATTGCTCCTATCACAGAGCGATAGGACATCCTCTTGAAGACTGCTTCACCTTCAAGAACTGGGTCGAAGACCAATACCAACTCGGCAGATTCGCTCTATCCGACAGTTGGTGGGTAGCCCTACCGCAAAGGCATGTGCCGAAAGCAACGCATACGGCGAGAGTAGAACTAGATCAACATTGGTCCGGGAAACGATCTAGCACCTGCCATGTGATAACGTTATCAGAAGAAGAAGTGCCCGAGAGCATGGATGACCTGTCCTGGTGCTTCGAAAACGATGGTGACAAGATAATCTCAGAATTTCCACCGGCACCAAAAGAGCTGGAAGATGGGATACACACCACGGCGGACAGCCTGAGAAAAATCGATTTGGGGACGGCAAACGACCCGCGGCCTACATTCGTCACTAAGCTGCTTTCTAAAGAGCAGGTGGCTACGCTCAAAGACGTGCTCATGCAATATAAAAACTGCTTTGCATGGAACTACTCCGAAATGCCGGGACTAGATCTGGAGATTGTCGTGCACAAATTGGCGATAGCTCCAGATGTCAAGCCAGTCAAACAAGCAACAACGAAGATGCAGCTCGAACTTGAAATGAGTATCAATGCCAAGGTCAAGAAGCTAATCGACTCCGATTTCATCCAAGAGGTTCAGTACCCTGACTCGATCGCCAACATCGTCCCAATGATGAAGAAGAATGGGACGGTGCGCATCTACGTGGACTTTCGGGACCTCAACAAAGCTTGCCCGAAGGACGATTTTCCTATACCGGTCATCGAATTAATGATAGACAACACGTCCACTCATGAAGTTTTCTCCTTCATGGATGGATCGTCAGGGTATAATCAAATAAAGATGCATCCTGAAGACCAGAAACATACCGCCTTCCAGACTCCTCTGGGCATATTCTGCTACAAAGTGATGCCTTTCGGTCTAAAGAACGTCGATGCTACTTATCAGAGGGCCATGACAAAGATTTTCGATGATCTTATACATGAAATCGTCGAATGCTATATCGACGATCTTGTGGTGAAAAGCAAATCGCATGAAGAGCATTGGGAGTATCTGAAGATAGTGTTCCAACGTCTTCGAAAATACAACATGAAGATGAACCCTCTCAAATTCGCGTTCGGAGTTTCCTTAGGAGAATTTCTGGGATTCATCGTACGACATCGGGGCATCGAGATAGACCCATCAAAGATCAAGGCAATCATGGAAATGCCTCCTCCTAGAACTCTCAAGAAATTGCGATCTCTCCAAGTAAAGCTCGCATATATTCGACGGTTCATAGCTAACCTCTCCGGAAAATGCCGTCCCTACAGTCATCTAATGAAGAAGGGGACCCCGTTCATCTAGGATCGCAAATGCCAAAGCGCACTAGACGAAATCAAGCAATACTTGCATAATCCGCCAGTACTGACCGCTCCAGTCAAGGGAAAACCCCTCATCCTGTACACAACCGCCCTTGAAGGTTCCTTAGGCGCGTTATGGGCATAAGAAAATGACCAAAGGAAGGAGAGAGCCCTCTGCTATTTGAGTCGAGTTCTCCTGGGGGCAGAAAACAACTACTCCCCCATCGAAAAACACTGCCTGGCGTTAATCTTCGCAATAACGAAGCTTCGGCATTATGCTTTAGTGCATGAAGTCCATCTCATATCAAAAGCGTATCCTCTTAAATATCTGATGTCGAGAGCTATATTGACGTGACGGCTCACTAAATGGGCCCTACTCTTAATGGAATTCTCGATAACATATCGACCGCTCAAGGCAGTGAAAGGCCAGGCCATCGCCGACTTCCTCGCTGAGCATCCAGTACCTGACAACTCACCCCTAAATTGCGAACTGCCAGACGAGCATGCGTTCGACACGATCGACGAGGAAAGAAGAGGGCATGATACCCGATGGGAACTCTACTTCGATGGGGCATCCTCCATGACGAAGCGAAAGCACAATTCCCCCAAAATCAAATCTGGGGTATGCCTTATCTTCGTAACTCCACAAGAAGGGATAATGCGATTTGCCTTTTTCCTTAACAGAGCCGAGGACAAACAATGAAGCAGAATACGAGGCTTTGATAGCAGGTCTTGAGATCACTGTTGACATGGCGATCGAAAACCTCCTCATATATGGAGACTCCCAGCTGGTCGTTAGTCAAGTAAACGGCGACTACCAAACGTGCAAACCAGAGTTAGTAAAGAACGGTGAGAGAGTACAGCAACTGCTGACTCAAATTCCCTCCTGCATTTTGGAAAGCATTCCGCGTACAGAAAATAGCAAGACGGATGCATTAGCCAAGCTTGCTAAAGAGCTGGCTGACAAAAACCTCGATGACGTAAGGATCGTTGTACAAAGCCGTCGGGTTCTTACACCGGCAGAGATATCTCCGGAGTCGTCTGAAGGAAAAGAAGCGACCGAACAAACAACCTTGCAAATAGAGGACCAAGGAAGGGCTAAGGATTGGAGAGAAGTCTTTATAGACTACTTCAAATCCCGTCGAACACCTGAAGATGCGTCCTCAAGACATCAGCTCATGAAACGAGCTCTGTCTTTTGCCTTCGTCAATGATACTCTATACAAGAGATCATTCGACTCCCTGTGGCTAAGATGCTTGGGACCAGAAGAAGCGAGGAAAGTCGTCCAAGAGACTCACGACGGACTCTGCGGATCTCATCAAGCCGGCCCAAAGATGAAGGTGAAGATCAAAAGGATGGGCTACTATTGGCCCACGATAATCCAAGATTGTCTCGAATACACGAAACAGTGCCACTCGTGCCAAATTCATGGGGATTTCATCCACCAACATCCAAACACGCTACACCCAACAGTAGCAAGCTGGCCGTTCGAAATGTGGGGAACCGACATAATTGGGCCTATAGAACCAGTATCGTCCAGAGGACATCGGTTCATATTGGCGACAACCGATTACTTCTCTAAGTGGGCAGAAGCAGTACCGCTAAGAGAAGTGAAGACAGAGAATATCTTCCATTTCTTCAAGACACACGTCATCTATCGGTTGGGCACTCCGCGACGGATTATCTCCGATAACGGGCCAGCCTACAGAAGATACAAAATCAGCCGCTTTGCACAGCAGCATAATATAGACCGGAGATACTCTTCGGTCTATAATCCCCGAGCTAATGGTCTAACTGAGGCTTTCAACAAGACCTTGACGAAGATCATAAAGAAAACGGTGTCCAAAAATAAAAAGGACTGGCATGAGAGACTGCATGAAGCTCTCTGGGCCTACCGGACCACGTTCAAGACGGCCACGAACATAACGCCATTCGCGTTGGTATTCAGCACTTAAGCAGTATTCCTTTTGGAGATAGAGCTACCCTCTCTACGAGTGGCAGTTCATTACGAGCTAACAGACGAAGAGAATGCTCATCTTCGGCTTGAGGAGCTCAATGCCCTCGACGAAGCTCGGCTCATGGCACAGCAAAACCTGGAGGCTTACAAAGTAAAGATGACGCGCTCATACGAAAGATTGACTAGGCTGAGAAGATTCCGCCAAGGCGAACTCGTGTTAGTGGTCAAGAGACCTATGATCCCAAATCGTACCAAATGGGGGAAATTCGAACCGAACTATGAGGGCCCGTACATCATAGACAAGGTCTACCAAGGTGGGTCTTACTTGCTTATGGATATGCATGGCGAAAGACCCTTCAGGCCAATAAACGGCCGGTTCCTGAAAAAATACTGCGCTTGACGAGTCACAAACCAGGTCAATGATAGATGACAACGTCTATATCTGCTCGCTATCTTCCTGAGTCCAAACTCTATAAGTAGTGTCTAGCGAAATCTCGCCTCTAAGGCTACGGACCGAACGTCCCTAAACTAACGATGAACCGCAATGTCCTAAGACTAGAAACGGACCGAAACATCCCTAAAACTACTATGAACCGCAGCATACTCAGGCTGACATGACAAAAAAAACATAATAAAAATTATTTTTAAAAACGGTACGTCCACAAGCGAGATGGGCACGGATGAAAACCCGAAAGGGCTCCGTGAGTAAAAACAGCAGGACTACCGACGAGTTTGTAAAAACCTGAAAGGGCGCAGACTCGTAAAAAATATATATAAAAAAGAAGAAGAAGAAGAAGAAAAGAAGAAAGAAAATACGGTACGTCCACAAGCGAAATGGGCACTGATAAAAACCCGAAAGGGCTCCGTGAGTAAAAACAGCGGGGCTACCAGCGAGTTTGTGAAAACCCGAAAGGGTGCAATCTCGTTAAAAGACACTTGCAAGGTCCTCTCGACCTTGTAGAGAGAAAATACCTATGTGAGATCCTTACGACTCATATAGGGAGCAACACACTTAGGAATCCCTACGATTCCTAAGGAGAAGTTATACTTACGAGATCCTAACGACTTGTAAGGAGAATTCCCCTATGAGACCCTCACGGCTCATAGGATTCAAAAGCCTTAAGCTACAAGGATATAAACCTGTTCTTAAGCCGTTATACACCCCAATTTTGCCCTACAAACGGTTCAATATTGACCATTGTATACAATCCACGGGCACAAATAAACGTCTCCCACACCAAGTTCCGCCAATGGCGTGAAATCCCCCTACGAATGAACAGACACTTGTAAGTCTTCTCGACTTATAAGGAGAAAATACCTGCGTGAGATCCTTACGACTCACAAAGGAGTAACACACTTAGGGATCCCCATGACTCCTAAAAAGAAAATACACTGACGAGATCCTCACGACTTATAAGGAGATTCCTCTTATGAGACCCTCACGGCTCACAGGATTCAAAAGCCTTAAGCTACAGGGATCTAAACCTGTTCTTAAGACATCTTCCCCTAACTTTTGCCCTACAAGCGGTTCAATATTGACCCTTGTATACAATCCACGGGCACAAATAAACGTCTCCCTCGTCAAGTCCCCTAACGACGAGGAATGTCCTCATGTGGTGAACGACACTTGTAAGTCCTCTCGACTTGCAAGGAGAAAACACTCTTGTAAGATCCTTACGACTTATAAGAGAACAAACACATAGGAATCCTCATGATTCTTAAGAAGAAAATACACTTACAAGATCCTCACGACTTGTAAGGAGAAAACACTTTATGAGCCTTTACGGCTCATGAAGTTAAAAAGCCTAAATTGGCAGGACCCTAACCCTGTCTACTAAGCCATCCTTGCTTAAATCAGCAACGGCAATTGATGATTCGCTCCTGGCAACGTTCCAGTAGCAGCGATGCTGATCCCTAAATCAGTAATAAAACCCAAGTCCATAAATGGCAACTAATGATTCGGACCCGGCACCATGTCCGGGTACAGCAATGCTAAAGTCGAATCCCTGACCTCCTCGTCGTCAAGCAACGCTTCGATTTGGATACATGTCAAGCCCTGACCTCCTAGTCGTCAAGCAACGCTTCGACTTGGATATATGTCAACCCCTGACCTCCTTGTCGTGAAGCAACGCTTCAACTTAGATACATGTCGACCCTTGACCTCCTTGTCGTCAAGCAACGCTTCGACTTGGATACATGTCGACCCTTGACCTCCTTGTCGTCAAGCAACGCTTCGACTTGGATACATGTCGACCCCTGACCTTTTTGTCGTCAAGCAACGTTTCGACTTGGATACATGTCGACCCCTGACCTTCTTGTCGTCAAGCAACGCTTCGACTTGGATACATGTCGACCCCTGACCTCCTCGTTGTCAAGCAACGCTTCGACTCAGATACATGTCAACCCCTGACCTCCCTGTCGTAAAGCAACGCTTCGACTCGGATACATGTCAACCCCTGACCTCTCTGTCCTAAAGCAACGCTTTGACTCGGATACATGTTAACCCTTGACCTCCATGTCGTAAAGCAACGCTTCGACTAGGATACATGTCAACCCTTGACTTCCCTGTCGTAAAGCAACGCTTCGACTCGGATACATGTCAACCCCTGACCTCCGTGTCGTAAAGCAACGCTTCGACTCAGATACATGTCAACCCCTGACCTCCCTGTTGTAAAGCAACGCTTCGACTCGGATATAAATCAACAACAAAAACTTATCAACTGATTGGTACGAAAGAGTGTGTTTGTAGTTTAACCGCAATCAATAACGGTGTCGCACGTAGCTAGACCGAGATGAGTACGGGTCGTCATCTGGGAAACGTGGAACCTTTTACTTTTACTTTAGATGTGTTGAGAAAGAGAGGAGGGATAAAGAATTTTATAGAATGGTTTCTAGATCTACGTTAAACAAGAATGTAAAATATAGATCTAGATTATTTTAAAGATGTAATTAATATAATAAGAGGGCTTGTAGGGTTCGTTAGGATTTAGTAGTCATGGACGATTAATTAAAAGTTACCCTTTTTATCCATTAATAGATTTAGAACGAACTAGAACGACGGTGATGCGTGTAGATTAGGGTTTCTGGAGGGAAAAGGAATCCCACTCTTAACCCTTATCTCGACACGGAACTCCGTTCATTATCTAGCCTTTACCAAAACAATCATTAATCTAATCTCTAATCGCGGTCGGAACTAGCAAAGAATTGCTAGCGCGTCCGATTAGGATGTTAATGATTCTTTTGATAAAGTTCCTAAACTTTATAGGACTTAAAAAGGGTTTAATTATTTTCATCGTCCATTAGCCTACCCTAATCCTACGAACCCTAACAAGCGGAGAATTACTCGCGCATGTTAAGAAAAGAAAATGAAAAGATAGAAAGAAATTGCATAATTAAACTACGAAGAAATAGAATAAGAAAAAGAGCTACCTTTATTAATCAACAGAATCAATTACACTTTGTTCCCTTAGAAAATGATTACAAATACTAGTTTGCTTCTCGATCTCTTCTAAGGAGGTAGATGAACCGTTGATGATCAGCCTGGATGCGTGAGCCGTCTTGGACTTCGTGATCTCTTCGGCTTGATAAATTTTCCAAGAGGCTCTCGGTCTTTATTTATAGCCCAAATGCCAGAACTCTTGCTTCCAAATATGGAAACTAACTATAAAGATTCACCCTAAAATTTTGCAGCACCTGAATCCCCTTACCTGCCGCGGATCCACGGCTTAAGGTGGGGTACGGCCGCGGATCCGCGGCCATTACATCAAATCCCTTCATCAAACTTTAGGGCTTCTGTTCTTGTGACATTTGTCTTTCTCTGGAACCTTCATAATTTGGAAATATTTTCTTTTCTTCTGCCAGAATTGATTTCTTCATTTTGATTTCTTAATTAGGCAGGTTAGCTTTAACAACTTGATTTCCTTGATTTAAGACCTGAAAATTCTGCATAACAACTCAACAAATAATATTTAGTAGACTTGGTTCTACTAGGATTAGGTCAATGATATTATTTGCATACATTTTCCTACCAAATGCTAATTATAATATATCAACACATGGAAAATAGTATTTTTACACATAAACTCTCATATGTATGATATATTATAATGAAGACCTTTTTTAATATGGAAATGGTAGGAAAAATGTAATAACAAATGTGCAGTTTTATCAACTGAATATCAACCCATAAAAAGAAAAGCTCTCTTGTGAGATCCTTACGATTCTCACAAGAAAATGCACTTAGGAGTCCCCACGGACCCCAAGTAAAAATTACACCTACGAAATCCTCTCGACTCGTAGGAAGAAAAATCTTTATGAGACCCTCACGACTAATAAAGTTGAAAAGTCTTAGGTGGCAAATCCTAACCTTGTCGTCTAAGCCATCGCTGCCCTGCAAGAAGATCAAGATAAACTACATATGGACCACACCCATCAGAGTTGCATGCAAGCATGAGATAAAAAAAATATATGTCTTTTATTCATGAATTCAAAATGAGTACAAGATACATTTCATAAAAAATCATAATGAACACAAAATATTTTTATTCACAAGTGGATAAAAAAATGATGATAAGGAAAATACAATAAAGAAAATCTTTAAACCGGCGGGTGGAACAGTAAACTCCTTAATTCATCGCTCTTTTGCTGGGCCTCGGCTTCAAGCTTGATTATTGCCACAAGAAGGGTCTCCGCCTGAGATTGTTAGATCTGATACGAGACGAACCGGCTCTCGAGCTCCCTTTCAGTTGCCTTATGAGCTACAACCATCTCACGGGTAAAGCGGACGGCTTTGTCGAGAGCGACCACTTCAATGATGGCTTCTTGAAGTACTCGCCAGAGTTCATATGCATGAGTGGTCTTAGTAGTGAGCTGAGCTTGAAGTTCCCCCAAGGCACTCGAGACCAATGCCCTCTCCGAGAATTTTCGGTTAAGCCTCTTCTCACATGATTGTAGATTTGCGGTGCACCGTTCAATCAACCCCTGCAAGCTTGTCTTTGCAGCCACAACCTCTGAGGGAAGGCGTGTGCACTCGAGATCATATAAACAAACCTCCACTCGACGCCAATCCTCGATCCAAAATACGCACAAACTATTTTCTCTTTCTGGCAACAAGGAAAGTCTTCGGTAGTGTTGGAGACAGTGCCCTCAAAGTCAATTATTGGATCACAGGCACGTGATTGCAATGATTGAGAGAGGACCTATACCGTTAGAACAGTCTTACTCAAGATGATAGTATGCTATTTGGTTTATCTTTATCATCGTGTACTGTTTCAGGTGACCTTACAGGTCACTATTGCACGTTGATAGAGCCCTTAGGATTCTTGCTTGATGGCCAGCAGTATGATGGCGATCATATACGTGGGAGCTGGGGTCTATAAGCGCATCCTTAAAAGGTCCCTAGTCGTGGAAGTTTTTGAGACAGGGCATCCATACTCCAGAGTAGACTAGTGTATACAGTCGAGACCCCGACGAGGGGCGGTGGCCGGTTTCACAAGCCTCTGGTGTCAGTTGGTTCACCCAAGATATATACAGGTGCTCATTGGGTTATGAGTACACCGGACAGGACTCGCCGGGAACATGCTAGTTGGTCTTATACCAGACGTCAGATAGCAGTTCCCTGGTGACATTTGTACATGTTAGTTCATCGACCTGAGATCGTCATTTGTCTCATGTGAGTTCCCACTGTACTTTAATTACAACCCTACCACGGCTCAAAGGAATCGTGCAAACAGGTTTTAGCTGGGTACAGTCCCTGTAAGGTTCCTAGGCACTCTTGTGAGGGTTCATAAGACATCAACCATGCCCGAATAAAATTTTAGACATGCCGAACAACCCAAAGCCGGGATCTTTGCTAGATTATTAGGGTTTAACATGCAAGTAAATATCTTTACTACTAAGTGTGAGGGATTACAACCTTTGTAGTCCCCTCCTTCGCTTCATAAGCTCCGAGTAGAAGTCCCTTCGCCGCTATCCACGATCTCCCGGACTCAAGAGAGGCTCCACGACTCGAACGATCCATGCTAGCTTGTCGTATTCCTTTTCTCCGATGATCTACGTCGAAGTTGCAATAACTCAAGCTCTCTCACTCTAATGAGGTGAACATCCTAATCTAATAGGCTAGATTAAATGAGGATGATGGAGTAGTATTTATGCTATCTTTTTATATCAATTTCTCACAAGAAATCATCACAAGATGAATAACTAGTAAGCTTTCTCAAAGCTCAAGAGAGAAGAAGATGATGGAAAAAAAAGTTAATCCTTTTGTGATGAACAGTAGAAATGAATATATGATTGATCATGGAACCATGGTCAAGGATGACAAGGATAACCTTTGTAGAGAATAAACTAGGGTTAGGGTTTGGTTAGGTTAAAGAATGCGTCATAAGATAATATCAACTATAATATCTTACACTTGACAAAAGGAAAGCTTCTAGATGGTGCAAGAAGGAGCTAACCCTAATCAAATCCTAACGTTACTTAATCTCTACTAAACATGTTCCATTATTAATCATATCATGTTACTATAATATATATCATATATATATTATATATTTGTAACAAAAGAAAATAATACAATTAACATATATCGCATATATATCAATGTATTATCCGGTGAGAAAATGAAATAATAAAGCGAGCCAATATTAGATAATGTAATACAATATATATCATATATATTATTATACATTAAATCATCGAATCAACACTTGATCCGACAATCCGGCTATATCGAATATAAACGACTAATATATCATGTAACGATTCATCGAATCAACACTTGATCCGATGATCCGGTTCATATCTAAATATCGCGAGAATATAATACGGTATCTCATATCGCATTATCCTCGGTCCTGCACAAATCACATATGTGCCTCTACTCTGTTTTGCCTGAGCCAAGAAACCTCTGTGTAGGACTCTAAAGAATCGTCAATACGCCGGTAGCAGGTGATGATCATATCAAACACCCGCAAGCTGCAAGCGGTCAGCTAAACGTAACAGCCACCCAGGTATTGAGCGATCAGAAGATCAACAAGCTAGCATGTACGTTCTCCTGTGAATCTAATCAGTAACACTCACGTACAGTCCGGTCTGTTCGTCTGATATGTCGCATATCAAGTCTAGGGGTGGTATACGTCAGACCCCAGTAACCGATAAGTCGTGTCGATGTGAGGCTCATAACGGGTCGAGAAACTACTGGTAACACTTACCAGTAAATCTCTATATCAGCCCTGGTCAGGGACTTCCAGTTATAGCCAATCGAACACAGCACTACATCAACTCCCTATACCGGGAGAGACGAATCCCCTCCTATCGCTCATTGCCTCCATGTGATTCGGGACTGCACCCAAAAGCCACCGTTTTGCACGCCCTCTTAGACGTGGTAGGGTGGAAATCAAAGCACAGTGGGAATCACACAAGACTCTATGACGATCTCGGGTCTACAGACTACTCTGTACCAGTGTCACCGGAGAACTGCCATCTGACGTGTAGTATATCACCATCTGGGAGTTCTCGGCGAGTCCGTCCAGTGTATCCAGTCTCCACTGAGCACCCGTACACCATTTCTGATGTCAAACACCGATGAATATGGGATCATCCATCGCCCATCATATGGGTCAAGATGCGTATACGCTAGTCTACTCTGGTGTATCGATGCCCTGTCTCGATATACCCTCGACTAGGAATAGTTCTAGGATGTACTCATCGACTACCATGGCCCCACTAGTATGATCTCATCATAGTCCCAGTAGTCGAGTACAGATCCTAAGGGCTTTATCAACATGTGAGAGAAAGACAGTAAACCAATACAAGTCAACATGTTAAGATAAAGTGAAACCAAATAGCACACTATCATGACGAGCAAGAAAGTCCTCTCTATATATATCCAAGCATCCATCATAATATACATCATATGTACAACAATGGCCTCTAGGGTATATACATAACTAACAATCTCCCACTTGCACTAAGGCCAGTTGCTGTAGTATCCCATACCTAGCATCCCGAATAATCTCTCAAACTGTATCTGGGAAATGGCTTTTGTGAGTGGATCCACAGTGTTGTCCTTCGTATCTACTCTCCTGACCTCGATCTCCCGGCGATCAACTATCTCTCTGATCAGGTGATACCGCCTCAGAATATGTCTGGACTTTTGATGGGACCTGGGTTCCTTGGCCAAAGCTACAGCTCCATTATTATCGCAATACAAAGGTATTGGATGCTCAATGGATGGAACCACACCAAGTTCACTAATGAACTTCTTTATCCAGACAGCCTCTTTGGCAGCATCGTTGGCAGCGATGTATTCAGCCTCCATCGTCGAGTCTGCAACGGTATCTTGTTTGGAACTTTTCCAAGATACCGCCCCTCCATTGAGGGTAAAGACAAATCCCGAGTGCGACTTAGAGTCGTCCTTATCACTTTGGAAGCTTGAATCGGTAAAGGACTCCACCTGGAGTTCTCCGTTACCATACACCAAGAATATCTCTTTAGTCCTTCGTAAGTATTTGAGAATGTTCTTCATAGCTGTCCAGTGACTCTCTCCAGGATCTGCTTGATACCGACTCACTACACTTAGTGAGTATGCTACATCGGGTCTGGTACATAGCATCGCATACATGATAGAGCCTACTGCTGAAGTATAGGGTATCCCTTGCATGCGAGCTCTTTCCAAATCAGTCTTGGGAGACATCTCTTTGGAGAGAGTGAGTACAGAGATCGTGGGTTGGTTCCCACGCTTGGATTCTTCCATACTAAACCTCTTTAGTATGGTGTCAATGTACCTGGATTGGGACAATCTCAGTATCCATTTAGATCTATCTCTATAGATCATGATTCCCAATATGCAGGAGGCATCACCTAGATCTTTCATTGAGAATCTTTGTGATAAGAAGAGCTAGACTGATTGCAGCATAGGAATATCATTTCCTATCAAGAGTATGTCATCCACGTACAATACGAGGAAGACAACCTTACTCTCTGCTACCTTCTTATAGATACAAGGTTCATCTATATTTTTGATGAAGTCAAACTCTTTGACTACAACATCAAAACAGATGTTCCAACTCCACGATGCTTACTTTAACCAATAAATAGATTTAAGTAGCTTGCACACCTTTCCGCTGCTCCCACTATCTACGAAGCCCTCTGGCTGAGTCATGTACATGTACTCTTCTAAATCACCATTTAGAAAGGCGGTCTTAACATCCATTTGCCAGATTTCGTAGTCATGGTATGCAGCAATGGCAAGTAAGATCCGGATGGACTTAAGCATAGCCACTGGTGAAAAGGTTTCGTCATAATCCACACCTGGTCGTTGACGAAAACCCTTTGCAACAAATCTAGCTTTGAAAGTCTCAACTTTTCCATCTACACCAAATTTCTTTTTAAAGATCCACTTACTCCCAATGGGTTTTATCCCTTCAGGAGCATTTTCCAAAGTCCATACTTTGTTGGTGTACATGGATTCCATCTCAGATCGCATTGCATCCAGCCATTTCACAGAGTCACCCTCGTGATGGCCTGCTCGAAACTAGTTGGGTCATCATCTTACATGATGCAATCCTCGCTCCCACCATCAATGAGAAAACCGTAGTATCTCTCAGGTGGACGAGAAACCCTACTAGATCGGCGGAGAGGCTGGGGTTCGTCGGGTACTACTGAATCCTCTGGTTCCACTAAATCTTCAGTTGTAGTTTGTGTAGCCGGAATTTCTTCCAGTTCTACCTCTTCGTCACTAATTTCTTTTTCAAGAAATTCCATTTCTAAATAGGTGGCATGTCGAGAAACAAACACCTTTTGTTCCTCGCGATGGTAGAAAAGATATCCATGTGAATATTTGGGATATCCCACAAACTTGCATAGAACTGACCGTGCCTCGAGTTTGTCTGGATTTCGCCTTTTGACATAGGCCAGACAACCCCATATCTTAACTCGTTTAAGACATGGTCTCTTCCCACTCCATATCTCATATAGTGTGGTAGGTACAGATTTAGTTGGAACTTGATTCAATAGGTATGCTGCTGTCTCAAGTGCATACCCCCAGAAGGAAATAGGTAACTCAGCTGTACTCATCATCGAACGCACCATATCTAATAGGGTGCGATTCCTTCGTTCCGATACACCGTTGTGCTGTGGTGTATAAGGAGGAGTAAGCTGAGAGAGAATCTCATTCTCTTTTAGATAATCTAGAAACTCATTGCTTAAGTATTCTTCTCCTCGATCAGATCGAAGAATCTTAATACTTTTGCCCGTTTGGTTCTCTACTTCGTGTTTATATTCTCTGAATTTCTCAAAAGCTTCAGACTTGTGTTTCCTCAGGAACACATATCCGAATCTTGAGAGATCGTCAGTGAATGTAATGAAGTAGGAAGAACCATTCCTGGCATGCGTAGACATGGGACTGCATACATCACTATGTAGTAGTCCTAAGAGTTCCGTAACTCTTTCTCCGTGTCCACTAAACGGAGCTTTGGTCATTTTACCTTTGAGACATGAATGGCAAGTATTATAAGATGATAATTCGAACGGATTCAAATATCCATCCTTATGTAACTTATCCAGTCGTGTCGTATTGATATGACCTAGTCTACAATGCCACAAGTAGGATTCGTTTATTTCTGAACTTTTCCTCTTGTGTGTGTTTTGTATATTGAGGACTGTATTTTGATTGAGAATGAATATGCCATTATGTAACGAGCCTGATGCAATCAACTTTTGATTTAGGAATATGTTCATAACATTATCCTGTACTACAAAATTATATCCTTCTTTACTTAATAAAGAAACTAATATAATGTTGCACATCATGTTCGGTATATAATAGCACTCATTCAGAATCAGTGTATTACGACTTGGTAATACTAGGTGATATTCGCCAACTGCTTTGGCTGCAATACTTGCACCATTCCCTACTTGAACGGAATGATCACCTTTTCCCAGTTCTCTACCTTTCCATAGCCCATGTAACAATTTACATATATTGGATCCTGATCCGGTATCTAATACCCAGGACGTAGGGTGAACTGAGAAACGGTTCTCAATAACTAACACACCCGAAGAAGGTGCATCAACATGCATGTTCTCCGTTTGGGTGGCGTGAGAATCCAGATATTCTACTATTCCCTGTTCAGTCTTATAACTCTTATAAGAAAGAACGGGACCAACGTTCCCCTGCTCAGTATAATAAGCGGGTTCAGTCAATACATCCATATTATTATCTTGATTATGGCCTGACTTGGTCGCTACCTGGAGAGAGAGAGAAGAAAACACTTTAGCGTATGCTCTTGCAAGATTAGATTGGTTATTATCTTATCTAATCAGGATGTCTCCCACTGTTTTTATAAAATCTTCCTTCAAACCCTAAAAGGTAAGATTAGCCGGGATTAATTACACCCTACAATTTCGCCAATCTTTCAGCCAGATCAGTGTCGGTACTTGAGGGAGGTTCCTCGTGCTTTCGCACGGACCTAATTAAAGTAAACCTCGTTTTCCCAGAGGCGTAACCCCGTTAACACTTTTCTAGACACCTACTTGATCGGCTAATTTTCCTGTGTAAAACTCTCCCAGGAGTAATGCTTACTCGCAGTGGGTATCGGGATCCAACTATCTCATAGGAGGTATGCAATCTCATTGCAAATTTCAACACTTGAAATTCCCGATAATATTTTGCCCCTAACCCCTATGACCTTGACAAAGGCCAACAAACCATAGGAAGCTAGTCAAGTTCAACCAGTTATTTCTTGATTGAAATAAACCCACCCGCACGACCCTTGACAAAGGCCAACAAGGTCATACGAATACCCTAATCCAATCACATCACATGTTTAAACAGATAAGTACCAGTTAGCTACCGCACACTACGCCTTGACAAAGGCCAACAAACGCAGCACGAATACTATAGTCTTTATCTGAAATGACGGAGGGCTACGCAGGTTTTTCAGAAAACCCTGAGCGTAATGAACTTGATATCGTCGTAGAATCGAGTGTTTTTGAAAAGGAGTGTTTTTGAGGCTTTTCCAGTTTCACTAAAGAGGTCACTCCCGATGAAGGGATCTCGGCTCTTTCCTCATCGAATAAGGTGCAGGGTATATCATATATACCGCTGTGCAAAGCAAAAACTATATAAGCTGTCAAAAACTAAACCGCGAGTTTGTAGCATCTGCCAGTTTTGCTAAAGAGGTCACTCCCGGTGAAGAGATCTCGGCTCTTTCCTTATCGAATAAAGTGCAGGATATATCATATATACCGCTATGCATAGCAAAACTGTAGCTACCCTTTTTATAAAGTTTTGATTCTACAATATCTTTTAGATTTCTTTTCTTTTTATTAATCTCATTAATAAATCCCATCAGCTTATGCTTCCTAAGCATCACAGAAGAAACGAAAGTAGTAATATTTATATATCAGCATATATATATAGTATAAGCATTCGTCTCAGGCAGTAATATGATCTCATCATAGAATATTGCAGCAGAAGAACATATATGAAATATTGGATATACTAGGATGTCCGTGTTTTTAATACGAGCCGGTATAAAACACGGATTCCACGGTCGCGATGAATAGCCAAACCCATATCCCTAGACCCCTACGAGAGCGGCAAGTAACACTGCCAATTCTAGGGTTAGGAGACCCGGTCTCGACTCCTCGAGATGACCTCCCACTGGACCCTAGAACCCGGTTACTTGTGCTCCTCTCCTTGGGTCTACCTATATGCGGAAAAGTAAATAATATACACCGGTGACATCAACCTCATCCTGGAAGTACCCCAATAAAAGAATAATACATACAAATGAATTTTACATGAATGAAAATAAAAACCCTCATCTCACATAAAACCCCCAGCTATTCAGAACACGACGATCCAATATAACATATCACAGCAACACATAATATCACATATCATCAACGTAAGTAAGTATGCATACACCGATCGTCGTAGATGTATAGCAACGAAGACCGGCAAAACAACTACATACTACACTTACGGTCACAGAAAAGAAATTGTAAAACTACAACATTTGGAATCCATAATCACTTTAGACATCGTAAATCCGAAATATCACATACTTCGCATTTCATGCCTAACTCTATGAATTCCACATATTGTATCACATTCCAGATAAATAGACAGTATTAAACTTTCCGAACAGATAATCAAATACCCAAAATTTCCTAAATAGCTCAACACTTGAGCGGAGTTCAAATAATCCCAGAATAGGTCATAGTACCGATGATCTAGCCGTAGAAGGGTCAAGCTAACGCCTCACATGTGGCACGCCGTACTGCCCCAAACCTTAAGGTTTAGAGGCAGTTCAAGACTGTCACATAATCGAGTTAAGGTTTGTGTTCTTCTAGAGGGTCCACCGCGTTACTTGCACATTTTTCCGAAAGATTTAAACCCGATAAAAATTCAACACTTGAAAGTTTTTCGTGCCAGGAAAAATTGAGTTAATGATATCCGTTCGAACATTTTAACAGTTTCTAAATATCCGGAAAACATAACGAAATTAAATATTCCGATCGAATATTCGATTACAAAATAAACCCCAGAACACTCAACACTTGAGTCAGATTAAAAATACCTATAAAATAGCACTTACAGAAATATATATTACTGCTCAAAAACGAGTGTCTAATCCTTCTATACTACCGCGGATCGGCGGCCCAAGCGTGGAACGGCCGCGGTTCCGCGGCGGATTGTACGGATTAGAACCTCGTTTTTCACAGTAATGCTTAAATGTCCCTGCTGAATTTTTTAGGTATTTTTAATACAGAAAAATCACAGGTTTTAAAAAATATCCATAGAGGGGTTTAAAATTGCGTTTCGGGGTTCGTTCGGAATTTTAACTTCGTATACACGTCGCCTAATGCTCTACCCAGGCTCTGATACTACTGTAGGGTTCCTAGGCACTCTTGTGAGGGTTCATAAGGCATCAACCATGCCCGAATAAAATTTTAGACGTGCCGAACAACCCAAAACCGGGATCTTTGCTAGATTATTATGGTTTAACATGCAAGTAAACATCTTTACTACTAAGTGTGAGGGATTACAACCTTTGTAGTCCGCTCCTTCGCTTCATAAGCTCCGAGTAGAAGTCCCTTCGCCGCGATCCACGATCTCCCGGACTCAAGAGAGACTCCACGACTCGAACGATCCATGCTAGCTTGTCGTATTCCTTTTCTCCGATGATCTACGTCGAAGTTGCAATAACTCAAGCTCTCTCACTCTAATGAGGTGAACACCCTAATCTAATGGGCTAAATTAGATGAGGATGATGGAGTAGTATTTATGCTATCTTTTTATATCAATTTCTCACAAGAAATCATCACAAAATGAATAACTAGTAAGCTTTCTCAAAGCTCAAGAGAGAAGAAGATGATGGAAAAAGAGTTAATCCTTTTGTGATGAATAGTAGAAATGAATATATGATTGATCATGGAACCATGGTCAAGGAAGAAAAGGATAACCTTTGTAGAGAATAAACTAGGGCTAGGGTTTGGTTAGGTTAAAGAATGGGTCATAAGAATATCAACCATAATATCTTACACTTGACAAAAGGAAAGCTTCTAGATGGTGCAAGAAGGAGCTAACCCTAATCAAACCCTAACCTTGCTTAATCTCTACTAAACATGTTCCATTATTAATCATATCATGTTACTATAATATATATCACATATATATTATATATTTATAACAAAAGAAAATAATACAATTAACATATATCGCATATATATCAATGTATTATCCGGTGAGAAAATGAAATAATAAAGCGAGCCAATATTAGATAATGTAATATAATATATATCATATATATTATTATACATTAAATCATCGAATCAACACTTGATCCGACAATCCGACTATATCGAATATAACCGACTAATATATCATGTAACGATTCATGGAATCAACACTTGATCCGATGATCCGGTTCATATCTAAATATCGCGAGAATATAATACGGTATCTCATATCGCATTATCCTCGGTCCTGCACATATCACATATGTGCCTCTACTCCGTTTTGCCTGAGCCAAGAAACTTCTGTGTAGGACTCTAAAGAATCGTCAATACGCCGGTAGCAGGTGATAATCATATCAAACACCCGCAAGCTGCAAGCGGTCAGCTAAACGTAACATCCACCAAGGTATTGAGCGATCAGAAGATCAACAATCTAGCCTGTACGTTCTCCTGTGAATCCAATCAGTAACACTCCCGTACAGTCCGGTCTGTTCGTCTGATATGTCGCATATCAAGTCTAGGGGTGGTATATGTCAGACCCCAGTAACCGATAAGTCGTGTCGATGTGAGGCTCATAACGGGTCGAGAAACTACTGGTAACACTTACCAGTAAATCTCTATATCAGACCTGGCCAGGGACTTCCAGTTATAGCCAATCGAACACAGCACAACATCAACTCCCTATACCGGGAGAGACGAATCCCCTCCTATCGCTCATTGCCTCTATGTGATTCGGGACTGCACCCAAAAGCCACCATTTTGCACGCCCTCTTGGACGTGGTAGGGTGGAAATCAAAGCACAGTGGGAATCACACAAGACTCTATGACGATCTCGGGTCTACAGACTACTCTGTACCAGTGTCACCGGAGAACTGCCATCTGACGTGTGGTATATCACCATCTGGGAGTTCTCGACGAGTCCGTCCAGTGTATCCAGTCTCCACTGAGCACCCGTACACCATCTCTGATGTCAAACACCGATGGATATGGTATCATCCATCGCCCATCATATGGGTCAAGATGCGTATACGCTAGTCTACTCTGGTGTATCGATGCCCTGTCTCGATATACCCTTGACTAGGAACAGTTATAGGATGTACTCATCAACTACCATGGCCCCACTAGTATGATCTCATCATAGTCCCAGTAGTCGAGTACAGATCCTAAGGGCCATATCAACATGTGAGAGAAAGACAGTAAACCAATACAAGTCAACATGTTAAGATAAAGTGAAACCAAATAGCATACTATCATGACGAGCAAGAAAGTCCTCTCTATATATATCCAAGCATCCATCATAATATATATCATATGTACAACAATGGCCTCTAGGGCATATACATAACTAACAGTCTCATGCCATATGGAGGCAGTGAGCGGATCTGCAAGGGTTCGTCTCTCCCGGTATTGGGGGTGAGGTCGCGCTGTGTCTAGGAGAGCCATTACACGAAGTTCTTGGCCAAGGCAGGAGATTTACTGGTAGGTATTCCAGTAGTATCTCAGGGTGTTCTGGGCTACACTCCGACACGACTTGTACCGCTTTTGGGGGTCTGACTTTTACCAACCCCCTAGGCCCGCCATGCGATGCTCATAGACGAACGGACCGGACTGTACGGATATTGTCACTGACAGGCTCAGTAGGGTGTCAGGATGAGTTCGCTCACAGACGTCCCTTTTGGTCAATAACTAGAAGCCCATCACGTATGGCTAATACCTCTGATGTGCTAGTGGTTAAATCCACAGCCAAAATATTGACGAGTCTTTAGAGTCCCCTACAGACAGTTTCTCAAGTTTCGGGCGAAACGCTGTAGAGGCCGTATGGATATATGGCAGGGTTCGATCTTATACGTGCGGTTTTGCACGGATCATGATCGGACGGAAAATACTATAGGGCTTTTGGTTTAAGCCGGATCCTAGTATTGTACAGTGTAAATTTTGTCTCATTGCATTTGTATTCGGTCGGAATACAAATTCGGGTATGTATATACGGTCGTGGGGTTTTCCTGTAATTTATTACGGGATTAGTTTTTTGAAGTTGCCAGTTTGCATTCCGTTTCGGCCAGTTTTCCTTTGTTCCTTCATGGCCGGAATTTTCCGATGAAGGGGGTTATTTGCAAGTGTGCAAATTAGTTATGTGGAGGGGGTTTATTTGTAAATGGAAAGATTATGATAGCATCTTTCCTTTTTCTTCACATGGCTTGCATTTATGAGATGGGATTTGATATGGCTTTGGAATGACTCCTTTTCCTCTTTATCACACATTTCCCACTTGCTTCATTATTGTATTTTTCCTCTACCATTTTTGTGAGGGGCCGGCCACATTTTAGTGAGAGGGTGTGAGATTTTTGGAGAGAAGATTTTGATCTCATTTCATTTCATTGCTAGAAAAATGAGAGCTCCATTTTTCCAAAGTTCTTTTTCTCCTCCACCACCATCAAAACATGGCAACTTCACATAACCCGCTTGAGACAAGTGATTCTACACTTAGCCTACAGCATTCTTGGACATGTTGGCTTGCCAACTTCGTGTCCGAGTTGCCTCGGTCCAGAGGTGGGAGCCCGTAAAAAGACTCAGTGATGTGGTGCCCTTTCCGACGAGGAGATGAAGACCAGAGATTCCGCGAGGAGATCGGGATGGAGGCCGAAGACCGAAGGACACGGATCGCTCGGTATAGCTCTCTACCCATTCTCTAGTTTGCTAGCATTAGGTTAATGGCCCGATCCGGGTTTTAGTACGCGGTAGCGCCTGATTTTAAAGTTAAAGAAAAGTTTCGTTTCCGCATTTTGGCCTCGGATTGACGGCCGGGGCGCTGCCGTGGACTTACACTGGTATCAGAGCCACGCCATTAACCTTTACTAGCTTGCTCTAACGTGTTTAGAACTTCGATCGAACGAAAATTCCGAAAACCCGATTTCAAATTTGCACTTTCTGTCGAATTTTATTTGTGCTCGAAAAAATATTTGGTGTATTGCAGAAATATGTGCAGGCTTTTCTAAGAAAACTGAGAAAATTTGGTAGGCTGATTTGTCGTGGTGGATAGCCTGGATAATGTTAGTACAGTTTGGTTGTATATGTACATTTGATATTGCGGGGCGAGCGTCCGACATGTGGACTGCCGTTACTGCCTGTTTGTATATTATTCTTTTGGGGCACGACCAGGCTGAGGTCGATGTACCCGTTGTATATTTTACTTTCTGTACTAGGATTACCCCACGGTGGGGTGCACGGATAGCCGGGTTCTAGAGGGCAACGGGCCCGCATCTCATGGCGTTGAGACGGAGGGGGCTTCACTCTAGAATTGGCGGGCTATTCGCCGCACTCGTAGGGGGTACAGGTTGACCCAAGGAGGGGTGCTCAAGTTACCGGATTCCATGAAGTGCTGGGTGGTCCATTCACGTTGCTGAAGGGGGCGCCTCGCTTCAGGTTTTGGCGGGTAACTTGCCGCGCCCGTAGGGGTCTATGATCTCATTGCACAGGCTATCCACACGACCAGGGGAACGTCGGGGTTCAGTAGCGGCTCTATGAAACCCGGGGATCCCAGATATCTGTATTATTCTGTGATGCTTATTACATTTCTGTGATGTTGCATTTTATCACGCCTTGAGCGAATATTATATATTGATATATATAATAGTAGATGTATATTTTTTGCATCCGCGCTAGTCCAGTCCCCGCTCTGTCGTTAGTTAAGTAACCTAACGGGTGATGACGGGATCCAGTGGCGAATGCGGATGGCATATACGTACATCATTATTTTCGTTCTTTATTGGTGTGATCAATTGATGGGACTGCGTTGATTCGGATCAATGCAAGCTAAACAAACCTGTTTGATGTTGTTGGAACATTTTTCAAGAAAATTTGTTGTTGCAAGGACGTTCTCTTTTGTTTTGTACAGTGGTATTCGGTTATGAATATCCAGCACCTTAGTCGACGAGGCAAGGGCCGAGATCCCTTCACCGGGAGTGACCCCTTAGACAGAAGTTTGCGTCAGGGCAATAACTTCACTATAGTCGATTACTTTTGCTTTACATCGTGGTATTCAGTTGGAATATCCTGCACCTCATTCTACGGGGAAAGAGCCGAGATCCCTTCACCGGGAGTGACCTCTTTAGTAAAGGTTTTCGCCACAATATTTTTATAAAATCTATCCGGTTCCTTCAACGATATCAAGTTCATTACGTTAAAGATTTTTCGCCAAAAACCATTCGTAGCCCTCCGTCATTTCAGACGGGTAGCACATAGTATTCATGCTATGTTTGTTGACCTTCGTCAAGGCATAGTGAATGGTAGCTACTTGTTACCTTTCTGCTGCATAGATAGATGCGTTGGTTTGGGACAGTCGTATAGCCTTGTTGACCTTCGTCAAGGGCTTGTGCGGGTGGGTTCAAATTAACCTGGACAATGACGGGTAGAACTTGACATGTGACTTATGATTTGTTGACCTTCGTCATGGTCATAAGAGCATGGGGTAAAAATCACATCGGGAGTTTCTAAAGAAACTGAAACTTGCCAGATATGTGCATACCTTCTGGAGTGTGATAACGTGAGTAGATTCCATCACGTTATCATGCGATAATAGTTGGATCTCGATTCCCACTGATGAGTTGGTTTACTCCTCGGGTGATCCCGACTAATTCTTCTTTTAGGTTTGGAGGAGAATTTGAGGTTACAGTGGGAGGTTTCCTGATTAGATAAATTGATAACCATTCTGATCTTGGTTAGAGTGCACGCTGAGTGTTTCTTTTCTCTCTCTCTTTGGCAGTGACCATGGCCCGACCCTAGACTATGACTCAGTGACCAAGTTAACCGAACCTTCTTAAACACTGTCTTTTGGATTGTCAGAGTTGCAAACCTTTTTGCCACTCCTACTTTTACCCTTTTCTCTAGAACACCCCGTATTACTACGAACGTCCACTTCCATTGGATAAAACCATCGTATGGTTATATACGAGCTCGAAGGAATTTATTCGAGGATGGTTTCTGGTTCTGGAGAAAACGAATAGGACTATTCAGTTGTCTTTTCCTTTTACCTTCTCTCAAGTTGCGAGTGCTCCTAGGATTAGGGAAGTACACCCATTACGCAAACTGGATAGTCTTCTTCCAAACCATAGGCAGGTGTCGACCGGTAGGGAATGAAGAAAACCAATTAGCTTAACGATAGTGTACATAAAGTATTAAGTAAAGACAAATAAAGGGATTAGTAAGAGGGCAAAGTAAATTGCGACTGCTATTCACAACCAAACCAAATATTTCATTACCACTCCCATTTCACCTTTGTATTTCTTCATAACACTCTGTATCACTACGAAGATCCACAGTTATTTGGATACTCCATCGTATGGTTATATACGAACTCGAAAGGAACTTGTTCCAGTTCGGGGATGGATTCTGGTTCGGGAGAAATAGGAATAAGGTTTATTCGGTTGTCTTTTATCTTCACCTTCTCTCGCATTGCGAGTGCTCCTAGGATTAGGATAGTACACCCATTATACTTATTGGATAGTCTTCTTCCAAACCATAGGCTGGTGCCGAGTGGTAGGGAAGGAAGAAAACCATTTGGCCTAAAGGTGTGTACAGAAGGCAATGACTAAAGACATATAAAGGGATTTGGAGAGATGGCAAAGAAGTATACGGTTACAGTTGTGAATCTGATAATGGAAGAGGCATTACTAGGAATACCTGGATACCCCTTTCGAAACATTTCAATATTTCAGTTTCACTGTGTATTGTTAAAAGAAAACTGATTTCCCAATTAGACACTTACTCCAGGGTATGTATTTACCAGATATGATTCCCACATCTGTATGGTTTTACAGATGATGAGGAGGAGTAAGTTATTGGGAATTAGGTGATCATCCTCATTATATCGGAATTCGTTGTAATTGGTGATATTTGAGGAAATCACCTGGGTTGTTTGCCGGACGGCAAATATTTGGTTTTGAATATCCGCTGTTATGCACCAATTTCAAATTGATATATCTGTACGTCTATTTTTATAGAGTGAGATATACCTTTTTGAAATTATGTCCATGAAATTTACCTATATCAGTAGATGGTTAGGTAAGGAGTATTAAACAGCGGTGTAATTCTTCTTAACCATAAGTACAGTTTTCAACCTACGACACACAGGGAATGAGTCATTAGACTCAAGGGACTTATACAGAGTATTGTATGTTGTCCAGTGTCCATTAGGACAGAGGGGTTGGTACTCGTACTAGATTCTGTTTACTTGTGACTTCTCTGGGTCTTAGACGTGTGTTTCGTAGAAACACAAGGTCTAAGTTTTGAGAAGTTATAGGTATAAGAATAAAGTAGAGAACCAGGTGTTGCAAGTATAGGGATTCTTCAAGATGATCGAAGATATAGATACTTGTGTATGATATTCAGTTGATAGTAATGATTAAGAGAACTTGCTTCTCTTTCAGGTTACTCATAATTGGAAGCACTCCTAAGTTGAGTAATGCTGATCAGTCTCTCTCCATTTAGTTGACATGCACTGGAGACAGCTGCATGATTTGAATCCGGTTCAATTAAATCAGTGCCTCTGTTTCTGTATTGGATATAGAACAGTTCATATTTTGACATTGTTAAGGTACGGGGAGTTTTCCGGCTTATGCTTAAAACCAGACTCTGGATAACTCAAGGCACGTTTCTGTAATAGCTGTTTATGGGTTGACCCGGGCTATGACGAGGGTTGACTTTCTACCATCTGGAAGATCAATAGTGATATTGTTCTTGACTCGCCACAGTTTTAATAAAAAAAATGGATTTTTTCAGAAAACAGTAGTGGAAATATGGTAGAGCTGGAAGTAATTCCAGAACCGCAAACGATTACTGAAAATTTGATAAGAACCTAAAGATTCAATCTGATTTGACATTCCATTGGCCACTCTGTAGATATGGTGGGTAACCTCAGGCACCCGAGAGGTATTCCGGTAGACTCAAGGACGGTGGCAGGGAGTTTCTTGTTTACCCAGACTTGCCATTACTGTTGTTCCAGACTGTGAGACCTGGCAGGAGGATGAGTATAGCGTCGTTCTAAATTAGCTTTAGAAGTGCACGTGCATATGACTCTGCCAGAGGGTTGTCGTAGTCAGTGGGAGCAGCGGAAGCATAGTGGAAAAGTGGCTTATGTCTATTTATAGACTAAAGCAGATATAGCGGAGATAGATCATCTATTTCTGATGTGACAGTCATAGGTTTGACTTCATCAGAATAGGGGATGGATCTGTTAAGAAGGTAGTAGGGTGTGATGTCCTGGTATTTGGATGACATACACAGAGTAGGAAGTGAAATTCCTATACTACGATCGGTTATACTTTGGTTGTCACACAGTAGTTTCTCCACAAAGGACATAGATTTCATATTAGACATTCATGTTACTGGATCTATGGTTTTAGATCTAGATTTGGGTAGTTTCCCGATCAGGGTACTTAGACAGTATTCTAAAGGTATTTAGAATGGACGACTCCTGGCATAGTAGTGTACCTGCAGGTGATGGAGTCACCATCTCTAAAGGTGTCTTACATACTAAAGGGGAGAGGGATGTGCATGATTGGCAGATCACTTGCTTAGGCAATTGAGTCAATCATGAGATGTCAAGTACCACACCAGATGTTGTTTTTGCAGTAGATGCAATAAGTTGATATTGATCCTATCCTGGAGAAACATTCGGAAGCAGTTTTAGAACATAAGTGGATGTTCTAGGGATATGATAACATCAGTCTCATTCAGGAGACGGTTATCATTCCAGGCTTCCAAGGTGACCTGGACGACAGTGTGACTATCAGAGTTATAGTTTTCCCTCTGACGAGGGGCGGTATTTTGGACAGATGGTCCAGGTGGATACTGAGGGAGGCATGGCGCAGGATACTGATTGGTTTCAATTGACGATACAGTCTAAAAGGTTTGGATTTGGAGTTCATTTATGAACTAGGTTCCATCAGATATCCAGACATATTCTAAGACAGGTATTGCTCATTTCGGGAGATGGCTTTCTCCGCGAACTTGAGATAAAGAGAGACATAGAAAGAAACATTAGAGCGGATCCACTCACTCAGGCTATTCCTCGAACGCATTAGTTTCACAAGCGGGTTTTGTGAGACTGATTAGTAGAGGAGTTGGGTGTTCGGTATCACACGGGCTATGAGTATGCGACATCGCAATAATTAGCCTTGAGTGCAAATGGGAGATTGTTGGAGATAGTGCCCTCAGAGTCAATTATTGGATCACAGGCACGTGATTGCAATGATTGAGAGAGGACCTATACCGTTAGAACAGTCTTACTCAAGATGATAGTATGCTATCTGGATTATCTTTATCATCGTGTACTGTTTCAGGTGACCTTACAGGTCACTATTGCATATTGATAGAGCCCTTAGGATTCTTGCTTGACGGCCAGCAGTATGATGGCGATCATATACATAGAAGCTGGGGTCTATAAGCACATCCTTAAAAGGTCCCTAGTCGTGGGAGTTTTTGAGACAAGGCATCGATACTCCAGAGTAGACTAGTGTATACAGTCAAGACCCCGACGAGGGGCGGTGGCCGGTCTCACAAGCCACTGGTGTCAGTTGGTTCACCTAAGATGTATACAGGTGCTCATTGGGTTATGAGTACACTGGACAGGACTCGCCGGGAGCATGCTAGTTGGTCTTATACCAGACGTCAGATAGCAGTTCCCTGGTGACATGTGTACAGGTTAGTTCATCGACATGAGATCATCATTTGTCTCGTGTGAGTTCCCACTGTACTTTGATTACTACCCTACCACGGCTCAAAGGAGTCGTGCAAACAGGTTTTAGTTGGATACAGTCCCGAGCCACATGGAGGCAGCGAGCGGATCTGCAAAGGTTCGTCTCTCCCGGTATTAAGGGTGAGGTCGCGCTGTGTCTAGGAGAGCCATTACACGAAGTCCTTGGCCAAGGCAGGAGATTTACTGGTAGGTATTCCAGTAGTATCTCAGGGTGTTCTGGGCTACACTCCGACACGACTTGTACCGCTTTTGGGGGTCTGACTTTTACCAACCCCCTAGGCCAGCCATGCGATGCTCATAGACGAACGGACCGGACTGTACGGATATTGTCACTGACAGGCTCAGTAGGGTGTCAGGATGAGTTCGCTCACAGACGTCCCTTTTGGTCAATAACTAGTAGACCGTCACGTATGGCTAATACCTCTGACGTGCTAGTGGTTAAATCCACAGCCAAAGTATTGACGAGTCTTTATAGTCCCCCACAGATAGTTTCTCAAGTTTCGGGCGAAACGTTGTAGAGGCCGTATGGATATATGGCAGGGTTCGATCTTATACATGCGGTATTGCACGGATCATGATCGGACGGAAAATACTAGAGGGCTTTTGGTTTAAGCCGGATCCTAGTATTGTACAGTGTAGATTTTGTCTTATTGCATTTGTATTCGGTTGAAATACAAATTCGGGTATGTATATACGGTCGCGGGGTTTTTCTGTAATTTATTACGGGATCAGTTTTTTGAAGTTGCCAGTTTGCATTCCGTTTCGGCCAGTTTTCCTTTGTTCCTTCATGACCGGAATTTTTCGATGGAGGGAGTTATTTGCAAGTGTGCAAATTAGTTATGTGGACGGGGTTTATTTGTAAATGGAAAGATTATGATAGCATCTTTCCTTTTTCTTCACATGGCTTGCATTTATGAGATGGGATTTGATATGGCTTTGGAATGACTCCTTTTCCTCTTTATCACACATTTCCCGCTTGCTTCATTATTGTATTTTTCCTCTACCATTTTTGTAAGGGGCCGGCCACATTTTAGTGAGAGGGTGTGAGATTTTTGGAGAGAAGATTTTGATCTCATTTCATTTCATTGCTAGAAAAATGAGAGCTCCATTTTTCCAAAGTTCTTTTTCTCCTCCACCACCATCAAAACATGGCAACTTCACATAACCCGCTTGAGACAAGTGATTCTACACTTAGCTTACAGCATTCTTGGTCACGTCGGCTTGCCAACTTCGTGTCCGACTTGCCTCGGTCCAGAGGTGGGAGCCCGTAAACAGACTCGGTGATATGGTGCCCTTTCCGACGAGGAGATGAAGACCGGAGATTCCGCGAGGAGATCGGGATGGAAGCCGAAGACCGAAGGACACGGATCGCTCGGTATAGCTCTCTACCCATTCTATAGTTTGCTAGCATTAGGTTAATGGCCCGATCCGGGTTTTTAGTACGCGGTAGCGCCCGATTTTAAAGTTAAAGAAAATTTTCGTTTCCGCATTTTGGCCTCGGATTGATGGCCGGGGCGCTGCCGTGGACTTACAGGTAGGTACCCCATTAAGCATGCGTTCACGACTATATGCCTATGATATCTAGAACGAGCTGATTTATTGACAACACGACGATGATGTTCGCACCTAAAGGAAATTCCCAGGGGTCAAGTATAACGCTCATGTACTCAGGCAGGATGCACGTACGAATATATGACGAAAAGAAAAATTCAGTAGAAAAGCATTCAACAGCCAATGATAAGAGGAATACATTGATTTAAATATACCACGCTATAGGGAAAAGGTCACCAAACAAAGGATCGGTGATACAAGGGTTAACAAAACAGAATACAAAATTCTCCAGCTCCCTCTCTGCCTTCTCCAACATGTCGAAACGACGGTTTTCGTGAGGAGTTGCTCCCCACCGATTAGCGCCATGCTCATCAGCAAAAGTGGACATGACAGCCCGCCGGGCTCTTATCTGACCCAGTAAATGAATCGAGTGATCTTTCAGAGCCCGGGTAATCAAGCACGCCTCGTAGAAACACTCGATCTTGTCCTCTGCCGCATCGAGGATCGTCGAAGTCATCTCTGTCGGATGAGGAAGGATGTCGGCAAGCACGGACGAAAAGACCATCCGTAGCCAAATGAAACCCATAGGAAGGGGAGAGCCCCTACGAATTAGGAGCCGTACATCACCGCGTCACATTCGGCATCAGTGAGAAGAGGATCCACTAGCCGCGCAGCAAAATGAGGAATTATCTCCTCGACGGGCACCTCCCATGGTTGTCGTCGAGCATGGGGGCGGTTGCAAGCCATAAACTTTAGACTGATTCTCAAAATAATCACCCTAAGGTCTAATTTTTTTTAGAGAAGAAGGAAGGCATGGCTTCAGGTTATAAAGGAGAGCATTCAATACTACGCACGGAAAATGTTGTGCATGGTGGAGCTATTCCCAAGGCCCGAAAAAAAGGGAGAGTGTTGGAAATGAAAAGAAATGACTCATTGAAATCAGAGCAGGGAGACGAAATGACCCCATCAAGCAGAGCCCCGCGTGCATAACACGTGAACACAAGCCTTGATCCTTACTGGAAGTTAAAAACGGTACCGCACATGCATAACATGTGAACAGGTGCCAATGCAAGATTGAATTCCTCAGCAGTGCCTCACGTGCCAAACACGTGAGCACCAACAACAGTGTGACAAAACTTCATATAGAACGCGTGTGAACATAAAAAAAAAGAAAATTTTTATCATTCATACTCCGAAGATTCATTCAAAAATAATAGGAAATGTTTACAATGGTAAAATATTAAAACCGGGACACGGATTAAGAAACTCGAAAGTGAGGCCGTCTAAAATGTTTCTGGCCTTTCTGACTATTCTCATGTGCATCCTCTCATGATCGCAAGCGTCAGGATCCTCGCTAATATCCTCCGCCATCTGATAAGCAGCGATTATCGCCGTCTGTTGGAAAACTTGATGCAAGATATCAATGAGATTATCTCGCCGTTTCCTTGAGATTAGGACCGTCAGATATACTGAGTGCACTTTATCTTTAGCATCATCCAGTGCCTCAAGCGGCATACCTTCGTGAAATCCAGGAAGTGCTCCCCAAATTGCTCTCACTATAATCTTCAAAAGAGCGGAGCGACGAGAAAGTAGTCGACCGTTGTGTTCATGGAAACGATTCATAATCTCAGCACATTGGACGTTTATAAACTCCTGGTTTTGACAACGGCCCTGTGCGCGAATGTCCTCATAAGAAATAAATTCGCTAAGACTGTACAAATGAGCAGCCATAGTGTCTGAAAAGAGACATCGGTGAAAGATTAGCAATAAAAGAAGACCCTCATTAAACAAGCATTGAGATTTAAACAAATTCTTGGGAATACAAGTCCTGTTAAGTACCAACAAATTCAAATCTGTGCGAATACGGGTAAAACCATATGAAGAGATTTTCAAGAACACCAGGGAATAAAATTCCCGAAGGGTCCCATTGATCTTTTAGAGCTAAGCTCTTCGCCAAAGGAATTAAATTCCTTTATGTAATGGAATTAAATTTCAGGAATTCATAAAAATACATGAGAAACAAAAATCCCATGAATCCTCAAAATCAGAAAGAAATATTCGAGATATGGAAGTTATTGCTCAAAGATCACATCTTTGGAGGATGGGTTTTTTAGGAGAGCAAAGCTCTCATAATGGTTTTAAAATCCAGAGGCTTTTTCAATGAAGGAAAGTTTTCTGATGTACAAAGCGTTACCTGAAAAAAGGTTTCTTTTGACAGAGTTTAACTCTGGATTTGCAATGGCAAAGAACTAAGCTCTGAGGAGGAGAATTAAATTCTCAAAGAAGATGAAGAAGGAAGAAGATGAGCGAAACAGTGGCTGCCTCAAGAATGAGACCTCTGCATTTATAAGACGTGATAGGAAACGGTTCATCTTCCCCGTTCCCTAGGCAAATCCAACGGCTATAAAGGTGACAGCGTTGCACTCACATTCAAAACACGTGAGAACAACGCTATGGGGACATTTGTTCCCTCATGGGAACTGAATAAAACATATGAATAAAGCAACGAGAAAAGCCCCCAAGTGGAGTATCACGTGCCCACACATGATAGGCATTGTGCTTGGCAAAACTGAACTAAAAATCAGGCCTCACGTGCAGACACGTGACCTTTATAGGCAAAGTCTATAGGCGCCTGAATGAAATAAACAATTGAAGATGCTTAATTGGTGAAGTCACGTACCAACACGTGATGGGCTCCTGAGCCCTCTGAACTAATAGAATTAAATTCTAATTATAAGCTTTATGTTTAATTGGTGAGTTCACGTGTCAACACGTGATGGGCTCCTGAGCCCTTTGAACTAATAGAATTAAATTATAATTAGAAGCTTTATGCTTAATTGGTGAGGTCACGTGCCAACACGTGATGGGCTCCTGAGCCCTTTGAACTAATAGAATTAGATTCTAATTAGAAACTTTATGCTTAATTGGTGAGGTCACGTGCCAACAAGTGATGGGCTCCTGAGCCCTCTGAACTAATAGAATTAAATTCTAATTAAAAGGAATCAAAAGCCCTAATTAATAAAATATTTCCCTAGATCTTTCCAAACAAGAAAGATTGCGCTCTGTAAAACAGAACGTCGTTGGATTAACAATCCAATGACGATTAAAGATCACCAATTTACAGAAAAATTCTGTACAGGGAAATATCTTCCTAATCTTGTTTAGAACAACAAACAAGATATCTTCTGTAAAACAGAAGTCCTTGGATTAAAAATCCAACGGTGAATAAAATTCACTGATTTATCTAAAATATCTTTTTGGCTGATTATAAAATCAATCAAAATATAAACCGTGAGGTTAAGAAAGCTGTTCGGGAAGCTAAATCTAAGGTCTATAAGGAGGTGTACAAGAAATTAGACACTAAAGAGGCTGCAAATGATATATACCGGATTGCTCAGATGCGGGAAAGGAAGACTAGAGACTTATGTGCGGTGAAGTGTGTCAAAAATGAAAATCAGAAGGTTTTAGTTCGAGACGAGGATATCAAGGAAAGATGGAGAGATTATTTTGACAAATTGTTCAATGAGAGCTTTACTAAGAATTTGGATGGACTTGTCATTCAATCTCAAGATATAAACCGTGATTTCATGCGTAAAATAAGACTTCCTGAGGTTAAAAAAGCTTTGAACAGAATGAGTTTAAGAAAAGCGGTTGGTCCTGACGGGATTCCTATCGAGATTTGGAGATGCTTAGGAGAAATAGGCGTTAAATGGCTGACAGATCTGTTTAATAAGATTTGGCAGACAAAAAAGATGCCAAATGAATGGAGGAAAAGTATCCTTGTACCTATCTACAAGAACAAGAGTGACATTCAAAGTTGCTCAAACTACCGTGGAATAAAACCGATGTGTCACACCATGAAATTTTGGGAGAGAGTGATTGAACACAGGCTAAGGAAGGATATTAAGATAACAGAGAACCAGTTTGGGTTCATGCCTAGAAGATCGACGACAGAGGCTATTCATTTGCTTCGTCAACTTGTCGAGCGTTTTCGAGAGAGGAGAAGAGATTTGCATATGATATTTATTGATTTAGAAAAAGCGTACGACAAGATACCTAGAGAGGTATTATGGGGGACAATGATGAAGAAGGGGGTCCCCGTCAAGTATATTGACATAATCAAGGATATGTACGATGGAGTAGTGGCAAATGTCAGAACTTGCGGCGGCTTAACGAGTGATTTTCCGATCACTATTGGTTTACATCAAGGATCTGCATTAAATCCATTCCTGTTTACCATCGTGATGGATGAACTTACTAGAACTATCCAAGATAAGGTACCTTGGTGTATGCTATTCGCTGATGATATTGTTCTAGTAAATGAGACGAAAGCAGGGGTTAATGCCAAATTGGAATTATGGAGGCAAACATTGGAATCTCGGGGATTCAGATTGAGCAGGTCCAAGACAGCATATATGCACTGCAAATTTAGTAGCCAGAGAAGTCAAAACCATATTGGTATAACATTGGAAGGGCAAGAGATATCACTGAGCGACCAGTTTAGATATCTAGGTTCCATCATCCAAAAGAATGGAGATATCGATAGTGATGTTAATCAAAGGATCCAAGCTGGTTGGTTGAAATGGAGGAGTGCAACAGGAATTTTGTGTGATCGTAACTTTCCATTAAAATTGAAAGGGAAGTTTTACCGGAGCGCTATTCGGCCTGCCTTATTATATGGTACAGAATGCTGGGCTCCTAAGAAGCATCATACACAGAAGATGCACGTAGCGGAGATGCGCATGCTTCGTTGGATGTGCGGTAACACTAGAAAAGATAAGGTGCGAAATGAGGATATTCGTGCAAAAGTTGGTGTAGCACCTGTGGAGGAGAAGATGCGGGAAAACCGGCTAAAATGGTTTGGTCATGTGCGACGCAGACCTATGGAAGCACCGGTTTGACGAATAGATACTCTCGATATGGGCAATGGCAAACAGGCAAAAGGGAGACCGAAGAAAACATGGATGGAGGTGATACAAAATGATATGGTTGCCAAAGGACTCAATGAAAGTATATTGTTCGATAGAAGTGAGTGGAGACAGAGGATTCATGTGCTGGACCCGGCGTGATTCTCATGTTGGTTCATGTAGCCTACCCCATATGCTTGGGATAAAAGGCTCAGTTGTTGTTGTATAAAATCAATCAAAATCTCTTAATGAGAGATTTTCTAAACAAATTGATTCTTTTCTTTCTCCTATAAATAGAAGCCAAGAAGAAAAATGTAATACCCTAGGTGGAGTTGGGGCTGAATACCACCTATCCCGTGAGAAGTGAGATGTTATCCGGTATCGAGGTGGGGATGTAACCGATACGGATGCACACGGGGACCCACTAGAACAATGGGGAGTATCGAATTCTATTCTGAAAGAGGGCACGATCTAAACTATAAATGGAATGATACCACTCTTATAACACAGAGGCGCGTTTTGGATGAATCCGAACTCCAGAGTTTGAAAAACTCCGTAGTTAAGCATGCTTGAGCCAGAGAAATTCTGGGATGGATGACCTACTGGGAAGTAGCCTCGGGTTTATTCAAAAGGATAAAACCGTGCGGTTTCGGCCAGAGCGGACAATACCATCTGTGTTTGGGGGTGGGTCGTGACAAATATGGTATCAGAGCCAGTCCCTCAAAAGTAGGTCTGTGGTTCGAGGACGAACCATTGTTCTAAGTAGGGGGAATGTAATACCTTAGGTGGAGTTGGGGCTGAATACCACCTACCCCGTGAGAAGTGAGATGTTATCCGGTATTGGGGTGGGGATGTAACCGATACGGAGGCACACGGGGACCCACCAGAACAATGGGGAGCATCGAATTCCATTCCCAAAGAGGGCACGATCTGAACTATAAATGGAATGATACCACTCTTATAACACAGAGGCGCCTTTTGGATGAATCGGAACTCCGGAGTTTGAAAAACTCCGTAGTTAAGCGTGCTTGAGCCAGAGAAATTCTGGCATGGGTGACCTACTGGGAAGTAGCCCCAGGTTTATTCAAAAGGACAAAACCGTGCGGTTTCAGCAAGAGCGGACAATACCATCTGTGTTTGGGGGTGGGTCGTGACAAAAAAAGGGATATACAAGAGGAGAGAGAGAAAAGAAACCCCTCATAAGCAAAAGAAAAGAGAATTTAATTCTTCAGAGAAAAGAAGATCTCCTTAAAGAGAAGAAAGAACCCTAGATAGGAGAAGAAAAATAAAAAGAGAATTTAATTCTCAAGCTAGAGTTTAACTCTTCTAATAAGAACTTAGTTCTTCCCCTGGTTAAGATCTGCAGAAGCAGATCTCCCCACAAGTTGAGAATTTAATTCTCACCGGGTAGATTCTGTCATGTAGATCCAAAACCTAGGGGAAGATCCAAGTTCAGAGAATTTAATTCTCCGAAAAAGTATATAGGAATTTAATTCCTCTGAATAAAACAAGGGTTTAACCCTTCACATAAGAACTCAGTTCTTCGTAATGGTATAAAGATCTGCAGAAGTAGATCTCCTCACAAGTTGAGAATTTAATTCTCATCGAGGAGATTCCACTATGCAGATCCCAAACCTAAGAGAAAAACTAAGTCCTGAGAATTTAATTCTTATCAAACAAGGGATTTGAAAGTCTCAGAACTCAATATCTCCATGCATGTAAAAGAAAAAGAGCTTAGCCTCCTCAACATGATAAATGGCAAATCACGTGCGCCCACGTGAGCATGCTAGTTAAACGAAAGAAAACAAATAAGATTAGGTCGCGTGCTCCCACGTGGCCCTTGAACAAGCCTCTCAAAATAAAAAGAGAATAAAGCCAAGGCAGTTTCTATTTTAAGGGCGCCTCACGTGATATCACGTGACCCCTTAATAATGCTTAGCACTTTCAAGAGATAAAGAGAATAAAACAAAGGTAGTTTTCGCTCTTTAGGGTTCTTCACGTGATCTCCTGACCCAATAGTGCTTAGCACTCAGAAAAGAATAAGTGAACAAATCCAAAGGAGCTGCGCCAACTTTCGAACGCTTCACATGAGAGCAAGTGAGCGCTAAGCATACTCCAGTGTCTAACACTATAATGAAGCCAACCTTAGCCCAAATTGAACTAAGTCTTCCAAAGCCAAAACCCCTTTCAATTAAACCGCAACGATACTCTGGTCTTCCAAAATTGATCATCTCATATGTCATTCAAAGTAATGTTCATCCCAGAGCATTTTAATCTGACATTTGGTTCAAGGGTACATCTCTTCACACCTCTGATACATGTTGTAATTCTTCAACGTCTTCAGAAAGGTGGTGGGTCCCAACGACCAATAATTATATGGTGCATTTCCAAACCTATGGGCATATCCAAAACTTTGGACCGCAACGTCCTAAAACTAACAATAGACCGCAATGTCCTAAAACTAAACTCTATGGACTATAATGTTCTTACACTTATGGACCGTAACGTCCCTAAACTAAACCCCATAGACTATGATGTTTTTAAATCCACGGACTATGATTTCCTTAAACTTATGGAACGTAATGTCCCTAAACTAAAACAATAGAGCCCACATGCTCTTTTGTTGGATCTAAACGATCCCAAAATCCCGTTGAGTAGATCTTAGTCTAAAATTAGACTAATGT
The DNA here is from genome assembly GCA_030015575.1 of Agapanthus africanus. Classification (NCBI taxonomy): domain Eukaryota; kingdom Viridiplantae; phylum Streptophyta; class Magnoliopsida; order Asparagales; family Amaryllidaceae; genus Agapanthus; species Agapanthus africanus. The sequence continues at coordinate 456,638,990 of JASDDO010000019.1, read as the reverse complement.
ATCCTCAACAAATGTTTGAGTTGATCTTAATCTAAACTAAGATTAACGATCCTTAAACCAACCCAAACCCAAATCTAAGAAAATACGGATTTGGACTAATCCACGCCCTACGGGCGACAACATAAATTAGTCTCCGTATACAATCCACGGGCAACCAAAAATAAAACGAACACACACGACACGAAGTGACAATCTGGAGAAGGAGAAAGTGATTACCGTGATGCGGTAGCGTAATTAACTGCAGGGGCTTGCGCCTGCAGGGAAGAGCGTCCCCACAATAAAAAAAACTCTCAAAATGAGGGGGAATCTGACGAAATCTGCTACAACGGCCGCATCTGTCCAAACCTTTGATACACGGTGCCATAAATTAACTTGGCATCTTCGGAGAGGTGGAAGGATAAAACCAAATAGCAACTGCCCCCAAATTCAAGCAAGACGACATACGCGGTTTCGTCTCTGTTTTCGGCGGTAAACAACAGGCTCAGTTGGAGATTGGATGAGCTTGCTCGTCGACCTTCTTATCGACAGATACCTGGGTAGCCGTTACGCACAGCTAGTGCCGCTGATGTGCTTGTGGTTAAACTTACTGCCAGAGTACTGTCGAGTCTTTAGAGTCCCACACAAAGGGTTTCCCAGCTTTAGGCGAAACGAGTAGAGGTCGTATGGTTTTACGACAGGGTTCGATCACATTCGTATACTTGTGCGCGTGCGGTGTTCGAGCGGACAGTACTAGTGGGCTTTGGTTTAAGCTGGATCCTAGTATTTGATTATTGGATTAGCTTCGTCTTATAGTATTCATGTTTCTCGGAACACGGATGTGGGTATGTATATACGGATGAGAGGAGGTATAGAAGGAGACACCTTATTAGGGTTTTGACCATTAACTTGATCAAAACAAAAATGAGGTGGAGAAAAGAATTTGTTATTTTTGGTAAATGATAATTATATGGCATGACTACTTAGGTTGACCTTTTAACTTGGCTTGACTTGTTCACCTTAAATATTTTTGTGAGATATTTTTGACTCTAGATATTTTGGTGAGATATTTTCCATGCCATACTTATGGTCATATAAAAGTTAGCCATTCTATTTTTATTATCATTATCACAAATACTTTCTCTTTTCTCAAGCTTGCTCTCTCCTTCTTCCTCTCAAACCCTAGTGTATCATGTGTTGATAATCAAGGGTTAATGAGACTTAACTGCTCTAAATCACACTCTACTCTTTCTAGGTTACTTAGTTTATCACATCAAATGATCTAGTTACCTCAACTTGGAAGTTTAGCTCAAGGTTAGAACTCTCGGGTGGATCATCGTTGACACAAGGAGGCTGAAGTTTAAGCTCGATCCATACTTCAATCGAGGAGCTTAAGGAGAGGGTCGAAGACCCGAAGGACTTGGTTTCTTTAGGTATACTTTCTATCATAGTAGATAGAACCCTTATATGATAGTTAGGTTTATGGTTAAAATCCGGCTTTTGTGTTATTCTAGCGCCAAGTTTCTAATCGTAGTAAAATTTTTGTTCCGCATTTGGCCACGGAAGTTGGACGGGACGCTAGCGTAACCCTTCATGGTATCAGAGACAGCCTATATACATGCTAGTTAGGGTACTTCCTTCAACCTAAGCTTGAAACCCCAGATTCCCCTAACCCTAGCCCTAGCCTATCGCTCCTCAAAACCCTAACCCTAACTCCCCCATTTCCATCCCCTAACCCTAATCCCCATCCTCTCCCCCTAAATCTCTCCGACGAGCACCGCCACCTCCTCGCCGCCTTCCTCCTCTCCTTCCCTCCAACACCCCCAAACCCTAACCCTAACCCTAACCCTAACCCTAGCTCGAAGAAGGGGAAGCCCCAATATCGCTCCTCCGAACTCCAGCGCGTCTCCTTCATCACCCCCGACGAATCGATTCAGCAGCGCGGCCTCTTTCGCCAAGCTTGAATTTCCTTTGAATCGATCCGAACCCATCTGCTACAAATCGAAGAAAAATCTTTGATCCCAGCTGGGAAAAGATCGCGCTGTGATCTAAATGCCGTAGCTTTGATGAAAAAATCCAATCTTTGTCTCAATCGCGAGCGAATGATCGTAGGGTTCATACCTGGGATCGAAATCGGAGACATTTTCTTCTACAGGATCGAGCTTTGCCTTCTCGGTCTCCATGGCTGGGTCCAAGCCGGCATCGATTTCATCCCAGCAAGCAAGAGCCCTAACCTTGAGCCCATCGCCATGAGCGTGATCTTCTCCGGAGGCTATGAAGACAATGAGGATCATGGTGATGGTCTTATTTACGCTGGCCACGGAGGCAGGGAACATAGAAGGAACAATGTGAAACAAACCGTTGATCAAAAGCTCGAAGGAAGCAACTTGCTTTAGAAAGGAGCTGTTTTTATGGTATCGAGATTAGGGTTTTTCGAGGGTTGGATTGCGGCCAAAGTTAGACGTCAAGGGTTTATGTTTATGATGGGTTGTTTAGGGTTGTCGAATGTTGGAAAGAGATCGGGAAATCAGGGTTTGCGGTTTGTAAGTTTAAGCTCGTTAGGCTCGAAGGGCAAGAAGAAATGGGGAGTGCGGTGATGAATTTGGCTAGGGTTTTGAAGGAGGATCCATTTAGGGTTAGGCCGGATGGGTACTTGAGCCTCGATTTATCATAGGGAAAGGAGAAAGAGCCTGTAGCGGTTTTCAATGATATTGATGATGATCAGGTTCCTTTGAATTTTGAGTACTTAGCTCGACCGAAGTTTCATTCTTCGGTGAAAGTGCTCAGAGGCGCTGGGTGCCAGTATGGCTCGGATTGTTCTGTTGGGTGTGAGTGCATAGATAGACATGGAGGAGATTTTGCTTATGATTCTAATGGGAGATTACTGAGAGGAAAAGGTTTGGTATATGAATGTGGAAAGTATTGTGCATGCATGCTAAGTTGTATTAACCGAGTTACCCAAAAAGGGTTGCGGCATCGATTGGAATTGTTCAAGTCAAAAGATAACGGATGGGGAGTTAGGTCACCCGATCTGATTTGAGCCGGAGAATTTGTTTGCGAGTTTAGTGGGATATTGCTTAAAACGCAACGATCGAAGACGGTGACGGCAATAGACAGGGCAAGTTTAGTTAACCCTAATCAATTTCCAAGGAGATGGGAAGAGTGGGGAGATGTCTCGATGTTTGGATTGGATTGTGAGAAGCGGGAGTTTTCTAACTTACATGATGTAGGATATTTGATCGACGTGTCAAGGGAAAGAAATGTTGGCTATTATTTTAGACATAGTAGGAACCCGAATGTTTTTGTGCAGTTTGTGTTGTTTGATTACTATAATGCGGCATATCCTCATATGATGATTTATGCGATGGAGAACATACTGCCGATGAGAGAGCCGACTCTCGATTATGGGTTTGAAGATGTGTGAGAAAAAGAATTTGTGTACATAAGTGACGGATGTCGGATCTCGTCAAGATGTTACCTTCCGTAGATCTGCTGCAAGCGACGATGGACGGCTGAGATTGAGTTGGAGATTGCCTCCTGAAGCGTGTAGATCTCAATAGGTTTGAGGTGGTTGAAGCCGAGCTACCTGCAAGGAAGTTCCAGGGTGGTTGTACAACCAAGGACCCTCCGACGATCAAGTTAGACCGGATATTTGAGCAGAGTAACAGCTTAGTGAGGAAAAAATGACTTCCTTGAGTTGCCTGAAAAAGGGGTTTATATACCCAGTAGTGTATGGCAGGCGGGCATGAGAATCACGCCGGCCGTTGCGCCCCCGGCGTCACGCCCGCGTGATAGGCGGGATCCCGCATTAATGACGAGACAGGCTCGTTAATGGGAGATCGTGATGGCATGGAAAGCGGGACGTGGCCGGCGGATATCTCGCGCATGGTGAGATTCGCGGAGGCTTGGCGGAGGTGCCTGCGACTGGTGCTGCTGGTCGGTCGATGGGACAGAGGACGATGAGCTCGGTGGGTGGTTCGGGAACGAGCGGGAGGCCGAGGCATCTTGGTTCTGCGGTAGCCTGGAGACGAGATGAGATGGACGAGGAGGCCAATTGTTCAGGGGGCTCGGAGGCGGGCCAACGATTGTTTGTAAAGAGGGAATAGGAGTGGTGTGGACGGTCACAGAAGGTCGGCCGCGTCCATGGGCCGCAGACCCGGGGTATTCAACCGACGTACCGTTCCTGGTTCTTTCTTGCTAGCTTCGGGACACGTCATCTGCCACGTGTCACGATCTGGGAAATCGATGATATTGAGCATCATCATTAGCCCCCCACTCTCGTCCCAACCTGTTCACGGGTCGGGTCGAGAGTGGTCTGCCGGGTCCCCGAGGTGAGATCATTTTTGAAGATATCGTAAGTGTGCATTCCCGAGCAATCAACTGTATTTTCTTGATCACGTCGGCGGATCAGGGGCCAGATCTTGCATTAAAGAGGATGCGTCGGATCGTGCGTACGTTCGTCGAAGCGACTGCCCATGTGCCTTGCGTTGGTTGGCTGACGCGACAGGCCGTAGATTTCCCATTTTCGACGGGGTACGACCAATGCGTGTGCGACAGGTGGAGCGATAGGGGCCGTCGAATGCAATGAGTCGGTTCGGCGGGAGATGACTGTCACCGTTGGATGTGCACACCGGCCGCTATAAATAGAGGTGGGGTCCCTATCAGGGCCCATACTTCTTCATAATTTCCTCGTCTTGAGTCTCGTTAGCTCGACGCTCTCCTTCTTAGGTCGGGATATTTGCGTTTTGCTCTTCTGAGGATTCATCCCCTCCATCAGGTTAGATGTCTTCTTGTGAAGAGTCTGTAAAAATAGATCGGGTAGAGTCTAGGGAGCCCCCCGTAGATTCTTCTTCTGCTGCTGCTGCTGTCGCTTCTACTTCTTCTTCCACTGAGTCGGAGCCCTCCCGGGAAGTTAGGGTCAGATCCTCTTCCCGGGGTCGCGCGACGGAGGCGGTTTCCAGAGCGGAGGTCATGGATGCCCCTGGTGTGTCGTCCATGGTGAGGTATGAGGATGAGCTCGCCACCGCTCTGACTCGTTTCCACATTCCTCCCGGCTATACACTACGTTTGGCTGAAGAAGGGGAAAGGGCAGATCAGGTACGGGGTAAGGAGATTGCCCTGTACCTGGAAGCCTTTTGGACCGGAATGCGCCTGCCCTTCTCTCCCGAGATTGTTAGAGCGCGGAATCATTTTTGGCTAGCCCCGGTTCAGCTAGTGCCGAACTCCTGGAGGATTCTCCTTGGGTTCCTGGTTCGTTTGAAGTTGCACATGATCCCCTTCAGGCTGAGTACCCATGCCTCTTCTCTCTGTTACAAAATTCACCCCGGCACTCGTATGGGCGAGCCGAGGTGGGTATACATCTCCTTTAGGAAACAACGGGGGAGGTGTTGCCGGGTCGGGGGTCGTCGTGGTACCTTCTTCCATCCATGATTGGAAGAAGAAGTTTTTCTTTGTTGGGCCGCCGGAGGGTGAGGACTGACCTGTGCCCATCCAGTGGTCTAGGGATAGTTGCCGGCGGGAAGGTCAATCGAACGATCCCGACGCGGCGAAAGTGGCGAAGTGGGAGCCCATTCCCCGGGCTGACATACTGCTTTCTGAGCAGGCCCTTAGTTGGGCGGGGCTCAGCCCCGCCCAGTTCGCGGGTAAGTTGGGAGTTTATAGGCGATCTATTAGACTTGCATATATTTTTATTTTTACTTGTATTGCTGACGCCACTGTACCTTGTCTTGTGCAGAACCCATGGACATGAGAAAATTCTGAGCGGACATGCACGAGCAGAAGAAGGAATCGAGGGCTAGAAGTGCCAGCTCCTCCCGTCCGACATCGGCCCCGGCTCCCCCGGCAGCCGCTTCACCTAGGCGTTCAAGTGCAGCCCGTGCCCCGGAGTCTAGCCAGGCGCCGAGCCAAAAGCGGGTTCGCGAACAAGAGGCCCGGGCTTCCGAGATAGAGACTAGCTCCCCGGCGTCGTCCCTCAAGAGGTTTCACCGGACGGTTCCGCGCACCCCGGCCTCACCGATCTTGGTGGACGAGGGGGACCTCCGCTTTGAGGTGCCTTCGGGGCTCTCCATTTCTGATAGCCTGCTGACAGAGATGGAGAGGTCGGCCGAGGGCAAAATCCCTCAGGGGATTCTTATGGCGCTGTAAGTCCATGTTACCTCTCCCGGTTATTCCGGGCTTGCGGAAATGGTGAAAAACGATTTTAGGGTCTAGGTAACATAGACTAGAAAATCCTGATCTTTGCTAAACAACACACTAGAAACTAACAAGAGCTTTACCTACTCGGTTAGGGGGTTATACCTTAACTTGAACTCTTTCTCTTGGATTCCTTGTGGTGGTCGGATGGTTCTCTCCTCGTCGCCTTCTCTTGCCGAAGATGGATCCACCTGAGGGTCTCTACCTTGAGCTCCTTCCTCGAACTTGAGGTAACTAAAGTATTAGGCTTGCTAGACCATCAACCTTAGGATGAGTAGAGAGTGGATTTGGTGTTTTATCTCAAAGGAAATGGTTCTCAACTCATGAGAAGGATTTTCCTTGAGCTAGAGGAAGAGGAAGAGCAAAGGATGAGAGAGAATGAATATGAGAGAATGAAATGAGTTTTGCAACCATAACAAATATATATGAATTATCAAATTAACAATATTAATCAAAAAGGAAAAGGTGATGGTAGGTTGAAAAGACCATTATCATTTCACATTAAATGAGTTTTGCATAGATCAAAGAGCATCTTTGCTTGAAATGATGATGGTCAACTTTTTAACCTTGGTCAACAAGTCAACCTTGGTAAACAAGTCAACAACCCTAACCATAACTCAATTTCCTTTAATTGATATTTCACATATTCATTAGGGTTTGGTAAACGACAACTGTCAACTGTGCATACACACCCGTACCAAAACCCTAATGAGAATCCTCTGCCTCTGCCTCTGCCTCAGTTAACTGTGCATACACACCCGCATTCGTGTTCCGAGGAACATGAATACAATGAGATAAAACTAATCCCAAAACATATACTAGGATCTGGCTCAAACCAGAGCCCGCTAGTAATGACTTTCCGGACACCAAACGTGCACAAGTGCGCGGATGTGAACGAACCCCGTCGCAAAACCATGCGACCTCTACTCTGTTTTGCCCAAAGGCGAATAACCCTCTGTGTGGGACTCTAAAGACTCGACACTACGCTGGCAGTGGGTTTAACCACAGACCGCAAGCGGCACTAGCTGTACGTAACGGCCCCCAGGTAGATGCCGATAAGAAGACTGATGAGGCGAACCCATCCGAACTCCTACTGAGCCTGTTTGTGACAATCTGCGAACAGTCCGGTCTATTCATCTGAGAATATCACATGGTGGGCCTAGGGGGTGGTAAACGTCAGTCCCCTAATAGCGGTACAAATCATGTCGGAGTGTAGCCCAGAACACCCTGAGATAACACTGGAAACCTACCAGTGTATCTCGCTTTCCCTGGCCAGGGACGACTATGTGTAATGGCTCTCCTAGACACAGCGCGATATCAACTCCCAATACCGGGAGAGACGAATCCTATCTAACCGTCACTGCCTCTAAGTGCTTTAGGACTGCACCCAACTACTACCTGTTTGCATAAATCCTTTGAGCCGTGGTAGGATAGTAATCAAAGTACAGTGGGAACACACTCGAGGCGAAGTGACAGTGTCAAGTCAGCGGACTAAGCTGTACTCATGTCACCTGGAAACTGATAACTGACGATAGGTATAGTACCAACCAACAGTTCCCGATGAGTCATGTCCAGTGTACTCATAACCTAACGAGCACCCGCATACTATCTCAAGTACGACGTACTGACGGCTGTGAGACAGACCGTCTCCCGTGCTGGGATGAGAAGCGCATACGCTAGTCTACTCCGGAGTATCGATGCCCTGTCTCGATAGTCTAACGACAGCTAGTGCCGCTTGCGGTCTGTGGTTAAACCCACTGCCAGCGTAGTGTCGAGTCTTTAGAGTCCCACACAGAGAGCTATTCGCCTTTAGGCAAAATGAGTAGAGGTCGCATGGTTTTGCGACAGGGTTCGTTCACATCCGCGCACTTGTGCACGTTTGCTGTCCGGACGGCTTATACTAGCGGGCTTTGGTTTAAGCCAGATCCTAGTATATGATTTGGGATTGGTTTTATCTCTTTGTATTTGTGTTCCTCGGATCACGAATACGGGTGCGTATGCACAGTTGATTGAGACAGAGGGAGAGGACTTTGATTAGGGTTAATGACCATTGTCATTTCATTAACCCTAATGCTTATGTGTGTATTATGATTAATTGATATTAGTTTAATATAATTATGCATGGTTAGGGTTGTTGACCATTTGACATTCTTGACTTGTTGACCTAGGTTGACACTTTGACCATCATCATTTCATATAAAAGATACTCTTTGATCCTTGCAATTTGCATTAAAAATGAAATGATAATGGTCATGTCTTGATTAAGCCATGACAATTATCTTGCTAATTATCAATTTACATAATTCACCCATATATGAGAGAATGGTTCATTTTATTCTCTTATTCTATCATATACTTTCTCTCTCCTCCTCTTCCTCTCTCTCAAGCTCTCCCCTCTCATGTATTGAGAAACACTTGAGCTTGAGAAAAACCTCTTCTTGATAATCTCTACTCTCATCTAAGGTTCTAGGATTAGCACTTCTAGCACTTTAGTTACTTCTAACTTGAAGTTGAAGCCAAAGGTTGAGGCTCTCGGGTGGATCCTTCTTCGACGAGAGAAGACGACAAGGAGATCACTTCCGTTCACTACAAGGAGCAAGGAGAGAAGGACATAAAGCCCTAGGTATAACCATTCTTCCATGTAGCTAATTTCTAGTTAGCTTTAGTTAGTTTTTGTTTAGTAAAGATCCCGTCTTTGTCTAGTCCATGTTGCCTAGAGTAGAAAAAATTCGATTTTTATACCGTTTCCGCCTTCCCGCAAGCACCGGGGTGGGCAACGTGGACTTACAGTGGTATCAGAGCCTAACTAAACATAAACTAGCTAGGTTAGTAAAGTGTATGGAAGTTTGATCGGAAAAATCGCAAAACCAAAACATGAAAACCCTAACTTTCTGTTGAAATTTTTTCTGCTCTAAAAATAAAAAAATCATACGTCAAAAATCATATCAGGGTTTTGTGAAGAAAGCCACCAAAAACGATCCAGTGAATCGCTCAAAGCGCGGCGGTTCCGCGGCAAAAGCATGCCTATTGCCGCGGAACCGCGGCCGTTTTGACTCGGTTCTGGTCCGAGTTTGATGCAGTGTTCTTCTGACATGGTTTTGGGATTTTTAAGATGGTTTATTTGTGCCCAGGTTTTCCAGAAAAGAAATTTGTTTTTGGGGGCCTATAAATCCGTATTTTTGATCGAACTTCACTACACTTTGACTAAAGGGTTATATCTGTGATGTTTATATGTATTGAACGTCTGCTAATCGCTATACGTCGATTAGTGGGGGTTATACATATCTGTGATCTGTGTTTGTTGATGGTATGTGTATATGAATGCGTTGGATTGTTGCGGGTGAATAGCCGGGGTGGATGTAAGATGAGTGTTTCTTTTTCTTTCATTCATGTAATATGTAAATTGATGTATTATTATTTGTTTGGCCGCACAACCGGGTCGGGGTTGTAGCCGTCATTGTATAATTCTTTTTACTGTTTTTGCTCCTAGGATAGACCCATGGAGGGGGTGCACAAACTACCGGGTATCTCGAAGTGCCGAGTGGCCTACTCACGGTGTTGAGGGAGGTTGCTTCGCTTCGGATACTTGGCGGGTAGTTTGCCGCACCCGTAGGGGTCTTGGGTGGGGTATTGGCTATTCACCGCGACCGTGTAATCCGCTTTTCGTTGCAGGCTCGAACGGATTGCGGATTCCTAGTATATCCAATGTATTCATCTGTGATCTGTAATGTCTATCATTGCTATATATCTATATAATATAACTATTTATGCGTTGCTTATGTTTTACAGCCGCGCTAGCCCAGCCCCCGCTCTGTCGTTAGTTAAGTAACCTAACGGGTGATGACGGGACCCCGTGGCGAATGCAAATGGCATAAGCGTACGTCATATTTTGGTTGTTTTCTGCAATGGTAGGATTAAATGATGGGACGTATTAAAAGAACTAATGCAAGAAAATAAACCAAGTAAAAGTCGATTGGAACACTTTGAAAACCACTCGGTTCTTTTCAAAACTAAACTTTTAAACGCGGAGCTTGAACCACTCCTTTTAAAAGCTATCTCGTTCCATCGATTATATCAAGTTCACTACGTTCACGGTTTCGCCAAAACCATTCGTAGCCCTCCGTCATTCCACATGAATGGTCAAAAAGTATTCAAGCTATGTATTTTGGCTAAAGTCAAGGCATAGTGATTGGTAGCTATTGGGTATTCATGTGCAGCATAGATAGATGTGTTGGTTTGGGACAGTCGTGCTGCCATTTTGGCCAAAGTCAAGGGTAGATACGGGTGGGTCCAAATTAACCAGGAGAATGACGAGTAGAACTTGACATGTGACTTATGATATGTTGGCCAAAGTCAAGGTCATAAGAGCATGGGGCAAAAATCCACATCGGGAGTTTCATAAGTACTGAAACTTGCTAGCGCTACATACCATTTGGAGTGTGATGATTCTGGTAGGATTCCTTCGGTTTTATCACGCGATGATATTTGGATCCCGATCCTACTGTGAGTATATGCTACTCCTCGGGAAAACTCTCACTTAACGATCAATGCTATAAACCTAGTAGGTGTCTAGAAAGGTGTTAGCGGGGCTATGCCCACAGGGAAAAGAGGTTACTTAATTAAGGAACTTCGCGAAAGCGTTGGAAAACCTCCCTCGAAGCACCAACACTGGCCTGGCTGAGCGGTTAAGCAAGTATTGTACGGTGAGATTGATCCCGACTAATTCTTTCTTTATGGTTTGAGAAGGGATTCGAGAGACAGTGGGAGCCATCCTGTTTAGACAAACTAAAAACTACTCTAAACTTGCAAGAGCATCATGCTAAAGTGTTTCTTTTCTCTCTCCTAATTGCAGCGACCATTCAACATGACCGGACTTAAGTTATTACTAGATAAAAACATACTGACAGGGCCAAACTACAAAGATTGGCTCAGGAATGTCAAGATGGCAATCACTTACGACAAGTTGGGGTATGTCCTTACCACCAAAACTCCCCCTGTCCCAGGTCCCAAAACCAGCGTCGCGGATAAGGAAATCCGTAAGACCTGGGAAATAGATTGCGCGAAGGCCAAATGCCTCGTACTTGCCTCGATGGACAACGAACATCAGAGGATGCACGAGAATATGGACCTAGAGTCCATATTTCTTCATACAAAAGAACTGTATGGAGAGCAGTCTCGTATCGCCAGATACGAAGTGTCAAAGAAGTTGTTTTCGGCAAGGTTAGCCGTCGGATTATCGGTAGCGGAACACGTGCTTAAGATGATTGGCTACATAGAGGAGCTCGCGGACCTTGGGACCACGTTGGAGAATGAACTCTACACTGATTTAATTCTCCTGTCCCTTCTTTCCACTTACGTCCAGTTTATCCTTAACTTCAACATGCAAGGAAAGGAGGTTGAACTTTCCGAACTTCTGAACATGTTGAGGAGTGCTGAGGGCACCCTACAGAAAGGTAGGGAGACATCCACTTTGTTTGTAGGAGGATCATCCTCTTCTAGGTCCAGGGCGAAAGCCAAGGGCAAGAAGAAGAAAGCCCCCGCCAAACCAAGAGACGGTGTCAGTAAAGTGGATACGAAGGGAAAAAGAAAGGCAACAAAGGTAGCGGGAAAGCTGGTGGGGAAGGAAGAATGCTTCTACTGTCACAAAAGTGGACACTGGAAACAGGATTGCAAGGCTTGGAAGGCCAGAACCCAGGATCTGAAGCAAATTGCGGCTTCAGCTTCAGGTGTGTATTTTATTGAAAACTGTCTATCAATAAACTCTACATCCTGGGTATTGGATACCGGATCAGGATCTCATATCTGTAATTCTTTGCAGGCGTTGAGAAAGCGTAGAGTTTTGAAGGCAGGTGACATGACCCTCAGAGTTGCAAACGGAGCTAGCATGGATGCTGAGGCCGTGGGGGACTATTACCTGGGATTGTCAGATGGACACTTTTTGGTTTTGCGTAGTTGTTATTTTGTACCAAATGCAACCTGTAATATCATTTATGTATCTTTATTATCTAAAGAAGGTTATGAATTTGCATTTGTAACTAATGTAGTGAACATTCACCTTAATCAAGTTTTGATTGGGTCAGGTACATTAAACAACGGTATATACGTATTGAACCAACCACAGATTTTCAATGTCCAGAATACACACAAAAGAAAGTCTCCAGAAATCAATAAAACTTTCTTATGGCATTGTAGACTGGGTCACATCAATGAGAGAAGGTTGACTAAGTTACATACAGAAGGATATTTGGATTCGTTCGAATATCAATCGTACGCAACTTGTCAATCCTGTCTCAAAGGAAAGATGACAAAGACTCCGTTCACTGGACACGGAGTAAGAGCGAGCGAGCTCTTGGGACTCGTACACAAGCGGTCCAATGTCTACGCATGCACGAAGCGGTTATTCTTACTTCATTACTTTTACGGATGACTTTTCAAGGTACGGTTATGTCTTCTTAATGAAACATAAATCCGAGGCTTTTGAAAAATTCCAGGAATATAAGAATGAAGTAGAAAAACAAACAGGCAAAAGTATCAAGGCACTGAGATCTGATCGAGGTGGTGAATACTTGAGTGCCGAGTTCCTGGGTTACTTAAAAGAGAATGGAATTCTCTCTCAGCTTACTCCTCCATACACTCCGCAACATAACGGTGTATCGGAGAGACGGAACCGAACCCTATTGGATATGGTACGGTCCATGATGAGTAACGCTGAGTTGCCGCGATCGTTATGGGGATATGCGCTAGAATCAGCTGTATACCTTTTGAACCGAGTTCCAACTAAGACTGTGCCTACTACACCATATCAGATGTGGTGTGGGAAGAGACCCTATCTTAATCACATTAAGACATGGGGATGTCCAGCTTTTGTAAAAAAGCAGCATGCGGACAAGCTCGAGGCACGCTCAGTACAGTGCAAGTTTGTGGGATATCCAAAGAACTCCAAGGGATATTTCTTCTATTGCGAAGAGGAACAAAAGGTTTTTGTTTCTCGCCATGCCCACTTTCTAGAACACCAGTTCATAGAAAAAGAAATAAGTGGGAGCGCAATAGAACTGGAAGAAATTCCAGAACCACGAGCTATTACTGAAAGCTTAGTAGAACCAGAGGGTTCGAAGGATCAGGACATTCCCACGCCACTCCGCAGGAGTAGTAGGCAGTCTCATCCGCCCGAGAGATACTACGGTTTTCACATTGATGGGGATAGAGAGGATTGCATCATATATTGTGATGAGCCTACTAGCTTCCAGCAAGCCATTCAGAGCATCGACTCGGTAAAATGGCTGGATGCAATGCGGACCGAAATGGAGTCCATGTACACCAACAAAGTATGGACGTTGGACATTGCTCCAGATGGGGTTAATGACCATTGTCATTTCATTAACCCTAATGCTTATGTGTGTATTATGATTAATTGATATTAGTTTAATATAATTGTGCATGGTTAGGGTTGTTGACCATTTGACATTCTTGACTTGTTGACCTAGGTTGACACTTTGACCATCATCATTTCATATAAAAGATGCTCTTTGATCCTTGCAATTTGCATTAAAAATGAAATGATAATGGTCATGTCTTGATTAAGCCATGACAATTATCTTGCTAATTATCAATTTACATAATTCACCCATATATGAGAGAATGGTTCATTTTATTCTCTCATTCTATCATATGCTTTCTCTCTCCTCCTCTTCCTCTCTCTCAAGCTCTCCCCTCTCATGTGTTGAGAAACACTTGAGCTTGAGAAAAACCTCTTCTTGATAATCTCTACTCTCATCTAAGGTTCTAGGATTAGCACTTCTAGCACTTTAGTTACTTCTAGCTTGAAGTTGAAGCCAAAGGTTGAGGCTCTCGGTTGGATCCTTCTTCGACGATAGAAGACGACAAGGAGATCACTTCCGTTCACTACAAGGAGCAAGGAGAGAAAGACATAAAGCCCTAGGTATAACCATTCTTCCATGTAGCTAATTTCTAGTTAGCTTTAGTTAGTTTTTGTTTAGTAAAGATCCCGTCTTTGTCTAGTCCATGTTGCCTAGAGTAGAAAAAATTTGATTTTTATACCGTTTCCGTCTTCCCGCAAGCACCGGGGTGGACAACGTGGACTTACAGTACACACATTGAAGTATAAACAAACCAAGTAGCATACTACTATTTTGAGCAAGATTGTCTATACAATGGTGAATATCCCAAGCTTCCATTAAGTAATATACAAACTAGTATGATACAGTAATGGCCTCTAGGGCATATACACTAACAATCACCCACTTGCACTAAGGCCATGTACTGGCGTATCGAAGACCTATCATCTCGATCAGCCGCTCAAACTGAGTCTGGGGCAAGGCCTTCGTGAATGGATCTGCAGTGTTATCTTCTTATGCAACCCTCCGAACCTCGATCTCCTGGCGATCAACAATCTCCCTGATCAGGTGATACCGTCTTAAGATGTGTCTGGATTTCTGATGGGACCTGGGTTCCTTCGTCAACGCTATAGCCCCATTGTTGTCGCAATACAGAGGTATTGGATCAACATGGACGGAACCACCTGAAGTTCTTTCAAGAACATCCTTATCCAGACGGCTTCTTTTGCGGCATCAGATGCAGCGATATATTCCGCTTCCATTGTCGAGTCAGCAACGGTTTCCTGTTTGGAACTCTTCCAACACACCGCCCCTCCATTGAGGGTAAAGACAAAACCCGACATGGACTTGGAATCATCCTTGTCACTCTGAAAGCTGGAGTCAGCAAAGGCCTCAATCTGGAGGTCTTTTCCGCCATACACCAAGAACATCTCCTTAGTCCTTCTCAGGTACTTGAGAATGTTCTTTACCGCTATCCAGTGCTTCTCCCCAGGGTTTGACTGATACCGGCTTACCACATTCAGTGCATAAGCTACATCTGGTCTGGTACACAACATCGCATACATCATAGAGCCTACCGCAGAAGCGTAGGGTATAATAGACATGCGATCCCTTTCCAAATCAGTCTTGGGAGACATCTCTTTGGA
Source organism: Agapanthus africanus (assembly GCA_030015575.1). Classification (NCBI taxonomy): domain Eukaryota; kingdom Viridiplantae; phylum Streptophyta; class Magnoliopsida; order Asparagales; family Amaryllidaceae; genus Agapanthus; species Agapanthus africanus. The sequence goes on along the minus strand of JASDDO010000019.1, from coordinate 456,623,821 downwards.
GAGGGTGATCCCGTGCAAGCCGGTAGATTACCGCGCTTGGAATCTTCCATACTGAATCTTTTCAGTATGGTGTCGATGTACCTGGACTGTGAAAGTCCTAATATCCTTTTGGATCTATCACGATGGATCCGGATCCCCGGAATGTAAAAGGCATCACCCAGGTCTTTCATGGAGAACCTGTGTGACAAGAATCCTTTGACAGATTGTAGCATAGGAATGTCATTTCCTATCAAAAGAATGTCATCCACATATAAAACGAGGAATATGACAGTTCGTGCTATAAATCTACTATAGATGCATGGTTCATCTGGATTTTTGATAAAGCCAAAATCTTTGACCGTCTCATCAAAACAGATGTTCCAACTCCGCGATGCCTGCTTTAGTCCATAAATGGACTTAAGCAACTTGCACACCTTTCCGCTGCTCCCACTCTGAATGAAACCCTCTGGCTGGTCCATATAGACACACTCCTCTAAATTTCCATTTAGAAAAGCGGTCTTTACGTCCATTTACCAAATCTCATAATCGTGGAAGGCAGCAATGGCAAGAAGGATCCGAATGGATTTCAGCATAGCCACTGGAGAAAAGGTTTCGTCATAGTCCAAACCAGGTCTTTGACGAAAACCGTTTGCAACAAGTCTAGCCTTATAGGTCTCGACCTGTCCATCTACACCAATCTTCCTTTTGAAAATCCATTTACATCCCACAGGTTTTACCGCATCTGGAGTAACGTCCAAAGTCTATACTTTGTTGGTGTACATGGACTCCATTTCGGTCCGTATTGCATCCAGCCATTTTACCGAGTCAACGCTCTGAATGGCCTGCTGGAAGCTAGTCGGCTCATCATAATCAATGATGCAATCCTCTCTATCCCCGTCTATGAGAAAACTGTAGTATCTCTCAGGCGGATGAGATTGCCTACTACTCCTACGGAGCGGTGCAGGAATGTCCTGTTCTTTCGAACCATCTGGTTCTACTAAGCTTTCAGTAATAGTCTGTGGTTCTGGAATTTCTTCCAGTTCTATTGCGCTCCCACTTATTTCTTTTTCTAAGAACTGGTGTTCTAGAAAGTGGGCATTACGAGAAACAAAGACCTTTTGTTCCTCTGCGTAATAGAAAAGATACCCCCTGGAGTTCTTTGGGTATCCCACAAACTTGCACAGTACTGAGCGTGCCTCGAGTTTTTCCGCATGCTGCTTTTTGACAAAAGCTGGACATCCCCAGATCTTCAGATATTGAAAATAGGGTTTCTTCCCACTCCATATCTCATATGGTGTGGTAGGCACAGTCTTAGTTGGAACTCGGTTCAAAAGGTATGCAGCTGATTCTAGCGCATATCCCCAGAAAGATCGCGGCAACTCAACGTTACTCATCATGGAACGTACCATATCCAATAGGGTTCGGTTCCGTCTCTCCGATACACCGTTATATTGCGGAGTGTATGGAGGAGTAAGCTGAGAGAGAATTCCATTCTCTTTTAAGTAATCCAGGAACTCGGCTCTTAAGTATTCACCACCTCGATCAGATCTTAGTGTCTTGATACTTTTGCCTGTTTGTTTTTCTACTTCATTCTTATATTCCTGGAACTTTTCAAAGGCTTCAGATTTATGCTTCATTAAGAAGACATGTCCGAACCTTGAAAAATCATCCGTAAAATTAATAAAGTAAGAATAACCACTTCACGCATGTGTAGACATTGGACCGCACACATCGCTGTGTACGAGCCCCAAGAGCTCGCTCGCTCTTACTCCGTGTCCAGTGAACGGAGTCTTTGTCATCTTTCCTTTGAGACAGGATTGACAAGTTGCATATGATTGATATTCGAATGGATCCAAATATCCTTCTGTATGTAACTTTGTCAACCTTCTCTCATTGATGTGACCCAGTCTACAATGCCATAAGAAAGCATGATTTATTTATAGAGACTTTCTTTTATGTGTATTCTGGACATTGAAAATATATGGTTGGTTTAATACGTATATACCATTGTTTAATGTACCTGACCCAATCAAAACTTGATTAAGGTGAATGTTTACAACATTGCTTACAAATGCAAATTCATAACCTTCTTTAGATAATAAAGATACAGATATGATATTACAAGTTGCATTGGGTACAAAATAACAATCACAAAAAACCAAAACATGCCCATCTGACAATCCCAGGTGATAGTCTCCCATGGACTCAGCATCCATGCCATCTCCGTTTGCAACTCTGAAGGTCATATCACCTGCCTTAAAACCCTACGCCTTCTCAGTGCCTGCAAAGAATTAAAGATATGAGATCCTGATCCGGTATCCAATACCCAGGATGTAGAGTTTATTGATAGACAGTTTTCAATAACATACACACCTGAAGCCGAAGCCGCAACTTGCTTCGGATCCTGGTTTCTGGCCTTCCAAGCCCTGCAATCCTTTTTCCAATGTCCACTCTTGTGACAGTAAAAGCATTCTTCCTTTCCCACAAGTTTTCCCACTACCTTTGTTGCCTTTGCCTTTCCCTTCATATCCACTTTACTAACACCGCCCCTTGGTTTGGCGGGGGCTTTCTTCTTCTTTCCCTTGTCTTTCGCCTTGGACTTAGAAGAGGAAGATCCTCCTACAAACAAAGTGGATATTTCCCTACCTTTCTGTAGGGTGCCCTCTGCACTCCTCAACATGTTGAGGAGCTCCGGAAGTTCAACCTCTTTTCCTTGCAAGTTGAAGTTCAGGATAAACTGGGCGTAAGCGGAAGGAAGGGACTGGAGAATTAAGTCCGTATAGAGCTCGTTCTCTAACGTGGTCCCAAGGTCCGCAAGCTCTTCAATGAAGCCAATCATCTTAAGCACGTGTTCCGCTACCGATGATCCGACGGCCAATCTCGTCGAAAATAACTTTTTCGAGACTTCGTTTCGGGCGATACGGGATTGCTCTCCATACAGTTCTTTTGTATGAAGAAATATGGATTCCAGGTCCATATTTTCGTGCCTCCTCTGATGTTCATTGTCCATAGAGGCAAGCATGAGCCACTTGGCCTTCGCGCAATCGATCTCCCATGTCTTACGGATTTCTATATCCGCGACGCTGGAGGTGGGACCTGGGACAGGGGGAGCTTTGGTGGTAAGGAGATACCCTAACTTTTCATAAGTGATTGCCATTTTGACATTCTTGAGCCAATCTTTGTAGTTTGGCCCTGTCAGTATATTTTCATCTAGTAATAACTTAAGTCCGGTCATGTCGATTGGTCGCTGCAATTAGGAGAGAGAGAAGAAACACTTTAGCATGATGCTCTTGCAAGTTTAGAGTGGTTTTTAGTTTGTCTAAACAGGATGGCTCCCACTGTCTCTCGAATCCCTCCTCAAACCATAAAGGAAGAATTAGTCGGGATGAATCTCACCATACAATACTTGCTTAACCGTTCAGCCAGGCCAGTGTCGGTATTTCGAGGGAGGTTTTCCAACGCTTTCGCGAAGTTCCTTAATTTAAGAACCTCTTTTTCCTGGGGGCGTAGCCCCGCTAACATATTTCTAGACACCTACTAGGTTTATAACATTGATCGTTAAGTGAGAAATTTCCCGAGGAGCAGCATATACTCACAGTAGGATCGGGATCCAAATATCATCGAGTGATAAAACTGAAGGAATCCTACCAGAATCATCACACTCTAAATGGTATGCAGTACTAGCAAGTTTTAGTTTCTTTTGAAACTCCCGATGTGGATTTTTGCCCCATGCTCTTATGACCTTGGCGTAGGTCAAATATCATAAGTCACATGTCAAGTTCTACCCATCATTATCCAGGTTAATTTGAACCCACCCGTACATACCCTTAACGTTGGCCAAAATGGCAGTACGACTGTCTCAAACCAACGCATCTATCTATGCAACAGATAAATATCCGGCTGCTACCAATCACTATGCCTTAGCGTAGGTCAAAATACATAGCTTGAATACTACCGAATATTTAACTGAAATGATGGAGGGCTACGAATGGTTTTGGCGAAACCGTGAACGTAGTGAACTTGATATAATCGATGGAACGAGATATCTTTTAAAAGGAGTGGTTCAAGCTCCGCATTTAAAAGTTGGTTTTTGAAAAGAACCGAGTGGTTTTGAAAGTGTTCCAACGACTTTTACTTGGTTTATTTTCTTGCATTAATTTAATGCGTCCCATCATTTAATCCTACCATTGCAGAAAACAACGAAAATATGACGTACGCTTATGACATCCGCATTCGTCACGGGGCCCCGTCATCACCCGTTAGGTTACTTAACTAACGACAGAGCGGGGGCTGGACTAGCGCGGATGCAAAACATAAGTAACGCCTAAATAGATATCATATATAGATATATACATTCGTCAGATGCAATGATAGCCATTCCAGATTACAGATGAATACATTGGATATACTAGGAATCTGCATTCCGTTCGAGCCTGTAACAAAAAGCGGATTACACGGTCGCGATGAATAGCCAATACCCCACCCTAGACCCCTACGGGTGCAGCAAACTACCCGCCAAGTACCCGAAGCGAAGCAACCTCCCTCAACAACGTGAGTAGGCCACTCGACACTTCGAGATACCCGGTAGTTTGTGCACCCCACCTTGGGTCTATCCTAGGAGCAAAAACAGTAAAAAGAAATTATACAATGGTGCCTACAATCTCATCCCGGATGTGCGGCCATACAAATAATATTACATCAAATTTATATATTACATGAATTTAAAGATAAACAAAATTCTTATCTCACAACCCCCCGGCTATTCATCCACGACAATCCAACGAATTCATATACACAAACCATCAACATTACAGATCACAGATATGTATAACCCTCACTAATCGACGTATAGCGATTAGCAGACGTTCAATACATATATAACATCATAGATACAACCCATTAGCCAAAGTCTACAGAAAATCAATCAAAATACGGATTTGTAACCACCCCAAAAACAAATTTGTTCTCTGGAAATTCTGGGCAGAAACAAACCATCATAAAATTAACAAAACACCAATATAAGAACACTGCAGGAGAAACGACCCACGGGCGAGTCAACTCGGCCGCGGATCCGCGGCAAGAGCATGCTCTTGCCGCGGTTCCGTGGTTAGTTGGCCGAGTCACTGGATCGTTTTTCTTGGGTGTTCTTAAAAAACCCTGAGCCGATTTTTAGTACATGATTTATTATTTTTTGAGCAGAAAATAAAATCGACAGAAAGTTCATTTTTCCGGGGTGTTTTGCGGTTTTTTGTCCGATCGAAATTCTAGATACTTTGCTAACATGCTAGTGTGTGTTTAGCTAGGCTCTGATACCATTGTAAGTCCACGTTACCTCTCCCGGTTATTCCGGGCTTGCAGAAATGGTGAAAAACGATTTTAGGGTCTAGGTAACATGGACTAGAAAACACGGATCTTTGCTAAACAACACACTAGAAACTAACAAGAGCTTTACCTACTCGGTTATAGGGTTATACCTTAACTTGAACTCCTTCTCTTGGACTCCTTGTGGTGGTCGGATAGTTCTCTCCTCGTCGCCTTCTCTTGCCGAAGATGGATCCACCTGAGGGTCTCTACCTTGAGCTCCTTCCTCGAACTTGAGGTAACTAAAGTATTAGTCTTGCTAGACCTTCAACCTTAGGATGAGTAGAGAGTGGCTTTGGTGTTTTATCTCAAAGGAAATGGTTCTCAACTCATGAGAAGGATTTTCCTTGAGCTAGAGGAAGAGGAAGATCAAAGGATGAGAGAGAATGAAATGAGTTTTGCAACCATAACAAATATATGTGAATTATCAAATTAACAATATTAATCAAAAAGGAAAAGGTGATGGTAGGTTGAAAAGACCATTATCATTTCACATTAAATGAGTTTTGCAAAGATCAAAGAGCATCTTTGCTTGAAATGATGATGGTCAACTTTTCAACCTTGGTCAACAAGTCAACAACCATAACCATAACTCAATTTCCTTTAATTAATATTATTAATTGATATTTCACATATTCATTAGGATTTGGTAAACGACAACTGTCAACTGTACATACACACCCGTACCAAAACCCTAATGAGAATTCTCTGCCTCTGCCTCAGTTAACTGTGCATACACACCCGCATTCGTGTTCCGAGGAACATGAATACAATGAGATAAAACTAATCCCAAAACATATACTAGGATCTGGCTCAAACCAGAGCCCGCTAGTAATGACTGTCCGGACACCAAACGTGCACAAGTGCGCGGATGTGAACGAACCCCGTCGCAAAACCATGCGACCTCTACTCTGTTTTGCCCAAAGGCGAATAACCCTCTGTGTGGGACTCTAAAGACTCGATACTACGCTGGCAGTGGGTTTAACCACAGACCGCAAGCGGCACTAGCTGTACGTAACGGCCCCCAGGTAGATGCCGATAAGAAGACTGCTGAGGCGAACCCATCCGAACTCCTACTGAGCCTGTCTGTGACAATCTGCGTACAGTCCGGTCTGTTCGTCTGAGAATATCGCATGGCGGGCCTAGGGGGTGGTAAACGTCAGTCCCCTAATAGCGGTACAAGTCGTGTCGGAGTGTAGCCCAGAACACCCTGAGATAACACTGGAAACCTACCAATGTATCTCGCTTGCCCTGGCCAGGGACGACTATGTGTAATGGCTCTCCTAGACACAGCACGATATCAACTCCCAATACCGGGAGAGACGAATCCTATCTAACCGTCACTGCCTCCAAGTGCTTCGGGACTGCACCCAACTACTACCTGTTTGCACGACGCCTTTGAGCCGTGGTAGGGTAGTAATCAAAGTACAGTGGGAACACACTCGAGGCGAAGTGACAGTGTCAAGTCAGCGGACTAAGCTGTACTCATATCACCTGGGAACTGATAACTGACGATAGGTATAGTACCAACCAACAGTTCCCGACGAGTCATGTCCAGTGTACTCGTAACCTAACGAGCACCCGCATACTATCTCAAGTACGACGTACTGACGGCTGTGGAACAGACCGTCTCCCATGCTGGGATGAGAAGCGCATACGCTAGTCTACTCCGGAGTATCGATGCCCTGTCTCGATAGTCCTACGACTAGGGACCTGCATAAGGATGTGCTTGTGGATTACCCAGCCCCCACGAGTGTGACTGCCATCACAACGCTGGTAATTAAGCAAAGATCCTAAAGGCTCCACTAATGTGTATAGTCGATATGTTAAAAGAAACACATGTACACACATTGAAGTAGAAACAAAGCAAGTAGCATACTACTATTTTGAGCAAGATTGTCTATACAATGGTGAATATCCCAAGCTTCCATTAAGTAATATACAAACTAGTATGATACAGTAATGACCTCTAGGGCATATACACTAACAGGCGCAAATGGCGGCCATCGCCCAAGAGGCCGTGCAGGTTAGTGCTCGCACCCTACTTGGGTTTTCATTCAACGTCTTATTTATTCATGAGATTGGGTGCCTCCCTTTCCTTTTTGACCCCCTTTTGGTTTCTTCAGGTCCTCCAGCACATCGCCCTCGTCGTCCAAATGGAGGACGAGGATATTGCCCCGGCGATGCGGGCCGCGGGCGAGTTCTCCTCGCTGGAGGAGAGCTCAATGTTGGAGCTGGAGGTGGCGATGGCGAGGGTCGCCTCCCTTGAGGACAAGGTGGCGGCTGGGAAGCAGGAGGTTGCCAGGTGCCGTGAGGCTGTCCGGGCCGCCAAGGCTAAGCTTCAGGACTCTAAGGTGCTCGTCGGCACCCTGAAGAAGTCGGCGAGCTCCTTCCGGAAAGAGTGCGAGGCTGCGATGGAGAGGATGAAGCAAGCCGAGCTCAGAGCATCGAAGGTGGTGGAGAACTATAAGAAGTCGGACCATTTTTACACCGACCTAGCTGCAACCTTTACCCACATCTGACACGATGCCCTCAACGCTGTCAAAGCTCGAATGCTAGAGTTCCCTGATGAAGAGCTCCGAGACGAATATCCTCACGGGGATGACGCGCAGGGGAATGCCCCTGGAAGCACGGCCGGGGAAGATGCCCCCGATGAGGGAGGCACCGAGGCTCCTGCGATGGGCGCAGATCCTCAAGACGAAGCCCCGGTCGTGGTGGACATGGAGCTCCTCGGGGTTGCGCCCGGCCCTGAGGCCTGAAACCCTTCGTCTTCTTATAACTATTTTTTGTTGCTTCGAGAATCTTGTAAGCCTCCGGGCATTTTTGTAAGGCCGAGGGGCCAATAATACTTTTGTAAAGACTTTTGAATGAAGCATTTTTTGCGGTGTTTAGCGTAGTTTTTCCTTTTTCTTGTTGTTAAATCTCTGTTTGCATGGTGCTGAGCTTAAAGAATTTCACTTGGCGACCGGACGTCGAGTTGAATTTAACCATTTTGCCAATTGCCTAAGTGTGCAAAGACCGGTACGAGGTCGGTGTCTCAGTGGCCCCGAAGTCGACGTGGGGGGTCGCGTAGTGAATATTCATCGAGATTATCCTTTAAGAATGGACCGAGCAGTGAAGCTGCTCGGTTTCCTCTTGGCGAGGGCTTAGATACCTGGCTTCGTGGGGTAGTGAACGACTAGCCAGCATAACCGAGCAGGGTAGCTGCTCGGTTGCCTCTTAGTGAGGGCTTCGATCCTTAGCGCGGGAGGCGCCGTAAGAGGCCTGCTAAGGATGGGCTGAGTAGTGAAGCTTCTCAATTGCCTCTTGGCGAGGGATTAGATCTCTGGCGATGTGGGGTAGGGAACTACCAGCCAGGGATAACCAAGCAAGGGCGATCCCGGTTGCCTCTTGGTGTGGGCTTTGATCCTTAGCACGGGAGGGGCCGTAAGAGGCCTGCTAAGGACGGACCGAGCAGGGTTGCTTCCCGGTTGCCTTTTGGCGAGGGCTTGGATCCTTAAGGATGGGTCGAGCAGGGTTACTGCCCGGTACCTCTTGGCGAGGGCTTTGATCCTTAGCGCGGGAGGGCCCGTAAGAGGCCTGCTAAGGACGGGCCGAGCAGGGTTGCTTCCCGGTGCCTCTTGGCGAGGGCTTGGATCCTTAAGGACGGGCCGAGCAGGGTTACTGTCCAGTGCCTCTTGGTAAGGGCTTCGATCCCTGGCGTTGCGGGGTAGGGAACTACCATCCAGGGATAACCGAGCAAGGGCGAGCCCGGTTGCCTCTTGGCGAGAGCTTCGATCCCTGGCGTTGCGGGGTAGGGAACTACCGGCCAGTGATAACCGAGCAAGGGCGAGCCCGGTTGCCTCTTGGTGAGGGCATGGATTCTTAGCGCGGGAGGGACCACAAGAGGCCTGCTAAGGATGGACCGAGCAGGGTTGCTGCCCGGTTTCCTCTTGGCGAGGGCTTAGATCCCTGGAGTCGTGGGGCAGTGAACTACCAGCCAGGGATAGCCGAGCAGGGTTACTGTCCGGTGCCTCTTGGCGAGGGCTTCGATCCCTGGCGTTGCGGGGTAGGGAACTACCAGCCAGGGATAACCGAGCAAGGGAGAGCCCGGTTGCCTCTTGGCGAGGGCTTCGATCCCTGGCGTTGCGGGGTAGGGAACTACCGGCCAGTGATAACCGAGCAAGGGCAAGCCTGGTTGCCTCTTGGTGAGGGCTTGGATCCTTAGTACGGGAGGGGCCACAAGAAGCCTGCTAAGGATGGACCGAGCAGGGTTGCTGCCCGGTTGTCTCTTGGCGAGGGCTTAAATCCCTGGAGTCATGGGGCAGTGAACTACCAGCCAGGGATAGCCGAGCAGGATAGCGACTCGGCTGCCTCTTGGTGAGGGCTTCGATCCCTGGCGTTGCAGGGTAGGGAACTACCGGCCAGTGATAACCGAGCAAGGGCGAGCACGGTTGCCTCTTGGTGAGGGCTTGGATCCTTAGTGCGGGAAGGGCCGCAAGAGGCCTGCTAATGATAGACCGAGCAGGGTTGCTGCCCGGTTGCCTCTTGGCGAGGGCTTAGATCCCTGGCGTTGTGGGGCAGTGAACCACCAGCCAGGGATAGCCGAGCAGGGTAGCCGCTCGGTTGCCTCTTGGTGAGGGCTTCGATCCCTGGCATTGCGGGGTAGTGAACTACTGGCCCAGGATAGCCGAGCAGGGTAGCCGCTCGGTCGATTCATGAGGTTCTGTCCGACCTCCCGGTGTGAGTATGGGGAATAAGGACAGTCGCGGGCAACACGTGTAATGAACACGTGGTGGAGGCGAAGCGCCGGAGCCGCGTCGTTTCGATTTCGCTGAGAAAGGCTCGATGTCTGTCGTGTGGCGGTACAGTTGTGGGTGAAACGAGCGACTGTTGGACACATGGGGCGTTGTGGGCTATAAAACGGAGGGAGCGTTGATCACTCCTTCCTTCACATCCAAAACGTAAGAATGGAGGACTTCTCTTTTACCATCCCCGACATCGTAAACTTCGAGGATGTGTACCTCTACGATCAGTACTGCACCGAGGACACGGTGCAGTTAGTCATAGGCCGCATTGAGGATCATTTCAGCCGACTGCTTCCCCGGCGCTCCCCCCTGCTCCAGCTGTTGATGTACTCCATCTGGAGGGCGTTGCCAGGGCTCTACAACCCCTTGTCCGAACAGCTGAAGGACAAGGCGGTTAGTAAGCTAAGGTTTTTGCGGCACTTCAGCCTGATCTCCGCGGGTCGGCGGGATCACTCGGTGGCACTCATCCTTGAGTGCTACCAATTGAGGCACCATGCCGGCGTTCGCGGGCGTCATCAGAGGCAAAGGTCTGAGGCCGCGAGGTCTCGGCTGGCGGAAATTGTTAGTGTATATGCCCTAGAGGCCATTACTGTATCATACTAGTTTGTATATTACTTAATGGAAGCTTGGGATATTCACCTTGTATATACAATCTTGCTCAAAATAGTAGTATGCTACTTGGTTTGTTTCTACTTCAATGTGTACATGTGTTTATTTTTGTATATCGCCTATACACATTAGTGGAGCCCTTAGAATCTTTGCTTGATTACCAGCGATGTGATGGCCGTCACACTAGTGGGGCTGGATAATCTATAAGCACATCCTTATGCAGGTCCCTGGTCGTAGGACTATCGAGACAGGGCATCGATACTCCGGAGTAGACCAGCGCATGCGCTTCTCATCCCAGTGTGGGAGACGGTCTGTCCCACAGCCGTCAGTACGTCGTACTTGAGATAGTATGCGGGTGCTCGTTAGGTTACGGGTACACTGGACAGGACTCGTCGGGAACTGACTAGTTGGTATTATGCCTATCGTCAGTTATCAGTTCCCAGGTGACATGAGTACAGCTTAGTCCGCTGACTTGACACTGTCACTTCGCCTCGAGTGTGTTTCCACTGTACTTTGATCACTACCCTACCACGGCTCAAAGGAGTCGTGCAAACAGGTAGTGGTTGGGTGCAGTCCCGAAGCACTTGGAGGCAGTGACGGTTAGACAGGATTCGTCTCTCCCGGTATTGGGGGTTGACATCGCGCTGTGTCTAGGAGAGCCATTACACGAGTAGTCCCTGGCCAGGGCAAACGAGATATACTGGTAGGTTTCCAGTGTTATCTCAGGGTGTTTTGGGCTTCGCTCCGGCACGACTTATACCGCTATTGGGGGACTGACGTTTACCGCCCCCTAGGCCCGCCATGCGATGTATCAGACGAACAGACCGGACTGTACGGAGAATGTCACACTCAGGCTCAGTAGGAGTTCAGATGGGTTTCGCCTCGTCGGTCTTCTTGTCGGCACTACCTGGGGACCGTTACGCACAGCTAGTGCTGCTTGCGGTCTGTGGTTAAACCCACTGCCAGCGTAGTGTCGAGTCTTTAGAGTCCCACACAGAAAGCTTTTCGCCTTTAGGCAAAAGAGTAGAGGTCGCATGGTATTGCGACAGGTCGCATGGTTTTGCGACAGGGTTCGGTCACATCCGTGCACTTGTGCACGTACAGTGTCCGGACAGTTTACACTAGCGGGCTTTGGTTTAAGCCAGATCCTAGTGTACCTTTTGGGATTGGATTTATTCAGTGTGCATTCGTGTTCCTTGGAACGCGGATGCGGGTGCGTATGCACAGTTGACAGGGAGACAGAGGCAGCGGATTCTCATTAGGGTTGTTGACAGTTGACCGTTGACTATTTGACTTTTTGTTCAACCCTAATGAGAATATGATATGTGATTAACTATTATATTAATTAAGTATTATGGTGACATGGTTGTTGACTTTTGTTGACTTTGTTGACTTGTTGACTTTTGTTGACTTGTTGACTTGTTGACTTTTGTTGACTTGTTGACTTTGTTGACCGGTTGACTAGGCTTGACTAGTTGACCATCATGATAACCATAGCCATCATTTCATGGCAAAGACTTTTGTTTGCTTGCTCATTTGTGTAAAATGAGTGCATGAAATAATATGGTTATGGTTGCTTCAACCATCACATAAGACTTTTTTAGTATGATGAGTTATCATGACTTTGGATTATGAGAGGGTGAGAGACAAAAGAGTTGCTCATTCTTTCTTGCTCATTCTCTCTCTTGTTCTTGAGCTCTCCTTTTTGCTCTCACCCTCTTGCTCTTTTTCCCTCTCTTTAATCTATGGTTCTCTTGTCTCATGAGTTGAGAATTAAGAACCATAGATAAAATCCCACATAAACTATTCTCTACTCATTCTAGTTCACAAGGTTTAGCAAACCGAGTGAACTAGTTTCTTCAGAGAACGAAGAAGGAGCCAAAGGTTGGAGCTTTCAGGTGGATCTATCTTCGGCGTACGGAGACGACGAGAAGAAGCCAATCCGGACCACCATCGGAGCTTGAAGACGAAGGAGTTCAAGACAAGCAAGGTATAACCCCCTAACCGAGTAGCTAGAAACTCGTAGTTAGGTTGTTAAATAGATGTTTAACCAAGATCCGGGTTTTAGGTCCATGTTACCACCTCCGTAAAAATCGTTTTTTACCAAATTCCGCATTCCCGAAAGTACCGGGAGAGGTAGCATGGACTTACAGTGGTATCAGAGCCTAGTTAAACTTTATCTAACATGTTAGCAAGTAACTAGAAGATCGATCAAAGAAAAAGTCCCGAAAACAAACCCCGAAATTCGAAGTTTCTGTCGATTTTTATACTGTTCAAAAGTTGATTATTTTCACACCTAAAATCGGCTCAGGCTTTTCTGTGAACACCCACCAAAATTGGTCCAACGATCGAGTCAAAGCGCCGCGGAAACGCGGCGGGAGCACGCTCCCGCCGCGGATCCGCGGCCGAGTTGACTCGGCCGTGGTCCATTTTTGGTGCAGTGTTCTTCTGGGGGTATTTTGGGATTTTTGGAATATATATTTTCAACCCAGATTTTCCAGAACGAAAAATTTATTTTTGGGGTCCCGAAAATCCGTATTTTTGATCAAACTTCTAAAAGACTTTAGCTAACGGGTTTTTCTGTAATGTGATATTTGTATTGAACGTCTACTAATCGCTATATGTCGATTAGTGGGGGTTATACAAATCTGTGATCTGTAATGTTGCTGGAATGTGTATATGAATATGTTGGATTGTCGCGGGTGAATAGCCGGGGGTTGTGAGACGAGAGTTTTCTTTTCTTTCAATTCATGTAAATTTGTAAATTGATGTAATAATTATTTGTATGGCCGCACAACCGGGTCGGGGTTGTAGCCGTCATTGTATAATTTCTTTTTACTGTTTTTGCTCCTAGGATAGACCCATGGAGGGGGTGCACAAACTACCGGGTATGCCGAAGTGTCGAGTGGCCTACTCATGGAGATGAGGGAGGTTACTACGCTTCAGGTACTTGGCGGGTAGTTTGCCGCACCCGTAGGGGTCTTGGGTGGGGTATTTGGCTATTCACCGCGACCGTGTAATCTGTTTTTCGTTACAGGCTCGTGCGAATTACAGATTCCTAGTATATCCAATGTATTCATCTGTGATCTGAAATGTTTATCATTGCAGTATATCTATATATGATATTATTTAGGCGTTGCTTATGTTTTACAGACGCGCTAGCCCAGCCCCCGCTCTGTCGTTAGTTAAGTAACCTAACGGGTAATGACGGGGCCCCGTGGCGAATGCGAATGGCATAAGCGTACGTCATATTTTGGTTGTTTTCTGCAATGGTAGGATTAAATGATCGGACGCATTAAAAGAACTAATGCAAGAATATCACGCATTAAAAGAACTAATGCAAGATAATAAACCAAGTTAAAGTCGTTGGAACACTTTCGAAAAACCACTCGGTTCTTTTCAAAACCAACTTTTAAATGCGGAGCTTGAGCCACTCCTTTTAAAAGCTATCTCGTTCCATCGACCAAATCAAGTTCACTACGTTCACGGTTTTTCCAAAACCATCCGTAGCCCTCCGTCGTTTCATATGAATAGTCAATAGTATTCAAGCTGTGTATGTTGGCCAAAGTCAAGGCACAGTGATTGGTAGCTATTGGGTGTTCATGTGTAGCATAGATAGATGCGTTGGTTTGGGACAGTCGTACTGCCATTTTGGTCAAAGTCAAGGGTAGGTACGGATGGATCCAAATTAACCTGGATAATGACGGGTAGAACTTGACATGTGACTTATGATATTTTGGCCAAAGTCAAGGTCATAAGAGCATGGGGCAAAAATCCACATCGGGAGTTTCATAAGTACTGAAACTTGCTAGATATGCATACCATTTGGAGTGTGATGATTCTGGTAGGATTCCTTCAGTTTCGTCACGCGATGATATTTGGATCCCGATCCTACTGTGAGTATATGCTACTCCTCGGGAAATTTCTCACTAAACGATCAATGCTATAAACCTAGTAGGTGCCTAGAAAGGTGTTAGCGGGGCTACGCCCCCAGGGAAAAGAGGTTCTTTAATTAAGGAACTTCGCGAAAGCGTTGGAAAACCTCCCTCGAAGTACCGACACCGGCCTGGCTGAACGGTTAAGCAAGTATTGTGCGGTGGGATTGATCCCGACTAATTCTTCCTTTATGGTTTGAGGAGGGATTCGAGAAACAGTGGGAGCCATCCTGTTTAGACAAACTAAAAACCACTCTAAACTTGCAAGAGCATCATACTGAGTGTTTCTTCTTCTCTCTCCTAATTGCAGCGACCAAATCGACATGACTGGACTTAAGTTACTCTTAGATAAAAACAAACTGACAGGGCCAAACTACAAAGATTGGCTCAGGAATGTCAAGATAGCAATCACTTACGACAAGCTGGGGTATCTTCTTACCACCAAAGCTCCCCCTGCCCCTGGTCCCACTTCCAGCGTCGCGGATAAGGAAATCCGCAAGACTTGGGAGATTGATAGCACGAAGGCCAAGTGCCTCGTACTTGCCTCGATGGACAACGAACATCAGAGGAGGCACGAGAATATGGACCTTGAATCCATATTTCTCCATACAAAAGAACTGTATGGAGAGCAATCTCGTATCGCAAGATACGAAGCGTCGAAAAAGTTATTTTCGGCAAGAATGGCCGTCGGATCATCAGTAGCCGAGCACGTGCTAAAGATGATCGGCTACATTGAGGAGCTCGCGGACCTAGGGATCACATTGGAGAGTGAAATATATACAGATATAGTTCTCCAGTCCCTTCCTTCCACTTACGCCCAGTTTATACTGAACTTCAACTTTCAAGAAAAAGATGTTGAACTTTCAGAGCTCCTCAACATGCTGAGGAGCGCAGAGGGCACCCTACAGAAAGGTAGGGAAACATCCACTTTGTTTGTAGGAGGATCATCTTCTTCTAGGTCCAAGGCGAAAGCCAAGGGAAAGAAGAAGAAAGCCCCCGCCAAACCAAGGGGCGGTGTTAGTAAAGTGGATACGAAAGGAAAAGCTAAAGCAACAAAGAAAGCGGGGAAGCTTGTGGATAAGGAAGAATGCTTCTATTGTCATAAGAAAGGACACTGGAAGAATGATTGCAGGGCCTGGAAGGCCAGAACACAGGAATTGAAGCAGGTTGCAGCTTCTGCTTCAGGTGTGTATGTTATTGAAAACTGTCTTTCAATAAACTCTACTTCCTGGGTATTGGATACCGGATCAGGATCTCATATCTGTAATTCTTTGCAGGCGTTGAGAAACCGTAGGGTTTTGAAGGCAGGTGACATGACCCTCAGAGTTGCGAACGGAGCTAGCATGGATGCTAAAGCCGTGGGGGACTATCACCTGGGAATGTCAGATGGACATGTTTTGGTTTTGCGTAATTGCTTTTTTGTACCCAACGCAACTTGTAATATCATTTCTGTATCTTTAGTTTCTAAAGAAGGTTATGAATTTGCGTTTGTAAGTAATGTTGTGAACATTCACCTTAATCAAGTTTTGATTGGGTCAAGTACATTGAGTAATGGTATATACGTATTGAACCAACCACAGATTTTCAATGTCCAGAATACACACAAAAGAAAGTCTCCAGAAATAAATCAGACTTTCTTATGGCATTGTAGACTGGGTCACATCAATGAGAGAAGGTTGACGAAGTTACATACAGAAGGGTATTTGAATGCGTTCGAATATCAGTCATATGCCACTTGTCAATCCTGTCTCAAAGGAAAGATGACAAAGACTCCGTTTACTGGACATGGAGTAAGAGCGAGCGAGCTCTTGGGACTCGTACACAGTGACGTGTGTGGTCCAATGTCTACACATGCGTGAAGCGGCCATTCTTACTTCATTACTTTTACGGATGACTTCTCAAGGTATGGTTATGTCTTCTTAATGAAACATAAGTCCAAAGCCTTTGGAAAATTCCAGGAGTATAAGAATGAAGTAGAGAAACAGACCGGCAAAAGTATTAAGATTCTAAGATCGGATCGAGGTGGAGAATACTTAAGTGCCGAGTTCCTGGACTATTTAAAAGAGAACGGAATTCTCTCTCAGCTTACTCCTCCATACACCCCGCAACATAACGGTGTATCGGAGAGACGGAACCGCACCCTATTCGATATGGTGCGGTCCATGATGAGTAACGCTGAGTTACCGCGATCATTCTGGGGATATGCGCTAGAATCAGCCGCATACCTTTTGAACCGAGTTCCCACTAAAACTGTGCCTACCACGCCATTTGAGATGTGGTGTGGGAAGAGACCCCATCTTAATCACATTAAGACATGGGGAAGTCCAGCTTTTGTCAAAAAGCAGCATGCGGACAAGCTCGAGGCACGCTCAGTACTGTGCAAGTTTGTGGGATATCCAAAGAATTCCAAAGGATATTTCTTCTACTGCGAAGAGGAACAAAAAGTTCTTGTTTCTCGCCATGCCCACTTTCTAGAACACCAGTTCTTAGAAAAGGAAATAAGTGGGAGCGCGGTAGAACTGGAAGAAATTCCAGAACCACGGACTATTACTGAAAGTTTAGTGGAACCAGAGGGTTCGGAAGAACAGGACATTCCTACGCCGCTCCGCAGGAGTAGTAGGCAGACTCATCCGCCCGAGAGATACTACGGTTTTCTTATAGACGGGGATAGAGAGGATTGCATCATAGATTATGATGAGACTACTAGCTTCCAGCAGGCCGTTCAGAGCGTTGACTCAGTGAAATGGCTGAATGCAATGCGGACCGAAATGGAGTCCATGTACACCAACAAGGTATGGACGTTGGACATTGCTCCAGACGGGGTAAAACCCGTGGGATGCAAGTGGATCTTCAAAAGGAAGATTGGTGTAGATGGACAGGTTGAGACCTATAAAGCTAGGCTGGTAGCAAAGGGTTTTCGTCAAAGACCTGGCTTGGACTATGACGAAACCTTTTCTCCAGTAGCCATACTGAAATCCATTCGGATCCTTCTTGCCATTGCTGCCTTCCACGATTATGAGATTTGGCAGATGGACGTAAAGACAGCTTTTCTAAATGGAAATTTAGAGGAGAGTGTCTATATGGACCAGCCAGAGGGTTTCATTCAGAGTGGGAGCAGCGGAAAGGTGTGCAAGTTGCTTAAGTCCATCTATGGACTAAAGCAGGCATCGCGGAGTTGGAACATCTGCTTCGATGAGACGGTCAAAGAATTTGGCTTTATCAAAAATCCAGATGAACCATGCATCTATAGTAGATTTGTAGCGAGAACTGTAGTATTCCTCGTTTTATACGTGGATGACATTCTCTTAATAGGAAATGACATTCCTATGCTACAATCTGTCAAGGGGTTCTTGTCGCACAGGTTCTTCATGAAAGACCTGGGTGATGCCTCATACATCCTGGGGATCCGGATCCATCGTGATAGATCCAAGAGGATATTAGGACTTTCACAGTCCAGGTACATCGACACCATACTGAAAAGATTCAGTATGGAAGATTCCAAGCGCGGTAACCTACCGGCTTGTCACGGGATCACCCTCTCTAAAGAGATGTCTCCCAAGACTGATTTGGAGAGGGATCGCATGTCTATTATACCCTACGCTTCTGCGGTAGGCTCTATAATGTATGCGATGTTGTGTACCAGACCGGATGTAGCTTATGCACTGAGTGTGGTAAGCCGGTATCAGTCAAACCCTGGGGAGAAACACTGGATAGCGGTAAAGAACATTCTCAAGTACCTGAGAATGACTAAGGAGATGTTCTTGGTGTATGGCGGAAAAGACCTCCAGATCGAGGCTTTTGCTGACTCCAGCTTCCAGAGTGACAAGGATGATTCCAAGTCCATGTCGGGTTTTGTCTTTACCCTCAATGGAGGGGCGGTGTGTTGGAAGAGTTCCAAACAAGAAACCGTTGCGGACTCGACGATGGAAGCGGAATACATCGCTGCATCTGATGCCGCAAAAGAAGCTGTCTGGATGAGGAAGTTCTTGAAAGAACTTCAGGTGGTTCCGTCCATTGTTGATCCAATACCTCTGTATTGCGACAACAACGGGGCTATAGCTTTAGCGAAGGAACCCAGGTCCCATCAGAGATCCAGGCACATCTTGAGGCGGTATCACCTGATCAGGGAGATCGTAGATCGCCAGTAGATCAAGGTTCGGAGAGTCGCTTCAGAAGATAACACTGCAGATCCATTCACCAAGGCCCTGCCCCAGACTCAGTTCGAGCGGCTGATCGAGATGATAGGTCTTCGATACGCCAGTACATGGCCTTAGTGCAAGTGGGAGATTGTTAGTGTATATGCCCTAGAGGCCATTACTGTATCATACTAGTTTGTATATTACTTAATGGAAGCTTGGGATATTCACCTTGTATATACAATCTTGCTCAAAATAGTAGTATGCTACTTGGTTTGTTTCTACTTCAATGTGTACATGTGTTTATTTTTGTATATCGCCTATACACATTAGTGGAGCCCTTAGGATCTTTGCTTGATTACCAGCGATGTGATGGCCGTCACACTAGTGGGGCTGGGTAATCTATAAGCACATCCTTATGCAGGTCCCTGGTCGCAGGACTATCGAAACAGGGCATCGATACTCCGGAGTAGACCAGCGCATGCGCTTCTCATCCCTGTGTGGGAGACGGTCTGTCCCACAGCCGTCAGTACGTCGTACTTGAGATAGTATGTGGGTGCTCGTTAGGTTACGGGTACACTGGACAGGACTCGTCGGGAACTGACTAGTTGGTATTATGCCTATCATCAGTTATCAGTTCCCAGGTGACATGAGTACAGCTTAGTCCGCTGACTTGACACTGTCACTTCGCCTCGAGTGTGTTCCCACTGTACTTTGATCACTACCCTACCACGGCTCAAAGGAGTCGTGCAAACAGGTAGTGGTTGGGTGCAGTCCTGAAGCACTTGGAGGCAGTGACGGTTAGACAGGATTCGTCTCTCCCGGTATTGGGGGTTGACATCGCGCTGTGTCTAGGAGAGCCATTACACGAGTAGTCCCTGGCCAGGGCAAACGAGATATACTGGTAGGTTTCCAGTGTTATCTCAGGGTGTTTTGGGCTTCGCTCCGGCACGACTTGTACCGCTATTGGGGGACTGACGTTTACCGCCCCCTAGGCCCGCCATACGATGTATCAGACGAACAGACCGGACTGTACGGAGAATGTCACACTCAGGCTCAGTAGGAGTTCAGATGGGTTTCGCCTCGTCGGTCTTCTTGTCGGCACTACCTAGGGACCGTTACGCACAGCTAGTGCCGCTTGCGGTCTGTGGTTAAACCCACTGCCAGCGTAGTGTCGAGTCTTTAGAGTCCCACACAGAAAGCTTTTCGCCTTTAGGCAAAAGAGTAGAGGTCGCATGGTATTGCGACAGGTCGCATGGTTTTGCGACAGGGTTCGGTCACATCCGTGCACTTGTGCACGTACAGTGTCCGGACAGTTTACACTAGCGGGCTTTGGTTTAAGCCAGATCCTAATGTACCTTTTGGGATTGGATTTATCCAGTGTGCATTCGTGTTCCTCGGAACGCGGATGCGGGTGCGTATGCACAGTTGACAGGGAGACAGAGGCAGCGGATTCTCATTAGGGTTGTTGACAGTTGACCGTTGACTATTTGACTTTTTGTTCAACCCTAATGAGAATATAATATGTGATTAACTATTATATTAATTAAGTATTATGGTGACATGGTTGTTGACTTTTGTTGACTTTGTTGACTTGTTGACTTTTGTTGACTTGTTGACTTGTTGACT
Source organism: Agapanthus africanus (assembly GCA_030015575.1). Classification (NCBI taxonomy): domain Eukaryota; kingdom Viridiplantae; phylum Streptophyta; class Magnoliopsida; order Asparagales; family Amaryllidaceae; genus Agapanthus; species Agapanthus africanus. The sequence goes on along the minus strand of JASDDO010000019.1, from coordinate 456,603,385 downwards.
TGTTGACTTTTGTTGACTTGTTGACTTTGTTGACCGGTTGACTAGGCTTGACTAGTTGACCATCATGATAACCATAGCCATCATTTCATGGCAAAGACTTTTGTTTGCTTGCTCATTTGTGTAAAATGAGTGCATGAAATAATATGGTTATGGTTGCTTCAACCATCACATAAGACTTTTTTAGTATGATGAGTTATCATGACTTTGGATTATGAGAGGGTGAGAGACAAAAGAGTTGCTCATTCTTTCTTGCTCATTCTCTCTCTTGTTCTTGAGCTCTCCTTTTTGCTCTCACCCTCTTGCTCTTTTTCCCTCTCTTTAATCTATGGTTCTCTTGTCTCATGAGTTGAGAATCAAGAACCATAGATAAAATCCCACACAAACTATTCTCTACTCATTCTAGTTCACAAGGTTTAGCAAACCGAGTGAACTAGTTTCTTCAAAGAACGAAGAAGGAGCCAAAGGTTGGAGCTTTCAGGTGGATCTATCTTCGACGTACGGAGACGACGAGAAGAAGCCAATCCGGACCACCATCGGAGCTTGAAGACGAAGGAGTTCAAGACAAGCAAGGTATAACCCCCTAACCGAGTAGCTAGAAACTCGTAGTTAGGTTGTTAGATAGATATTTAACCAAGATCCGGGTTTTAGGTCCATGTTACCACCTCCGTAAAAATCGTTTTTTACCAAATTCCGCATTCCCGAAAGTACCGGGAGAGGTAGCATGGACTTACAGAAATATCCTCGGAGTACCACGAGCAATGTTCTCTGCACCCCTTCCCCGCTATTGTAATTTTTCTTTTTCGATGTACGGCTGAGGAGCCTATAGTACCCTTTGAATAAACAAAACTCTTCTTTTTGCAATGTTTTATTGATCCCTTCTTATTATATAAACAGAAAGATCTTGAGAAAAGTTTACATTGCCTTAGTAAAAGAAGTACACGCTAGTAGATGTTCTTTTTATTCGTACGGTTTGAGCTCCTTGGCGGTGTAAGGCCGTCAAAAATGGTCAGTTCGGTCTTCCTGTCCTTTATCCTCGGATGGTTGTTGGCCTCCACAACCGACGTGGGGTGCCGAGCCTCGTAGGTACTCAACGTACCCCACACCAACATGACCATAATTTGGCCGATTGTCAACTTGCCGGGAGGGGAACGCTACTCATGGTCGCGGTCAGCTTGCCGCTTGTCCTGCAAGTACGCTGCCAGGTGTCCCGAACGGATGAGCTCCTCGATGTAGTCTTGGAGCTGTTTACAGCTCTCTGTAGAGTGACCTTGCGACCTGTGGAAACTGCAGTAGGGTCCCTGGGTGCGCTTTGCCGCCATGGACGAGATCGGGGGGAGCTTGAAGAACCCCTCGCCCTTAGCCTCCTCAAGCAGTACCGTCTGGGAGACGTTGAGCGGGGTGTACTCCTGAAATTTCGGGGAGTAGGGATTTGGCCGCTCAAGTCTCTTTTTCTCTTCCCTCGCCCTTTTCTTTTGGTCAGTTTGCTCTGCCCCGGGGAGATTTGCGTTCATCTCGGACTCGAGCAGGATCTCATGCTCGGTCCAGGACTTTACCCTGGCCATGGTCTTTGGTTGCGCTAATGCAAAGGAGCGTAACCACTCCTTGTGTCTAAGACCAGTCCTAAGTGCTGTAATGACCGTCTCGTCCTGATGTTCTGGGACATCGAGAAATGCATTGTAGAAGCAGGTGACGTACCTTTTGAATGTTTCTTTGTCCCCGCTCTTGATTGTGAAGAGATGGTCGACGGTCTGTTTCTGCCGTCTGTTCCCAAGGAAGTGGCCGAGGAATTGGGCGACCAGCTCGTCGAAGGTTGAGATCGAGCGTGGCGCGAGTCCTCGGAACCAGTCTCGTCCGGAGCGGATGAGAGTGGCCGGGAAAGCTCGGCATTGGGCGGCGTCAGAGTTTTCTTGGAAGCTCATTCCTGCGGTGAATGCGTCCAAATGGTCCTTCGGGTCAACTTACCGTCGAAGAGAGAGACCTTCGGGGGCTTGTTCCGGGAGGAGACATGGACGACGAGCAGCTCCTCGGTGAAGGGTTTTGTGAGCGAGTCGGCGGCGTACTTAGCCCCGTCGCTCAAATGATGACCCTCTCAATGCATACCTTCGATCTTCTTCTCGAAAGCGTCGAGTCGGCCGTGGTATCCCGACGATTCGGCACATTCTGATCTTTGGTCTCTGCTGTTGGAGACCTGTGTCTGGCCGTGGCCCCGGTTCCTTTCGATGAGGTTTCTTAGGTCCCCTGGCGAGGTAGTCTTCGAGCTGCCGTGACGAGTCCCGTCCGCGTGACCCTGTCGAGGGAGGGGGTGTCGGTCATGCCTGGGCGCAGGCGAGCTGACAGACATCTCCTCGGGAAGGACAGGGGCGCGAAGGGGCTCGGGCGAGGCACTCTGGCGACGGACCTCGATGTTGAACTGTGGGGCGCCCAGCGGGTCATAGAATATGTTGGCCCGGGAGATCTGCGGCCTTGGGAGGCAGCGAGGCAGTGGTCGGCAGTGCCGACGCGAGCAAAGTCTTCTCTCCCTCTGTAGGGGTCCCGATCCCGAGGTAAGGGAGCGGCGACCTGGGGAGCTTGCCCTGCCGTTTGGACACGGACGAGCGCATCCACGACGGACGCGAGTCAATCTATCCGGACGGCTAGGGCGTTGATGGCGTTCGGGGGAAGAGATTCATCCGCGCTTCCGTTGTGGGGGAGGCGGCAGCTAGTGCTTGGATCGTCGCGGTGATCGCACGTCATTGAGTTGAGATCGGAAGATGAACTTTGTTGAGTGGAATCAAGAAATTCCCACAGACGGCGCCAGCTGACGGATGTCGGATCTCGTCAAGATGTTACCTTCCGTAGATCTGCTGCAAGCGACGATGGACGGCTGAGATTGAATTGGAGGTTGCCTCCTGAAGCGTGTGGATCTCAATGGGTTTGAGGTGGTTGAGGCCAAGTTACCTGCAAGGAAGTCCCGGAGTGGTTGTACCACCGAAGACCCTCCGACAATCATGTTAGACCAGATATTTGAACAGAGTAACGGCCTAGTGAGGAAAAAATGACTTCCTTGAGTCGCCTGAAAAAGAGGTTTATATACCCAGCAGCGAATGGCAGGCGGGCGTGAGAATCACGCCGGCCGTTACGCCCCCGGCGTCGTGCCCGCGTGATAGGCGGGATCCCGCATTAATGACGAGACGGGCTCTTTAATGGGGGATCGTGATGGCGTAGAACGCAGGACGTGGCCGGCGGATATCTCGTGCATGGTGAGATTCGCGGAGGCGTGGTGGAGGTGCCTGCGACTGATGCTGCTGGTCAGTCGATGGGACCGAGGAAGATGAGCTCGGCAGGTGGCTCAGGAACGGACGGGAGGCCGAGGCATCTTGGTTCTGCGGTAGCCCAGAGACGAGCTGAGAGGGCCGAGGAGGCCAATTGTGCAGGGGCTCGGAAGCAAGCCAACGGTTGTTTGTAAGGCGGGCATAAGAGTGGTGTGGATGGTCACGGAAGGTCGGCCACGTCCATGGGCCGCAGACACGGGGTATTCTACCGACGTACCGTTCCTGGTCCTTTCTTGCTAGCTTCGGGACACGTCATCTGCCACGCGTCACGATCTCGGAAATCGACGATATCGGGCATCATCAATAAGCAAGCAATTTTTTGAAAGCATCGGCCTCGCAATCTTCAGCTGTAAGTTTTGGTAATCTTATGCTTCAACAATTACTTTTAGTAGGAATTTTTTGATGGCTTTGATGCCATGTTCATTGTGACTTTTTGCTTGCATCAATGGCTCCGATAGTATTTTGTATCAAATTGTACTTATATTAATATATTTGTTTTTGTTTCCATTCTGTCAAGGAAAGAAATTCGATTTCGTTCTAACTAACAGCACAATCTTCTTGATTCATCGGACATATATATATGTTTGTTCCGTTAATTTTCAGTACAGATGTACAATCTTATACTCATGCTTTCATATATTATTATGTTTGATAAAATGCTTTACAAACATATAAAGGAAGAATTAAGGAAAGCATTATTCCATCATGCATGCATATGTAAATGCTCTATTATGCCAGTTACATGAAACTTGAAAGCACACTTATTACAATAAATGGCATCACATTATCAAATCTACTGTAACTGTAGTCTTATTTAAATGATGCTCTCTTTCATGAACAAAGATTTTTATTCAGAACTCAAAAATCTCAATAATCAGAAAATAAGAGAAGATAAATTATCCATATCCCGAGTAGTAATTCTGTCGTTGCGGTTTGTTTCCTTTTTCTTGTTTTGGTTTTTGATTTATTGTTTTTTTCTGGTTGTGATGACAAGGCCACTGCCTCCTCCACCTTCATCGTTTACAATTTTGAGTTTGGTGCCTGTGGTGGTGGTGGTGCCGCCTTTTCTCTTCTCGATGATTATCGTTCTGCTTCGTCATATGTACCGTCACAATTGATCAGAGTAATGGTACCAATAAAGAGCAATGCATGACCACTTGCTCTGTTTCCTTGCCTGGACTTTTGGGTATTGAGCTCTTTCATATTTGCCATAGAAGGAGGATGTGGTTTAGTTTGGTGTGGTTTAGTTTGGTGCAGTGAATATATATGTCATCTGTTTGGTCATCTGAAACATGCAAATGGCATGGAAGTAACATTTGAAGTTAACAGTTACTTCCATATGATAATATGGATTCTATGTAGAGTCACTACTTCAAGATTTCTTTTCATGACCTCTTAGGCTTAGAAGTGGCAAGGAGCACAAGGAAAGAGAAAGAAAAATACTATTTTATTCATAACATTAATTAATTTTAAGTTTTTTTCATTCTCTCTCATGCTTTTCTAGGTAAAAGTTAATATAAGATAATTGTATTTATTACTTCAATAGAACTGCTTTTATAACCAAAATAAACAAAAGAAGTGCAAGAAATTACTGTTACCATGAACTTCTTTTTGAAGTAATTTCAAGATTATTTCCGATACTTCCATTCATCCAAACGGACCCTTCAACCCCAAAATTCGGATGGCACCATGGTTGGCTTTAATTTTGAAGTTTCTATATTTTAATGCATCCAAAGTTTTCTAAACTTGCAAAGAACCTCTGAGAAGAGAGCAATCATTTTTGCAGTTAACTTCTAATAAGAAATTTTGGAGCTTATATTACTCCAAAACCAAACTCCCCCATCAAAGTTAAAATTTGAAGTGAAGGGAAGAACTTGCGACCCAGAGATTATTACATCATCTCTATCATCATTTGAAATTTGAATCTGACATCTCGTCATATTCAGGCAAAGGATATTCAAATTCAAATCCGTGATAACAAAACGTGAATGATGAAATACAAAACCGTTCCATAGGTAGTAGGCCCGGCTAAGAAAGCGAATCGATTCGTTTCGTTTCGGAGTGACGTGGGCAAATTTGGCGAGATGATTCACCTCATCCGTCATGAATTCGTGAAGTGGGTGGGTTTCCCAATTTCCGATGATGCTTCGTCATAGGCCGCCTCGCCTAACTCACCTCGCTTCGCCTCGGGAATCGTCACGCCTCGTCTTGTTGACCGATTCGCTTCGGATTCGCTTCGAGCTCGTCACCCAACGGACATAAATGACTCGGGACCGCTTCTCCTCACCTCGGGACCGCTTCTCCTCGTCTTGGAACTTCCATCCAACGGTTATAAATGGTCGGATCTACATGAGGCGAGATGAATTTTGAGACGATTCTCCTCGCCTCACCTCGTAACGACTATAAACAGGCAAAAAGTTCAAACCACCCCCCTCCCCCTCCCCCCCCCCCAAAAAAAACCTATAAATGCCCCTTTAAACCCCATTTCTTCTCATTCCAAACTCATTTCTCTTCAGAAAAAAAAATTCTCATCTCTCAAAAAAAATTTACTCTAAATCTCTAATACTATTGTAGTAATTTCCATCGACTCCGATTTTTCGAAGTTCCGAGCTTTCGACCAACCCATTCTTCTCTATTTCTTATTTCTTATTTTTAATTTATTATTTCTAATTTAACACTCTTTTTTTTTTAATTAGTTAAAATATTGATATAGAGGGTCCATCCGATACGCATCAAACCCAAATTTCTCATCCCGAACAAGCGAAAGGATCCCCCCATATATCTGGAGAAGCTAAAAAACGTGCGACTACCAGTGATATTTGGGATCACTATAAAATTGAATTTAAGGATGGTGTTAGATACGCTGTTTGAAATATTGTGGCAATGCATATAAATATAAGGATAGTGCCAGCACCGGTAGTTTGAATAAATATGCAAAAAACACTTAGAAGGCACGGCCGGTTTCTCCACTACACAAACACAAATTGGTTTCGCCGGTCAAGGTCTTTTTCAATATAATCATGATTTAAATGTTTCAGAAATGGCAAAATATACTATAGCATATGAACAAATTCTCGGATTCGAAGAAAGCACGGTTTTTGAGCGGTACGTTCAAACAGTGTTGCAACCAACATTCAAAATGGTTCTGAGGACTACGCTTAAAAGTCGTCGTTTTAATCTCTACAACAACGGTAAACAAATATTAATTACTACTCTTGCTTTTTTAGATATCAGTATTTCATTAATTTCTGATATTTTGACAAAGAGAAGGAAACTTTCCGAGATCTGTGTTATTGCATATTGGATAGATTCTGACAGATTTTTGTAAAAAAGAATTATTGCTTTTAGACAATTTCCATACTCTCATAGTGTTTTTAATATAACTTCTGAAATTAGATTTATTTTAAAAGAATATCATTGTGTAAATAAAAAAAAATCTATTTCTTTCGATAATACTAGCAACAATAATTCTGCTATTGCTGAACTTATTAGGCTATGCAAATCAATTTGCGGTGGTCGTTTTTTCATATTCGTTGTGCATGTCATGTACTTAATCTTACTGTACAGGATGCATATACTGAATGTAATACAAATATTCTAACAATTAAAAATGGATATAGGTTTATTAAAAGTTCTGGAAAAAACTGAATACAAAACTAGATGCCTAACATCACGTGTAAATCCCTCTCTTAAAAAAGATGTGGCCATTAGGTGGAATAGTACGTATGACATGTTTCATACTGCATTAAAGACCCCGGAATTATTAATAATACATGGAATGAACAAATGCCCGTAGAAAATCACTTAACACTCGATCATTGAGCAGTTGCAGATCTTTTTGAAGATTTTCTTATGACGTTTAAAATAGCAACCGAACGATTTGTTGCTGCTTATACCCCACTTCTCATATTTTTGTCTCTGAATTGTGTAACAACCCTAATTTTCTTATACATTTTTTCCATACAAATTTTTAAATTTGTTTATTTTTTCAAAATCCATAAAGGAGTATTTTAGCCTAAGTACAAGTTATAAGTAATTATTTTGCTTTTTAATTACAAGTTAAAAGAATGTAACAACTCCATTTTTAGTGTACAAAAATTTGCTTTAAAATTAATGTATATTTGGAGTATTTGCATTTACTGTTATTACTTTAAATAATTAATTAGCTCCATAATTACAAGAAAAAGCTTGTAACTCATTGGTAATACCTTGCACTGCTGAACCAAGCCACCAGAGTTCAAATCCCAGACCCCACAATATTTTTAATATTGATTTTTTTTAAAACATTTAGAATATCAAGGGTTTACACGTGCATATCTCACAAAAACCCCACCACACACAAAAATGTAATATTGCCAGAGATTAGATGAACCGTCAGGGGGATCCCGGCCGCCTGACTCGGCCGAGAATCGGCTAAATCGGCCTTGACTCCGCCGACTCCGTCCTCCAACCGAGTCACGGCCGATTCCAGCGACGACCCCAACATGAAAGTTGTGTCTTTTCATATTCCCTATGCACATGATTAATTATTGGTTTTACGATCACCAAAAATAATTTACCGTAATCAGAAACGGTGTCGCATGAAGCTAGCCGGTGAATACAGGTCGATCCACAGGGATGTGTAATTTTCTTACGTGTTCTTACGAGTTGATTCCAATGGTGGTTTGATTTTGCTGATTGATTCTAAAAACTAAGTTGTACGATTGTTAAGGAACTTGCTAGGTTTAGGTCTAAAGTAGGGTTTGATAAGATTAATATTAACACCTCTTTCAATGCCCTCGATTAAGTCTTTTTAGAAATTATAACAATTATTAGTAAAGGGGATTAGGATGATTGGGAAGAAACGAAGTTTCTTCCTCTAGATCCTTGTCCGTCCTTTCCTACAAATTGCTATAACCTTCATTGACGTCATGCATGTCCGGTCCTTTATACTACGGTTTCACCGTTACCTCGTGGGTAGGGTGCCGTAGGGAGCGGATCATGCATGCGTGCATGAAGTTCTAGTTATGAAAAATTATTGGCATTGAAAGATGTGAGAGATATTCATCTCTCAATCCCTCCATTATTCCTAACCCTAACAAGCGAGAAAATTACTCGCTCATTAGGGGATCTTCTAAAGATAACATTTTAAAATAACTTACCTACGGCAATTTAAGAAAGATTACACTAGGTTAAACTAGGGCAAAAGATTAATTAGATCTAGGGCAATAATTAAATTATCACTAAGGCAAAAATTAAAATTAAAAACTTGCAGAAATGATGCTCTTCCCACTGAATTAATTCTGAATTTTATTTCATTGAAAGGAGGCCTAGGATTACAATATTGTGATTACAATTTATAAGTAAACAGGGAAAACTAGGGTTACAAATTCTCGCGCATGTGCTTTTACAGATATGCCCACGAAAAATCCCAACCCATGCACCGACGCACCGTCACAAGAAGTTTGCACCGACACGTGCACTTAATGGCCGCGGAACCGCGGCATGGGTGGGGGTTGGGCCGCGGTTCCGCGGCCCTTTGGTCAGATCATTGAACCAAAATTTATGGGCTTCTTCTTGATGATTTGGGCTTTCTATTTATATAATTCTTTTTCTCATTTGGCTTCTTGGTTCTCTCCAGATCTTTCAGTGAAACTTGTAGTGGTCTTTTAACTGTTTCCTTTGACATTTCGGACCATGCATTGCCTTGTGAATTGTTCTTCTTCTAGGCTTGAGTAGGACCCTTCTACTTGTTGGTCAAAAGTCACTCTTTTGTATCGTCTTTTGTCTTTTTCACTGTATTCGCTCCAAGAACCTGTATCCTATAACATACAGCAGACACGCGTCAAAAGCACCTGTTTATTTATAGAACGCATAAGAATGGGAAATATAAAATGCAATATTATGATATGAACAAATACCCCCAAACTTATCTTTTGCTCGTCATCGAGCAAACTTATTATTCTCGATAAAACCTAACCGCACTTTCGCAGGGAAACGCGATTGCACTGAGCTCATGCAACAAGCCTTTAAACCTCTAGGTGTCCCTAGTAGGAGGAGTGTTGTCTCCTGAGGGTTTTCAATGAATTACACCCACAAAATCCCATCAATTTGGCTTTTTAACTTTAATTCACCAATTAGGTTTTCTAACAAGGAATTCTATTATCGTCGACTTGTAAACTATCCACCCATATTCTTCACACTTCCTCATCATTTTAACTTAAGATTATATATGTTCGATAGACTCATTCAGCCTTCGGCATTTCTTAAGTTTTCCTTCTAAGGTTCCATCTCCATTTAGGAATTTTTCTATCAACTCCACTAAAGATACAAGTTCTATTCTTCATTCCTTTCTCTTATCTCAACTCTAATCATATATCCCCACGTGTGTGTATAAATCATTCCTATACTTGGAAATTCAAATCAAGCAATCATACCCTTATCCGTTGTCCAAAGTACTAATTAACTGGTGAATTCTTAATGAATTTTTGCTTACACATCTTTCATGCGACTGTTAATATTTCTTGAGGTACCAACAACCGATTACAAGATATGTTTGCACTTTAAAGCGTAATTCCTAGTCTTGCAACACCCAAGGCTTTTAGCAGTGACTCTCAAACCAGTTGGTCTAAGGCACTAGGTGATGAAGCACCCTCGCTAAATATTTTTTCTTTTTTTGCAGCCTTAAGTAATCACAAAGACCAGTGTTCATCATTTTTTTTTATTCACATTTTTTATTTTCTTCGTACTAAGGACTTTAGACAAGAGCATTTCAAGGTCTCTTCTACTATTCCAAGTTTCAAGATGCGTGATTGTACAATTTGTAGGGTATACATTTTCAGAATATAGACTTAAGCTAGGAATTATTTTTCAAACTTATACTCTAATAAGAATATCAATATTTTTCCTTTATTTCAACTTAGCCCAAAAAGTGAACTCAAAATTTTCCTAGTTCTAAATAAACTACAAAGACATATACTTTCTACCGTTAATTTTTAAAGAAGGTTATTTTTAGGGTTTTCAACTTACTAAGTCTAAGATCTAGTTGTTCGTAGCCAGTTAACCTATTTGTCAAACTCAGTTCAAATAAGCCAAAATTGAATACAATAAATTTTTATAATTTTAGAAAATTTTCAATTTTTATGGGTTTTCAAATAAATATGCAAATGCAAAAATATGTACATATGAATGCGAAGGAAGAAAACGTACCGAGCATACCCCCAAACTTAAACTTGACAGTGTCCTCACTGTCATGCTGCACCAAGAGGGTCAAAATGTCGGCACTCCCCTGTTTATTTATTTTTTTAAAAAAATTTATTTAATTGTTAAGAGAAAAACAAAAATATATACAGAAAGGCCCCCCCAAACTTCAGTGAAACAATGTTAGACATCACTGCCAGACTTTGCACAGACCAAACATCAACACCAACCAGTCGAAAAATTTATCTGTAAAGAGTGTCGGTTGGTGGAAGACCATATTGTACCGATCCAAAAAGAATTGGGGAAGATAGGAGTGATGGCAGGGAAAGTATGAAAGTGAATAGATATGATGTGGTGATGAATCAAAACGAGCATGAGAATGATCAGCAATCAGTGGAATATTGGCATTCTCATAGCTTATTAAAAGAAATGGGAGTGGTTCAACTTCTAAAGGAGGAGGTTGACTGACCACACTATCCCCAAGATATATCTGTGGGTCCTTTATTGACTTGGTATCATCCATCAATTGCATATGATATTCAATTATGAGGGAACTAATCTCCTCGATATCCGCCATAGTCCAACCGAAAACTTTCCGCCTATCTTGTAAGACCTTTAAAATAGCGTTCTCTTGCTCGAAGGCTGGAGAGGCTGATATTATAATGGGAAAGGTCTCATTCTCACCTATGTAAGCATATTTAAGGTGAGACGGCAAGGACATGAGTTCGAGTTTCGGAGGCGAAAGAATCATTGGGGAATCTACCTTAAACTCAAAGGACTCCAACACAGGTTCGAAATCACCGCAAACAACCGATTTGGATGGTTCAACTAACTCATCCAAAAATTCAAACGACTCATATTAGGGCTGTGAGTCGTCATCATCCGAAAAAGTGAAACATTCATAATCAATATCGGTTGTGTCAACTGTGGTAGGCTCAAGGTGGGACGCACTAGTGGCGTCAGAACTGTTCTCATCAAACAAGAAACTTTCAAACTCGCAGTCCTCCTGCGTGATTTCGTGAATAGAGCAAACTTCTCGTGTACTAGTTTTAGGCACGGGGGGCAGACTTCCTAACTTGTAAATATTGAACTCACTAGACGTCTTCCCGAAGGATAGAGTCATGGAGCCATTGCGACAGTTTATTACGGCATTGGAAGTGGCCAAAAATGGTCGACCGAGGATCACCGGAATTTGGTTCCGTGAGTTGGCAACAGGTTGTGTGTCCATAACAATAAAATCAACGGGGAATATGAACTCCCCAACTTTGATCAACACATCCTCTAGCTCACCCCTTGGATGGGTAATTGATCGATCAGCCATTTGGAGAGTACAGTGAGTGGGCTTAAGCTCTCCAATGCCTAATTGCTCGTACACAGAATAAGGTAGCAAATTGACACTAGCATCAAGATCTAGTAGTGCTCTATTGATGTTCTTGTCCCCAATTGTTATCGAAATAGTAGGACAATCGGGATCCTTTTGCTTTTGGGGTAAAGAATTGACAAGAGCATCGCTAATAGCACTCGCCACAAAAACTTCCTTTGGTACTTGTGACTTCCTCTTTTTGGTGCATAAGTCCTTTAAGATTTTTGCATATGAAGGAACTTGTTGGATTGCATCCAAAAGAGAGATATTTATGCTAACCTGCTTGAACAACTCAACAATCTTCTCCATTTATGGAGTTGGTTTATTTGATCTCAACCGATTTGGAAAAGGAACATTTTGAAAGGTTGTTGAGTCCAATTTTTGTAGATCAGATTGTTGAGCTGGAACGGAACCCCGTGTAGATGTGTTCGTGTTGTGAGAATTGGGTCCGTTCGAGCTAGAAGAAGTAGAGCCGTGTGAAGGATGGAGAATAGGCTCTAACGAAGAAGAAGAAGGTGTAGAAGAACCACCGGCAGGGGTGTCATCGTGAATACCCACATTGTTTTGCAACATTTTCCCCGATCTCAACATGGTCACAGCGTTTACGTTATGAGTTTGCTGTTGATTTGCAGCATGTGCGTGACCGGGATTGGGCAGTGGTTGAGATGGGAGCTTTCCTTTTTCTCGCTCGCTCAATGCTGCATTGAGTTGTGCAATTTGTGGCTCAATAGATTTGATGCTTTGATCGTGTGAGGCACTGTTTTGCACCAAAGATTGAATAGAAGTCTCTAGTCTTGCTGTAGACTGTGTAGATTACTTTAGGAACGCATCTAGACTTCTTTCGAGCGAGCTAACCTTGTCATTGTTAGGTTGAACAAAATTGTTTGGCGCGTAAGAATTGTTAGGCACAAAATTTTTCACTTGATTGGGATAAGGTTGCTGTTGGAAAGGTTGCTGTTGAAATTGAGTTTGTGGAGGTGCTTGTTGTTATTGTGGAGGAGGCCCTTGAAAATTGTTATTTCCTTGGAATTGTTGATTTTGGTTTCAAGCGAAATTTGGGTGACTCCTCCACCCTGGATTGTATGTCGAAGAGTATGGATCGTTTCTCTGTCGTTGCTGAAAGGCAGCATTGACTTGATCCTGTCCTTGAGTAGATGCATTGTAAGGACACTCTTCGGTGAGATGTGATGGACTCGAGCAACAAGCACAAACAGTTCGTGGAGGCACAACAGGGGCAGGAGAAGACGATGAGATTTTGGTCTCAATCACTTCTAGCTTTTTCGTAAGAGCGGCCATCTCGGCCTTCATAGCAATCGACATCTCTACTTGATGTATGCCTGCCCTAGATTGACCACTAGAAGAAGAAGATGTGGTCTTGGTACTCTCCCACTGAATTGTTTGTTCACTAAGATCCTCAAGAAACTGCCACGCTTCCTCACTAGATTTGGAGAGAAAGTGACCTTGACAGATGGTTTCTAGCAACTGCTTCGTTGCCGAGTTCAATCCCTCGTATAATGTTTGGCAAAGTTGCCAACTTTCTATCCCATGATGAGGGCATTGAACGAGTAGGTCTTTAAATCTCTCGAAACACATCCAAAATGGTTCGGAAGGAAGCTGTGAAAATTGTATAATCTCATTACGGATTCTCGCAGTTTTGTGATGAGGATAGAACTTTTTAAGAAAAGCTTTCACAAACCCGTCCCAATTTCTAATAGAATATGATGCGGTGCTGTATAGCCACTTCTCGGTTAGGTCACATAAGGTAAAAGGAATGACCCTTAGCCTTATAGTGTCATCACTTAATTGGGTCGTTTTCATCATAGAGCAAACGTTTTGGAATTTATTAATAAAAATATACGCATCTTCGGATTCCAAACCGTGAAATTTTGGCAGCATATTGATGAAATATGGTTTTATTTCAAAATTGTCCCCATTTGCCGGTGGGGGTGAAAGACAGGTAGGTAAAGAAGTGCGGATAGGGTAGAAGAAATCCTGGAGCGCGACTCGTGCGGGCGCTTCAACAGGCGGTTGAATCGGGTTATTCGCACCTAACGGAGGTGGAATCATTCCCGTCGGTAAGGTATTGTTGGGGTTGAATCCCGACATGCCTTCGGAGAAAGAATTTGAAGGTGGAGGTAAGAAAGTGGACAGAATGTCGACTTCGGTGTCGAAGGGTTCGTCGGTCGGTACCAACGAAACACGGACTAATCGGGCATTAGTATCCCTAGTCCAAAGTGACATACACTAAAGGGGTAGTGTAGTCAGGAAAAAAAAATGAAAGACAGAATGTGGAGGTAAGAAAACGTCAATGAAAGGAAGTGGTGTAAGTGAGTTACAAAATTTCTTTAGCGACAAGTTGCGAGTTTTGAAAAGTTTATTTTTCTTTTTCTTTTTTTTATGTGAGATTTTTGCAAAAATTTTTGACAAGAGACTTATGACACAATTGCGATCAACCACACATGCATAATCAGGCCTAGATCTAGGGTCACCTAGGTCAACTAGACAGCTCCTAACTAGGATTAGAAATAGGACCTCAAACCGCCTCTTCACCGCCAATTGCGGCCAGGTAAGTGCCAGGTAAGTGGGAGGCTCCCCGCTACAAGTAGCGGTCCTAATTAAGTAACAACTTGCCTTGACACACTTGTTTAGACACCGCAAAGTCAGTTAGGATAAACGGTCGATGCCTATGTCTAGTCCTTTGTCCTATTGAGCTCGAAGTCCTTAGGACCGAGTCTAGTATTTTTTAATTAATAGTGGTCAATGCAAATGCTTTAAAGTGTTTTCTGGGGTCCTGGGAAGGGTGATGAAATCCCCACCCAATCTGAGTTTGGTCAATTAGCCCCTTAAAGTCCGATTAAATTATGCAAAACATTAAATTCACTTGCAATCAAATTTTTTAGCGCGGCGCAAAGAAATCTGCAGAAAATCTGTTATTTAGAAGGGGGAGGAAGAATTTTAGCGCAAAGAAATCCTGCAGAAAGTTTTGACAAAGGATATATTGTAGGTTGCAGAGAGGAGAAGGAGGAAACGAACCATGCAATTTTCGCACAGAGAGGAGATTAATTAGCCGCGGAACCGCGGTTTTTGGCGCTTCTCAGCCGCGGTTTCGCGGTCAGGTAGTGGGATCGGGTCTCCAAAAAATTTGTATGGCTCTGTTGTGTCAATCCACCTCTGTTCTGATGTGATTTTTCCTGGTTTGCCCTCTATAAATTTCCATATCCGAGATTCTTCGCTGTTCCTGCAAGATTCAAACAATAAAACCCTTCAAACAGATAAAAATTGATAAATTATTTTTTTACTTTTTCTATTTTCAGATTTTTATGATTTTAAAAATTTATATCAACCCGAAATTACACAAAAGAAATTTTATGCCATCCCCGGCAAGGGCGCCATTTGATTAATTGTTGGTTTTACGATCACCAAAAATAATTTACCGTAATCAGAAACGGCATCGCATGAAGCTAGCCGGTGAATACAGGTCGATCCACAGGGATGTGTAATTTTCTTACGTGTTCTTACGAGTTGATTCCAATGGTGGTTTGATTTTGCTGATTGATTCTAAAAACTAAGTTGTACGATTGTTAAGCAACTTGCTAGGTTTAGGTCTAAAGTAGGGTTTGATAAGATTAATATTAACACCTGTTTCAATGCCCTCGATTAAGTCTTTTTAGAAATTATAACAATTATTAGTAAAGGGGATTAGGATGATTGGGAAGAAACGAAGTTTCTTCCTCTAGATTCTTGTCCGTCCTTTCCTACAAATTGCTATAACTTTCATGGACGTCATGCATGTCTGGTCCTTTATACTATGGTTTCACCGTTACCTCGTGGGTAGGGTGCCGTAGGGAGTGGATCATGCATGCGTGCATGAAGTTCTAGTTATGAAAAATTATTGGTATTGAAAGAGATGAGAGATATTCATCTCTCAATCCCTCCCTTATTCCTAACCCTAACAAGCGAGGAAATTACTCGCTCATTAGGAGATCTTCTAAAGATAACATTTTAAAATAACTTACCTACGGCAATTTAAGAAAGATTACACTAGGTTAAACTAGGGCAAAAGATTAATTAGATCTAGGGCAATAATTAAATTATCACTAAAGCAAAAATTAAAATTAAAAACTTACAGAAATGATGCTCTTCCCACTGAATTAATTCTGAATTTTATTTCATTAAAAGGAGGCCTAGGATTACAATATTGTGATTACAATTTATAACTAAATAGGGAAAACTAGGGTTACAAATTCTCGCGCATGTGCTTTTACAGATATGCCCACGAAAAATCCCAACCCACGCACCGACGCACCGTCACAAGAAGTTTGCACCGACACGTGCACTTAATAGCCGCGGAACCGCGGCATGGATGGGGGTTGGGCCGCGGTTTCGCGGCCTTTTGGTCAGATCATTGAACCAAAATTTCTGGGCTTCTTCTTGATGATTTGGGCTTTCTATTTATATAGTTCTTTTTCTCATTTGGCTTCTTAGTTCTCTCCAGATCTTTCAGTGAAACTTGTAGTGATCTTTTAACTGTTTCTTTTGACATTTCGGACCATGCATTGCCTTGTGAATTGTTCTTCGTCTAGGCTTGAGTAGGACCTTTCTACTTGTTGGTCAAAAGTCACTCTTTTGTATCGTCTTTTGTCTTTTTCACTGTATTCGCTCCAAGAACCTGTATCCTATAACATGCAGCAGACATGCGTCAAAAGCACCTGTTTATTTATAGAACGCATAAGAATGGGGAATATAAAATGCAATATTATGATATGAACAGCACCTGCAAAATTTCAGCCTCAGACCATATCCAGAGCTCTTTTAAACCCCCAATTACTCCACTTTTAATACATTTTACCACATTTTTTATTTTAACCTTTCATCTACCCTAACCCTAGTCTAACCCTATAAATAACACCCCTACCCTCTACCCTCTCACCCCTAACTCTGAGCCAACTCTCTAAAGAATTTCCAAGAATCTTGTTCACTTTGAAAACGAGCTCGAGACGAAGCTCCGATGAATTCCCGGCGGAACTTCCGGCGATCGTTCCTAGGAACTCCCGGCGACGACGCAACACATCGGTGATTCCACTACTTCCCTCTCACCCTCTTGTGTGTCCTAAAACCCGTAAGTCCCAAATTCTACCTATCTCTTCTATCTAAAAATACGGTTTTACAAAACCCGAAGGAATCGGAACAAATCCGATTTCCGATTCGGTTTCTTATAAAATTCCACTTCTCACTAATACAATCATATTTAAACTTCCTCATGATGACTATTAAACACTAATCAACCAAATTGATCAAGTTTCATTACATGAAATGATAGCTATTCCAATTTATCGTATTTTTTCCACTTAAATACCACATTATTTCAACTTTACATTTAGCTCCATTAAACTTGCTATACTTTTAAAGTAGAGCACGAGATAACGACCTACCTCCTCAAACACTCATATACAATCTAACACGATACCATCGAAATCTTAGAATACGAGAAAACAATATTTTCATTTAAATACCATTGATTTAATAAAACCATTACTAAAAGTTTTAGTATTGATACACTTTTTAAATAAATACCTCTTATTATGAAAATACGATAAGTTGTGCACATCAGTCGTTTATCTAAACCTGACTTTATGGTGTCTAGGCTAGACAAGTGAGAAAGGTAACTTTAAAAGGCCCGTCTCACGGTGATTTGTGAGCGGATCTCTCCTTTCTTCACTTGTACTTACCTGGCCACAATTGGTGGTGAAGAGACGATTTGATGCATCCCACAACTTTTCGTTTTGGACCAGTTAGGAATAGTCTAGTTGACTTAGGAGACCCTAGAATATAGAATACAGAAAATTTACATGTTTACAAATAAATACCATTTACTTCATAAAACCGTTTTCTAAAGAATTTAGAATTTATACAAATTTTTGCAAAGTGCCGCTACAACCCAGTTTGGGAAACCCGTTCGGGATGGTACGGATTATCGCACATTCTCAGGCTTAGTAGTGCGAGATTCAGACCTCCGCAAGGAGCATTCGGTCTCGAAAGATTTAAAATACGACATCATAAGAAAATGAGATTTTTAGAATATAATAAATATATTAAAATTATTTTTGTATAAATATATATATATATATATATTTATCATTAAAATAGCTATTTTGTTAAGATATAAATATTCCACTTTTTTCTAAAAATCACAAGAATAAATTTTACACTAAAATACCATGAATTCCAAATAAATCAATATTACAGATAAATACTTTTATTTATGGAACTAGGATATTTTCACTAGAAATATTACAATATAAAATCCACATTCATTACAATTCTAAAGACGAATAATAAATTCTTGGGGAGTATTTTGAAAAGTATATAAAAATATTTTTACATAAAACCCCCTCAAGTTTTATAAATTATCCTAAGACCCTATTAAATATAGGTTTAAGAAATAATCAAGATTTCGATTTACATTTCAAATTGTCTGACTCAGATGAGTCTCATTATAATGTGACTTGAATATGATTCAAGTACAATCTACAATCTATAGTCTACAATCTACAATCTACAATTTACAATATTACAATTCAATATGAATCCATGAATCTATTATTCCATCAGCTTGACTGAACCGAACCATAGATATACATCCATTTACATGATTCTACAGTTATTCCATTTACATGATTATACAGTTACATCCGTTTACTGATATCATAGTTTTGGTCAGTCATCCAACTATACAATCTATACAATACAATACAAACAATACAATCAAAACACTACGGGGTTTAAAGGGTAGATTGGT
The DNA here is from genome assembly GCA_030015575.1 of Agapanthus africanus. Classification (NCBI taxonomy): domain Eukaryota; kingdom Viridiplantae; phylum Streptophyta; class Magnoliopsida; order Asparagales; family Amaryllidaceae; genus Agapanthus; species Agapanthus africanus. Next base: position 456,584,733 of record JASDDO010000019.1, on the reverse strand, counting down.
ACGAAAGGTGTTAAAAGTGGCACGAGACGGTAAGATTAAGACACCTAACATGAATCCAATTGCTGTTGTACCGTGGTATAAACGGTTTCTTGAGTTCCTGATACCTTAGTGATGATGCTCTATATTGGCGACCTTCCAGATCAGCATACGTGGCAGATGACGTGTTCCAGAACTCAGAAGAGAGGGCCCACAGGGGCCGATCAGGCCACCCCTATACCCGACCTATAAGCACAAAGCTGGCTCACCTCAGGGGCCCCTGCAAATTGGCCTCCTCGGCTTCTCAGCTCGCCTCCGAGCTACCGCAGGACCAAGATACCTCGGCTCTCTCGCTCGTTCCCGAGCTCTCCCGCCTAGACCATCTTCCTCGGTCCCTCCAACCGACCAACTCCACCACTCACAGGCGTAACCGCCGCTCCGCAAATCTCGTCATGCGCAGATTCTCCGCCAGCAACATCCCACGTTCCACGCCATCACGATCCTCATTAATGGGCGATCCGCTCTTTACGCGGGCGTGGCGTCGGGAGCGTAACTGCCGGCGAGATTCTCGCGCCTGCTGCTGCATGCCACACCGCTATATAAACCCTCATCGCAGAGGGATCAAGAAAGCCCTATTTTACACTTTTATGCCGTTACTCTGCTCGGATCTCATCACTAACTTGAGCGTCGGAGGGTCCTCGGTGGTACCAAACTACCCCGGGACTTCTTTGCAAGTACTCGGCAACAGCTTCCTCACCTCACCTCTTCCTCCAAAAACCCATTGAGACCCACATGCAACGAAGGATAAATAACTAAGTTCACCATGAGATCAACGGAAGACAACATCTGACGGAGGCCCGAAAAGGAGCTCCATCAGTTGGCGCCGTCTGTGGGAAACGAAACTCCACAAAAAAAAACAAAGTTGGCCTTCCGATCTCTATCCCCATGGCAAGCGATCACCCTGAAGATCCATATACCAGTCGCCGCCTCCCCCTCACCGGAGGCATGGGTGAACCTCCTCCGACGACCATCATCAATACCCTTGCCGGCCGAATAGACCGACACACCCTCCCTTGACGGGGTCGCATAGAGGGGGCTCGCCACGGCGGCTTGAGGGCCACCTCGCCTAAGGATCTAAGCCCTCACTAAGAGGCAGCCCAGCAGCTACCCTGCTCGGCTATCCCTAGCGGGTAGCTTCCCTACCGCAACGCCAGGGATCAGAAAGTCTTCCCGGAGGCAGTCGAGCCCGAGGATCCCTCGCTCGGCTATCCCTGGCGGGTAGCTTCCTTACCGCAACGCCAGGGATCAGAAAGTCCTCCCAGAGGCAGTCAAGCCTGAGAATCTCTCGCTTGGCTATCCCTGACGGGTAGCTTCCCTACCGCAACGCCAGGGATCAGAAAGTCCTCCCAGAGGAAATTGAGCCCGAGGATCCCTCGCTCGGCTATCCTTGGCGGGTAGCTTCCCTACAGCAACGCCAGGGATCAGAAAGTCCTCCCAGAGGCAGTCTAGCCCGAGGATCCCTCACTCGGATATCCTTGGCGGGTAACTTCCCTACCGCAACGCCAGGGATCAGAAAGTCCTCTCAGAGGCAGTCAAGCTCGAGGATCCCTCGCTCGGCTATCCCTGGCGGGTAGCTTCTCTACCGCAACGCCAGGGATCAGAAAGCTCTCCCAGAGGCAGTCGAGCCCGAGGATCTCTCGCTCGGCTTTCCTTCAGGACAAAATCCCTCGCCAAGAGGCACCGGGCAGTAACCCTGCCCGGCCAAGGGTCCTTGGTAGGCTTCTTACAGCCCTATAGCTCTTCCCGCGCCAAGAACCAAAGTCCTTCCAGAGGCAGTCGGGTCCTTACTCAGGTATCCCCGGCTGGTAGCTTTCTACCACAACCGACAGGGATCAAAGTCCTCGCCAAGAGGCACTGGGCAGTAACCCTGCTCGGTCCCCGTCCTGAAGGATCAAAAGTCCTCCCAGAGGCAGTCGAGCTCGAGGATCCCTCGCTCAGCTATCCCTGGCGGGTAGCATCCCTACCGCAACGCCAGGGATCAGAAAGTCCTCATAGAGGCAGTCGAGCCCGAGGATCCCTCGTTCGGCTATCCCCGGCGGGTAGCTTCCCTACCGCAACGCCGGGGATCAGAAAGCCCTCGCCAAGAGGCACCGAGTAACTACCCTGCTCGGCCATCCTTCGCAGGCCTCTCAAGGACCCTCCAGCGTCAAGGATCAAAGCCCTAGCCAAGAGGCACCGAGCAGCTACCCTGCTCGGCCATCCTTCGCAGGCCCCTCAGGGCCCCTCCAGCGTCAAGGATCAATGCCCTCGCCAAGAGGCACCGAGCAGCTACCCTACTCGGCCATCCTTCGCAGGCCTCTCAGGGACCCCCCAGCGTCAAGGATAAAAGCCTTCGCCAAGAGGCACCGAGCAGCTACCCTGCTCGGCCATCCTTCGCAGGCCTCTCACAGCCCCTCCAGCGTCAAGGACCAAAGCCCTCATCGTGAGGCCGCCGAGTTCCTTCCTGCTCGGCGCATCCCCAGCGGGCATCCTCATGCCCATCAAATGCTGAGGATCTCAAGCCCTCACCGCGAGGCTGCCGAGTTCCTTCTGCTCGGCACATCCTCAGCGGGCATCCTCCTGTCCATCAGACACTGAGGATCTGAAGCCCTCATCACGAGGCCGCCGAGTTCCTTCTGCTCGGCGCATCCCCAGCGGGCATCCTCCTGCCCATTAGACGCTGAGGATCTCAAGCCTTCACCGCGGGGCCGCCGAGTTCCTTCTGCTCGGTGCATCCCCAGCGGGCATCCTCCTGCCCATCAGACGCTGATGGTCTGAAGCCCTCATCGCGAGGCCGCCGAGTTCCTTCCTGCTCGGCACATCCCCAGTGGGCATCCTTCTGCCCATCAGATGCTGAGGATCTGAAGCCCTCATAACGAGGCCACTGAGCCCATCACAAGCGGCGGATCTAAATCCCTAACGAGAGACATCAGGTCTATCCAAGTCTGAGTAATCCCCCCTCGAATTCGGGGCCATGGAGATGCCTCCTTCTCAGCAGCGCTTGGCACACTGGGCAAGTGATCGAAATCAACTCGACGACCGATCGCTCCACATGTCACACCCATACTGGGCTGTGCCCCATCAGTCCATAGGTCTGCACACGTCGCGTCGGCCAACCGACGCTTGACACGCAGACAGTCGCTTCAGTGATAGGATGCACAAACCGGCGCACTTTCCTTAAATGCAGAGATTTCGCCTTGATTCGCTGGCAGAAAAGACAGTTGACAGCCCGGGGACGCGTCCTGACGAAATCTTAGGAGGGAGCTCTCCCCGGGCGGCCCGGCAGTCCACTCTTGGCCCGACCCGCCAGCTGGTCGGGACAAGAGTGAGGGGCTAATGATAATGCTCTATATTGGCGACCTTCCAGATCAGCACACGTGGCAGATGACGTGTTCCAGAACTCATAAGAGAGGGCCCACAGAGGCAGATCAGGCCACCCCTGTACCCGACCTACAAGCACAAAGCTACTCACCTCAGGGCCCCCTGCAAATTGGCCTCCTCGGTTTCTCAGCTCGCCTCCGAGCTACCGCAGGACCAAGATACCTCGGCCCTCTCGCTCGTTCCCGAGCTCTCCCGCCGAGACCATCTTCCTCGGTCCTTCCAACCGACCAACTCCACCACTCACAGGCATAACCGCCGCTCCGCAAATCTCGTCATGCACAGATTCTCCGCCAGCAACATCCCACGTTCCACGCCATCACGATCCCCATTAATGGGCGATCCGCTCTTTACGCGGGCGTGGCGTCGGGAGGGTAACTGCCGGCGAGATTCTCGCGCCTGCTGCTGCATGCCACACAACTATATAAACCCCCATCGCAGAGGGGTCAAGAAAGCCCTTTTTTACACTTTTATGCCGTTACTCTGCTCGGATCTCATCATTAATTTGAGCGTCGGAGGGTCCTCGGTGGTATCAAACCACCCCGGGACTTCTTTGCAGGTACTCGGCAACAGCTTCCTCACCTCATCTCTTCCTCCAAAAACCCATTGAGACACACACACAACGAAGGATAAACAGCTAAGTTCACCGTGAGATCAACGGAAGACAACATCTGACGGAGGCCCGAAAAGGAGCTCCATCAGTTAGTCTCCGGGGCAAGTGAGACTCCTCTTGTATACACTGGCATCCTTCTGTACCAAGCTACAAATAACAGCGTTAACACTAAATACAATAATATAACAAAATAATACAACTGTAAAAGCTACTCTCTCTCTCTCTCTCTCTCTTACTCTCTGTCTATTCTATTTCTCCTCTTATCTTTGGGACTTACCGAGTGACCTGTTCGCTGACGACATTCTATTTCTTTCTTCTTTGAATGTCGTCAGGTGTTTTGGACCCGTAAGAGAACAAGCCCACTACTGAAGACTTGGACTAGTTCAGTGAAAACCCTGAGCTCTAGACATTGTACATTTTCCATTCAGTACTTTTCATTTCTTGTTATGCCATTATTTAGGCATTGCTTTTATTTCAGTTGTATTTCCTTTTCATGCATTGTACAAAAGAATTTTAATAAATAAAGTTGTTATACTTTATCTCTTGTGTATATTTACTTTTATATTGCTTAGATACGCTTAACGTATTTACTTCAGAGTAAATACGTAGCGGCCTCATCGCGTCCCCTTCGCCGTATACCGGGAAGCGGGGCGTGACAGGTTTTGTTAGTGGCCCATGCAGGTCAGAGCTGTATGTAACCCTAAGCAATATAAAACACAAGAACCAGCAACTAAAACATTCTTTACAATCATGTTCCTTGAATCTTACAATTTCATGTTCTTTAAATCACATACCTTGAATCTGTCCTAACCCAAAATTCTCTCACCTCTTTTACAATCTTACCAAAACTTTCGCATTCTTTCATTCCTTCACATTTTATAAACCCTTGCACCACCTTATTATTTTTCACATACTGTCAGTACACCAGCACCAAACTTTCTTTGGATTTGTTACACCTTTCTTTTACAAATTTCGAGGACGAAATTTTTATAAGGAGGGTAGAATGTAACAACCCTAATTTTCTTATACACTTTTTCCATAAAAATTTTTAAATTTGTATTTTTTTTCAAAATCCATAAAGGGGTATTTTAGCCTGAGTACAAGTTATAAGTAATTATTTTGCTTTTTAGTTACAAATTTAAAGAATGTAACAACTAAATTTTTAGTGTACAAAAATTTGCTTTAAAATTAATGTAAACTTGGAGTATTACATTTACTGTTATTATTTTAAGTAATTAATTAGCTCCATAATTACAAGAAAGAGCTTGTAGCACATTGGTAATAGCTTGCACTGCTGAACCAAGCCACCAGAGTTCAAATCCCATACCCCACATTATTTTTAATATTGATTTTTTTTAAAACCTTTAGAATACTAAGGGTTTACACGTGCATATCTCACAAAACCCCCACCACACCCAAAAATGTAACATTGCCAGAGATTAGATGAACCGTCGGGGGGGATCCCGGCCGCCTGACTTAGCCGGTAATCGGCCAAATCGGCCTTGACTCAGCCGACTCAGTCCTCCGACCGAGTCACGGTCGAGTCGGCCAATTCCGGCGACGACCCCAACATAAAAGTTGTGTCTTTTCATATTCCCTATGCACCTGCAAAATTTCAGCCTCAGAATATTTCCAGAGCTCTTTTAAAACCCCAATTACTCCACTTTTAATACATTTTTAATATATTTTACCATATTTTTCATTTTAACCTTTCATCTATCCTGACCCTAGCCTAACCCTATAAATACAACCCTTACCCTCTACCCTCTCACCCCTAATTCTGAGCCAACTTTCTAAAAAATTTCCAAGAATTTTATGCACTTTGAAAATGAGCTCGAGGCGAAACTCCGACGAATTTCCGGCGGAACTTCCGGCGATCGTTCTAAGAACTCCCGGCGACGACGTAACACATCGGTGATTCCACTACTTCTCTCTCACCCTCTTGTGTGTCCTAAAAGCCGTAAGTCCCAAATTCTACCTATCTCTTCTATTTAAAAATACGGTTTTACAAAACCCGACGGAATCGGAACAAATCCGATTTCCGATTCGGTTTCTTATAAAATTCCACTTCTCACTAATACAATCATACTTAAACTTCCTCATGATGACTATTAAACACTAATCAACCAAATTGATCAAGTTTCATCATATGAAATGATAGCTATTCCAATTTATCGTATTTTTTTTCACTTAAATACCACATTGTTTCAACTTTACATTTAGCTCCATTAAACTTGTTATACCTTTAAAGTAGAGCACGAGATAACGACCTACCTCCTCACACACTCATATACAATCTAACACGATGCCATCGAAATCTTAGAATACGAGAAAACAATATTTTCATTTAAATACCATTGACTTAATAAAACCATTACTAAAAGTTTTAGTATTGATACACTTTTTAAATAAATACCTCTTATTATGAAAATACGATAAGTTGTGAACATCAGTCGTTTATCTAAACCTGATTTTGTGGTGTCTAGGCTAGGCAAGTGAGAAAGGTAACTTTAAAAAGTCCGTCTCACGGTGATTCGTGAGCGGATCCCTCCTTTCTTCACTTATACTTACCTGGCTACAATTGGCGGTGAAAAGGCGATTTGAGACATCTCACAACTTGTCATTTTGGACCAGTTAGGAATAGTCTAGTTGACTTAGGAGACCCTAAGATATAGAATACAGAAAATTTATATCTTTACAAATAAATACCATTTACTTCATAAAACCGTTTTCTAAAGGATTTAGTATTTATACAAATATTTGCAAAGCACCGCTACAACCCAGTTTGGGGAACCCGTTCGGGATGGTGCGGATTATCGCACATTCTCGGGCTTAGTAGTGCGAGATTCAGACCTCCGCAAGAAGCATTCGGTATCGAAAGATTTAAAATACGACGTCTTAAGAAAATGAGATTTTTAGAATATAATAAATATATTAAAATTATTTTTGTATAAATATATGTATATTTATCATTAAAATACCTATTTTGTTAAGATATAAATATTCCACTTTTTTCTAAAAATCACAAGAATAAATTTTACACTAAAATACCATGAATTCCAAATAAATCAATATTACAGATAAATACTTTTATTTATGGAATTGGGATATTTTCACTAGAAATATCACAATATAAAATCCATATTCATTACAAGTCTAAACACGAATAATAAATATTTGGGGAGTATTTTGAAAAGTATATAAAAGTATTTTTATATAAAACCCTATCAAGTTCTATAAATTACCCTAAGAACCCTAGTAAATATAGGTTTAAGAAATAATCAAGATTTCGATTTACATTTCTAATTATCTGACTCAGATGAGTCTCATTATAATCTGACTTGAATATGATTCAAGTACAATCTACAATCTATAGTCTACAATCTACAATTTACAATATTACAATTCAATATGAATCCATGAATCCATTATTCCATATATTCAATCTATCAGCTTGACTGAACCGAACCATGGATATACATCCATTTACATGATTCTACAGTTATTCCATTTACATGATTATACAGTTACATCCGTTTACTGATATCATGGTTTTGGTCAGTCATCCAACTATACATTCTATACAATACAATACAAACAATACAATCAAAATACTACGGGGTTTAAGGGGTAAATTGGTACGGAAGGTGTTAAAAGTGGCACGAGACGGTAAAATTAAGACACCTAAGATGAATCCAATTGCCGTTGTACCGTGGCATAAACGGTTCCTTGAGTTCCTGATACCTTAGTCTCCGGGGCAAGTGAGACTCCTCTCGTATACACTGGCATCCTTCTGTACCAAGCTACAAACAACAACGTTAACACTAAATACAAAAATATAACAAAATAATACAACTGTAAAAGCCACTCTCTCTTACTCTCTGTCTATTATATTTCTCCTCTTATCTTTGGGACTTACCGAGCTACCTGTTCGCTGACGACATTCTATTTTTTTCTTCTTTAAATGTCGTCAGGTGTTTTGGACCCGTCAGAGAATAAGCCCACTGCTGAAGACTTGGATCAGTTCAGTGAAGATCCCGAGCTCTAGACATTATACATTTTCCATTCAGTACTTTTCATTTCCTGTTATGCCATTGTTTAGGCATTGTTTTTATTTCAGTTGTATTTCCTTTTCATGTATTGTACAAAAGAATGTTAATAAATAAAGTTGCTGTTATATCTGTCTTTTGTGTATATTTATTTTTATATTGCTTAGATACGCTTAGCGTATTTACTTCAGAGTAAATACGTAGCGAACCAGTCGCGTTCCCTTCGCCGTATACTGGGAAACGGGGCGTGACAAATTATATAATATAGCTAATTATTTTGCTAGTCACGTCGAAAATCCAGTACTTTACCATCCGATACTTACTATGCTAGCTAAGATTTCTAATTTTTTTTCTGAAGTTCCAATTATTTACTATTTATGTTCGGTAGTAGACCCTAAAATTAAATTAAAATGTTTGGAGGCTCTTTTAAACGGGTTCCACACGGCCATGGGACATGGTGTAGATATTAATGCTTATATTAGTATCGTTAGAAGTAATTTAGATACAGTGTTTGATTTGTATATTGCACAATTTTCTTCTGCTAGAATTAGTAGACCACCGCCCTCAACCAGTCCGCGTGCTTCAACTCTAACTTTAGCACTTATTCAACAGAAGAAAATGGCAAAAGACCCGGTAGCCTCATCATCGTCATCATAAAATGAGTTATTAATATTTTTACAAACTAAATCGGATGTAAATTTAACTATAGATGATTTTGATATTTTCGCATGTTGGAAAAACCACGGACATTTGTATTTGGTGCTTTCTACAATGGCCTATGATTTACTAATCGTTTCAGTGTTCACAGTAGCATCGGAAAGTACTTTTAGTATAGGTGGTAGGATATTAAACGAGAAGAGATGCAGTTTAGCGCACGACACAATAGAGTGCATGATTTGCTCGTAAGACTGGGAAGCAGGAGCCATCAGGAAACAAAATGCGATCATTTTGGACTTGGATTATGTACTTGAGGAGTTTATAGGATCGAACAAGACCAACACCGAAGGAGAAACCACAACCGGTGTCGACGAATAGTGAGTATGACCTGTAATAGTAGAAAAAGAACTACGTAGATCTGATTCTCTCTCATTGAGATTAATATTTGGGAGGGATATGTAAGCTGCCCAAATGGATTCGGTTTTTAATGTAAAAAACAACAAATTGTTTTATGAAATTGTAATTTGATTAAGATTTATTTTAATAAAGTAATTTGTTTAATTTTCAACTTTTTCGGCCTAATTTTATATTTTAAAATTTTAAGAAAAATAGCAACTCCAGTCAAGCGAAAAATTTGCCACGCTTCGTCTCGCGAAACGACGAGGCGTGCAGGTTTTGGCTCCGCTACTTTAGCCATCGCCTCGTCTAGCAGATGAGGCAAGCAAAATTCGCTTCGCCGACTAAGCAAAGCAAACGAATTTCAAAGCAAACTGCTTTAGTTCGCTTGATTAGCCACATTTAATAGGCAATGACCTTGAGTTCGATTTCGAGGAATTACTCTATGGAGGCGCCGTGGTCGGTGTACCTCATGAGGAATTACTCCACGGAAGCGTCGGAGAGGAACGCCACCGCCCATCAGGGCCAGCGCGGGGCCCACCCCCAGCACCTTCAGCGTCGTCGGGATCGACATGATCCCCGCCTCGATGATCAACGTCGATCGACAGGTTGAACACCGTCGAAGACACGGCCGCTCCGCCGACGGGGACGGCGTCGCCGGCGCCGGAAGGGAGCCAGGGGGTCTTCATCTTTTTCTTTTAGGGCCTGTTTGGTTGCAGGATTATGGATTTGGATTTGGATTTTGGATTGTGGAATCCTGGGATTCTATAATTTTGTGTTTGGTTGATGAATTTGGATTTCTAGGATTCCTTTGTTTTTTATGGGGGGCCCACCACAAAACAAGGATTCTTGAATCCTAAAAAATTTCAAGGATTTTCAAGGAATTGGCACTATTCATTGTACTTTTAGACGGAACCCGTGTACTTTATTTATTTAACAATCCTCTCTCTATCCATTTCTCTCTAAAATCCTCAAATCCAAATCCCACATTTTTCACCAACCAAACAAAAATTATAAAGATCTACAAATCCAATACTAGGAATCCAAAACCATACAAATAACAATCTACCAAATCCAGAAATTTCAACCGTACTATTTCGGAATCCAAATTCCATAATCCTGTTGCCTTACCTTTTCTCTTTACCCCTGCGATTGGAGAAGGATTTTGGGGATGGTATGGATCTTGTCTTGTCTTGTCTTGGGTTTTAAATCGATTGTTGATAGGGGTGCGGGGTTTTGTTTTGAATTTACGGAAATGACATCCCGTTTTGGGAGAGATTGGAAGGGTAGTTTCGGGAGATTGCTAGATAAGCTAGGGTGTGAAAATGATGATGGGTTTAATTATGAACATGAACGGATTATGAGGAATGTTAGTTATTTCAGAAGTTTGTTACTTTTGAGTTACTATAATCGATTTCTTTATATATATATGAGAATAATGGAGGACTGAGGCTTTTTTGCCGGTTGGCGTCTAAAATATATATCCTCCGCGATTTTTTTTCGACGATCCGCACCCATCATCATCATCTTTATCATGTAAGATATGAATACACCAAATTTCATGTGATTCCATCACTTTTTCACCGTTGAATTAGCAATCTAAAAAGTTCTATTGTCGGTAAACCGTTAATTTTGCACCCACTAAATCAACGGTGAAAAGGTGTTGGAATTAAATGAAATTTGGTGTATCAACATCTTAGATGATAAACATGAAGATAATGGGTGCCGATCGTCGAATAAAATCTTGGAGAGTGTAATTTTTCGACGTCATAGAAAGAAATTCCCATTTATGGTATCTTTCCCCCATATATATATATGAGATTAATAGAGGCAAGAGGCCATATGAGGGAATTTCCTTCTATGGCGTCGAAAAAATATACCCTCGCTCATTTTTTCCGACGATCGGCGATCACCATCTTCATCGTTAACATCTAAGATGTGGGTACACCAAATTTCATATGATTCTGCAGCTTTTTCACCGTTGATTTAGTGGGTTCAAAATTAACGGTTTACCGACAATAGAACTTTTTACATTGCTAAATCAACGGTGAAAAGGTTGTAGAATCAAATGAAATTTGGTGTACCCACATCTTATATGATAACGATGAAGATGGTGGGCGTCCGACAATAGAACTTTTTACATTGCTAAATCAACGGTGAAACTCTTGCTTGTCCTCCCGGTAAACAGTGTAAAGGTTGTAGAATCAAATGAAATTTGGTGTACCCACATCTTATATGATAACGATGAAGATGGTGGGCGTCGATCGGCAGAAAAAATAAGAGAGCGTGTATTTTATCGACGCCATAGGAGGAAATTCCCTCCTATGGCACATTTCCTATATATATATATATATATATATATATATATATATATATATATATATATATATATATATATATATATATATATATATATATATATATATATATATATATATATATATATATATATATCAAATACTTAGTGTGGAATGACAAAGATCATACTTAGTGTGGAATGACAAAGATCATATATAATGATCAAATACTTAGTGTGGAATGACAAAGATCATATACTCTCTCTGTTTTACCTTCTGATTTTTGATAATGATCAAATACTTAGTGTGGAATGACAAAGATCATATACTCTCTCTGTTTTACCTTCTGATTTTTGGTTTCAACTTATCTATCCATTTAGAATTTTTAGTGTAGCGATGTTAAACGAGTCAAGCAACCTGAACTTTAGGTTGTTCAACTTGGTAAACGAGCGTAAAAACTTATTACTCAGCTCGTTTATTCATCAAGCCCGAGCCGAGTCTATTTTGTCAAGCCTAATTAAAATCTAGAAAATAGCAGGGAATAATCACGAAAATATGTTAAAAAATATATAAATGTTCAATATTATTTTGGACAACCTGGATGGTGAGAAATAGGATTGCCATTAGGGCTTGTTTGGTTGCAGGATTATGGATTTGAATTTTGAATTGTGGAATCCTGGGATTCTATAATTTTGTGTTTGGTTGATGGATTTGAATTTCTAGGATTCCTCTGTTTTTTATGGGGGGCCACCATAAAACAAGGATTCTTGAATCCTAAAAAATTTCAAGAATTTTCAAGGATTTGGCACTATTCATTGTACTTTTTGATAAGACCCGTGTATTTTATTTATTTAATAATCCTCTATCTCTATCTCTCTCTAAAATTCTCAAATCCAAATCCCACCCTTTTTCACCAAACAAACAAATATTACAAGGATCTACAAATCCAATACTATGAATCCAAAACCAACCAAACAACAAATTACCAAATCCAGAAATTTCAACCGTACTATTTTGGAATCCAGATTCTATAATCCTGCAACCAAACAGGCCCTTAAGTACTAAATGAACGAGCTAGTTTTTGAAACCTAGATTTTGAAATCTTGTTGGGATCTAGATTCTTCGATATTGTAGTATAGAAATACTTGACTAAATATTTATGACGATTTGAATTTCGAGTTAGCATTGACAAGCTAATGGATATCATCTGAATTTAACAATAAGTAGCTATTTTATTATTACTACTAAATACTAATTAAGCCATAAGCTATCCGAGCCTACACAAGCCCTAAACGAGCTGACTCAGAACACAAGCCGAGCTCAAACAAATTATTTTTATGTTTGTTCGCTTATTTTATCAAACTTTAATTTATTTTCAAGTTTGACTTGTTTAACTATCAAACAAGGTTAAAAGAGCTTTATTCGAACGGATCCGAACTTCAAGCTTTTTTAACACCCAAGTTATAGTTAAGAAGCATGCTTAACTTCTATTTTTTTGGAGCTCCAGCTACCCCTGATATTGCAATTCATGAAGGCTATCATGACATTATATTATAGACTGCATGTGCTATTCTTTTTAAGTGCAATGCATATTATTATATTGATGCACTCTATTTTGTATATATAGCCTAACTCCCAAAGATTTGGGGAGGCTGTTATTTTCTGCTGCTGTTGGTGTCATTCTTAAATCTTGGTCATACAACTTCAATCAAGAAAAACACAAACTGAGGGCTTTTCCTGTTTTATCCAATTCCCACCGTCCAATCCAATAATAAAGAATAGCACCGCATAAAAAAATAGCAACCGCCCTGAATACAATGCGAAATCAGACAAGGTCTTAATTGGTTTGTGCAAAAAACCATGCATACAGCAGATTGTCGTGATCATCGGCTACATTAATTACAATAAACTGTAAGGGGAAAAAGATATTGAACTTTTCAAAACCATTCGCATAAAGCTATATCTATTTTATTTGGTACTTTCTGAATTGGAACGTTAAATGTTTGAAATGCTTGATTGTTGTTATCTTATTTTAAAAAACGTTTTTTTCCCCTCCTTTTCTCTAGTTAGAACAGAGCTACAGTTTCTAACAAATCTTCTGAGGAATTGAAGAATTCTAGTGCACCACATGCCAAATAAATATTAAAGATACCTCCCTAGATTTTAAAAGTAAACTAAATAATTCCTTTATTGTTCAAAATGCTACAGCATACCATCCAAATTTTATTTATATTTTCAAAACCAGACTTATTATATCACAGAATAGAACAATTTGCCCTTATGTCATGGAAAATTTTTATAACCATAAGGAATAAATATATCTAACAACCCCGCCCCCGCCTCCCCCCCCCCCCCCACACACACACACAACCAAAAATGAATATATCATTTTTTCAGTGACAACTATTATAAGTGAATGAATGGCAAACAACAATTGATGAAAATAGAAAATATGGAACAATTAGGTCGAAGAAAGAGTTCAAATGATGAAAAAGCTAATTATGGAATGAAAAAGAAATAGATGAGGGAAGGTTGAAGAAAAAAAGAAGGGAAAGATAAATATGACACAGTTTGAAAAAGGAATAGATAAATTGGTTTTTCATTTGTATGTACAGATCTAGGGTCCTTTGGTCATTTCATAAAGTTTATATCTAAACAAAGATGTTTCACATCTATAAAAATACAAGGGGGCATTTGTATCATAAACATGTGATACACCTCCAAAGTATAGGGGGGTTTACTAAAATTTAGTCCAAATGTTTTAGCGGCCAACCTCTCCCTTTTCCATGTACAGTACAAGAATTCATTAACAAAGATATTAGCATTATATATCGATAAATGCTGGTATTTATGTTTCAACTCTAAAGCTCACAAAAGCCACAATCTCAAAAGAAAAGCATGGTTACAATAATTCCATCAGTTCTGAAATCTTTCTTAAGCTTACATGGAGTTTATAGAAAATATTGTAAAATCCAAATATTCCCCTCTCTATATATATGTAATATATTTGTCACTGAAAGTATATGTGACCCTATACAGCCATTTTCATTTCTATCTTCGAGTGCGGATTATACCCCATAAGTTTGAAGTCAGATGCCTCGAAAGAATCAATATCTTTCTTCTCAGGGTTGATCTTTAAAATCTGTGTATAATTTGTCCAGAGATGGTGAAAATATTAGTCTTTCAGAAAATTTGTACCATGAATAAATCAATACTATCGATAATTTAGTAATTTAATATCTTCGCTTACCGGAAATGGTTTGGGCTGCTTCTGGAGCTGCTCCTGCAAAGGCCTAACATGAGTTTTATAGACATGAGCATCTCCTATGACATGAATAAAATCACCCGGAACAAGGTCTGCACAGAAAATATATATTTTAAAAAAAATTCATGTATAGAGAATAACCTCAAATTGCTGCAAAAGTACATGACGGAAAGGCGGGGGGGGGGGGGGGGGGGGACACTCACCAAAGTTCAGTAAGGGATGAGACAGGCAAAACAAACCAGCTCTTTTGTAAGTTATCATGGTCTAGCCTCCTTTTCTACTTTGGCGAACAAAAATATAAGGCTTGGTTTTTATTAGACTTGATTTAACTTGATAGATAATGAATATACATCACTGAATGTCACGCCCCGAGACGGGCGCAGCCAGCCGGCCGCAATCTTAAAAAAAAGGACTTCAAGACCTAATCTACCTGCAATCGTCTTAAGATTTCCAAATAGACATAGTTTTATTCCATCAAATAAACCACAATATTCCATAAAAGATATAACATCGGTCTGAAATTTCAAAACTTCATTAAGTCCATAAATTATTACAAACATATACTCAAACTAGTAAATTAAAAAATCATGCTACGGGGATTAACTACACTCCAAAAGTCGTCCCTAGCCCGAATAGAGCTCCACGCTAATATGAAATATTGTTAAATTAACAGGATAAGCCAACGACAACTCAGCAAGTACATGATTCATATAATACAAGTTATGCAATAGACGTAATAATCGAACAAGTAATGAAACAAATAATCATATTACAAGATTATGATATAACAAATGATATGCACATATAAGTATACGGAAGATACAAGGGTCAAAAGAGAAAAAAGGTGACTAAGTAGTTTTTTTTAATGTACATGCTCCCACTTACGAACCAATGGATGGGTCCGGCCTACATCGGCCTCACTACAGAGGCAAAAATAATATAAAATTCCCAACGCTTACAGCAGCATATTCATAGGGCGTTGGCACAGCTATCACATACTCATATATAAGCTAAAGTACCTAGGAGGACACCTTTTAGGGGAAAATATACATTGAATAAATCTCAAAAGCAAATTGATTGCACGAAGGCAACAACTCCAACGATTATAACTTGTTCACGATGTATCAATGTTAAACAACAGTGGTATATAATTATCAAACTATCAATAATCATGTCAAATAGGCACGACGAGTATATCAAGGATGTCTCTGATAATAAGAAAATATGAACAGAATCATAAGTTGTAAAAATATGAACCTAATACTTATATTTATCGTAAGAAAACAGTTTTATTTGTAAACTTCAACTTCAATCACCTTAAGCCTTGCACGATCCTAAAAACATATTATCGAATACTATCAAAATATAATTCTTTACAATGTCATGGTAAACTTAGAAATTATCCCAAAAGCCCTTTTATAAAAGCTAATATTATTTTTCTATAACTAGATTAAGCACTAGGGTGGTAAAACTAATTTTGCTAATTAACATGCGACTGAATACAAAATTTTCAATATTGTAAGCTATCTACAAACATTCGGTAAGAGCTAAAACGAATTACAGTAATTTACAGGGGCCTAAATGAATTTTCCAGGATCTTAAACATTTGCATAAACTTATGTAAATGGCTTAAACCATAATACAATACTATCAAGGGTCTTAATGCAAATTCTTTTTTTATTCATAACTCAAGTTAACGGGTCGAGTCGGATATGAATTAAAATCCAACCTGTATCCATTTTAAACCCACACCTAAAGTAACCATAATATATCATTCATCTCTCTCTCTCTCATCTATTTGTCAAGACTATGAAAGGGGAAAGGGGGTTGCCATGGTCGGCCACCATGGGCGGTGGCGACGCCGACGGCCATAGGCCAACAGCGGCGACTCAGGAATGGGTCCGACAATCTTCGACAAGGTTGGTCACGGTGGTAAAAGGTAAGTATTTCTCATTTTCTTTGCTAGAATTAAGATCTAAATTTTGATCTCAAGCAAAATTCTAAATGTAAAACTTGTATGTTAAATAGGGTGAAGATTTACTTACAATAGGTTTGAAATTAGAGTTTTCCCTCAAAACATCTTCTCTTTCTTCTCTTAATCTTAACTTTTAGAACTTGAAGGAAAGTGTGGTGGGATAAGGGTTTATATAGAAACCTACACATAACAAAATCCTATTTTTTATATCATCATGTTTCCATGATAAACATATGTAGCAGATTTATTTGACTATATTGTAATGATTATTATTTTATAGATATAAAGGGGGTTTGTAAGGGATTAATTTTTTTGAAGGAAATAGACTTGTGTTTTTTTGTGTTTGCATCATATCCATCTTAATAAAAGTTGTCCTCGAAACTAAATTCAGATACCTTGATTCTCGAATAAGTAAATATTTTTCCATCATCTCCTCGTGCTCCCACGTAGCTTCGTCGATCGAATGGTTTCTCCATAGGACTTTCACGAAAGGAAGCGTTTCTTCTCAATACTTTCTTCTACCGATTATAATGCGTAAGGGATGCTTGATATATGAAAGGTCATCTCTAATCTAAAGTGGCTCATATTTTAACACATGCGAGGTACGAATTTACACAACATGAATATATGGAATACATTGTGTACGGCTGACAGTTCGAGAGGCAATACAACTTTATAAGCAACGGTGCCAACTCGTCCTAAGATTTCAAACAGGCCAACATAGCTCAGACTTAACTTTCCCTTCTTGCTAAATCTAATCATTCACTTCCACGGTGAGACTTTGCGGAAAACGA
The DNA here is from genome assembly GCA_030015575.1 of Agapanthus africanus. Lineage (NCBI taxonomy): Eukaryota > Viridiplantae > Streptophyta > Magnoliopsida > Asparagales > Amaryllidaceae > Agapanthus > Agapanthus africanus. The sequence goes on along the minus strand of JASDDO010000019.1, from coordinate 456,567,294 downwards.
AGTCTCCGATCTGGAATTCTAATTGTCTTCTGCTTTTATCTGCATAGTTTTTCTGCCTGTTTTGCGCTATCAATAGTCACTCTCAAATTAATCTAATCTTCTTGGTAGTTTGTTGTAAATCTCGGGACCAAGCAGTTTTCTTTTTCCAACCTCTTTCCAACAAATTGAAAATCTGCATCTCCTACTATATAGCGCCTCAAACGGCGTCATTCCAATGCTTGCCTGATATTTATTATTATACGCGAACTCTTCAAACGGTAAATGCTCTTTTCAACTGTTTTCAAAGTCTATAATACAAGCTCGAAGCATGTCTTCAAGAATCCAATTGAACCTTTCGGACTGGCCATCTGTCTCAGGATGATAAGATGAAGTAAAGTCCAGTCTTGTGCCCAACGCCTTAAGCAAACTCACCCAAAATCTAGATACAAAACGACAATCTCCGTAAGAAAGAATCTTCTCAGGAACCTTATACAATCTCACAATTTCCTCAACATATAAGAAAGCAATAAGATATTGAATGCATCATCGTATAAGGAGAAAATGAGCAGATTTGGTCAATCGATCAACAATAACACATACGGCATCGTTTCCTTTTCTGGACCGGGGCAGACCGACCACGAAATCCATGATGATATTAGTCCACTTCCACTCTGGAATAAGGAGCGGCTGCAATAAGCCAGCATGTTTCTGATGCTCTGCCTTAACCGACAAGTTAAGCACTGATCCACGAACCCTCTTCATGTTGTTCCACCAGAACACATCTTTAAGATCCAGATACTTCTTCGTACTACCTGGATGAATCGAATATCTGGTACAATGTGTCTCCTTCATGATCCGTTTCTTCAACTCGAGGTTATGTAGCACATATAACCCTGGTCCGAATCTAAGGACACCATCTTGAACAATAAATTCTGGATTTAGTCTTTGTTCGACCTCTGTTCCCCTCCGAACGGCGGCCCGGACGTCGCGTCCGTTGCTTGGGGTTCGGGGCAGATGCTATTTGGTTTTATCCGTTTATCTCTCCGAAGATGCCAAGTTGATTTATGGCACCGTGTATCGGAGGTTTAGACGGATGCGGCCGATGTAGCAGACTTCGTCAGATTCCCCCTCAGGGTGAAGGGTTTTTTGATTGTGGGGACGCTCTTCCCTGCAGGCGCAAGCCCCTGCAGTTAATTACGCTACCGCATCGCAGTAACAACTTTCTCCTTCTCCAGAATTTCACTTCGTGTCGTGTGTGTTTGTTTTGTTTATGGTTGCCCGTGGATTGTATACGGAGACTGAGTAATGTCGTCGCCCGTAGGACGTGGATTAGTCCAAATCCGCATTTACTTAGATTTGGGTTTGGTGTTTTTAGTTTAAGGATGCATTAGTCGCGTTGCGGCTAAGATCAACTTAAACGTTCGTCAAGGATACGTTAGTCCTGTTTTAGACTAAGGTCGACTTGACGTAGTGATTGATTTAATTATCTGGCCTTCGGGACTCGTTACCTCTCTGACGTCGTTGAGGGATTACAACGACAGGCGTCAGAGGAGTTCAGAAATGTACCCTTGAACCAAAGTTGATTTGGAGTTTTATTGTTTATTTAAATATCTAAGGACACATTAACCGTATTTGGGGCTAAGATCAACTTAGACGGGACCGTTTAGATCCGGCAAAAGAGCATTCGGACTCTATTGCACCAGTTTAAGGACGTGGTGGTCCATTATTAGTTTAGGGACGTTTCGGTCCGTCGCCAGTTTAAGGACGTAGTGGTCCATCATTAGTTTAAGGACGTTTCGGTCCATCGCCAGTTTAAGGACGTAGTGGTCCATCATTAGTTTAGGGACGTCTCGGTCCATCATTAGTTTAGGGACGTCTCGGTCCATCATTAGTTTAGGGACGTTTCGGTCCGATATTAGTTTAGGGACGTTTCGGTCCGTCATTAGTTTAGGGACGTTTAGGTCCGATATTAGTTTAAGGACGTTTCGGTCCACGAGTTTAAGGACCCCGCAGTCCGTATTGATGTGTGGTCGTTGGGACCCGTCACCTCTTTGACGTCGTTGAGGAATTACAACGATAGATGTCAAAGGGGTTCGGAGATGTACCCTCGAACCGGACGTAAATTGATTTTGGAGAGCCATTTTGCTCAGTCAATTTAATTTAAGGACTTACGGCCAAAATTGGGCTAAGTCCAATTGAAAATGTTCAACACCATCATTTATTATTATTTTTTTATTAGACCTGTGCTAGGGCTTTGCCCATACTTAAATAATGCATTGCATTACTTCAGGCCATTTATGCCCATTTTGATTGGGATCTGCCCTTTTTTTTATTATGATGCAGATCATTTATTTTGGTCCGTTGGACCTTTCAATTGGGCTCTGCCCTTCCAAATAATGCACAGCATTTTATTTATTAGGCTTGTTAAGCCTTTTAATTGGGCTTGGCCCTTCAGGAAGTGAAATGCATTGCATTTGTCAGGCGCTTTGCGCCAATCACTGAGCGCAAGCTCATATGGTGATGACACGTGTCGTGCTCTGGGGAGCGCAAGCGCAACAATACAGCGAGCTGCGCTTTTGCGCTGGAGACACGTGGCGTGCTCTCAGCGAGTTGCGCCAATTCCAGAGAGCAAAGCTCTATCTTAATGGCACTTAGCGCAAGTGATTTTATAGCCGACACGTGGCGCTCTCTCAAGAGCGCAACGGCGCAGTTTGGAAGTGCAAAGCACTAAGAATCTTTTAGATTCAAGAAGGGAAGTGCAAAGCACTGTTTAATTTCTTGATCTGAATTAGATCAAAGAAAAATAAATTTTTCTTTATTTGAAGAACCAGAGGTTCATAAAAGTGCAAAGCACTGTTTAATTTCTTGATCTGAAATAGATCAAAGAAAAATAAATTTTTCTTTATTTGAAGAACCAGAGGTTCATAAAAGTGCAAAGCACTGTTTATTATTTAAAAATCATTGATCTTGTTTTTAGACCAATGATCTATTAGAAGGAATTTTTTCTAATCCATGAAGGTTCTTTACCTTTTTCTTGAAATCTTCTCGGAGTTCTCTCTGTTTAAAGTTCTTGAATTCTCAAGAAAAATCTCGATGCCTTTGAATTGAGGCTTAGGGTCCTTTTTATAGTGCTCACAAATTAGTTAAATTTGTTAAAGAGATCATCCTCTGAGTGATTTGGGGAATTTTCCCCACCGTTGGATCTTTGATACAAGGGCTTCTGCTTTGCAGAAGAAAATCTTCTTGTTTTAACAAGAACAGAAAAGATTTCTTAAAAATCTTAATTTAGTTTGGCGCAGATGCCCCAGCGCGTGACACGTGTCACGCAGCGCAGAGCGCAGCGCAACTGCGCTAGCGCATCTGCGCTGACACGTGTCGCGCAGCGCAGAGCGCAGCGCATCTGCGCTAGCGCATCTGCGCTGACACGTGTCGCGCAGCGCAGAGCGCAGCGCAACTGAAGCGTTGCTTCAGGCAAATAGAGCTCTGCTCTGATTGGGCGCGTCTTCTTGGGCGCTGCGCTGATACATCTGCGCCTGACACGTGGCGCGTTGCGCTCAGCGCAGAGGATCTGAAGCGTTGCTTCATTTATTAAAGTTTAAATTTTGGAGAATCAGAAGCGCCGCTTCATCTCCTCTTTTCAAGTCAAACTTGTATTCCCGAAATTATAATTTCCCGGGGCTTGGAAATAACTCCGCTGCGCACAGAATTTTCTGTGTTTGGATCTATATATAACTCAAGGCCAAGCCTTTCCTTTCCTCACCTTTGAAGAACTTCTTTAATCATGGCTTGCAACCGTCCTCACGCCCGCCGACAACCGTGGGAAGTGCCGATCCGGGACATCGTTCCCCGTTTTGCTGCGCGCTTGGTGGACTCCTCTCTTTCAGATGAACAATGCGATGCCGCCATGTATGAGCTTTCGACTCGTGTGGGGTCTCCTTTGCCTCCGAATTCTATTTGGCTTCGGATGATCCTTGCCTCGGTGCTCGCCGACATTCCCCCCTTCCGGCGGAGATGTCCTCGGCAGTACTTGATGTGGCCGAGGATAAGATCGAGAGCTTTTTCGAAGCGCTCTTGATCACCAAAGCCCTGAGGGACTTCTCCTTCTACTTACTGAGCCAGATACGGGCTCGTCGAGTCGTCATCGCCACTTTTTCCCAGGAGTGCGGCGTCGACCGTTGGATGGCTACCCCTCGGGAAGATCGTCGCTTCGACGTGATGGAGAAGGCGGAGAGGGAGCTGAATAATTTTCTTTTCCTTTTTGTGAACCCTTGTCTCTCTGATCCCGTATTCGGTGATCTTTTTTAAATTTAATAATAAATAAATGTTTTGATTAAGTATTTTATTATCTGTTAAGTGTTCTTTTTATTTGAGCTCTTTGTTGTGCTTGTGCATCGTATTTTAATTTGTTGTTATCAAGTGCATGTAATTTTGCATGGCTAAATTGCCTTTGGCACTTAGCCCCTTTTTCTGCACTAGCGCATCTGCGCTGACACGTGTCGCGCAGCGCAACTGTGTTGCCACGTGTCGCACAGCGCAGAGCGCAGCGCGGCGTTTCCTTTAACAGAGCCTTGCTCTAATTGGGCGCGCTGCGCTAATGTATCTGCGCTGGACACGTGGCGCGTCGCGCACAGCGCAAAGGATCTGAAGCGTTGCTTCCTTTAAACAGAGCTTTGCTCTGATTGGGTGCGCCTTCTTGGACGCTGCGCTGATGTATTAGCGCCAGACACGCGGCGCGTTGCGCCTGAGACTTGAAGCGTTGCTTCAAAAATTTTAAATTTTGAATTCAAACAGAGCTTTGCTCTGATTGGGCGAAACAAATACCCCCCCACCGTTGCGCTCACGTGGCGCACACGTGAGTGCAACTGTGGCAACCCCTCCTGACCGTTGGATTGAGGGGGAATTCCAAGAGGCGCAAGCGCCTTATAAATAGGGCCTTTTAACCCTTAGAAAATCTCACCATTTTCTTAGATTTAGATTTTCAGAGCTCTGCTCTTTGCTTAAGAATTTCAGAGCTTTGCTCTTGTTTTCAGAACTCTAGAGCTTTGCTCTTATTTCCCAAAGTTTAGAAAACTTTAGGTAATAATTAATTTTAAAATTAAGTTAAGTTAATTTAAATCAATTTTAACCAATAGAGCTCTGCTCTCATGGATCTTTTGATCTGAAGAAATTCCTTTTGGGGTTTCATTAACAGAGCTTTGCTCTCACAAATCCATAGATCTACAGAGATCTTATTCATGGGTTCTAACCCATGAACAGAGCTTTGCTCTTTGAATCAAATGTAGATCTTTTAGATCTGAAACAAATGAAGAATTTTTCTATAAGCTTCCATGGATCTTTTTTTTTCTTCAGGATTCCAGAAATTTTAATTTTAAATTTCTTTTCAAAAACTTTCTTTTTGATGGAATATTATAGAGCTAAGCTCTTTCTTAAGGAATTTTAATTCTTTTGAGACCAGAATTTGACAAGTGTCATTCTGTGACAGAGCTTTGCTCTGAAAGAGGAGATTTTCTCCTTGTCTCTAGGGATTCTTTCCCCCCTTTTTTATTATGGGAATGTTCCCCCCAAGGACCAACTGACAATCTCATCCAATGATGAGTTTGTCTTCTTAATTGACGTATTGTCATTTAGATTTTGTGGGTCCCTCTTTGGTCCCCTACTCACTGCACTGTGGTGCGGTGTAATTAATTAATTTTGATTTTAATTTAATTAATGCATTTTCTTCTTTCAATGTCAAACGTTGGGATTACAACACTGACGGCTACATTGCTCTTTTTGCAGCGATCATGTCTGAAGACACTTCATTCCCGTTTGTCCGCTCGGAGGAGGGATTTCCAGAGGCGCCTTTGGACCGTGAGGTCCTGGCCATGATCAAGGCATATGACCCGGAGTACAAGAAACTCCACCTTTGGGGGTCTTGGTATAACCAGATTATTATGGGTCGACGCAGCTTCACTTGCGCGGTGCCGTCAGAACCTATCACGGCAATTCATTATGCTAACCCACCTCCAGTGCAGTATGCCGTGGAGATGATAGACTGGACTGCGAACAGCTTTCTTCATCCCGCTATGGATGCGGTTCCGGTTCAGCGTCCTATGGTTTTGGATATCCTAGGACGCCGTATTTGTCAGGGAGAAGCACGACCCTGGGGGCAATCATATAACCTTGGTTTGATTCCCCGCCACCCAATTGGATATCTGCCGTGGGCCCGGTACATCCTGTCGACGAGGAAGTCGCAGTTGATAAGACTAGGACTGTACACCGCGGTCTACGTCTCTCTTTTCCAATATCCTACGCTCCCCACTTGATGGTTCAAGGCTTTCTTGGAGCAATGGAATATTCCCACCCACACTTTCCTTGCCATGGATCGGGAAGTGTCCATTTCCTTGGAGGAATTCGCGGAGGTATCCGGCCTACCAGTCATGGGGGAACACTATGAAGAGCTGCTCCCGACAGATGAATACGTCTTCGGTGCTAAGCCGATGGTAAGGGGGATTACGTCGGAAAATGCCGTTCAACACCAATTCCCAAGCCTGATCAAGGTGTTGAACATCTACGAGTCCCTTTTCATCGAACACGGGAGCCGAGGAGTTAATTTTGAGGACTTCATTGCTCGCTTCCTCCGTCCTAGCGTCATTTCGCCAGGAGCCGTCAAATCTGCTATTCTGGATGATCCTTTTGGTCTAGGTTTGGCTAACCTGCCGACGAAGGAAATAGACCAAAAGGCTTTCTTCCTCCCAGACTTTCCTACCATATCTTTCGCGGAGATTGCAGTCCCTGGGATGGATGAGGAGGCCTTTTTCTTAGGATTTCTCGGGCTGTGGCTGAGTTGGTTCGCGATCCCAATGCATTCTCATCGCATGCGGCCCTCTGTCTTTTATCCAGCCCACCGCATGGTCATTGGGGTAAAAGTGGCCGTGGGGATTGCCGGCCTGGCGCACCTATATCATGGCCTCAGCCGAGCAGCGAATGCCAATGAGCCCGGGGCACTGCATGTGGTCTTCCCGATGCACTACTTTGCATCGTGACTCGAGTTACACACGGCGGGTGTCTTTGGTATGCATAAAAGGCCTTCATTCTTTGACAAGTGCGGTTTCCCTCGCATTTTACATCTGATTGGCTCATCAATCGTGACCCCTTCACCACGGGACGCCAGGGGTTTACTGCTTCGCCCTCACACCGTTGGAGTCGGGATGTCCTTTATTGATAAGGTATTAACCATTGGGAAGGCGTCCACCACTGCGGTGCGACCATTACAGGACTCCTTCAAGGATGGAGCTTCAGTGTTGACGGCCCGGGAGATCCTCCATTTGTATTCTATTAGACCGGGTTTCCTAGTCTTCAGGCAGGGCGGTGCAGCAGTCTTTATGAGATATAACCCGCATCGTTTTGCCCGACAACTGGGTTACGATCAAGGGGTACCCTTAGAGGCTTTCTTATTGGAACCTGCTGTAAATGAAGAAGGGATGGAGAACGCGTTACACCACTTCATGCGCCTGAACACGGGTTCTCGTTTTTTCATTAGCCCGCCGGTCTGTGCTCCACGACTCCTTAATGTATATAAAGACTGGTACAATCATGCGACGGGGGCTGTTATAAAGGAAGAGAGGCGAGTGTTGATTGACCGTAAAGAAGTACCCCCGGTACCAATCGTAACGCTCCCTTGGCACCAAGGATCCTGGTGGTCCCTCCTCTAAAAGATGCTGGGGGCAGACCATTACGTGCGCAAAGTCCTCCACGTGAGCTGCCGCTCCCTGATATCACAGACGCACCTACCGCACCCCGTGCTTCAGTGGAGGCAGTGGTTGTACCCTCGCCAGAGTCTGGCGTGGGTGCGGACATCGGGACTCGTCGTCCCAAAGCGGCTGCTAAACGGAAGTCGATCCCCCGCGAGCCTAGGGTTGGAGGGCAAAAGAAAAAGAAGTCACTCTTTGCTGCGGACGTTGCGTTCGGCCAGGAACCTCATGCTCCCTATTCCGAGGGTCTGCTCGAATATGGGACTAACGCCGGGTTGGTGATGCCGCCGCCGGACGATACAGACTTGGAGGCTGCTCTCAGAGCTTCGGCATGGCTGGTGAAGCGTGACGCGTGGCTGGCTAAGCTTGCGCAATCAGGTAACTACTAGTCACTTTTTCTTTATTGCAACGTATTTTCTTCGTCATTTCATTATATATATTTTTTTTAACTAACGCTTTTCTTTCTTTTCTTTCAACAGGCATCACCGATGAAGAAGCCATTGCCGCTTCTCTGAAGACTTTTCAGGAGGAGGAACGTCTCAGAGAATCTATGGGCCTTAGTAAGTTTCGACTCATCAAGTTTTTCATTTTGCTCATGTTATGGTCGATCTAACCTCTCTTTTTTTTTAATTACAGGAACTTCAATGCCGTTCCCTCATAGCGACGCAGATATTGTACCAGCTGCCAACGTTCCTGCTTCTTCTGGGCCACCGCAGGAGGTTCGTCTCGGAGAGCCGATGAGAGATGCCTTAAAGGCTCTGGAGGCATCCCTGAATGAAGACGATGATGCCTTGAAGGAGGCATCACGGAGGTCCCTCATGACCGCTCGGAAGGAGAAGAAACGGTTGAGGCGTGAGGCGAAGGCGCGCAGGGCTGCCTTGGCTATGGGAGCGGGCCCTAGCACCGTTCCTCGAGCTGATACTCCCTCTGAAGAGGCCCCTGTCGCCCTGTCCACTGCCCGCAGAGAGGTGGCACGTGCAGCTCGGAGCGCGAACGGTAAATCCGCCTCAGGTAATGTTTCTCTCGGAGTTTTTGTTATAAGGATCTTAATGTCGTTTGTCCTTACATCTCTCATCTTGCAGGACCAAGTCCGATCGAGGGGGAGGTGGAAACCGTCAATCTCAAAGGGACAGAGGGGGCAGTACCTGCCGAACTTGAGCCGACGGTGGGCAACGTCGTTGTGGCTTTGGAGCCTGGGGTAGAGGTTGAGGGGCCTGCAGCCGATAAGGTCATGGATGCCGAACCTGAAGTGGTGGCAGATGATATGATCATTATAACTGAGCCCAGAGTGGCGGCGAATGAGGCGCTCGAGACCGGTGATCCCCCTGCGATGGTGGACGATACGACCGCCACTACCGAACCTGAGATGGTAGTGGGTGAGGTGGCCGCGATCCCTGAAGACGAGCCAACCGCTCCTTCTCTGGAATCTGGCAATACTCCAGTCATAGCCCTTCCCGTCTACGGTCCTCCGCCGTCTCCCGGTCTTGCGAGCACGACGACGGTCCCCATTGAGTCGGGCGATGAGGCCACAGGCGGTGGTCTCATGTCGATAGAGGAAGGAGTCGTCTCTGTTTCTGCCGGGAGCTCTTCAGGTACACCTTAAGTTGTTTTTTATTTGCTTTACAATCTTTTCTGACAAGTTCATTTTTCGTAATGCAGGCGCAGCTAGTGTTGATGCCCCACTACTTGAGGGAGCTCCTTCCACGACTGCCTTGGCGATGGTTACCCCTCAGCCCTCTCTTACGCCGTCAAAGATGTTGGAAGGTATGAGTTTGCAACTTACTAAACTCATCTTTCAAACGTATAATCCATATACTATATTCACATTGTTGTGTCTTTCAGGAGTTCTTTTTGACCATTTGTATCAAGTGTTGGTCCCACACTTCTCCTTTTCATCTGAACTCGCCTCTCCCTCTGGTGGCGCCGGTGAGTACTGTTCCTGATTGATATCTTTGTTTTTCCAGTGGTAGAATTATTTCTAACTCTCTCTTGTCTTGACTGCAGTGTTACAAATCGAAGGGGGAGAAGAAAGATCGGTTGCGCTACCGGCCCTTCCGTCCTTGCCACCTACTCCCACCGGTATAGTAATTATCTTGTCAATGATTTTCTCCATATCTATTGGATCATCATCTAATCACATTTTGTCTTTTTCAGCTGTCGTTTCAGTCTCAGTGCCTTTTGAGTCTCGTATTACAATACCGGGCGGCCCCTCCCAGCGACGTCCGTCTTCGAAAGGTGCCGCAAATAGTTTGCGCATGCTGAGCGACTACATCGAGGAATTCGACATCGAGGCTCCGGTGTCTGCTGAGGATTTCGCCACGACGGTTAACCCGATGTTGGCGATATTTGCTACCTTCCATGACGAGGGTGCTGTCGCCTCTTGGGTTAACTATTGTCGGGAAATCGAGGCTTGCCTTCATCAGCTAGAGTCAATGCGCCTGTCCCCTGAGACTTTGGCCTCGAGCACTCAACGGGGAGCGTGGCTCGAGCAAAGCGCTTCTCATTTCCGTCATCTGGAACAAGAAGTGGTTTTGAGGCTGAAGGAGTGCCAAGAATCTTCAAGCAACGCTGCTCGCCTGCGTGCTGAAGTTGAGACGAACGCCGCTGAGGTAAAGGCCGTCTTCGAGGGCCTTCTGGAGCGTATCTCAAATGGGCTGAGACTGAAGCGGGCACTCGATATTGCCGAGCGTGACATCGCAGGCCGTGAGGCTGCTCATCAGGCCGTCAGGGACCAGCTTGCCTCCGTCGCACAGCAACGGGCCCAAGTGGAGGCGGAGTTGGCAGTGATGGCCAATCGGGAAAAGGCATGGAAGGAAGTGTGCGAGCAATTGCTGGATCTGTGCAAGACGCTTCCTTCTCAGTAATTTTCCTTGTATCGTTGGTATTTGTAACATATATGTATATCTTGTATTCTTTAGTACGATGTATCCTAAACTCAATCAAATTTTATGAATGAAGGATGCATATTTTTGTAATGTCTTGTGTCATTTCTTCGTCTTTTCTTTCTTTTATTATCAGCACATCATCTTAGCGAACATGGTTGACGGATGGTAGGGCACGCATCTTGACTTTCCTAAGAATCAGCGATGGCTTAGGTCGCAGGTTCAGATCTGCTGCCTAAGACTTTTCAACTCCATAAGCCGTGAGGGTCTCATAGAGAATTTTCTCCCTACGGATCGAGAGGATCTCGTAGGTGGGTTTTCTCCTTAGGAGTCGTGAGGATTCCCAAGTGTGGTTTTCTCTCATAAGTCGAAAGGATCTTATAAGAGAATTTCTCCCTCTTACGAGTCGAGAGGGCTCGTAAGCGGTTGTTTCCCTCTTTGTCGAGAATCGACTTCAGAGAGAGAGACCCGTGAATAGTATGCAAGAGACCATTTAGGATTGACTTGCAGGATCCCATTGCCCCTTTTACGAGTTGAGAGGGCTCGTAGGGGGTTGTTTCCCTCTTTGTCGAGAATCGACTTCAGAGAGTGAGACCCATGAATAGTATGCAAGAGACCATTTAGGATTGACTTGCAGGGTCCCATTGTTCAGGAAGTAAGTTTTTTTTTGAATCCTTACTGCCCGAGATGTGAGTCAAAGAAGCTCTCGTCACGGAGTGTTTGTATCCGTGAGTTGAGTATTTTGCTAGGGATTATTTGTTTCCCAAGCGCCAAGGATTATTTGTGTCCTTGGGGTTTGAAACGAATCGATGGTTCCCGCGGAGGCGCTGGTGGCTCTGCGAGTCGACGCGGATCAGAAGGCTCTCGTCAAGGAGTGTTTGTATCCGTGAGTCGAGGATTTTGCGAGGGATTATTTGTTTCCCAAGCGCCAAGGATTATTTGTGTCCTTGGGGTTTGAAACGAGTCGAGGGTTCCCACGGAGGCGCTGGTGGCTCTGCGAGTCGACGCCGATCAGAAAGCTCTCGTCAAGGAGTGTTTGTATCCGTGAGTCGAGGATTTTGTGAGGGATTATTTGTTTCCCAAGCGCCAAGGATTATTTGTTTCCTTGGGGTTTGAAACGAGTCGAGGGTTCCTACGGAGGCACTGGTGGCTCTGCGGGTCGACGCGGATCAGAAGGCTCTCGTCAAGGAGTGTTTGTATCCGTGAGTCGAGGATTTTGCGAGGGATTATTTGTTTCCCAAGCGCCAAGGATTATTTGTGTCCTTGGGGTTTGAAACGAGTCGAGGGTCCCCAGGGAGGCGCTGGTGGCTCTGCGGGTCGACGCGGATCAGAAGGCTCTTGTCTAGGAGTGTTTGTATCCGTGAGTCGAGGAAAATTTTTTTGTTGAAGTCACTGGCTTCTTCGGTTGAAATGAACCATTGAGGTTTGGCTTCGTCGTTTGACGGAATCCGCTGGGGAAGTATGGTTCCTTCTTTGTTTACGCCCTTGGATTGTATACAGGGATCGATGTGATCTTAACTGCAGGGCCAAAGTTTTATCATTTCTTTTTTTATTTTATTTTATTTCCGCGATGCTCTATCATTTCAGCTTTTATATCGCGAAGGTCGCGATTGCCCAATCATTTCGGCTATTTTTCGCGGTGCCCAATCATTTCGGCTATTTATTTTATTTTTACTCGTTGCTTTTTATTACGAGTTGCCCAATCATTTCGGCTGTTTTGCATGCATATATTTCACTTGCTGCTTTTTATTGCAAGTTGCCTTATCATTTCGGCTGTTTTGCATGCATATATTTTACTTGCTGCTTTTTATTGCAAGTTGCCCTATCATTTCGGCTATTTCGTATGCATGAGCGGCCTACTGGCTTTTTGCCGTAAGCCTGAAATTAGACACCGATTTTGGCATCAGCACCGCTGCAACTGGGATATTGCCAGGAGCGAATCATCATTTGCCTCCGTCGATATCGAACAAATGTGGCTTAGCGAACAGGGTTAAGGCGCTGTCGACTAAGGCTTTTAACTTCATGAGCCGTAAGGATCTCACAAAGGTATTTCTCCCTACAAGTCGTGAGGATCTTGTAGGTGTATTTTCTCCTTAGGAATCGTGAGGATTCCTAAGTGTATGTTCCTCTGTAAGTCGTAAGGATCCTATAAGAGGGTTTTCTCCTTATAAGTCGAGGGGACTTATAAGGGTTATTCATCATGCGAGCATATCCCCAGTCTCGGATGAGACTCGATTAGGGAAATGTTTATTCACGCCCGTGGATTGTATACAAGGGTCAGTATTGAACCACTTGTAGGGCAATCTTAGAAGTTGTGGGGGTTGCTTAAGCACAGGTTTAGGTCTCTGTAACTTAAGACTTTCAAATCTTATGAGCCGTGAGGGTCCCATAAGAGAGTTCTCCTCACGAGTCGTGAGGATCTCGTGAGTGTATTTTCTCCCTAGGAATCGTGAGGATCCCTAAGTGTGTTGCTCCCTTGTGAGTCGTAAGGATCTCACGTAGGTGGTTTCTCCTTATAAGGTCGAGAGGACCCTATAAGTGTTCTCTAACGAAGTTGCGCCCTTTCGGGTTTTCACAAACATTCACCGGTAGTCCTGCTGTTTTTACTCACGGAGCCCTTTCGGGTTTTCATCCGTGCCCATCTTGCTTATGGACATACCGTTTTTTTTGTTTTTTTTTTATATCTCGTCAGCCTAAAGATGCTGCGGTAGTAGTTTAAAGACGTTTCGGTCTGCTATTAGTTTAAGGACATTTCGGTCCGGCGTTAAGGAAGGCCATTTGCTGCTTATAGAGTTCGGGCTTAAGAAGATAGCGAACGGACACAGTTGTCGTTATCTACCATTAACCTAGGCCGTAGCTCATTAAGCGTAGTATTTCTTTAGGAAACGACCGTTTATTGGCCTAAAAGGCCTTTCACCGTGCATGTCCATGAGTAGATAGGCCCCACCCTGGTAGACCTTATCTATGATGTATGGGCCTTCATAGTTTGGCTCGAATTTTCCTCGCTTGGCGCGATTGGGGATCATGGGCCTTTTGACCACTAGCACGAGTTCGCCTTGGTGGAATGTCCTCGGCCGGCTCAATTTTTCATATGAGCGCGTCATCTTTGCCTTATAGGCTTCCAGATTTTGCTGTGCTAGAAGCCGGATTTCATCGAGGGCGTCAAGCTCTTCAAACCGAAGGTGAGCATTTTCTTCGTCTGTCAGTTCGTAGTGGACTGCCACTCGTAGAGAGGGTAATTCTATCTCAAGAGGGAGTATTGCTTCTGTCCCAAACACTAACGCGTATGGCGTTGTGTTTGTGGCTGTCTTGAACGTGGTCTGATATGCCCAAAGAGCTTCTTGCAGTCTCTCGTGCCAGTCTTTCTTATTTCGGGACACTGTTTTCTTTATGATTTTCGTCAATGTCTTGTTGAAGACTTCAGCTAATCCATTGGCTCGCGGATTATAAACTGAGGAGTATCTCCAGTCTATATTGTGCTGCTGTGCGAAGCGGCTAATTTTATGACTTCGGTAGGCTGGCCCATTATCGGAGATGATCCTTCTTGGGGTTCCGAACCGGTATATGACATGCGTTTTGAAGAAATGGAGAATATTCTCCGTCCTCACTTCCCTTAACGGTACCGCCTCTGCCCATTTGGAGAAGTAATCAGTCGTCGCCAAGATGAAACGATGTCCCTTGGACGATGCTGGTTCGATAGGACCGACTATGTCAGTTCCCCACATTTCGAATGGCCAGCTGGCCACCGTTGGATGTAATGGATTTGGGTGCTGACGGATGAAGTCCCCATGAATTTGGCATGAGTGACATTGCCTCGCATATTCGAGACAATCTTGAATCATCGTGGGCCAGTAGTAGCCCATTCGTTTTATCTTCAACTTCATCTTAGGGCCTGCTTGGTGGGAACCGCAGAGTCCGTCGTGAACCTCTTGGACGACCCTTCTCGCTTCGTCAGGTCCTAGGCATCTCAGCCACAGAGAATCGAATGTCCTTTTGTATAGAGTATCGTTGACGAAGGCGAAAGACAGAGCTCGTTTCACGAGCTGGTGTCTTATGGACGCTTCTTCAGGCATTCGGTGGAACTTGAAGTAATCTATGAAGACTTCTCTCCAGTCTTCGATCTTCTCATGGTCTTTTATTTGTAGGGTCGTCTCCTCGTTTGCTCCTTTTTCTTCAGACGATTCCGGAGATACTTCTGTTGGGGCAAGCACTCGACGGCTTTGTACCACGACTCTAACGTCGTCGAGGTTCTCGTCAGCCAGTTCTTTAGCAAGTTTGGCTAGTGCGTCCGCTTTGCTGTTTTCCGCGCGAGGTATGCTCTCCAAAGTATAGGAGGGAATTCGGGTCAACAGTTGTTGTACTTTTTCACCGTATTTCACCAACTCCGGTTTGCACGTTTGGTAGTCGCCGTTCACTTGACTGACGACCAGTTGGGAATCCCCATATATGAGGAGGCTTTCAATTCCCATATCAATGGCGATCTCGAGGCCCGCTATCAAAGCTTCGTATTCGGCTTCATTGTTTGTTCTCGGCTCCGTCAGGGAGAATGCGTAGCGCATTATTCCTCCTTGTGGAGTCACGAAGATGAGTCCTACCCCCGATTTGATCATTGGCGTACTTTGTTTGTGCTTTTTCATGGAAGATGCTCCATCGAAATAAAGCTCCCAACGGGTATCACCACTGTCGATTGCGTCAAACGCATGTCTGTCTGGCAAATCACAATTTAAAGGAGAATCGGCAGGTATGGGATGCTCGGCAAGGAAGTCGGCGATGGCCTGGCCTTTTACTGCCCTGAGAGGTTGATATGTTATCGAAAATTCCATCAAGAGCAGGGCCCATTTAGCGAGTCGTCCTGTCAATATGGCTTTTGACATTAGATATTTGAGAGGGTCCACTTTTGAAATCAGACGGACCTCATGCGCCAACGCATAGTGCCTAAGCTTTGTTATTGCGAAGATCAACGCCAGGCAGTGTTTTTCAATAGGGGAGTAGTTGCTTTCTGCCCCCAGCAGAACTCGACTTAAGTAGTAGAGTGCTCTTTCTTTCCCTTGATCGTTCTCTTGTGCCCATAATGCGCCTAAGGAACCTTCAAGGGCGGTTGTATAAAGAATAAGAGGTTTCTCCTTAACCGGAGCAGCCAACACCGGCGGGTTCTGCAGGTATTGCTTAATCTCATCCAGTGCGCCTTGGCATTTTTGATCCCAAACGAATGGGGTTCCCTTCTTCATCAAGTGACTATAGGGACGGCACTTTCCTGAAAGGTTGGCTATAAATCGCCGTATGTATGCGAATTTCCCTTGGAGAGACCGAAGCTGTTTGAGAGTCCTCGGCGGAGGCATTTCCATGATCGCTTTAATCTTTGACGGATCTATTTCAATACCTCGGTGTCGAACAACGAATCCCAGGAATTTGCCCGAGGAAACCCCGAACGCACATTTAAGAGGATTCATCTTCAAGTTGTATTGCCGGAGGCGTTGAAATACAGTCCTCAGATGCTCGAGATGTTCCTCGTATGATTTGCTTTTAACCACGAGATCGTCGATATAGCATTCAACGATTTCGTGTATAAGGTCGTCGAAGATCTTTGTCATGGCCCTCTGATAAGTAGCACCGGCGTTCTTTAAACCGAAGGGCATCACCTTGTAACAGAATATTCCCAAAGGAGTCCGGAAAGCCGTATGTTTCTGGTCTTCAGGATGCATTTTTATTTGATTATATCCTGATGAGCCGTCCATGAATGAGAAAATCTCATGCGTGGACGTATTGTCTTTCATCAGTTCGGTGACTGGTACCGGGAAATCATCCTTCGGGCAGGCTTTGTTGAGATCCCGAAAGTCCACGCATATGCGCACTGTTCCATTTTTCTTCATCACTGGGACGATGTTGGCGATCCATTCAGGGTACTGAACTTCTTGGATGAAGCCAGAGTCGATTAGCTTTTTGACTTCGGCATTGATGCTCATTTCGAGCTCGAGCCGCATTCTTCTCGGCGCTTGTTTAACTGGCTTGACACCCGGGGATATCGCCAGTCTATGTACAGCAACTTCTGGATCTAGTCCTGGCATCTCGGAATAGTTCCATGCGAAACAATCTTTATGCTGCACAAGGACGTCTTTTAACGCAGCTACCCTTTCTTCAGATAGCAGCTCGCTGACGAATGTCGGTCGCGGATCATTTACCATCCCCAACTCAATTTTCTTGAGATTATCTGCAGTAGTATGGATTCCATCTTCCAGCTCTTTTGGTGCTGGTGGAAATTCTGAGATTACCTCATCGCTGCCGCTTTCAAAGCACCAAGGAAGGTTGTTCATGTCCTCGGACCCTTCTTTTAACATTGTTATCACATGGCAGGTGCGAATTTTCTGCCAATCCCAATGCGGAGTTGGTTCTATCCTTGTGTTTTCGGGTTCGTGCTTTTGCGGCGGCGCTACCCTCCAACTGTCAGACAACGCAAATTTGCCAAGCTGATATTGATCCTCAACCCAATTCTTAAAGGTGAAACAATCTTCAAGCGGATGCCCTACTACTCGATGGTAAGAGCAATAATTTGGGTTGGAGACTTCGCCCGCTTGCTCAGGGTGTTTAAACTCCGGCAGAGTAAGCATTTGATGTTTTAGAGCAAGATCAAGTATTTTCCTTGTTTTGTTCCGAGGAAACGAGTATGCTCGACCCATTTTCTTCATGAGGGCTAGGTCAATAACGCTCGACTCTCTGATGCATGGCTTCTTAGCTCTGCTTTGTGGTTGTCGAGCGCCTTTCTTGCCTTTCGACTTGTTTTTGCTTTCGCGTCGAACCTTTTTTGCAGCAGGTTGACAAGGAGCGGCATTTTCATCCCTCACCGCCTGTTGAAGGAGGCGCTGTGTCTTGGCTTTCTCATAGATTGCCATTTCACGATCGTGATCATTTCGGGCTTTTTGACTCGCATCCTTTATAAGTTTGCTCATCTGGTCTTCAGACGATGGACTGGGCGGTTTTTTATCAGGAACTTTTGCTGATTCAGGATTAGCGTCCTCCCATTGAGCGTCCGCCTCTTCATCGAAGTCATACATGGCATAACAACTGTTTACTAGCTCCCGTTTCTTTGGCCGGATGTACCCAAGCTCTTTTGTTTCCGTTCTCCCGTTAGGCAGTTTGCATTGAGTCCCGAGAACGTTCCAGACCTTATCATAGAATTTGGCTTTTCTAACGGTCTGTGTGAAGGACATCCCCTGGCGTTTCAGCAGTTTCTTCAAACCTTCGGTATAATATCTGGGAAGACATATAGGCTGAAGCCTGTCGAGCATGGGATCTGCGCCATGCCAAATTTCTTTTTCCACCTTGTTTTCTTCAGAACGGTAAAATAGGATTGCCTTCTCGCCTTTTCGTCCGGGAGGGATATAGAATGTCTGCAATTCTTCTACGCTGTTGGTGTCGAGTGAATCCAGTTCTTTGTAATGTTCAAGCGGCACCATGGTTATCTGTAGACTTCGCCCTTCATCAGCGGAGACTCGTATTGAAGGCCGAGCAGGGAATACAGCATGAACTTCATCCTCTGAATCACTACCGAAGATCAATGAAGGAACGGATGGTCCTGGCCTGGTGGATTGGGATGAACCTGAATAAATTATATCCTCCTCCTCCTCGGTATCACTGCCGAAGACAGGGATGGTTGCGTTAGTTTTGTTCTCCGGTTTGTGACACCTTTCCGTGTCTTCGAAACTCGGTAAGAAGTATTTGGCATCTTCATACTTGCGAACTTCGTTCACGGAAAACGGATTCAACTCTCCTGCCACTGTGTACTCGAGGCCGTCCCTAGAATACTTCATGCACTGATGCTGTGTAGAAGGGATGATATTGTACTCGTGTAGCCATGGTCGGCCGAGCAGAGCATTGTAGCACGTCTTGGCGTCTATAACATGGAATTTGATGTCTGTGACGAGCACCCCGAAGCGTAGCGTCAATATCACAGATCCAATGGTATTTGAGGATTGAGAGTCGAAACCGGAGATGGTGATTTTGTCCCGGGCGAGGTGTTGGACACTCATGCAAATCTCCTTTAACACTCACACATTGAGTAAATTGACAGACGATCCGTTATTGACCAAGATTTTTCCTATCTTTATGTCATGGCAGTATCCTGAGACATAAAGGGGGCGATTGTGTTCACACGTCCCGAGGAGAAGGTCTTCATCACCAAAAGCAACGTCGGCTGTGTGCACCTCCTCCAATTCATCCTTCATCTTTTGTTCGGTTAGGAAGGCTTGGAACTGGTCCGGATCTTGTAGGGCCTTAATCAAAGAATCTCTCGCCTCTTTTGATAGCAATAGGGCATCAAGAATGCTGAGTTGTGAGGGTAGCTTCCTCAGATGCGCCAAGACATTGTAATCTACTTTATTCCTTTTTGGGGGATTCTTGGCGGTTAACTCTTCCGCAACTTGGTCATCCAAAGTGATGTCTTCAAAGACCTTCTCTTTCCCTTTGTTTTTCTTATTCAAGGGTCCGAGGTTCCTTTCAGGCAATGTCCGATTTCGCAGCTGTATATTTTCGCAAGACTTCGGTTCTTCTTCTTTCCCCGAAGTGGATTCTTCGAAGAGGGGGCCAAGTTCTAGCTCTTCATCGGAGTCGCTCCCAAATGTAGGCACTTGTGATCCGGTAGTGTTAACCATGTGACAATTACCGGCAGTTCTTTCAAGTTCTTTAGTCGTATTTCTTTGCTCTCGGCGAATTTTACGTTTTTCCCGTTTAAATCGTTGTCGATTAGCGACGTATCCTTGCCACCATCCATTGAAAGCTTTGCAATCTTGGGTGGAATGCGAGACCTTCTGATGGTATAAGCAATAAGAGGGGTGCATTTCTACCACGCCAGTAACTTTTTCTTCAGAGGGTGGTAGCTTCATGCCCATCGATATGGCCTTAGCAAACTTCTTTTTTATCTTGAATTGGCTTTTGTCAGCGGTGGAGGCATTTTGTTCCAGCGGGATCATTTCAGCTCCTTCCTCAAGTCGCTGACGCTTGGCCCTTTCGAATATAGCCGTCTCGCGTTCTCGATCAGCCTCGCTTTTCAACCGAGCTTCATTAAGAAACGCGCTAATCATTTCAACCGGTAACCCTGGGGTTCCTGATTCGGCATTTGCCCCCAGCGTTTCAGTGCCAGAAGTTCCTTCATCGTTCGTGGTCGAATGGGAGATCATATGACAGCTTGCCACATATTCGTCGGATTCATCCGATGAACTTTCTCCTTCATCTTCTTTTTGGAAGACATGATCAAGGAAATCTTGGAGCGTAATGGGAGTTCGCGCCTTTTGGTTATATTCATCCAGCGCGTCGATTTGCTTTTGTAAGTCCGTGCGCTTGTCATCAGGCTTCACGGGCTTCTTAGATTTCTTCTTCTTCTTTTTCGAAGATTTTGACGGCTGGCTATGAGCGCTTGAACTACCACCATCGGTCTTCGGAATCGGTCGTGGCTTCAACATCCCCTCAATAACTTGCGGTTCAAAGGGGTTCTTCCACTTGACCGCTGGACAGGTCTGAAGATCATTAAGCATTCTCCTCGTTTTGGCTGATAATACAACCTCCCAGGGAGTTTCTTCAATAACGGAGCATGTTGCCCCCGGCGTATTCGTCCCCTTAGAGGTGTGGGGCTGCGGAGGATTCACCTTCCATTTGTCAGATAGCGCAAATTTGCCCTGACGGTACTGGTTCTCAAGCCAATTCTTGAAAACGTAGCAATCCTCAATTGGATGGCCTAGCACTCGATGATAAGGGCAGTAATTGGGCTCGTTGACGTCACTCGGTTGTGACGGACGTTTTAGATCTGGCAGATTTATGAGCCTGTTGCGCAATGCCAGCTCGAATAGCCTCCTTGTTTTATCACGGGGGAAGGAGTAAGCACGTTCCATCCTGTCCTCAAGGGGTACGTATGGGCGCGTATTGTTTGGACGAGCAACCGGCTTCGAGTCGTTCGGTTGTTGTTGGGCATTAGCGACGATGATCGCTTTTCCCTTTCCTTTATCGTTTCGGGGGTCCGGCTTCGGGAGAGGGGGTTTATGGCCCATCTGGTCCATCTGCGCTAATTTGTCGATCAAAGCCTGGAAGGAAGTCGACTTGAAGAACATCATGAACTGTGAGATGGTTGCCTGTGGATCAAGGATTCCAACAAACATTCCCACCGCTGGAGCTTCTTCTATGCGTTGTTCACACTTCGACCATAGATTTCGCCACCGTATAGCGTACTAAACCCATGTCTCGCCGGGTTTTACCCTGGCATTGATCAGTGCCGTCATCGGGATACGCTCACTGGCACTTGCAAAGCGTTGGGTGAAGAGTAGCTCCATCTCCGCAAAGGTTTTTATAGAGTCGTTGGGAAGCTCAGAATACCATTCAAACGCCGTATCAGATAAACTTCCAACAAACTGGCGAAGCAAAAGCTTGTCGTCGCCGCCGGTATTACCGCAAAGAGCCCTGAATTGGGCCACATGTTGATGGGGATTGCCGGTCCCTTTGTAGACATGAAACTTGGGGATTGTGTAGCCCGGCGGGTACCTGATTTGGTCATACCAGCCTGGATACGGTCGCCCCGTTTTCACGACGTGTCCGGCTGCTTCTGCCGCATGATGAACCCTTATTTGCTGGGCTATGTATTCGTCCAGATCAGTCTTAGAGATTGTATCCTCTTTAGCTGTTGATAGAACGGGCTGAGGGTTTGATGTTTCTCCCTTATCATCCCCAAGGACAATCGGGGGTTCTTCAGTTGGGGGATCTGGTTGTATCATCATCCCTATCATGTCCTGGAAGAGGAGGCCCATACGCTGTATATTGGCTGCTTGTTCAGCAGCCTCTTTGTCTCTCTTTTCCAGTATTCGGCGGAGGAACTCAGCGTCGGTCTCTTCCTCTTGGCGTTCATCTAAGGACGTCTCAGGATTCTCTTTTGGCCCCGTGAGTGCAGCCATTGTAGTCATCATCTCCTGGAGCTTTTGTTGCTGCTCCTGAGACTTGGTCACTGACCGGGTAAGCGGTCGGTGACCCGTAGAAATACGACTTTCTTCCTTTCCCGAAGCCATATAGACCGTATGAACTGTTATGCCCCCTGACTTGGGGCGTTTAGGTTCACCGCTTTTAAACTTTGTCAGTGTCATGGGAGCTTTTTCTGGCCTCTTCCTTTTATGGACCTTTGAGGTTGAAGGAGCCGTTGAAGCGGGCATTCTAGCATTTGTTGCCCCCTGCTGTTTAATGGGGCGGTTCTTGTCTTTTTTCACCTTTGCCCCTTTCTGACGACGGAAGTGGTCTGCGTCAATCACGGAGTCTTGAACCCTCCGCCAAACTTTATAAATTTTTGACGACAGCCGTTGAGGGGGCTGTTCCTGCTTCGTCTCCGGAACTTTTTCCATGGGCGGAGGAGACCTTTTCAATGTAGCAACCGGAGAGTTCTTTCTCACCTTCCTCAGCAATTCGAAGCTGTTCCCAGTTGGAACAGCAGCATTGACCTCCACCGCTGGAGCAGGTGGGGTTAGCCCTGAGGGGGAGTTGCCCCCTGCTTTCCTTACTCGCTGCCAATGGCGACGTCGCGCACGACGAGCCGTTGGGACTGGCTCGGCAATCGAGATAGTTTCTTGTTGCCCCCTGTTTGGGTGTGGGGTAACTGTCGACGTCAGCCTATCGAAGACTGATGCCTTTTGACCAACTGGGGGAGGAGTGGGAACCGTCAATCTTGTGAAGACCGACTCTCTGATGGGAGAAGCCGCTTTAACGACTTCCAAAGCAGCGGCCGTTGCCCTCTTTGGGACGGCCACTTTATAGTTCTGACCTAGCCTGGTGAAAACGGAGGCTGTCGGTTTAGTAGCAGGCGACCCGTTGACAGGGGTCGTGGTAGCAGTGAGCCGGTCAAATACCGACTTCTTGTTCGCTTCTGGTGCGAATATCGGCATAGAGAAGCTTACAGGGGGGACCATGATCCCGAAAAATAGGCCGGTGGTGGCCTGGGTCA
Organism: Agapanthus africanus; assembly: GCA_030015575.1. Lineage (NCBI taxonomy): Eukaryota > Viridiplantae > Streptophyta > Magnoliopsida > Asparagales > Amaryllidaceae > Agapanthus > Agapanthus africanus. The sequence goes on along the minus strand of JASDDO010000019.1, from coordinate 456,544,738 downwards.
CCTGGCCTACCGGCAGAGTAAGGAAAGAAGCCGCTTGGGGCCCATACGTCACCCCTCCTGGTGAAGTGGAGCGTCTGTTGCAGTGGCATTTCGAGCAGCTGGTGCAATTGGAGGCCATTGAATCTCGAATTCTTCGCCAGACAAAAGACCAAATCTTAGCAACTTGAAATCCGAAGACAACCATTTAACAAACCGCGATTGGTTCGCGAAGACGACACACGAAGTGTGGAGTGGAAAGAGGAAAAGGTCCCACCGGGCGTGCCAGAATCTGTTCCCCTCCGAACGGCGGCCCGGACGTCGCGTCCGTTGCCTAGGGTTCGGGGCAGATGCTATTTGGTTTTATCCGTTTATCTCTCCGAAGATGCCAAGTTGATTTATGGCACCGTGTATCGGAGGTTTAGACGGATGCGGCCGATGTAGCAGACTTCGTCGGATTCCCCCTCAGGGTGAGGGGTTTTTTGATTGTGGGGACGCTCTTCCCTGCAGGCGCAAGCCCCTGCAGTTAATTACGCTACCGCATCGCAGTAACAACTTTCTCCTTCTCCAGAATTTCACTTCGTGTCGTGTGTGTTTGTTTTGTTTATGGTTGCCCGTGGATTGTATACGGAGACTAAGTAATGCCGTCGCCCGTAGGACGTGGATTAGTCCAAATCCGCATTTACTTAGATTTGGGTTTGGTGTTTTTAGTTTAAGGATGCATTAGTCGCGTTGCGGCTAAGATCAACTTAAACGTTCGTCAAGGATACGTTACTCCTGTTTTGGACTAAGGTCGACTTGACGTAGTGATTGATTTAATTATCTGGCCTTCGGGACTCGTTACCTCTCTGACGTCGTTGAGGGATTACAATGACAGGCGTCAGAGGAGTTCAGAAATGTACCCTTGAACCAAAGTTGATTTGAAGTTTTATTGTTTATTTAAATATCTAAGGACACATTAACCGTATTTGGGGCTAAGATCAACTTAGACGGGACCGTTTAGATCCGGCAAAAGAGCATTCGGACTCTATTGCGCCAGTTTAAGGGCGTGGTGGTCCATTATTAGTTTAGGGACGTTTCGGTCCGTCGCCAGTTTAAGGACGTAGTGGTCCATCATTAGTTTAGGGACGTCTCGGTCCATCATTAGTTTAGGGACGTCTCGGTCCGATATTAGTTTAAGGACGTTTCGGTCCATCATTAGTTTAAGGACGTCTCGGTCCGACATTAGTTTAGGGACGTTTCGGTCCGACATTAGTTTATGGACGTTTCGGTCCGACATTAGTTTAGGGACGTTTCGGTCCGTCATTAGTTTAGGGACGTTTCGGTCCGATATTAGTTTAAGGACGTTTCGGTCCACGAGTTTAAGGACCCCGCAGTCCGTATTGATGTGTGGTCGTTGGGACCCGTCACCTCTTTGACGTCGTTGAGGAATTACAACGATAGATGTCAAAGGAGTTCGGAGATGTACCCTCGAACCGGACGTAAATTGATTTTGGAGAGCCATTTTGCTCAGTAAATTTAATTTAAGGACTTACGGCCAAAATTGGGCTAAGTCCAATTGAAAATGTTCAACACCATCATTTATTATTATTTTTTTATTAGACCTGTGCTAGGGCTTTGCCCATACTTAAATAATGCATTGCATTACTTCAGGCCATTTATGCCCATTTTGATTGGGATCTGCCCTTTTTTTATTATGATGCAGATCATTTATTTTGGTCCGTTGGACCTTTCAATTGGGCTCTGCCCTTCCAAATAATGCACAGCATTTTATTTATTAGGCTTGTTAAGCCTTTTAATTGGGCTTGGCCCTTCAGGAAGTGAAATGCATTGCATTTGTCAGGCGCTTTGCGCCAATCACTGAGCGCAAGCTCATATGGTGATGACACGTGTCGTGCTCTGGGGAGCGCAAGCGCAACAATACAGCGAGCTGCGCTTTTGCGCTGGAGACACGTGGCGTGCTCTCAGCGAGTTGCGCCAATTCCAGAGAGCAAAACTCTATCTTAATGGCACTTAGCGCAAGTGATTTTATAGCCGACACGTGGCGCTCTCTCAAGAGCGCAACGGCGCAGTTTGGAAGTGCAAAGCACTAAGAATCTTTTAGATTCAAGAAGGGAAGTGCAAAGCACTGTTTAATTTCTTGATCTGAATTAGATCAAAGAAAAATAAATTTTTCTTTATTTGAAGAACCAGAGGTTCATAAAAGTGCAAAGCACTGTTTAATTTCTTGATCTGAAATAGATCAAAGAAAAATAAATTTTTCTTTATTTGAAGAACCAGAGGTTCATAAAAGTGCAAAGCACTGTTTAATTTCTTGATCTGAAATAGATCAAAGAAAAATAAATTTTTCTTTATTTGAAGAACCAGAGGTTCATAAAAGTGCAAAGCATTGTTTATTATTTAAAAATCATTGATCTTGTTTTTAGACCAATGATCTATTAGAAGGAATTTTTTCTAATCCATGAAGGTTCTTTACCTTTTTCTTGAAATCTTCTCGGAGTTCTCTCTGTTTATAGTTCTTGAATTCTCAAGAAAAATCTCGATGCCTTTGAATTGAGGCTTAGGGTCCTTTTTATAGTGCTCACAAATTAGTTAAATTTGTTAAAAGATCATCCTCTGAGTGATTTGGGGAATTTTCCCCACCGTTGGATCTTTGATCCAAGGGCTTCTGCTTTGCAGAAGAAAATCTTCTTGTTTTAACAAGAACAGAAAAGATTTCTTAAAAATCTTAATTTAGTTTGGCGCAGATGCCCCAGCGCGTGACACGTGTCACGCAGCGCAAAGCGCAGCACAACTGCGCTAGCGCATCTGCGCTGACACGTGTCGCGCAGCGCAGAGCGCAGCGCATCTGCGCTAGCGCATCTGCGCTGACACGTGTCGTGCAGCGCAGAGCGCAGCGCAACTGAAGCGTTGCTTCAGGCAAATAGAGCTCTGCTCTGATTGGGCGCGTCTTCTTGGGCGCTGCGCTGATACATCTGCGCCTGACACGTGGCGCGTTGCGCTCAGCGCAGAGGATCTGAAGCGTTGCTTCATTTATTAAATTTTAAATTTTGGAGAATCAGAAGCGCCGCTTCATCTCCTCTTTTCAAGTCAAACTTGTATTCCCGAAATTATAATTTCCCGGGGCTTGGAAATAACTCCGCTGCGCACAGAATTTTCTGTGTTTGGATCTATATATAACTCAAGGCCAAGCCTTTCCTTTCCTCACCTTTGGAGAACTTCTTTAATCATGGCTTGCAACCGTCCTCACGCCCGCCGACAACCGTGGGAAGTGCCGATCCGGGACATCGTTCCCCGTTTTGCTGCGTGCTTGGTGGACTCCTCTCTTTCAGATGAACAATGCAATGCCGCCATGTACGAGCTTTCGACTCGTGTGGGGTCTCCTTTGCCTCCGAATTCTATTTGGCTTCGGATGATCCTTGCCTCGGTGCTCGCCGACATTCCCCCCTTCCGGCGGAGATGTCCTCGGCAGTACTTGATGTGGCCGAGGATAAGATCGAGAGCTTTTTCGAAGCGCTCTTGATCACCAAAGCCCTGAGGGACTTCTCCTTCTACTTACTGAGCCAGATACGGGCTCGTCGAGTCGTCATCGCCACTTTTTCCCAGGAGTGCGGCGTCGACCGTTGGATGGCTACCCCTCGGGAAGATCGCCGTTTCGACGTGATGGAGAAGGCGGAGAGGGAGCTGAATAATTTTCTTTTCCTTTTTGTGAACCCTTGTCTCTCTGATCCCGTATTCGGTGATCTTTTTTAAATTTAATAATAAATAAATGTTTTGATTAAGTATTTTATTATCTGTTAAGTGTTCTTTTTATTTGAGCTCTTTGTTGTGCTTGTGCATCGTATTTTAATTTGTTGTTATCAAGTGCATGTAATTTTGCATGGCTAAATTGCCTTTGGCACTTAGCCCCTTTTTCTGCGCTAGCGCATCTGCGCTGACACGTGTCGCGCAGCGCAACTGTGTTGCCACATGTCGCAGAGCGCAGCGCGGCGCTTCCTTTAACAGAGCCTTGCTCTAATTGGGCGCGCTGCGCTAATGTATCTGTGCTGGACACGTGGCGCATCGCGCGCAGCGTAAAGGATCTGAAGCGTTGCTTCCTTTAAACAGAGCTTTGCTCTGATTGGGTGCGCCTTCTTGGGCGCTGCGCTGATGTATTAGCGCCAGACACGCGGCGCGTTGCGCCTGAGACTTGAAGCGTTGCTTCAAAAAATTTAAATTTTGAATTCAAACAGAGCTTTGCTCTGATTGGGCGAAACAACCTCTAATCGAATTTTCTTGAGCCGAGTATCATCAACTTGTGCATGCTTAATCTGCTCAATTAAGGTTGGTTGCAACCTAAGCTATCTAAACTGAACCATGATAGAGTCCGATGTACATCTAGCTCAAGTCGTTGCATATCCTCCCGTAACTGTCTTTCCGTTGTCCATAAAGATGCTAAATTAGCACTTGATTTCCTGATCAAAGCACCTGCCACGACATTCTCCTTTCCAGGATATTAATGGATGATCAAATCATAATGTCGGTTGCACAAACACTTCCAATGGGTTTCTATATCCATGGCCGACACGTATCGGACACCGACACTTGCAAGACACTTGCACAACACATATCGGACGCGTTGTATATATGTCATATACGTATAGTATGTGTTCAATGCGTGTCATATGCGTATAAATATATTTTTAGTATGTTACAAGCATATTGCATGTTAGACTTGGTAATTTTTCCTTATTTAATGTTGTCATAATAGTTTGATATCTTATTTATCTTTATAAGACTAATCGTATCTTCGTATCCTATATTTTGGGACTTTGTCGTCTCGCCATATCGCATCATGCCGTATCCGTGTCCCCGCATTCGTGTCATGCAACATTGGTCATAATGCTTCATTAACTCGAGCCACCTCCTTTGCCTTATTAACTCCAGAGTGAATATGTACTTCAAGCTCATGTGATCAGCGTATATTTCACAGCTTTCATCATAAATATAGTGCTTCCAAATCTTCTGAGCAAAAAATAACTGCTGCCAACTCTAGATCGTGAGTAAAATAGTTCTGATCGTATAATTTGAGTTGTCTATAACTTTTCTTCCTGCATCAAGACACAACCAAGCCCTTGCCGAAGGTATCGCTATAGATTATGTATCCCCTATCCTTGATGGAAGGCTAAGAGTCGGTGCTGACACTAAGCAATTCTTTAACTCCTCGAAACTCTTTGCACATTCATCGGTCCAAATGAAGTTCGTCTTCTTCCGAGTCAATTTGGTTAATGGAGCAGCAATGTGAGAAAGCATCAAAAAATCTTCTATAGTAGTTAACCAATCCTAAGAAACTACAAACTTCAGTAGTATTTGTGGGCCTACTCCAATTAACTACGGCTTCCACCTTCTTAGGATCTACAGAGATACCATCCTTAAATATTATATGTCCCAAAAATGCCACTATCAAGCCAGAATTCACATTTACTCAACTTGACGTAAAGTTTTTTCTCCTTTAAGATTTGCAACACGATCCTCAAATGGACCATGTGTTCCTCGTTGCCCTTTGAATAAATAATGTCGTTGATGAAGACAGCAACAAACTGATCCGAATAAGGCTTGAATACCTTATTCATCATATCTATAAAAGAGCATTTGTTAATCTGAAAGACATTACCAAAAACTTGTGATGACCATATCTTATTCGAAAAGCAAACTTAGGAAAATCCTCAACCTTAATCTTAAGCATCTTAAGCTAATGATAACGTAATCTTAAGTCAATCTTTGAGAACACTTGAGCACCTTGTAATTGATCAAATAAATCAACTATCCTCAGCAACGGATGCTTGTTCTTGATGGTCGCTTTATTGAGTTCTCGATAATCGATACAAAGCCGCATGGATCCATCCTTCTTCTGCAAGAATAAGACGTGAGCATCCTAAGGTGATACATTCGGCCAAATGAACCCCTTGTCGAGTAGCTCATGCTGCTGGGTCTTTAGCTCCTTAAGCTCCGCATGGGCCATCTTATAAGGAGCTTTAGAGATCGGTGCAGTATCGAGAGCCAAATCAATTGTGAATTCGACTTCCCGATCCGGTGGTAACCTTGGAAGCTTTGAGAATACCTCAGGAAACTCTCGAACGATAAGAATGTTCTTGAGTTTTATTTCTTTCCTCTTCGTATCAACCACATAAGCTAAGAAGCTTTCACATCCTTCCCTACAAAACTGAACTCTGATTCTCCTAGTATACGAAACACGATTTTCTATAAATAGTTAAGTGATGTAAACACAAAAATAAAACTCAAGCCTATTTCTTTCAAATTTTTCAAACCCCTAAAAACCCCTTCTATATGTATAAGATAATAATCATAACAATATATTCAAATAAACCTGTTGCATATGTTTATCATGGAAACATAATAATATAAAAAATAAGATTTTGTCACGTGGAGGGTTCTATACAAACCCCCCATCCCACCATACTTCCCTTTAAGCTCTAAATGCTAAGATCAGGAGAAGAAGAAAGAGAAGAAATTTAGGGAAGAATCCTGATTTCAATCCAATTGTAATTAAATCTTCATCCTATTTAACATACAAGTTTTACATTTAGAAATTTATTTGAGATAAAAATTTAGATCTCAATTCTAACAAAAAATTATTTCTTTCGAAGAAAATGAGAAATACTTGCCTTTTACCATCACGACCAGACTCGCCGAACCCGTGAAGGTGTCCCACCATCCATGGTGGCAGACCATAGCAGCCCCTTTTTTCCTTTCATAGTCTTGACAAATAGATGAGCGATAGAGAAAGGGGGTAGAGAGAGGAATGATATATTAGGGTTACTTTGGGTTTGGGTTTAAAATGGATACGGGTTGGATTTTAATTCATATCCGACCCGACCCGTTAACTTAAGTTATGAATTAAAAGAAGAATTTGTATTAAGACCACTGATAGCATTATATTATGGTTTTAGCATAAGTTTCTGAAAATGTTCAAGACCCTAAAAATTTACGTTTAGGCCCCTGAAAATTACTTTAATTCGCTTTAGCCCTTACTGAATGTTTGTAGATAGTTTATAATACTGAAAATTTTGTATTTATCCTCCTGTTAATAAGAAAAATTAGTTTCCCCACCCTAGCGCTTAATTTACACATAGAAAAATATATAAAAATAATATTAGCTTCTATAAAAAAGGGTTTTGGGATAATTTTTAAGTTTACCATGACATTATAAAAAATTATAATTTGGTAGTATTCGATAATATGTTTTTAGAATCGGGCGAAGCTTAAGGTGATCGGCGTTGGAGTTTACAAATAAAACCGTTTTCTTGCTATAATTGTAAGTATTAAGTTCATCTTTTTACAACTTATAATTCTGATCTTATTTCCTTATTATCAGAGACATCCTTAACATACTCTTCGTGCTTATCTGACGTGATTATTGATAGTTTGATAATTATATATCGTTGTTGTTTAACTTTGATACATCATGAACATGTTATAATTAAGGTTTGTGGTTTCAACCGAAACCACCGATACGTGGTGGTTTCGTATTGGTTTCAGTGGAGACCGATACGAAACCAACCATACAATATCGTTTCGGCTGCAATCTTTAAAAACTTATTTTTTTATACCATTTTTACTGTCATTGTGATCATTGTAGGCTTTCGTTGTTAGAAAACCGTAAAAAAAATGAACCCAAACCCTATACTAATACTTATCTAAATCACTTTTCAATATATTTTGCATCATATCTGGATTTTTAAACACTAGAATCATTATCTTGTAATATAGAACCATAAATTTAATTATTTAATATATCTACACTTATATATGTTGTATTACCGTCGAAACCGAAACCAGCCGAAACCCGGCGAAACTAATAAAATTATGAGACTGGAACCGAAACCGAGTTCTTGAACCTTAGTTATAATCGTAAGAGTTGTTACCTTCGTGCAATCGATTTACTTTTGAGATTTATTCCATACATATTTTCCCCTAAAAGGTGTACATCTAGGAAACTAAATAACTTATAATGTTATGGGTGTGTGTTAGCTTGTCAGCGTTCCGTGGATATACCGTTGTAGGCTGCCGTTGTAGGCCCTGGGGATTTTATGTTATTTTTACCGCTGTAGGCAGTCCGTTGTAGACCGGACCCACCCATTGGTCCATAAGTCGGAGCCCGTATATTATAGCACTACTTAGTCTCCTTTTTTCCTTTGACTCTTGTACCTTCCGTATACTTCTCTGTACATATCATTTGTTATATCATAATCTTATAATATGATTATTTGTTTCATTACTTGCTCGATTATTACATCTATTGCATAACTTATATTATATGAATATTGTATTTGCTGAGTTGTGGTTTGCTCATCTTGTTATTTTAACAATATTTCAGATTAGCGTAGAGCTCTAGCTAAAGAAGACTTTTGGAGTTTAGTTAATCCTCATAGCATGATGCTTTAATTTACTAGTTTTGGTTTATGTTTGTAATAATTTATGGACGCAATGTAATGTTGAGGTTTTAGACCGATGTTTATATCTTTTATGGAATATTGTAGTTTATTTGATAGAATAAAACTATATGTTTATTTGCAGATCTTAAGAGGATTGCAGGTAGGTTAGATCTTGCCGTCCTTTTGTAATACCCTAGTTAATTTATACCAGTTCTAGTTCATGTATTTCTTTATTTATGGTATTTTCCCGAGTTATTGTGTTTTGGGTGCGAATAGTGTATTTGACATTTTTATTTGCATCCGACCCGACCCGACCCGCATGCTTGAAACTAGTCTTGATTCATGTTTATGATTTATCATGTCCTGTTACATGGACTCGTGTACTTTCATTTTAATTTATACATCTTGAATACTGGCATTTGCATTTTTACAATATAACATTTTAAGTCACATAAAATATTTTTAAAATACATTACATGGCCTGCATGATACCCCTAGCCCCGTGGTAGCATCTGCGCATCTTGTTCTCGTCCCGTTCAGTGAAACGGACTTGTTTGGATGGCTACGCGCACGTGCGTGCATCCGTTCTTGGGGGTATGCATTTTCGTTATCCGGACATTCATTTTTTTATTTTGGTCGACATGTATATTTTTCGTATTTTAAAACTGAATTTTAGATCCGACTCGGGCATGTTTTGGACTATATTTGTATTTACCAGAATATCAAATTTTATTTATATAATATTAATTTTATAAACTAATACAAATTAAAATTTAGTTAACTAATAAAAGATTTTTTAAATTTAAATCTAAACTAATTTCCTAACAAACTAACAACCCCTTTCTCTCTCTCTCCTCTGGATATATATATTTATATATTTTTTATTTATTTATTTTTCTTTCCTTATTTAATACACAGCTTCTTCTTCTTACTTCTTCATCTTCTTTCTTATTTCTTTTTCTTGATCTTGTTTCTTGATTCCGGTGATCACCGCTGGAGCCGTGCTCGTCGCTGACGATCCGAGTGATCCATGGAACGTACATGATTTGTATGATCACCCTCATGCGTTGTTTGGAACCGTTCTGTGTACCGTGCGCGCGTCGCGACATTTCGCCGACGAAGGGCGTTCCGTACACATCCGTTCTTATTCCGTCTAGGCAAGTTAATCTTGCTACATGCTATATAACTCATTATATACCTATTTAAATAAATATCACATCTGTATTTTAAATCAAGCATCCCATGTTTCATATTACAGCCTTTCGACGTTCCGTTTACATTTGTATAATGCATTTCAGATCTAGGACATGCAAACCAATCTTAATTACATGCTACATTACTTTAGACGCGTCTATTTTAACAAATGGAATACCTGTATTTAAAATCATGCACCCCATGTTTAGTTTTATAACTTTTCGATGTTCCGTTTGCATCCATTCATATCATTTCAGATCTAGGTCATGAAAACTTATCTTTTTACATACTATACTATCATATACTGCATCAAATTGAATAGTTACATTTCATATTGCTTAGTTATATGTTCCGCACTTGTTAGTTTATCATTTTACGATTATGTGATACCCGTTTGCATCCATATCATTTAAAATATATATCGTCGTAATATTTCTTATTATTATCTTTAATTAGTTTATAATCTGCATTTTATAATGTTATACATTTGAAAATATTATAATTTACACATGAAACGTCGTTGAAAAGCGGATACGACAAATCTGAAATTTACTGTACACCTTACCTTATAAAATTCATTATAAATCATAGAAAAATCATTAGTATACGTTCTTTAGTTCGTTACGAAGATAACTCGGATTACTATAACTCTATGAAATATTTACTTGCAAAATAAATTGTTTAAATAACGTAAAATGTAAATGAAAATATCTCTAAACTGCTGTCCAGGGAAATTCCAGCAGCAAACTTTCAACTTTGAATGTTCATAACTTTTTGTAGGAACAACCTGAGATGCTTATACTTATAAAAATGAAAATCTTATTGAATTATCTTTGTTTTGGTATAATACACGTCCTTTTTGGAGAACGTTTGTTATTTTTTAAGCTATTTTACAAATTAGGGTGACGCTGAATTTCTGAACGGAACTTTCTTGTGCATGGTTAATCAATACAACTTTTATAGTTATTAAACGGTTTGAATATGTTATCCATGTTAATATTATTATATCAATATCTATTTAATAAATAATAATGCTTGTGTTTTAATATTCAGCAAATTTTACCGATTTACAGTTTTATAGTATCCGTCTGTATCCGTACGGTTTATTACATATCTAGTTGCACGCTGAGACCATATTATTTCATGTTACTGTTGTATTAGTGCACCATGCTTGATAATGTGCATCCTACATAGTCATGATGTAACCCCTGATAGATGTTTGTGCATCCATGCTTTCACCGTACATTCATACCTTTACCGTGATTCAATACTTGCTACAGTTTGATTATGAGCACCCGCTTGATATATGTGCACTACTTGACATGACATGATACACCACTACTTGCCATGACTTGATACATGTACACTACCTGGCATGACCTAATATATCACTACTTGACATATTACCTGATCCTGTTTCTAATGCCGACAATCCTGACATGTTGTCCCGATGGATATATCCTGTTGTCTGTACAGACAAACATGTTCCTGCTTGATCCTGTGTTGGCATTGGTCTCAGATTTATAAATACCTTACTTACACACATGACTTGGGGGCATGGGGAAATCAAGAATGTAGCTGAACGTAACTCAAAGGGCTATTATATCATTTTACCGTGGTCCCGTGGGGAATGAACGGGACATAGACTCACAGTCTATTACATCATTTTACCGTGGTCCCGTGGGGAATGAACGGGGTATAGACCGATGGGTTACGATGAGGATTATATTAATTGATTCCGAATAACTTTAGAGTAGATAACCCTATAGCACAGTTTAGACTACTCACTGCACTTCACCTGTTTATATTCTGTTCACTGATCTATATTCATGTTACGGTTTACTTGCTACTGATGACTTGTTACTGTTCATACTTCATGCATGTATATTTCATCACATCCTGCTTGCTTAGAATTATTGATATTTTGACGCACTAACGTCTGGGTTTTGCATGGCCCAGATCCCTTATCTTTATCGCAGGCTGTCTAGAAGTATTTTGATCAACAGACCGAGCAGTGAGGACCTGTTATTAGTTTAGTTTAGTTTCCTTTCAGTATTTCCATTCCTGATGTGAGCCCGCATTATGGGACGTACATTCCAGTTTATTATTGTATTGAATCTTTTTGCTTCCGCATTATTTTTATTCTTGACTCGTTATTCTGGCTCATGGGCATGTATTAGATAGTTGTTTATTATTTTACTGTTCTTGATATCTCTACAGCCGTAATGTGACTGTGGAGGGATATTTCATATCCACAGGTAGCATGGTTGGCTCTGTCACGTGCCTATCTTAGCGCACTCTGGAAAGCGGGACGTGACAGGGTTTATTTGGTATTAGAGCCATAGGATTTAGGTTAATCGGGTTTGATTTTTTTGTAGTTGGGTATTGGACCCAATACACGAATCGGAAAACCCGTAATTAGGAACATGTCCTACCACATTGTTCTCGTGATTCTTGAATCTTATCTTTCTCTTGATCCTTTGTTATGACGATATGCAAACAACTTTGCATCTCAACTTGAAACCTCCCGTTTCCTTATTGTTTCTTTCTATTCTGATACTAGGATTTAGACGACTTGAACGGAGTTATGTGATTGTACCCATGAACTGCAGCATGGTTACAATGCGGTACTCTATTTAAGTAACTTGGATTCCTGGTCTTGATTCATTTCCTTGATTCATGGTCGTGAAATTCCCTTAGTTCTCTCAGTTTCATTGCTTACCAGTTCATGTTTTGCAGATTTCTTAGTGATCGATATCGGCAGTTATGAAGTTGTCTTGGGAATGGATTTTCTCGGCACTTTCAACGCTCACATTGATTGTAGGGCAAAGAAAGTGATTTTTCAGATTCCCGGACATCCGGAGTTTGTTGTTGCTGGAGGTAGCAGTTCTATCGGGCCAATCGAGTTTAGGGCTAGGCCGGTAAACGGTGTTCTTTCGTCGATGGAAGTTGATAAGGAGGAAGCGCCAGTTGTAGTTCGAGAGTTCATGGACGTGTTCGAGGACATTTCGGGTTTACCGCCAAAACGAGATGTGGAGTTCGCGATCGATCTTGTTCCTGGTGCAGCGCCAATCTCAAAGGCGTACTATCCAATGGCACCAGTGGAGTTGGATGAAATCAAGAAATAGGTTACTTTATTGCTAGAGAAGGGTTGGATTCGTAGCAGTAATTCACCTTGGGGAGCTCCAGTTCTTCTAGTAAAGAAGAAAGATGGCACAAGGAGGATGTGCATCGATTATCGAGAATTAAACCGGGTGACTATTAAGAACAAGTACCCGATCTCTCGCATTGGCGAATTATTCGAGCAACTCAGTGGCGCGAGGGTATTCTCGAAACTGGATTTGCGATCCGGATATCATCAGGTCCGAGTTAAATCAGAGGATATTTGCAAGACTGCGTTCCGAACCCGGTATGGACATTACGAGTATTTAGTGATGCCATTCGGAGTCACGAATGCATCGGCGATATTTATAGACTTGATGAACCGAATCTTTTCACCATTCTTGGACCAGTTTATAGTGGTGTTCATCAATGATATTCTGGTCTACTCGAGGAGCATTGAAGAGCATGCGGAACACTTGAAGATCGCACTGTAGACATTGAGACAAGAAAGATTGAATGCAAAGATGAGCAAGTGCGAGTTTTGGCTTGAAGAAGTGAAGTTTTTGGGGGCATGTCGTAGCTGGAGATGGAATCGCCGTTGATCCTAAGAAGATTGCAGCAGTTCAAGATTGGCCGATTCCGAAGAACGTAGCAGAGATCAGAAGTTTTCTTGGACTTGCCGGATATTACAGAAGGTTCGTGGAGAATTTTGCCCGTTTGGCTGAGCCTTTGACCAAGCTTACGCGAAAGGAGGTACCATTCGTATGGACGGATAAATGTGCGTCAGCTTTTGAGGCGTTGAAGCAGAGATTGATAACCGCTCCTATTTTGACCGTACAAGACGGTTCCGGAGGATTGGTGATTCACAGCGACGCATCTGGGAAAGATTTGGGATGTGTTTTGATGCAGCATGGGAAAGTTATAGCTTAAGCATCAAGACAATTGAAGATCCATGAGAAGAATTACCCAACTCATGATTTGGAGCTAGCAGCTGTAATTTTCGCTTTGAAAATTTGGAGACACTGCTTATTGGGCGAAAGGGTCGAAGTATTCACCGATTACAAAAGCCTAAAATATGTCTTCATACAAAAAGAGCTTAACATGAGGCAGCGTAGATGGTTGGAGCTGATGGCTGACTACTATCTTGATCTTAAGTACCATTCGGGAAAAGTTAATGTAGTGCCGGATGCACTTAGTCGGTTACCAGCAATTCGATGTTGACTGCACAGAAGGAACTTATCGAAGATTTTCGGAGATTCGAGTTAGAGATTGTACTACCGCATTCTTCGGGACAGTTGATGCAGTTGCAAGTACAGTCGTCGTTGATCGATAATATTAAAGCAGCGCAGCCACAAGACCCAAGATTGCAGAAGTTTCGAGAACAAGTTGAAGCTGGACTTCGAACGGACTTGTTGATTCATGAAGATGGTTCGTTGCAATATGGTAGCCGTTTGTGTGTGCCGAAAGGAGACATTCGCGAAGAATTTATGAAGGAGGCGCACAGTTCCGCTTATTCCGTACATCCAGGAGGCACGAAGATGTACCGCGATCTAAGACAACATTTCTGGTGGGAAGGCATGAAAAGGGAGATTGCTCGCTTTGTAGCAAAGTGCTTGGTGTGTCAGCAACTTAAGGCTGAATATCAAAGGGTTGCTGGTTTATTGCTACCACTTCCGATTCCTCAATGGAAATGGGAACATATAACCATGGATTTCGTGACGGCTTTACCGCGGAGTCCAAAGAGCAACAATGCAGTTTGGGTGATTGTTGATCGATTGACCAAGGCAGCTCATTTCATACCATTTCGAGTTGGTCAGTCAACAGAAACGTTAGTAGAATGGTACATGCAGGAGATTGTGAGATTGCATAGAGTACCTGTGAGCATCGTATCTGATCGTGACACCCGATTCTTATCGCACTTCTGGAGGAGTTTACAGGAAAGTTTGGAGACGCGATTGAAGTTTAGCACAGCTTATCATCCTCGGACAGATGGCCAGTCGGAGAAAACGACCCAAACTCTTGAAAACATGTTGAGAGCTTGCATGTTAGACTTCAAGGGTTCATGGGAGGATCATCTACACTTGGAGTTTTCTTACAACATCTTTCAGGCGACTATTCAGATGGCTCCATTCGAAGTATTGTATAGTCGCAAGTGTCGCTCACTCGTTTGTTAGGATGATATTGGAGAACGAAGATTGTTGGAACCGGATTTGATCGTGCAGACAGTAGAGAAAGTTAATACTATCCGAAGTCATATGAAGACAGCACAAGATCGACAGAAGAGTTGGGCCGACACATCGAGAAGACCTTTAGAGTTCGCTGTTGGTGATCTAGTATTCTTGAAGATATCACCAACTAAAGGAGTGATTCGTTTTGGGAGTCGAGACAAGCTTAGTTCTCGATTCGTAGGGCATTTCGAGATTTTGGAGCGTGTTGGAGAAGTGGCTTATCGATTGGCTTTACCACAATCTTTGGCGAATGTTCATGACGTGTTTCATGTATCTCAACTCCGTAAGTATGTTCGAGATAAAACACACATGCTGGATCATTCGGAGCTGACTGTAAGAGAAGATTTGACCTTTGAGGAACGACCGATGTCGATCGTTGATCGAAGAAAAATGGTTCTTAAGAACAAGGTTATCCCTCCCGTACTTGTTTCTTGGGGGAATCGCTCGCATGGATCGACTTGGGAACGAAAAAAAATTCGACAGAACTTTCGACACCTATTCCTGTAGATTCGTGTTGTTTTCCTTTTCTTGTCTTGGGAATTTCGAAGACGAAATTCTTTTTGTAGTTCAGTATAATGAAATACCCTAGTTCATTTATACCAGTTCTAGTTCATGTATTTCTTTATTTATGGTATTTTCCTAATTTATTGTGTTTTGGGTGCGAATAGTGTATTTGACATTTTTATTTGCATCCGACCCGACCCGCATGCTTGAAACCAGTCTTGATTCATGTTTATGATTTATCATGTCCTGTTACATGGACTCGTGCACTTTCATTTTAATTTATACATCTTGAATACTGGCATTTGCATTTTTACAATATAACATTTTAAGTCACATAAAATATTTTAAAAATACATTGCATGGCCTGCATGATACCCCTAGCCCCGTGGTAGCATCCGCGCATCTTGTTCTCGTCCCGTTCAGTGAAACGGACTTATTTGGATAGCTACGCGCACGTGCGTGCATCCGTTCTTGGGGGTATGCATTTTCGTTATCCAAACATTTATTATTTTTATTTTGGTCGACATGTATATTTTTCGTATTTTAAAACTGAATTTTAGACCAGACCCGGGCATGTTTTAGACTATGTTTGTATTTACCAGAATATCAAATTTTATTTATATAATATTAATTTTATAAACTAATACAAATTAAAATTTAGTTAACTAATAAAAGATTTTTTAAATTTAAATCTAAACTAATTTCCTAACAAACTAACCACCCCTTTCTCTCTCTCTCCTCTGCATATATATATTTATATATATTTTATTTATTTATTTTTCTTTCCTTATTTAATACACAGCCTCTTCTTCTTACTTCTTCTTCTTCTTCTTTCTTCTTTCTTTTTCTTGATCTTGTTTCTTGATTCTGGTGATCACCGCCAGAGCCGTGTTCGTCGCTGACGATCCGAGTGATCCAGTGAACGTACCTGACTTGTGTGATCACTCTCGTGCGTTGTTTGGAACGGTTCCGTGTACCATGCGCGCGTCGCGACATTTCGCCGACGAAGGACGTTCCGTACACATCCGTTATTGTTCCGTCTAGGCAAGTTAATCTTGCTACATGCTATATAACTCATTATATACCTATTTAAATAAATATCACACCTGTATTTTAAATCAAGCATCCCATGTTTCATATTACAGCCTTTCGACGTTCTGTTTACATTTGTATAGTGCATTTCAGATCTAGAGCATACAAACCAATCTTAATTACATGCTACATTACTTTAGACGCATCTATTTTAACAAATGGAATGCCTGTATTTAAAATCATGCACCCATGTTTAGTTTTATAACTTTTCGATATTCCGTTTGCATCCATTCATATCATTTCAGATCTAGGTCATGAAAACTTATCTTGTTACATACTATACTATCATATACTGCATCAAATTGAATAGTTGCATTTCATATTGCTTAGTTATATGTTCCGCACT
This sequence comes from Agapanthus africanus, assembly GCA_030015575.1. Taxonomy (NCBI): domain Eukaryota; kingdom Viridiplantae; phylum Streptophyta; class Magnoliopsida; order Asparagales; family Amaryllidaceae; genus Agapanthus; species Agapanthus africanus. Next base: position 456,527,861 of record JASDDO010000019.1, on the reverse strand, counting down.
TGTTAGTTTATCATTTTACGATTATGTGATACTCGTTTGCATTCATATCATTTAAAATATATATCGTCGTAATATTTCTTATTATTATCTTTAATTAGTTTATAATCTGCATTTTATAATGTTATACATTTGAAAATATTATAATTTACACATGAAACGTCGTTGAAAAGCGGATACGACAAATCTGAAATTTACTGTACACCTTACCTTATAAAATTCATTATAAATCATAGAAAATCATTAGTATACTTCTTTAGTTCGTTACGAAGATAACTCGGATTACTATAACTCTATGAAATATTTACTTGCAAAATAAATTGTTTAAATAACGTAAAATGCAAATGAAAATATCTCTAAACTGCTGTCCAGGGAAATTTCAGCAGCAAACTTTCAATTTCGAATGTTCATAACTTTTTATAGGAACAACCTGAGATGCTTATACTTATAAAAATGAAAACCTTATTGAATTATCATTGTTTTGGTATAATACACGTCCCTTTTGGAGAACTTTTGTTATTTTTTAAGATATTTTACAAATCAGGGTGACGCTGAATTTCTGAACGGAACTTTCTTGTGCATGGTTAATCAATACCACTTTTATAGTTATTAATCGGTTTGAATATGTTATCCATGTTAATATTATTATATCAATATCTATTTAATAAATAATAATGCTTGTGTTTTAATATTCAGCAAATTTACCGATTTACAGTTTTATAGTATCCGTCTGTATCCGTACGGTTTATTACATATCTAGTTGCACGCCGAGACCATATTATTTCATGTTACTGTTGTATTAGTGCACCATGCTTGATAATGTGCATCCTACATAGTCATGATGTAACCCCTGATAGATATTTGTGCATCCATGCTTTCACCGTACATCCATACCTTTACCGTGATTCAATACTTGCTACAGTTTGATTATGAGCACCCGCTTGGTACATGTGCACTACTTGACATGACATGATACACCACTACTTGCCATGACTTGATACATGTACAGTACCTGACATGACCTAATATATCACTACTTGACATATTACCTGATCATGTTTCTAATGCCGACAATCCTGACATGTTAACTCGATAGATATATCCTGTTGTCTGTACAGATAAACATGTTCCTGCTTGATCCTGTGTTGGCATTGGTCTCAGATTTATAAATACCTTACTTACACACATGACTTGGGGACATGGGGAAATCAAGAATGTAGCTGAACGTAACTCAAAAGGCTATTATATCATTTTACCGTGGTCCCGTGGGGAATGAACGGGACATAGACTCACAGTCTATTACATCATTTTACCGTGGTCCCGTGGGGAATGAACGGGGTATAGACCGATGGGTTACGATGAGAATTACATTAATTGATTTCGAATAATTTTAGAGTAGATAACCCTATAGCACAGTTGAGACTACTCACTATACTTCGCCTGTTTATATTCTGTTCACTGATCTATATTCATGTTACGGTTTACTTGCTACTGATGACTTGTTACTGTTCATACTTCATGCATGTATATTTCATCACATCCTGCTTGCTTAGAATTATTGATATTTTGACGCACTAACGTCTGGGTTTTGCATGGCCCAGATCCCTTATCTTTATCGCAGCCTGTCTAGGAGTATTTTGATCAACAGACCGAGCAGTGAGGACCTGTTATTAGTTTAGTTTAGTTTCCTTTCAGTATTTCCATTCCTGATGTGAGCCCGCGTTATGGGACGTACATTCCAGTTTATTATTGTATTGGATCTTTTTGCTTCCGCATTATTTTTATTCTTGACTCGTTATTCTGGCTCATGAACATGTATTAGATAGTTGTTTATTATTTTACTGTTCTTGATATCTCTACAGCCGTAATGTGACTGTGGAGGGATATTTCCTATCCAGAGGTAGCATGATTGGCTCTGTCACGTGCCTATCTTAGCGCACTCTAGGAATCGGGGCATGACACCTTTTTTTAAGGATTGCGACTGGCTCGCTGCACTTGTCTCAGGGCATGACAGCTTTAGTGGTATCAGAGCTTAAGGGGAGTATGTTAGATTATAAATATACATCAGTAAACTTTTAACAGAATTTCTTAGCATTGATGCACTAGAAGCGACACCAGGATTGTGTAAAAGCCATGCATATTCATACCCTGTCGGGCATGCATTATTTTTTATCATAGTTTCTCATATTTTTTTATTTCAAATACATTCTAACCATAGAACTCCTTTATCATATTATATGAATTCTCCATCTCATTCAGCTCTTGTTATGGGTCAGCTCCTCGTTAATATTAGGAAAAACAAGATGTTATATACATTTACTATTCAGCCTTAAGATCATAGCATACCGAATATTGTTGGATCAAGAGATGCTTCATGTCAAGGATCGGATTTTGATAGGAACTACCTTTTTTTTAAACTGACCCGTAAGCCTGACCCATACACTCACAACACACCCACACGCACAGCACACAACACGCACACGCATCCAAGGGACCCAAGAATTTACCCTGAAAACGTTAAATTGTGTCACTTCCCCTCCTAAGGATCGTACCCTGCACTCTCCTTAAGAGGGGGGAAGTGTCATACCAACTGAGCTATTGCTCATTGGTGATTGAAACCAATTTGATTGTGGGCATTTATTTGAAAGAACAGTTGATACCCAAAACAAATCACACAGTATATTTGTGAACCAAAAGTTGTCATCCCTGTGACTAACGTGGTGCATCTTCTAAAATAAACGGCATACAAACATATCAATATCAAGTTTGAATTGTTAAAAGTGATTGGCTCTTTTATCGTATGAGAAAAGATTACCATGTTGGCATGTTATTAAGAAAGAGTACAGAGAGGTGCATACCACAAACTTGAGCAATCATGCATGTCAAAAGGGAATAAGATGCGATATTAAATGGCACTCCAAGACCCATGTCTGCAGAGCGCTGGTACATTTGGCATGACAACTCCCCATTCTCCACATAAAACTGAGGGAAAAAATAATAAGTCTGAAAGAGTAAAATAATATGAAACGAAAAGCAAGCTATACTCATAAATATAACAAACAGTAAATGAATATGTTTGCCAACCAAGAATGGAATGCTTTATAGTGTGTGTGTGTTGGGGGGGGGGGGGCGCAGAGAGAAACTTAACAATGGCGCTAATGTATACACAGAAACTATCTAAGGCTAACAATGTTATGGAATAACTCATCGCAGCTCTATTTTCTTTTTAGGGAAAAAAAATTCTAACCTGTGCAAACATGTGACAAGGAGGAAGAGCCATTTGTTTAAGATCCGCAGGGTTCCAAGCTGAAAGAATTATGCGGCGATCATCTGGATTGGTCTTTACTTTATCAATTACATCCAACAGCTGATCAAATCCTTTCCCAGAGTAATCCGCATGCATGTCGGTGTATCTGAGAAATATGTGATTACACTCAAGACTTCCCTATGCGAAAAATATTGATAGCCAAAAACATTCAACAATCAACTTACTCGGCGCCAAAATGTCTCCACTGAAACCCATATATTGGCCCCAGGTCCCCTTCTTCTCTACGAGTTAAACCAATGCTAGAAGAGGAAACCATGGATGAGTCGGAATTGGCAACTGACAGGCATCTAAAAGGGAAGACCGCAAGGAAAAAGCCTAAATTTCACCTAAACTACCCTTAAGCACTGCTGTTCTTAACTAAACTGCCTTAAAATTCTCTTACTACAGTTAAGTCCCTTAATCTTTGGTTTTAAAGAAGTTTTTTAGATAAATTATGGTATAAGGGTACACAGTAAACCATTAGGAGCTTACGGTAGTAAATAAACTTTAAGCTAGTTGACTTGAAAACACTGATAGATAAGGGTAGTTTAGTGAAATTTAGCAAAGGAAAATTGCAGACCTGTCAAGGTACTCTCTTGATGCATTTCCATCCCATATATGTATACCCTTTTCTTGTAATACCTGTTGCCAGAACAAAAGAAAAAGAACAAATTTTGGTTGCAGAAGCCTGACGGATCAAAGAAGACGACTTGCTCTGAGCCAAAATATTCAAACAATAATAAAACAGGATATTGCTGCAATAATGTTTCGAATCTTGACTGAACTATATCGGATTTTGAGCGGTCGGAGATGAAACAGGGAGTATGATTCAATCTGGCCTTCTTCTTTTTTTAAAGAAAATGTTTTTTTTTGTTTTTTGGTGGTGGTGGTTGGGGCGCGGGGAGGGGGGGGTGTTGTATCAGATTTGCACTGATAATCAATATTCAATATAACCGCGAAAAAGAAATGATATCTTCCCCCACCCCCACCCCCCAAAACACACACACACACACACACACACACACACACACACGCAGAGGAAGAAAAGAAAAACAAATGTCCGTGACCAACCTGTATTCTGATAAAGACAGTCGATTCTGAGAGCATGTGCAAAGCTTTTATGAAAATATATAGGTCAAACTGATAAAAGATGCATATCGAGTACTTTGATATCAAACTCGGTCTGAGATCACTTTTATAAAAATATATAGGTCAAACTGATAATAGATACAGATCGAATACTTTCATATCGAACTCGGTCTGAGAGCATGTGCAAAGCTTTTATGAAAATATATAGGTCAAACTGATAAGGGATCAAAATGAAAAAAATATTGCCCCTCGAGGCACTAACGTGGAAGTGATAGATAAGATATCATAAAAATTCTCGAGGGAGGTCATTCAACTGTCTGCATGGATGTAATCTCGCAACAAATAAATTAAGATTAAGAAATAGAAACAAGTGGTTTAATGGGCATGAAATTTACTCGTGTGCATATTGAAGAATTACTAAAAGACCGAATTATTTCTTATTTCCTCCATAACAAACTCTTGTCCAAATATAGTTACAGATTATAATAACCGAGGGCGGAGCTACAATATCCAAATGTCCAGCTGTCTCTTCATTTCATTCCTGTACAATCACTTGAGCTTACCTTAATAGTCCTGCTATGTGTCTTATTATCTAAACATCCACTAATTATATTCTAATTCTAATCGCATGCAACCCTTAACCATTCAGCCCGTATCGGAATCAAATTTAATTTCATTGCAAAAAGGATTAGTAAAAAAAAAGAGCCGTTCCACTCACAGGTGGACCCAAATAGAAAAGGGGAGGGGGCATGTGCCCCCACTCAAATTTTGGGAAAAACAAAGACACCGGTTACAAATTTTGGAATTTCTGAGTATATAGGGGTGATGAGTGGAGCTCCCAGCCAGCTTAAGTGGTAGGATGGCTAGCTCCCTAGTGAAAGGACGTGGGTTCAATTCCCAGCATACACACATATAATTTTGAATTATACTTGCATGGATACAGATTCCATTGGTTTTGTCCCATTATGAAAAGTTCTTGAACAAGGAAAGTTTAGTCGTACATCAAGAAATAAGGAGAAATAGAATATGTTCTCATAGAACAATATTTGATTCAACAAAAATCTAGACTGTATTATGTACTCCAGGATACAAAACCTTGAAGGATGTTATAATGGATACTGAATAATATATCTTACTAGATTACTTTTTGTCTGTAATTAAATTAAATTTCATTTAAATTTTAGATATAATGTAGATAGGCTTCTTGAGGAACTATTGTTATTTGCGGTGTGTGCCCCCTCTAACCCAAATTTCTAGTTCCGTCTTTGGATCCTCTTGTCGTTCACGCCTCTTGCCCTCTCTGAGTTCTTTCCCAGAGATATTCCTTCTGGAGAGGGCAAAAACAGCAAACATGAAGAGGGACAAAACTACAGAATACATATGGAAACAAAGGTACTATATTTTGATTAAAGGCTTTAACCAAAAGTATCCTTTAGCAGTAATGAAGTTATCATACCTTCGCATTTGTAGAGCCACTGATGAACCACAAGAGTTCTTCAACCACTCCACGCCAAAAAACTCTCTGCGGATATAGTAAGAAAAAGTAAGAAAATCAGATTTGTTATTATCATATTGCTTGCGCATATAAAATGTTTAAACAACCAGGAAAGTCAGTGCAATATGAAATGCTAGTGTAAAACAAATTTCCTTTAATGCCACTATAGGCATATCGACTCAATTTGTGATCACTAAAGATGGAGATATAATAGGTATTACCTTAGTTGTGAGCAATGGAAAAGAACTTCTCAAATTGAACCGCATCTGCAAGGAATATACATAACAGTAAGATCTCTAGTATGCCCAAGAATTTTATTGGCTTGTAATGATGAAATTTTCACCATAAGGGCACATACTTGACAACCAAACTTTGAATGTGTTCCAGTCCCAGTCCTGTCATTCTTTTCAGCACCATTTTCTATGATATCTTCAATAAGCCTTAGATACATGTATTCCTCATGTCTTTCATGTATCATTTTTGGAAGAAAAGAGAAATCCTCGACTTCAAACTTATCCGTGCATGAATTAGTATCGGTTATTTCACCATTTTGCAGGCAGTTGAGGTCAGTGGAAGAGTGTCGCACACATACATATGTCATGAACAAGAACCTAATATTGTTCTCTACCAAAGGGAATGAAGAGTACCATGGCTGAAAATTAGTCAAGTCAATTGGAGGAATGAAAGTGTCACAATCGACGCTTGTTTCTATGTCTGTGAAATGTATGGCTTCACATTCGGGTGCATTCATAGCTTCCCTGTGTTCAAGAACCTCAAGTATTTGTTATCAAGAAGACTGGGTTAATTATACTGAAATACCATGAAGCTTCTATCGCTTTTGAGATATATATCATGAACTATATAGATTAAATTAAAAAAACCATGAACTCTCTTCTTTTTGAGATAAATATATATATAATGAACCTCATAAATTATACTAAAATAGCAGGAACATTTCCTGCCATTAGTAAGCTTCTCAAATGTCAAAATTATTCCTATAGTAGTCATGTTACCACTATACCCTTACAAAGTCCCTCCTTCCCTCTCCTTCTAATTCATCTCATTTGGTTCAAAGCTCTTTATACCTGCATGCAATCAATTTGTATTTGGAAAGAGAAGAATCAGGAGAGAGAAAAATGGGTACCTAAGATGCTACAAGGGTAATATGGTGATATATTGGTTACCTAACTACCACTACAACGGATTTTAGTGCAACGAAGAAGGAAAGTTCACGGTATTTTAACATAACTTATACAGTTCATGATTATATTTCATGGTATGTTCTTATAATTTACTCTAAAGATATCGTCAATAATTCCAGCATGGACAAATCATGATTAATGGACTAACCTTAACACCTGGCCACCTCCTATAACAAACACTTTCTCAATTGAAAAACAATAAGGGGATGCAGCCAACAAATCTAAGGCAGAACTCATGCTCCCGCATATAACAACGTTCTCTGCAGTTGCAATATCAAAACTCCCAGAACGAGTAAGCACAACGTTAAGACGGCCAGGCAAAGGCCTGTAATGAGAGGGAATGCTTTCCCAAGTTTTTCTACCCATTATCACGGCATTCTTTTTCGAAGGATCCGCCGTACTCATCGTAACCTCCTTGAAAAATTTGAGGTCAGATGGCAGCCTCCATGGCAGTATCCCATCTTTCCCTATACCCATTTGCCTAGTGGCAGCAACAACAACTTGAAAAGTTCTCTGAGACTCATTGAATGCATTAGTGTTACCATTTGCAGCATTCACAAGGATTTCACCTTCCATGGGTGGCACTCTTTGGCAATAATGAAAACTTGTAACCTTCCTCGATCCTAAAACAGTAGAGCACGGCTTCTTGAGACCAACAATGAATGAGCAACTTCTGCTAAAAACTGGTACAACCTGAAGTTGGTATAAAAAATGTGATGTTAATCGTAATCAATTTCCTGAAAGAATAAATCCATCAGGGCATTATAGACACACGTTAAGGGGAAAAAGAACAGTATGAGCATGCAATTAAGTCTTGGAAAGGACAAAGCACGACACGAAACATTGTGTGATTGCAAAAGCTCATGAATGTGTACTTAACGTGTGTGCTTGAGAAAATCTTGGAACAAATGCTCCCAGAGCAGAATTGCCTGAAACTCAACATCTGGACCGAAAACTGACGGGAATCAAACAATGGGCACTGAAACACTAACTATAACTACCTTAATTATAATGCATCAACTAGTGCAGAAACTGTGAAACAAAGAATGTTGTTGTGTGCTGTCAAATCTTCATGACAATTGATACTTCAACATACATTAAACATCTAGGAAACATGTATCATAATTCGAACAATTTCAACTAACAATAAACAAGGGGGAAAACAGGAGTTGTGTATTTCAAGAGATTCTATGGCATTTCAGAAAAATGCTCACGGAACTATCAAGATAAATTCAACAACGTCAAATTTGCATCCATCACTGGATAATGAAGGGCACATAATAGTTGGCAGTCATTTTGCACAACTCTTGGTGAAATCCTTACATATGCAGTTACAAGTTCTAACAAATCAAAACTTCTTGTGAAATGATGGCTGTAAATGCATTAAAGGGTGATCAGAAAACAAATTTTCCTTCAAATATACGCAGACAGAGCCAAAATTCAATGGAAGTAGTGGAAAAAGTAAATTAGAGTCATGTAAATGGAAACCGAAATGCCAAGTTAAATTTCAAAATATCGGTGATACACATATCGATACTGGAGAAGTATTTTTGGCATCGGTGTTGTCCAAATCAGTCATATCGGCTTGGAATATCAGATTGTTTGATCCCGGACGACAAAAGAATTTTAAAATTTGGGGAAAATTATAAAAACCGATTGCATTGCAAGCCACAAATCTAGTATTCAGCTATCATGCATCATCTAAACAAGTAACTTCGCAGCAAATTGCAAATCGATTACATTGCAAGCCAACAAATTACAAATAAATTCAACGCACATTAAGGTCAATTTAATTATATATTATCTACGAATTGAACTTTATAATGTGAGAGAAATTAAGATCAAGGGCTCAATCATCACCATTTTGAACCAACTAATCACAATCGAAGCAGGGTGCGATTTGATGTTTGAGCTAAAACTCTCAAAAGAAAATTGATAAGAAAGTGGATTAGAGAAATACCTGAGCCTGAGACGAGCGTCAAAAAAAGGGCGTTTTAGGTCATGAGGAAAAAAGGGGTGGGATTTTGGGAGAGGGGTGTGGGGGTTTAGGCGGGTGGTTTTGGGTTGACGGACCGGGTATGGCTTTGGGTCCAAGATTGGGGTTCAAAGCCCAATTTTTTTTTTTGGCATGTAATAATTATATGGTGTGCCGGCCAGAGGTGTCAACGGTGACCTATGACCTATTAGACATGTGGGTCAATATGTAAAACACTGGTGATGAGGTAAATTTTTCCTACCCATTAAAACATTACCCGCACATGTCACGCATGCTTATAAGTATCACCAGGTCGACTCTATCCGTGGGTTTTACCTGGCCCGCAAGTTCGTGAGTTTACCTGGCCCGTCGTCGAGTCATTCCTTATCATTACATTAAATATTGGGTACTCCATTGAAGTTATATTATGAATGCTGAGAGTTACTTGGAATATATATTTAAATGGTGTTGTTTTCTATAATCTGATTTTTTTTTTTTAAACTAGTGGCTCGGATGTCCGTAGTTCCCGTATTACCATTTAAAATACAAGATGGTTACCTTGTACAAGTGAATTCTATAGAATGGAGAAGAGAACACATAGGTTGGGAAAAAGATTGATGTCTCTTATAAATTATTATAGTTTAGTTCCTTCCTTTTGCAAATTTTGCATATAAATAATCTCACGTAGACCCGTTCATGGATGACCCGCAAACTATTCATGGGTTACCCGCACACCCATCCGTCCGTAACGTGTTAGGTGATGGCACAATATTTAACACCCGTTTAAAGCCTGGCATTTTTGTTGGATATGTATGTCCTAGAGGCCTGTATTGTATAGCATGATAGGGATATGTATATATATGACAATCTTGTTCAGTTGTATGGTATACTATTTGAGTTGTCTTTATCTGAACATGTGTATTTGTTTTTCTTGTTATTTTATATTGCTTATACATATTGATAAAAACTCGTTACGGTAGTATACTATTTTGGTTTGTTTTTATTTTAACATGTGCATATGTTTTACTCGATATCATATATGGCCGATACATGTTGATAAAACTCGTAAGATTTTGCTTGACTATCAGTGTTATGATGGCGGTCATACTTGTGGGGGCTGAGTAGTTTATAAGCACATAAATGCCCCAAGTCGCAGGAGTATCGAGATCGGGTATCGATATTCCACAGTAGACTTGTGTATACGTTTCTAGACCCCGACGAGAGACGGTGGTTGGTCCCACAGCCATTGGTGTGATCACCTAAGATTGCATACAGGTGCTCACTGGGGGTAAGTACATTAGACAGACTCGCCGAGAACTTCTAGATGGTATTATACCTATCGTTAGATAGCAGTCCTCATGTGACATGAGTACGAGTTAGTCTTTAAACCTGAGATCGTCATTTTGTCTCATGTGAGTTCCTACTGTACTTAGATCACTACCATACCACGGCTTTATTGAGTCGTGCAAACAGGTTTTGGTTGGATACAGTCCCGAGCCACATGTAGGCAGTGAGTGATTGTCAGGGATTCGTCTCTCCCGGTATTAGGAGTCGATATTGTACTGTGTCCAATTGGCCAGACCATACGACCTTGGCCAAGACAGTTGAGATTTATTGATAGTTAGATCAGTAGTTTCTCGGATCGGTCCTGAGCCACATCGACACGACTTATCGGGTTAGTAGGGGTCTGACGTTTACCACCTCTTAGACCCAGTATGCGATACTCTTAGACGAAGAAACCGGACTGTACGGAGATTGTCATGGATAGGATCAGTAGGAATTCGGACGAGCTTGCTCATCGGCCTTCTTTTCGACAGGTACCTGGATAACCATTACGTACAGCTAGTGCCGCTGACGTGCTTATGGTTAAACCCAATGCCGGCGTACTGTCGAGCCTTTGGAGTCTCACACAGAGGGTTTTCTTGGTTCAGAAGAAACGATATAGAGGCCATATGTTTATACGTGCAGGGTTCCAATTAATTATGTGTACTAGATGTGCGGAATTTAATCGGACGGGTTATAATAGTAGCGAGCTTAGGATTAAGCCAGTTTGTTAAATCGGATATTGACTTAATTCTAGTATTATATTAGTAGTATTATTCTATCTCTAGAGTATTCATATTTTGGTACGAATACGGGTATGTATATATGGTAGAAAATATTTTATATTTATACGAAATACCTTCTAAAAGACGACGCCTCATTATGTATTTTTCTATTTATTAGAAATAGAAAAGGAGGTGGAGGGGTAAGGTGGCTTCAAGCATGATGAGAAGTATGGCTACTAGTTTTATTTATTCATTTGGGAAAACTATTCAAGCATGATTTGTATTCTTTATTGAAAAATGGTATGCTTGATATTTTTCCTTAGCCATTTTTCCATTCATTCTAACTTTGTCATTCTCTCTCCTCTCTTGAGTTCATCTTCTTCCTCAAACCCTAACCCTCTCATGAGTTGAGAAACATAGGGTTTTAAAGATAGAAAAATACTATTAAATATCTCTACATCATCAAAGCAAACTAGATTAGCAAACTAGTTTGTTTAGTTGCTTTTTATTGAGGTGCAAGCTTGAGCCATATTTTCTCGGGTGGATCATCTAGGATCAAGAAGGCCCTCAAGTAAGGTTGATCAAGGATCCCTGAGAGCACAACAGGAAGGAGTTTTGAAGACCCGAAGGACACGTATCTTTTATGTATAACCCCTCTTCATGGTAGATAAACTCCTACTAGTTGCTAGTTTAGGATTATGGTTTGATCACTTGGGGTTTAGTTGGTTATGCTTGCTCAAAATTTAATTTTTGTGCATTCCGCCTCTCTACTTTTATTGTAGAGTGAGCACAACTAACAAACATGGTATTAGAGCCACTCTATAAGCCTAACTATCTTGTTACGACACTTTAATTCCTCCGTTTTCGTCACATAAAAACTACCGACGAAAATAGCCCAAAAATCTCAAGTTTTTAGATATTTGCACTTCCCGCAGGCTCACGGTTTGGATCGAGAAACCGCGAGGTGTTGCGTGGGTATATCGGGGATCGCCCCAGGAGGATGAAGGTCGAGCCTGCCCGCCCCAAGACCACCACAGGGTGGCCTTAAGGGGTGGGGACCCGAGACTATCCCAAAAGGGTAGTCTCGGGTCTGCCCTCCCTTATGGGCCACCTCGTGGTGGCCTCCCAGGGTGGGTACCCCTTAGCCCCCCAGAAGATAGTTAATTTTGGGTACTTCGCTATCACGAAGATTTGGGCGAGTTTCGAGTTCGTTTCAACTCCCGGATTGGTTTTAAATGATGGAATTTTGGGACTTAGTGAACTGTTTTTTCCGGCTTTGGTAAAACTTGTTTTGTTTGCTATTTGTGCATGGAATTTTATTGTCGTAGCCTTCGTTACTTGGTTATGTGATGTGTATATGTGTTGTGAACGTTTTCTAATCACTATACATCAATTGGAAGGGGTTACACATATCTGGTTGTTGCGATATTTATCTCTGTGATGTTTTGGGCGGACTGTCGTGATGGATAGCCTTTTGTGCAATGTCTGTTGTACAATTTTGAATTCATTTGTATATTCATTATTACGGGGCGAGTGTCCGATATGTGGACTGCCATTTCTATCAGTATGTATATTCTTTTATTGGGGCACGGCCGGGTTGAGGTCGATATCACCGTTGTATATATTATTTCTTTTCTATACTAGAATTACCCCGAGGCTATAAGTCGATGTCGCGCACCCTATATAGTTTGTAGGGAGGAGGAATTAGCAAACAACGATTTTTGTACCAAGCATCATCGACCTAAACCCAGGATCGTATCGGAAACCCTAACTAGCATATCTTACGAAGGTTCTAATCTACTATGAAGTGATTTATACCTTCGTGTCCAAGTCCTTCGGGTCTTCTTATCCTCTTCTTAAGCTCTTCGAGTGTACGAATCAAGCTTGATAATCGGTCTCCCGGTGTCAAAGAAGATCCACCCGAGTATCTATAGTTCAAACTCCAACCTCTAAAATGAGGTAACTAAAGTACCTAGTTTGCTAATGTAGGTAGCTTAGGGGATATAGAGAATGATTATGGATTAATTTGTCTCAATTATCCTAGGTTTCTTAACTCATGAGAGTGTTTAGGGTTTGAGGAAGAAGAAGAGGGCAAAGGAGAGATGAGAGTGTTGTGATGATAATAATGTGAAGAATGGCTAAGTGTTGATGACTATGAACCATTTGATATCAATAATAATAATAACATAATACAACCATATTTCAATAGTCATCAAATGAGAATGAGTCACCAAAGTACCCATGCTTCAATAATGATCAATAACATCTCATACCTCCACCTCATTATCCATTTAAATAAATGGATTAAAGCACAAACCAGGTGTCTTCTTCTAGAAGCACTCTTGTGAAATTACGATAATATCCCTCACCGTATATACATACCCGTATTCGTACCACGAATACCAAGAGACGAAAATAATCCAATATTATAATACTAGAATGCGGCTTAATTCTAAGCCCGCTAGTATTATCCGTCCGATCAAAAATACGTGTAGCCTGTACACGTATATGATCGAAACCCTGTACGTAAAACCATACGGCCTCTACATCGTTTCGTCTGAACCGAAGAAACCCTCTGCGCGGGACTCTAAAGATTCGACAGTATGCTAGCAGTGGGTTTAACCACAAGCGCGTTAGTGGCACTAGCTGTACGTAACAGCTACCCAGGTATCTGTCGAAAAGAAGGTCGGCGAGCAAACTCGTCCGAACTCCTACTGAGCCTATCCGTGACAATCTCCGTACAGTCCGGTCTGTTCTTCTAAGAGTATCGCTTGACGGGTCTAGGGGGTGGAAAACGTTAGACCCTTAATAACCCGACAAGTTATGCCGATGTGGCTCAAGACCATCCGAGAATCTACTGATCTAACTATCAGTAATTCTCAATCCGCCATGACCAGGGACTTATGGTGTTGGCCAACCGAACACATCGCGACATCGAATCCCTATACCGGGAGAGACGAATCCCCAACAATCGCTCATTGCCTCCATGTGGCTCGGGACTGTACCCAACTAAAACCTGTTTGCACGACTCAGTAGAGCCGTGGTAGGGTAGTTATCAAAGCACAGTGGGAACTCACACGAGACAAATGACGACCTCAGGTCGACAGACTATCTGTACTTATGCCACCTGAGAACTGCTATCTGATGATAAGTATAATACCATCTAGCCAGTTCTCGGCGGGTCCGTCCAGTGTACTCACACCCAGTGAGCACCTGTATACAATCTTAGGTGCACCTCACCAATGGCCGCGGGACCAATCCATCGCTCCTCGTCAGGGTCTAGATATGTATACACTAGTCTATTCCGGAGTATCGATACCCAGTCTCGATACTCCCATGATTAGGGACATTTAAGAATGTGCTTATCGACTACCCAGCTCCCACAAGTGTGACTGCCATTACAACACTGGTAGTCAAGCAAAGATCCTAAGGGCTCTATCAACATTCATTAGCGATATGTTAAAAGAAACATATACACATGTTGAGGTAGAATCAAACTAGATAGCATACTATCATGTTGAGCAAGACTGTTATCATATCTGTGTATATCCTAAGCTTCCAAAATGTAATATACAATCCAGTACTATACAATAATGGCCTCTAGAGCTTATATCACTAACAATCTCCCATTTGCACTAAGGCCTGTTATTGGCATATTGAGTACCCAACGTTTGCACTAGAGCCAATTGCTGGCGTACCGCATACCCAACATCTCGAACAGTCTCTCGAACTGGACTTGAGGGATGGCCTTGGGAATGGATCTGCCGTGTTGTCTTTTGTATGTACTCTCCGCACCTCGATCTCCCGGCGATCCACAATCTCTTTGATCAAGTGATACCACCTTAAGATATGTCTAGATTTCTGATGGGACCGTGGTTCCTTTACTAAATCCATGGCTCCATTGTTATCACAATACAAAGGTATTGGATCAGTAATGGATGGAACCACCTGAAATTCAGAAATGAACTTCCTCATCCAGACCGCCTCTTTGCAGCATCATTAGCAGCGATGTACTCAGCCTCCATCGTCGAGTCTGCTACGGTGTCCTATTTGGAGCACTTTCAACAGACCGCCCCTTCATTGAGGGTAAACACATAACCCGAGACGGATTTAGAGTCATCCTTGTCACTTTGGAAGCCAGAGTCGGTAAAAGCCTCGATCTAGAGGTCTCCATTACCGTACACCAAGAACATCTCCTTAGTCCTTCTCAGGTGCTTAAGAATGTTCTTTACTGCTATCCAATATTTCTCACCTGGGTTGGACTGATGCCTGCTTACCACGCTAAGTGCGTAAGTTACATCTGGTATAATACATAATATCGGATACATTATTGACCCTACCGTCGAAGCGTAGGGTACTATGCTCATGTGAGCCATCTCCTCATCAGTCTTAGGAGACATCTCTTTGGAGATGGTGATTCAGTGACAAGCGGGTAAATTACCGCGCTTAGAATCTTCCATACTAAACCTCTTTAGTACGGTGTCTATGTACCTTGATTGTGAAAGTCTTAACATTCTTTTAGATCTATCACGATAGATCTTAATCCCCAGAATGTATGAGGCATCACCCAGGTCTTTCATAGAGAACTTCTGTGACAAGAACAGTTTGGCCAATTGTAGCATAGAAATATCATTTTCTATTAGGAGAATGTCATCTACGTATAAAACGAGGAATACCACAGTTCTTCTTACAATCTTCTTATAAATACAAGGTTCATCTGCATTTTTGATAAAGTCGAATTCCTTGACCGTCTCATCAAAGCAGATGTTCCAACTCCGCGATACCTGCTTTAATTCATAAATGGATTTGAGCAACTTGCACACCTTTCCGCTGCTCCCACTGTCTATGAAACCCTCTGGTTGATCCATGAAAATACACTCTTCTAAACTTCCATTTAGAAAAGCGGTTTTAACATCCATCTGCCAGATGTCATAGTCATAGAAGGCAGCAATAGCAAGTAGGATCCGAATGGATTTAAGCATAGCCACTAGTGAAAAAGTTTCGTCATAGTCCAATCCCGGTCTTTGACGAAAACCTTTAGCAACAAGTCTAGCTTTGTAGGTTTCTACCTTACCATCTACACCAATCTTCTTTTTGAAGATCCATTTGCATCCTACGGGTTTTACCCCAGCAGGAGCAAAATCCAAAGTCCATACATGGTTTGTGTACATGGATTCCATCTCGGATCGTATAGCATCCAGTCACTTCACCGAGTCTCTACCCATGATGGCTTGCTGTCGATGATGCAATCCTCTCGATCCCCGTCTATGAGAAAACCGTAGTATCTCTCGGGCGGATGAGACTGCCTACTAGATCTGTGGAGTTGTTGGATATAGTGCCCTCAAAGTCAATTATTGGATCGCAGGTACGTGATTGCAATGATTGAGGAAGACCTATACCGGTAGCACAGTCTTACTCGAGATGATAGTATGCTATCTGGTTTGCCTTTATCAGTCGTGTACAGGTTCAGGTGACTGATCACTGTTACACGTTGATAGAGCCCTTAGGATCTTGCTTGACTACCAACAGTATGATGGCGATCATATACATGAGAGTTGGGTAGTCTATAAGCACATCCTTAATTATGGTCCCTAGTCGTGGGAGTTTCGAGACAGGGCATCAATACTCCGGAGTAGACTAGTGTATACAGTCGAGACCCCGACGAGGGGCAGTGGCCGGTCTCACAAGCCACTGGTGTCAGTTGGATCACCTAAGATGTATACAGGAGCTCATTGGGTTATGAGTACACCGGACAGGACTCGCCGGGAACCAGCTAGTTGGTATTATACCTATCGTCAGATAGCAGTTCCCTGGTGACATGTGTACAGGTTAGTTCATCGACCTGAGGTCGTCATTTGTCTCGTGTGAGTTCCCACTGTGCTTTGATTTCTACCCTACCACGGCTCAAAGGAGTCGTGCAAACAGGTATTTTTTGGGTACAGTCCCGAGCCACATGGAGGCAAGTGAGCGGATCGGCAGCGGATTCGTCTCTCCCGGTATTGGGGTTGAGATCGTGCCGTGTCTAGGAGAACCATTACACCAAGTCCTTAGCCAAGTGTCACGCCCCGAAAGAGCACGTGACTGGCCCTTGAACCATATGAAGTCTATAGGACTCTATCTGATCCAAGTAAGCCAAAATCCCAGAAATCTAAAACCATTTTAAGGATAAATAAACAAACAAGCAATATACTATACAACGCCGAATGGCGAGGATCAAAGTTCAAAAGAAACCCAGATAAGCATGAAAACTGTAACACTACTAAGCGCGACTCTAAGGTCGAAATAATACATCACTAGTGTCTGAGTCTGAAACAATATACAAGTTTTGGTTGATGGAATTTCTAGATACAATGAATAATACATGTACAATGGCGGTTCTGATATAAAGAACCTACCTACCAAGCAAATCACCCGCAAAGGAAAGCAGTGTGCTAGAAATGCCGCTATGGAACCTGTACGACAAACCCTGTAAGAACTGTGGCACAACGGGGGTGAGTTGCCAACTCGTGAATAGAAAATATCTACAAGCAGAAATCGAATGCAAAACATAATCCTAGGTCAATACAATCAGTATATAATATAACCGTCAAGAGTGAGTCTGAAGCATGAAAAAGTGGCAGTGTAACATCTATCATGTAGGTAGTGCCAAGTACTCGTGCCAGTGCCTCAGATAATAACATGTCATAAATGTAAGGTATGTCTGCATGAAGTAAACATGATGAAGTATCAAATGGATATCAATACACATATATTAGCGTCTCATTCCACTAATATTGGTGTAAGGGTATATATAACAGCGCCCTCGTACCCTGTTATATACACAAATGAAGTATGATCAATGTAGTTAAGGTATGTATGTAATCAATGTCTGTATGTATATGTGGATCCCGTCCACCTGTCACCCAATGTCAATAAGTATCATACATGCAAATATGAGGATATAATCAAAATCATGGAGATCATCATAAAACCCGTGCCTAGCATCGACACGTAAATCCTCATCTTTCGGGCTCCGTCAGTCCGGATCAGCCCACGGGCTCTGTCTGCGGAATCGGCCCTCGGCCCCGGCAGTACGCCCCGATCTATCTATCGACTCTGTTCAGTGTCCTCCGGATAACCGCCAGGTCCAACCAATCACCGGTAGGTAGTAGTCCCTCTGCCAGGCTCACCGTTTACTACACAGCGAAACTGTTCTCGCCCCGGGGTACCATACCGGGTCCACCATGTACCCGTAATCGGCCTCATCCAACTCCTCGATTCGGGTTCACATATATCACTCTAGCACCGAGAAAACATATGGTGGACGCACCGAAATATCATATCAAGGGAAACCGGGTTTTTAAATAACTAACTATTCTCTTTTGAAATATCCACGGTTCCCCAAATCCAGAATTAATATGGAAACAACATATCTCAATGCGTAATCTAAGCAAGTATGAAGATATCAATGTATGTGTGCACTGGTATGAATATACAGTGTGCATGTGCGCAGGTATGAAGATATCAATATATGTGTGCACTGGTATGGGTATACAGTGTTCATGTGCGCAGGTATGAAGATATGATGTATGTGTACAAGTATGGGTATGTGACATATAATGAAATGCAAGTATAACGGTATATCATGCAACATGGAAATAATAGTATACACATACAAGGTCATATCCTGATGCAATAATGCTACTGTGTAGTGACATGGCAATTATCGATGATGAAATGTGTGAGCCAGCAAGTAAGTGTACGTGGAACATACGCATCATCGATAATGGTGCTGGTGCCCTAGCAACATGATAGTAATATAGCAATAAACATATGGAAAGCAATGTGAATCGCATGAATATGTGGAAATCGAATAATCAACGCAACAATAAAGAATCTACACCCATATGTATATGTCATGCAGTTATGCCATTTGAAATAAGATTGACTCGGGTCTAGTCTAACATCTACTATACAAACTACAGATCTAAGTATCAAGTCAATCGGGAGGGGTATGGAAAACCGCCTAAATCTGAGTCGATATATAGATATAAAAGTCGGTGATCCCGCCTCAATAGTATCGCGTACGATACAGTATATCATATAACATCCTCAAGTCATGAGTGCGGATCTATCATCAATATAAAGCTCGTACGGTAAATCTTCGTACGGCATCCCAATAGCTAGGTACGGGTCAGTATCACATTCCTCTCATCAAATATCATGTATCATTATCATCATATCACATAATCTGGGGTACAGATCTAAGTCTAGTATAAATCAATACCATCTATATAAGTACGAAAGCGGGGGTAAAACACATGCCCAACGGCCCGCTAAGATCACATGTCGTATCGCAGGTACGAATCACATCACATCACCGATCTCACGGCACAATGCCCAAAATCATCGACTCCTCTCCAATGTCATCCAATATCATCATCAACACGGTGTAAGTATAGTGAATATGCAAGGGTGCGCTTGTGGGTGTAAACCTATTCTAGGGTTCGCGACTATGAACTATACTAGTTTACTTCTAACCCTAAGCTATTCATAATACACCTAACACCATATCCATGACACACTATAACTATCAAACATAATATATAGTATCAACTACGGACTGCGGGGGTGCTATACTCCATCCACCCGACTTCCCCCAGTAGATATAATCTACTCACCTTGCGTCTTCATTTGTCGACGTCACCACACGTATTGCTTGTCGTCCCGAAGTCTTCATAGGGTACCTACACGTCAAAGTATCGTAATGCGTATTAAAACCATATCAAAGCTAAAACGGCACACGAAACCCAAAACGATACGATAAGGGGCCTATAGGTTAGAACCTATGGGCACGCCTTCAAAACCATCAATCATTCCTCGATATTGTCGTATAAACGCTAAATAGTCGAGGTAAAACACAATGCACAATTTCAGAACTAAAAATACGGAATACGGAAACACGAATCCAAAACAGCAACTAAGAGAATAGGCTCCAGATTTCATCTTAGGTCAAACTAGACAAATCTACACATACCAGGGGCCTAATCTACTGATGAGGGAACACCAAAACCAAGACGAACCAAAATGGGGTAGGTCTGGCCGCAAATTGCGGCCAAACAGGATAAATCTGCGGCCGGGTCAAGGAGTTAGGGGCTAGGGTCTTGGGGTTAGCTTCCTGGGTGCCTGCACACTTCACTGTCCACTCAAAACAATTTTCAGAGTCTCGGGTTGATAGCAGATCCCAAATAACCTTCACAGATTCCACAAACTTTCAGACATCGGTTTCTAAATCCGTATTCCGGGCCTTAAGTCTCAGGTTTGGGTCTCAATTCATGCACTAGGGTGTTAATCTAACCTCTACTGAGCTCAATTACACAATACAACACAAAATTTCCCATAACCCTAACTAGGTTTTCCTCAACTCCACAATATCCAACAATATCGGTTCAAAACTAAACATGGGGTAAAGGTAATGCATAACTAAGCTTTAAGGTCCAGAAAATACCTCATTTGGCAACTCAAGAATTTTCTTGAGTTGCCCCTAGTGGCCAAAATCCTTGCTTTCTTGGTCCAAAGTGTAGATCTTGAGCTTATGCACACTTTTTGTGAGTCGAGAGTGGGGTTTTGGTGTAGTTTTAGAGGTGATTTGGGGCTTGAAGAGGGGAGGGAGAATGAGGTGCAGGAGCAGCAGCAGCAAGAGATGGAGGAAGAGGGAGGGAAATGAGTGTGGGGATCAAAGGAAAATGGCTAAGTCCATGGTCAAAGAAGCCCATACCTCTCTCTCTCACACCATACCTCATATAATAACCCTTTTCTATTTCTTTTCTTTCTCTTTTCTATTTCCTTCTCACTAGAATAGTAACCCCAAAGAAACATGGTGGAAAAATGCACAAGTGTAAGAAAAGATGATATGTGCATGTTTTGCACAAAAAGCCAAAAAAACCGATTAGCGATTTTTAATCGCGATTAGCACTAAATTATCATATAACTAATCAATTAAACTTAGAAATAGCATAATTCTCTAATTTACCCTATTTTTGAATTTTCCATAATTTTCCCATTAATTTGTATTTAATTATACCGAATTATTAAAATATTCAATAAAATAATATTAAATTATAAATTCCCAAAAATAATATTTTATTATTTTGAAGTGTTACAATCTACCCCCCTTAAATAAATTCGGTCCCCGAATTTAAATTTAGACCCCCAACTACTAAAGCATTTCGTAACAATCCAAGTTGTCGGAGCTCCACAAACATCAATCCTAAGGCGTATATAAGAATACCCCGTGCGTCAGGTGCGCACGGAAAACAGAATCCACATAAGTACCATTCAGGTGCAACGGGTGTGCACACAACATCTGTCATAGGCAACGTGTGTGCCTGACAGCAAAACCAGGTGCATCTGACATGCACAAGGAAACCTGATTTAGTGCATCTGGTGAGCACCAAAATCGTACCTCAAAACACTAAGGGTGCATCCAATGCTAGCAGCGCAAGATATCTACTTGCCTCTTGCTCACAGTCTGGCGTCTTCTGCCTCTGGGTCCTTATCTTCTCTGCGGATTACCAATCTCACAATCGATCGGCTTATCGGCCCTGTCAGGTGTGCTAACGGGGACGATTCCGTTCTGGCACTTCTCTGGTCATCTTTCGGTCAATCCTCACGACCACTCATAAAGCAGCATGTCACTGGCGTCGACCTCTGATTGTTTGAATGCATATCACATCTGATTCTAGGTGCAAATATTATTGCAGCAGTGTCCTGGAAGGAATCCTGCTCAAGGTCTCTTCCGATCTTGCCTATGCCGAACTGTACGGAGGCTGGCTCTCTTGCATAATCTCTTCTCACTCGATAGACATCTGTGTCTTCAGCACAACATTTTCTCGGAAATTGGTCGCATCCCAACGCCTCTGTAAGCATATCAGGTCTCTAGTCTCGACAGGAAGTAATGACAGCTCGTCAGCGTCTCGCACGAACCTTGGTTCCACTTGTCTCTATCTCGTCCACTATGACGTCACGCCATGCTATCTACGCACTGCACTGTTCTCGGCCACGGTCAATCTGAAGTCTCTCGTACGGACTCGAAATCGTGTACTCTGTAGCTTCACCATTCTATAGAAGATGTCTGGCCGAACAGGTCCTCGGGAACGCGTCCCAACCATCGGAGGAATACTCAATACTCATCCGTCCTTGATCAATTCGCAACGCATCTGGGTAAGGTCCTTTATCCGAACCTGGTCAACTACCTCGTCGACGATGCCGAACTCTGGCCTGTTGGGCGTGCGCAATATGACCACTCCTGGTCTAGGTCTTCTCGTATCGTATTCCAGAAAGGTCCCGTCGAGGTTTCTCTCTCAAATCTCATTCCTGCCGAATTGCCCGGAAGTCATCTTCCATTGCCGAAGCTAATTCTTATTCCGGAACGGCTGCATACTTGTCGCGCCTCTTTCTGGAAGATATATCCATATACAACGCCTCTGCGTGCGTATCGCATCTCTGATGTCAGCGGAGTGGGACATCATCTCGTCGAAATCTCTTGCGAACTCTTTACTTCGCTCTGCTTCAATGTCGACTGCTTCGGACTCGTCTCATCGTGGCTGCATGGACCGCGCTCCAACGGCTATCCTCGTATCAGGAGTCTCCCAAGAAATGCATCTCACCACTTAGCATCCGAAGGAAGTCGAACCATTCGATCGATTCGTCAAAACCACATAATCCCCCAAGAGCTTAACATCTTGGGTACAGTTTAACAGCATCGAGTACATACCACTGTTAGTTATATGTATGCCCTAGAGGCCATTACTATACATAGGATGTATATTGTAGTGGATGCTTGGATATATATAGGGAGGACTTTCTTGCTCGACATGATAGTATACTATCTGGTTACTCTTTACATTAACGTGTATACTGATTGTCTCTCTGTTACATGTTGGTAAAGCCCTTAGGATGTGTACTTGACTACCTGAACTGTGATGCAGATCATACTAGTGGGGACATGGTAGTCCATAAGTACATCCTTCAAGGTCCCTGGTCGTGGGTATATCGAGACGGGGCATCGATATACCAGAGTAGACTAGCGTATACCTTCTCGACCCATACAGATGGGCGATGGATGATCCCATATCTATTGGTGTTTGACATCAGAGATCATATACGGGTGTTCAGTGGAGACTGGGTACACTGGACGGACTCTCCGAGAACTCCCAGATGGTATTATAGCTCACGTCAGATGGCAGTTCTCTGGTGACACTGGTACAGGTTAGTCTGTAGACCCGAGATCGTCATAGAGTCTTGTGTGATTCCCACTGTGCTTTGATTTCCACCTTACCACGTCCAAGAGGGCGTGCAAAACGGTGGTTTTTGGGTACAGTCCCGAATCACATGGAGGCAATGAGCGATAGGAGGGGATTCGTCTCTCCCGGTATAGGGAGTTGATGTTGCGCTGTGTTAGATTGGCTATAACCGGAATCCTTGGCCAGGGTTGCTGAGATTTACTGGTAAGTGTTACCAGTAGTTTCTCGAACTGTTATAGACCTCATATCGACATGACTTATCGAGCTACTGGGGTCTGACGTTTACCACCCCTAGGCGAGATATGCGACATATCAGACGACGAGACCGGACTGTACGGTAAGTGTTACTGGTTGGATTCACAGGAGTGTAAGCGGGCTTGCTCGTTGATCTTTTGATCGCTCAATACCCGGGTGGCCGTTACGTTTAGCAGACCGCTTGCGGCTTGTGGGTGTTTGATATGATCATCACCTACTGCCGGCGTATTGACGAGTCTTTAGAGTCCTACACAGAGGTTTCCTGGCTCAAGCGAAACGAAATAGGAGCGTATATGAGATATGTGCGGGACCGAGAATAATACCAGTATGTGATACTGAATTCTATTCTCGCAATTTGTATCATCGGACGGTTATATAAGATATAGCCGGGTTACCGAATCAAGTGTTGATTCGATACATTGATACACTTGATATTAGTCGGTTATATGCAGTATGACCGGATCATTAAATCAAGTGTTGATTTAATGATTTAATGTATAATTATATATTTGATATATTACTTTACATTAACTAGTATTGGTTCACTTAAGATGGTTTTCTCACTTGAATGTGCACAAGTTGTATATGCGATATATTTTTGTGCACTTGTTTGTATCATGTTTGATGATACATGCAAACTTGGATGTGTGTATGATATACACCAAGTTTAGGTTTATGGTTAGACTTTTATTTATTTGTTTTGGCAAGAAACAAAATGGTGGTGGCTTTCTTTGTTTTATTCTTGAAGTTTCATGAAGCTTCAACCATTTTGTTTTTTCCTTAACCTAACCATTTCACCTAAACCTTAGTTTATTCTCTACATTAGTTACCTCACCCATGGTTGCAACATGATAAGCTTCACTTGATTTTCTATTTTTGATTATTCATTCATTTCTTTTCTTTCTTCTTCTTCTTCATGAAGAAAGAAAACCATTGCTAGAAAATTCCAAGTGATGAATCCAAGTGAGAAATCCAAATCCAAAGTGAACCCACTTCCTATTTCTTCATCATCTACCACTTGCCATATTGTATAGGGTGTTTTCTTCACAAGGTTCATGACCAAGTGAAGATGGAGCTTGAGTTTGAGTCGCCTCGACGTAGATCATCTTCGGCACCGAAGTCAACGACCTAGCCCGCTCATTTCTCCGACGAAACCATCGCTAGAGTCTGGGATCCCGATGATCGCAGCGGAGGGACGTCAACACGGAGCTAAAGAAGTGGAGGACCGGATCTACAAAGGTTGTAATCCCATTCACTTATTAGCAAAGTTGTTTGCTTGCTTGTTGTTTCGCCTAATCTCTAGTTAACGATCTAGCATAGAGTTGTTAGGCACATGAAAAATTTGATTTTGGCATGGTTGATGCCTTGTATAACCTCTTGAGTGTGCCTAGGAACCCTACAACCACAGCATCAATGATCCAGCCGTAGAAGGGCAAACCCAAGCCTCACTAATGGCGCCGCAGAACTGCCGCAAACCCTAAGGTTCAAAGGCTTTCACACGGTCATTATGTCGAGTTAGGGTTTCATTCTTCTAGAGGGTCCATAGAATTGCCTGCATGTCTTTCCGAATACTTTAAACTTGGAATAGCAGGTTTCTGACATTCGATCGTCTCTGTCGACTCTCAACGTCTCTACGTGAAGTCGTCTCTAGCTGGAAGCATCCTATCTGATGACCTCATATCGGTAAGCGAACGAACCACACGTCCTAGTCCTTCATCCTTAGTGACTAGCGACCTATCATCATATCTCTAAGTGTATACTCATGCTGCAGTAGCTCCAATCATCTGTGCGATATCTCGTCATTTGCAGCAGCAACTGGCTCATTCGTCTGTACACTGAACAGCGCCTCAATCCTCCAGGAAAAGCAATACATTGGCGGTCATCTCTAAATCGGTCTGCTCTAGATCCGAGTAAGACTCTCCACACTGGAAATCTTCAACTCATCTGGGCCTGCTCCGGTGCATAAATCGGACGAGTCACCTTCGTCTCTCAAATCGGGTAGACAAGCTATCATCTGTCTCATATCTGCCTGGAAGCTCCGGCGATCTCAGCTTGTAAGCTCCGGAAGCGACATCCTATGAATCTCAGCAACAGCTGGTCTATCTGTCTGCATGGTAGGCGACATCATAATCTCTGAGGTATGCTGTACATCAACAGTCCTCTCTTAACTGGCAGCTCTAACAATGGCTCGATCATCCGGTGCAAAACCAAGCACTCGCCTCCACTAGAGGTCACAATCACCAATACTAACTCGAGACGTTCTCATGTCACCAGAAAACACACTGGTCGGCCCTCGTACCAGACGAGCTTGCACTGACCGTAACCCTAGCAGCAGCCCAAACTGCGCTCAAACATGGCGACAGGAACCTCAATCGAGTATCGAAGAGAGCAGATCAATGGCAAGAAAGGGAACAACAGATCCAGAGTGGATACATAATCATAAGAAGGAATAGCATCAATGAAGGTATGATCATGAAACTAATAGAATCGAGGATCTCAAATGGATGTATTGTCATGGATATGAAGAGAATCACTGATCTCAAAAATATGTATATTCTAAGCTTCCTTAAGCGGAGTGGCATGTCGTAAGTATGCCGCGGAACATACCCACGGTACGTCACTCTACTTTAGTCACCTATTCCATCAACCAAGGGTCATCCTACGCGACAAAAGTTCGGGTTTAATACCCCCTCGACTAAGTCTAAGTTCCGTAAGGTCAAGCCTAAGTTCCGTATATATATAGACGCCCTAGGCTCCACATAGTCAAACTTAGACTCGGACCAAGGTTAACCTAGCGCTCTGATACCAACTTTGTCACGCCCCGAAAGAGCACGTGACTGGCCCTTGAACCATATGAAGTCTATAGGACTCTATCTGATCCAAGTAAGCCAAAATCCCAGAAATCTAAAACCATTTTAAAGATAAATAAACAAACAAGCAATATACTATACAACGCCGAATGGCGAGGATCAAAGTTCAAAAGAAACCCAGATAAGCATGAAAACTGTAACACTACTAAGCGTGACTCTAAGGTCGAAATAATACATCACTAGTGTCTGAATCTGAAACAATATACAAGTTTTGGTTGATGGAATTTCTAGATACAATGAATAATACATGTACAACGGCGGTTCTGATATAAAGAACCCACCTACCAAGCAAATCACCCGCAAAGGAAAGCAGTGTGCCAGAAATGCCTCTATGGAACCTGTACGGCAAACCCTGTAAGAACTGTGGCACAACGGGGGTGAGTTGCCAACTCGTGAATAGAAAATATCTACAAGCAGAAATCGAATGTAAGACATAATCCTAGGTCAATACAATCAGTATATAAAATAACCCTCAAGAGTGAGTCTGAAACATTAAAAAGTGGCAGTGTAACATCTATCATGTAGGTAGTGCTAAGTACTCGTGCCAGTGCCTCAAATAATAACATGTCATAAATGTAAGGTATGTCTGCATGAAGTAAACATGATGAAGTATCAAATGGATATCAATACACATATATTAGCGTCTCATTCCACTAATATTGGTGTAAGGGTATATATAACAGCGCCCTCGTACCCTGTTATATATACAAATGAAGTATGATCAATGTAGTTAAGGTCTGTATGTAATCAATGTCTGTATGTATATGCGGATCCCGTCCACCTGTCACCCAATGTCAATAAGTATCATACATGCAAATATGAGGATATAATCAAAATCATGGAGATCATCATGAAACCCGTGCCTAGCATCGACACGTAAATCCTCATCTTTCGGGCTCCGTCAGTCCGGATCAGCCCACGGGCTCTGTCTACGGAATCGGCCCTCGGCCCCGGCAGTACGCCCTATCCATCTATCGACTCTGGTCAGTATCCTCCGGATAATCGCCAGGTCTAACCAATCACCGGTAGGTAGTAGTCCCTCTGCCAGGCTCACCGTCTACTACACAGCGAAAACGTTCTCGCCCCGGGGTACCATACCGGGTCCACCATGTGCCCGTAATCGGCCTCATCCAACTCCTCGATTCGGGTTCACATATATCACTCTAGCACCGAGAAAACACATGGTGGACGCACCGAAATATCATATCAAGGGAAACCGGGTTTTTAAATAACTAACTATTCTCTTTTGAAATATCTACGGTTCCCCAAATCCAGAATTAACATGGAAACAACATATCTCAATGCGTAATCTAAGCAAGTATGAAGATATCAATGTATGTGTGCACTGGTATGAATATATAGTGTGCATGTGCGCAGGTATGAAGATATCAATATATGTGTGCACTGGTATGGGTATACAGTGTGCATGTGCGCAGGTATGAAGATATGATGTATGTGTACAAGTATGGGTATGTGACATATAATGAAATGCAAGTATAACGGTATATCATGCAACATGGAAATAATAGTATACACATACAAGGTCATATTCTGATGCAATAATGCTACTGTGTAGTGACATGGCAATTATCGATGATGAAGTGTGTGAGCCGGCAAGTAAGTGTACGTGGAACATACGCATCATCGATAATGGTGCTGGTGCTCTAGCAACATGATAGTAATATAGCAATAAACATATGCAAAGCAATGTGAATAGCATGAATATGCGGAAATCGAATAATTAACGCAACAATAAAGAATCTACACCCATATGTATATATCATGCAGTTATGCCATTTGAAATAAGATTGACTCGGGTCTAGTCTAACATCTACTATGCAAACTACAGATCTAAGTATCAAGTCAATCGGGAGGGGTATGGAAAACCACCTAAATCTGAGTCGATATATAGATATAAAAGTCGGTGATCCAGCCTCAATAGTATCGCGTACGATACAGTATATCATATAACATCCTCAAGTCATGAGTGCGGATCTATCATCAATATAAAGCTCGTACGGTAAATCTTCGTACCACATCCCAATAGCTGGGTATGGGTCAGTATTACATTCCTCTCATCAAATATCATGTATTATTATCATCATATCACATAATCTGGGGTACAGATCTAAGTCTAGTACAAATCAATACCATTTATATAAGTACGAAAGTGGGGGTAAAACACATGCCCAACGGCCCGCTAAGATCACATGTCGTATCGCAGGTACGAATCACATCACATCACCGATCTCACGGCACAATACCCAAAATCATCGACTCCTCTCCAATGTCATCCAATATCATCATCAACACGGTGTAAGTATAGTGAATATGCAAGGGTGCACGTGTGGGTGTAAACCTATTCTAGGGTTCGCGACTATGAACTATACTAGTTTACTTCTAACCCTAAGCTATTCATAATACACCTAACACCATATCCATGACACACTATAACTATCAAACATAATATATAGTATCAACTACGGACTGCGGGGGTGCTATACGCCATCCACCCGACTTCCCCCAGTAGATATAATCTACTCACCTTGCGTCTTCATTTGTCGACGTCACCACACGTATTGCTTGTCGTCCCGAAGTCTTCATGAGGTACCTACACGTCAAAGTATCGTAATGCGTATTAAAACCATATCAAAGCTAAAATGGCACACGAAACCCAAAACGATACGATAAGGGGCCTATAGGTTAGAACCTATGGGCACGCCTTCAAAACCATCAATCATTCCTCGATATTGTCGTATAAACGCCAAATAGTCGAGGTAAAACATAATGCACAATTTCAGAACTAAAAATACGGAATACGGAAACACGAATCCAAAACAGCAACTAAGAGAATAGGCTCCAGATTTTACCCTAGGTCAAACTAGACAAATCTACACATACCAGGGGCCTAATCTACTGATGAGGGAACACCAAAACCAAGACGAACCAAAATGGGGTAGGTCTGGCCGCAAATTGTGGCCAAACAGGATAAATCTGCGGCCGGGTCAAGGAGTTAGGGGCTAGGGTCTTGGGGTTAGCTTCCTGGGTGCCTGCACACTTCACTGTCCACTCAAAACAATTTTCAGAGTCTCGGGTTGATAGCAGATCCCAAATAACCTTCACAGATTCCATAAACTTTCCGACATCGGTTTCTAAATCCGTATTCCGAGCCTTAAGTCTCAGGTTTGGGTCTCAATTCATGCACTAAGGTGTTAATCTAACCTCTACTGAGCTCAATTACACAATACAACACAAAATTTCCCATAACCCTAACTAGGTTTTCCTTAACTCCACAATATCCAACAATATCGGTTCAAAACTAAACATGGGGTAAAGGTAATGCATAACTAAGTTTTAAGGTCCAGAATATACCTCATTTGGCAACTCAAGAATTTTCTTGAGTTGCCCCCAGTGGCCAAAATCCTTGCTTTCTTGGTCCAAAGTGTAGATCTTGAGCTTATGCACACTTTTTGTGAGTCGAGAGTGGGGGTTTTGGTGTAGTTTTAGAGATGATTTGGGGCTTGAAGATGGGAGGGAGAATGAGGTGCAGGAGCAGCAGTAGCAAGAGATGGAGGAAGAGGGAGGGAAATGAGTGTGGGGATCAAAGGAAAATGGCTAAGTCCATGGTCAAAGAAGCCCATACCTCTTTCTCTCACACCATACCTCATATAATAACCCTTTTCCCTTTCTTTTCTTTCTCTTTTCTATTTCCTTCTCACTAGAATAGTAACCCCAAAGAAACATGGTGGAAAAATGCACAAGTGTAAGAAAAGATGATATTTTCATGTTTTGCACAAAAAGCCAAAAAAACCGATTAGCGATTTTTAATCGCGATTAGCACTAAATTATCATATAACTAATCAATTAAACTTAGAAATGGCATAATTCTCTAATTTACCCTATTTTTGAATTTTCCATAATTTTCCCATTAATTTGTATTTAATTATACCGAATTATTAAAATATTCAATAAAATAATATTAAATTATAAATTCCCAAAAATAATATTTTATTATTTTGAAGTGTTACACCAAGGCAGGTGAGAATTAGTGGTAAGTATTCCAGTAGTTTCTCAGGGTGTTCAGGGCTTGTCTCCGACACGACTTATACCGCTTTTGGGGGTCTGACGTTACCAGCCCCTAGGCCCGATATGCGATACTCATAGACGAACGGACCGGACTGTATGTATATTGTCACTGTTAGGCTCAGTCGGGTTCCAGGATGAGTTCGCTCATCGGCTTTCCTTGAGGTCAGTACATGGGCAGCCGTTACGCACTGCTAGTGCCACTGACGCACTTATGGTTAAACCCACTGCCAGGGTACTGACGAGTCATTAGAGTTCCCCACAGATAGTTTCCCAAGTTCGGGCGAAACGTTGTAGAGGCCGTATGGTTTTATGGCAGGGTTTGGAAAATGCACGTGCGTTTACGCACGTTTCATATTTCGGGCAGATAATACTGGTGGACTTTGGTTTAAGCCGAATCTATGTATTATATTGTGTAGATATAATATCTTTGTCTCAGTTGCATTTGTGTTCGGTCGTAATACAAATGCGGGTATGTTTATACTGTTACGGGGTTATCCTGAAATTCGTTTCGGGATGGCTTTTCGAAGTTGCCAGTTTTCTATCACCCGTCTTAAACATTCGGTTTAATGCGGATTTATCTTTTCTTCTTTTGGGTGAGTCATGAGGTGAGTCATGAGTGGAAGCTTCTTGTTTTGGTGACTAGGTTCATGAATCATTGTTTGCATTAAATGAATGGATGACTAGGTTTAGTGAGTCATTCATTGCATTAATGTGGTTTTGTTCTTGCTTAGATATTTCTTCATGATCTTTTATCTTATGGTCACCTCTTCTACTCCTACACTCAACCCCTCCTCTATATTGTGGCCGGCCCCTTCTTGAGTGAGAATATGGTTGTTTGAAAAAAAGATTATGATAGTTTTGGTTCATGGAAATTTGATAAGCTCTTTTTCTCTTTACCCGATTAAAAAGGCAACTTCATTAACCGTTCGTCCATGGCTTTGGATGAAGCAAGACAAAGTATTCTACTCATTCTCTACATCAATCTTGGACATGTCGGCTAGCAAACTTCATGTCCGAGTTGCCTCGGTTCAGAGGCGGGAGCCCGTTTAAAGATCCGTAGATGTGGTGCCACCTGGACGAGGAGACCGGAGATCGAGCGAGATCGCAGATGCCGTAAAGGAACGTGGGATGATGGCTAAAGAATGAAGGACTCGGATCGTTCGGTATAGCCTTTCTACCCACTTTGTAGTTTGTTAGTTTAGCGTTAATGGTAGATCCGGGTTATAGTATGCGATAGCGCCAGTTATAAAAGTTTTTGTTCCGCATTTGGCGTCTGAAAGACGGCCGGGGCGCTACCGTGGACTTACATGGTATCAGAGCCACGCCATTAAGCTTTACTAACTTGTTCTAACGCGTTTAAAATATCGATCGAACGGATTTTCAAAAACCGCAATTTCTATGTTAAAGTTTTTGTCGATTTTAAATACTGGTCTAAAAATTATTTTGAGCATCTCAGAAAATCGTGCAGGCTTTTTTAAGAACACA
This sequence comes from Agapanthus africanus, assembly GCA_030015575.1. NCBI lineage: Eukaryota > Viridiplantae > Streptophyta > Magnoliopsida > Asparagales > Amaryllidaceae > Agapanthus > Agapanthus africanus. Next base: position 456,495,768 of record JASDDO010000019.1, on the reverse strand, counting down.
GTAGAAATTTGTGCCCCTGACTCGACCGTACGGCCGTGGAACCGCCGCCAATGCCTAGCTTTGGCCGTGGATCCACGACCGTCTTGGTGCTTCAGTGGGCCAAATTTCTTCTGGGGGGTCTACATAGAAATTTATGGTTTATGGAATATTTCTTTTGGGCCCAGATTTTATTACTGTACTGCAGATGTATGTGGGGCCCACTTCGGGAAGTTTTGTCGATCGAAATTTTAAACTTGTTAGTTTACAGTACTTACATTATATCTCCTACCGTGAATGTCATTTGAGCGGTAAATTGCGTCTAATTGCTATAACTCTTTTAGACGGATTTGCGAACGTGACATTCGCGTTGATGTTCTGTGTTGTGCTGTGATATTGCGGATTTGTCGTGGTGGATAGCAGTGTGCAATGGTAGTGCTGATTGGATTTATTTGTACATTTGATATTGCGGGGCGAGCGTCCAACATATGGACTGACGTCACTACCTGTTTGTATAATATTCTTTTGGGGCACGACCGGGCTGAGGTCGATGTACCCGTTGTACATATTTTTCATTTCTGTACTAGGTTTACCCCACGACGGAGTGCACGGATAGCCGGGTTCTGGAGGGCAACGGGTCCGCATCTCATGGCTTTGAGAGGCAGAGGGGCCTCACTCTAGAATTGACAGACTATTCGCCGCACTTGTAGGGGGTACAGGTTGACCCAAGGAGGGGTGCTCAAGTTACCGGATTCCGTGAAGTGCAGGGTGGTCCATTCACTATGCTGTAGGGGGATGCCTCGCTTCAGGTTTTGGCGGGTAACTTGCCGCACCCGTAGGGGTCTAGGTTTCATTGCACAGGCTATCCACACGACCAGGGGTTTCAGTAGTGGCTCTGTGAAACCCGGGGATCCCAGATTGTCTGTATTGTTCTGTGATGCTTATTACTTTTCTGTAATGTTGCATATTATCACGCCTGGAGCGATTATTGTATATTAGTATATATACTAGTAGATGTTGTATATGTTTTACACCCGCGCTAGTCCAGTCCCCGCTCTGTCGTTAGTTAAGTAACCTAACGGGTGATGACGGGACCCAGTGACGAATGCGGATGGTATATACGTACATTTTATTTTCATTCTTTTTTGGTGTGATTAAATGATGGGTGATCAATGCAAAGGAAAACAAACCTGTTTGGATGTTGTTGAAACAGTTTTAAAAGGTGTTATTACAAATACGTTTTCTTTTGTTATGCACAGTGGTATTCGGTTGGAATATCCTGCACCTCATTCGACGAGGCAAGGGCCGATATCCCTTCACCGGGAGAGACCCCTTGGGCAGAAGTTTGCGTCAGGGTAATAACTTCACTATAGTCGATTATAAGTTGCTTTGCATCGTGGTATTCAGTTGGAATATCCTGCACCTCATTCCACGAGGAAAGAGCCGAGATCCCTTTACCGGGAGTGACCTCTTTAGCAAAGGTTTTCGCCACTATATTTTTATAAAATGCTATCAGGTTCCTTCAACGAGATCAAGTTCATTACATTAAAGGTTTTTCGCCAAAAACCAGCTGTAGCCCTCCGTTATTTCTTATGGATGGTCAGTAGTATTCAAGCTATGTTTGTTGGCTTTCGTCAAGGCATAGTGTTTGGTAGCTGCTGGGGTATTCATTTGTTGCATAGATAGATGTGTTGGTTTGGGACAGTCGTATTACCTTGTTGGCTTTCGTCAAGGGTATGTACGGGTGGGTTAGAATTGACAAGATAATGACGGGTAGAACTTGACATGTGACTAATGATTTGTTGGCTTTCGTCAAGGTCATAAGAACATGGGGTAAAAATCATATCGGGAGTTTCTAAAGAAACTGAAACTTGCCAGGCATGCGCATACCTTCTGGAGTGTGATAACGTGAGTGGATTCCGTCACGTTATCATGCGATGAGAGTTGGATCCCGATTCCTACTGATGAGTTGGTTTACTCTTCGGGTGATCCCGATTTATTCTTCTTTCAGGTTTGGAGGAGAATTTGACAGCACAGTGCGAGGTTTCCGGATTAGATAAAGTGATAACCATTCTGATCTAGGTTAGAGTGCATGCAGAGTGTTTCTTTTCTCTCTCTCTTTGGCTGCGACCTTTGACCGACCCTAGACTATGACTCAGTGACCAAGTTGACCGAACCTTCTTAAAATACTGGCTTTTGGATTGTCTAAGTTGCATAAGTCATTGCCACTCCTTCTTTTACCCTTTGCTTTTCTCAGAACACCTCGTATCACTACGAGTATCCACTTCCATTGGATAGATCCATCGTATGGTTATATACGAACTCGAAGGGACTTCTTCGAGGATGGATCCAGGTTCAGGAGAAATAGAATTGGTTTATTCAGTTGTGTTTTATTATCACCTTCTCTCAGGTTGCGAGGGCTCCTTAGTTTAGGAGAGTACACCTATTACGCTTATTGGATAGTCTTATTCCAAACCATAGGCAAGTGCCGAAAGGTAGGGAATGAAGAAAACCAATTAGCCTAAGTAGGGTGTACAGAAGATAATAACTAAAGACAAATTAAATGGATTAGAAAGAGGGCAAAGTAAATTGCGACTGCTATCATTCACGACCAAACCGCGCACTTCATCGCCACTCCTATTTCACCTTTGCTTTTTTCCCCAGTTCGGGAGAAATAGAATAAGGTATTATTCAGTTGTCTTTTATCATCACCCTCTCTCAAGTTACGAGTACTCCTTGGTTTAGGAGAGTACACCTATTATACTTACTGGATAGTCTTCTTCCAAACCATAGGCTGGTGCCGAACGGTAGGGAAGGAAGAAAACCACTTAGCCTACAAGGGTGTACAGAAGGTAATGAATAAAGACAAATAAAGGGATTTGGAGAGATGACAAAGAAATATACGGTTATAGTCATGAATTGGATTATGGAAGAGGCATTACTAGGAATACCAGGATACTCCTACGAAACATTTTCATGTTTCAGTTTCACCGTGCATTGTTAAAGGAAAACTGATTTCCCGATTAGATACTTACTCCAGGGTATGTATTTACCAGGTATGATTCTCACATCTGTATGGTTTTACAGATGATGAGTGGGAGTATGTTATTGGGAATAAGGTGATCATCCTCATTATATCGGAATTCGTTGTAATTGGTGATATTTGAGGAAATCGCCTGAGTTTTTGCCGAACGGCATGTATTTAGTTTTGAGTATCCATTGTTGTGCACCAATTTCAAAATGATATATCTGTACGTTTATTTTTATAAAATGAGATATACCTTTTTGAAATTATGTCCGTGACATTTACCTATATCAGTTGAAGATTGGGTAAGGAGCATTGAACAGCGGAGTAGTTCTTAACCATAAGTACAGTTTTCAACCTACGATGCATAGGTTTTGAGTTATTCAACTCAGGGGACTCATACAGAGTATTGTATGCTGTCCAATGTCCATCAGGACAAAGGGGTTGGTCCTCGTACTATGTTCTGTTTACTTATGACTTCTCTAGTTTTTAGACAAGTGTTTCGCAGAAATACAAGGTCTAAGTTTTGAGAAGTTGTGAGTATAGGAATAAAGTAGAGAACCAGATGTCGCAAGTATCAGGATTCTTCAAAGAGATCGAAGATGTAGATACTTGTGATTGGTATTCAAGTAATGGTTTTGAGAAACTTGTTTCTCTTTCAGGTTACTCATAATTGGGTGTATTCCTAAGTTGAGTAATGCTGATTAGCCTCTCTCCATTAAGTTGATATGCACTGGAGACAGCTGCATGATTAGAATCTGGTTCCAATTAAATAAGTGCCAAAGTTTCTATATTGGATATAGAATGGTTCATATCTTAACGATGTTAAGATATGGGGAGTTGTCCGGCTTATGCTTAAAACCAGACTCTGGATAACTCAAGGCACGTTTCTGTAATGGCAGTTTGTGGGCTGACCCGGGCTATGTCGAGGGTTGACTTTCTACCATCTGGAAGATCAATAGTGATATTGTTCTTGACTCGCCACAGTTTTAGTAAAATGGATTTTTTCAGAAAACAGTAGTGGGAGTATGGTAGAACTGGAAGTGATTCCAGAACCGCAAACGATTACGGAAAATTTAATAGGACCTAAAGATTCAATCAGGTTTGACATTCCATTAGCCACTCCGCAGATATGGTGGGTAATCTCAGACACCCGAGAGGTACTCCGGTAGCCTCAAGGACGGTGACAAGGAGGTTCTTGTTTACCCAGACTTGACACTACTGTTGTTCCAGGTTATGAGACCCGGCAGGAGGATAAGCATAGTGTCGTTCTAAACTAGCTTTAGAAGTGCACGTATATATTATTCTGCCAGAGGGTTGTTGTGGTCAGTGGGAGCAGCGAAAGCATAGTGGGCAAGAAGCTTATGTTTATTTAAAGACTAGAGTAGATATAGTGGAGATAGATCATCTAATTTTGATGTGACAGTCATGGGTTTGACTTCATCAGAATAGGGGATGGATCTGTTAAGAAGGTAGTAGGGTGTGATGTCCTGATATTTGGATGACATGCACAGAGTAGGAAGTAAAATTCCTATACTACGATCGGTTGTACTGTGGTCGTCATATAGTTGTTTCTCCAGACAGGATATGGATATAATATCTGACATTCTGGTTTCTAGATCTATGGTTTTAGATCTAGATTTGGGTAGTTTCCCAATGTGGGTACTTTGACAGTATTCTAATAGTTTTTAGAATAGATGACTCCTGGCATGGTGGTGTACCTGCAGGTGATGGAGTCACCCTCTCTAAAGGTGTCTTAGAGACTAAAGGGGAGAGGGCTGTGCATGATTGACAGATCACTTGCTTAGGTAATTGAGTCAATCGTGAGATATCAAGTACCACACCAGATGTTGTTTTTGCACTAGATGCGATAAGTTTATATTAGTCTTATCCTGGAGAAACATAAGGAAGCAGTTTTACAACATAAGTGGATGTTCTACGGATTTGATAACGGCAGCCTCCTTCGGGAGACGGTTATCATTCCAGGCTTCAAAGGTGACATGGATGACAGAGTGATTGTCAGAATTATAGTTTTCCCTCTGATGAAGGGGGCAGTATTATGGACAGATGGTCCAAGAGGATACTGTGGGAGGCATGGTGCAGGATACTGATTAGGTTCAGTTATCGATACAGTCTAAGAAGTTTGGATTTGGAGTTCATTTATGAACTAGGTCCCATCAGATATCCAGTCATATTCTAAGACAGGTATTACTCAATTCGGGAGATGGCTTTCTTCGCGAATTTGAGATTAAGAGAGACATAGAAAGAAACATCGGGACAGATCCACTCATCGAGGCTATTTCTCGAACACAAGAGTTTTACAAACGGGCTTTGTGAAACTGATTAGTAGAGAAGTTGGGTGTTCGGTATCACACGGGCTGTGAGTATGCGACATCGCAATAATTAGCCTTAAGTGCAAGTGGGAGATTGTTGGATATAGTGCCCTCAAAGTCAATTATTGGATCGCAGGTACGTGATTGCAATGATTGAGGAGGACCTATACCGGTAGCATAGTCTTACTCGAGATGATAGTATGCTATCTGGTTTGCCTTTATCAGTCGTGTACAGGTTCAGGTAATTGATCACTGTTAAGCGTTGATAGAGCCTTTAGGATCTTGCTTGACTACCAACAGTATGATGGCGATCATATACGTGAGAGTTGGGTAGTCTATAAGCACATCCTTAATTGTGGTCCCTAGTCGTGGGAGTTTCGAGACAGGGCATCTGTAGGGTTCCTAGGCACACTAAAGAGGTCTCACAAGGGATCAACCATGCCAATTTCAAATTTTACAAGTGCCGAGAAACCCTAATACGGATTCGTTGACTAGAGTTTAGGCGAAAAGTGAAACTAGTTAACAACTTAACTAAAAGAAAGAGGCTACAACCTTTGTAGATCCGGTTCTTCACTTCCTTAGCTCCACGTAGACATCCCCTCGCTGTCCATATCGGATCTCGGACTCTAGCGTCGGCTTCATCGGAGAAATGGGCGGGCTAGGTCATCGACTTCGATGCCGAAGATGATCTACGTCGAGGCATCACAAGATCAAGCTCCCACTTCACCAAGTCATGAAACTTGTGAAGAAAACACCCTATACTACTTGGCAAGAGGTAGAGGATGAAGAAATAGGAAGTGGGTTCACTTTAGAATTGGATTTCTCACTCTTTTTCTCAAGTTGCCATTGATGGAGGCAAGCTTTCTTCATGTTGAAGAAGGAGAAGAAGAAGATAATATGATAAGTATTTTCAAAAAGGAAAATAATATGAATACTTATCATATACTAACCATGGTTAGGTGTAGAGAATAGACTATGGTTAATATGAATGGTTAGGGTTAAGCATGAAGACAAAATGGTCACTTAGTCAAAGCTTCATGAAGCTTCAACAACAAACAAAGAAAGCTACCATTTTTTCTTTACCTTTTGCCAAAATAAATAAACAAAATAAATAAATAGATATGAAAATCAAAAGCCTAACTATTTAAATAACCATGGTTTAATCTTTACACAAACTCAAGTAAGCATGTATCATCAAACATGATACAATCAAGTGCACACAAAAATATATCACATATACAATGTGCACATCAAGTGAGAAAATCCTTTTAAAGTGAACCTATACTAGTTAATGCAAAGTAATATATCAAATATATAATTATGCATTAAATCATTAAATCAATACTTGATTTAATGATCCGGTCATATCGCATATAACCGACTAGTATCAAGTGTATCAATGTATCGAATCAACACTTGATTCGGTAACCCGGCTATATCACATATAACCTGCCGATGATACAAATCGCAAGAATAGAATACGGTATCACATACACGCATTATTCTCGGTCCCGCACATATCTCATATGCGCTCCTATTTCGTTTCGCTTGAGCCAGGAAACCACTGTGTAGGACTCTAAAGACTCGTCAATACGCCGGTAGCAGATGATGATCATATCAAACACCCACAAGCCGCAAGCGGTCAGCTAAACGTAACGGCCACCCGGGTATTGAGTGATCAGAAGATCGACGAGCAAGCCCGCTCACACTCCTGTGAATCCAACCAGTAACACTTACCGTACAGTCCGGTCTCGTCGTCTGATATGTCGCATATCTCGCCTAGGGGTGGTAAACGTCAGACCCCAGTAGCTCGATAAGTCATGTCGATATGAGGTCTATAACAGTTCGAGAAACTACTGGTAACACTTACCAGTAAATCTCAGCAACCCTGGCCAGGGATTTCCGGTTATAGCCAATCGAACACAGCGCAACATCAACTCCCTATACCGGGAGAGACGAATCCCCTCCTATCGCTCATTGCCTCCATGTGATTCGGGACTGTACCCAAAAACCACCGTTTTGCACACCCTCTTGGACGTGGTAAGGTGGAAATCAAAGCACAGTGGGAACCACACAAGACTCTATGACGATCTCGGGTCAACAGACTACTCTGTACCAGTGTCACCAGAGAACTGCCATCTGACGTAAGGTATAATACCATCTGGGAGTTCTCGGTGAGTCCGTCCAGTGTACCCAGTCTCCACCGAGCACCCGTATATCATCTCTGATGTCAAACACCAATGGATATGGGATCATCCATCGCCCATCTGTATGGGTCGAGAAGGTATACGCTAGTCTACTCTGGTATATTGATGCCCCGTCTCGATACACCCACGACTAGGGACCTTGAAGGATGTACTTATGGACTACCATGTCCCCACTAGTATGATCCGCATCATAGTCCAGGTAGTCAAGTACACATCCTAAGGGCTTTACCAACATGTAACAGAGAGACAATCAGTGTACACGTTAAGGTAAAGAGCAACCAGATAGCATACTATCATGTCGAGCAAGAAAGTCCTCCCTATATACGTCCAAGCATCCACTACAATATACATCCTACGTATAGTAATGGCCTCTAGGGCATACATATAACTAACAGCATCGATACTCCGGAGTAGACTAGTGTATACAGTCGAGACCCCGACGAGGGGCGGTGGCCGGTCTCACAAGCCACTGGTGTCAGTTGGATCACCTAAGATGTATACAGGTGCTCATTGGGTTATGAGTACACCGGACAGGACTCGTCGGGAACCTGCTAGTTGGTATTATACCTATCGTCAGATAGCAGTTCCCTGGTGACATGTGTACATGTTAGTTCATCGACCCGAGGTCGTCATTTGTCTCGTGTGAGTTCCCACCGTGCTTTGATTTCTACCCTACCACGGCTCAAAGGAGTCGTGCAAACAGGTATTTTTTGGGTACAGTCCCGAGCCACATGGAGGCAAGTGAGCGGATCGGCAGGGGATTCGTCACTCCCGGTATTGGGGGTGAGATCGTGCTGTGTCTAGGAGAGCCATTACACCAAGTCCTTGGCCAAGGCAGGTGAGAATTACTGGTAAGTATTCCAGTAGTTTCTCAGGGTGTTCAGGGCTTGTCACCGACACGACTTATACCGCTTTTGGGGGTCTGACGTTACCAGCCCCTTAGGCCCGATATGCGATACTCATAGACGAACGGACTGGACTGTATGTATATTATCACTGTTAGGCTCAGTAGGGTTCCAGGATAAGTTCGCTCATCGGCTTCCCTTGAGGTCAGTATATGGGCAGCCGTTACGCACTGCTAGTGCCGCTGACGCGCTTGTGGTTAAACCCACTGCCAGGGTACCGACGAGTCATTAGAGTCCCCCACAGATAGTTTTCCAAGTTCGGGCGAAACGTTGTAGAGGCCGTATGGTTTTATGGTAGGGTTCGGAAAATGCACGTGCGTTTACGCACGTGTCATATTTCGGGCAGATAATACTGGTGGGCTTTGGTTTAAGCCGGATCCATGTATTATATTGTGTAGATATAATATCTTTGTCTCAGTTGCATTTGTGTTCGGTCGTAATACAAATGCGGGTATGTTTATACTGTTACGGGGTTATCCTGAAATTCGTTTCGGGATGGCTTGTCGAAGTTGCCAGTTTTCTATCACCCGTATTAAACATTCGGTTTAATGTGGATTTATCTTTTCTTCTTTTGGGTGAGTCATGAGGTGAGTCATGAGTGGAAGCTTCTTGTTTTGGTGTCTAGGTTCATGAATCATTGTTTGCATTAAATGAATGGATGACTAGGTTTAGTGAGTCATTCATTGCATTAATGTGGTTTTGTTCTTGCTTAGATATTTCTTCATGATCTTTTATCTTATGGTCACCTCTTCTACTCCTACACTCACCCCCTCCTCTATATTGTGGCCGGCCCCTTCTTGAGTGAGAATATGGTTGTTTGAAGAAAAGATTATGATAGTTTTGGTTCATGGAAATTTGATAAGCTCATTTTCTCTTTACCCGATTAAAAAGGCAACTTCATTAACCGTTCATCCATGGCTTTGGATGAAGCGAGACAAAGTATTCTACTCATTCTCTACATCAATCTTGGACATGTCGGCTAGCAAACTTCATGTCCGAGTTGCCTCGGTTCAGAGGCGGGAGCCCGTTTAAAAATCCGTAGATGTGGTGCCACCTGGACGAGGAGACAGGAGATCGGAGCAGCCGCAATGGAGCGTGGAATGATGGCTAAAGAACGAAGGACTCGGATCGTTCGGTATAGCCTTTCTACCCACTTTTTAGTTTGTTAGTTTAGTGTTAATGGCAGATCCGGGTTATAGTATGCGATAGCGCCAGTTATAAAAGTTTTTGTTCCGTATTTGGCGTCTGAAAGACGGCCGGGGCGCTACCGTAGACTTACAGGAGTGGCGTAGGTACGTCCTGTTCCATTAAAATCTCAGGTTCTATTAAGTCTTCAGCAATAGTTTGTGGTTCTGGAATTTATTCCAGCTCTATTGCGCTCCCACTAATCTCTTTTTCAAGAAATTGAGTTTTCATAAAGCGGGCATAGTGAGAAACAAATGTAGGGTTCCTATCGACGGCAGCAAGGTTTCGGGAGGTATCGTCCATGCCATTTTCAAAATTTTGCCGTTTCAAGGAACTCTAAACTAGAATCGTTAACTAGAAAACAATACGGAAATATAAGTAAACCTTTTTACTTCTAAGTGAAATAGAAATACAACCTTTATAGATTGGTCCTTCACTTCTAAAGCTCGTTGTAGTAGTCCCTTCACTGCGATCATCGAACTCCCAGACTCTTGGACGGCTCCATGAGAAGATTGCAACGGTCTTGCTTGAAGTCTTCGAGGCCGAAGATGATCTACGTCGAGGGGATACGAACTCAAGCTACTACTTCACCAAAGTGAAGCAAACACCCTATACTAAAGTGCTAATCTAGTAGAGGATGATGAAATAGGAAGTGGGCTCACTTTAGAATTTCTTTTCTCACAATATTTCCTCGCTTGGATCAAACCCTAGAAACCTTTTTCCTTTGGTGGAAGAAGATGAAGAAAGAAGAAGAGAATGAAATTAATCAAAAGTGAGATAAGTAACCATGGGTGAGTGTGTATCATATACTAACTCATGTAGAGACACAACCATGGCTAATTATAGTGGTTAGGTTAATAAATATTCTAAGTAAAACAAAACTAGTGGACTTGGTCAATGCACTCACAAGCTTCTCAAAGCTTCATGCACTTTGAACAAAAATCCACTAATTTTGGATTACTTTAAATATTAAACACCCACCACTATAATTAGAATGGTGTATGTCTCATACACCCATGCATAGTGTATCAACAACCATGACACACAAAAATAAACAATGCACATCAATATATATCACATATATATTACATGTACATACAAGTGAGAAAAGAATGCTTAAGTGAGCTAATGTTAGTCAATATAAATTAGTATATCAAATATACAATTATACACTAAATTATTAAATCAACAATTGATTTAATAATCCGGCTATATCACATATAACCGACTAACACTAAATGTACCAACTTATCGAATCAACACTTGATTCGATAACCCGGCTATATCTCATATAACCGAACGATACAAAAGTCGCGAGAATAGAATACGGTATCTCATACACGCATAATTCTCGGTCCTGCACATATCACATATGTGCTCCTATTTCGTTTTGCCTGAGCCAGTAAAATCTCTATGTAGGACTCTAAAGACTCGTCAATACGCCGACAGTAGGTGATGATCATATCAAGCACCCACAAGCCGTCAGCGGTACTAGCTGGACGTAACGGCTACCCGAGTATTGAGCGATCAGAAGATCAGCAAGCAAGCCCGCTCCAACTCCTGCAAAAGCCTGACAGTGACACTACCGTACAGTCCGGTCTCCTCGTCTTATATGTCACATATCAAGTCTAGGTGTGGTAAACGTCAGACCCTAACAATTGATAAGTCATGCTGATATGAGGCTCATAACAGGTCGAGAAACTACTGGTAACACTTACCAGTAAATCTCTAAACCAGCCTTGGCCAGGGACTTCCCTGTTATGGCCAATCGAGCACAGTGCAACATCAACCCCAATACCGGGAGAGATGAAACCCCTCATATCGCTCATTGCCTCCATGTTACTCGGGACAGTACCCAAAAACCACCATTTTGCATGCCCTCTTGGACGTGGTAAGGTGGAAATCAAAGCTCAGTGGGAATCACACAAGACTCTATGACGATCTCGGGTCTACAGACTAACCTGTACCGGTGTCACCAGAGAACTACCATCTGACGTGAGGTATAATACCATCTGGGAGTTCTCGGCGAGTCCGTCTAGTGTACCCAGTCTCTACTGAGCACCCGTATACCATCTCTGATGTCTAACACCAATGGATATGGGATCATCCATCGCCCATCTATATGGGTCGAGAAGGTATACGCTAGTCTACTATGGTATATCGATACCCCGTCTCGATACACCCACTACCAGGGACATTAAAGGATGTACTTATGGACTACTCTGTCCCCACTAGTCTGATCTGCACTATAGTCCAGGTAGTTAAGTACACATCCTAAGGGCTTTACCAACATGTAACAGAGAGACAATCAGTGTACACGTTAAGGTAAAGAGTAACCAGATAGCATATTATCATGTCGAGCAAGAAAGTCCTCCCTATATATGTCCAAGCATCCACTACAATATACATCTCATGTATAGTAATGGCTTCTAGGGCATACATATAACTGACAATCTCCCACTTTCACTAAGGCCATCTGATAGCAGTGGTTGTAGTATCACATACTCAACCATCCCATAAAAGTCTCTCTCTGGGAAAAAGGCCTTTGTGAGTGGATCCGCCGTGTTGTCCTCTGAGTCTAATCTCCTAACCTCGATCCCCTGGAGATCAAACATCTCCATGATTAGGTGATACTGTCTTAGAATATGTCTGGATCACTAATGGGACGGGCGTTCCTAGGCATAAGCCACAACTCCATTGTCACACAATGGTAGGAACGAAGTTCATCTTATGAACTAATATACATCCAGACTGCCTCTTTGGTAGCATCTTTGGTAGCGATGTATCAAGCCTTTATCGTCAAGTATGCCACGGTATCTAGCTTGGAACTCTTCCAACATACCGTCCCTCCACTGAGGGTAAAGACAATGCCTGTGACTGACATTCAGCCGACCTTATCACTCTGGAAGCTTTCCAGTGATTCTCCCTAGGATAGATTGATACCATCTCACTACACCTAATGAGAATCCTAATATCCACTTAGATCTATCTCATAAATCCAAAACCCAGGATTTAGGAGGTATCACCTTGATCCTTTATGGAGAATCAATGTGATAAGAGGATATTGACCGAGTGTAGCATAGGAAACTCCTTCCCTATCAAGAGTATGTCATCCACGTACAATACGAGGATTATTACCAAACTCTCTGCTACCTTTTTGTATATACAAGGTTCATCTACCATTTTGATGAAGTCAAACGCTTTGACTACCACATCAAAATAGATATTCTAACTCCGCGATGCTTGCTTTAACCTGTAAAGCAACTTTCACACGTTTCCGCTGCTCCCACTGTCTACGAAGCCCTCTGGCTGTGTACTTACAGACGCTCTCTTCTAAATCACTATTTAGAAAAGCAGTCATGACACCCAACTACCAGATATCGTATTCATGGTATGCAGCAATGGCAAGTAGGATCCGGATGGACTTAAGCATAGCTACCGGAGAAAAGGTTTCATCTTAAACCATACCTGGTCGATGACGAGAACCTTTTACAACAAGTCTAGCTTTGAAAGTCTCAACTTTTCCATCCACACCAAGTAATCTTCTCAAGATATACTTGCTTCTGATGGGGTTTTAACCCTTCAGATATAGCAACCAACGTCTATACTTCGTTGGTGTACATAGATTCCATCTCAGATCGCATAGCATCCAGCCATTCTTACAGAGTCCCCACTCTTGATGGCCTGCTCGAAACTAGTTGGGTCATCATCTCATGATGCAATCCTCGCTCCTACTGTCATAGAGAAAACAAAGTATCTCTCGGGTGGGTGAGGAACTCTAAGATCGGCGGAGAGGCCGAGGTTCGTTGGGAGCTATTGAATCCTCCGTTCTACCAAATCATCAGCTGTAGTTTGTATAGCTGGAACTCCTTCCAGTTCTACCTCATGACCACTAATTTGTTTCCAAAATAAATTCCTTTTCTAAAAAAGGTGGCATGCCGAGAAATAAAACACATTTTGTTCCTCGGTGTGGTAGAAGATATTCCCTTGCGAATGCTTGGGATATCCAACAAACTTCTACAGAACTGACCTTGCCTCGAGCTTATCCGGATTTTGCTTTTAGACATAGGCCGAACAACCCCAAATCTTAACTTGCATAAGAGATGGGCTCTTCTCATACTATATCGCATATGGAGTGGTAGGCACCTGATTTGGTTGGAACGCGATTCAATAGGTACGCAGCTTCACAAGTGCATAATCCCCAAAAGGAAATAGGCAACTCAGTAATACTCATCATAAAGCCCACCATATCACATAGGGTGCTATTGCTCCGCCCCGATATACCGTTGTGCTGTGGTGTATACGGAGGAGTAATGCTGAGAGAGAATCTCATTCTCCTTCAGAATAGTCCAGGAATTCCATGCACAAGTATTCTCCTCTCTGATCACATCAAAGGACATAATACTTATACCCGTTTTGGTTCTCTACTTCTGACTTATATTCATTGAGTTTCTCAAAAGTTTCAGACTTGTGTTTCAACAGGAACATATGTCCGAATCATGAGAGATCATCAGCGAATGTAATGAAGTACAAAGAACTAGTCCTGGTATATGTAGACAGGGGACTTACATACATCATCATGTATCAATCCCAAGAGTTCAATAACTCTTTCTCTGTTTCCAATAAACGGAGCTGTGGTCATCTTATTTTTGTGACATGACTGGCAAGTTTCACAAGATGTAAATTCAAACTGATTTAAATATGCATCTTAATGTAACTTAGCTGGTCAGGTCGCATTGATATGACCTACTCTACAATGCCTCAAGAAGGATCCGTTCATTTCTGAACTCTTCCTCTTTTGTGTGTTCTATACGTTAAGAACTATGGTTTGATTTAGAACGTATATGCTTTTAGATAACGTGTCTGAACCGATCAACTCTTGATATTGGAAAATGTTCAAAACATTATCCAACAATACAAAATTATATCCTTCTTTACTAAATAAAGAGACTGATATGATATTGTATATCAGGTTCGGTATCTAATAACATTCGTTTAGAATCAATGTACTTGATAATACAGGGTGATAACTGCTAACAACTTGGCTGCAACAATTGCACCATTTCTAACTCTTGAAACTTATCATCCGTTCTCAGTTCTCTACCTGTCTGTAGCCCATGTAACTGCTTACATTTGCGGGATCCTGATCCGGTATCACATACCCAGGACGTAGAGGATACTGAGAAACAGTTCTTTGTAATGAACACACCCGAAGAAGATGCATCATCATGCACTTTCTTCGTTTGGGCGGCACGGGAATCCTGGTAATCTGCTATTTCCTGCTCGGTCTTATAACAATTATAAGTTGGAGCGGGACCAACGTTTCCCAGCTCAGTATAACAAGCGGGTTCGGTCAATACATCCATATTATTATCTTGATTAAGGCGTGACATGGTCGCTACCTGGAGAGAGAGAGAAGAAAACACTCTGCGTGCGCTCTTGCAAGATCAGATTGGTTATTATTTTATCTAATCAGGATGGCTGCCACTGTTTTTATCAAATCTCCCTCCAAACCGTAAAAGGAAAGACTAACCGGGATTAATTACACCCTATAATTTCGCCAATCTTTCAGCCAGGCCAGTGTCGGTACTTTGAGGGAGGTTCCCCGTGCTTTCGCACGGACCTTGTTCTCCTCCGAAACACAGAGACGCGACCGCGTAGGTTCGTCTTGCCTGAATTTGGGGGCAGATGCTAATTGGTGCTATCCGTCCACCTCTCCGAAAATGCCAAGTTGATTTACGACACCATGTATCGAAGGTTTAAACGGATGCGGCCGATGTAGCAGACTTTGTTAGATTCCCCCTCATTGAGGGGTTTTTGATTATGGGGATGCTCTTCCCTGCAGGCGCAAGCCCCTGCAGTTAATTCCGCTACCGCATCGCGGTAACCACTTTCTCCTTCTCCAGATGGTCACTTCGTGTCGTGTTTGTTTGTTTTGTTTTTGGTTGCTCGTGGATTGTATACGGAGACTAATTTATGTTGTCGCCCGTAGGGCGTGGATTAGTCCAAATCCGTATTTTCTTAGATTTGGATTTGGGGTTGGGTTTAAGGATACGTTAGTCTCATTTGAGATTAAGATCAACTTAAACGTTTGTTAAGGATACGCTAGTCTAATTTTTAGGCTAAGATCAATTTAATGGGATCGTTTAGATCCAATAAAAGAGCATTTGGGCCCTATTGTTTAGTTTAGGGATATTGCGGTCGATTACCAGTTTAAGGACATGATGGTCCAATGATAGTTTAAGGACATCTCGGTCCAAGGTTAAGGACATCATAGTCCATGGGTTTAAGGACCTCACAGTCCGAGATTAAGGACATCATAGTCCATGGGTTTAAGGACCCCACAGTCCAGTTTAAAGACGTCATAGTCTATGGAATGTATGGTTGTCGAGACCCGTCACGTCTCTGAAGACGTTGAAGGATTACAACGACAAATATCAGAAGAGTAAAGAGATGTATCCTTGAACCAATTTTGGTTGAGAAATCTGTAGTCCAATTTGAGACTAAGATCAATTAATTGGATTATGAGCACATGGGCTCAGTCAAATCTGAGTTGAGGACTTATGGCCAACTTGGACTAAGTCCAATTAGGTTTGAAATGTTTAACATTTATTTGGGTTGTTGAGCCTTTATTTGGGCTTGGCCCTTTTAACAATGCTGAGCATTGATCTGGATTCTGACAGTATTTCTGTCTTTTATTGAATGCTGAGCATTGATTATAGCTCTGGGCTTATTAAAGTACAATTTATGTTCTATCAGCGTGACACATGGTACGCTTGGCGCTTTGTGCCAGTCAAAGAGCGCAGTGCGTTTCTGCCGAGTAGCGCACAAGTGAGGGACACGTGTCGCGCTTGGCGCTAGCGCCAGTTAATGAGCGCAGTGCGCTATGTTTGGAGCACTGAGGCTCTTTAAAATTAAGAATGCCAAGGCTCTGCAGTGCTTTGCGCTAGATGTGGAGCACTGAAATGCTTCTTTTATGCAACATAGATCAGTTTGCACCCTGAAAATTAAATACTCTTTTTATAAGAGACTTTGTCTCAAGGTTCTAAGAACAAAGTTCTTATTTTTATAAGAGATGTTTCAATCTCTTATTTTGGTGAAAGGCTTTGCCTTTATGGATCTGTGATCCTAAGAGAATTGAATTATTTTCCCCTCTTTTATGATGAGATGTTCATGATCTCAGAAAGACAATTTGTCTTATAAATCTATGATCTGTGAGAAGAATTATGTTCTTCTTTTTATGATGAGATCCTTTGATCTCTTTGTAAAAGACCTTGGTCTTGTAGATCTATGATCTTTAAAGAAGTGAATTCTTCTTTTTAATTATGAGATGATTTCATCCCTCTGTTCCTCATCATCAATTTTTTTACCTTGAAGAAAATCTTCTTTTTCTGAGAGCTTGGCTCTTCTTTCTGAGATCTCTCAAAGCTTATAGGGGGTTCCTCTGTATGCTTCTGTATATCTGAGACTTAAAGTCTTGGGGCCTTTATATAGGGCAAGCTGATTTGTTCAATCAGTTAAGGAGATCTTTTCTCCAATTGATTTGGGGATTTCCCCACCGTTGGATCTTTGATCTAAGGGCTTCTGATTTACAGAAGGCAATCTTTTTGTTTTTAACAAGATTGGGAAATCTTTTCATACTGAATTTATTCTGTAATTTTGGTGATTTTTAATCACCATTGGATCATTGATCCAACGGTGCTCTGATTTTCAGAGCACAATCTTTCCTTTTTGGAAAGATTCTGAGGAATGTTTCCTCAACAGAATTTTATTCTGGTCAATTGATGATTTTTAATTATGTTCGTTGGATCTTTGATCCAAGGGCCGAGAACATTTTGTTCTATTGCTAGCGCTCGCGTGCAAATTTGCACGTGGTGCGCTGCTTAGAGTGCAGCGCTCTTAGCGCTAGCGCACACGTGCTTTGCACATGGTGCGCTGCTTAGAATGCAGCGCTCTTAGCGCTAGCGCTCATGTGCTTTGCCCGTGAGCACTGCAACAGAGTCATTGACTCTCAGTGCTGGAGCTGCTAGCGCTAGCACTCTCGTGCTTTGCACGTGAGCGCTGCAACAGAGTCTTTGACTCTTGGCGCTGAGACATTTGTTACATTCTTTGCATGTGGAGTTTTTCCCTTTGTTGTTATTTTTTATTTTATTTTATTGTTATTATTTTATATGGGAGCAAGTTTTGAGCCAAAATTTTGGCGGGAACAAATGCCCCCCACTACTTTGCCCACGTAAGTATGCACGTGGGTGAAGTAATGCAGAGTTATGCATGGCCACAAAATTGAGGGCTTAGGAGACAAGTTTAGGGTCCTTGTAGCCTAAGACTTTTTCCATCTTCATGAGCCGTAAGGGTCTCAAGAAGGTTTTTCTCCTTATAAGTCGAGAGGATCTCGTAGGTGTAAATTCTCCCTAGAAATCGTGAGGATTTCTAAATGTTCATCGTCTCCGTGAGTCGTAAGGATCTCACTCGGGTATTTTTCCTTACGAATCGTGAGGACTCGTAAGTAGCTTCTTTATTTCAGTGGCATGTACTTGTGGCAAATGTGGCCCGTAGATAGTCCATCTTGACTTACTTGTAGGGCAGCGATGGCTTAGGAGACAGGGTTAGGATCTGCCACCTAAGACTTTTCAACTTTATGAGCCATGAGGGTCTCATAAAGACTTTTCTCTCTACAGGTCGAGAGGATCCCGCAGGTGTATTTTCTCCTTAGGAATCGTGAGGATTCCTAAGTGTGCTTTCTCTTGAGAGTCGTAAGGATCTCACAAGAGAATTTTCCTGCTTATAAGTCGAGAGGACTCGTAAGTGGTTGTTTCCCTCCTTGTCGAGATTCGACTTTGGAGATTGTGGTCCATGAATAGTATGCAAGAGTCCATTTTGGACCGACTTGCAGGGCCTCAGTGCTTAGGAAACTGGTTTTTTAATCCCCACTGCCTAAGGCTTTTCCCTACGAGTCGAGACGAATCGAGAAGTTCTCGCAAGGATGTCCTAACGTCACAGTTAACCTCTGCTCTTTACGATAAATGTCCGTTAGGGTCTGTGGTACTAGGGTTTTGTCTGTCGTACCGTCGCGTTGGTTGATGTATCCCTCGATAGGCAATCTTGCTGTTCGAGTAGCCTTGCGACTGTCGTGTCTCTGATCCCTTCGGGGGCTGGACAAGATGTCTTCAAGCAATCTTCCTAGGCAGTTTGACCGTCGGAAGAGCAAGCGTTAGGAATTTTGCCATGCCGCTTTTTACTTGAGGTCGGGCTCATTTTGGGGAGCCCCAATGAGTCATAACCACTCCGCGCTGGTGTGGGATGATCTCCGATAGTCTTTCAGGTTTTATATGAGTTGCCGTCGAGACCCTGAAGCTAGGAATTTGGCCTTCGCTTCATTTGCTTTGGCGTGTCCAAATCCTGTTGGAGGAAGGACGCTGTAGTGACATCTCGTCTGCTGTATCGAGACGAACGTCGTGGTGGTGATCACTCCGCGCTGGTGTGGGATGATCTCCGATAGTCTTTCAGGTTTTATATGAGTTGCCGTCAAGACCCTGAAGCTGGCCTTCGCTTCGTTTGCTTTGGCGTGTCCGAATCCTATTGGAGGAAGGATGCTGTAGTGATATCTCGTCTGCTGTATCGAAACGAACGTCGAGGTGGTGAACACTCCGCGCTGGTGTGGGATGATCTCCGATAGTCTTTCAGGTTTTATATGAGTTGTCGTTAAGACCCTGAAGCTAGAAATTGTCCTTTCCTTCGTTTGCTTTGGCGTGTCCGAATCCTGTTGGAGGATGGACGCTGTAGTGATATCTCATCTACTGTATCGAGACGAACGTCGAGGTGCTGACCACTCCGCGCTGGTGTGGGATGGTCTCCGATAGTCTTTCAGGTTTTATATGAGTTTCTGTCAAGACCCTGAAGCTAGGAATTTGGCCTTCGCTTCGTTTGCTTTGGCGTGTCCGAATCCTGTTGGAGGAAGGATGCTGTAGTGACATCTCGTCTGCTGTATCGAGACGAACGTCGAGGTGGTGACCACTCCGCGCTGGTGTGGGATGATCTCCGATAGTCTTTCAGGTTTTATATGAGTTGCCGTCAAGACCCCGAAGCTAGGAATTTGGCCTTTGCTTCGTTTACTGGCATTGCGTCTGCTGTATCGAGATGAATGTCGCGGTTGTCTTTAGGTTGTTGGTGAACCGTCGAGATTTGGAACTAGGTACTTTTCCATGGCTCCGTTGTTTTGACCATGGGGTGACATTACGTCTGCTATAACGAGACGAATGCTGAGATGGAGCTGGGATTTTTCCATCACTCCGCTTTGTTTCGACCGTGAGGTCTTTCATTGACGTTGCATCTGCATCCTGCTGGACTGCGAAGGAATTCCGTTGTTGACATTGCGTCTGGTGTGATGAGACGAATGCTGAGGTAGAGTTGGGATTTTGCCATCACTCCACTTTGTTTCGACCGTGAGGTCTTTCATTGACGTTGCATCTGCATCCTGCTGGACTGCGAAGGAACGCCATTGTTGACATTGCGTCTGGTGTAACAAGACGAATGCTAAGGTGGAGCTGGGATTTTGCCGTCACTCCACTTTGCTGACGTCGCGTCTGCTGTAACGAGACGAATGTCGAGATGATCTCCAGGCTGTTTGTGAACCGTCGAGATTTAGCTTCTTTTTCTGATGGAGCCTGGTGGGAAGGTATGGTTCCCTTTTCGTTTGTGCCCCTGGACTGTATATAGGGATCGATGTGATCTCACCTGTAGGGCAAAAAGTTTCATTTTATATATATTTCTTTCCGCGATGCTTTATCATTTCAGCTTTTATATCGCGAAAGTCGCGATTGCCCAATCATTTCGGCTATTTTTCGTGGTGCCCAATCATTTCAGCTATTTGTTTTATTTACTCGCTGCTTTTTTTTTATTGCGAGTTGCCCAATCATTTTGGCTGTTTTGTATGCATACATTTTTACTTGTTGATTTTGTTGCAAGTTGCCCAATCATTTCGGCTATTTCATATGCATTTGTGGATTGCCGCTTTTCGCCGCAAGTTTGGGATTTGATACTGATTTGGGCTTCAACATCGCTACTACTAGGATATTGCCAGGAGCGAATCATCATTTGCCTTTGTCGATGTTGAACAAAAGTGGCTTAGCGAACAGGGTTAGGATCCTGTCGACTAAGGCTTTTGACTTTACGAGCCGTAAGGGTCTCATAAAGGTATTTCTCCTTACGAGTCGTGAGGATATAGTAAGTGCACTTTCTTCTTAAGAATCGTAAGGATTCCCAAGTGAATGTTCTCTTATAAGTCGTAAGGATCTTACAAGAGTGTTTTCTCTTTATAAGTCGAGAGGACTTTCAAGGGCTGTCCACTGTGTAAACATATCCCAAGTCGCTGGTGGGACTTTGTTAGGGAAATGTTTATTCGCGCCCGTGGATTGTATATAAGGGTCAGTATTGAAACGCTTGTAGGGCAATGCTGGAGGTTGTGATGGCTTAAGAACAGGTTCAGATCCCTGTAGCTTAAGGCTTTTGAATCCTATGAGCCGTGAGGGTCTCAAAGGGGAATTCTCCTTACGAGTCATGAGGATCTCGTAAGTGTAATTTCTCCTTAAGAATCGTGAGAATTCCTAAGTGTGTTGCTCCCTTGTGAGTCGTAAGGATCTCGCGCAGGTATTTTCTCCTTACAAGGTCGAGAGGACCTTGCAAGTGTCTTTTAACGAGATTGCGCCCTTTCGGGTTTTCACAACACTCGCCGGTAGCCCTGCTGTTTTTACTCACGGAGCCCTTTCGGGTTTTCATCCGTGCCCATTTCGCTTATGGACGTACCCCTTTTTTTGCGTCAGCCTTGGGATGCTGCGGTCCGTAGTAGTTTATTAATGTCTCGGTCAACAGCCAGTTTTAGGACATAGTGATCCATTGTTAGTTTAACGATGTTCCGGTCTGTCGTTGCCGTATTTGAGGCAAATTTCTAGTTTACGGACTTTTCGGTCCATCGTTGCCGTATTCGAGGCAAATTTCTAGTTTACAGACTTTTCGGTCCAGGGGCTTTCTCTATGAATGAGCACGATGCCCCCGGCATGTCCATCTTTTTCTTGTGGCGGGTTCATCTTCCAGTTTTCGGACAGCGCAAATTTGCCTTGTTGGTACTGGTCCTCAATCCAGCCTTTGAAAACGAAGCAATCTTCGATTGGATGGCTTACTGCTTGGTGGTAAGGGTAGTAATTAGGATTGTTGATATCGCCTGGCTGCAACGGATGTTTTGGGTCTGGCAGATTGATGAACCTGTTGTGCACTGCCAGCTCGAACAGTCTCCTCGTTTTATCCCGGGGAAACGAGTAAGGACGTCCCAGTCTCTTTTCGAGGGATGGGTGTGGACACGCGTTGTTTTGGCAAACAACCGGCTTTAAGTTACATGGCTGTTGTTGAGTATTGGCGACGAAGGTTGCTTTCCCTTTCCCTTTTTCATTTCGAGATTCCAGCTTCAAAGGAGATGGTCTATGACCCATCTGATCCATTTGGGCCAACTTGTCAATCAAGGTCTGGAAAGTGGTCAGCTTGAAAAACATCATGAATTGTGAAATGTTTGCTTGAGGGTCGAGGGTCTCTATGAACATGCCTACCGCAGGTGCTTCTTCGATGCGCTGCTCGCATTTTGACCATAGATTCCGCCACCGTATTGCATACTGAACCCATGTTTCTCCAGGCTTCACCCTGGCATTAATCAATGCCGTGATTGGGGTGCGTTCGCTAGCACTTGCGAAACGCTGGGTGAATAGTAACTCCATCTCCGTAAAAGTTTTGACGGAATTGTTGGGAAGCTCTGAATACCATTCGAAGGCCGTTTCCGCCAAGCATTCGATGAATTGACGAAGCAGTAGCTTATCGTCACCTCCAGTGTTGCCGCACAAGGCTCTGAATTGAGTGACGTGCTGATGCGGATTTCCCGTCCCCTTATATACGTGGAATTTGGGGATCGTGTATCCCGGCGGGTACTTTATTTGGTCGTACAAACCCGGATAGGGTCGTCCAGTTTTAACAATTTGTCCAGCCGCTTTATTCGCCTGATGAACCCGTATCTGCTGAGCGATGTAATCCTCCAGGGCGGCCATGGAGATGGTCTCCTCCTTGGCTGCTGAAAGAGCCGGAGGAGGGTTCGATGTCTCCCCTCTGTCGTCTTCAATGATAATCGGGGGGTCTTCAGCTGGAGGTTCCGACTGTAACATCATCCCGGCCATATCTTGGAAGAGAAGCGCCATTTGTTTTATATTGGCAGCTTGTTCAGCTGCCTCTTTGTCCTTCTTCTCAAGCATTCTCCGAAGGAATTCAGCATCAGTTTCCTACTCACGGCACTGCTCCGAGGATGTTTCTGGGCTTTCTTTTGGCCCTGTGAGTGTGGCCATAGCCGTTAACATTTCTTGGAGCGTCTGTTGTTGCTCCTGGGCCTTTGTTACAGATCGCGTAAGAGGTCGATGACCTGTAGGGATACGACTATCCTCGTTTCCGGATGCTATATAGACGGTATGTACCACCATGCCCCCAGACTTGGGGCGTTTGGGTTCAGTGGTCTTGCAGTTCGTCACAGACACCGGAATTTTCTCCAGCTTTCTCCTCTTGTGGGCGGTCGAAATTGAGGGGGGCGTTACAGTGGGCACCCAAATAGCTGTCGCCTTCTGTGGCTTGACAGGATGGTCCTCTTCTCGCCGAACCTTCATCTTTTCCTGTCGTCGGAGATAGTCTTGATCTATTACGGAGTTCTAGACCTGTCTCCATACTTTATAAATTTTAGAGGACAGCCGCTGAGGGGGCTGCTCCAGCTTTGCCTTTGTAGCGTTCTCCATTAGTGGAGGAGATCTTTTCAATACAGCAGTCAGAGAGTTTTTGCGTACCCTCCTAACTAGTTCAAAGCTTTTCCCAGTTGGAACAGCAGCGTTGACTTCCACCATTGGAGCTGGCGGAGTCAATCCGGAAGGGGAATTGCCTCCAGCTTTCCTCACTCGGCGCCAGTGGCGACGTCGAGCATGTCGTGCGGCTGGGACTGGCTCAACTATAGGGGTGACTCCCTCATGCCCTCTGTGTTGGTCAGAAGTTGTCGTCGTCAGCCTATTGAAGACTGATGTCCGCTGAGTGGGGATAGCCAGTCTGTCGAAGGCAGACTTTCGAGCGGGGAAAACAGCCTTAGCGACTTCGCTTGGATGGGGAGTTGTAACGGCCAGTCTTGTGAAGACCGACCCTTTGGCAGGAGAAGCCTCCTTGATGACTTCAGAACCAGGAATAGCTATCCTTTTCGGGATGACCCCTTCTGGTGGCTTCTTCATGGGCCCGTTGGAGCTTTGGCCCAGTCTATTGAAAACCGAGGCACTGGATTTAGGCGACCCGTTGAGAGGGGCCGCAGTAGTTGCAAGCCGATAAAAAACCGACTTCTTCTGAGCTTCTTGCAATAGTACAGGGGCGTTGAAGCTCATCGGTGAGAGCATGGTCCCGAAGAACAGCCCAGTGGTGGTCTGAGTCACCTGCTCCACTGGCATTGTGAAAAAGGAGGCCGCTTGGGGCCCATAGGTTACTCCTCCAGATGAGGCGGAGCGAGAGTTGCAGTTGCAGTTAGTACAGTTTGAAGCCATTGATCTTCTGTTTTCTGCATGAAGCAAGATACCAAATCTTAGTACCTCGAATCCAAGGGAAACCATATTAGACCGCGATTCGTTCGCGAACACGACACATGAAGTGTGGAGTAGAAAGAGGAAAAGGTCCCACCGGGCGTGCCAGAATCTGTTCTCCTCCAAAACATAGAGACGCGACCGCGTAGGTTCGTCTTGCCTGAATTTGGGGGCGGATGCTAATTGGTGCTATCCGTCCACCTCTCCGAAAATGCCAAGTTGATTTACGACACCATGTATCGAAGGTTTAAACGAATGCGACCGATGTAGCAGACTTTGTCAGATTCCCCCTCATTGAGGGGTTTTTGATTGTGGGGACACTCTTCCCTGCAGGCGCAAGCCCCTGCAGTTAATTACGCTACCGCATCGCGGTAACCACTTTCTCCTTCTCCAGATGGTCACTTCGTGTCGTGTGTGTTTGTTTTGTTTTGGTTTGCCCGTGGATTGTATACGGGGACTAATTTATGTTGTCGCCCGTAGGGCATGGATTAGTCCAAATCCGTATTTTCTTAGATTGGGGTTTGGGTTTGGGTTTAAGGATACGTTAGTCTCATTTGAGACTAAGATCAACTTAAACGCTTGTTAAGGATACGTTAGTCTAATTTTTAGGCTAAGACCAACTTAACGGGATCGTTTAAATCCAACAAAAGAGTATTTGGGCCCTATTGTTTTATTTAGGGACATTGCGGTCGATTACCAGTTTAAGGACATGATGGTCCAATGTTAGTTTAAGGACATCTCGGTCTAAGGTTAAGGACATCATAGTCCATAGGCTTAAGGACCCTTCAGTCCGATGTTAAGGACATCATAATCCATGGGTTTAAGGACCCCACAGTCCGAGGTTAAGGATATCATAGTCTATGGGTTTAAGGACCCCACAGTCCATTTTAAAGACATCATAGTCTATAGAATGTATGGTTGTCGGGACCCGTCACCTCTCTGAAGACGTTGAAGGATTACAACGACAAATATTAGAGGAGTAAAGAGATGTACCCTTGAACCAATTTTGGTTGAGAAATCTGTAGTCCAATTTGGGACTAAGATCAATTAATTAGATTATGAGCACATAGGCTCAGTCAAATCTGAGTTGAGGACTTATGGCCGACTTGGGCTAAGTCCAATTAGGTTTGAAATGTTTAACATTTATTTTGGGCTGTTGAGCCTTTATTTGGGCTTGGCCGTTTTAACAATGCTGAGCATTGATTTGGATTATGATAGTATTTCTGTCTTTTATTGAATGCTGAGCATTGATTATAGCTCTGGGCTTATTAAAGAACAATTTATGTTCTATCAGCGCGACACATGGTGCGCTTGGCGTTTTGCGCCAGTCAAAGAGCACAGTGCGCTTCTGCCGAGTAGCACACAAGTGAGGGACACGTGTCGCGCTTGGCGCTAGCGCCAGTTAATGAGTGAAGTGCGTTATGTTTGGAGCGTTGAGGCTCTTTAAAATTAAGAGCGCCAAGGCTCTGCAGCGCTTTGCGCTAGATGTGGAGCACTGAAGTGCTTCTTTTATGCAACTTAGATCAGTTTGCACCCTGAAAATTAAATTCTCTTTTTATAAGAGACTTTGTCCCAAGGTTCTAATAACAAAGTTCTTATTTTTATAGGAGATGTTTCAATCTCTTATTTTGGTGAAAAGCTTTGCCTTTATGGATCTGTGATCCTAAGAGAATTGAATTATTCTCCCCCCTTTTATGATGAGATGTTCATGATCTCAGAAAGACAATTTGTCTTATAGATCTATAATCTGTGAGAAGAATTATGTTCTTCTTCTTATGATGAGATCCTTTGATCTCTTTGTAAAAGACCTTGGTCTTGTAGATCTATGATCTTTAAAGAAGTGAATTCTTCTTTTTAATTATGAGATGATTTCATCTCTCTGTTCCTCATCATCATTTTTTTTACTTTTAAGAAAATCTTCTTTTTCTGAGAGCTTGGCTCTTCTTTCTGAGATCTCTCAAAGCTTAGGGGGGGAGTTCCTCTGTATGCTTATGTATATCTGAGACTTGAAGTCTTGGGGCCTTTATATAGGGCAAGCTGATTTGTTTAATCAGTTAAGGAGATCTTTTCTCCAATTGATTTGGGGATTTCCCCACCGTTGGATCTTTGATCCAAGGACTTCTGATTTACAGAAGGAAATCTTCTTGTTTTTAACAAGATTGGGAAATCTTTTTATACAGAATTTATTCTGTAATTTTGGTGATTTTTAATCACCATTGGATCATTGATCCAACGGTGCTCTGATTTTCAGAGCATAATCTTTCCTTTTTGGAAAGATTCTGAGGAATGTTTCCTCAACAGAATTTTATTATGGTCAATTGATGATTTTTAATCCTGTTCGTTGGATCTTTGATCCAAAGGCCGAGAACATTTTGTTCTATTGCTAGCGCTCGCGTGCTTTGCACGTGGTGCGCTGCTTAGAGTGCAGCGCTTTTAGCGCTAGCGCACACGTGCTTTGCACATGGTGCGCTGCTTAGAATGCAGCGCTCTTAGCGCTAGCGCTCATGTGCTTTGCACGTGAGCGCTGCAATAGAGTCTTTGACTCTCAGCGCTGGCGCTGCTAGCGCGAGCGCTCTCGTGCTTTACACGTGAGTGCTGCAACAGAGTCTTTGACTCTTGGCGCTGAGACATTTGTTACATTATTTGCATGTGGAGTTTTTCCCTTTGTTAATATTTTTTATTTTATTTTATTGTTATTATTTTATAAAGGAGCAAGTTTTAAGCCAAAATTTTGGCGAGAACAGACCTAATTAAAATAAACCTCGTTTTCCCAGAGGCATAACCCTGTTGACACATTTCTAGACACCTACTTGATCGGCTAATTGTAAAGTGCAAAACTCTCTCAGGAGTAACAATTACTCGCAGTAGGTATTGGGATCCAACTATCTTATAGAAGGTATGCAATCTCATTGCAAATTTCAACACTTGAAATTCCCGATAATTTTTTTTTGCCCCTAACGATCTATGACCTTGACAAGGTCAACAAATCATAGACCGTAAGTCAAGTTCAACCCATCATTTCTTGATTGAATTAAACCCACCCGTGTTAGTGTATATGCCCTAGAGGCCATTACTGTATCATACTAGTATGTATATTACTTGATGGAAGCTTGGGATATTCACAGTTGTATAGACAATCTTGCTCAATATAGTAGTATGCTACTTGGTTTGTCTCTGCTTTAATGTGTACATGTGTGTTTCTTTTATATCACCTATACGCATTAGTAGAGCCCTTAGGATCTTTGCTTGATTACCGGCGTTGTGATGGCGATCACACTCGTGGGGGCTGGGTAATCCACAAGCACATCCTTATACACGTCCCTAGCCGTGGGATTATCGAGACAGGGCATCGATACTCCAGAGTAGACTAGCGTATGCGCTTCTCATCCCAGCACGGGAGACGGTCTGTCCCACAGCCGTCAGTACGTCGTACTTGAGATAGTATGCGGGTGCTCGTTAGGTTACGGGTACACTGGACAGGACTCGTCGGGAACCGATGGTTGGTATTATATCTATCGTCAGTTATCAGTTCCCAGGTGACATGAGTACAGCTTAGTCCGCTGACTTGACACTGTCACTTCGCCTCGAGTGTGTTCCCACTGTTCTTTGATTACTACCCTACCGCGGCTCTACTGAGTCGTGCAAACAGGTAGTAGTTGGGTGCAGTCCCGAAGCACTTGGAGGCAGTGACGGTTAGACAGGATTCGTCTCTCCCGGTATTGGGGGTTGACATCGCGCTATGTCTAGGAGAGCCATTACACGAATAGTCCCTGGCCAGGGCAAGCGAGATATACTGGTAGGTTTCCAGTGTTATCTCAGGGTGTAATGGGCTTCACTCCGATACGACTTGTACCGCTATTAGGGGACTGACGTTTACCGCCCCCTAGGCCCGCCATGCGATGTATCAGACGAACAGACCGGACTGTATGGAGATTGTCACATACAGGCTCAGTAGGAGTTCGGATGGGTTCACCTCATCGGCCTTCTTATCGACATCTACCTGGGGACCGTTACGTACAGCTAGTGCCGCTTGCGGTCTGTGGTTAAACCCACTGCCAGCGTAGTGTCGAGTCTTTAGAGTCCCACACAGAGAGTTTCCCTGCACTGAGCGAAACGTGTAGAGGCCGTATGGTTTTACGGCAGGGCTGCGATCACTTGCGTACACTTGTGTGCGTGTGGTGTTTGGGCAGGCAGTACTAGTGGGCTTTGGTTTAAGCCGGATCCTAGTATTGCATGGATGGATTTGTTTTGTCTTCTGTGCATTTGCATTCTACGGAATGCGGATGCAGGTGTGTATGCACAGTTTTCCGGAGCGGTGAAGGAGGAAGTGCCTCATCAGGGTTTTGGCAGTTGGTTCGGCCAAAACCGTTATGTGGCAGGCTTATTAGGGTTTTGACAGTTCGTTTGGTCAAAACCATTATGAGCCGCGGACATCATTTGCTAATCCTTTTAGTGATAATTTTATGATGGCTAATTGCATTGACCATTTGACCCCGTTGACCTCTCTTGACTTTGTTGACCGGTTGACCGTGTTGACCATTGACTTTCAAGAGGGATCTACACTCTTCTTTTCTTTTCCTTTTTCTTTTGGATTATGATAATGGTCATTTCAATATAGCCATCAACTTTATCTTGATAGGATTTGTAATGATGGTTTTAGTGCATTATTGGAACCATGGTTAATTTCTTTAGTTCACAATTTCTTTCTCACTCTCTCTCTTGCCTTTTCAAGTGAGAAGAAAAAGAAATGAACCATGGTTGCTAGCTCCTCCTTCTTCTTCCTCCTCTTGATTCAACTTTTGATCTCATGAGTTGAAAGATAAAGATCCCACAAAAACAAAACCATCCCTTTATCACTTCTACACAACCTAGGGCTTCTAGATTAGCAATCTCTTTGCCCTAGTTACCTCGGCTCGAGGTGGAGCTTGGTGTACATCTCTCGGGTGGATCGTCTTCGACTCAAGGAGGCCGTGGAGGTGACCAAAGTCCGGATCAAGCCTCAGAGCAAGCAAGGAGAAGAACAACAAGAAGAGAAGGATTTCAAGTTGAGGTATAACCCCTAACCGAGTAGATAAATCTCTAGTTAGGATGCTAGTGTATTGTTTAGTAAAGATCCGGCTTTTACGGTTCATGTTACCAAGTCCAGAAAATTTTTTGTTTTACCGTTTCCGCAACCCCGAAAGTACCGGGAGAGGTAACGTGGACCTAACAACCCGCACGACCCTTGACAAGGTAAACAAGGCCGCACGACTACCCTAATCCAATCTGCATCATATGCATAAGCAGATAAGTACTAATTAGCTACCGCACACTACGCCTTGACAAGGTCAACAAACGCAGCACAAATACTAAATACTACTTATCTGAACTGACGGAGGGCTACGACAGGTTTTTCAGAAAACTTATTGCGTAATGAACTTGATATCGTTGTAGAATCAAATGATTTTAAAATGAGTTTTTTTGAGGCTTTTGCTAGTTTTGCTAAAGTGGTCACTCCCAGTGAAGGGATCTCGGCTCTTTCCTCGTCGAATGAGGTGCAGGATATTCACAATATCACTATGCAAAGAAAGAACTAGAAAAACAATCAAAAGACGAAACCGAGGGTTGTAGTATCTGCCAGTTATTGCTAAAGAGGTCACTCCCGGTGAAGGGATCTCGGCTCTTTCCTTATCGAATAAGGTGCAGGATGTTCTACAAGGAACACCGCTATGCAAAGCAAGAACCGTAGCTACCTGTTTTTGAAAATTCGATTCCACAACATCTTTAGGTTTATTTTCTTTCATTAATTATATTAATGAAGTACCATCATTTAAGTCACCTAAACATCACAGATAAATACAACGTACGCTTATGCTATCCATATTCGCATCGATGTCCCCTCATGCACCGTTAGGTTAGGTAACTAACGGCAGAGCGGGGTAGTGCTAGCATGGGGGTAAAACATAAGCAACGTCTATATAATATATCATATATACTATATACTGTATCTATCACAACATATCAAATGATCATATCACAGATATCGCAGCAGAAGAAACATATGAAATATTGGATATACTAGGAGGTCCGTATTTTATTTTGAGCCTATATAAAACACGGATTCCACGGTCGCGATGAATAGCGAAACCCACACCTCTAGACCCCTACGAGAGCAGCAAGCAACCCTACCAATTCTAGAGTTAGGAGACCCGGACTTGACTCCTCGAGTTGGTCTCCCACTAGACTCCAGAACCCGGTTACTTGTGCTCTCCTCCTTGGGTCTATCCTAATGCGGAAAAGTAAATAATATACATCAATGGTGACATCAACCTCAACCCGGAAGTGCCCCAATAAAAGAATATTACATACATTTAATTTTACATGAATGAAAATAAAAACCCTCATCTCACATAAAACCCCCGGCTATTCAAAACACGACGATCCAATATAACATATACAACAACACATAACATCACATGTCATCAACGTAAGTAAATATGCGTATCCCAATTGTCGTTGACATATAGCAACGAAACCGGCGATACACCATATATTACACTTACGGTCGCAGAAAAAACTAGACGATGTTAAACATTCCGATCGAATCAACAAACACCCACAATTACCCAAAAAGCTCAACACTTGAGCGAAGTTAAAGTACCAAAAAATGTGCCACAGTACCTATGATCCAGCCGTAGAAGGGCCAAACCAATGCCTCACCTATGACATCGCGGAACTACGGCAAACCCTAAGGTTTAGTCGCGGTTCCGAGCGCATAGAATCGAGTTAAGGATTTTGTTCTTCTAGAGGGTCCATAGGGTCACTTGCACGACTATCGAATATAATTAACTTGAGAAAATTCCAACACTTGGAAATTTTCAACGAGGGATAAAATGGGTATTTGATATCCGATTGAACATTTTAACACCGTCTAATGTAACCCGAAAATAGTTAAAATTACGACTACAAAACACTCCGAGTTGCCTTTGCATTGAGTTAATCATCACATGAAAAAGTAGTAAAAATAAACAACACCTGAAATACCAAAACCCAGATCACAGAGCATGGGAAAAATTTGGGACCAAAATACCTACTGGGGGCTGGCCTCCTCGGAAATTGTGGCCATGTGCTCGGCTAAAATCCGAGCACATGGTCCCAATTTTCTCCCATGTTCATATATTTGCCTATAGATGATTTTGCACTTGTTTGAAAAATTTTTAGAGCTCGTTTTAAAATCGACAGAAACATGGTTTTAGGGTTTCAAGTTTCGGAGTTCGTTTCGTATTCGTAATCTAACATTATCCGTATAATTTTCTAGCTAGGCTATGATACCACTGTAGGGTTCCTATCGACGGCAGCAAGGTTTCGGGAGGTATCATCCATTCCATTTTCAAATTTTGCCATTTCAAGGAACTCTAAACTAGAATCGTTAACTAGAAAACAATACGGAAACATAAGTAAACCTTTTTACTTCTAAGTGAAATAGAAATACAACCTTTGTAGATCGGTACTTCACTTTTAAAGCTCCTTGTAGTAGTCGCTTTGCTGCGATCATCGAACTCTCGGACTCTTGGACGGCTCCATGAGAAGTTAGAAACGGTCTTGCTTGAAGTATTTGAGGCCGAAGATGATCTACGTCGAGAGGATACGAACTCAAGCTACTACTTCACCAAAGTGAAGCAAACACCCTATACTAAAGTGCTAATCTAGTAGAGGATGATGAAATAGGAAGTGGGCTCACTTTAGAATTTATTTTCTCACAATATTTCCTCACTTGGATCAAACTCTAGAAACCTTTTTCCTTTGGAGGAAGAAGATGAAGAAAGAAGAAGAGAATGAAATTAATCCAAAGCGAGATAAGTAACCATGGGTGAGTGTGTATCATATACTAACTCATGTAGAGACACAACCATGGCTAATTATAGTGGTTAGGTTAATAAATATCTTAAGTAAAACAAAACTAATGGACTTGGTCAATGCACTCACAAGCTTTTCAAAGCTTCATGCACTTTGAACAAAAATGCATTAATTTTGGATTTCTTTAAATATTAAACACCCACCACTATAATTAGAATGGTGTATGTCTCATACACCCATGCATAGTGTATCAACAACCATGACACACAAAAATAAACAATGCACATCAATATATATCACATATATATTACATGTACATACAAGTGAGAAAAGAATGCTTAAGTGAGCTAACGTTAGTTAATGTAAATTATTATATCAAATATACAATTATTCACTAAATTATTAAATCAACACTTGATTTAATAATCCAGCTATATCACATATAACCGACTAACACTAAATGTACAAACTTATCAAATCAACACTTGATTCGATAATCCGGCTATATCTCATATAACCGAATGATACAAAAGTCGCGAGAATAGAATACGGTATCTCATACACGCATAATTCTCGGTCCCGTACATATCACATATGTGCTCCTATTTCGTTTTCCCCGAGCCAGTAAAACCTCTATGTAGGACTCTAAAGACTCGTCAATACGCCGGCAGTAGGTGATGATCATATCAAGCACCCACAAGCCGTCAGCGGTACTAGCTGGACATAACGGCTACCCGGGTATTGAGCGATCAGAAGATCAGCAAGCAAGCCCGCTCCAACTCCTGCAAAAGCCTGACAGTGACACTACCGTACAGTCCGGTCTCCTCGTCTGATATGTCGCATACCAAGTCTAGGGGTGGTAAATGTCAGACTCCAATAATCGATAAATCATGCCGATATGAGGCTCATAATGGGTCGAGAAACTACCGGTAACACTTACTAGTAAATCTCTAAACCATTCCTGGCCAGGGACTTCCCTGTTATGGCCAATCAAGCACAGCGCAATATCAACCCCCAGTACTGCGAGAGACGAAACCCCTCCTATCGCTCATTGCCTCCATGCGACTCGGGACTGTACCCAAAAATCACCGTTTTGCATGCCCTCTTAGATGTGGTAAGGTGGAAATCAAAGCACAGTGGGAATCATACAAGACTCTATGACGATCTCGGGTCTACAGACTAACCTGTACCAGTGTCACCAGAGAACTGCCATCTGACGTGAGGTATAATACCATCTGGGAGTTCTCGGCGAGTCCGTCCAGTGTACCCAGTCTCCACTGAGCACCCGTATACCATCTTTGATGTCTAACACCAATGGATATGGGATCATCCATCGCCCATCTATATGGGTTGAGAAGGTATACGCTAGTCTACTCTGGTATATCGATGCCCCGTCTCGATACACCCACGACTAGGGACATTAAAAGATGTACTTATGGACTACTCTGTCCCCACTAGTATGATCTGCACCATAGTCCAGGTATTCAAGTACACATCCTAAGGGCTTTACCAATATGTAACAGAGAGACAATCCGTGTACACGTTAAGGTAAATAGTAACCAGATAGCATATTATCATGCCGAGCATGAAAGTCCTCCCTATATATGTCCAAGCATCCACTACAATATACATTTCATGTATAGTAATGGCCTCTAGGGCATACATATAACTAACAACAAAGACCTTTTGTTCCTCAGCATAATAGAAATAATACCCCCTAGAGTTCTTGGGGTATCCCACAAACTTACACAGTACTGAACGTGCCCCGAGCTTGTCCGAATGAACCTTTTTGACAAAAGCAGGACAACCCTAAATCTTAAGATACATAAGACAGGGTTTCTTCCCACTCCACATTTTATATGGAGTGGTAGGAACAGACTTAGTTGGAACTTTATTCAATAGGTATGCAACAGATTGTAATGCATAACTCTAGAAGGATGGCGGCAATTCAGCATTACTCATCATGGAACACACCATATCAAGCAGGGTGCGATTCCATCTTTCTGATACACCGTTGTGTTGTAGTGTTTATGGAGGAGTAAGCTGAGAGAGAATTCCATTCTCTTTTAGATATTCCAAGAACTTGGCACTTAAGTATTCACCACCCTGATCAGATCGAAGTATCTTGATACTTTTGCCGGTTTGCTTTTCCGCTTCATTCTTATACTCCTGGAATTTCTCAAAGACCTCGGATTTATTCTTCATTAAGAATGCATGTCCATACCTTTAGAAATTATCGGTAAAAGTAATGAAGTAGGAATAACCACTTCTTGCATGCGTAGACATTGGCCCACACACGTCGCTGTGTATGAGTTCCAGGAGC
Organism: Agapanthus africanus; assembly: GCA_030015575.1. Classification (NCBI taxonomy): domain Eukaryota; kingdom Viridiplantae; phylum Streptophyta; class Magnoliopsida; order Asparagales; family Amaryllidaceae; genus Agapanthus; species Agapanthus africanus. The sequence goes on along the minus strand of JASDDO010000019.1, from coordinate 456,461,348 downwards.
TTAGTGGCTCTTTCTCTGTGTTCAGTGAATGGAGTTTTTGTCATCTTTCCTCTGATACATGATTGAAAAGCTGCATATAATTGATACTCAAACAGATATAAGTATCATTCTTTATATAACTTAGTCAGTTGTATTTCATTGATATGACCAAGTCTACAATGCTATAAGAAAGCTTGGTTTGATTCTGGAGCTTTTCTTTTTAGCGTGTTTTGGACGTTGAAAACTTGATGTTGATTGAGAACGTATATTTCGTTGTTTAGTGTACCCGACCCAATCATTTCCTGATTTAGGTGAATGTTTATGACATTATGTTTACCGCCGAAAACAGAAGACGGATTCGGGATGGATCGTCTTGCCTGAATTTGGAGGCAGATGCTATTTGGTTTTATCCTTCCACCTCTTCGAAGATGCCAAGTTGATTTATGGCACCGTGCATCGAAAGTTTGGACGGATGCGGCCGTTGTAGCAGACTTCGTCAGATTCCCCCTCGTTGTGAGGGGTTTTTTGATTGTGGGGATGTTCTTCCTTGCAGGCGCAAGCCCTTGCAGTTAATTACGTTACCGCATCGCGGTAACCACTTTCTCATGCTCTAGAAGGTCATTTCATGTCGTGTGTGTTTGTGTTTGTTTTGGTTACCCGTGGATTGTATACGGAGACTAATTTATGTCGTTGCCCATAGGGCGTGGATTAGTCCAAATCCGCATATTCTTAGATTTGGGTTTGGGTTGGTTTAAGGATCGTTAATCTCGTTTGAGATTGAGATCAACTTAAATGTTTTTGAGGATACGCTAGTCTAATTTTAGACTAAGATCTACTCAACAGGGTTGAGCTCTATTGTTTTAGTTTAAGGACGTTGCTGTCCGTTGTTAGTTTAAGGACGTTTACGTCCGTAGCTAGTTTAAGGATGTTGTGGTCCGTTGTAGTTTAAGGACGTTACGGTCCGTTGGGATGTGCTCATCGGTTTGGGAGTGCACAAATGAGTTGTTAGTTATTGGGACCTTTCACCTCTCTGAAGACGTTGAAGAATTACAACGTCATGTATCAGAGGTGTGGAGAGATGTACCCTTGAACCAAATTCCAGATTGAGGGGAGTGATCATGGTGGACCATCTAAGAATCATTAGTCATTTTTGGGAGATTAAGATTATCTTAGGAGATGTGTGATGGACATCGTTCTGGTCAATTAGTTTGGGAAGTCATGGGCATAGAGGCTCAGTCTATTTGGAGATCCAAGATATTTTAATCTCAAGAAGGCTTAGCCAAATTGGGGCTGAAGTTGGCTTCTTACAGTGTTAAACACTGATATATGCTCGGTGCTCACGTGCTCTCACGCGAGTCTCTAAAGCAGTATTAAACACTGAAATTTGGGGCACTCACGTATGGCACGTGAAGCGCCTGAAAGTTGGTGCTGTGCCCTTAGGTTCAAATCCCCGTCTATCTTAATTCTTGTGACCATCACGTGTAGGCACATGAGGCACCCCAGAGTTGGGCACTGCTTCTTTGGGTTTATTCCCTTTTCCTTTTATAAGTGCTAAGCACTTAGCTCATATAATTCTCACGTGCGAACACGTGAGGTGCTCAAAATGTGAGCGCTGTTTTTAGAATTTTCCCCTTTTCCATATAAGTGTTAAGCAACTATTTGGGGGTCACGTGGGAACACGTGAGGCGCCCTAAAATGTGAACTGTCTTTGGGTTTATTCCCTTTTTCATGTAATTGCTGAGCGCTCGTTTTAAGGGGTCACGTGGGAACACGTGATTCGATCTCAGTCATTCCTTTTTGTTCATCAGAGGTGCTTACGTGGGAACACGTGAGCTTTCGTTACGACGTCGAACACTAATGAATTCCCACTCTTTTCTTTTACATGCACAAAGATTTTAATCTGAGTTTTGAGAATTTTTAGGTCTCTTGTTTTATAAGAATTAAATTCTTTTACAGGGTTAAACCCTAATTTTATCAGAGGAATAAAATTCCTATATACTTTTGTAAGAATTAAATTCTTTGGACTTAGTTCTTTCCCCTAAATTTTGAATCTGCATGATAGAATCTCCCCGATGAGAATTAAATTCTCAACTTGTTGGGAGATCTGCTTCTGCAGATCTCAATAAGAGGAAGAACTAAGTTCTTTTTTAAAGGGTTAAACCCTTAAAAAAGAGATAAGATAATCTCTGTACTTTCTTCTTACCTAGGATTTTTGTTTAAGAAGGGGATTTTCTTCCTCTAGAGAATTGAATTCTTTTTTTCTCTTTTTCTTTTGTTTCTCAATGCTTATGGGGGGGTGTCTCTATGTGTCTCTCCTCCTCTCCTCACTCCTATTTATAAGAGAAGAACAAGAATCAATTTGTTAAGAGAATCTGTCATTGAGAGATCATGATTGATTCCATGATCTTTTAGATCAATCGGTGAATTTTATTCACCGTTGGATTTTTAATCCAAAGACTCTCTGTTTAACAGAGAAGATTTCTTGTTTGTTTATCAAGATTAGGAAATATTTTTCTAAGATAGAATTTTATTCTATCAGACTATCATCGTTGGATCTTTGATCCAAAGGTCTTTCGTTTAACAACAGAGAAAATGTTTCTGTTTTAAAGAAGATCAGGGATATATTTCCCATATATATAGAATTTAATTCTATCAGATAGCTTAGAAAGATTTAAGGAAATATTTTCCAAATAGGGTTTTGATCCCTTTATTTAGAATTTAATTCTATCAGCTTGGAAGGTGTTAGGACCACTCACGTGTAGCACGTGACCCCCACTGAGTTAAACTTGTTTGCTTATACACAACAGCCTAATAGGGCATCATGTGCTAACACGTAATCTTCTCTGGTCTACTATTTGTTTTAATATGGCGCCTATATACTTTGTATATAAATGCTCACGTGTTTGCACGTGAGGCTCAATTTCAGCCTGTCAATTGTTAAGCACAGCGCCTATAATCTTTGTTCATAGGCATTCACGTGTGGGCACGTGATGCTATATTAGTGGGAAATTTTCCCATCGCTTTTCTTTTCTCTCCTTTTTTATAAGGGAACAAATGCCCCCACAGCGTTGTTTTCACATGGCTTGCACGTGAGTGTAACGCTGTCACCTTTACAGCCGTTGGATCTGCCTAGGGGAACGAGGAGATGAACCGCTCTAGTCATGTCTTATAAATGCAAGGGTCTTGTCTTTGGGAAGCCACTGTTCTTTCATCATCTTCTTTCCTTGTCTTCCTGTTAGTTATATGTATGCCCTAGAGGCCATTATTGTATATAGTTGTATATTATAGTGGATGCTTGGACATATATAGATAGGACTTTCTTGCTCGACATGATAGTATGCTATTTGGTTGCACTTTATCTTAACATGTACGCTTATGTATCTTTATACTGTCTCTATGTTACATGTTGATAAAGCCCTTAGGATGTGGACTTGACTACCAGGACTATGATGTAGATCATACTAGTGGGGCCATGGTAGTCCACAAGTACATTCATTAATTGTTTCTAGTCGAGAGAGTATCGAGACAGGGGCATCGATATTCCAGTGTAGACTAGTGTGTATGATTCTTGACCCTGTATGGGGCGATAGTTGATCCCATAACCATTGATGTTTGACATCAGAGAATGTGCACATGTGCTCATTAGAGAATGGGTACATCGAACTGGACTCGCCGAGAACTCCTAGATGGTATTATACCTAACGTCAGATAGCAGTTCTCTGGTGACACTGGTACAGGTTAGTTTGTAGACCCGAGATCGTCATAGAGTCTTGTGTGACTCCCACTGTGCTTTGATTTCCATCATACCACGTTCAAGAGAACGTGCAAACCGGTGGCTTTTGGGTACAGTCCAGAATCACATGGAGGCAATGAGCGATAGGAGGGGTTTCGTCTCTCCCGGTATTGGGGGTTGATGTTGCGCAGTGCTCGATTGGCCATAACAGGAAATCCATGGCCAGGGTTGCTGAGATTTACTGGTAAGTGTTATCAGTAGTTTCTCGAACCGTTATGGACCTCAAATCGGCATGACTTATCAAGTTACTGGGGTCTGACGTTCACCACCCTTAGACTCGATATGCGACATATCAGGCGAAGAGACTGGACTTTATGGTAGTGTTACTTGTTGGACTCACAGAAGTATGAGCAGGCTTGCTTGTTGATCTTCTGATCGCTCAATACCCGGGTGGCTGTTACGTTTAGCAGTCCGCTTGCAGCTTGTGGGTGACTGATATGATCATTACCTACTGCCGGCGTATTGACGAGTCTTTAGAGTCCTACACAGAGGTTTCCTGGCTCAAGCGAAACAAAGTAGGTCATATATGTGATATGTGCGGGACCGAGATAAATACGTATATGATACCATATTCTAATATCACGATATAGGTTATATATGATATAACCGGATTATTGGATCAAGTGTTGATTCGATGATTTGATATTTAGTCGGGTATATGTGATATAACCGGATTGTTAAATCAAGTGTTGATTTAATAATTTAATATATAATATATATATTAGGTATATTAATATATATTAACTAATATAAATTAGCTCACTTAATAATTTTCTTTTCTTCATTTACATTTTATATGTATATATATGATATATATTTAAATGTATTCAGAATATTGTATCATGTTTGATGATACATGGAACTTGGGTGTATGAGACTAACACTTAAGTTAAGATAATGTATGGGTTTTTATTATTTAGAGAAAATAAAAAAGAGGTGGAAATTAGCATGGTTGTGAAGCTTGGAGAAGCTTGTAGAAATCTTGACTAAACTCCATTGACTTTTGTTCTACTCTAGATATTATTTAACCTAACCATTCTCTTAGCCTTAGTTAAGTCTCTACAAGAGTTTATATTAGATATTTTCTCACCCTTGGTTAAAGAGATGCTTCATCTTCTTCATCCTTTTTTCTTCACTTGATTTTCTTGAGTTGAAAAAGAATGAGAGGAAAAATATTCTAAAGTGAGCTAAATTCCTATTTCATCAATCTATACCATATTAGCCATATAGTGTAGGTTGTTTGTTTCACTTATTCATACATTAGTGAAGAGATAGCTTGAGTTGAGTCTCCTCAAAGTAGATCATCTTCGGGTTCGACGATCATTAAGCAAGCTCGTTCATTTCGACTAGTGGAGCCTACGGAGAGTCCGGAACACCACTATTTGGAGCGAAGGGACTTCTACACGGAGCATTTGAAGTGATTGACCGGTCTACAAAGGTTGTATTCCATAATCACTTAGGTTTATGCTTGCTTATTTGATGTAAAACCCTAATTCTCTAGTTCGATTCTAAGTTTGAGTTCATTAGCACACTATTTTTTTAAATTGTATACTTGATACACCATGAAACCCCAGTAAATGTGCTAAGAAACTCCAACATAGTATCGGAGCCAAGCTAGAGCATTAGGCGTCGTCTAGACGAAGTTAAAGTTTCCGAATAAACACCGAAAACCCTAATTTCCCATGCTCTCTGGAAATTTTTCCAAACGTTGGAATTTTTTAGATTAAAAATATTCAAAAAATCGTGCAGGTAATTCTATGGACCCTCTTGAAGAAAGAAACCCTAACTCAATCACTTGACTGCGGAACTGCGGCCAAATAGTGGTATTTGCGGCGGTTCCGCGGCGCCAAGTGTGAGGCTTGGGTTGGCACTTCAACGGTTTGTCCATAGGTACTGTGGCATGTCCTGGGTATTTTATAACTGTCCTCAAGTATTGAGTTTTTTGGGAATTTTGGGAATTCACTGATTCGATCGAAATGTTTAACATCGCCTAGCTATATGTGATTTGTGATACAATATTTGGAATCCACAATTATAAGTTTTGTGAAAACTGGATAATATCTTATAAATCGAGCAATTTAGTCTCGAATCCTCGGTTGCCACGAAGTTTTGATTTGGATCAAAACTTCGTCACAATCGCGTAGTGTACGCGAATACTCGCCGGGTAATATTACTAGATAGCCACGCCCCATAGCCCCGACCAAGTGACTGTAGGAGAACCCCGTTTCCAAAAGCATCCGTTCGGGTGCTTGCGGCCACGGTGTTCCGCCTAAGTGCACTTCATTGACGACATCGGGGGTGCGGCCGTCTACTAATGTTTCCGACACGCATTCGATCATGTTGTCGGGAATTCTGTTGAATTACCCGACTAATTATTGAAAAGTGTTTTTAAGACAAGACTAAAATGCGGGGTTTATATTGTTAGGCATGAAATTCGGAATATGTGATATTCCGGGTTTATGATATCTAAGGGATTTGTGGTGTTAGGCATGGAATACAAAGTATGTGATATTTCGGGTTTATGATGTCTAAGGAAGATTGCGAATTCTAATTATTGTAGTTCACATTTCTATTCTGCGACCGTAAGTGTAATATGTGGTGTATCGCCGGTTTCGTTGCTATATGACAATGATAATTGGGATACGCATATTTACTTATCTTGATGACATGTGATGTTATGTGTTGCTGTGATATGATATATTTGATCGTCGTGAAAGAATGGCCGGGGGTTTTATGTGAGATGTGAGTTTTTCTTTTCATTCATGTAAAATTCATTGTATGTAATATTCTTTTATTGGGGCACTTCCGGGTTGAGGATGATGTCACCATTGATGTATATTATTTACTTTTCCGCATTAGGATAGCCCCAAGGTGAGGAGCATAAGTAACTGAGTTCTAGGGTTCAGTGGAAGACCATCTCGAGGAGTCGAGAGCAGGTCTCCTAACTCTAGAACTGGCAGGGTTACTTGCCGCTCTCATAGGGGTCTAAGGATGTGGGTTTGGCTATTCATCACGAACGTGGAATTCGTGTTTTTTTACTGGCTTGATTTAAAACACGGAAATCCTAGTATATCCAAGATTTCATATGTTGACTTCTGCTGCAATGTTCTGTGATGAGATCATATTATTGCCTGAGATGAATGTTTTATTATTATATATATGATATATAATAGACGTTGCTTATGTTTTGCATCCGCGCTAGTCCCGCCCCGCTATGCCATTAGTTATGTAACCTAACGGTGCATAACGGGACCCAGTGGCGAATGCGGATGGCATAAGTGTACGTTGTATTTTCATTTCTTTATTTGTGATGCTTAGGAAGCATAAATGATGGGACTTCATTAATGAGATTAATGAAAAGAAAAGAAACCTACAGATGTTGTGGAATCAAATTTTTAAAGGGTAGCTCTAGTTTTTGCTTTGCATAGTGGTATTCCTTATAGAATATCCAGCACCTTATTCGATAAGGAAAGAGCCGAGATCCCTTCACCGGGAGTGACCTCTTTAGCAAAACTAGCAGATGCTACAACCCACGCGGTTTTGTTTTTGATTGCCTTTTTAGTTTTTGCTTTGCATAGTGGTATTCCTTGTAGAATATCCAGCACCTTATTCGATAAGGAAAGAGCCGAGATCTCTTCACCGGGAGTGACCTCTTTAGAGAAACTAGTAAAAGCCTAAAAAACACTCCTTTTCAAAATCACTAGATTCTGCAACGATATCAAGTTCATTACGCAAAAGGTTTTCTTAAAAAACCTGTCATGGTCCTCCGTCATTTCATTTAGGTGCTATTTAGTATTCGTGCTGCGTTTGTTGGCCTCCGTCAAGGCGTAGTGTGCGGTAGCTGATTAGCACTTATTTGTTTGCATGTGATGCGATTGGATTAGGGTAGTCGTGTGACTTTGTTGGCCTCCGTCAAGGGTCGTGCGGGTGGGTTTAGTTCAATCAAGAAATGTATGGGTTGAACTTGACTAGTGTCCTATGGTTTGTTGGCCTCCATCAAGGTCATAGGACGTTAGGGGAAAATATTATCGGGAATTTCAAGTGGTGAAATTTGCAATGAGATTGCATACCTTCTATGAGATAGCCGAAACCCGCTGCGAGTAAGAGTTATCCCTGGGAGAGTTTTGCACTATACAATTAGCTAACCTATTAGGTGTCTAGAAAGGTGTTAATGGGGTTATGCCTCTGGGAAAATGAGCTTTATTTTAATTAGGTCCGTGCGAAAGCACGGGGAACCTCCCTCAAAGTACCGACACTGGTCTGGCTGACCGGTTAGCGAACTTGTAGCGTGTAATTAATCCCGGCTAATCTTACCTTTTAGGGTTTGAAGGAAGATTTGATAAAAAGCAGTGGGAGCCATCCTGATTAGATAAGATAATAACCAATCTAATCTTGCAAGAGCATGCACTAAAGTATATTTCTTCTCTCTCTCTCCAGGTAGCGACCTTGACATGCCTTAATCAAGATAATAATATGGATGTATTGACCGAACCTGCTTATTATATTGAGCCGGGGGATGTTGGTTCTGCTCTTTCTTATAACTGTTATAAGACTAAGCAGGAAATAGGGGAATAACAGGATTCCCATGCCACCCAAACGAGGAAAGAGCATATAGATGCGTCTTCTTTAGGTGTGTTCGTTACCGAGAACCGTTTCTCAGTTCATTCTACGTCCTGGGTATTAGATACCGGATCATGATCCCATATATGTAATCTGTTACAAGGGCTTAAAAGAGGTAGAGAACTGGGAATAGGTGAACATTCCATAAAAGTTGGGAATGGTGCAACTGTTGCAGCCAAAGTAGTTGGCGAATATCACCTTGTGTTACCAAATGGTAATACACTGATCTTGAACGATTGTTACTACGTACCAACTATGATGTGCAATTTAATATCAATTTCTTTATTAGATAAAGAAGGATATAATTTTGTAGTAGAGAAAAATGGTATGAACATTTTCCTAAATCAAGTGTTGATTGGGTTTGGTGCGCTAAGTAACGGATTATACGTTCTGAATCAGAATACAGTTCTTAATGTACAGAACATACATAAGAGGAAAAGTTCAGAAAAGAACGAATCCTTCTTGTGGCATTGTAGACTAGGTCATATCAATGCGACACGGCTAGATAAATTACATAAGGATGGATATTTAAATCCGTTTGAACTTTCATCTTATGAAACTTGCCAATCATGTCTCAAAGGCAAAATGACCAAAACTCCGTTTATTGGACACGGAGATAGAGCTACTGAACTCTTGGGACTGATACATAGTGATGTATGAGGTCCTATGTCTACACATGCCAGGAATGGTTTCTCGTACTTCATTACATTCACCAACGATCTCTTAAGATTCGGACATGTGTTCCTGTTGAAACACAAGTCTGAATCTTTTGAGAAATTCAAGGAATATAAATGCGAAGTAGAGAACCAAACGGGAAAAAGTATTAAAATCCTTCTATTCGATCGGGAAGAAGAATACTTGAGCACTGAGTTCCTGGACTATTTAAAAGAGAATGGGATTCTCTCTCAGCTTAGTCCTCCGTATACACCACAGCACAATGGTGTATCAGAGCGGAGGAATCGCACCCTATTAGATATAGTGCGCTCTATGATGAGTACTGCTGAGTTACCTATCGCCTTTTGGGGTTATGCACTGGAGACAGCTGCATACCTATTGAATAGGGTTCCGACTAAATCAATACCTACTACTCCATATGAGATATGGGAGGGGAAGAGACCATATCTTAATTTTATTAAGATGTGGGTTGTCCGGCCTATGTTAAAAAGCAAAATCCGGATAAACTCGAGGCAAGATCAGTTCTGTGCAAGTTTGTTGGATATCCCAAATATCCGCGAGGGTATATCTTCTACCACACTGAGGAGCAAAATGTGTTTGTTTCTCGGAATGCCACCTTTTTAGAAAAGGAATTTCTTGAAAAAGAAATTAGTGGCGATGAGGTAGAACTGGAAGAAGTTCCAGCTACACAAACTGCAATAGATAATTTAGTAGAACCAGAGGATTCGATAGTTCCCAATGAACCTCAGCCTCTCCGCCGATCTACTAAGGTTCCTCATCCACCTGAGAGATACTACGGTTTTCTCATAGAAAGTGGGAGCGAGGATTGCATCATGGAAGATGATGACCCTACTAGTTTCGAGCAGGCCATCATGAGTGGTGACTCTGTGAAATGGCTGGATGCTATGCGATCTGAGATGGAATCCATGTACACCAACAAAGTATGGAATTTGGAAGATGCTCCTGAAGGGGTAAAACCCATCGGGAGCAAGTGGATCTTCAAGAAGAAATTTGGTGTAGATGGAAAAGTTGAGACTTTCAAAGCTAGACTTATAGCAAAGGGTTTTCGTCAATGACCATGTGTGGATTATGACGAAACTTTTTCTCCAGTGGCTATGCTTAAGTCCATCAGGATCCTACTTGCCATCACTGCATACCATGACTACGAAATCTGGCAGATGGACGTCAAGATCGCTTTTCTAAATAGCGATTTAGAAGAGAGCGTGTATATGACTCAGCCAGAGGGCTTCGTAGATAGTGGGAGCAGCGGAAAGGTGTGCAAGCTGCTTAAATCAATCTACGGGTTAAAACAGGCATCGCGGAGTTGGAACATCTGTTTTGATGTTGCAGTCAAAGAGTTTGACTTCATCAAAAACGTAGATGAACTTTGTATATACAAGAAGGTTGCAGAGAGTAAGATTGTCTTCCTCGTATTGTACGTGGATGATATACTCTTGATAGGAAATGATGTTCCTATGCTGCACTCGGTCAAGCTCTTCTTATCACACAGATTCTCCATGAAAGATCTGGGTGATGCCTTCTGCATTCTGGGGATTAAGATCTATAGAGATAGATCTAAACGGGTATTGGGATTGTCCCAATCCAGGTACATTGACATCATACTAAAGAGGTTTAGTATGGAAGATTCCAAGCATGGTGGTTTACCCACCATTTCTGGAATCACTCTTTCCAAAGAGATGTCTCCCAAGACTGATTTGGAGAGGGCTCGCATGCAAGGGATACCCTATGCTTCGGCAGTAGGCTCTATCATGTATGCGATTCTATGTACCAGACCAGATGTAGCTTATTCACTAAGTGTAGTGAGCATGTATCAATCGGATCCTGGGGAGAATCACTGGACGGCTGTGAAGAACATTCTTAAGTACTTGAGAAGGACTAAAGAAATGTTCTTGGTGTATGGTAACGGTGAACTTCAAGTGGAGTCCTTTACCGATTCAAGCTTCCAGAGTGATAAGGACGACAGTACGTCGGTCTCGGGCTTTGTCTTCACCCTCAAAGGAGGGGCGGTATGTTGGAAGAGTTCCAAGCAAGATACCGTGGCAGACTCGACGATGGAGGCTGAATACATCATTGCCAATGGTGCCGCCAAGGAGGCTGTCTGGATAAAGAAGTTCATAACTGAACTTGGTGTGATTTTGTCCATTGAGCATCCAATACCTTTGTATTGCAATAACAATGGAGCAGTGGCTTTGGCCAAGGAACCCAGATCCCATCAGAAGTCCAGACATATTCTTAGACGTTATCACCTGATCCGGGAGATAGTTGATCGCCGGGAGATCAAGGTCAGGAGAGTTGACACTAAGAATAACACAGCGGATCCACTCACTAAGGCCATACCCCAGATACAGTTTGAGAGACTCTTCGGGATGTTGGGTATGAGATACTACAACAGCTGGCCTTAGTACAAGTGGGAGATTGTTAGTTATATGTATGCCCTAGAGGCCATTATTGTACATAGTTGTATATTATAGTGGATGCTTGGACATATATAGAGATGACTTTCTTGCTCGACATGATAGTATGCTATATGGTTGCACTTTATCTTAACATGTACACTTACGTATCTTTATACTGTCTCTATGTTACATGTTGATAAAGCCCTTAGGATGTGGACTTGACTACCAGGACTATGATGCAGATTATACTAGTGGGGCCAGGGTAGTCTACAAGTACATCCTTTAATTGTTCCTAGTCGAGGGAGTATCGAGACAGGGGCATCGAAATTCTAGTGTAGACTAGTGTGTACGATTCTTGACCCTGTATGGGGCGATGGTTAATCTCACAACCATTGATGTTTGACATCAGAGAATGTGCACAGGTGCTCATTAGAGAATGGGTACACCGAACTGGACTCGCCGAGAACTCCTAGATGGTATTATACCTAACGTCAGATAGCAGTTCTCTGCTGTCACTGGTACAGGTTAGTCTGTAGACCCGAGATCGTCATAGAGTCTTGTGTGATTCCCACCGTGCTTTAATTTCCATCATACCACGTTCAAGAGAATGTGCAAACCGGTGGCTTTTGGGTACAATCCCGAATCACATGAAGGCAATGAGCGATAGGAGGGGTTTTGTCTCTCCCGGTATTGGGGGTTGATGTTGCGCAGTGCTCGATTGGCCATAACAGGAAATCCCTGGCCAGGGATGCTGAGATTTACTGGTAAGTGTTATCAGTAGATTCTCGAACTGTTATGGACCTCAAATCGGCATGACTTATCAAGTTACTGGGGTCTGACGTTCACCACCCTTAGACTCGATATGCGACATATCAGGCGAAGAGACCAGACTTTATGGTAGTGTTACTTGTTGGACTCACAGAAGTATGAGCAGGCTTGCTTGTTGATCTTCTGATCGCTCAATACCCGGGTGGCTGTTACGTTTAGCAGTCCGCTTGCGGCTTGTGGGTGACTGATATGATCATTACCTACTACCGGCGTATTGACGAGTCTTTAGAGTCCTACACAGAGGTTTCCTGGCTCAAGCGAAACGAAGTAGGTCACATATATGATATGTGCGGGACCGAGATAAATACGTATATGATACCGTATTCTAATCTCGCGATATAAGTTATATATGATATAACCGGATTATTGGATCAAGTGTTGATTCGATAATTTGATATTAGTCGGGTATATATAATATAGCCGGATTGTTAAATCAAGTGTTGATTTAATAATTTAATATATAAATATATATATATATATATTTAAATATATTAATATATATTAACTAATATAAATTAGCTCACTTAAGAATTTTCTTTTCTTCATTTACATTTTATATGTATATATAGATATATATATTTAGAATATTGTATCTGTTAGTGTATATGCCCTAGGGACCATTATTGTATCATACTAGCTTGTATATTACTTAATGGAAGCTTGGGATATTCACAGTTATATTAACAGTCTTGCTAAACATGGTAGTATGCTACTTGGTTTTATCTATCTTAATATGTGTGTACGTATTGATAGAGCCCTTAGGATCTTGCTTGACTACCAGCGTTGTGATGGCAGTCACACTAGTGGAGGCTGGGTAGTCTACAAGCACATCCTTTTTCAGGTCCCTAGTCGTAGGATTATCGAGACATGGCATCGATACTCCGGAGTAGACTAGTGTGTACGCTTCTCATCCCAGTTGGGGAGATGGTCTGTCCCACAACCATCAGTACGTCGTACTGGAGATAGTATGCAGGTGCTCGTTGGGTTATGGGTACACCGGACAGGACTCACAGGGAACTGTTGGTTGGTATTATACCCGTCGTCAGTTAACAGTTTCCAGGTGACATGAGTACAGCATAGTCCGCAGACTTGACAATGCTACTTCGCCTCGAGTGTGTCCCACTATTCTTAAATTGCTACCCTACCACGGCTCAAAGGAGTCGTGCAAACATGTAGCAGTTGGGTGCAGTCCCGAGCACTTGGAGGCAGTGGCGGTTAGACAGGATTCGTCTCTCCCGGTATTGGGAGTTGATATTGCGCTGTGTCTGGAGAGCTATTACGTAAAGTCCCTGGCCAGGGCAAACGAGATTTACTGGTAGGTTTTCCAGTAGTTTCTTAAGGTGTAATGGGCTTCGCTCCGACACGACTTATACCGCTTTTAGGGGACTGACGCTTGCCGCCCCTAGGCCCGATATGCGATAATCCTAGACGAACATACTGGACTGTACGGAGATTGTCACATCAGGCTCAGTAGGAGTTCAGATGGGTTTACTCATCGGCCTTCTTATCGACATCTACCTGGGAACCGTTACGTACAGCTAGTGCCGCTTGCGGTCTGTGGTTAAACCCACTGCCAGCGTAGTAGTCGAGTCTTTAGAGCCCCACACAGAGAGTTTCCCTGCTCCGGGCGAAACGATATAGAGGTCGTATGGTTTTACGACAGGGTTCGGACACGCACGTGCATTTATGCACGTACGATGTTCGTACAGTTTTTACTAGCCGGCTTTGGTTTATGCCAGATTCTAGTATCGGATGATTGGATTTATACAGTCTAAAGTTTTTCCGTGTTTTCACGGATAGGAGGGGCGTTCTCGTAATTTGGCGAGAAGTTTCTAGAAGGATGATGACTTGGGGTTTAAGGTGGCATTTGCATTTATTGATTTAGTGACTCATTTGTGTGATTCATTCATGTAGTTAATGGTGCATTTAATGACTAATGACTCATGGGATGAATCACTCATAATGAATAAATGAAGCTTGGTTGATAAATCATTTGATTTATTTATTTGATAAATAATTATGCTTCATATATTCAAATGAGATCATTATCTCATTTCATTCTCACTCTCACCTTCTCTCTCCTCAAGCTCTCTCTCTTCAAACCCTAATCCTAACCTCTCATGTGTTGAGATCAAGGATTAGCAAGACTCATTAATCCATAATCATACTCTATATACCCTAGGTGACTTTGATTAGCAATTAGAGTAACCTAGTTACCTCAAGATTAGAGGCAAAGCTTGGAGTAGAAGCTCTCGGGTGGATCGTCTATTACATAGAGGAGGCCGATAAGGAGGTGGTTAACGAGAAGAAGAAGGACTTGGTTCATTAGGTATAATCTTCTTTCATAGTAGCTAATTACTCCTATGATAGTGTTAGTTATAGTTTAGCAAAGATCCTTTCGGTTAGTCGATGTTAGTTTAAAGAAAAAGATTATTTTTCATAATTTCGCCTCCCCGCAACTCGTGGGGTGTCAAACATCGACTTACAGTGGTATCAGAGCCAGGTTAAACCATAACTAAGTTGTTAGCAAAGTCGTTAGAAATTCGATCGCAAAACGAACCAGAAAAAACATCATTTTTACCAAGTTTCTGTCGATTTTAAGACGGGGTCGAAAATTTTTTCAGGGACCCTTAAAATTACATGCAGGAAAATATAAGACTACTGGAGAAATTTGGGTTTCTGAATCGGCCAAACAGCCGCGGAACCGCGGCCGATCCAAGCGATCCGCCACCGAGTTGAAACCGATTCACCCCAAAATTCCCCAGCAACTCTTCTGTGATTATTTTGTTCTTTCTGGAATGTTTATTTTCTGCTCAAGTCTCAGGTGTACAGAGAAGTTTTTAGAGTAGAATCTATTGTGTTTGTTCGATCGAAATTCTATGATGTTTGGCTAATTAGATTATATCTGTGATTTGTATAATGTGTTCGTAAACCTCCCCTAACTGTTAGTATGTCGGTTGTCAGGGGGTTGGACATTTTCTGTAATGATTTTACTGTTTGTGCTTATGAACTTGATTAGATCGTTGTGATGATTAGCCGGGGTTTGAGATGGGTTTTTATATTCATTCATTCGATGTAAATTGTAATATGTTGTAATATTCTTTTGCGGGGCACATCCAGGTTGCGGTTGTAGCCACCGTTGTATTATTTCATTTTACTGATTTTTTCTCCTAGGATAGACCCAAGGTGGGGTGCACAAACTACTGGGTACTTTGAAGTGTTTAGTAGCCTACTCACGTTGTTGAGGGAGACCGCTTCACTTCGGGTACTTGGCGGGCAGTTTGCCGTACCCGTAGGGGTCTAGGGTGGGGTAATGGCTATTCATCACAACTGTGTAATCCGTCTTTCGTTGCAGGCTCGAAGGAAACGCGGATTGCTTGTATATCCAATAATGTTCATCTGTGATCTGGAATGCCTATTATTGCGTCAGACGAATGTACAATATCTATATATGATAGCTATTTAGACGTCACTTATGTTTTACGCCCACGCTAGCCCAGCCCCCTCTCTGTCGTTAGTTAAGAAACCTAACGGGTGATGACGGGACCCAGTGGCTAATGCGGATGGCATAAGAGAACATTGTATTTTCGTTGTTTTCTGCAATGATAGGTTAATGATAGGACGCATTATATTAATGCAAAGAAAATAAACCAAAGTTGAATCGTTGGAACAGTTTAAAAGAAACCACTCGGTTATTTTAAAACAGAGGATATTTTTTTAAATTGCGGAGCTTTAACCACTCCTTTTAAAAAGCTATCAGGTTCCTTCGGTCATATCAAGTTCACTACGTTCACGGTTTTGCCAAAACCATTCGTAGCCCTCCTGTTAGTTATATGTATGCCTTAGAGGACATTACTGTACATAGGATGTATATTGTAGTGGATGCTGGGACATATATAGGGAGGACTTTCTTGCTCGACATGATAGTATGCTATCTGGTTGCTCTTTACCTTAACGTGTATACTCATTGTCTCTCTGTTACATGTTGGTAAAGCCCTTAGGATGTGTACTTGACTACCTGGACTATGATGCAGATCATACTAGTGGGGACATGGTAGTCCATAAGTACATCCTTCAAAGTCCCTAGTCGTGGGTGTATCGAGACGGGGCATCGATATACCAGAGTAGACTAGCGTATACCTTCTCGACCCATACAGATGGGCGATGGATGATCCCATATCCATTGGTGTTTGACATCAGAGATGATATACGGGTGCTCAGTGGAGACTGGGTACACTGGACGGACTCGCCGAGAACTCCCAGATGGTATTATACCTTACGTCAGATGGCAGTTCTCTGGTGACACTGGTACAGAGTAGTCTGTTGACCCGAGATCGTCATAGAGTCTTGTGTGGTTCCCACTGTGCTTTGATTTCCATCTTACCACGTCCAAGAGGGCGTGCAAAATGGTGGTTTTTGGGTACAGTCCCGAATCACATGGAGGCAATGAGCGATAGGAGGGGATTCGTCTCTCCCGGTATAGGGAGTTGATGTTGCGCTGTGTTCGATTGGCTATAACCGGAAATCCCTGGCCAGGGTTGCTGAGATTTACTGGTAAGTGTTACCAGTAGTTTCTCGAACTGTTATAGACCTCATATCGACACGACTTATCGAGCTATTGGGGTCTGACGTTTACCACCCCTAGGCGAGATATGCGACATATCAGACGACGAGACCGGACTGTACGGTAAGTGTTACTGGTTGGATTCACTGGAGTGTGAGCGGGCTTGCTCGTCGATCTTCTGATCGCTCAATACCCGGGTGGCCGTTACGTTTAGCAGACTGCTTGCGGCTTGTGGGTGCTTGATATGATCATCACCTGCTGCCGGCGTATTGACGAGTCTTTAGAGTCCTACACAGAGGTTTCCTGGCTCAAGCGAAACGAAATAGGAGCGCATATGAGATATGTGCGGGACCGAGAATGATACCAGTATGTGATACTGTATTCGATTCTCGCGATATGTAACATTGATCGGTTATATGCGTTATAGCCGGGTTATCGGATCAAGTGTTGATTCGATAAGTTGTTACTATTGATATTAGTCGGTTATATGCGATATGACCGGGTCGTTAAATCAAGTGTTGATTTAATGATTTAATGTATAATTATATATTTGATATATCACTTTACATTAACTAATATATGTTCACTTAAATGGATTTTCTCACTAGAAGTTCAGAAGTTGTATATGTGATATACTTTTGTGCACTTGATTGTATCATGTTTGATGATACATGTTTACTTGGTTAAGTGTAAAGATTAAACCATGGTTAAGTTAATGATTAGGGTTTTGCTTTTCTTTCTTATTTATTTACTTATTTATTTTGGAAAGAATAAAGAGAAAATGGTGGCTTTCTTTGTTTGTAGTTGAATCTTCATGAAGGTTTGACTTTGTAACCATTTTGTCTTCATGCTTAACCCTAACCATTTAAACAAACCATGGTCTATTCTCTACACTTAACTAGGGTTAGGATATGATAAGTATTCATATTATTTTCTATTTTGAAAATACATATGATATTCTTTCTTCTTCTTCTTCATCTTCAACATTGAAGCAAGCTTGCCTCCATCAATGGCAACTTGTGAAAAAGAGTGAGAAATCCAATTCTAAAGTGAACCCACCTCCTATTTCTTCATCCTCTACCTCTTGCCAAGTAGTAGAGTGTGTTTTCTTTACAAGTTTCATGACTTGGTGAAGTTGGAGCTTGATCTTGCGATGCCTCGACATAGATCATCTTCGGCATCGTCGTCGATGACCTAGCCCGCTTTTTCTCCGATGAAGCCGACGCTAGAGCCCAAGATCCGATTTGTACAGCGAGGAGACATCATCGCGGAGCCATGGAGGTGGAGAACCGGATCTACAAAGGTTGTATTTCCATTTACTCTTAGTAAAGTAGTTTACTAGTTCTAGTTTTCGCCTATATATCTAGCCAACGATCCGTATTAGGGTTTCTCGGCACCCGTAAAATAGGAAATTGGCATGGTTGATGCCTTGTGAGACCTCATTAGTGTGCCTAGGAACCCTACAGTGGTATCAGAGCCTAGCTAGAGCCTTAGGCGATGCGTAGACGGAGTTAGAAGTCCGATCGACCCAAAACCCCGACTTTAAAATGCTCTCTGGACAATTCTGTAAAATGTGGATTTTTGTAGATTAAAAATATGCAGAAACCTCAGTGCAATATTCTAAGAATTACTGTTTAAAACGGGGGCTCTGAATCGTAAATAGTGCGGCGGAGCCGCCGCATATGCATGCCTAATGCGGCGGTTCCGCGGCAATTTGGTCTCTTAAGACAGATGTTTTTGCACAGTAATTCTTAGTTTTCTGTGCTGGTTTTCCTGGGAATTTTTAATATTTTTTTCCAGAGTTGTATTTTCAGGGTTGTTTTGGGGACTCGGTGTATCGATCGGATTGTCTAATTCTGTCTGTGTGCCTTTCCGGATAATTTTTGAATATGTTAAAAAGTTCGACCGGATATAAATACCCAATTTTTCCCCTGTCGGGAAATTTCCAAGTGTTGGATTTTTCCGTGGTTTAACGACTTTCTAAGTAGTGCAAGTAACGCGATGGACCCTCTAGAAGACAACAAACCTTAACTCGATTATGTGACCGTCTTGAACTGCCATTTGAACCTTCGGGTTTGGGGCAGTACGGCGTGCCACATGTGAGGCGTTGGCTTGACCCTTCTACGGCTGCACCATTGGTACTGAGGCACGAACTGAATGATGTTAGACTTATTTCATGTGTTGAGTTGTATCGGGAAAACTTGGGTGTTCGAATGTTCGATCGGAAAGTTTAACATTTTCTGTTTATCCGGAATGTGGTACAATAATTGGAATTCACAAGTAGTTATGAGAAAACTGAATGAATGTTATAAACATAGCACTTTAGTCTCACTTGATCGGTTGCCCCGGAATTTTGATGTGATCAAAAGTACGTCGCAATCACGTAGCGTACGCGGATACTCGCCGGGTAAACTTAATAGACAGCCTCACTCCATAGCCCCGACCAAGTGACTGTAGGAGAACCCCGTCGCCGAAAGCATCCGTCCGGGTGCTCGCGGCAGTGGTGTTCCGCCTTGGTGCACTTCGTCGACGGTATCGGGGGTGCGGCCGTCTACTAAAGTTTGCGACGAGCATTCGATCAGAATGTCGGGAATCCTGTTGAATTCCCCGACTTGATATTGAAAAGTGTTTTCGATTTTGAGACTAAAATGCGGAGTTTATAATTGTTAGGCATGCGATGTCTAAAGAATTCATTTGGTCAGGCATGCGATGTCTGAGGTGGTTGCGGATTCCAACTGTTGTAGTTTTACACTTTCTTTTCTGTGACCGTAAGTGTAATATGTGATATCGTCGGTTTCGTTGCTATATGTCAACGACAATTGGGATGCGCATATTTACTTACGTTGATGACATGCGATATTATGTGTTGCTGGATATGTTATATTGGATTGTCGTGTTTGAATAGCCGGGGGTTTTTATGTGAGATGAGTGTTTTTCATTTTCATTCATGTAAAAACTTGTATGTAATATTCTTTTATTGGGGCACTTCCAGGTTGCGGAAGTTGTCACCGTTGTTGTATATTATTTACTTTTCCGCACTAGGATAGACCCAAGGAGGAGAGCACAAGTAACCGGGTTCTGGAGTCCAGTGGGAGACCAACTCGAGGAGTCGAGGCCGGGTCTCCTAACTCTAGAATTGGTAGGGTTGCTTGCCGCTCTCGTAGGGGTCTAGGGGTGTGGGTTTGGCTATTCATCACGACCGTGGAATCCGTGTTTTATACTGGCTCGTATTGAAAACACGGACGTCCTAGTATATCCAATATTTCATATGATTCTTCTGCTGCGATATCTGTGATGTGATCATGTGATATGTTCTGTGATGGATACTATATATAGTATATATGATATATTATATAGACGTTACTTATATTTTACACCCGCGCTAGCCCTGTCCTGCTCTGCCGTTAGTTACCTAACCTAACGGTGCACGAGGGGACATCGAGGCGAATGCGGATGGCATAAGTGTACGTTGTATTTATCTGTGATGTTTAGGTATTTAAATGATGGGACTTCATTAATGAGATTAATGAAATAAAAGAAACCTAAGATGTTGTAGAATCGAATTTCAAAATAAAAAGGGTAGCTACAGTTCTTGCTTTGCACAGCGGTATATGTGATATATCCTGCACCTTATTCGATAAGGAAAGGACCGAGATCCCTTCACCGGGAGTGACTCCTTTAGCAATAACCGGCAGATGCTACACACTCGGTTTGTCTTTTGATTGCTTTTAAGAGTTTTTCTTTGCACAGTGATATATATGATATATCCCGCACCTCATTCGACGAGGAAAGGACCGACGATCCCTTCACCGGGAGTGACTCCTTTAGCAAAACTAGAAAAGCCTCAAAAACATTCCATTTTTAAAATCATTTGATTCTGCAACGATATCAAGTTCATTACGCAATAGGTTTTCAGAAAAACCTGTCGTAGCCCTCCGTCATTTCAGATAAGTACTAGTTAGTATTCGTGCTGCGGTAGTTTGGCCTCCGTCAAGGCGTAGTGTACGGTAGCTAACTAGTGCTTATCTGCTAGCATATGATGCGATTGGATTAGGGTATTCGTACGGCGTTGTTTGGCCTTCGTCAAGGGTCGTGCGGGTGGGTTTAATTCAATCAGGAAATGACGGGTTGAACTTGACTAGCGGACTATGGGTAGTTTGGCCTCCGTCAAGGTCATAGGACGCTAGGGGCAAAATATTATCGGGAATTTCAAGTGTTGAAATTTGCAATGAGATTGCATACCTTCTATGAGATAGTTGGATCCCGATACCCGCTGCGAGTAAGAGTTACTCCTGGGAGAGTTTTTCACATTACAATTAGCCGATCAAGTAGGTGTCTAGAAAGGTGTTAACGAGGTTACGCCTCTGGGAAAATGAGGTTTACATTAATTAGGTTCGTACGAAAGCACGGAGGACCTCCTTCAAAGTACCGACACTGGCCTGACTGAAAGATTGGCGAACTTGTAGTGTGTAATTAATCCCGGCTAGTCTTTCCTTTTAGGGTTTGAAGGAAGATTTGATAAAAAGCAGTGGGAGCCATCCTGATTAGATAAAATAATAACCAATCTATTCTTGCAAGAGCGCACGCTGAGTGTTTTCTTCTCTCTCTCTCCTGGTAGCGACTATATCACGCCTTAATCAAGATAATAATACGGATATTTGACCGAACCCGCTTGTTATACTGAGCTGGGGAACGTTGATCCCGCTCCAACTTATAATTGTTATAAGACAGAGCAGGAAATTGGGGATTACCAGAATTCCCGTGCCGCCCAAACGAAGAGAGTGCATGCTGATGCATCATCTTCGGGTGTGTTCATTACAAAGAACTGTTTCTCCGTATCCTTTACGTCCTGGGTATGTGATACCAGATCAGGATCCCAAATATGTAATATGTTACATAGGGCTACAGAATGGTAAAGAACTGAGAACGAGTGATAAGTTTCATGAGGCAGAAAACGGGGCAAGTGTTGCAGCCAAGTCTGTTGGTCACTGTCACCCTGTATTCCAAATACATTGATTCTGAACGAATGTTATTAGATACCGAACCTGATATACAAAATCATATCAGTCTCTTTATAAGTAAAGAAATGATAAAATTTTGTATTGCTGGATAATGTTTTGAACATTTCCTATATCAAAAGTTGATCGGTTCAGGCACGTTATCTAAAAGCATTAATGTTCTAAATCAAACTACAGTTCTTAGTATACGGAACACACACAAGAGGAAGAGTTCAGAAATGAACGGATCCTTCTTGAGGCATTATAGACTAGGTCATATCAATGCGACCTGACTGGCTGAAGTTACATTTAGATGCATATTTAAATTAGTTTGAATTTACATCTTATGAAACTTGCGAGTCATGTCACAAAGATAAAATGACCTCAGCTCTGTTTATTGGAAACAGAGAAAGAGTTAGTGAACTCTTGGGATGATACATGTTGATGTATGTAAGGTCCCCTGTCTACACATGCCAAGACCGGTTCTTTGTACTTCATTACATTCTCTGATAATCTCTTTAGATTCAGACATATGTTCTTGTTGAAACACAAGTCTGAACCTTTTGAGATATTCACAGAAATAAGTTAGAAGTAGAGAACCAAAACACGGGTATAAGTATTATGTCCTTTGATGTGATCGAGGAGGAGAATACTTGAGCACGAAAATCCTGGATTATTCCAAAGGAGAATGAGATTCTCTCTCAGCATTACTCCTCCGTATACACCATAGCACGATGGTATATCGGGGCGGAGCTATAGCACCCTATGTGATAAGGTGTGCTCTATGATGAGTACTACTGAGTTACCCATTTCCTTTTGGGAGTTATGCACTTGAGAAGCTGCATACCTATTGAATAGGGTTCGAATCAAATCAGTTGCCTACCACTTCATATGTGATATGGAAAGGGAAGAGCCCATATCTTAAGTTGGTTAAGATTTGGGGTTGTCCGGGCTATGTCTGAAAAGCAAAATCCGGACAAGCTCGAGGCAAGGTCTGTAATGTAGAACTGAAAATGTTCCAGCTATACAAACTACAGTAGATGATTTGACAAAACCAAAGGATTCAATAGTTACCAACGAACCTCAGCCTCTCCGCCGATCTAGTAGGGTTTCTCACCCACCTGAGAGATACTTCTGTTTCTCTATGACAGTGGGAGCGAGGATTGCATCATGAGATGATGACCCAACTAGTTTCGAGCTGGCCATCAGGAGTAAGACTCTGTAAGAATGGCTGGATGCTTAGTGATCTGAGATGGAATCCATGTACACCAACAAAGTATGGACTTTGGTTGCTATATCTAAAGGGTTAAATCCCCATCAGGAGCAAGTATATCTTGAGAAGATTACTTGGTGTAGATGGAAAAGTTGAGACTTTCAAAGCTAGACTTGTTAAAGCTTTTCGTCATCGACCAGGCGTGGATAATGATGAAACCTTTTCAAGTGGCTATGCTTAAGTCCATCCAGATCCTACTTGCCACGGCTACATACCATGACTATGATATCTGGCGGTTGGGTGCCATGACTGCTTTTCTAAATGATGTTTTAGAAGAGGACGTCTATAAGTACACAGCCAGAGGGCTTCGTAGACAGTGGGAGCAGCGGAAACGTGTACAAGATGCTTTATAGGATAAAGCAGGTATCGCGGAGTTGGAACATCTGTTTTGATGTGTTAGTCAAAGAGTTTGACATCATCAAAATGGTAGATGAACCTTGTATAAACAAAAAGGTAGTAGAGAGTATGGTGATGATCCTCGTAGAGTACGTGGATGTCATGCTCTTGATAAGAAAGGAGTTTCCTATGCTACGCTCGGTCAATCTCCGTTTATCACAATGATTCTCCATATAGGATAAAAGCGATACCTCCTAAATCCTGGGTTTTGGATCTATGAGATAGATCTAATTGGATGTTAGGATTCTCACTAGTTGTATTGAGATGGTGTAACATTTTAAAAATAATTAAATAAATAAAAAAAATTTTAAGTGAATTTTAGGATTTTTCGGTAAAGTAAAATGTATTTTTCGTAAAACTAAACCGTAATTATTTTTCACTATAAATTTAAAAATATCTATTTTAATTATGTTATTACTAGTAAATGGTGTTTATTTATCCACTTATAAATTTTTAGTTCAATTAAATATTTTTTCTAAATTAAATATTTTAAATATTAACATAAGCTTTATTTTTTATTTAAATTAGTGTAAATTACAAATTTGAATGGTTTTAATTTGTAAAAATGAGCCATAGTATATTAGAATCAAGTGTGTAATATGCAAAATCTTTTCCAAAATCTCTCCATGGTTCTAGAAATTTCTAGGAAAAGGGTTAAATTGAAAAAGTTAGATAATAAAGGGTTTAAGTGAAAAAAATGCATTATTTATGAACTTTCTACACAATACCACACATTTTTTCTCTCTCTCCACCCTCCTCCCTCTCCATGGCCGAACTCGCCTCCATGGGTAGCCCCAAAATTTCCCCCCCATCATTTTTGCATTAAAAATCATCAAAAATCATCAAAAATTCCAAAAATAAATCTCAAAAATCAACATTCAACCTCTACCATTTTCCTTTGACCTATTTAGCATGGATTTTGGAGATGGAAAGCATGCATTTTGGAGGCTTATTTCATGTTTGGGTTTCATATTTTGGAGGTATAAATTTCCTTCTTTTGATTTATTGTTATTAGATGTTCATTTAAGCATAATTAGATTTAATATATTAATTCTATTTGCTACTTTTAAAATTCAAGTTAGGGTTTGAAAAATCAAGTTGTGATTTTTATTAATTAAATAAGGTTATAATAGCTAGTTTAACATTTTTAGAGTGGAAAAATCTTGCATGGTTGTTGTATAATAATTTGTTTATCCAAAATTGATTTAATTAAGCTATTTAGCTAACTAGGATTTTATAAAATGTGTTTGTGGGTAAAATAAAATTCTAATTGAGGTTGCTATCATTATATTGTAGTTTTAGTGAGAATATTAGCATGTTATTGGAAAAAAAAAGCTTAGTTTGATCACTAGTTTCCTTTGATAATTGGAAATTACTAATAAAATGCTATTTTTGTAAACTAGATTTTGGAAATTCCTAAATAAATGAGATTAAAAATATAATTTATGGTTTCATTATATCATTATCATCATGAATTGTAGTTTAAAACATTAATCCATGTAAAATCAAGTTTTGTTGTGGAATTGTGGTATTTTGCTTGAAAGATGTTAAAAATTACTAAAGGTTGCAAACTAGAAATTTCAAATTAATACAAATTTGTGTTATAAAAATATAGTAATGATTTGTATAGTCTAGTTATGCTATTTAATGAGTTTTATGACCATTGGTTTCATTTAAATGTCAAGTTTTGAAGAAAAACGGTAAATTGGCATTTTCGGGTTTTACGAAATCTGGCGATTTGATGGATTTTAGGGTTTCGATAGATTTAATCATGTTTTATAATATAAGTAATGAGTTTTAAAACTACGAGTTATTTGTTGATGTTTATCTCGATCTATCGGAGTCTGTATGCCGATATCGAGCGATATTTGGTTCTTTTGCGTGGACGGAACATAGGTTTTAACCTATGCTTGTTCCTTGCGTCGTTTTGGCTTTTGTATGTGATTCAGTTTACAATACTATTTATATGTTTGCGTTTAGGTACCCCTCACATGGACTGCGGGCGATGAAGAGGATGATGGCGACACCGTCTTCGGCAGACATGGACCAGGTGAGTAGATGCATATCTACGGGGGGAAGTCGGGTGGATGGCGTTTAGCACCCCCGCAACGTAGAATAGGAATAGTACTTATTGACATTAGGAAACCAGATGTGATCCTAGATTCTTAATGAGTAGGACCCTAGTAATGACCCTAGGCTGGACCAGACTGATTTAGGAAGACCATACCAGAGGATGAATACCCTGGAAGAGGTTCGTAGGTTTCAGGTAGAAACACACACACGCACACACTGAAACTCGACATGGTGTATACGGGTATGTGTATATATATATAGGACTAGATATAGATATATATATATAGATATATACAACACGTATGTGGGATACATTGATACACGGGAATGAAACAGGATAATTGGGCTTGATGCCGTGATTCTTGACTATACAGTCGTATTAAAGTGTTAGCGGATCATTAGAGAATGAGATAATGAACAGGTATACATAAATTATAATGGGTGGTGATGATATTGAGGTACATGGGACTCTAAAATAGTACCCGGACTATAACTTGTGACTGATCATGATATGATATATACATGACTTGATTACGACATCATATAGGTGTGACCAGATGTCGATATCATATAAGTGTGACTTGATGACGATATGATATCAGTATGACTTAATCACAATATGATACATATGACATGATATTTCTGAGGATAAACTAATGATGCATATTATGATGGCAATGATATATGATTGATGTAGGCGGTTACAGTTTAGCACCTTGATCATGAGATGTGTTGATGATGACATTATACGAATGATGAGACACCTAGGAGATACTTGACCCGTACCCTGATATTGGGATGCCCTACGATGGATTTTACCGTACGAGGCATAGATGTGATGATTGATCCGCACTCCTGATTTGAGGAAGTCGTACTATGTACGTGACGCTATTGAGGCAGGATCGCCGACTATTAGAGATATGGACTCAGGCGTTAGGTGTACTTCTATCGACCAGTTCTTAGGTTTAGTTTTCCTTAGGAGGGTTAGATGAACACTAGGTTAGGTTTGAGCCATTTAGTGGTAGTGGTATTTGTATATCAAATGAGTGGATAACACACATCCGTCTTTACTTTTTTTCACTGTAATCATAATGTTGCATGTTCATACATATGTTGCTATAATCAGTATAAACTTTACCTGTTAGGACACCAGCACCATTACCGATGATGTGCATATTCCACGCACACTCATTTGCCGGCTCACACACATCATCATCGGTAATTGCTATGTCACGTACACTTTAGATCATATTGTCTTTTATTGATAAAATCAGTTAACAACTAGACCGATATAATATCGTGATTACTCTCTGATGTTAGTATAGACATGATATTTATTACTTGACATTCATGCATTCATATTTTTATGTTATCATGCAGTATCATGGGCATATGCCGACACTTATCATATACTTACTCATGATTTTAAGATTTGGATTTCTATGAGATTTCTAGATTTTTGGGGAAAACCGCAAGAAATTATAAAAACTTCTCTCTCTCTCCTCCTCTCTTTTTAAAATAAGATGCGGTTTTCTCGTGATGTATGTGTCGTCCACCATGAGATTTCATGTTTTCTGTTGGATTTCGAGACCCGATTCGAGGAGTGGATGAACCGTCTCGGGTACATGGTGGGCCCGGTATGGTACCCCGGGGCAAGAAGATCGAGTTGTAGACGATGAGCCTGGCAGGGGAAGGCTACCTACCGGTGATGCCTGGCGCGGTGGATATCCGGAGGATACCGACCGTTGTCGTGAGATTTGATGATATGGGCCGATCCGGACTGACGGAGCCCGAGGTATTGAGACTATGAGACTTGAGATTTACATGTTTGTGTCGATACTTGACACGGATTTCCATGGATTTCATTGTTGAGATTTCAGATTCCTATACATATTTTACTATGATAACAGCTAAAGATTTCTTATACAAATATTTCGGGATTTCAGGATTGATTATTTTATATTCATGATGCATGCATATCCATTCATATGACATAGTATGATATGAGGCACTGACATGAGCACGGAGTATCTATATTTACACGTAGTTTTTACCCTGCTATTACTAGATGATTAGGATATAATAGTGTATTATTATGACCTGGGATAGCGTCGTGCATTCGATTTCTTTTCGTAGATGTCTTCTACTCACGAGTTGGCAACTCACCCCGTTGTGCCAAATTTTATTACAGGTTCGATGTACAGGTTTCCTTTGGCAGTTGCTGGCACATCATTTTCATTTCGGGTGATTTGCACGGTAGGTTGGTTCACTTGTATTTGAACCACCATTGTATTTTTTATTCTTTCATTTGTATCTAGTAAGCTCCATCAACCATACTTGTATTACTTGATAAGTTTATTGGACCAGTCTTTTATTTCGACCTTAGAGTCGCGCATGTATTATTCTGATCTGGTGGTTTTGTTTTATTTTGAGTTTTGAGCCTCGCCCTTTGGCGTTGTATATTATTGTGCTTATTGTGGTTGTTTCCGCCTGTTGGCGTTGAGCTAGCTCCCGTTGGGGATACTTTTTATTGTTTATGAAAATTATACTTGTTGTACCCATTTGGGGGCCAGTTTTTACAGAAGAGACTCTGCCGAAATTTTTGGGAAATTTGCTGATTCTTTTAAACTTGTTTTCTTTTTCTTCTTCTTCTTCTTCTATGGTTTAGATTTCTGGGCTTCGGCTTACTTAGGTTACGTGGCGCCTCTAGACGCCTCGCAATCTAAGTGCCGGTCACGTTCCGTACTTTCGGGTCGTGACAAAGTTGGTATCAGAGCGCTAGGTTTAACCTTGTATAAGTCTAGGTGACCCTTGGTTGATGGAGTAGGCGATTTAGGTAGAGTAACGTACCGTGGGTATGGTCCGCGGCATACTTACGATACGCTACTCTGCTTAAGGAGCCCTAGCATGTACATTGTTTGCACCGTATTTCATTCGTTCCTTTGATCTATCTTCGTCGATATCGGATGGTAGTTTCTGCTACCACGGGCACACGGGCAGAGGGAGCTGCGGCTCGAATACGATAACCATTAGAGTATTGGTTATTCTTGAGGATTGAAGTATTGCTTAGCGTGCGAACGAAGGGTATTCACATGCCGTCCGGATGAAGTTAAAGGGTTCGAACGATTATCAGAAAACCATTTTCCCAAGTTTAAAGTATTCGGAAGAACATGCAGGTATTTCGATGGACCCTCTAGAAGAATGAAACCCTAACTCGACATAATGACCACGAGAACGCCCTTGAACCTTAGGGTTTATGGCAGTTTCGCGGTGCCATTAGTGAGGCTTGGGTTTGCCCTTCTACGGCTGGATCATCGATGCTGGGGTATGTACCGGATATTTTTAAACTGTACTTGAGTGTTGAGCTCTCGGGGACTTATGGGATTTTGATGGATTGATCGAAAAGTTTAATGTAGTCCGGATATCATGTGAAGGGATCGACTACGTGGGAGACTCTAGACATGAGTATTGCCGTTGGTAGCGCAGTCAGCACAGCTACGAAGAGACGAGTTCGAAGTAATCGACATCAGAGGAAAGATGCGTACATTGACGATAGTGTTTACGATTGTGATTTAGTGATTTGAATTTCATATTTTCGTTGATTGGATTTTGGTATTTGGAGGACTTTGTTCTACGATTGGTATTTCATGTGTGTACCTTCATTACATTCTATTTGTGTTTCATATATCAGTTGTATTGATGTTGTTTAGTACACACCCAGTACACTTGATTTGGTTTTATATATTTCGAGATTTTTGATTTGATTTCGTGCATAGGGGTTACACATGATTTTGACATATGTTTCGACCTAGTTTTCATGCATTTTTGTACTGTGATTTCGATTTCGATATTCGATGTATGTTTTCTTGCACCATGTGCACCTGATTAGGATTCTTGCGCACACTTGGCGCACTTGATGCGATTTTGTGCACACCAGATGCACTAAATCGGGGTTTTGTGCAGATTAGATGCACCTGATAGTGAGTCGTGCACGCCCGTTGCACTTGACAGATATTTTGGTGCACACCTGTCGCACTTATTTTGTTTTATGTGTATTCATGGTATCTGTATTTGGTTTCGATTTCAGTGTGCACCGGACGCACATGATATTTTATTGATGTGATTGGGATTGATTTCAGTTTGAGCAGTATGTTTCATAATCATTATTATTTGATTTAGTAACCAGGCGGGACGTGTATGTTAAATAAAAGATATATATATATATATATATATATAGCTATTTTTTAAAAAAAATAAACATCCGCTACTTATGCCGTGACACGTGCATCACACGGCGATTTTCAAAAGGGGTTTTTGCATATTTCCTTATCCAGATATTTGGATGGTTTTACTATGATGCGCACTATATATAAGTTATAGATTGTTATATATTAAGATGGTTTTCATATTGGGTTTTAATATTTTATTCTCGCCATAACTCCGATGATTGCGTAATGCTTGACGGAGTTGATTTTTGTTATGTATTGATGATTTCGGAGCCCCGACGATTTGAGTGTTTGCTAAATGTTTTAATATTTGGAGGGGGAGTTTTAATTTAAATTCGGGGACCGAATTTCTTAAAGGGGGGAAGACTGTAACATTTTAAAAATAATTAAATAAATAAAAAAAATTTTAAGTGAATTTTAGGATTTTCGGTAAAGTAAAATGTATTTTTCGTAAAACTAAACCGTAATTATTTTTCACTATAAATTTAAAAATATCTATTTTAATTATGTTATTACTAGTAAATGGTGTTTATTTAGCCACTTATAAATTTTTAGTTCAATTAAATATTTTTCCTAAATTAAATATTTTAAATATTAACATAAGCTTTATTTTTTATTTAAATTAGTGTAAATTACAAATTTGAATGGTTTTAATTTGTAAAAATGAGCCATGGTATATTAGAATCAAGTGTGTAATATGCAAAATCTTTTCCAAAATCTCTCCATGGTTCTAGAAATTTCTAGGAAAAGGGTTAAATTGAAAAAGTTAGATAATAAAGGGTTTAAGTGAAAAAATGCATTATTTATGAACTTTCTACACAATACCACACATTTTTTCTCTCTCTCCACCCTCCTCCATCTCCATGGCAGGCCTCCCCTCCATGGGTAGCCCCAAAATTTTTCTCCCATCATTTTTGCATTAAAAATCATCAAAATTCATCAAAAATTCCAAAAATAAATCTCAAAAATCAACATTCAACCTCTACCATTTTCCTTTGACCTATTTAGCATGGATTTTGGAGATGGAAAGCATGCATTTTGGAGGCTTATTTCATGTTTGGGTTTCATACTTTGGAGGTATAAATTTCCTTCTTTTGATTTATTGTTATTAGATGTTCATTTAAGCATAATTAGATTTAATATATTAATTCCATTTGCTACTTTTAAAATTCAAGTTAGGGTTTGAAAAATCAAGTTGTGATTTTTATTAATTAAATAAGGTTATAATAGCTAGTTTAACATTTTTAGAGTGGAAAAATCTTTCATGGTTGTTGTATAATAATTTGTTTATCCAAAATTGATTTAATTAAGCTATTTAGCTAACTAGGATTTTATAAAATGTGTTTGTGGGTAAAATAAAATTCTAATTGAGGTTGCTATCATTAGATTGTAGTTTTAGTGAGAATATTAGCATGTTATTGGAAAAAAAAAAAACTTAGTTTGATCACTAGTTTCCTTTGATAATTGGAAATTACTAATAAAATGCTATTTTTGTAAACTAGATTTTGGAAATTCCTAAATAAATGAGATTAAAAATATAATTTATGGTTTCATTATATCATTATCATCATGAATTGTAGTTTAAAATATTAATCCATGTAAAATCAAGTTTTGTTGTGGAATTGTGGTATTTTGCTTGAAAGATGTTAAAAATTACTAAAGGTTGTAAACTAGAAATTTCAAATTAATACAAATTTGTGTAATAAAAATATAGTAATGGTTTGTATAGTCTAGTTATGCTATTTAATGAGTTTTATGACCATTGGTTTCATTTAAATGTCAAGTTTTGAAGAAAAACGGTAAATTGGCATTTTCGGGTTTTACGAAATCTGGCGATTTGATGGATTTTAGGGTTTCGATGGATTTAATCATGTTTTATAATATAAGTAATGAGTTTTAAAACTACGAGTTATTTGTTGATGTTTATCTCGATACATCGGAGTCTGTACGCCGATATCGAGCGATATTTGGTTCTTTTGCGTGGACGGGACATAGGTTTTAACCTATGCTTGTTCCTTGCGTCGTTTTGGCTTTTGTATGTGATTCAGTTTACGATACTATTTATATGTTTGCGTTTAGGTACCCCTCACATGGACTGCGGGCGATGAAGAGGATGATGGCGACACCGTCTTCGGCAGACATGGACCAGGTGAGTAGATGCATATCTACGGGGGGAAGTCGGATGGATGGCGTTTAGCACCCCCGCAACGTAGAATAGGAATAGTACTTATTGACATTAGGAAACCAGATGTGACCCTAGATTCTTAATGAGTAGGACCCTAGTAATGACCCCAGGCTGGACCAGACTGATTTCGGAAGACCATACCAGAGGATGAATACCCTGGAAGAGGTTCGTAGGTTTCAGGTAGAAACACACACACGCACACACTGAAACTCGACATGGTGTATACGGGTATGTGTATATATATATAGGACTAGGTATAGATATATATATAGATATATACAACACGTATGTGGGATACATTGATACACGGGAATGAAACAGGATAATTGGGCTTGATGCCGTGATTCTTGACTATACAGTCGTATTAAAGTGTTAGCGGATCATTAGAGAATGAGATAATGAACATGTATACATAAATTATAATGGGTGGTGATGATATTGAGGTACATGGGACTCTAAAATAGTACCCGGACTGTAACTTGTGACTGATCATGATATGATATATACATGACTTGATTACGACATCATATAGGTGTGACCAGATGTCGATATCATATAAGTGTGACTTGATGACGATATGATATCAGTATGACTTAATCACAATATGATACATATGACATGATATTTCTGAGGATAAACTAATGATGCATATTATGATGGCAATGATATATGATTGATGTAGGCGGTTACAGTTTAGCACCTTGATCATGAGATGTGTTGATGATGACATTATACGAATGATGAGACACCTAGGAGATACTTGACCCGTATCCCGATATTGGGATGCCGTACGATGGATTTTACCGTACGAGGCATAGATGTGATGATTGATCCGCACTCCTGATTTGAGGAAGTCGTACTATGTACGTGACGCTATTGAGGCAGGATCGCCGACTATTAGAGATATGGACTCAGGCGTTAGGTGTACTTCTATTGACCAGTTCTTAGGTTTAGTTTTCCTTAGGAGGGTTAGATGAACACTAGGTTAGGTTTGAGCCATATAGTGGTAGTGGTATTTGTATATCAAATGAGTGGATAACACACATTCGTCTTTACTTTTTTTCACTGTAATCATAATGTTGCATGTTCATACATAAGTTGCTATAATCAGTATAAACTTTACCTGTTAGGACACCAGCACCATTACCGATGATGTGCATATTCCACGCACACTCATTTGCCGGCTCACACACATCATCATCGGTAATTGCTATGTCACGTACACTTTAGATCATATTGTCTTTTATTGATAAAATCAGTTAACAACTAGACCGATATAATATCGTGATTACTCTCTGATGTTAGTATAGACATGATATTTATTACTTGACATTCATGCATTCATATTTTCATGTTATCATGCAGTATCATGGGCATATGCCGACACTTATCATATACTTACTCATGATTTTAAGATTTGGATTTCTATGAGATTTCTGGATTTTTGGGGAAAACCGCAAGAAATTATAAAAACTTCTCTCTCTCTCCTCCTCTCTTTTTAAAATAAGATGCGGTTTTCTCGTGATGTATGTGTCGTCCACCATGAGATTTCATGTTTTCTGTTGGATTTCGAGACCCGATTCGAGGAGTGGATGAACCGTCTCGGGTACATGGTGGGCCCGGTATGGTACCCCGGGGCAAGAAGATCGAGTTGTAGACGATAAGCCTGGCAGGGAAAGGCTACCTATCGGTGATGTCTGGCGCGGCGGATATCCGGAGGATACCGACCGTTGTCGTGAGATTTGATGATGTGGGCCGATCCGGACTGACGGAGCCCGAGATATTGAGACTATGAGACTTGAGATTTACATGTTTGTGTCGATACTTGACACGGATTTCCATGGATTTCATTGTTGAGATTTCAGATTCCTATACATATTTTACTATGATAACAGCTAAAGATTTCTTATACAGATATTTCGGGATTTCAGGATTGATTATTTTATATTCATGATGCATGCATATCCATTCATATGACATAGTATGATATGAGGCACTGATATGAGCACGGAGTATCTATATTTACACGTAGTTTTTACCCTGCTATTACTAGATGATTAGGATATAATAGTGTATTATTATGACCTAGGATAGCGTCGTGCATTCGATTTCTTTTCGTAGATGTCTTCTACTCACGAGTTGGCAACTCACCCCGTTGTGCCAAATTTTATTACAGGTTCGATGTACAGGTTTCCCTTGGCAGTTGCTGGCACATCATTTTCGTTTCGGATGATTTGCACGGTAGGTTGGTTCACTTGTATCTGAACCACCATTGTATTTTTTATTCTTTCATTTATATCTAGTAAGCTCCATCAACCATACTTGTATTACTTGATAAGTTTATTGGACCAGTCTTTTATTTCGACCTCAGAGTCGCGCATGTATTATTCTGATCTGGTGGTTTTGTTTTATTTTGAGTTTTGAGCCTCGCCCTTTGGCGTTGTATATTATTGTGCTTATTGTGGTTGCTTCCGCCTGTTGGCGTTGAGCTAGCTCCCGTTGGGGATGCTTTTTATTGTTTATGTATATTATACTTGTTGTACCCATTTGGGGGCCAGTTTTTACAGAGGAGACTCTGCCGAAATTTTTGGGAAATTTGCTGATTCTTTTAAACTTGTTTTCTTTTTCTTCTTCTTCTATGGTTTAGATTTCTGGGCTTCGGCTTACTTAGGTTACGTGGCGCCTCTAGACGCTTTGTAATCTAAGTGCCAGTCACGTTCCGTACTTTCGGGTCGTGACAGATGGTATCAATCGATCCTGGGGAGAATCACTGGAAGGGTTCCACGGTGATAAGGACGACTGAATGTCAGTCGCAGGCATTGTCTTTACCCTCAGTAAAGGGACGGTATGTTGGAAGAGTTCCAAGCTAGATACCGTGGCATACTAGACGATAAAGGCTCGATACATCGCTATTTAAGATGCTACCAAAGAGGCAGTCTGGATGTATATTAGTTCATGAGATGAACTTAGTTCCTCCCATTGTGTGACAATGGAGTTGTGGCTTATGCCAAGGAATGCCCGTCCCATCAGTGATCCAGACATATTCTAAGGCAGTATCACCTGATCATGGAGATGGTTGATCTCCCGGGTGATCAAGGTTAGGAGAGTAGACTCAGAGGACAACACGGCGGATCCACTCACGAAAGCCTATTCCCAGAGAGAGATTTTTATGGGATGGTTGAGTATGAGATACTACAACCACTGCTACAGATGGCCCTAGTGCAAGTGGGAGATTGTTAGTTATATGTATGCCCTAGAGGCCATTACTGTACATAGGATGTATATTGTAGTGGATGCTGGGACATATATAGGGAGGACTTTCTTGCTCGACATGATAGTATGCTATCTGGTTGCTCTTTACCTTAACGTGTATACTCATTGTCTCTCTGTTACATGTTGGTAAAGCCCTTAGGATGTGTACTTGACTACCTGGACTATGATGCAGATCATACTAGTGGGGACATGGTAGTCCATAAGTACATCCTTCAAAGTCCCTAGTCGTGGGTGTATCGAGACGGGGCATCGATATACCAGAGTAGACTAGCGTATACCTTCTCGACCCATACAGATGGGCGATGGATGATCCCATATCCATTGGTGTTTGACATCAGAGATGATATACGGGTGCTCAGTGGAGACTGGGTACACTGGACGGACTCGCCGAGAACTCCCAGATGGTATTATACCTTACGTCAGATGGCAGTTCTCTGGTGACACTGGTACAGAGTAGTCTGTTGACCCGAGATCGTCATAGAGTCTTGTGTGGTTCCCACTGTGCTTTGATTTCCATCTTACCACGTCCAAGAGGGCGTGCAAAACGGTGGTTTTTGGGTACAGTCCCGAATCACATGGAGGCAATGAGCGATAGGAGGGGATTCGTCTCTCCCGGTATAGGGAGTTGATGTTGCGCTGTGTTCGATTGGCTATAACCGGAAATCCCTGGCCAGGGTTGCTGAGATTTACTGGTAAGTGTTACCAGTAGTTTCTCGAACTGTTATAGACCTCATATCGACACGACTTATCGAGCTATTGGGGTCTGACGTTTACCACCCCTAGGCGAGATATGCGACATATCAGACGATGAGACCGGACTGTACGGTAAGTGTTACTGGTTGGATTCACTGGAGTGTGAGCGGGCTTGCTCGTCGATCTTCTGATCGCTCAATACCCGGGTGGCCGTTACGTTTAGCAGACCGCTTGCGGCTTGTGGGTGCTTGATATGATCATCACCTGCTGCCGGCGTATTGACGAGTCTTTAGAGTCCTACACAGAGGTTTCCTGGCTCAAGCGAAACGAAATAGGAGCGCATATGAGATATGTGCGGGACCGAGAATGATACCAGTATGTGATACTGTATTCGATTCTCGCAATATGTAACATTGATCGGTTATATGCGTTATAGCCGAGTTATCGGATCAAGTGTTGATTCGATAAGTTGTTACTATTGATATTAGTCGGTTATATGCGATATGACCGGGTCGTTAAATCAAGTGTTGATTTAATGATTTAATGTATAATTATATATTTGATATATCACTTTACATTAACTAATATAGGTTCACTTAAATGGATTTTCTCACTAGAAATTCACAAGTTGTATATGTGATATACTTTTGTGCACTTGATTGTATCATGTTTGATGATACATGTTTACTTGGTTAAGTGTAAAGATTAAACCATGGTTAAAGTAATGATTAGGGTTTTGCTTTTCTTTCTTATTTATTTACTTATTTATTTTGGAAAGAATAAAGAGAAAATGGTGGCTTTCTTTGTTTGTAGTTGAATCTTCATGAAGGTTTGACTTTGTAACCATTTTGTCTTCATGCTTAACCCTAACCATTTAAACAAACCATGGTCTATTCTCTACACTTAACTAGGGTTAGGATATGATAAGTATTCATATTATTTTCTATTTTGAAAATACATATGATATTCTTTCTTCTTCTTCTTCATCTTCAACATTGAAGCAAGCTTGCCTCCATCAATGGCAACTTGTGAAAAAGAGTGAGAAATCCAATTCTAAAGTGAACCCACCTCCTATTTCTTCATCCTCTACCTCTTGCCAAGTAGTAGAGTGTGTTTTCTTCATAAGTTTCATGACTTGGTGAAGTTGGAGCTTGATCTTGCGATGCCTCGACGTAGATCATCTTCGGCATCGTCGTCGATGACCTAGCCCGCTTTTTCTCCGATGAAGCCGACGCTAGAGCCCAAGATCCGATTTGTACAGCGAGGAGACATCATCGCGGAGCCATGGAGGTGGAGAACCGGATCTACAAAGGTTGTATTTCCGTTTACTCTTAGTAAAGTAGTTTACTAGTTCTAGTTTTCGCCTATATATCTAGCCAACGATCCGTATTAGGGTTTCTCGGCACCCGTAAAATAGGAAATTGGCATGGTTGATGCCTTGTGAGACCTCATTAGTGTGCCTAGGAACCCTACACCTCCGTCATTTCATTTGGGTATTCAGTAGTATTCAAGCTATGTATTTTGACCTAACGCCAAGGCATAGTGTTTGGTAGCTGCTGGGTATTCATTTGTTGCATAGATAGATGAGTTAGTTTGGGACAGTCGTTTTATCATTTGGCCAACGTCAGGGGTATGTACGGATGGGTTCAAATTAACAAGATAATGATAGGTAGAACTTGATATGTGACTTATGACATTTTGACCTAACGCCAAGATCATAAGAGCTTGGGGCAAAAATTTATATCGGGAATTTCTAAAGAAACTGAAATTTGCAAAGAGATGCATACCATTTGGAGTTTGATGAATGTTGGTAGGATTCCTTCAGCATTATCATACGATGATATTTGGATCCCGATCCTACTGTGAGTATATGCTACTCATCAGGAGATTCGTCACTTAGCGATCATTGCTATAAACCAAGTAGGTGCCGAGAAAGGTGTCAGCGGGGCTACGCCCCCAGAGAAAAGAGGTTATTTAATTAAGAAACTTCATGAAAGCGTTGGAAAACCTCCCTCGAAGTACCAACACCGGCCTGGCTGAACGGTTAAGCAAGTATTGTACAGTGAGAATAGTCCTGGCTAGTTCTTCCTTTTTGGTTTGAGGAGGGATTCGAGAAATAGTGGGAGCCATCCAGTTTAGATAAACTAAAAACCACTCTAAACTTGCAAGAGCATCATGCTAAAGTGTTCCCTCTCTCTCTTATTGCAGCGATCCAAAACATGACAGGCCTTAAGTTACTATTAGAGAAAAATATATTGACAGGGCCAAACTATAAAGATTGGCTGCGGAATGTCAAGATGGCTTTGACCTATGACAAATTGGGGTATGTCCTTACTGCTAAGGCACCTGCAGTCCCTGGTCCTAAATCCAGTAATGCGGATAAGGAAATCCACAAAACCTGGGAGTTAGATTGCGCGAAGGCCAAGTGCATCGTGCTTGCCTCGATGAATAATGAACATCAGAGGAGGCACGAGGATATGGATCTTGATGCCATATTCCTCCATACAAAGGAAATTTATGGAGAGCAATCTCGTATAGCAAGATACGAGACCTCGAAGAACTTGTTTCAGTCGAGGATGGCCGTCGGATCATCTGTAGGAGAACATGTCCTAAAGATGATTGGCTATATAGAAGAGCTCGCAGACCTCGGGACGACTTTGGAGAACGAGCTCTATACAGACTTGGTTCTTCAGTCCCTTCCTTCCACCTACGCCCAGTTTATTCTGAATTTCAACATTCAAAGAAAAGAAGTTGATCTTCCAGAACTCCTTAACATGTTGAGGAGTGCAGAGGGCACCTTGCAGAAGGCAAGGGAAACACCCGCTATGTTTGTTCGCGGTGCTTCTTCTTCCAGGTCCAAGGCGAGGGCCAAAGGAAGGAAGAATAAGACCGCCACCAAACCTAGAGGAGGTGTTGGTAAGGTGGGAGGGAAGGGAAAGACAAAGATTGCGGTGCCAGTAGTGGCAAAGGACGAATGCTTCCACTGTCATAGGAAAGGGCACTGGAAAAAGGATTGCAAAGCTTGGAATGCCAAGAACTAGGAACCGAAGCAAGCCGTGGCTTCGACTTTAGGTGTGTTTGTAATTGAAAAATGTCTGTCAATCAACTCTACTTTCTGGGTATTAGATACCGGATCAGGATCTCATATATGCAATTCATTGCAGGCACTGAGAAACCGTAGAGTGCTGAAGGTTGGTGATATGACCCTGAAGATTGCTAACGGAGCTAGCGTGGGAGCTGTGTCCGTAGGGGATTATCATCTTGGATTGATGAGTGGACATATTTTGGTTTTGCATAACTGTTTTTGTGTACCCAGTTTAACGTGTAATATCATATCGGTTTCGTTGT
The DNA here is from genome assembly GCA_030015575.1 of Agapanthus africanus. Lineage (NCBI taxonomy): Eukaryota > Viridiplantae > Streptophyta > Magnoliopsida > Asparagales > Amaryllidaceae > Agapanthus > Agapanthus africanus. Next base: position 456,422,008 of record JASDDO010000019.1, on the reverse strand, counting down.
TATCAAAAGAAGGTTATGATTTCACGTTTGTAAGCGATGTTGTTAACATCTACCTAAATCATGGTTTGATTGGGTCCGGTACACTAGATAACGGTATATATGTCTTAAACCAATTACAGATTTTCAATGTCCAGAACACACTAAAAAGAAAGTCTCCAGATTTAAATATGGCTTTCTTATGGCATTGTTGTAAGTGCACGGCGGCGCCCCGGCCGTCAATCCGACGGCCAAATGCGGAAGCGGAGATAAACTTTAATTTTGTAAACTAGCAAACCGGCACCACCGCGCACTAAAACCCGGATTGAACCATTAACTAGTCCTAGCTAATTACAAGATAGGGAATAGAGATATACCGACTGATCCGAGTCTTCCGGTCTTCTCGTCGTCGTCCCGATCTCCCGCGGAATGTCCTGTCTCCACCTCGTCGCCGGAAGTGCACCACATCGCCTACATCTTTTACGGGCTCCCACCTCAATGCCGAGGCAACTCGGGCACGAAGCTGGCTAGTCGACGTGCCCAAGGTTTGCTGTAGAATGTGTAGTGAAGAATCATATCTCATTTGGGGTTATGGAGTTTGCCTTTGTGGTGGAGGAAAAAGAACTTGGAGAGAGGTGAGGAAAAATGTAGCATGCAAAGAATGAGAATAACATTTTCTCATCACCAAAAGAAAAGCCCCCCCACACCACACTAGTGGCCGGCCATGACAAAATGGTGGGAGTGAGGAATGGAGAGAGGGAGAGAGAGCAAAGGTTAAGGGTAAGAAAGAAACTCATACAAGCAAAAAGAAAAATGATTATCATATAAAATGATGATCACAATCCAATCCAAAACCACTCCCATCAACAACCATGATTTCTCCAAAGTCAAGCCATCATGACACTACAAGAGTAGCCATGATGAGAAGGAGAAGTCAAATGGTGGAGGAATTATCATGATACAAGAAAATGCAAAGACCCCCTCCACAAAAGCTTATTTGCACAAATGCAAATAAGCCCTCCTCCACCAATCTTCGGCCAATGAACGATACAAAGAAATATGGCCGAAACGAAAAGCAAACTGGCAACTCCAGAAAACTGGTCCTGTAATAAACAACAGGAAAACCCCGATACTGTGCATACACACCCGCATTTGTATTCCGACCGAAATACAAATGCAATGAGACAAAATCTACACTGTACTATACTAGGATCCGGCTTAAACCAAAGCCGCCTAGTATTATCCGTTCGATCCTGATCCGTGCAATACCGCACGTATCTGATCGAACCCTGCCATATATCCATACGGCCACTAGTACGAACTGTCCGATCCTGATCCGTGCAATACCGCACGTATCTGATCGGACCTTGCCATATCTCCATACGGCCTCTACAGCTTTTCGCCCGAAAGCTTGAGTAACTGAATGTGGGGGACTCTAAAGACTCATCAACACCTTGGTTGTGGATTTAACCACTAGCACGTCAGAGGTATAAGCCAATACATAACGGGCTACCAGGTATTGACCAAAAGGGACGTCGATGAGCGAACTCATCCTGACACCCTACTGAGCCTGTCAATGACAATATCCGTACAGTCCGGTCCGTTCGTCTATGAGCATCGCATGGCGGGCCTAGGGGGTTGGTAAAAGTCAGACCCCCAAAAGCGGTACAAGTCGTGTCGGAGTGTAGCCCAGAACACCCTGAGATCCTACTGGAATACCTACCAGTAAATCTCCTTGCCTCGGCCGAGGGCTTTGTATGATGGCTCTCCTAGACACAGCGCGACCTCACCCCCAATACCGGGAGAGACGAACCCCTGAAGATACGCTCACTACTTCCATGTGGCTCGGGACTGTACCCAACTAAAACCTGTTTGCACGACTCCTTTGAGCCGTGGTAGGGTAGTAATCAAAGTACAGTGGGAACTCACACGAGACAAATGATGATCCCCAGGTCGATGAACTAACCTGTACACATGTCACCAGGGAACTGCCATCTGACATCTGGTATATGACCAACTAGCATGTTCCCGGCGAGTCCTATCCGGTGTACTCATAACCCAATGAGCACCTGTATACATCTTAGGTGATCTAACTGACACCAATGGCTTGTGAGACCGGCCACCGCCCCTCGTCGGGGTCTCGACTGTATACACTAGTCTACTCTGGAGTATCGATGCCCTGTCTCGAAACTCGCACGACTAGGGACCTTTTAAGGATGTGCTTATAGACCCCAGCTCCCACTTATATGATCGCCCTCATACTGCTGGTGGTCAAGCAAGAATCCTAGGGGCTCTATCAACGTGTAATAGCGACCTGTCAGGTCACCTAAGCAGTACACGATGATAAAGATAAACCAGATAGCATACTATCATCTCGAGTAAGACTGTCCTACCGGGATAGGTCCTCCCTCAATCATTGCAATCACGTGCCTGTGATCCAATAATTGACTCTGAGGGCACTATCTCCAACAATCTCCCACTTGCACTCAAGGCTAATTATTGCGATGTCGCATACTCACAGCCCGTGTGATACCGAACACCCAACTCCTCTACCAGTCTGTGTCACAAAACTCGTTTGCGAAACTATTGCGTTCGAGGAATAGCCTCAGTGAGTGGATCCGCCTTGATGTTTCTTTCTATGTCTCTCTATATCTCATGTTCGCGGAGAAAGCCATCTCCCGAAAATGAGCAATACCTGTCTTAGAATGTGTCTGGATGTCTGATGGGACTTAGCTCATAAATGAACTCCAAATCCAAAATTCTTAGACTGTATCATCAACTGAACTTAATCAGTATCCTGCGCCATGCCTCCCTCAGTATTGCCTTGGACCACCTGTCCAAAATACTGCCCCTCGTCAGAGGGAAAACTATAACTCTGACAACCTCCCTGTCGTCCAAGTCACCTTGGAAGCCTGGAATGATAACTGTCTCCCGAATGAGGCTGTCGTTATCATATCCCTAGAACATCCACTTATGTTCTAAAACTGCTTCCGACTGTTTCTCCAGGATTGGATTAATGTCAACTTATTGCACCTAGTGCAAGAACAACATCTGGTGTGGTACTTGACATCTCATGATTGACTCAATTGCCTAAGCAAGTGATCTGCCAATCATGCACATCCCTCTCCCTTTTAGTCTGTAAGACAGCTTTAGAGAGGGTGACTCCATCACCGGTAGGTACACTACCGTGCCAGGAGTCGTCCATTCTAAATACTCTTAGAATGCTGTCTAAGTACCCTGATTGGGAAACCACCCAAATCTAGATCTAAAACCATAGATCCAGTAACCAGAATGCCTGATATAATGTTCAAGTCCCATGTGGAGAAAACACTGTGTGACAACCAAAATATAACCGATCGTAGTATAGGAGTTTCTTTTCCTACTCTGTGTATGTCATCCAAATACCATGACATCACACCCTACTACCTTCTTGACAGATCCATCCCCTATTCTGATGAAGTCAAACCTATGACTGTCACGTCAGAAATGGATGATCTATCTCCGTTATATCTGCTTTAGTCTATAAATAGACATAAGCCACCTGTCCACCAATGCTTCCGCTGCTCCCACTGACTACGACAACCCTCTGGCAGAGTCATATAGACGTACACTTCTAAAGCAAGTTTAGAACGACGCTATACTCATCCTCCTGCCGGGTCTCACAGTCTGAAACAACAGCAATGGCAAGTGTGGGTAAACAAGAACTTCCCTGTCACCGTCCTTGAGCATACCGAAGTACCTCTCGGGTGCCTGAAGTTACCCACTGTATGCGGAGTGGCTAATGGAATGTCAAACCAGATTGAATCTATAGGTTCCTATCAAATCTTCAGTAATCGTTTGTGGTTCTGGAATCACTTCCAGTTCTACCATACTCCCACTACTGTTTTCTGAAAAAATCCATTTTTATTAAAACTGTGGCAAGTCTAGAACAATATCACTATTGATCTTCCAGATGGTAGAAAATCAACCCTCGTCATAGCCTGAGTCAACCCACAAACAGCCATTACAGAAAAACGTGCCTTGAGTTATCCAGAGTCTGGTTTTAAGCATAATCCGGACAACTCCCCGTACCTTAACATCGTTAAGATACGAACTGTTCTATATCCAATATAGAAACAGAGGCACTAATTTAGTTGAACCAGATTCAAATCATGCAGCTGTCCCCAGTGCATGTCAACTAAATGGAAGGAGGCCGATCAGCGTTACTCAACTTAGGAATGCTTCCAATTATGAGTAACCTGAAAGAGAAGCAAGTTCTCTTAACCATCACTATCAACTGAATACCATACACAAGTATCTACATCTTCGATCACTTTGAAGAATCCCGATACTTGCTACACCTGGTTCTCTACTCTATTCAAATACCTACAACTTCTCAAAATTCGGACCGTGTGTTTCCACGAAACACTTGTCTAAAAGCTAGAGAAGTCATAAGTAAACCGAATATAGTGCGAGGACCAACCTCTCTGTCCTGATGGACCCTGGACAACATACAATACTCTGTATAAGTCCCTTGAGTCTGATAACTCGCTCCCTGTGTGTCGTAGGTTGAAAACTGTACTTATGGTTAAGAAGAATTACACCGCTGTTTAATGCTCCTTACCTAACCATCAACTGATATAGGTAAATGTCGTAGACATAATTTCAAAAAGGTATATCTCACTCTATGAAAATAGACGTACAGATATATTAATTTGAAATTGGTGCATGACAGCGGATATTCAAAACCAAATATTTGCCGACCGGCAAACAGTCCAGGTGATTTCCTCAAATATCACCGATTACAACGAATCCCGATATAATGAGAATGATCACCCAATTCCCAATAACTTACTCCCACTCATCATCTGTAAAACCATACATATGTGAGAATCGTACCTGGTAAATACATACCCTGGAGTAAGGACTAATTAGGAAATCAGTTTTCCTTTAACAGTACACAGTGAAACTGAAACATCGAAATGTTTCGATGGGGTATCCCGGTACTCCTAGTAATGCCTCTTCCATATTCACGACTGCAACCGTATAATTCTTTGCCACCTCTCCAAATCCCTTTATATGTCTTTAGTCATTACCTTCTGCACACCCCTTTAGGCCAAATGGTTTTCTTCCTTCCCTACCGTTCGGCACCAGCCTATGGTTTGGAAGAAAACTATCCAATGAACATAATGGGTGTACTGTCCTAATCCTAGGAGCACTCACAATGCGAGAGAAGGTGAGGATAAAAGACAACCGAATAAACCTTATTCCTATTTCTCCTGAACCAGAATCCATCCCCGAACTGGAACAAGTTCCTTTCGAGTTCGTATATAACCATACGATGGAGCATCCAATAAACTGTGGATCTTCGTAGTGATACGGAGTGTCCTGGAGAAATACAAAGGTGAAGTAGGATTGGCGAAGAAATACTTGGTTTGGTGGTGAATAGCAGTCGCAGTTTACTTTGCCCTCTTACTAATCCCTTTCTTTGTCTTAACTTAATACCTTCTGTACACCATCGCTAGGCTAATTGGTTTTCTTCATTCCCTACCGGTCGGCACCTGCCTATGGTTTGGAAGAAGACTATCCAATTTGCGTAATAGGTGTACTATCTCCTAAACCAAGGAGTACTCACAACTTGAGAGAAGGTAAAAGGAAAAGACAACTGAATAATCCTATCCGTTTTCTCCAGAACCTGAAACCATCCTCGAATTCCTTCGAGTTCGTATATAACCATACGATGGTTTTGTCCAATGGAAATGGACGTTCGTAGTAATACGGGGTGTCCTGGAGAAATAGGGTAAAAGTAGGAGTGGCAATGAGGTCTGCAACTCTGACAATCCAAAAGCCAGTATTTAAGAAGGTTCGGTCAATTTTGGTCTCTGAGTCATAGTCTTAGGGTCGGGTCAATGGTCGCTGTCAAAGAGAGAGAGAAAAGAAACACTTAGCGTGCACTCTAACCTAGATCAGAATGGTTACCAATTTATCTAATCTGGAAATCTCCCACTGTACCGTCAAACTCTCCTCCAAACCTGAAAGAAGAATTAGTCGGGGTCACCCGAGGAGTAAACCAACTCATCAGTGGGAATCGGGATCCAACTATCACCGCATGATAACGTGACGAAATCCGGTCACGTCATCACACTCCAGAAGGTATGCGCATATCTGGCAAGTTTCAGTTCTTTTGAAACTCCCGATGTGATTTTTTGCCCCATGCTCTTATGACCTTGACTTTGGCCAACATATCATAAGTCATATGTCAAGTTCTACCCGTCATTCTCCAGGTTAATTTGAATCCACCCGTACCTACCCTTGACTTTGGCCAAAATGGCAGTACGACTGTCCCAAACTAACGCATCTATCTATGCTGCATATGAATACCCCAATAGCTACCAATCACTGTGCCTTGACTTTGGCCAACATACACAGCTTGAATACTATTGACCATCCATATGAAACGACGGAGGGCTACGAATGGTTTCTGGCGAAAACCTTTAACGTAGTGAACTTGATATCGTTGAAGGAACTGATAGCTTTATAAAAGTATAGTGACGAAAACCTTTGCTAAAGAGGTCACTCCCGGTGAAGGGATCTCGGCTCTTTCCCCGTAGAATGAGGTGCAGGATATTCCAACTGAATACCACGATGCAAAGCAAAAGTAATCGGCTATAGTGAAGTTATTTCCCTGACGCAAACTTTTGTCCAAGGGGTCACTCCCGGTGAAGGGATCTCGGCCCTTGCCTCGTCGACTGAGGAGCAGGATATTCCAACTGAATACCACGATGCAAAACAAAAGTGAACGTCCTTGCAATAACAGCTTTTTGAAAAGTGTTCCAACAACATCAGATTAGGTTTGTTTTTAACTTGCATTGATTCGAATCAACGCGGTCCCATCAATTGATCACACCACAAAGAACGAAAATAATATGACGTACGTATATGCCATCCGCATTCGCCACTGGGTCCCGTCATTACCCGTTAGGTTAGCTAACTAACGACAGAGCGGGGACTGGACTAGCGCGGATACAAAACATATACAACATCTACTAATATATATACCAATATATTATATTCGCTCAAGGCGTGATAAAATGCAACATCACAGAAACAATACAGATATCTGGGATCCCCGGGTTTCACAGAGCCGCTGAAACCCGACGTTCCCCTGGTCGTGTGGATAGCCTGTGCAATAAAATCCTAGACCCCTACGGGCGCGGCAAGTCACCCGCCAAAACCTGAAGCGAGGCAGCCCCCTTCAGCTCCGTGAATGGACCACCCAGCACTTCACGGAATCCGGTAACTTGGGCACCCCTCCTGGGTCAACCTGTACCCCCTACGAGTGCGGCGAATAGCCCGCCAATTCTAGAGTAAAGCCCCCTCCGTCTTAATGCCATGAGATGCGGACTTGTTGCCCTCTAGAACCCGGCTATCCGTGCACCCCTCCGCAGGGTAATCCTAGTACAGAAAGTAAAATATACATACAACGGGTACATCGACCGCAACCTGGTCGTGCCCCAAAATAATAATACAATCAGGCAGTGACGGAAGTCCACATGTCGGACGCTCGCCCCGCAATAACAAATGTACATAATACAACAAAACACTGTACTAGCATTGCATCCAGGCTATCCCCACCGACCGATCCGCAACATCACAGAACAATCACAGAACATCAACGTGAAAGTCACGTTCGCAAATCCGTCTAACCGGGCTATAGCAGTTAGACAGGATTTACCGATCAAGTGACATTCACGGTCGCAGATATAATGTAAATACTGTGAACTAATGTATTTAAAATGTCCGATCGATCAAAAATTACCAAGTGGGCCCCCAAGTACTACTGTAGCACATCAAGAAATTCTGGGCCCAAAAATAATATTCCAGAAACCCTATCTTCAACCCAGAAAGCAACTGTAGAAATTTGACACAGCGATCTCAACATTGTGCGGTGGAACCGTGGTCCAAAGGGGTGTTTGGCCGTGGTTCCGCGCTCCCGTAGTCGAGTTAGTGTATCGAATTTTTACAGAACCCTTAGAATTTCCAGTGCATCACTTTTCTACAACCTGAAAAATTTTTCGACTCCAAAAAATTTCAACAGAAAACTGATGCAAACAAAATGCGGGTTTTGGAATTTTGGTCGATCGGAAATGTAAACACATTACACAAAGCTAGACTAGGTTAATGGCGAGGCTCTGATACCACTGTAAGTGCACGGCGGCGCCCCGGCCGTCAATCCGACGGCCAAATGCGGAAGCGGTGATAAACTTTAATTTTGCAAACTAGCAAACCGGCACCACCGCGCACTAAAACCCGGATCAAACCATTAACTAGTCCTAGCTAACTACAAGATAGGGAATAGAGATATACCGACTGATCCGAGTCCTCCGGTCTTCTCGTTGTCGTCCCGATCTTCCGCGGAATGTCCTGTCTCCACCTCGTCGCCGGGCTCCCACCTCAATGCCGAGGCAACTCGGGCACGAAGCTGGCTAGTCGATGTGCCCAAGGTTTGCTGTAGAATGTGTAGTGAAGAATCATTTCTCATTTGGGGTTATGGAGTTTGACTTTGTGGTGGAGGAAAAAGAACTTGGAGAGAGATGAGGAAAAATGTAGCATGCAAAGAATGAGAATAACATTTTCTCATCACCAAAAGAAAAGCCCCCCCACACCACACTAGTGGCCGGCCATGACAAAATGGTGGGAGTGAGGAATGGAGAGAAGGAGAGAGAGAGCAAAGGTCAAGGGTAGGAAAGCAACTCATACAAGCAAAAAGGAAAATGATTATCATATAAAATGATGATCACAATCCAATCCAAAACCACTCCCATCAACAACCATGATTTCTCCAAAGTCAAGCCATCATGACACTACAAGAGTAGCCATGATGAGAAGGAGAAGTCAAATGGTGGAGGAATTATCATGATACAAGAAAATGCAAAGACCCCCTCCACAAAAGCTTATTTGCACAAATGCAAATAAGCCCTCCTCCACCAATCTTCGGCCAATGAACGATATAAAGAAATATGGCCGAAACGAAAAGCAAACTGGCAACTCCAGAAAACTGGTCCTGTAATAAACAACAGGAAAACCCCGATACTGTGCATACACACCCGCATTTGTATTCCGACCGAAATACAAATGCAATGAGACAAAATCTACACTGTACTATACTAGGATCCGGCTTAAACCAAAGCCGCCTAGTATTATCCGTTCGATCCTGATCCGTGCAATACCGCACGTATCTGATCGAACCCTGCCATATATCCATACGGCCACTAGTACGAACTGTCCGATCCTGATCCGTGCAATACCGCACGTATCTGATCGGACCTTGCCATATCTCCATACGGCCTCTACAGCTTTTCGCCCGAAAGCTTGAGTAACTGAATGTGGGGGACTCTAAAGACTCATCAACACCTTGGTTGTGGATTTAACCACTAGCACGTCAGAGGTATAAGCCAATACGTAACGGGCTACCAGGTATTGACCAAAAGGGACATCGATGAGCGAACTCATCCTGACACCCTACTGAGCCTGTCAATGACAATATCCGTACAGTCCGGTCCGTTCGTCTATAAGCATCGCATGGCGGGCCTAGGGGGTTGGTAAAAGTCAGACCCCTAAAAGCGGTACAAGTCGTGTCGGAGTGTAGCCCAGAACACCCTGAGATCCTACTAGAATACCTACCAGTAAATCTCCTTGCCTCGGCCGAGGGCTTTGTGTGATGGCTCTCCTAAACACAGCGCGACCTCACCCCCAATACCGGGAGAGACGAACCCCTGAAGATACGCTCACTGCCTCCATGTGGCTCGGGACTGTACCCAACTAAAACCTATTTGCACGACTCCTTTGAGCCATGGTAGGGTAGTAATCAAAGTACAGTGGGAACTCACACGAGACAAATGACGATCCCCAGGTCGATGAACTAACCTGTACACATGTCACCAGGGAACTGCCATCTGACGTCTGGTATATGACCAACTAGCATGTTCCCGGCGAGTCCTGTCCGGTGTACTCATAACCCAATGAGCACCTGTATACATCTTAGGTGATCTAACTAACACCAATGGCTTGTGAGACCGGCCACCGCCCCTCGTCGGGGTCTCGACTGTATACACTAGTCTACTCTGGAGTATCGATGCCCTATCTCGAAACTCGCACGACTAGGGACCTTTTAAGGATGTGCTTATAGACCCCAGCTCCCACTTATATGATCGCCCTCATACTGCTGGTGGTCAAGCAAGAATCCTAGGGGCTCTATCAACGTGTAATAGCGACCTGTCAGGTCACCTAAGCAGTACACGATGATAAAGATAAACCAGATAGCATACTATCATCTCGAGTAAGACTGTCCTACCGGGATAGGTCCTCTCTCAATCATTGCAATCACGTGCCTGTGATCCAATAATTGACTCTGAGGGCACTATCTCCAACAATTGTAGACTAGGTCACATCAATGAGACAAGGTTAACTAAGTTACATAGAGAAGGATATTTGGATTCGTTCGAATATCAAACTTATGCCACTTGTCAATCATGTCTCAAAGGAAAGATGACAAAGACTCCATTCACTGGACATGGAGTAAGAGCGAGCGAGCTCTCAGGACTCATACACAGCGATGTATGTGGTCCAATGTCTACACATGCAAGAGGTGGTTTTTCCTATTTCATTACTTTTACGGATGATTACTCTAGGTACGGATTCATTTTTCTGATGAAACATAAATCCGAGGCTTTTGAGAAATTCCAAGAGTATAAGAATGGAGTAGAAAACCAAACCGGCAAAAGTATCAAAACACTGAGATCTGATCGAGGTGGTGAATACTTAAGTGCCGAGTTCCTAGGTTACCTAAAAGAGAAAGGAATTCTCTCTCAGCTTACTCCTCCATACACTCCACAGCATACCGGTGTATCGGAGAGACGGAATCGAACCCTATTGGATATGGTACGTTCCATGATGAGTAATGCTGAGTTACCACAAACTTCTGGGGTTATGCACTAGAATCAACGGCATATCTTTTGAACAGGGTTCCTACCAAGACTGTGCATACCACGCTATATCAGATGTGGAGTGGGAAGAAACCCTATCTTCAGTATCTGAAGATATGGGGATGTCCAGCTTTTGTTAAAAAGCAGCATGCAGACAAACTCGAGGCACGATCAGTACAGTGTAAGTTGGTGGGATATCCAAAGAACTCCAGGGGGTATTATTTCTATTACGCAGAGGAACAAAAGTTTTTTGTTTCTCGTAATACCCATTTTCTAGAACACCAGTTTTTAGAAAAGGAAACAAGTGGGAGCGAAATAGAACTGGAAGAAATTCCAGAACCACAAACTACTACTGAAAGTTTAGTAGAACCAGTAGTTCAAGAAGAACAGGACATTCCAGCACCCCTCCGCAGGAGTAGTAGGCCATCTCATCCGCCTGAGAGATACTACGGTTTTCTCATAGATGGGGATGGAGAGGATTGCGTCATTGATGATGTTGAACCTACTAGCTTCCAGCAGGCCATCCAGAGCGGCGACTCGGTACGATGGCTTGATGCAATGCGGACCGAAATGGAGTCCATGTACACCAACAAAGTATGGACTTTGGACTTTGCTCCAGATGGGGAAAAACCCATAGGATGCAAATGGATCTTCAAGAAAAAGATTGGTGTAGATGGACAGGTGGAAACCTATAAGGCTAGACTTGTTGCAAAGGGTTTTCATCAAAGACCTGGTTTGGACTATGACGAAACTTTTTCTCCAGTGGCTATGCTCAAATCCATTCGGGTCCTTCTTGATATTTCCGCCTTCCATGATTATGAAATCTGGCAGATGGACGTAAAGACGGCTTTTCTAAATGGTAATTAGAAGAGTGCGTCTATATGGATCAGCCAGAAGGCTTCAATCAGAGTGGGAGCAGCGGGAAAGTGTGCGAGTTGCTTAAGTCCATTTATGGATTAAAGCAGGCATCGCGGAGTTGGAACATCTGTTTTGATGAAACGGTCAAAGAATATGACTTTATCAAAAATCCAGATGAACCATGTATATATAGTAAAATCATAGCACGAACTGTTGTATTCCTCGTCTTGTACATGGATGACATTCTATTGATAGGAAATGATATTCCTATGCTACAATCTGTCAAAGAATTCTTGTCACACAGGTTCTCCATGAAAGACCTGGGTGATGCCTCTTACATTCTGGGGATCCGGATCTATCGTGATAGATCCAAGAGGATGTTGGGACTTTCGCAGTCCAGGTATATCAACACTATACTGAAAAGATTCAGTATGGAAGATTTTAAGCGCGGTAATTTACCGGCTTGTCACGGAATCACCCTATCCAAAGAGATGTCTCCCAAGACTGATTTGGAAAGGGATCGCATGTCTATTATACCCTACGCTTCTGCGGTAGGCTCTATAATGTATGCGATATTGTGCACCGGACCAGATGTAGCTTACGCACTGAGCGTGGTAAGCAGGTATCAGTCAGACCCAAGGGAGAAGCACTGGATAGCAGTAAAGAACATTCTCAAGTACCTAAGAAGAACTAAGGAGATGTTCTTGGTTTACGGCGGAAAAGACCTCAAGATCGAGGCCTTTGCCGATTCCGGCTTCCAGAGTGATAAGGATGACTCGAAGTCCATGTCAGGTTATGTCTTTACCCTCAATAGAGGGGTGGTGTGCTGGAAGAGCTCCAAGTAGGACACCGTTGCAGAATCGACGATGGAAGCGGAGTATATTGCTGCTTGCGATGCCGCAAAAGAAGCGGTCTGGATGAAGAAGTTCCTTACAGAACTTCAGGTGGTTCCTACCATTGTTGATCCAATACCGCTGTATTGCGACAACAACGGAGCTATAGCTTTAGCGAAGGAACCCAGGTCCCATCAGAAGTCTAGACACATCTTAAGGCGGTATCACCTGATCAGGGAGATCATAGATCGCCGGGAGATCGAGGTCCGGAGAGTTGCTACAGAGGAGAACGCTGTTGATCCATTCACAAAGGCCTTACCTCAGATTCAGTTTGAGTGGCTACTCGAGATGATCGGTCTTCGATATGCCAGTACATGGCCCTAATGCAAGTGGGAGATTGTTAGTGTATATGCCCTAGGGGCCATTATTGTATCATACTAGCTTGTATATTACTTAATGGAAGCTTGGGATATTCACAGTTATATTAACAGTCTTGCTAAACATGGTAGTATGATACTTGGTTTTATCTATCTTAATATGTGTGTACGTATTGATAGAGCCCTTAGGATCTTTCTTGACTACCAGCGTTGTGATGGCAGTCACACTAGTGGGGGATGGGTAGTCTACAAGCGCATCCTTTTTCAGGTCCCTAGTCGTAGGATTATCGAGACAGGGCATCGATACTCCGGAGTAGACTAGTGTGTACGCTTCTCATCCTAGTTGGGAAGATGGTCTGTCCTACAGCCATCAGTACGTCGTTCTGGAGATAGTATGCATGTGCTCGTTGGGTTACGGGTACACCGGACAAGACTCGCAGGGAACTGTTGGTTGGTATTATACCCGTCGTCAGTTAACAGTTCCCAGGTGACATGAGTACAGCATAGTCCGCAGACTTGACACTGCTACTTCGTCTCGAGTGTGTCCCACTGTTCTTAAATTGCTACCCTACCACGGCTCAAAGGAGTCGTGCAAACAGGTAGCAGTTGGGTGCAGTCCCGAGCACTTGGAGGCAGTGGCGGTTAGACATGATTCGTCTCTCCCAGTATTGGGAGTTGATATTGCGCTGTGTCTGGAGAGCCATTACGCAAAGTCCCTGGCCAGGGCAAGCGAGATTTACTGGTAGGTTTTCCAGTAGTTTTTCAAGGTGTAATGAGCTTCGCTCCGAAACGACTTATACCGCTTTCAGGGGACTGACGCTTGCCGCCCCCTAGGCCCGATATGCGATAGTCCTAGACGAACAGACCGGACTGTACGGAGATTGTCACATCAGGCTTAGTAGGAGTTTGGATGGGTTTCCTCATCGGCCTTCTTATCGACATCTACCTGGGGACCGTTACGTACAGCTAGTGCCGCTTGCGGTCTGTGGTTAAACCCACTGCCAGCGTAGTAGTCGAGTCTTTAGAGTCCCACACAGAGAGTTTTCCTGCTCCGGGCGAAACGATATAGAGGTCGTATGGTTTTACGACAGGGTTCGGACACGCACATGCATTTATGCACGTATGATGTTCGGACAGTTTTTACTAGCCGGTTTTGGTTTAAGCCAGATTCTAGTATCGGATTATTGGATTTATACAGTCTAAAGTTTTTCCGTGTTTTCACGGATAGGAGGGGCGTTCTCGTAATTTGGCGAGAAGCTTCTAGAAGGATGATGACTTGGGGGCTAAGGTGGCATTTGCATTTATTGATTTAGTGACTCATTTGTGTGATTCATTCATGTAGTTAATGGTGCATTTAATGACTAATGACTCATGGGATGAATCACTCATAATGAATAAATGAAGCATGGTTGATTGTAACGTTTTAGAAATCGTTTTGCGATTTTTTCCGTTTTAGGGCAAAATTGTCAGTTTTTCCCGTTTTAACCCGATTTCGATCAAACGTCCGTATAAGCTTGCCGGCACCTTTTTTTAGCTAAAATAAATCTTGTGCGCAAACTTTAGGGGTATTTGGGAGGTTTTGGTTCAGATAGATTTTTTTCCAAATAAAATATTATTTTAAGCGGTATTTGGTGCACGTAAATCGGGAAATTTCTTTTCTTAAGAATAAATTTATTTTTTTCCACTAGAATATTTTAGAACCTTCTTTTGAAATATCTAGATATTTTTTTAGTGCAAAAGGTTTTGAATTAAAAAAGAAAAGAAAATGAATAAAAGGTGGCATTTTGCATTAAATATGCATTAAATGATTTTTTTTACCAGAAACTTCTCCACAATTTCCACAAATTCCACCTCCCTCCATTTTGGCCGGCCCCTCTTCTTTCCTTGGCTGCCCCTCATGATTTCCACCCCATTTCAACTCATTTTACTTCAAATAAATCATGAAAAATCTAAATAAATTCATAGAAATTCAATTATAATCCAAAACCTTCATTCTTCTTCACAAAACTTTCTTAGATCTTCATTCTAGTGAGAATTTTGGAGGCAAAAGTATGGATTGTTCTTGTTTCATGTTGTGTTCTTGGAAGGTATAAAATCCTAATCCTAATCCTTAATTGTTAAGTTTAAATCTTTATGCTGGCTTAATTATATGTTAATTTAAACTTTTAATTTCATGTTTAAATTATAGAAATGCTTTTAGAATATTCAAGTTAAGGTTAAATCCTTATTTAAGTGTTTAATATTTAATTGAAGTGTTAATTTGTGTTTTGGAGAAGATTAACCTAGTAGAAAATGTTAATTTTTGCTAATGAACACTTTGTTTAATTATGCAATTTTGCTAACTAGGTTTTTCCTAAAATTTATTTAACAAGTGTTAAAAATATAGGAATGGTTTAGATAGGTTAGTTAAGCTATTTTAAAGTGTTTGTAATCGCTACATATGCGTTAGCTTGAAACTAGTGCGAAATATTGCGATAGGTTGCTTACTAGATTTCGGGGTTTTTCCGACGTGGGTTCGATTGGTCGTTGCGAGGTTATATCTATTGTATTCCTCATAATTTTTGTGTTGTGTTGCGCGATCGGGACGATCGGGGTCTACACTTAGTGTTTTGTAGTTTAGCGACCCCAATTAGGGTTTTTGGCCGATGTCTTGCGCGATAGATGCGCTAAGCGCGCAGTGTAATTTTCCGGGCGTTTTCATCGCATTTCGTTGTCTTTTCGTCATTGTAGGATTTTTGCTTATGTGACGTGTTTGTGAAATTTTAGGTTCGCAAGCGGGGACTTCGGACGCTACGACAGGGGAAAACAGGTGGTAGGCTTCACTTAGCCAGAAGCGTTGGTGAGTAGATTTAACATCTATAGGGGAATCGCCCGCATGGCGTTCTGCGTCTGGGCTAGAGATGTTATTTCTGTCGCATATTCTATGCCATATTTAGAATTGTGCATTTACCCTATTATTTAGATATTGTTGTGCTTGGACTAGTATCCTTATGACACTGCACATATTATTGACGATTCATGTTGCACGAGCGCTGATTGTATGCTACACACACCGTCAATAATTGCTATGTCATGCACAACCCACTTATAGATATGATATTGCTTGGTTAGGGATATTGAGACTTTGATTCATATTTCTTTACGCATTGACTTATAGCATACCTGTATATCCATATGCTTACACATATGCTTTCACATACTTACATGTTAGATACCTATATACCTATAGAGTATCGTACCATTAGTGATAGGTACATACACACTTTATGTCATAGCTACAGGTATACTCTGCACACATACTTCATTTATACCCAGGGGGTATACTACATCATTACTTATAGGTAGATACATATATCTTGCTATACCTTTATGTTTACACATATATCTAGTTATAGCTACATGTTTACCTTTACTTGATGTTATTTAGAATTGGAGAAATTAGGAACCGCATGATATTTATATTAACTTGTTGCCGTTAATTAGCGGCTTTTCCTTTATATGCTTTCATTACAGTTTTATATTGCACATATTATATTCATGGATTTTCGCATTGTTATATGGATTTTTCATGATGTTTTCTGGATTTGGGGACCGCGGGAGTTCATGAAATTATGCATTATTTGAAAAATCCGGTTTCCTTGATATGATATTTCAGCAGCCACCATGAGATTTGTCGTTTACGATGTGTATACCCCATGCGAGGAAAGGAGGGGTCCGCGTGCGGGTACATGGTGGGGCCCGGAGGTACCCCGAAGCAAGAACGATGTCGTGGTGTCAGGCGATGAGGCTTAGGGGAACCATACCATCCGGTGACATTACCAATGATTCGGCGGTTATCATAGGGATACCGACGGGAGTCATTTATGTATGGATACGTCGAAAGGCGAGGGTCAGAGCTAGGCACTCGAGCTTTTGGGATAGCGTATGATACGTACCTATCAGGGTGCCAGTCGTGGTGACGGCACCTGATAGACCTGCATTTCTGTGTCGATGCTTGACACATTGGTTTCATGATATTTCTTTTTACTCCTTTGTATATATAACAGGGATTTAGGCCGCTGTTATATATGCCCTTACACCAATATTAGTGGAATGGGACGCTAATATATGCGTATTGACATTAAATTATATACATCATCATATTTATTCATGCAAATATATTTAGGATGTTAGATTTTTACTTGATAATTTTATTTGGGATATAGGTGATTCATTTGATATTGGATACAGGATATTTATGAGATTGCCGATTTGTACATTCAGGATATATGAGATTTATTCGATATTGTACATTCAGGATTTGTGAGACTTATATGATATGAGAGCCAATTTGGGGGCTGATTTGAGGAATTGGGATTTGGATTTGTCTTGATGGATTGTGATCCTACCACGATATCAGGATTCCATGGAAATGACATATTTCATTCCATACTTCACATTTATTGTTTATGCACTACTTCATGTATTAGTAGTACCTGTTAGAGTACCTTTCATGATTGTTGCATTTACATACCTTTATTTATATGCATTGCTTCATGTATTAGTTGTACCTACTAGTGTTCCTTTCATGATTATTGCATTCATATGACTTTTTATTGCTATTAATTGCACATGTTAGATTCGCGCTGTATGTGCATACTCGCGATTACCTGCATATGTTATTTACTATTCACGAGTTGGCAACTTACCCCCGTTGTGCCACAGTGTTTGCAGGTGTTCCTCAGGATAGTCAAAGGCAGGCTATTATCACACATCTTATCATCTTTTGCTACGGATACCGCATCAGCTCACAGTGTGCAGTTTGCTTAGGTGGGTTTTGTGGTTATTCGTTGTATTGTATATTCGTTGTATCCCTGTACTCTCCATTTACTATTTTCATATTGACTTAGAGACTTGGTGAGGACGATGTTATATATTATTTGTGACTTGTTGTCTTTTATACAGTTTCCTTTCTATCGTCCTCTATTTTTTCGCTACGGCGTCGTATATTTGTTGTGGTGGTTGTTTTCCGCCTTTAGGCGTGGATTTGCTCCCGTTGTGGATGCTTTACTTTATATTTATGTTGTACCCATTTTTGGGGCTAGCTTTTACAAAGGAGGTGCTGCCAAAATTTTAAAGGAAATACAGTTGGACTTTTAAAGAATTTGGGTTGTGATTTCAAATCCTTTTAAACAATGTTTCTTATCTTTTCTTGTCTTTTACTGGTTTAGATTTCTGGGTTTTAGCTTTCTTTTACTGCGTTACGCCTGTAGACGTTGCGTAGTATTAGGGCCGTCACGTGCCAATTTCGGGTCGTGACAAAGTTGGTATCAGAGCGCTAGGTTTTTACCTTACGGAGTGTAGGATGACCTTGGTATGATGGAGTAGGTAGCTTAAGCAGAGTAACGTAGTGTGTGTATGTCTGCAGCATACTCATGATGCAGTACTCCGCCTAAAGTGACCTAAGTACAATTACTTGAAATTCCTTCCTTGATGATTCATATCCTTGTGATTCGATTTCCGTGTTCATATCGAATCCTATCCCTATTTATAGCCTTTGCCGTCGATAATTATGGGGACTCAGTGAGGTGCAGCGAGGGCCGAGGTCAGAGTTGACTCGGGTGGGTCAAGGACTGACCAGGATGGCACGCTCGTTGCACAGGTGTAGGCGGATCCGCCTTCGACAGATAGTATCGCTAGGCTTGTGGCAGAGATGCAGGACATGCCCCAGACGATGAGTTCTGTGGTGGAGACCATTCGAGCGTAGCGACAGGAGGTTGTCACCCCTGTTACCCAGTTGTTCCTTGCGATCAGCACACAGCTTTCCGTCACTTACATAGCACCAGTGGATGCAGCCCTAGTTGACGAGACACGTATTCCAGAGACTTCGGGAGTTCCGGGACCGTGGAGGACTCGTACCGGGGTATCAGCTCAGAGACAGAGGCTTAGTCGTCGAGACAGCTTTCGTGACCGTTGCGGGAGTAGCAGAGGTTTGGGACGAGGGGATTCGTGTTAGCTAGATCAGCCGTTTGTTGTGTTAACTTCTGTCAGCGATTCTTTTGTTGCACGACACGTATTTCAGTCGTATGCCAATCAGTTAGGAGATTCATCCGTCACTTGATCCTTCTAGAGATGTTGGATTTGACGTTCTCCTGGGCATGGACTGGTTAGTTACTTGCTAGGCGTCTATGGACTACCGCGAGGAAACAGTCAGGTTTGTTTTTCCGGCAAGTCAGTTCTTGTTGTGCAGGGGGACAGTGGTGCCGCCTCTCACAGCTCGAATTCAGCCTTTTTCGCTAGTCTGCTTTTGAGGAGAGGATGTCGAGGATTCTTGGCGTTCATTCGTGATACCGGAGCCATAGTGGGTTTGTTGGACCGGGTTCTTATCGTGCGAGAGTTATCCGACGTTATTCCAGATGAGCCGGCAGAGCTTAGGGAGCTTAAGGATCAGCTGCAGAGTTGTTTGTTGGGGGGATTGTGCGTCTGAGCATTTCGCATTGGGGAGCTCCTATTTCTGTTCGTCAAGGAGGAAGACGACAGTTTGAGGTTGTGTATTGATGGATCGTCAATTGAACCGGCTTACGGTGCGGACAGGTATCCTTTACCTCGCATTGACAATTTCTTCGATCAGCTCCTAAGTGCGAGACATTTTTTCTAGGTTTGTTTGGGGATCATGTCATCATTGTTGCGGGTTTGGAATGATGACATTCCGAAGACTGCCTTATGTGTGCTACGGGCTTTGTGTGTGCTGGTGTGTCATTGGACTCACCAATGCCCTAGCAGCATTCGTAGATGTGATGAACCGGATTTCTTCAAGCCGTTTCTCGACCAGTTATTGTTGTGTTATTTACGACATTCTGGTCTATTTAATGTGTCTTGAGGGACAAGAGCAGCACTTGAGGATTTGATTTGCAGATACTGGGAGAGCCCCAGCGGTTTGCTAGATTCTCGGAGTGTTCCTTCAGGCTTGTTGTGTTGACTTCTAGGTCTTGTAGTTACGGGGGACGGTTTTCGTATGGTTCCGAGGAAGATTGAGGCCATACAGCTTTGGCCCAAACTTGTATACGGGACGGAAGTCCGCAGATTTTGGGCTTAGCAGGTTTTTACCGCCGTTTCATGCAGGATTGCTAGTGTAGTGCTGCACCGTTGACTGGACCGACCTGAAAGGAGGTTTCTTTTTCTTTGGACTGAAGCATGCGTGCGGAGTTTTTCAGCAATTGGAGATTCGGTTAACAACTGCACCAGTTCTTCTTGCTTTTTGGTTCGGGCGACTTTGTTGTTTTAACTGTGATGTTTCACGAGTGGGGCTCGGATGTGTACTGAGGTGACACTATAGAGTTATCGCTTTTGCTTCCCTACATTTGGAGGAAGTACTAGCAGGATATTCCACTCACAATCTGGAGATGGCCACGGTGGTCTTGCGTTGGAGATTTGGAGACACTACTTGTTCGAGAGTCGTGTCAGATTTTCACGGACTATCAGAGCTTAATGTACATCTTCCTGCAGCGGATTTTGATTGTTGAGATAGTCTTCTGCAGATTCACAGTTCTTTTGCGATCGTTGAGCACAGCTTAAGTTCGCCTCTACTGAGGGGACAGCTTGCTCATGTCCGCGCTCGACCACTTTTCCTTAATCGCTTTCGCGAGACACTGCCCGCCGATGCTCGTTCGTCA
Organism: Agapanthus africanus; assembly: GCA_030015575.1. Classification (NCBI taxonomy): domain Eukaryota; kingdom Viridiplantae; phylum Streptophyta; class Magnoliopsida; order Asparagales; family Amaryllidaceae; genus Agapanthus; species Agapanthus africanus. The sequence continues at coordinate 456,401,348 of JASDDO010000019.1, read as the reverse complement.
GAATTACTTGAGCATACCTGGCTGGGTAATGATTCGGAGTCCTTGATTTGTGACAAGTGTGTGATGAATTTAGGGATGCGTTTGTGTACCTGATACTATTGGGTAGAGACGTGAAATCCTAGAGCAGGCACATCTGTCAACTCTCTGTACTCATTCAAGTTCCACCAGCATTTGACGTGACTTGTGAGATAGTTAGGATGGGCAAGGATGTAAAGAGAAGTTTCGAATTTCGTTTCAAGGTGTTGTCTTGTTGTGTGTTTTGGTTGAGCATCTGAGACCGGCTGGAGAGTTGCAACCTTAAACCATTTCGAAGTGGGAATGGGAGCAGATCTCCATGAATATTCGTTGTGGCGTATACCCGGGTTTAGTCAGGGTGTGACTCCATTCGGATGCTTGTTGTCCGGTTATACTCAGTTTGCTCAGTTGTTCTTTGTTAAGTTTGTGTGTTGCACGGAGTTCCTTTATGGGTCGTATCCAATGAAGGCACCCTGTTCGCTTGCCATCTTGGGCAGGAGCTTCAGGAAGCCTTGGGTACTGGTTGAGCTTTAGCTCCGTCTTTCCATCCGCAGGATGATGGTTTTGTGAGAGCGGGCTATACTGACTCTAGAGGTTATACTCGTGCATACGTACTAATTGTTGTCGGCAGTTGGGATCGTCACTTGCCATTGTTAGGACTCTCCTTCGATAGCAGTTATCAGGAGACATTCCAATTGGCAACCTTTAAGTTTTGTTTGTTAGGTGGTGTCAATCTCCAGTCTGTTTTTCTGACTCTGCCTAGTAGGATTTTTGGACCCCAGCTAGTCTAGAGACTTCGGAAATGATCCAGCTGTTTCAGGTGAGGATGATGACAGTTCTGTGCGGACAGAGCTCTTATGCCGACCATGGTGATCGCAGGCTCGAGTTCGCAGTGGGAGATCATGTATTCCTACGGATTTTTCCGATGAAGGACGTGTTGAGTTTTGGGAAACTTACCCAGAATTGTAGGTCCTTTCGAGATCCTTAAAGTGAGTTAGTTCCGTTGCCTTTAATTTGGCACTTCCGCCCAGATTATTGAGTATTCACCCCGTATTCCTTGTGTCGATACTTTGCAATTACCTTCATGACCTTTCTCATATGATTCAGCACCAGACCATTTAGCTTGGACGCGATCTTTCATTCACCAGCAGCCAATTGTGTTAATGGCCTGGCGGGTGGAGAAACTTCGGTCAAGGGTCTTGCCATCTGTGAAGGGTTTTTCTTGGACGTAGTCGTATAGTGAGGTAATCACTTGGGAGGCTGCGAACGAGATATGAGAGTTTAGTAATCCTCTCTTTGAAGGTACGCTTAGTAAAAATTTTAAATTCGGGGATGAATTTTTATAAGGGGGGTGATTGTAACGTTTTAGAAATCGTTTTGCGAATTTTTCCATTTTAGGGCAAAATTGTCAGTTTTTCCCGTTTTAACCCGATTTCGATCAAACGTCCGTATAACCTTGCCGACACCTTTTTTAGCTAAAATAAAGCTTGTGCGCAAACTTTAGGGGTGTTTGGGAGGTTTTGGTTCAGATAGATTTTTCCCAAATAAAATATTATTTTAAGCGGTATTTAGTGCACGTAAATCGGGAAATTTCTTTTCTTAAGAATAAATTTATTTTTTGTCACTAGAATATTTTAGAACTTTCTTTTTAAATATCTAGATATTTTTTTAGTGCAAAAGGTTTTGAATTAAAAAAGAAAAGAAAATGAATAAAAGGTGGCATTTTGCATTAAATGTGCATTAAATGATTTTTTTTACTAGAAACTTCTCCGCAATTTCCACAAATTCCACCTCCCTCCATTTTGGCCGGCCCCTCTTCTTTCCTTGGCCGCCCCTCATGATTTCCACCCCATTTCAACTCATTTTACTTCAAATAAATCATGAAAAATCTAAATAAATTCATAGAAATTCAATTATAATCCAAAACCTTCATTCTTCTTCACAAAACTTTCTTAGATCTTCATTCTAGTGAGGATTTTGGAGGCAAAAGTATGGATTGTTCTTGTTTCAAGTTGTGTTCTTGGAAGGTATAAAATCCTAACCCTAATCCTTAATTGTTAAGTTTAAATCTTTATGCTAGCTTAATTATATGTTAATTTAAGCTTTTAATTTCATGTTTAAATTATAGAAATGGTTTTAGAATATTCAAGTTAAGGTTAAATCCTTATTTAAGTGTTTAATATTTAATTAAAGTGTTAATTTGTGTTTTGGAGAAGATTAACCTAGTAGAAAATGTTAATTTTTGCTAATGAACACTTTGTTTAATTATGCAATTTTGCTTACTAGGTTTTTCCTAAAATTTATTTAGCAAGTGTTAAAAATATAGGAATGGTTTAGATAGTTTAGTTAAGCTATTTTAAAGTGTTTGTAATCGCTACATATGCGTTAGCTTGAAACTAGTGCGAAATATTGCGATAGGTTGCTTACTAGATTTCGGGATTTTTCCGACGTGGGTTCGATTGGTCGTTGCGAGGTTATATCTATTGTATTCCTCGTAATTTTTGTGTTGTGTTGCGCGATCGGGACGATCGGGGTCTAGACTTAGTGTTTTGTAGTTTAGTGACCCCAATTAGGGTTTTTGGCCGATGTCTTGCGCGATAGATGCGCTAAGCGCGCAGTGTAATTTTCCGGGCGTTTTCATCGCGTTTCGTTGTCTTTTCGTCATTGTAGGATTTTTGCTTATGTGATGTGTTTGTGAAATTTTAGGTTCGCAAGAGTGGACTTCGGACTCTATGACAGGGGAAAACAGGTGGTAGGCTTCACTTAGCCAGAAGCGTTGGTGAGTAGATTTAATATCTATAGGGGAATCGCCCGCATGGCGTTATGCGTCTGGGCTAGAGATGTTATTTCTGTCGCATATTCTACGCCATATTTAGAATTGCGCATTTACCCTATTACTTAGATATTGTTGTGCTTGGACTAGTATCCTTAGGACACTGCACATATTATTGACGATTCATGTTGCACGAGCGCTGATTGTATGCTACACACACCGTCAATAATTGCCATATCACGCACAACCCACTTATAGATATGATATTGCTTGGTTAGGGACATTGCGAATTTGATTCATATTTCTTTACGCATTGACTTATAGCATACCTGTATATCCATATGCTTACACATATGCTTTCACATACTTACATGTTAGATACCTATATACCTATAGAGAATCGTACCATTAGTGATACACACTTTATGTCATAGCTACAGGTATACTTTGCACACATACTTCACTTATACCCAGGGGGTATACGACATCATTACTTATAGGTAGATAAATATATCTTGCTATACCTTTATGTTTACATATATATCTAGTTATAGCTACATATTGACCTTTACTTGATGTTATTTAGAATTGGAGAAATTAGGAACTGCATGATATTTATATTAACTTGTTGCCGTTAATTAGCGGCTTTTCCTTTATATGCTTTCATTACAGTTTTATATTGCACATATTATATTCATGGATTTTCGCATTGTTATATGGATTTTTCATAATGTTTTCTGGATTTGGGGACCGCGCGAGTTCATGAAATTATGCATTATTTGAAAAATCCAGTTTCTTTGATATGATATTTCAGCAGCCACCATGAGATTTGTCGTTTACGATGTGTATACCCCATGCGAGGAAAGGAGGGGTCCGCGTGCGGGTACATGGTGGGGCCCGGAGGTACCCCGAAGCAAGAACGATGTCGTGGTGTCAGGCGATGAGGCTTAGGGGAACCATACCATCCGGTGACATTACCAATGATTCGGCGGTTATCATGGGGATACCGACGGGAGTCATTTATGTATGGATACGTCGAAAGGCGAGGGTCAGAGCTAGGCACTCGAGCTTTTGGGATAGCGTATGATACGTACCTATCAGGGTGCCAGTCGTGGTGACGACACCTGATAGACCTGCATTTCTGTGTCGATGCTTGACACATTGGTTTCATGATATTTCTTTTTACTCCTTTGTATATATTGTAGGGTTCCTAGGCACACTTGTGAAGGTTCATAACGCATCAAACATGCACGAATAAAATTTTACATGTGCCGAACAACCCAAAGACAGGATTTTTGCTAGATTATTAGGGTTAAGCATACAAGATTACATCTTTTAAGCTAAGTGTGAGGGATTACAACCTTTGTAGTTCGCTCCTTCGCTTCACAAGCTCCGAGTAGAAGTCCCTTCGCTGCGATCCACGATCTCCCGGACTCAAAAGGGGCTCCACGACTCGAACGATCCATGCTAGCTTGAAGTATTCCAAATCTCCGATGATCTACGTCGAAGTTGCAAAGACTCAAGCTTTTTCACTCTAAAGAGATGAACACACTAATCTCATGGGCTAGATGAGATGAGGATGAGAGAGTAGTATTTATGCTTTCCTTTTAAATCATTTTCTCATAATTTATCATCACAAAATGAATTTCTAGTGAGCTCAAAATCAAGAGAGAAGAAGATGATGATGGAAATGATAATTTCTTTTGTGATGAATAGAAAGAAATCTATATGATTGATATATAAACCATGGTCAAGGATGAGTGGCTAATAGTTTGTAGAGAATAAACTAGAGTTAGGGTTTGGTTGGGTTAGCAATGAGTCATCAACAAATATCTTAACCATGACAAAAGAAAAAGCTTCTAGAAAATGCAAGAAGCAACTAACCCTAATCAAACCCTAACCACATTTAATCATCCTTAAACATGTTTAATAATAAATCATATCATGTCACAATAATATATATCACATATATATTATATATTTGCAACAAAAGAAAATAATACAATTAACATATATCGCATATATATCAATGTATCGTCCAGTGAGAAAATGAAATAATAAAGCGAGCCAATATTAGATAATGTAATACAATATATCATATATATTATTATACATTAAATCATCGAATCAACACTTGATTCTACGATCCGGCTATATCGAATATTACCGACTAATATATCATATACCGATTCATCGAATCAACACTTGATCCGATGTCCCGGTTCATATCTAAATCGCGAGAGTATAATACGGTATCTCATATCGCATTATTCTCGGTCCTGCACATATCACATATGTGCCTCTAATCCGTTTCGCCTGAGCCAAGAAAGCTCTGTGTAGGACTCTAAAGAATCGTCAATACGCCGGTAGCAGGTGATGATCATATCAAACATCCACAAGCTGCAAGCGGTCAGCTAAACGTAACAGCCACCCAGGTATTGAGCGATCAGAAGATCAACAAGCTAGCCTGTGCGTTCTCCTGTGAATCCAATCAGTAACACTCCCGTACAGTCCGGTCTGTTCGTCTGATATGTCGCATATCAAGTCTAGGAGTGGTAAACGTCAGACCCCAATAACCGATAAGTCGTGTCGATGTATGGCTCATAACGGGTCGAGAAACTACTAGTAACACTTACCAGTAAATCTCTATATCAGCCCTGGCCAGGGACTTCCAGTTATAGCCAATCGAACACAGCACAACATCAACTCCCTATACCGGGAGAGACGAATCCCCTCCTATCGCTCATTGCCTCCATGTGATTCGGGACTGTACCCAAAAGCCACCGTTTCGCATGCCCTCTTGGACGTGGTAAGGTGGAAATCAAAGCACAGTGGGAATCACACAAGACTCTATGACGATCTCGGGTCTACAGACTACCCTGTACCATTGTCACCGGAGAACTGCCATCTGACGTGTGGTATAGTACCATCTGGGAGTTCTCGGCGAGTCCGTCTAGTGTACCCAGTCTCCACTGAGCACCCGTACACCATCTCTGATGTCAAACACCGATGGATATGGGATCATCCATCGCCCATCATATGGGTCAAGATGCGTATACGCTAGTCTACTCTGGTGTACCGATGCCCTGTCTCGATATACCTTCGACTAGGAACAGTTATAGGATGTACTCATCGACTACCATGGCCCCACTAGTATGATCTCATCATAGTCCCAGTAGTCGAGTACAGATCCTAAGGGCTTTATCAACATGTGAGAGAAAGACAATAAACCAATACAAGTCAACATGTTAAGATAAAGTGAAACCAAATAGCATACTATCATGACGAGCAAGAAAGTCCTCTCTTTATATATCCAAGCATCCATTATAATATACATCATATGTACAACAATGGCCTCTAGGGCATATACATAACTAACAATCTCCCACTTGCACTAAGGCCAGCTGCTGTAGTATCTCATACCTGGCATCCCGAATAATCTCTCAAACTGTATCTGGGGAATAGCCTTCGTGAATGGATCCGCAGTGTTGTCCTTCGTATCTACTCTCCTGACCTCGATCTCCCGGCGATCAACTATCTCCCTGATCAGGTGATACCGCCTCAGAATATGTCTGGACTTCTGATGGGATCTGGGTTCCTTGGCCAAAGCCACAGCTCCATTGTTATCGCAATACAGAGGTATTGGATGCTCAATGGATGGAACCACACCAAGTTCACTAATGAACTTCTTCATCCAGATAGCCTCTTTGGCAGCATCGTTGGCAGTGATTTATTCAGCCTCCATCATCAAGTCTGCAACGGTATCCTGTTTGGAACTCTTCCAATATACCGCCCCTCCATTGAGGGTAAAGACAAAACCCGAGTGCGACTTAGAGTCGTCCTTATCACTTTGGAAGCTGGAATCGGTAAAGGACTCCACCTGGAGTTCTCCGTTACCATACACCAAGAACATCTCCTTAGTCCTTCGCAAGTACTTGAGAATGTTCTTCACAGCTGTCCAGTGACTCTCTCCAGGATTTGCTTGATACCGGCTCACTACACTTAGTGAGTATGCTACATCGGGTCTGGTATATAGCATCGCATACATGATAGAGCCTACTGCCGAAGCATAGGGTATCCCTTGCATGCGAGCTCTCTCCAAATCAGTCTTGGGAGACATCTCTTTGGAGAGAGTGAGTCCAGAGATCGTGGGTTGGTTCCCACGCTTGGATTCTTCCATACTAAACCTCTTTAGTATGGTGTCAATGTACCTGGATTGGGACAATCCCAGTATCCGTTTAGATCTATCTCTATAGATCATGATTCCCAATATGCAGGAGGCATCACCTAGATCTTTCATTGAGAATCTCTGTGATAAGAAGAGCTTGACTGATTGCAGCATAGGAATATCATTTCCTATCAAGAGTATGTCATCCACGTATAATACGAGGAAGACAACCTTACCCTCTGCTACCTTCTTATAGATACAAGGTTCATCTATATTTTTGATGAAGTCAAACTCTTTGACTACAACATCAAAATAGATGTTCCAACTCCGCGATACTTGCTTTAACCCATAAATGGATTTAAGCAGCTTGCACACCTTTCCGCTGCTCCCACTATCTACGAAGCCCTCTGGCTGAGTCATGTACACGCTCTCTTCTAAATCACCGTTTAGAAAAGCGGTCTTAACATCCATTTACCAGATTTCGTAGTCATGGTATGCAGCAATGGCAAGTAAGATCCGGATGGACTTAAGCATAGCCACTGGAGAAAAGGTTTCGTCATAATCCACAAAACCCTTTGCTACAAGTCTAGCTTTGAAAGTCTCAACTTTTCCATCTACACCAAATTTCTTTTTAAAGATCCACTTGCTCCCTATGGGTTTTACCCCTTTAGGAGCATTTTCCAAAGTCCATACTTTGTTGGTGTACATGGATTCCATCTCAGATCGCATTGCATCCAGCCATTTCACAGAGTTACCACTCGTGATGGCCTGCTCGAAACTAGTCGGTTCATCATCATCCATGATGCAATCCTCGCTTCCACCATCAATGAGAAAACCATAGTATCTCTCAGGTGAACGAGACACCCTACTAGATCGGCGGAGAGGCTGGGGTTCGTCGGGTTCTACTGAATCCTCTGGTTCCAATAAATCATCAGTTGTAGTCTGTGGTGCTGGAAACTCTTCCAGCTCTACCTCTTTGCTACTAATTTCTTTTGCAAGAAATTCCTTTTCTAAAAAGGTGGCATATTGAGAAACAAACACTTTTTGTTCCTCAGCGTGATAGAAAATATATCCTTGAGAATTCTTTGGATATCCTACAAACTTACAAAGAACTGATCGTGCCTCGAGTTTGTCCGGATTTTGTCTTTTTACATAGGCCGGACAACCCCATATCTTAAACCGTTTAAAATATGGTCTCATTCCCCTCCATATCTTATATGGGGTTGTAGGCACTGATTTAGACGGAACTTGATTCAATAGGTATGCTGCGGTCTCAAGTGCATACCCCCAAAAGGAAATAGGTAACTCAGCTGTACTCATCATAGAGCGCACCATATCTAATAGGGTGCGATTCCTCCGCTCAGATACACCGTTGTGCTGTGGTGTATAAGGAGGAGTAAGCTGAGAGAGAATCCCATTCTCTTTTAGATAATCTAAGAACTCACTGCTTAAGTATTCACCTTCTCGATCAGATCGAAGAATCTTAATACTTTTGCCCGTTTGGTTCTCTAGTTCGTGCTTATATTCTCTGAATTTCTCAAAAGCTTCAGACTTATGTTTCATCAGAAACACATGTCCGTATCTAGAGAGATCGTCAGTGAATGTAATGAAGTAGGAAGAACCGTTCCTGGCATGCGTAGACATGGGACCACATACATCACTATGTATTAGTCCTAAGAGTTCAGTAACTCTTTCTCCGTGTCCACTAAACGGAGCTTTGGTCATTTTTCCTTTGAGACATGAATGGCAAGTATCATAAGATGATAATTCGAACGGATTTAAATAACCATCCTTATGTAACTTAGCCAGTCGTGTCGCATTGATATGACCAAGTTTACAATGCCACAAGTAGGATTCGTTCATATCTGAACTTTTCCTCTTGTGTGTGTTTTGTATATTCAGGACTGTATTCTGATTCAGAATGAATATGCCATTATGTAATGAGCCTGATGTAATCAACTTTTGATCTAGGAATATGTTCATAACTTTATCCTTTACTACAAAATTATATCCTTCTTTACTTAATAAAGAAACTGATATAATATTGCACATCATGTTCAGTATATAATAGCACTCATTTAGAATCAGTGTATTACAGCTTGGTAATACAAGGTGACATTCGCCAACTGCTTTGGCTACAATACTTGCACCGTTCCCTACTTGAACGGAATGATCACCTTTTCCCAGTTCTCTACCTTTCCGTAGCCCATGTAACAATTTACATATATGGGATCCTGATCCGGTATCCAATACCCAGGACGTAGGGTGAACTGAGAAACAGTTCTCAATAACTAACACACCTGAAGAAGATGCATCAACATGCATGTTCTTTTGGGCGGTGTGAGAATCCAGATATTCTCCTGTTTCCTGTTCAGTCTTATAACTCTTATAAGAAAGAACGGGTCCAACGTTCCCTTGCTCAGTACAATAATCGGGTTCAGTCAATACATTCATATTATTATCTTGATTATGGCCTGACATGGTCGCTACCTGGAGAGAGAGAGAAGAAAACACTTTAGCGTATGCTCTTGCAAGATTAGATTGGTTATTATCTTATCTAATCAGGATGTCTCCCACTGTTTTTATCAAACCTACCTTCAAACCCAAAAAGGTAAGATTAGCCGGGATTAATTACACCCTACAATTTCGTCAATCTTTCAGCCAGATCAGTGTCGGTACTTTGAGGGAGGTTCCCCGTGCTTTCGCACGGACCTAATTAAAGCAAACCTCGTTTTCCCAGAGGCGTAACCTCGTAAACACTTTTCTAGACACCTACTTGAATGACTAATTGTCCTGTGTAAACCTCTCCCAGGAGTAACTCTTACTCGCAGCGGGTATCAGGATCCAACTATCTCATAGAAGGTATGCAATCTCATTGCAAATTTCAACACTTGAAATTCCCAATAATATTTTTGCCCCTAGCAACTCATGACCTTAACATGGTCAACAAATCATAAGCGCTAGCCAAGTTCAACCCGTCATTTCCCGATTGAATTAAACCCACTCGTACGACCCTTAACATGGTCAACAAAGTCGTACGACTACCCTAATCCAATCACATCATATGTTTTAGCAGATAAGTATTAATTAGCTACCGCACACTACGCCTTAACATGGTCAACAAACGTAGCACGAATACTAAGAATACTTATCTGAAATGACGGAGGGCTACGCAGGTTTTTCAGAAAACCCTGAGCGTAATGAACTTGATATCGTCGTAGAATCATGTGGTTTTTGAAAAGGAGTGTTTTTGAGGCTTTTCTTAGTTTCGCTAAAGGGGTCACTCCCGGTGAAGGGATCGTCGGCCCTTTTCTCATCGAATAAGGTGCAGGATATATCATATATACCGCTGTGCAAAGAAAAACTCTAAAAGCAATCAAAAGACAAACCGAGTTTTTGTAGCATCTGCCAGTTTCGCTAAAGAGGTCACTTCCGGTGAAGGGATCTCGGCTCTTTCCTCATCGAATAAGGTGCAGGGCATATCATATATACCGCTGTGCAAAGCAAAACTGTAGCTACCCTTTTTATAAAGTTTTGATTCTACAACATCTTTAGGCTTCTTTTCTTTTTATTAATCTCATTAATAAAATCCCATCAGGTTATACTTCCTAAGCATCACAGAAGAAACGAAAGCAATAATATTTATATATCAGCATATATATATAGTATAAGCATTCGTCTCAGGCAGTAATATGATCTCATCACAGAACATTGCAGCAGAAGAACATATATGAAATATTGGATATACTAGGACGTCCGTGTTTTCAATACGAGCCTGTATAAAACACGGATTCCACGGTCGCGACGAATAGCCAAACCCACATCCCAAGACCCTTACGAGAGCGGCAAGTAACACTGCCAATTCTAGGGTTAGGAGACCCGGTCTCGACTCCTCGAGATGGCCTCCCACTGGACCCTAGAACCCGGTTACTTGTGCTCCCCTCCTTGGGTCTACCTAATGCAGAAAAGTAAATAATATACAACGGTGACATCATCCGCAACCTGGAAGTGCCCCAAATAAAAGAATATTACATTACAAAAGAATTTTACATGAATGAAAATAAAAACCCTCATCTCACATAAAACCCCCGGCTATTCAGAACACGACGATCCAATATAACATATCACAGCAACACATAATATCACATATCATCAACGTAACTAAATATGCGCATCCCAATTGTCGTTGACCTATAGCAACGAAACCGGCGATTTCACATATTACACTTACGGTCACAGAAAAGAAAGTGTAAAACTACAACATTTGGAATCCACAATCAGTTTAGACATCGTAAATCCGAAATATCACATACTTCGCATTTCATGCCTAACTCTATGAATTCCACATATTGTATTACATTCCAGATAAATAGCCAGTATTAAACTTTTCGAACAGATAATCAAATACCCAAAATTTCCTAAAGTGCTCAACACTTGAGCGAAGTTCAAATAATCCCAGAATATGTCATAATACCAGTGATCCAGCCGTAGAAGGGTCAAGCCAACGCCTCACATGTGGCACGCCGTACTGCCCCAAACTCGAAGGTTCATAAGGCAGTTCAAGACGGTCACATAATCGAGTCAAGGTTTGTTGTCTTCTAGAGGGTCCACCGCTTAACTTGTACAATTTTTCCGAAAGATTTAAACCCGATAAAAATTCAACACTTGAATGTTTGCCGTGCCGGGAAAAAGTGAGTTAATGATATCTGTTCAAATAGTTTGACAGTTTCTAAATATCCGGAAAGAAATACGAATTTAAATATTCCGATCGAATCTACTATTACAAAACAAACCCCAGAATATTCAACACTTGAGTCACATTAAAAATACCCAGAAGCATAAACAAGCACCTACAGATATTACCATGAAGCCACGTGTCCCAATTCCATAATTCCGCCGCGGAACCGCCGTGAAAACCATGTTTTCGCCGCGGTTCCGCCGTGGTTTAGTGGAGTTGTGGGCCCGTGTTTCATGGTAATTCTTAGAATTCCCTGCTGATTTTTTTAGGTATTTTTAATTCATAAAAATCCCAGATTTTGAAAAATTTCCAGAGAGGGGGTTATTTTCGTCGGTTTGGGTTCGATCGGAGTTTTAACTTCGTAAACACATCGCCTAATGATCTAGCTAGGCTCTGATACCACTGTAGGGTTCTTAAGCACACTTGTGAAGGTTCATAACGCATCAAACATCCACGAATAAAATTTTACATGTGCCGAACAACCCAAAGACATGATCTTTGCTAGATTATTAGGGTTAAGCATACAAGATTACATCTTTTAAGCTAAGTGTGAGGGATTACAACCTTTGTAGTTCGCTCCTTCGCTTCACAAGCTCCGAGTAGAAGTCCCTTCGCCGCGATCCACGATCTCCCGGACTCAAAAGAGGCTCCACGACTCGAACGATCCATGCTAGCTTGAAGTATTCCAAATCTCCGATGATCTACGTCGAAGTTGCAAAGACTCAAGCTTTTTCACTCTAAAGAGATGAACACACTAATCTCATGGGCTAGATGAGATGAGGATGAGAGAGTAGTATTTATGCTTTCCTTTTAAATCATTTTCTCATAATTTATCATCACAAAATGAATTTCTAGTGAGCTCAAAATCAAGAGAGAAGAAGATGATGATGGAAATGATAATTTCTTTTGTGATGAATAGAAAGAAATCTATATGATTGATATATAAACCATGGTCAAGGATGAGTGGCTAATAGTTTGTAGAGAATAAACTAGAGTTAGGGTTTGGTTGGGTTAGCAATGAGTCATCAACAAATATCTTAACCATGACAAAAGAAAAAGCTTCTAGAAAATGCAAGAAGCAACTAACCCTAATCAAACCCTAACCACATTTAATCATCCTTAAACATGTTTAATAATAAATCATATCATGTCACAATAATATATATCACATATATATTATATATTTGCAACAAAAGAAAATAATACAATTAACATATATCGCATATATATCAATGTATCGTCCAGTGAGAAAATGAAATAATAAAGCGAGCCAATATTAGATAATGTAATACAATATATCATATATATTATTATACATTAAATCATCGAATCAACACTTGATTCTACGATCCGGCTATATCGAATATTACCGACTAATATATCATATACCGATTCATCGAATCAACACTTGATCCGATGTCCCGGTTCATATCTAAATCGCGAGAGTATAATACGGTATCTCATATCGCATTATTCTCGGTCCTGCACATATCACATATGTGCCTCTAATCCGTTTCGCCTGAGCCAAGAAAGCTCTGTGTAGGACTCTAAAGAATCGTCAATACGCCGGTAGCAGGTGATGATCATATCAAACATCCACAAGCTGCAAGCGGTCAGCTAAACGTAACAGCCACCCAGGTATTGAGCGATCAGAAGATCAACAAGCTAGCCTGTGCGTTCTCCTGTGAATCCAATCAGTAACACTCCCGTACAGTCCGGTCTGTTCGTCTGATATGTCGCATATCAAGTCTAGGAGTGGTAAACGTCAGACCCCAATAACCGATAAGTCGTGTCGATGTATGGCTCATAACGGGTCGAGAAACTACTAGTAACACTTACCAGTAAATCTCTATATCAGCCCTGGCCAGGGACTTCCAGTTATAGCCAATCGAACACAGCACAACATCAACTCCCTATACCGGGAGAGACGAATCCCCTCCTATCGCTCATTGCCTCCATGTGATTCGGGACTGTACCCAAAAGCCACCGTTTCGCATGCCCTCTTGGACGTGGTAAGGTGGAAATCAAAGCACAGTGGGAATCACACAAGACTCTATGACGATCTCGGGTCTACAGACTACCCTGTACCATTGTCACCGGAGAACTGCCATCTGACGTGTGGTATAGTACCATCTGGGAGTTCTCGGCGAGTCCGTCCAGTGTACCCAGTCTCCACTGAGCACCCGTACACCATCTCTGATGTCAAACACCGATGGATATGGGATCATCCATCGCCCATCATATGGGTCAAGATGCGTATACGCTAGTCTACTCTGGTGTACCGATGCCCTGTCTCGATATACCTTCGACTAGGAACAGTTATAGGATGTACTCATCGACTACCATGGCCCCACTAGTATGATCTCATCATAGTCCCAGTAGTCGAGTACAGATCCTAAGGGCTTTATCAACATGTGAGAGAAAGACAATAAACCAATACAAGTCAACATGTTAAGATAAAGTGAAACCAAATAGCATACTATCATGACGAGCAAGAAAGTCCTCTCTGTATATATCCAAGCATCTATTATAATATACATCATATGTACAACAATGGTCTCTAGGGCATATACATAACTAACATATATAACAGGGGTTTAGGCCGCTGTTATATATGCCCTTACACCAATATTAGTGGAATGGGACGCTAATATATGTGTATTGATATTAAATTATATACATCATCATATTTATTCATGCAAATATATTTAGGATGTTAGATTTTTACTTGATAATTTGATTTGGGATATAGGTGATTCATTTGATATTGGATACAGGATATTTATGAGATTGCTGATTTGTACATTCAGGATATATGAGATTTATTCGATATTGTACATTCAGGATTTGTGAGACTTATATGATATGAGAGCCAATTTGGGGGCTGATTTGAGGAATTGGGATTTGGATTTATCTTGATGGATTGTGATCCTACCACGATGTCAGGATTCCGTGGAAATGACATATTTCATTCCATACTTCACAATTATTGTTTATGCACTACTTCATATATTAGTAGTACCTGTTAGAGTACCTTTCATGATTGTTGCATTTACATACCTTTATTTATATGCATTGCTTCATGTATTAGTTGTACCTACTAGTGTACCTTTCATGATTATTGCATTCATATGACTTTTTATTGCTATTAATTGCACATGTTAGATTCACGCTGTACGTGCATACTCGTGATTACCTGCATATGTTATTTACTATTCACGAGTTGGCAACTCACCCCCGTTGTGCCACAGTGTTTGCAGGTGTTCCTCAGGATAGTCAAAGGCAGGCTATTATCACACATCTTATCATCTTTTGCTACGGATACCGCATCAGCTCACAGTGTGCAGTTTTCTTAGGTGGGTTTTGTGGTTATTCGTTGTATCCCTGTACTCTCCATTTACTATTTTCATATTGACTTAGAGACTTGGTGAGGACGATGTTGTATATTATTTGTGACTTGTTGTCTTTTATACAGTTTCCTTTCTATCGTCTTATATTTCTTCGCTACGGCGTCGTGTATTTGTTGTGGTGGTTGTTTTCCGCCTTTGGGCGTGGATTTGCTCCCGTTGGGGATGCTTTACTTTATATTTATGTTGTACCCATTTTTGAGGCTAGCTTTTACAAAGGAGGTGCTGCCAAAATTTTAAAGGAAATACAGTTGGACTTTTAAAGAATTTGGGTTGTGATTTCAAATCCTTTTAAACAATGTTTCTTATCTTTTCTTGTCTTTTACTGGTTTAGATTTATGGGTTTTGGCTTTCTTTTACTGCGTTACGCCTGTAGACGTTGCGTAGTATTAGGGCCGTCACGTGCCAATTTCGGGTCGTGACATTGATAAATCAATTGATTTATTTATTTGATAAATAATTATGCTTCATATATTCAAATAAGATCATTATCTCATTTCATTCTCACTCTCACCTTCTCTCTCCTCAAGCTCTCTCTCTTCAAACCCTAATCCTAACCTCTCATGTGTTGAGATCAAGGATTAGCAAGACTCATTAATCCATAATCATACTCTATATTGCCTAAGTGACTTTGATTAGCAATTAGAGTAACCTAGTTACCTCAAGATTAGAGGCAAAGCTTGGAGTAGAAGATCTCGGGTGGATCGTCTATTACATAGAGGAGGCCGACGAGGAGGTGGTTAACGAGAAGAAGAAGGACTTGGTTCATTAGGTATAATCTTCTTTCATAGTATCTAATTATTCCTATGATAGTGTTAGTTATAGTTTAGCAAAGATCCTTTCGGTTAGTCGATGTTAGTTTAAAGAAAAAGATTGTTTTTCATATTTCCGCCTCCCCGCAACTCGTGGGGTGTCAAACATCGACTTACAGTATCATGCTTGATGATACATGGAACTTGGGTGTATGAGACTAACACTTAAGTTAAGATAATGTATGGGTTTTTATTATTTAGAGAAAATAAAAAAGAGGTAGAAATTAGCATGGTTGTGAAGCTTAGAGAAACTTGTACAAACCTTGACTAAAATCCATTGACTTTTGTTTTACTCTAAATATTATTTAATCTAACCATTCTCTTAGCCTTAGTTAAGTCTCTACAAGAGTTTATATTAGATATTTTCTCACGCTTGGTTAAAGAGATGCTTCATTTTCTTCATCCTTTTTTCTTCACTTGATTCTCTTGAGTTGAAAAAGAATGAGAGGAAAAATATTCTAAAGTGAGCTAAATTCCTACTTCATCAATCTATACCATATTATCCATATAGTGTAGGTTGTTTGCTTCACTTATTCATACATTAGTGAAAAGGTAGCTGAGTTAACTCTCCTCAAAGTAGATCATCTTCGGCTTCGACGATCATTAAGAAAGCTCGTTCATTTCGACTAGTGGAGCCTACGGAGAGTCCAGAACACCACTACTTGGAGCGAAGTGACTTCTATATGGAACATTTGAAGTGATGGAACGGTCTACAAAGGTTGTATTCCATAATCACTTAGATTTATGCTTGCTTATTTGATGTAAAGCCCTAATTCTCTAGTTTGATTCTAAGTTTGAGTTCATCAGCACACTAATTTTTTTAAATTGTATACTTGATACACCATGAAACCCTAGTAGATGTGCTAAGAAACTCCAACACTTCCTTGAGAATTTAATTTTCTTCTTCAGAGCTTAGTTCTCTGCCCATTGAAATTTCAGAATTAAACTTTGTCAGAAAGAACCATTTTAGGTAAAGATATTGAACGACAAAGAAACCCTTTTCTTTAATTCTCTTTTTTTCCTGGATTTTAAATCCACCATAAGGGCTTTGCTCTCTTCTGAAACCCATCTCTTAGAGATCCAAAAGATGTAATCTTTGAGTACTAAACCCCAATGTCTTCGAAGATTGGGCATTTCTCCTCTGATCTTTGAGGGTTCATGGCATTTTAAATCTATTTTTCATTTCCCATCATGGGGGTTTCTGGAATTTAATTCTACTGCTTAAAAGGAATTTAATTCCTCATCAAAGAGCTTAGCTCTGAAAGATCAAGAGGCCCTTCGGGAATTTCATTCCCTGGTGTTCTTGAGAATATTTTCATAGGGTTTTACCTTTATTTGCACAAATTTAAATTTGTTGGGTATTTTAACAGAATTCGTTTTCTCTATGAGAATGTCAAGAGTTGTTTAAACTCCAGTGTCTGCCTAATGAAAATCTTTTTTGATTCTCATAATGATTGTCCCGTCTCATCATTGGTGAGTCGCCATATCGATTTTGCGGGGTCCATTAGTTTTGCAATCAGTGGTCCCATGGAACAAACTTCCTGTCGTTTCCTTCTGTTATTATATATATATATATATATATATATATATATATATATATATATATATATATAGGTTCCATTAATGGTTTTTATTTACCTTATTTCAGGAACAATGGTTTCTCTTCCCTACTTTCCTTTTACTCGCTCAGACGCCGTTTTTCCGCAATCGCCGTCGGATGAGGAAGCTATGGCGATGATCAGGGCACATGACAGAGACCGTACTAGTCTACTCTTATGTAGAGTTTGGTATGGTCACATCATCCGGGGCCGCCGCAGCTTTATTTGTGAGGTGTCAACAGAGCCTCTCCACCAAATATCGCTGATATAGCACCCACAGACCGCTTATGCGGTGGAGGCGGCTAATTGGACTCCTACAGGACGTCTTGAGCCATCAACAACTGGGATACCCAACCATCCCTTGCCGGCTATAGATATCTTGGGGCGCCGCATTTGTTAAGGTGAAGCCCAACCCTGGGGACAAGTTTATAAGGTAGGTATTACCCCTCGCTACCTAGCAGGCTATCTTCCTTGGGCTCAATATGTTCTTTCCGCCTACTGTGCACGGTTGCAGAAGGTTGGGCTATATCAATCGGTGTACGCGTCTCTTTTTCATTACCAGGCCCCTAACGTCTAGTGGGTTAAAGCTTTTCTGAACCAATGTAATCTTCCCATCGACACCTTCTTGCTAGGGGATCGTGAGGTCTCTATTTCACTGGAAGAGTTTCGCGAGAACTCTGGACTGCCAATCAGGGGAGAGCATTATGAAGAGTTGCTGCCTCCCGACGAGTACGTTTTCGTGACCATGCAGGCTATGCTTGACGGTCTGACGACTGAAAACGCCGTCCGCCATAAGTACCCCAGTCTAATCAAGGCTCTGGGTATTTTTGAGAAACTATTCGCGAAGTCAGAGGGTCAGGGCGTCACCTTTGAGAGCTTCATCGCCTGCTTTATTCGTGAAGATGCTTTGTCCAAAGAGGCTCCAAAGTTTGCAAACATTGACAACCCTTTTGGGTTTAGGCTGAATAAACTGCCGGCTAAAGAGGAAGACTTGCCGCAGTTTTATATTCCGATCTCGTCGGCCGTGTCCTTCGATGCGATTGCGGCCCCTGGCATGGACGAAGAGACCTTCTTCGTCGGCTTCATCAGCCTTTGGCTCAGTTGGTTCGCCATTCCGACGCATCGACGCTTCATGAGAGCTTCCGTCTTCTACCCCGCTCATCGTGTTAGTTATATGTATGCCCTAGAGGCCATTATTATACATATGATGTATATTATAGTGGATGCTTGGACATATATAGAGAGGACTTTCTTGCTCGACATGATAGTATGCTATCTGGTTACTCTTTGTCTTAACATATAAACTTGTATTGTGATACTGTCTTGCTCTCACATGTTGATAAAGCCCTTAGGATATGTACTTGACTAGCAGGACTATGATGGAGATCATACTAGTGGGGCCAGGCTAGTCCACAAGTACATCCTTTAATTGTTCCTAGTTGAGGGTGTATCGAGACAGGGCATCGATATTCTAGAGTAGACTAGCGTATACGCTTCTTGACCCATATGATGGGCGATGGATGATCCCACATCCATTGGTGTTTGACATCAAAGATGGTATACGGGTGCCCAGTGGAGACTGGGTACAATGAACGGACTTGCCGAGAACTCCTAGTTGGTATTATACCTATCGTCAGACAGCAGTTCTCTGATGACACTGGTACAGGTTAGTCTGTAGACCCGAGATCGTCATAGAGTCTTGTGTGATTCTCACCGTGCTTTGATTTTCTCCTTACCATGTTCAAGAGAACTTGCAAAGTGGTTTTTGGGTACAATCCCGAGTCACATGGAGGCAATGAGCGATAGGAGGGGATTTGTCTCTCCCGGTATTAGGGTTGATGTTGTGCTTTGCTCGATTGGCTATAACAGGAAGTCCCTTGCCAGGGCTGATACAAAGATTTACTGGTAAGTGTTATCAATAGTTTCTCAATCCGTTATGAGCCTTACATCGGCACGACTTATCGGTTACTGGGGTCTGATGTTTACAACCCCTAGACTAGATATGCGACATATCAGACGAAGAGACCGGACTGTACAGTAGTGTTACCGACAGGCTTTACAGGAGTATGAGCAAGCTTACTTGTTGATATTCTGATCGCTCAATACCCAGGTAGCCGTTACGTCCAGCTAGTACCGCTGACGGCTTGTGGATGACTGATATGATCATCACCTACTGCCGGCGTATTGACGAGTCTTTAGAGTCCTACGCAGAGGTTTCCTGGCTCAGGCGAAACAAAGTAAGATCATATATGTGATATGTGCGGGACCGAGATTAATACGAGTATGTGATACCGTATTCTATTCTCGCGATATTCGTATCGGTCAGTTATATGTGATATAGCCGGGTTATCGAGTCAAGTGTTGATTCGATAAGTTGATACAAATAATATTAGTCGGTTGTATGTGATATAGTCGGATTATTAAATCAAGTGTTGATTTAATAATTTAATGTATAATTATATATGTGATATATTAATTTACATTAACTAATATTAGCTCACTTAAGAATTTTTTTTTCTCACTTATGCATTTAATATTTATGTGATATATATTAATTGTATTTCTTTTTGTGTCATGCTTGATGCTACATGCTACATGGGTGTATGAGACTCACACCATACTTATGATAATGTGGAGTTTATTTATTTAAAGTAAATCATTAATTAGTTGGAAACTATTCACATGGTTTAAGCTTAGTGGAAGCTTGTAGAACCATTCACTTAGTCCACTAGTTTTGTTTTACATTAGATATTTATTAACCCAACCATTAACTTAAGCCATGATTAAGTCTCTACATGAGTTATATGAGATATTTCTCACCCATGGTTGCCATAACATTATTAGCTTCATCTTCTTCATGAACAAGAGAGAGCTCTCTAGGTTTTGAGGAGGTGAGGAAAATTAGTGATAAAAATATTTCTAAAGTGAGCAAAATTCCTACTTCATCATCCTCTATTAGATTAGCCATTTAGTTTAGGGTGTTAGCTTCACTAATCCATAATTAGTGAAGAGGTAGCTTGGGTTGGTGTCTCATCGACGTAGATCATCTTCGGCCTCGAAGAATTCGTGCAAGCTTGTTCCTTTCATCTTGTGGAGCTATTCTAGAGTCCGGAAGATCACTACTTAGAGCGAAGGGACTACTACATGGAGCTATTGAAGTGAAGGACCGGTCTACAAAGGTTGTATTCCATGTTGACTTAGATGTAAAATTGTTTACATGTTGTATTGTCTAATTCTCTAGTTAAGATTCTAGGGTTATGGTTGTTTAGCATGGCAAATTTTTGAAAACGGTATGGATGATGCCTCTCGAAACCTTGCTGTCGTGTTACGTAACCCTACAAATCGCGTAGCTGAAGGGGCACGATTGGCCGTTGGTATTGCGGGACTGTCGCACCTATATCATGGATTAAGCGTTGCGGACAATACTTCGACCCCATGTGCGGATGTTGTGAATTTATCCCTCCACTACTTCACGTCGTGGATCGAGATGCATGTACTGGGAGCATTTGCAGCACATCGGCGGCCAGATTTCTATGACTCCTATACCTTCCCACGGGTTATGAGGTTGGTGGATGCTTCTGCTCCCGATCTGACTCAGCTAGGGGCCCTCCGCGTGTTGCTCAACCCATATTCAAACGAGGGCGGGATGGTGTTTAGTGACCGAGTCCTCTCTGCTCCCGCGGGGCCCATTCTGTTAGTTGTATGTATGCCCTAGATATACATATGATGTATATTATAGTGGATGCTTGGACATATATAGGGTGGAATTTCTTGCTCGACATGATAGTATACTATCTGGTTGCTCTTTATCTTAACATGTACACTTATTATCTCTTTGTTGAGTACTTGACTATCGGGATTATGATGCAGATCATACTAGTGGGGCCAGGGTAGTCGGTAAGTACATATTTTCAATTGTTCCTAGTCGTGGGAGTATCGAGACGGGGCATCGATATTCCAGAGTAGACTAGCGTATACACTTTTTGACCCATATGATGGGCGATGGATGATCCCACATCCATTGGTGTTTGACATCAAAGATGGTATACGGGTGCTCAGTGGAGACCGGGTACACTGAACAGGACTCACCGAGAACTCCTAGATGGTATTATACTTCACATCATATAGCAGTTCTCTGGTGACACTGGTACAGGTCAGTCTGTAGACCCAAGATCGTCATAGAGTCATGTGTGATTCCCACCGTGCTTTGATTTCCACCTTACCACGTTCAAGAGAACGTGCAAAACGGTGGTTTTTGAGTACAGTCCCGAGTCACATGGAGGCAATGAGCGATAGGAAGGGATTTCGTCTCTCCCGGTATTGGGGGTTAATATTGTACTGTGCTCGATTGGCCATAATAAGAAATCCCTGGCCAGGGTTGCTGAGATTTATTGGAAAGTGTTATCAGTAGTTTCTCGAACTGTTATGGGCCTCACATCGGCATGACGTATCAGGCTATTGGGGTCTGACGTTTTACCACCCCCAGGCTGGATATGCGGCATATCAGAAGAAGAGACCGGACTGTATGGTAGTGTTACTTAATGGATTCGCAGGAGTATGAGCAGGTTTGCTTGTTAATCTTCTGATTGTTCAATACCCGGGTAGCCGTTACGTCCAGCTAGTACCGCCGACGGCTTGTGGGTGACTGATATGATCATCACCTACTGCCGGCGTATTGACGTGTCTTTAGAGTCATACATAAAGGTTTCCTGGCTCAGGTGAAACGAAGTAGGAGCACATATGTGATATGTGCGGGACCGAGATTGATACGCGTATGTGATACCGTATTCTATTCTCGCGATTTGTGATATCGGTTGGTTATATGTGATATAGTCGGGTTATCGAATCAAGTGTTGATTCGATAAGTTGATACATATGATATTAGTCGGTTATATGTGATATAGCCGGATTATTAAATCAAGTGTTGATTTAATAATTTAATGTTTAATTATATATTTGATATATTAATTTACATTAACTAATATTAGCTCACTTAAGCATTTCTTTTTCTCACTTGTGTACACATTTAATATATATATGATATATATTATTGTGTCATGCCAGTTGCTACATGCTACATGGGTGTATAGGACTCATACCATAATTAAGATAATGAGGGTTTTTATTATTTAAGGTAAATACAAAATTAGGTGGAAATTAGTAATGGTTGGATGCTTAGTGGAAGCTTGTAGAACCATTGACTTAGTCTACTAATTTTGTCTTAACCTAGAAATTTATTAACCCAACCATCATCTCAAGCCATGGTTAAGTCTCTACATGAGTTAATTTGAGATATTATCTCACCCATGGTTGCTATTCTCACTCATTGAAATTCATTCCATTCTCATCTTCATCTTCTTCTTCATTCCAATTTTGCTCTCTAGCTTTTTGGAAAGTGAAGAAATATAATAAGAAAAATTATTCTAAAGTGAGCAAAAATCCTACTTCATCAACCTATACTAGATTAGCCATTTAGTTTAGGTTATTTGCTTCACTAATTCCTAATTAGAGAAGAGATAGCTTGAGTTGGAGTTTCCTCGACGTAGATCATTTTCGGCCTCGAAGACTTCAAGCAAGTTTGTTCCTTTCGTCTTGTGAACCTTTACTAGAGTTCGGAAAATCACTACTTGGAGCGAAGAGACTACTACACGGAGCTTTAGAATTGAAGGACCGGTCTACAAAGGTTGTATTTCTCATTCACTTAGTGTAATGTTTGATTACATGCTAGCTTAACTCCTAATTTTCTAGTTAGATCCTTGGCATGGGTTGCATAGCTCTCTAGGTTTTTTAAAATTGCATACTTGATACCCCATAAATCCTAGTTAGGGTGCTATGGAACCTAGCAGTGGTATCAGATCCAAGTTAGAGCATTAGGAGTTATTTTTATGATGTTAGATGAATTGCGAAACCGAAACCAACTCCGAAACCCCGACACAACAACCCATTTCAGTTCTGGCCGAAACTGTTCATGATGGTTTGGCTTCGATTTTTTTTTGTTTCGGGGCTCCGGAGTTTAGTATTTCGTAGTCGTAATTTTAACATCATCTCAGTAACTTTGACGATGCTAAAAAGTTCGAACTAATATAAAAAACCCAATTTTTTTTACCCCTCTCTGGAAAATTTTCCAAAAGTTGGATTTTTCCAAGTTAAAAAAATTATTCAAATATCATGCAGGTAATTCTATGAACCCTCTAGAAGAACGATACCCAAACTCGACTCTTTGACCGCAGAACTGCGGCCAAACCCTAGGGTTTGCGGCAGTTCCGCGACGCTATGAGTGAGGCATGGGTCGGCCCTTCTACGGTTGGTCCATAGGCGTTGTG
This sequence comes from Agapanthus africanus, assembly GCA_030015575.1. NCBI lineage: Eukaryota > Viridiplantae > Streptophyta > Magnoliopsida > Asparagales > Amaryllidaceae > Agapanthus > Agapanthus africanus. The sequence goes on along the minus strand of JASDDO010000019.1, from coordinate 456,377,514 downwards.
GCATGTTTTGGGTATTTTTTAAATTGTACTCAAGTGTTGAGCTCTCTGGGAAATTTTGGGTGTTTGTTGATTTGATCGAAAAGTTTAACATTGTCTAGCTATCTGTGAATTGTGATACAATATTTGGAATCCACAATAATTAGTTTTGTGAAAACTAGTTTGAATTTTATAAATCTAGCAAATTAGTCTCATTTGATCGTTGCCACGGGGTTTTGATTCGGATCAAAACTCCGTCGCAATCACGTAGTGTACGTGAATGTTCGCCGGGTAACATTACTAGATAGCCACGTCCCATAGCCCCGACCAAGTGACTGTAGGAGAACCCCGTTGCCTAAAGCATCCGTTCGGATGCTCGCGGCCGCGGTGTTCCGCCTAAGTGCACGACGACATCGGGGGTGCGGCCGTCTACTAAAGTTTCCGACTAGCATTCGATCAACTTGTCGGGAATCTTGTTGAATTGCCCGACTTGTTATTGAAAAATGTTTTCAATATCGAGACTAAAATGCGGGGTTTATAATGTTAGGCATGAAATTCGGAATATAAGATATTCCTGGTTTATGATGTCTAAGGAATTCATTTGGTTAGGCATGAAATCCGAAATATGTGATATTTCGGGTTTATGATGTCTAAGGTGGTTGCGGATTCCAATTGTTGTAGTTTTCACTTTCTTTTCTGCGACCGTAAGTGTAATATGTGGTGTATCGCCTGTTTCGTTGCTATATGTCAATGACAATTGGAATACGCATATTTACTTACGTTGATGACATGTGATGTTATGTGTTGCTGTGATATGTTATATTGGATCATCGTGTTTGTATAGCCGGGTTTTTTTTTGCATGAGATGAGAGTTTTTCATTTTCATTCATGTAAAACCTTGTATGTAATATTCTTTTATTGGGGCATTTCCGGGTTGAGGATGATGTCACCATTGATGTATATTTTTTACTTTTCCGCATTAGGATAGATCCAAAGCGGGGAGCACAAATAACCGGGTTTTAGAGTCCAGTGGGAGACCATCTCGAGGAGTCGAGACTGGGTCTCCTAACTCTAGAATTGGGATGGTTGCTTTCCGCTCTCGTAGGGGTCTAGGGATGCGGGTTTGGCTATTCATCACGACCGTGGAATACGTGTTTTTTACTGGCTTAATTTAAAACACGGAATTCCTAGTATATCCAATATTTCATATGTGGACTTCTGCTGCTGATATTCTGTGATGTGATCACTTTATATGCTGAGACGAATGTTATTATTATATATATGATATATAATAAACGTTTCTTATGTTTTGCACCCGCGCTAGTCCCGCCCCGCTATGCCGTTAGTTAAGTAACCTAACGGTGCATAACGGGACACTGTGGCGAATGCGGATGTCATAAGCGTACGCTGTATTTTCGTTTCTTCTGTGATGCTTAGGAAGCATAAATGATGGGACTTCATTAATGAGATTAATTAAAAAAAAGAAACCTAAAGATGTTGTAGAATCCTGTTTTAAAAACTGGTAGCTCTAGTTCTTTCTTTGCATAGCGGTATTCCTTGTAGAATATCCATCACCTCATTCGATGAGGAAAGAGCCGAGATCCCTTCACCGGGAGGGGAGTGACCTCTTTAGCGAAACTAGCAGATGCTACAACCCACTCGATTTTGTCTTTTGATTGCTTTTCTAGTTCTTGCTTTGCATAGTGATATTCCTCGATGAATATCCAGCACCTCATTCGATGAGGAAAGAGCCGAGATCCCTTCACCGGGAGTGACCTCTTTAGCAAAACTAGTAAAAGCCTAAAAAACACTTCTTTTCAAAATCACTCGATTCTACAACGATATCAAGTTCATTACGCAAAAGGTTTTCTTAAAAACCATTCGCAGCCCTCCTTCATTTTAGGAAGTAGAGTACTTAGTATTCGTGCTACGTATGTTGACTATAGCCAAGGCATAGTGTACGGTAGCTAAATGATGTCTTCTTACACTGCATATGATCCGATTAATTAGGACAATCACATGATTATGTTGACCATAGCCAAGGGTCATGTGGGTGGGTCTAATTAATCACGAAATGACGGGTAGAACTTGACTAGTGCTTATGATATGTTGACCATAGCTAAGGTCATGAGTGCTAGGGGTAAAAACCATTATTGGGAATTTCAAGAGTTGAAATTTGCAATGAGATTGCATACCTTCTATGAGATAGTTGGATCCCGATACCCACTGCGAGTAAGAGTTACTCCTGGGAGAGTTTTGCACATTACAATTAGCCGATCAAAGTAGGTGTCTAGAAAGGTGTTAACGGGTTTACGCCCCTGGGAAAACAAGGTTTATTTTAATTAGGTCCGTGTGAAAGCACGGGGAACTTCTCTCAAAATACCGACACTGGCTTGGCCAAAAGATTAGCGAACTTGTAGGGTGTAATTAATCCTGTCTAGTCTTACCTTTTAGGGTTTGAAGGAAGATTTGATAAAAACAGTGGGAGCCATCCTGATTAGATAAAATAATAACCAATCTAAATCTTGCAAGAGCATACGCAGAATGTTTTCTTCTCTCTCTCTCCTGGTAGCGACCGTAACATGCCTTAATCAAGATAATACTATGGATGTATTGACCGAACCTGCTTATTATGCTGAGCTGTGGAACGTTGGTTCCGCTCTACCTTATAATTGTTATAAGTCTGAGCAGGAAATAGGGGAATACCAGGATTCCCATACCACCCAATCGAGGAAAAAGCATGTTGATGCATATTCTTCGGGTGTGTTTGTTACCAAGAACTGTTTCTCAGTATCCTTTACGTCCTAGGTATGAGATACCGGATCAGGATCCCACATATGTAATCTGTTATATGGGCTACAGAAAGGTAGAGAACTGGGATTAGGTGACATGTCTCTAAGTGTAGAGAATGGTGCAAGTGTTGCAGTCAAATCAGTTGGCAAATATCACCTTGTATTACCAAATGGTAAATACATTGATTCTGAACAAATGTTATTATATGCCGAACCTGATATACAACATTACATCAGATTCTTTATTAAGTTAAAGAAGAATATAATTTTGTATTGCAGGAGAATGCTGTGAACATTTTCCTTAATCAAGAGTTGATTAGATCAGGCACGTTATGTAATGGCATATACGTTCTAAATCAAACCACAACTCAAAGTATATAGAACACACACAAGAGGAAAAGTTCAGAAATGAACGAATCCTTCTTATGGAAATATAGACTAGGTCATATCAATACGACACGACTAGCTAAGTTACATAAGGATGGATATTTGAATCCGTTCGAATTTTCATCTTATGATACTTGTCAGTCATGTCTCAAAGGTAAAATGAACAAAACTCCGTTTACTGGAAATGGAGAAAGAGTTACTGAACTCTTGGGAATGATACATAGTGATTTATGCGGACCTATGTCTACACATGCCAGGGTTGGTTCATTGTACTTCATTACATTCATATATGATCTCTCAAGATTCGGACATGTGTTCCTGTTGAAACACGAGTCTAAAGATTTTGAAAAATTCAAGGAATATAAGTACGAAGTAGAGAACCAAACGGGTAGAAGTATTAAGTCTTTCGATGTGATCGGGAAGGAGAATACTTGAGCACGGAGTTCCTGGATTATTTAAAAGAGAATAGGATTCTCTGTCAGCTTACTCCTCCGTATATACCACAACATAACGGTGTATCGGGGCGGAGGTATCGCACCCTGTTAGATATAGTGCGCTCTATGATGAGTACTGCTGAGTTGCCTATTTCCTTTTGGAGTTATGAACTTGAGAAGCTGCATACCTATTGAATAGGGTTCTATCCAAATCAGTGCCTACCACTCCATATGAGATATGGAATGGGAAGAGACCATCTCTTAAACGAGTTAAGATATGGGGTTGTCCGGCCTATATTAAAAAGCAAAATCCGGACAAGCTCGAGGCAAGGTCAGTTCTATAAGTTTGTTGGATATCCCGGACATTTATGAGGGTATATCTTCTACCACACTGAGAAGCGAAAGGTGTTTTGTTTCTCATCATGCCACCTTTTTAGAAAAGGAATTTCTTATGGAAGAAATTAGTGGTCATGAGGTAGAACTGGAAGGTGTTCCAGCTAGACAAACTAAAAGTTGATGATTTGGTGAAACCAAAGGATTCAATAGTCTCCAACAAAGCTCAGCCTCTCCGCGAATCTGGTAGGGTTCCTCATCCACCTGAGAGATACTACGGTTTCTTCAGTGACGGTAGGAGCGAGGATTGCATCATGGTAGATGATGACCCAAATAGGTTCAAGCAGGCCATCACGAGTGGGGACTCTATGAAAAGGCTGGATGCTATGCGATCAGAGATGGAATCCATATACACCAACAAAGTATGACTTTGAAAGTTTCACCTAAAGAGGTAAAACCCATCGGGAGCAAGTGGATCTTGAGAAGATTCTTGGTGTAGATGGAAAAGTTGAGACTATTGAAGCCAGACTTGTAGTAAAAGGTTTTCGTCAATAACCAGGTATGGTTTATGATGAAACCTTTTCTCCAGTGGCTATGCTTAAGTCCATCAGGATTCAAGCAGGCATCGCGGAGTTGGAGCATCTATTTTTGATATGGCAGTCAAAGAGTTTGACTTCATCAAAAAAGGTAGATGAACCTTGTATATACAAGAAGGTTATAGAGAGTAAGGTTGTCTTCCTCGTATTGTACGTAGAAGATATACCCATGATAGGAAATGGGTTTCCTATGCTACACTCGGTCAAGCTCTTCTTATCACGAGGATTCTCCATGAAAGATCTAGGTGATACCTACTACGTCTTGAGGATTAAGGTCTATAGAGATAGATCTAAGTGGATGTTGGGAGTGTCCCAAATCCAGGTACATTAACACCATACTATAGGGGTTTGGTATGGAAGATTCTAAGCGTGGTGGTTCCCCCACTTACTCAGGAATCACTCTCTCCAAAATGATGTTTCCCAAGACTGATTTGGAGAGAGCTCGCATACAAGAGATACCCTATGCTTCGGCAGTAGGCTCTATCATGTATGCGATGTTATGCACCAGTCCAGATGTAGCTAAATCACTAGGTGTAGTGATATGGAATCAATCGGATCTTGGGAGAATCACTGGACAGCTGTGAAGGACATTCTTAAGCACTTGAGAAGCGCTGAAGAAATGTTCTCAGTATTTGGTAACGGTGAACTCCAGTGGGAGTCCTTAACCAATTCGAGCTTCCATAGTGATAAGGACGACTGAAATTCAGTCTCAGGCTTTGTCTTTACCCTCAGAGGAGGGATGGTATGTTGGAAGGGTTCTAAGCTAGATACTGTGACAAACTAGATGATAAAGGCTGAATGCATCGCTGCCAACGATGCTGCTAAAGTGGGTGTCTGGATATTTATTGTTCATAAGATGAACATGGTTCCTACCATTGACCGTCCAATAACTGTTATTGTGACAACAATGGAGTTGTGGCTTTGGACTAGGAACCTCGGTCCCATCAGCCATCCAGACATATTCTGAGGCAGAATCACCTGATCAGGGAGATGGTTGATCTCCAAGGGATCGAGGATAGGAGAGTTGACACGAAGGATAACACGGCGGATCCACTCACAAAGGCCTTTCCCTAGAGAAACTTTTATCGGACGTTGAGTATGAGATACTACAACAAATGACCTAAGTGCAAGTGGGAGATTGTTAGTTGTATGTATGCCCTAGAGGCCATTATTGTACATATGATGTATTTTATAATGGATGCTTGGACATATATAGGGAGGACTTTCTTGCTCGACATGATAGAATGCTATCTGGTTGCTCTTTATCTTAACATGTACACTCATTGTCTCTCTGTTACATGTTGATAAAGCCCTTAGGATGAGTACTTGACTACCGAGATTATGATGAAGATCATACTAGTGGGGCCAGGGTAGTCGGTAAGTACATATTTTCAATTGTTCCTAGTCATGGGAGTATCGAGACGGGGTATCGATATTCTAGAGTAGACTAGCGTATATGCTTCTTGACCCATATGATGGGCGATGGATGATCCCACATCCATTGGTGTTTGACATCAAAGATGGTATATGGGTGCTCAGAGGAGACTGGGTTTACTGAACAGGACTCACCGAGAATTCCTAGATGGTATTATACCTCACATCAGATAGCAATTCTCTGGTGACACTGGTATAAGTTAGTCTGTAGACCCGAGATTGTCATAGAGTCTTGTGTGATTCCCACTGTTCTTTGATTTCCACCTTACCACATTCAAGAGAACGTGCAAAACGGTGGTTTTTTGGTATAGTCCTGAGTCACATGGAGGCAATAGTGATAGGAGGGGATTTCGTCTCTCCCGGTATTGGGGGTTGATGTTGCATTGTGCTCGATTGGCCATAACAAGAAATCCCTAGCCAGGGTTGCTGAGATTTACTGGAAAGTGTTATCAGTATTTTCTCGAACCGTTATGGGCCTCACATCGGCATGACTTATCAGGCTATTGGGGTATGACGTTTTACCATCTCCAGGCTGGATATGCGACATATCAGACGAAGAGACCGGGCTGTACGGTAGTGTTACTTAATGGATTCGCAGGAGTATGAGCAGGCTTGCTTGTTGATCTTCTGATCGCTCAATACCCGGGTAGCCGTTACGTCCATCTAGTACTGCTGACAGCTTGTGGGTGACTGATAATCCGTTACGTCCATCTAGTACCGATGACAGCTTGTGGGTGACTGATATGATCATCACCTACTGCCGGCGTATTGACGAGTCTTTAGAGTCCTACACAGAGGTTTCCTGGCCCAGGCGAAACGAAATAGGAGCACATATGTGATATGTGTGGGATCGAGATTAATACGCGTATGTGATATCATATTCTATTCTCGTGCTATATGATATCGGTCGGTTATATGTGATATAGCCGGGTTATCGAATCAAGTGTTGATTCGATAAGTTGATACATATGATATTAGTCAGTTATATATGATATAGCCGGATCATTAAATCAAGTGTTGATTTAATAATTTAATGTACAATTATATATTTGATATATTAATTTATATTAACTAATATTAGCTCACTTAAGCATTTCTTTTTCTCACTTGTGTACACATTTAATATATATGTGATATATATTATTGTGTCATGCTAGTTGCTACATGCTACATGGGTGTATGAGACTCATACCATAATTAAGATAATGAGGGTTTTTATTATTTAAGGTAAATACAAAATTATATGGAAATTAGTCATGGTTGGATGCTTAGTGGAAGTTGTTAGTGTATATGCCTTAGGGGCCATTATTGTATCATACCAGCTTGTATATTACTTAATAGAAGCTTGGGATATTCACAGTTATATTAACAGTCTTGCTCAACATAGTAGTATGCTACTTGGTTTATATCTATCTTAATATGTGTATATGTTTCTTTTAGCATATCGAGAATACATATTGATAGAGCCCATAGGGTCTTGTTTGACTACCAGCGTTGTGATGGCAGTCACACTAGTGGGGGCTGGGTAGTTTGCAAGCACATCCTTTTTCAGGTCCCTAGTCATAGGATTATCGAGACAGGGCATCGATACTCCATAGTAGACTAGTGTGTACGCTTCTCATCCCCGCAGGGGAAATGGTCTGTCCCACAGCCATTAGTACGTTGTACTGGAGATAGTATGCAGGTGCTCGTTGGGTTACGGGTACACCGGACAAGACTCGCAGGGAACTATTGGTTGGTATTATACCCATCGTCAGTTAACAGTTTCCAGGTGACATGAGTACAGCATAGTCCGTAGACTTGACACTGCTGCTTCGTCTCGAGTGTGTTCCCACTGTTCTTAGATTGCTACCCTACCACGGCTCAAAGGAGTCTTGCAAACAGGTAGCAGTTGGGTGCAGTCCCGAAGCACTTGGAGGCAGTGACAGTTAGAAAGAATTCGTCTCTCCCGGTATTAGGAGTTGATATCGCACTGTGTTTGGAGAGCTATTACGCAAAGTCCTAGGCCAGGGCAAACGAGATTTACTGGTAGGATTTCCAGTAGCTTCTCAAGATATAATGGGCATCACTCCGACACGACTTATACCGCTTTTAGGGGACTGACGCTTGCCGCCCCCTAGGCCCGATATGCGATAGTCTTAGACGAACAGACCGGACTGTACGGAGATTGTCACATCAGGCTCAGTAGGAGTTCGGATGGGTTTCTTCATCGGCCTTCTTATCGACATCTACCTGGGGACTGTTACTTACAGCTAGTACCGCTTGCGGCCTGTGGTTAAACCCACTGCCAGCGTAGTGTCGAGTCTTTAGATTCCCACACAGAGAGTTTCCATGCTTCAGGCGAAACGATATAGAGGTCGTATGGTTTTACGACAGAGTTCGAACATATACATGTACTTATGCAAGTATGATGTTCGGACAGATTTTACTAGCGGGCTTTAGTTTAAGCCAGATTCTAGTATTGGATTATTGGATTTATGCAGTCTCAGTATATCCGTGTTTTTCATAAATACGGATGTGAGGGGCATTCTCGTAATTAGTCGAGAAGCTTCTAGATGAAAGGTGACTCATTTAGATTTAATTCATTTATGAATTAAACTAAATGAGGTGGAGAGCTTATGTGTTATTTGCATTAAATGAATTAGTGACTCATGAGATGATTCATTCAAGTGAGTTAATGAAGCATTAATTGTTTTAATGACTTATGAGATGATTCATTCATTTGTATTAAATGAAGCATGGTTGTAATTATCTCATATGATTTATTTGATAATTATTATGCTTCATGAAATAAATGAGTTATATTTTTTCATTCTCACATACACACTCTTTCTTCTTAAGCTCTCCTCTTCTTCAACCTAACCATAATCCTCTCATGTATTGAGATCCCAAGGATTAGAAAGACTAATAGATCCTTAATCCACTTCTATATCTTCTAGGTCACTTGGATTAGCAATCCTAGCCACTTAGTTACCTCAAGTGAGAGGTTAAAGCTTGGAGAAGGAACTCTCGGGTGGATCTTCTATCACATTGAGGAGGCCGACAAGGAGGTGAACAATAAGAACAAGAAGGACTAGTATCTTGAGGTATAATCATCTATCATAGTAGTTTAACACTACTAGATAGTTTGCTAGTTAGAGTTTAGCAAAGATCCGTAAAGTTAGTCGATGTTACCTTGAACAAAATGATTGTTTTATCTATTCCGCCTCCCCGCATCAAGTGGGGTGTGTAACGTCGACTTATAGTGGTATCAGAGCCTAGATAAACCATAACTAACATGTTAGCAAAGTCTTTAGAAATTCGATCGCAAAATAATCCCAAAAAAACGACATTTTCACTTAGTTTCTACCGATTTTAAAACGGGGTCTAAAATTTTTTCAGGGACTCTTAATAATACAAGCAGGGTTTTTAAAGAATTGTGAAGAAATTTGGGATCGTGACTCGTCCAAACCACCACGGAATCGCCGCCAATCCAAGCGATCCGCCGCGGATCCGTGGCCGAGTTGACACCGATTCAACCTAAATTTGCTCAGTTATTCTTCTGTGTTGATGTTGTGTTTTCTGGGATGTTTTGTTTCTGCTCAGGTTTTATGTGCACAGAGAATTGTTTGGAGTAGATTCATATGTGTTGCTTGATCGAAATTCTAAGAACTTTTGCTAACTAGATTATATCTGTGTTGTGATTAATGTGTTCGTAAACCTCCCCTAACTGCTAGTATGTCGATTAGCAGGGGGTTGCACATTTCTGTAATAGTTTCTACTGATTTGTGAATGTGAACTTGTTGGATTGTCGTGAATGGATAGCCGGGGATGTGAGACGAGTGTTTTTTTCATTCAAATGTAAATTGTAATTTGTTGTAATATTCTTTTGCGGGGCACATCCGGGTTGAGGTTGTAGCCACCGTTGTATTATTTCATTTACTGTTTTCTGCTCCTAGGATAGACCCAAGGTGGGGTGCACAAACTACCGGGTACTTTGAAGTGCTTAGTGGCCTACTCACGTCGTTGAGGGAGACCGCTTCACTTCGGGTACTAGAAGGGTAGTTTGCCGTACCCGTAGGGGTCTAGGGTGGGGTTTTGGCTATTCATCGCGACTGTGTAATCCGTCTTTCTTTGCAGGCTCAAAAGGAATGCGGATTCCTAGAATATCCAATATGTTCATATGTGATCTGGAATGCCTATTATTGCGTCTGACGAATGTACAATATCTATATATGATATCTAGTAGGCGTTACTTATGTTTTGCACCCACGCTAGCCCAGCCCCCGCTCTGTCGTTAGTTAAGTAACCTAACGGGTGAGTGACGGGGCCCAGTGGCGAATGCAGATGGCATAAAAGGACATTGTATTTTTGTTATTTTCTGCAATGATAGGTTAAATGATGGGACGCATTATTTTAATGCAAAGAAAATAAATCAAAGTTGAATCGTTGGAACAGTTTAAAAGAAACCACTTGGTTATTTTAAAACAGAAGATTTTTTTAATTGCGGAGCTTAAATCACTCCTTTTAAAAGCTATCAGGTTCCTTCGATCATATCAAGTTCACTACGTTCACGGTTTGGCCAAAACCATTCGTATCCCTCCGTCATTACATTTGGGTATTCAGTAGTATTCAAGCTATGTATTTTGACCAATGCCAAGGCATAGTGTTTGGTAGCTGCTGGGTATTCATCTGTTGCATAGATAGATGAGTTGGTTGGGACAGTCGTACTGCCATTTGGCCAACGTCAGGGGTATGTACGGGTGGGTTCAAATTAACAAGATAATGATGGGTAGAACTTGACATGTGACTTATGACATTTTGACCAACGCCAAGGTCATAAGAGCATGGGGCAGAAATCCTTATCGGGAGTTTCTAAAGAAACTGAAACTTGCTAGAGTTGCATACCATTTAGAGTGTGATAATTTTGGTAGGATTCCTTCAGCTTTATCACACGATGATATTTGGATCCCGATCCTACTGTGAGTATATGCTACTCATCAGGAGATTCTTTCACTTAACGATCAATGCTATAAACCAAGTAGGTATCGAGAAAGGTGTCAGCGGGGCTACACCCACAGATAAAAGAGGTTATTTAATTAAGGAACTTCGCGAAAGCGTCGTAAAACCTCCCTCGAAGTCCCGACACCGGCCTGGCTGAACGGTTAAGCAAGTATTGTACGGTGAGAATAGTCCTGGCTAGTTCTTCTTTTATGGTTTGAGGAAGGATTCGAGAAACAGTGGGAGCCATCCTATTTAGATAAACTAAAAACCACTCTAAACTTGCAAGAGCATCATGCTAAAGTGTTTCCTCTCTCTCTCTCCTAATTGCAGCGACCCAGAACATGACAGGCCTTAAGTTATTATTAGATAAAAATATTTTGACAGGGCCAAACTATAAAGACTGGTTCCGGAATGTCAAGATGACAATTACCTATGACAAATTGGGGTATGTCCTTACTACTAAGGCCCCTGCCGTCTCAGGTCCAGAATCCAGTGTCACGGATAAGGAAATCCGCAAGACCTGGGAAATTGACTGCGCGAAGGCCAAATGCATCGTGCTTGCCTCTATGAATAATGAACATCAGAGGAGGCACGAGAATATGGATCTTGAATCCATATTTCTCCACACCAAGGAACTGTATGGAGAGCAATCTCGTATAGCTAGATACGAGACCTCGAAGTACTTGTTTCAGTCGAGGCTGGCCATCGGATCATCTGTAGCGGAACATGTCCTTAAGATGATTGGCTATATTGAAGAGCTCGCGGACCTCGGGACAACATTAGAGAACGAGCTGTATACAGACTTGGTTCTTCAGGCCCTTCCTTCCACCTACGCCCAGTTTATCTTGAATTTCAAAATTCAAGGTAAAGAAGTTGAACTTCCAGAACTCTTTAACATGTTGAGGAGTGCAGAGGGCACCTTGCAGAAAGCAAGGGAAATGTTGGACATAGTGCCCTCAGAGTCAATTATTGGACCACAGGCATGTGATTGCAATGATTGAGGGATGACCTATACCGATAGAACAGACTTACTCAAGATGATAGTATGCTATCTGGTTTATCTTTATCATCGTGTACTGCTTTAGGTGACCTTACAGGTCACTATTGCACGTTGATAGAGCCCCAAGGATTCTTGCTTGACTGCCAGCAGTATGAGGGCGATCATATACGTGGGAGCTGGGGTCTATAAGCACATCCTTAAAAGGTCCCCAGTCGTGGGAGTTTCGAGACAGGGCATCGATACTCCAGAGTAGACTAGTGTATACAGTCGAGACCCCGATGAGGGGCGGTGGCCGATCTTACAAGCCACTGGTGTCAGTTGGTTCACCTAAGATGTATACATGTGCTTATTGGGTTATGAGTACACCGGATAGGACTCGCCGGAAACATGCTAGTTGGTCTTATACATGACGTCAGATAGCAATTCCCTGGTGACATGTGTACAGATTAGTTCATCGACCTGAGATCGTCATTTGTCTCATGTGAGTTCCCACTGTACTTTGATTACTACCCTACCACGGCTCAAAGGAGTCGTGCAAACAGGTTTTAGTTGGGTACAGTCCCGAGCCACATGGAGGCAGTGAGCGAATCTGCAGGGGTTCGTCTCTCCCGGTATTGGGGGTGAGGTCGCGCTGTGTCTAGGAGAGCCATTACACGAAGTCCTTGGCCAAGGCAGGAGATTTACTGGTAGGTATTCCAGTAGTATCTCAGGGTGTTCTGGGCTACATTCCGACACGACTTGTACCGCTTTTGGGGGTCTGACTTTTACCAACCCCTTGGCCCGCCATGCGATGCTCATAGACGAACGGATCAGACTGTAGGATATTGTCACTGACAGGCTCAGTAGGGTGTCAGGATGAGTTCGCTCATTGACGTCCCTTTTGGTCAATACCTGGTAGCCCGTTACGTATGGCTAATACCTCTGATGTGCTAGTGGTCAAATCTACAGCCAAAGTATTGACGAGTCTTTAGAGTCCCCCACAGACAGTTTCTCAAGTTTCGGGCGAAACGCTGTAGAGGCCGTATGGAGATATGGCAGGGTTCGATCATATACGTGCGGTATTGCACGGATCATGATCGGACGGATAATATTAGTGGGCTTTGGTTTAAGCCGGATCCTAGTATTGTACAATGTAGATTTTGTCTCATTGCATTTGTATTCGGTCCGAATATAAATGCGGGTATGTATATACAGTCGCGGGGTTTTCCTGTAATTTATTACGGGATCGGTTTTTTGAAGTTGCCAGTTTGCTTTCCGTTTCGGCCATTTTCCTTAGTTTCTTTCCTTGGCTGAAAATTGGTGGAGGAGGGCTTATTTGCAAATGTGCAAATTAGCTTTGTGGAGGGTGGTCTTTGTAAATTGTTGCATCATGATGGTTTCATGATTGTTCCACCATCCCTTAACTTTCTTGTGCTCATCATTACTTGCTATTTGATTTGATGATGATTGGATTGGTTATGATGAGGGAGTGAGGCTTGCTTTTTGACTGATGATCAATCATTCTTTCTTGGATCCACTCTCTCTCTCACTCTCCTAAGATGAGGCTGACCACTTCTCTTAAGGGGGCTGTCCCAATTTTTTGTGAAGAGAATTGGTCTCATTTGCTTGCTCAAAAATGGTCATGGTTCATCTCAAAAGCTCACTACTTCTTTTCTACCTTCACTTCCTCATGGAAACTTCATACCCTTTTGAGACATAGCCTACTACACTTAGCCTACAGTATTCTTGGGCAAATCGGCTCGCCAACTTCGTGCCCGAGTTGTTTCGGTCCAGAGGTGGGAGCCCGTAAAAGAACCCGGCGATGTGGTGCCCTTCCGACGAGGAGATGAAGACCGGAGATTCCGCGGGGAGATCGGGACGACGACGACGAGAAGACCGAAGGACACAGATCGCTCGGTATATCTCTCTGCCCCTTCTCTAGTTTGCTAGGAGTAGGTTAATGGCCCGATTCGGGATTAAAGTGTGCAGTAGTGCCGGTTTACAAGTTTCGTAAAAAGTTTATATTCCGCATTTTGGCCTCGTTCAGACGGCCGGGGCGCCGCCGTGCACTTACACTGGTATCAGAGCCATGCCATTAACCTAGTCTAGCTTGCTTTAACGTGTTTAGAACTCGATCGAACAAATATCCCAAAACCGCGATTTCATTTGCATCAGTTTCTGTCGAATTATTTTTGGCTCGAAATTTTTTTTAAAGTGTTGCAGAAATACATGCAGGGAGTTTTAAGACTTCTGTGAAAAAATGGTATTGTGGCCGCGGAACCGCGGCCAAACCCCTCTTCTGGCCGCGGTTCCGCCGCAGTAATGTGTGATCACCCTACAAATTTTCTACAGAGCTCTTTATACTTGGAAATTGGGTTATTGGTATATTCTGTTTGGGCCCAGATTTTTTTTGAGTGCTACAGTAGTGCTTGGGGCCCACTTCGGTAAATTTAGTCGATCGAAAATTTTAAGCATGTTAGTTCACAGTATTTACATTATATCTGTGACCGTGAATGTCATTTGATCGGTAAATCCTGTCTAATTGCCATAGCCCTTTTAGACGGATTTGCGAACGTGACATTCACATTGATGTTCTGTATTGTGCTGTGATGTTGCGGATTTGTCGTGGGGGATAGCCTGGATGCAATGGTAGTACAGTTTGGTTGTATATGTACATTTGATATTGCGGAGCGAGCGTCCGACATGTGGACTGCCGTTACTGCCTGTTTGTATATTATTCTTTTGGGGCACGACCGGGCTGAGGTCGATGTACCCGTTGTATGTATATTTTACTTTCTGTACTAGGATTACCCCGCGGAGGGGTGCACGGGTAGCCGGGTTCTAGAGGGCAACGGGCCCACATCTTATGGTGTTGAGACGGAGAGGGCTTCACTCTAGAATTGGCGGGCTATTCGCCGCACTCGTAAAGGGTATAGATTGACCCAGGAGGGGTACCCAAGTTACCGGATTCCGTGAAGTGCTGGGTGGTCCATTCACGTTGTTGAAGGGGGCTGCCTTGCTTCAGGTTTTGGCGGGTAACTTGCCGCGCCCATAGGGGTCTAGGATTTCATTGCACAGGCTATCCACACGACCAGGGGAACGTCGGGTTTTAGTAGCGGCTCTGTGAAACCCGGGGATCCCAGATATCTGTATTGTTCTGTGATGCTTATTACATTTCTGTGATGTTGCATTTTATCACGCCGCGAATATTATATATTGATATATATACTAGTAGATGTTGTATATGTTTTGCATCCGCGCTAGTCCAGTCCCCGCTCTGTCGTTAGTTAAGTAACCTAACGGGTGATGACGGAACCCAGTGGCGAATGCGGATGGCATATACGTACATCATTATTTTCGTTCTTTATTGGTGTGATCAATTGATGGGACTGCATTGATTCGGATCAATGCAAGCTAAACAAACCTAATATGATGTTGTTGGAACAATTTTTCAAAAAGCTGTTATTGCAAGGACATTCTCTTTTGTTTTGCACAGTGGTATTCGGTTATGAATATCCAGCACCTCAGTCGACGAGGCAAGGGCCGAGATCCCTTCACCGGGAGTGACCCCTTAGACAGAAGTTTGCTTCACGGTAATAACTTCACTATAGTCGATTACTTTTGCTTTGCATCGTGGTATTCAGTTGGAATATTCTGCACCTCATTCTACGGGGAAAGAGCCGAGATCCCTTTACCGGGAGTGACCTCTTTAGCAAAGGTTTTCGCCACTATATTTTTTATAAAAAGCTATCCGGTTCCTTCAACGATATCAAGTTCATTACGTTAAAGGTTTTTCGCCAAAAACCATTCGTAGCCCTCCGTCATTTCAGATGGATAGCACGTAGTATTCATGCTATGTTTGTTGGCTTTCATTAAGGCATAGTGTATGGTAGCTGCTTGTTACCTTTCTGCACCATAGATAGATGCGTTGGTTTGGGATAGTCGTACTGCCTTGTTGGCCAAAGTCAAGGGTAGGTACGGGTGGGTTCAAATTAACCTGGACAATGACGGGTAGAACTTGACATGTGAATTATGATTTGTTGGCCTTCGTCAAGGTCATAAGAGCATGAGGCAAAAATCACATCGGGAGTTTCTAAAGAAACTGAAACTTGCCAGATATGCGCATACCTTCTGGAGTGTGATAACGTGAGCGGATTCCGTCACGTTATCATGCGATGATAGTTGGATCCCGATTCCCACTGATGAGTTGGTTTATTCCTCGGATGATCCCGACTAATTCTTCTTTCAGGTTTGGAGAAGAATTTGACGTTACAGTGGGAGGTTTCCTGATTAGATAAATTGGTAACCATTCTGATCTAGGTTAGAGTGCACGCTGAGTGTTTCTTTTCTCTCTTTCTTTGGCAGCGACCATTGCCCGACCCTAGACCATGACTCTGTGACCAAGTTAACCGAACCTTCTTATAAGACTGGCTTTTGGATTGTCAGAGTTGCATACCTCATTGCCACTCCTACTTTTACCCTTTTCTCCAGGACACCCCGTATTACTAAGAACGTCCACTTCCATTGGATTAAACCATTGTATGGTTATATACGAACTCGAAGGAACTTGTTCCAGATTTGAGGATGGTTTCTGGTTCTGGAGAAAACGAATAAGACTATTCAGTTGTTTTTTCCGTTTACCTTCTCTCAGGTTGCGAGTGCTTCTTGGATTAGGGGATAGTACACCCGTTATGCCTATTAGATAGTCTTCTTCCAAACCTTAGGCTAGTGCCGAATGGTATGGAATGAAGAAAGCCGATTAGCCTAAGTGTGGTGTACAGAAGGTATTAAGTAAAGACATATAAAGGGATTAGAAGGAGGGCAAAGTAAATTGCGACTGCTATTCACGACCAAACCAAGTATTTCATTACCACTCCCACTTCACCTTTGTATTTCTCCATGACACTCCGTATCACTACGAAGATCCACAGTTTATTGGATATTCCATCGTATGGTTATATACGAACTCGAAAGGAACTTGTTCCAGTTTGGGGATGGATTCTAGTTCAGGAGAAATAGGAATAAGGTTTATTCAGGTGTCTTTTATCTTTACCTTCTCTCGGGTTTCGAGTGCTCCTAGGATTAGGACAGTACGCCCATTATGCTTATTGGATAGTCTTCTTCCAAACCATAGGCTGGTGCCGAAAGGTAGGGAAGGAAGAAAACCATTTAGCCTAAGAGGGTGTACAGAAGGTAATGACTACAGACATATGAAGGGATGTGGAGAGATGGCATAGAAATATACGGTTACAGTTGTGAATCTGGATAATGGAAGAAGCATTACTAGGAATACCAGGATACCCCTATGAAACATTTCAATGTTCCAGTTTCACTGTGTACTGTTAGAAGAAAACTGATTTCTCAATTAGTCCTTGCTCCAGGGTATGTATTTACCAGGTATGATTCTCACATCTGTATGGTTTTATAGATGATGAGTGGGAGTAAGTTATTGGGAATTGGGTGATCATCCTTATTATATCGGGATTCGTTGTAATTGGTGATATTTGAGGAAGTCACCTGGGTTGTTTGCCGAAAGGCAAATATTTAGTTTTGAATATCCGCTGTTATGCACAAATTTCAAATTGATATATCTGTACGTCTATTTTTATAGAGTGAGATATACCTTTTTGAAATTATGTCTATGACATTTACCTATATCAGTGGATGGTTAGGTAAGGAGCATTAAACAGCGGTGTAATTCTTCTTAACCATAAGTACAGTTTTCAACCTATGACACACAGGGTTTGAGTTATTCGACTCAGGGGACTTATACAGAGTATTGTATGTTGTCCAGTGTCCATGAGGACAGAGGGGTTGGTTCTCGTACTATATTCGGTTTACTTATGACTTCTCTAGTTCTTAGACAAGTATTTCGTAGAAATACAAGGTCTGAGTTTTGAGAAGTTATAGGTATAAGAATAAAGTAGAGAACCAGGTGTTGCAAGTATCGGGATTTTTCAAGGAGATCGAAGATGTAGATACTTGTGTATGGTATTCAGTTGATAGAAATGATTAAGAGAACTTGCTTCTCTTTCAGGTTACTCATAAGTAGAAGCACTCCAAAGTTGAGTAATGCTGATCGGCCTCTCTCCATTTAGTTGACATGCACTAGAGACAGCTGCATGATTTGAATCTGGTTCAATTAAATCAGTGCCTCTGTTTCTGTATTGGATATAGAACAGTTCATATCTTAACATTGTTAAGGTACGGGGAGTTGTCCGGCTTATGCTTAAAACTAGACTCCGGATAACTCAAGGCACGTTTCTGTAATGACTGTTTGTGGGTTGACCCAGGCTATGACGAGGGTTGACTTTGTACCATCAGGAAGATCAATAGTGATATTGTTCTTGACTCGCCACAGTTTTAAAAGAAATGGATTTTTTTTTCAGAAAACAGTAGTGGGAGTATGGTAGAACTGGAAGTGATTCCAGAACCGCAAACGATTACTGAAAATTTGATAAGAACCTAAAGATTCAATCTGGTTTGACATTCCAATATCCACTCCGCAGATATGGTGGGTAACCTCAGGCACCCAAGAGGTACTCCGGTATGCTCAAAGACAGTGACAGGAAGGTTCTTGTTTACCCAGACTTGACACTACTGTTGTTCCAGGCTATGAGACCCGGCAGGAGGATGAGTATAGCGTCGTTCTAAACTGGCTTTAGAAGTGCTCATGTATATGACTCTGCCAGAGGGTTGTCGTAGTCAGTGGGAGCAGCGGAAGCATTGGTGGACAAGTGGCTTATTTCTATTAAGAGATTAAAGCAGAAATAGCGGAGATAGATCATCTATTTCTGATGTGACAGTCATAGGTTTGACTTCATCAGAATAGGGGATAGATCTGTTAAGAAGGTAGTAGGGTGTGATGTCCTGGTATTTGGATGACATACACAGAGTAGGAAGTGAAATTCCTATACTACGATCGGTTATACTTTGGTTGTCACACAGTGGTTTCTCCACAGAGGACTTGGATATTATATCAGACATTCTGGTTACTAAATCAATGGTTTTAGATCTAGATTTGGGTAGTTTCCCAATCTGGGTACTTAGACAACATTCTAAAGGTGTTTTAGAATGGACGACTCTGTAAGTCTACGTTGCCCACCCCGGTGCTTGCGGGGAGGCGGAAAACGGAATAAAAATCGAATTTTTATGAACTTAGGCAACATGGACTAGACTATAAAGGATCTTTGCTAAACAAAAACAAGCTAAAGCTAACTAGAAACTAGCTAAGTGCTAGAAAGGTTATACCTTGGGCTTTATGTCCTTCTCTCCTTGCTCCTTGGAGTAGTAGAAAGTGGTCACCTTTGTCGTCTTCTCATGTCAAAGAAAGATCCATCCGAAAGCCTCAACCTTTGGCTTCAACTCCAAGCTAGAAGTAACTAGGGTGCTAGAAGTGCTAATCCTAGAACCCTAGATGAGAGTAAAGATTATCAAGAAAGGGTTTTTCTCAAGCTCAAGTGTTTCTCAACACATGAGAGGGGAGAGCTTGAGGGAGAGGAAGAACAAGAGAGAGAAAGAAAATAATAGAATAAGAATAAAATGAACCATTCTCACATATATGTGTGTATTATTTTAATTAGATAATTAGTAAGATAATTGTCATGGCTTAATCAAGACATGACCATTATCATTTCATTTTTAATGCAAATTGCAAGGATCAAAAAGCATCTTCCAAATGAAATGATGATGGTCAAAGTGTCAACCAAGGTCAATAAGTCAAGAAGGTCAAATGGTCAACAACCATAACCATGCACAATTATTAAACTAATATCAATTAATCATAAAACACACATAAGCATTAGGGTTAATAAAATGACAATAGTCATTAACCCTAATCAAGGTCCTCTCCCTCTGTCTCAAGCAACTGTGCATACGCACCCATATTCGTGATCCGAGGAATACGAATACAATGAGAAAAACCAATCCCAAATCATATACTAGGATCCGGCTTAAACCAAAGCCCGCTAATATAAGCTGTCCGGACAGCAAACGTGCACAAGTGTGCGGATGTGAACGAACCCTGTCGCAAAACCATGCGACCTCTACTCATTTTGCCTAAAGACGAATAGCTCTCTGTGTGGGACTCTAAAGACTCGACACTACGCTGGCAGTGGGTTTAACCACAGACCGCAAGCGGCACTAGCTGTACGTAACGGTCCCCAGGTAGATGTCGATAAGAAGACTGACGAGGTGAACCCCATCTGAACTCCTACTGAGCCTGTATATGACAGTCTCCGTACAGTCCGGTCTGTTCGTCTGATACATCGCATGGCGGGCCTAGGGGGGCGGTGAAACATCAGTCCCCTAATAGCGGTACAAGTCGTGTCGGAGTGTAGCCCAGAACACCCTGAGATAACACTGAAAACCTACCAGTATATCCCGCTTGCCCTGGCCAGGGACTACTCGTGTAATGGCTCTCCTAGACACAGCGCGATGTCAACCCCCAATACCGGGAGAGACGAATCCTGTCTAACCGTCACTGCCTCCAAGTGCTTCGGGACTGCACCCAAAAACTACCTGTTTGCACGACTCCTTTGAGCCGTGGTAGGGTAGTAATCAAAGTGTAGTGGGAACACACTCGAGGCGAAGTGACCGTGTCAAGTCAGCGGACTAAGCTGTACTCATGTCACCTGGGAACTGATAACTGACGATAGGTATAATACCAACCAACAGTTCCCGACGAGTCCTGTCCAGTGTACTCGTAACCTAACGAGCACCCGCATACTATCTCAAGTACGACGTACTGACGGCTGTGGGACAGACCATCTCCCACACTGGGATGAGAAGCGCATACGCTAGTCTACTCCGGAGCATCGATGCCCTGTCTCGATAGTCCAACGACTAGGGACCTATATAAGGATGTGCTTATAGATCACCCAGCTCCCACGAGTGTGAGCGCCATCACCACGCTGGTAATCAAGCAAAGATCCTAAGGGCTATACTAATATGTATATCAGCAATATGCTAAAAGAAACACATGCACATATTAAAGCAGAGACAAACCAAGTAGCATACTACCATTTCGAGCAAGATTGTATATACAACTGTGAATATCCCAAGCATCCATCAAGTAATATACAAACTAGTATGATACAGTAATGGCCTCTACGGCATATACACTAACAATCTCCCACTTGCACTAAGGCCATGTACTGGCGTATCGAAGACCTATCATCTCGATCAGCCGCTCGAACTGAGTCTGGGGCAAGGCCTTGGTGAATGGATCTGCTGTGTTATCTTCTGAAGCAACCCTCCGAACCTCGATCTCCTGGCGATCCACGATCTCCCTGATCAGGTGATACCTCCTTAAGATGTGTCTGGATTTCTGATGGGACCTGGGTTCCTTCGCTAAAGCTATAGCCCCGTTGTTGTCGCAATACAGAGGTATTGGGTCAACAATGGACGGAACCACCTGAAATTCTTTCAAGAACTTTCTCATCCAGACAGCTTCTTTTGCGGCATCAGATGCAGCGATGTATTCCGCTTCCATAGTCGAGTCGGCAACGGTTTCCAGTTTGGAGCTCTTCCAACACACCGCCCCTCCATTGAGGGTAAAGACAAAACCCGACATGGACTTGGAATCATCCTTGTCACTCTGGAAGCTGGAGTCAGCAAAGGCCTCAATCTGGAGGTCTTTTCCGCCATACACCAAGAACATCTCCTTAGTCCTTCTCAGGTACTTGAGAATGTTCTTTACTGCTATCCTATGTTTCTCCCCAGGGTTTGACTGATACCTGCTTACCACACTCAGTGCATAAGCCACATCCGGTCTGGTACACAACATCGCATACATTATAGAGCCTACCGCAGAAGCGTAGGGTATAATAGACATGCGATCCCTCTCCAAATCAGTCTTGGGAGACATCTCTTTGGAGAGGGTGATCCCGTGACAAGCCGGTAGATTACCGCGCTTGGAATCTTCCATACTGAATCTCTTCAGTATGGTGTCGATGTACCTGGACTGCGAAAGTCCTAATATCCTCTTGGATCTGTCACGGTAGATCCGGATACCCAGAATGTATGAGGCATCACCCAGGACTTTCATGGAGAACCTGTGTGACAAGAACCCCTTGACAGATTGTAGCATAGGAATGTCATTTCCTATTAAGAGAATGTCATCCACGTATAAAATGAGGAATACTACAGTTCTCGCTACAAATCTACAATAGATGCATGTTTCATCTGGATTTTTGATAAAGCCAAATTCCTTGACCGTCTCATCAAAACAGATGTTCCAATTCCGCGATGCCTGCTTTAGTCCATAAATGGACTTAAGCAACTTGCACACCTTTCCGCTGCTCCCACTCTGAATGAAACCCTCTGGCTGGTCCATATAGACACACTCCTCTAAATGTCCATTTAGAAAAGCTGTCTTTACGTCCATCTGCCAAATCTCATAATCGTGGAAGGCAGCAATGGCAAGAAGGATCCGAATGGATTTCAGCATAGCTACTGGAGAAAAGGTTTCATCATTGTCCAAGCCAGGTCGCTGACGAAAACCCTTTGCTACCAGTCTAGCTTTATAGGTCTCAACCTGTCCATCTACACCAATCTTCCTTTTGAAGATCCACTTGCATCCTACGGTTTTTACCCCATCTGGAGCAATGTCCAACGTCCATACTTTGTTGGTGTACATGGACTCTATTTCGGTCCGCATTGCATCCAGCCATTTTACCGAGTCGACTCTCTGAATGGCTTGCTGGAAGCTAGTAGGCTCATCAAAATCTATGATGCAATCCTCTTTATCCCCGTCATTGAGAAAACCGTAGTATCTCTCGGGCGAATGAGACTGCCTACTACTCCTGCGGAGTGGCGTGGGAATGTCCTGATCTTTCGAACACTCTGGTTCTACTAAGCTTTCAGTAATAGCTCGTGGTTCTGGAATTTCTTCCAGTTCTATTGCGCTCCCACTTAATTCTTTTTCTAAGAACTGATGTTCCAGAAAATGGGCATTACGAGAAACAAGGACTTTTTGTTCCTCTGCGTAATAGAAAAGATACCCTCTGGAGTTCTTTGGGTATCCCACAAACTTGCACAGTACTGAGCGTGCCTCAAGATTGTCCGCATGCTGCTTTTTTACAAAAGCTGGACATCCTCAAATCTTCAAGTATTGAAGATAGGGTTTCTTCTCACTCCATAACTCATATGGTGTGGTAGGCACAGTCTTAGTGGGAACTCGGTTCAAAAGGTATGCAGCTGATTCTAGCGCATATCCCCAGAACGATCGCGGCAACTCAGCTTTACTCATCATGGACCGTACCATATCCAATAGGGTTCAGTTCCGTCTCTCCGATACACCGTTATGTTGCGGAGTGTATGGAGGAGTAAGCTGAGAGAGAATTCCATTCTCTTTTAAGTAACCCAGGAACTCGGCACTCAAGTATTCACCACCTCGATCAGATCTCAGTGCCTTGATACTTTTGCCTGTTTGTTTTTCTACTTAATTCTTATATTTCTGGAACTTTTCAAAAGCTTCGGATTTATGCTTCATCAAGAAGACATGTCCGAACCTTGAGAAATCATCCGTAAAAGTAATGAAGTAAGAATAACTGCTTCGCGCATGTGTGGACATTGGACCGCACACGTCGCTGTGTACGAGTCCCAAGAGCTCGCTCGCTCTTACTCCGTGTCCAGTGAACGGAGTCTTTGTCATCTTTCCCTTGAGACAGGATTGACAAGTTGCATATGATTGATATTCGAACGGATCCAAATATCCTTCTGTATGTAACTTAGTCAACCTTCTCTCATTGATGTGACCCAGTCTACAATGCCATAAGAAAGTTTTATTGATTTCTGGAGACTTTCTTTTGTGTGTATTCTGGACATTGAAAATCTGTGGTTGGTTTAACACGTATATACCGTTGTTCAATGTACCTGACCCAATCAAAACTTGATTAAGGTGAATGTTCACTACATTACTTACAAATGCAAATTCATAACCTTTTTTAGATAATAAAGATACAGAAATGATATTACAGGTTGCATTTGGTACATAATAACAACTACGCAAAACCAAAAAGTGTCCATCCGACAATCCCAGGTGATAGTCCCCCACGGCCTCAGCATCCATGCTAGCACCGTTTGCAACTCTGAGGGTCATGTCACCTGCCTTCAAAACTCTACGCTTTCTCAACGCCTGTAAAGAATTACAGATATGAGATCCTGATCCGGTATCCAATACCAGGATGTAGAGTTTATTGATAGACAGTTTTCAATAACATACACACCTGAAGCTGAAGTCGCAACTCGCTTCAAATCCTGTGTTCTGGCCTTCCAAGCCTTGCAATCCTGTTTCCAGTGACCACTTTTGTGACAGTAGAAGCATTCTTCCTTCCCCACCAGCTTTCCCGCTACCTTTGTTGCTTTTCCTTTTCCCTTCGTATCCACTTTACTGACACCGCCTCTTGGTTTGGCGGGGGCTTTCTTCTTCTTACCCTTGGCTTTCGCCCTGGATCTAGAAGAGGAAGATCCTCCTACAAACAAAGTGGATGTCTCCCTACTTTTCTGTAGGGTGCCCTCTGCACTCCTCAGCATGTTGAGGAGCTCTGAAAGTTCAACTTCTTTTTCCTGTAAGTTGAAGTTCAGGATGAACTGGGCGTAAGTGGGAAGAAGGGACTGGAGAATCAAGTCCGTATAGAGCTCATTCTCCAACGTGGTCCCAAGTTCTGTGAGCTCCTCTATGTAGCCAATCATCTTAAGCACGTGTTCCGCTATCGATGATCCGACGGCCAACCTTGCCGAAAACAACTTCTTCGACACTTCGTATCTGGCGATACGAGACTGCTCTTCATACAGTTCTTTTGTATGAAGAAATATGGACTCTAGGTCCATATTCTCGTGCCTCCTCTGATGTTCGTTGTCCATCGAGGCAAGTACGAGGCATTTGGCCTTCGCGCAATCTATTTCCCATGTCTTACGGATTTCCCTATCCGCGACACTGGTTTTGGGACCTGGGACAGGAGGAGCTTTAGTGGTAAGGAGATACCCCAGCTTGTCGTAAGTGATTGCCATCTTGACATTCCTGAGCCAATCTTTGTAGTTTGGCCCTGTCAATATGTTTTTATCTAGTAATAACTTAAGTCCGGTCATGTTGAATGGTCGGTGCAATTAGGAGAGAGAAAAGAAATACTTTAGCATGATGCTCTTGCAAGTTTAGAGTGGTTTTTAGTTTGTCTAAACAGGATGGCTCCCACTGTCTCTCGAATCCCTTCTTAAACCGTAAAGAAAGGATTAGTCAGGATCAATCTCACCGTACAATACTTGCTTAACCGTTCAGCCAGGCCAGTGTCGGTACTTCGAGGGAGGTTTTCCAACGCTTTCGCGAAGTTCCTTAATTAAGTAACCTCTTTTACCTGTGGGCGTAGCCCCGCTAACACCTTTCTAGACACCTACTAAGTTTATAGCATTGATCGTTAAGTGAGAGTTTTCCCGAGGAGTAGCAAATACTCACAGTAGGATCGGGATCCAAATATCATTGCGTGATAAAACCGAAGGAATCCTACCAGAATCATCACACTCCAAATGGTATGCAGCGCTAGCAAGTTTCAGTACTTATGAAACTCCCGATGTGGACTTTTGCCCCATGCTCTTATGACCTTGGCGTGAGGTCAAAATATCATAAGTCACATGTCAAGTTCTTCCCATCATTATCCCGGTTAATTTGAACCTACCCGTACCTACCCTTGACGTAGGCGAAAATGGCAGTACGACTGTCTCAAACCAACGCATTCTATCTATGCAACAGATAAATATCCGGCAGCTACCAATCACTATGCCTTGTCGTGAGGTCAAAATACATAGCTCGAATACTACCGAATATTTAACTGAAATGATGGAGGGCTACGGATGGTTTTGGCGAAACCGTGAACGTAGTGAACTTGATATAGTCGATGGAACGAGATAGCTTTTAAAAGGAGTGGTTCAAGCTCCGCGTTTAAAAATTTAGTTTTGAAAAGAACCGAGTGGTTTTCAAAGTGTTCCAATCGACTTTTACTTGGTTTATTTTCTTGCATTAGTTCTTTTAATGCGTCCAATCATTTAATACTACCATTGCAGAAAACAACCAAAATATGACGTACGCTTATGCCATTCGCATTCGCCACGGGGCCCCGTCATCACCTGTTAGGTTACTTAACTAACGACAGAGCGGGGGCTGGGCTAGCGCGGCTGTAAAACATAAGCAACGCCTAAATAGTTATCATATATAAATATATAGCAATGATAGACATTACAGATCACAGATGAATACATTGGATATACTAGGAATCCACAATCCGTTCGAGCCTGCAACGAAAAGCGGATTACACGGTCGCGGTGAATAGCCAATACCCCACCCAAGACCCCTACGGGTGCGGCAAACTACCCGCCAAGTACCCGAAGCGAAGCAACCTCCCTCACCACCGTGAGTAGGCCACTCGGCACTTCGAGATACTCGGTAGTTTGTGCACCCCCTCCATGGGTCTATCCTAGGAGCAAAAACAGTAAAAAGAATTATACAATGACGGCTACAACCCCGACCCGGTTGTGCGGCCATACAAATAATATTATTACATCAATTTACATATTACAATGAATGAAAGAAAAAGCAACACTCATCTCACATCCACCCCGGCTATTCATCCGCGACAATACAATCCATTCATATACACATACCATCATCAATCACAGATCACAGATATGTATAACCCCGACTAATCGACATATAGCGATTAGCCGACGTTCAATACATATAAACATCACAGATATAACCTTTTAGTCAAAGTGTATTGAAGTTCGATAAAAAATACGGATTTATAGGCCCCCAAAAACAAATTTCTATTCTGGAAAACCTGGGCACATATAAACCATCTTAAAAATCCCAAAACCAAGCCAGAAATACACTGCACCAAACTCGACCCAGTGAAGAGCCAAGACGGCCGCGGTTGCGCGGCAATAGCTTGCTATTGTCGTGGAACCGCGGTTCTTTGGTCGAATCACTGGATCGTTTTTGGTGTCTTTCTTCACAAAACCCTGAGATGATTTTTGGAGTATGATTTATTTTGTTTTGAACAGAAAAAATTTTAACAAAAACTTAGGGTTTTGAAAACTCGGTTTTTCGATTTTTCCGATTCGAACTTCGATACACTCTACTACCCAGCTAGTTTATGTTTAGTTACGCTCTGATACCACTGTAAGTCCACGTTGCCCACCCCGGTGCTTGCGGGGAGGCGGAAAACGGAATAAAAATCGAATTTTTATGAACTTAGGCAACATGGACTAGACTATGAAGGATCTTTGCTAAACAAAAACAAGCTAAAGCTAAATAGAAACTAGCTAAGTGCTAGAAATGTTATACCTTGGGCTTTATGTCCTTCTCTCCTTGCTCCTTGGAGTAGTAGAAAGAGGCCACCTTTGTCGTCTTCTCACGTCAAAGAAAGATCCACCCGAAAGCCTCAACCTTTGGCTTCAACTCCAAGCTAGAAGTAACTAGGGTGCTAGAAGTGCTAATCCTAGAACCCTAGATGAGAGTAAAGATTATCAAGAAAGGGTTTTTCTCAAGCTCAAGTGTTTCTCAACACATGAGAGGGGAGAGCTTGAGGGAGAGGAAGAACAAGAGAGAGAAAGAAAATAATAGAATGAGAATAAAATGAACCATTCTCACATATATGTGTGTATTATTTTAATTAGATAATTAGTAAGATAATTGTCATGGCTTAATCAAGACATGACCATTATCATTTCATTTTTAATGCAAACTGCAAGGATCAAAAAGCATCTTCCAAATGAAATGATGATGGTCAAAGTGTCAACCAAGGTCAATAAGTCAAGAAGGTCAAATGGTCAACAACCATAACCATGCACAATTATTAAACTAATATCAATTAACCATAATACACACATAAGCATTAGGGTTAATAAAATGACAATAGTCATTAACCCTAATCAAGGTCCTCTCCCTCTGTCTCATGCAACTGTGCATACGCACCCGTATTCGTGATCCGAGGAATACGAATACAATGAGAAAAACCAATCCCAAATCATATACTAGGATCCGGTCTAAACCAAAGCCCGCTAGTATAAGCTGTCCGGACAGCAAACGTGCACAAGTGCGCGGATGTGAACGAACCCTGTCGCAAAACCATGCGACCTCTACTCATTTTGCCTAAAGACGAATAGCTCTCTGTGTGGGACTCTAAAGACTCGACACTACGCTGGCAGTGGGTTTAACCACAGACCGCAAGCGACACTAGCTGTACGTAACGGTCCCTAGGTAGATGTCGATAAGAAGACTGACGAGGTGAACCCCATCTGAACTCCTACTGAGCCTGTATGTGACAATCTCCGTATAGTCCGGTCTGTTCATCTGATACATCGCATGGCGGGCCTAGGGGGGCGGTGAAACGTCAGTCCCCTAATAGCGGTACAAGTCGTGTCGGAGTGTAGCCCAGAACACCCTGAGATAACACTGGAAACCTACCAGTATATCCCGCTTGCCCTGGCCAGGGACTACTCGTGTAATGGCTCTCCTAGACACAGCGCGATGTCAACCCCCAATACCGGGAGAGACGAATCCTGTCTAACCGTCACTGTCTCCAAGTGCTTCGGAACTGCACCCAAAAACTACCTGTTTCCACGACTCCTTTGAGCCGTGGTAGGGTAGTAATCAAAGTGTAGTGGGAACACATTCGAGGCGAAGTGACAGTGTCAAGTCAGCGGACTAAGCTGTACTCATGTCACCTGGGAACTGATAACTGACGATAGGTATAATACCAACCAACAGTTCCCGACGAGTCCTGTCCAGTGTACTCGTAACCTAACGAGCACCCGCATACTATCTCAAGTACGACGTACTGACGGCTGTGGGACAGACCGTCTCCCACACTGGGATGAGAAGCGCATACGGTAGTCTACTCCGGAGCATCGATGCCCTGTCTCGATAGTCCAACGACTAGGGACCTGTATTAGGATGTGCTTATAGATCACCCAGCTCCCACGAGTGTGAGCGCCATCACCACGCTGGTAATCAAGCAAAGATCCTAAGGGCTCTACTAATATGTATATCAGCAATATGCTAAAAGAAACACATGCACATATTAAAGCAGAGACAAACCAAGTAGCATACTACCATTTCGAGCAAGATTGTATATACAACTGTGAATATCCCAAGCTTCCATCAAGTAATATACAAACTAGTATGATGCAGTAATGGCCTCTAGGGCATATACACTAACAGACTCCTGGCACGGTAGTGTACCTGCAGGTGATGGAGTCACCCTCTCTGAAGGTGTCTTACAGACTAAAGGGTAGAGGGATGTGCAAGATTGGCAGATCACTTGCTTAAGCAATTGAGTCAATCATGAGATGTTAAGTACCACACCAGATGTTGTTTTTGCATTAGATGCAATAAGTTGATATTTATCCAATCCTGGAGAAACATTCGGAAGCAGTTTTAGAACATAAGTGGATGTTCTAGGGAGATGATAACGTCAGCCTCATTCAGGAGACAGTTATCATTCCAGGCTTCCAAGGTGACCTGGACGACAGGGTGGCCGTCAGAGGTATAGTTTTCCCTCTGACGAGGGGTAGTGTTTTGGACAGATGATCCAAGCGGACACTGAGGGAGGCATGGCGCAGGATACTGATTAAGTTCAGTTGACGATACAGTCTAAGAAGTTTGGATTTGGAGTTCATTTATGAGCTAGGTCCCATCAGACATCCAGACACATTCTAAGACAGGTATTGCTCATTTCGGGAGATGGCTTTCTCCGCGAACTTGAGATATAGAGAGACATAGAAAGAACATCAAAGCGGATCCACTCACTGAGGCTATTCCTCGAACGCAATAGTTTCGCAAATGGGTTTTGTGAGACTGACTAGTAGAGGAGTTGGGTGTTCGGTATCACACGGGCTGTGAGTATGCGACATCGCAATAATTAGCCTTGAGTGCAAGTGGGAGATTGTTGGACATAGTGCCCTCAGAGTCAATTATTGGATCACAGGCACGTGACTGCAATGATTGAGGGAGGACCTATACCGATAGAACAGTCTTACTCAAGATGATAGTATGCTATCTGGTTTATCTTTATCATCGTGTACTGCTTTAGGTGACCTTACAGGTCACTATTGCACGTTGATAGAGCCCCTAGGATTCTTGCTTGACTGCCAGTAGTATGAGGGCGATCATATACGTGGGAGCTGGGGTCTATAAGCACATCCTTAAAAGGTCCCTAGTCGTGGGAGTTTCGAGACAGGGCATCGATACTCCAGAGTAGACTAGTGTATACAGTCGAGACCCCGATGAGGGGCGGTGGCCGGTCTCATAAGCCACTGGTGTCAGTTGGTTCACCTAAGATATATACAGGTGCTCATTGGGTTATGAGTACACCGGACAGGACTCGCCGGGAACATGTTAGTTGGTCTTATACCCGACGTCAGATAGCAGTTCCCTGGTGACATGTGTACAGGTTAGTTCATCGACCTGAGATCGTCATTTGTCTTGTGTGAGTTCCCACTGTACTTTGATTACTACCCTACCACGGCTCAAAGGAGTCGTGCAAACAGGTTTTAGTTGGGTACAGTCCCGAGCCACATGGAGGCAGTGAGCGGATCTGCAGGGGTTCGTCTCTCCCGGTATTGGGGGTGAGGTCGCGCTGTGTCTAAGAGAGCCATTACACGAAGTCCTTGGCCAAGGCATGAGATTTTCTGGTAGGTATTCCACTAGTATCTCAGGGTGTTCTGGGCTACACTCTGACACGACTTGTACCGCTTTTGGGGGTCTGACTTTTACCAACCCCCTAGGCCCGCCATGCGATGCTCATAGATGAACGGACCGGACTATACGGATATTGTCACTGACAGGCTCAGTAGGGTGTCAGGATGAGTTCGCTCATCGACGTCCCTTTTGGTCAATACCTGGTAGCCCGTTACGTATGGCTAATACCTCTGACGTGCTAGTGGTTAAATCCACAACCAAAGTATTGATGAGTCTTTAGAGTCCCCCACAGACAGTTTCTCAAGTTTCGGGTGAAACGCTGTAGAGGCCGTATGGAGATATGGCAGGGTTCGATCATATACGTGCGGTATTGCACGGATCATGATCGGACGGATAATACTAGCGGGCTTTGGTTTAAGCCGGATCCTAGTATTGTATAATGTAGATTTTGTCTCATTGCATTTGTATTCGGTCCGAATACAAATGCGGGTATGTATATACAGTCGCGGGGTTTTCCTGTAATTTATTACGGGATCGGTTTTTTGAAGTTGCCAGTTTGCTTTCCGTTTCGGCCATTTTCCTTAGTTTCTTTCCTTGGCTGAAAATTGGTGGAGGAGGGCTTATTTGCAAATGTGCAAATTAGCTTTGTGGATGGTGGTCTTTGTAAATTTTTGCATCATGATGGTTTCATGATTGTTCCACCATCCCTTGACTTTCTTGTGCTCATCATTACTTGCTATTTGATTTGATGATGATTGGATTGGTTATGATGAGGGAGCGAGGCTTGCTTTTTGACTGATGATCAATCATTCTTTCTTGGATCCACTCTCTCTCTCTCACTCTCCCAAGATGAGGCCGGCCACTTCTCTTAAGGGGGCTGACCCAATTTTTTGTGAAGAGAATTGGTCTCATTTGCTTGCTAAAAAATGGTCTTGGTTCATCTCAAAAGCTCACCACTTCATTTCCACCTTCACTTCCTCATGGCAACTTCATACCCCTTTGAGACATAGCCTACTACACTTAGCCTACAGTATTCTTGAGCACGTCGGCTCGCTAACTTCGTGCCCGAGTTACCTCGTTCCAGAGGTGGGAGCCCGTAAAAGAACCCAGCTATGTGGTGCCCTTCCGACGAGGAGATGAAGACCGGAGATTCCGTGGGGAGATCGGGACGATGACGAGAAGACCGAAGTACACGGATCGCTCGGTATATCTCTCTACCCCTTCTCTAGTTTGCTAGGAGTAGGTTAATGGACCGATCCGGGATTAAAGTGCGCGGTAGTGCCGGTTTACAAGTTTCGTAAAAAGTTTATATTCCAAATTTTGGCCTCGTTCAGACGGCCGGGATGCCGCCTTGCACTTACAGGAAACACCTACTATGTTTGTTCGTGGTGCTTCCTCTTCCAATACCAAGGCAAGGGCCAAAGGAAGGAAGAAAAAGGCCGCTACCAAACCAAGAGGTGGTGTTGGTAAGGTGGGAGTCAAGGGAAAGGCAAAGGTTGCGGTGCCAGCAGTGGCAAAGGACGAGTGCTTCCACTGTCATAGGAAAGGCCATTGGAAGAAAGATTACAAAGCTTGGATTGCCAAGAACCAGGACCCAAGGAAAGTTGTGGCTTCGACTTCAGGTGTGTTTGTAATTGAAAATTATCTTTCAATCAACTCTACTTCCTGGGTATTGGATACCGGATCAGGATCTCATATAGGCAATTCATTGCAGGCACTGAGAAACCGTAGAGTGCCGAAGGTTCGTGATATGACCCTCCAGGTTGCTAACGGAGCTAGCGTGAATGCTGTGTTCGTAAGGGGATTATCACCTTAGATTGACGAGTGGACATATTTTGGTTTTACGCAACTGTTTTTGTAAGTCCACGTTGCCCACCCCGGTACTTGCGGAGAGGCGGAAAACGGAATAAAAATCAAATTTTTATCAACTTAGGCAACATGGACTAGACAAAGAAGGATCTTTGCTAAACAAAAACAAGCTAAAGCTAACTAGAAACTAGCTAAGTGTTAGAAAGGTTATACCTAGGGCTTTATGTCCTTCTCTCCTTGCTCCTTGGAGTAGTGGAAAGAGGTCACCTTTGTCGTCTTCTCACGTCGAAGAAAGATCCACCCGAAAGCCTCAACCTTTGGCTTCAACTCCAAGCTAGAAGTAACTAGGGTGTAAGAAGTGCTAGTCCTTAAACCCTAGATTAGAGTAGAGATTATCAAGAAAGGGTTTTTCTCAAGCTCAAGTGCTTCTCAACACATGAGAGGGGAGAACTTGAGGGAGAGGAAGAACAAGAGAGAGAAAGAAAAAAATAGAATGAGAGAAAATATGAAGCATTCTCTCATATATGTGTGAATTATTGTAATTAGATAATTAGCTAGATAATTGTCATGGTTAATCAAGACATGACCATTATCATTTCATTTTTAATGCAAATTGCAAGGATCAAAGAGCATCTTCCAAATGAAATGATGATGGTCAAAGTGTCAACCAAGGTCAACAAGTCAAGGAGGTCAAATGGTCAACAACCATAACCATGCACAATTATTTAAACTAATATCAATTAACCATAATACACACATAAGCATTAGGGTTAATAAAATGACAATAGTCATTAACCCTAATCAAAGTCCTCTCCCTCTGTCTCAAGCAACTGTGCATACGCACCCGTATTCGTGATTCGAGGAACATGAATACAATGAGATAAAACCAATCCCAAATCTATATTAGGATCTGGCTTAAACCAAAACCCTCTAGTATAAGCTGTCCGGACAGCAAACGCGCACAAGTGCGCGGATGTGAACGAACCTTGTCGCAAAACCATGCGACCTCTACTCATTTTGCCTAAAGGCGAATAGCTCTTTGTGTGGGACTCTAAAGAC
The DNA here is from genome assembly GCA_030015575.1 of Agapanthus africanus. Taxonomy (NCBI): domain Eukaryota; kingdom Viridiplantae; phylum Streptophyta; class Magnoliopsida; order Asparagales; family Amaryllidaceae; genus Agapanthus; species Agapanthus africanus. The sequence goes on along the minus strand of JASDDO010000019.1, from coordinate 456,344,038 downwards.
TCGACACTACGCTGGCAGTGGGTTTAACCATAGACCGCAAGCGGCACTAGCTGTACGTAACGGTCCCCAGGTAGATGTCGATAAGAAGACTGACGAGGTGAACCCCATCTGAACTCCTACTGAGCCTGTATGTGACAGTCTCCGTACAGTCCGGTCTGTTCGTCTGATACATCGCATGGCGGGCCTAGGGGGCGGTGAACGTCAGTCCCCTAATAGCGGTACAAGTCGTGTCGGAGTGTAGCCCAGAACACCCTGAGATAACACTGGAAACCTACCAGTATATCTCACTTGCCCTGGCCAGGGACAACTCGTATAATGGCTCTCCTGGACACAGCGCGATGTCAACTCCCAATACCGGGAGAGACGAATCCTGTCTAACCGTCACTGCCTCCAAGTGCTTCGGGACTGCACCCAAAAATTACCTGTTTGCACGACTCCTTTGAGCCGTGGTAGGGTAGTAATCAAAGTGCAGTGGGAACACACTCGAGGCGAAGTGACAGTGTCAAGTCAGCGGACTAAGCTGTACTCATGTCACCTGGGAACTGATAACTGACGATAGGTATAATACCAACCAACAGTTCCCGACGAGTCCTGTCCAGTGTACTCGTAACCTAACGAGCACCCGCATACTATCTTAAGTACGACGTACTGACGGCTGTGGGACAGACCGTCTCCCATACTGGGATGAGAAGCGCATACGCTAGTCTACTCCGGAGTATCAATGCCCTGTCTCGATAGTCCAACGACTAGGGACCTGTATAAGGATGTGCTTATAGATCACCCAGCTCCCACGAGTGTGAGCGCCATCACAACGCTGGTAATCAAGCAAAAATCCTAAGGGCTCTAATAATATGTATATCAGCGATATGCTAAAAGAAACACATGCACATATTAAAGCAGAGACAAACCAAGTAGCATACTACCATTTTGAGCAAGATTGTATATACAACTGTGAATATCCCAAGCTTCCATCAATTAATATACAAACTAGTATGATACAGTAATGGCCTCTAGGGCATATACACTAACAATCTCCCACTTGCCCTAAGGCCATGTACCGGCGTATCGAAGACCTATCATCTCGATCAGCCGCTCGAACTGAGTCTGGGGCAAGGCCTTGGTGAATGGATCTGTTGTGTTATCTTCTGAAGCAACCCTCCGAACCTCGATCTCCTGGCGATCCAGGATCTCCCTGATCAGGTGATACCGCCTTAAGATGTGTCTGGATTTCTGATGGGACCTGGGTTCCTTCGCTAAAGCTATAGCCCCGTTGTTGTCGCAATACAGAGGTATTGGGTCAACAATGGACTGAACCACCTAAAGTTCTTTCAAGAACTTCCTCATCCAGACAGCTTCTTTTGCGGCATCAGATGCAGCGATGTATTCCGCTTCCATAGTCGAGTCAGCAACGGTTTCCTGTTTGGAGCTCTTCCAACACACCGCCCCTCCATTGAGGGTAAAGACAAAACCCGACATGGACTTGGAATCATCCTTGTCACTCTGGAAGCTGGAGTCAGCAAAGGCCTCAATCTGGTGGTCTTTTCCGCCATACACCAAGAACATCTCCTAAGTCCTTCTCAGGTACTTGAGAATGTTCTTTACTGCTATCCTATGTTTCTCCCCAGGGTTTGACTGATACCTGCTTACCACACTCAGTGCATAAGCCACATCTGGTCTGGTACACAACATCACATACATTATAGAGCCTACCGCAGAAGCGTAGGGTATAATAGACATGCGATCCCTCTCCAAATCAGTCTTGGGAGACATCTCTTTGGAGAGGGTGATCCCGTGACAAGCCGGTAGATTACCGCGCTTGGAATCTTCCATACTGAATCTCTTCAGTATGGTGTCGATGTACCTGGACTGCGAAAGTCCTAATATCCTCTTGGATCTGTCACGGTAGATCCGGATACCCAGAATGTATGAGGCATCACCCAGGTCTTTCATGGAGAACCTGTATGACAAGAACCCCTTGACAGATTGTAGCATAGGAATGTCATTTCCTATTAAGAGAATGTCATCCACGTATAAAATGAGGAATACTACAGTTCTCGCTACAAATCTACAATAGATGCATGGTTCATCTGGATTTTTGATAAAGCCAAATTCCTTGACCGTCTCGTCAAAACAGATGTTCCAACTCCGCGATGTCTGTTTTAGTCCATAAATGGACTTAAGCAACTTGCACACCTTTCCGCTGCTCCCACTCTGAATGAAACCCTCTGGCTGGTCCATATAGACACACTCCTCTAAATGTCCATTTAGAAAAGCTGTCTTTACGTCCATCTGCCAAATCTCATAATCGTGGAAGGCAGCAATGGCAAGAAGGATCCGAATGGATTTCAGCATAGCTACTGGAGAAAAGGTTTCGTCATAGTCCAAACCAGGTCGCTGACGAAAACCCTTTGCTACCAGTCTAGCTTTATAGGTCTCAACCTGTCCATCTACACCAATCTTCCTTTTGAAGATCCACTTGTATCCTACGGGTTTTACCCTATCTGGAGCAATGTCCAACGTCCATACTTTGTTGGTGTACATGGACTCCATTTCGGTCCGCATTGCATCCAGCCATTTTACCGAGTCGACGCTCTGAATGGCTTGCTGGAAGCTAGTAGGCTCATCAAAGTCTATGATGCAATCCTCTCTATCCCCGTCAATGAGAAAACCGTAGTATCTCTCGGGCGGATGAGACTGCCTACTACTCCTGCGGAGTGGCGCGGGAATGTCCTGATCTTTCGAACCCTCTGGTTCTACTAAGCTTTCAGTAATAGCTCGTGGTTCTGGAATTTCTTCCAGTTCTATTGCGCTCCCACTTATTTCTTTTTCTATGAACTGGTGTTCTAGAAAGTGGGCATGGCGAGAAACAAACACCTTTTGTTCCTCTTCGCAATAGAAGAAATATCCCTTGGAGTTCTTTGGATATCCCACAAACTTGCACTGTACTAAGCGTGCCTCGAGCTTGTCCGCATGCTGCTTTTTTACAAAAGCTGGACATCCCCATGTCTTAATGTGATTAAGATAGGGTCTCTTCGCACACCACATCTGATATGGTGTAGTAGGCACAGTCTTAGTTGGAACTCGGTTCAAAAGGTATGCAGCTGATTCTAGCGCATATCCCCAAAACGATTACGGCAACTCGGCGTTACTCATCATGGACCGTACCATATCCAATAGGGTTCGGTTCCGTCACTCCGATACACCGTTATGTTGCGGAGTGTATGGAGGAGTAAGCTGAGAGAGAATTCCATTCTCTTTTAAGTAACCCAGGAACTCGGCACTCAAGTATTCACCATCTCGATCAGATCTCAGTGCCTTGATACTTTTGCCTGTTTGTTTTTCTACTTCATTCTTATATTCCTGGAATTTTTCAAAAGCATCGGATTTATGTTTCATTAAGAAGACATAACCGTACCTTGTAAAGTCATCCGTAAAAGTAATGAAGTAAGAATAACCGTTTCGCGCATGTGTAGACATTGGACCGCACACGTTGCTGTGTACGAGTCCCAAGAGCTCGCTCGCTCTTACTCCGTGTCCAGTGAACGGAGTTTTTGTCATCTTTCCCTTGAGACAGGATTGACAAGTTGCATACGATTGATATTCGAACGGATCCAAATATCCTTCAGTATGTAACTTAGTCAACTTTCTCTCATTGATGTGAACCAGTCTACAATGCCATAAGAAAGTTTTAATGATTTCTGGAGACTTTCTTTTGTGTGTATTCTGGACATTGAAAATCTGTGGTTGGTTTAACACGTATATACCGTTGTTCAATGTACCTGACCCAATCAAAACTTGATTAAGGTGAATGTTCACTACATTACTTACAAATGCAAATTCATAACCTTCTTTAGATAATAAAGATACAGAAATGATATTACAGGTTGCATTTGGTACATAATAACAACTACGCAAAACCAAAAAGTGTCCATCCGACAATCCCAGGTGATAGTCCCCCACGGCCTCAGCATCCATGCTAGCACCGTTTGCAACTCTGAGGGTCATGTCACCTGCCTTCAAAACTCTACGCTTTCTCAACGCCTGCAAAGAATTACAGATATGAGATCCTGATCCGGTATCCAATACTCAGGATGTAGAGTTTATTGATAGACAGTTTTCAATAACATACACACCTGAAGCTGAAGCCGCAACTCGCTTCAAATCCTGTGTTCTGGCCTTCCAAGCCTTGCAATCCTGTTTCCAGTGACCACTTTTGTGACAGTAGAAGCATTCTTCCTTCCCCACCAGCTTTTCCGCTACCTTTTTTGCTTTTCCTTTTCCCTTCGTATCCACTTTACTGACACCGCCTCTTGGTTTGGCGGGGGCTTTCTTCTTCTTGCCCTTGGCTTTCGCCCTGGATCTAAAAGAGGAAGATCCTCCTACAAACAAAGTGGATGTCTCCTTACTTTTCTGTAGGGTGCCCTCTGCACTCCTCAGCATGTTGAGGAGCTCTGAAAGTTCAACTTCTTTTTCCTGTAAGTTGAAGTTCAGGATGAACTGGGCGTAAGTGGAAGGAAGGGACTGGAGAATCAAGTCCGTATAGAGCTCATTCTCCAACGTGGTCACAAGTTCTGCGAGCTCCTCTATGTAGCCAATCATCTTAAGCACGTGTTCCGCTACCAATGATCCGACGGCCAACCTTGCCGAAAACAACTTCTTCGACACTTCGTATCTGGCGATACGAGACTGCTCTCCATACAGTTCTTTTGTATGAAGAAATATGGACTCTAGGTCCATATTCTCGTGCCTCCTCTGATGTTCGTTGTCCATTGAGGCAAGTACGAGGCATTTGGCCTTCGCGCAATCTATTTCCCAGGTCTTATAGATTTTTCTATCTACGACACTGGTTTTGGGACCTGGGACAGGGGGAGCTTTGGTGGTAAGGAGATACCCCAGCTTGTCGTAAGTGATTGCCATCTTGACATTCCTGAGCCAATCTTTGTAGTTTGCCCTGTCAATATGTTTTTATCTAGTAATAACTTAAGTCCGGTCATGTTGAATAGTCGCTGCAATTAGGAGAGAGAAAAGAAACACTTTAGCATGATGCTCTTGCAAGTTTAGAGTGGTTTTTAGTTTGTCTAAACTGAATGGCTCCCACTGTCTCTCGAATCCCTTCCCAAACCGTAAAGAAATGATTAGTCAGGATCAATCTCACCGTACAATACTTGCTTAACAGTTCAGCCAGGTCAGTGTCGGTACTTCGAGGGAGGTTTTCCAACGCTTTCGCGAAGTTCCTTAATTAAGTAACCTCTTTTCCCTATGGGCGTAGCCCCGCTAACACCTTTCTAGACACCTACTAAGTTTATAGCATTGATCGTTAAGTGAGAGTTTTCCCGAGGAGTAGCATATACTCACAGTAGGATCGGGATCCAAATATCATCGCGTGATAAAACCGAAGGAATCCTACCAGAATTATCACACTCCAAATGGTATGCAGCGCTAGCAAGTTTCAGTACTTATGAAACTCCCGATGTGGATTTCTGCCCCATGCTCTTATGACCTTGACTTTGGCCAAAATATCATAAGTCACATGTCAAGTTCTACCCGTCATTCTCCTGGTTAATTTAGACCCACCCGTAACTACCCTTGACTTTGGCCAAAATGGCAGCACGACTATCCCAAACCAACGCATCTATCTATGCTGCACATGAATACCCAATAGCTACCAATCACTATGCCTTGACTTTGGCCAAAATACATAGGTTGAATACTTTTTGACCATTCATGTGGAATGACGGAGGGCTACGAATGATTTTGGCGTAACCGTGAACGTAGTGAACTTGATATAATCGATGGAAGGAGATAGCTTTTAAAAGGAGTGGTTCAAGCTCCGCGTTTAAAAGTTTAGTTTTGAAAAGAACCGAGTGGTTTTCAAAGTGTTCCAATCGACTTTTACTTGGTTTATTTTCTTGTATTAGTTCTTTTAATGCGTCCCATCATTTAATCTTACCATTGCAGAAAACAACCAAAATATGACGTACGCTTATGCCATTCGCATTCGCCACGGGGCCCCGTAATCACCCGTTAGGTTACTTAACTAACGACAGAGCGGGGGCTGGGCTAGCGCGGCTGTAAAACATAAGCAAAGCCTAAATAGTTATCATATATAAATATATAGCAATGATAGACATTACAGATCACAGATGAATACATTGGATATACTAGGAATCCGCAATCCGTTCGAGCCTGCAACGAAAAGCGGATTACACGGTCGCGGTGAATAGCCAATACCCCACCCAAGACCCCTACGAGTGCGGCAAACTACCCGCCAAGTACCCGAAGCGAAGCAACCTCCCTCACCACCGTGAGTAGGCCACTCGGCACTTCGAGATACCCGGTAGTTTGTGCACCCCCTCCATGGGTCTATCCTAGGAGCAAAAACAGTAAAAAGAATTATACAATGACGGCTACAACCCCGACCCGGTTGTGCGGCCAAACAAATAATAATATTACATCAATTTACACATTACAATGAATGAAAGAAAAAGAAACACTCATCTCACATCCACCCCGGCTATTCACCCGCGACAATCCAACACATTCATATACACATACCATCATCAAACACAGATCACAGATATGTATAACCCCGACTAATCGACATATAGCGATTAGCCGACGTTCAATACATATAAACATCACAGATATAACCCTTTTAGTCAAAGTGTATTGAAGTTCGATAAAAAATACGGATTTATAGGCCCCCAAAAACAAATTTCTATTCTGGAAAACCTGGGCACATATAAACCATCTTAAAAATCCCAAAACCAAGCCAGAAATACACTGCACCAAACTCGACCCAGTGAAGAGCCAAGACGGCCGCGGTTGCGCGGCAATAGCTTGCTATTGCCGCGGAACCGCGGCTCTTTGGTCGAATCACTGGATCGTTTTTGGTGGATTTCTTCACAAAACCCTGAGATGATTTTTGGAGTATGATTTATTTTGTTTTGAACAGAAAAAATTTTAACAGAAACTTAGGGTTTTGAAAACTCGGTTTTTCGATTTTTCCGATTCGAACTTCGATACACTCTACTACCTAGCTAGTTTATGTTTAGTTAGGCTCTGATACTACTGTAACTTCACGTTGCCCACCCCGGTACTTGCGGAGAGGCGGAAAACGGAATAAAAATCAAATTTTTATCAACTTAGGCAACATGGACTAGACAAAGAAGGATCTTTGCTAAACAAAAACAAGCTAAAGCTAACTAGAAACTAGCTAAGTGTTAGAAAAGTTATACCTAGGGCTTTATATCCTTCTCTCCTTGCTCCTTGGAGTAGTGGAAAGAGGTCACCTTTGTCGTCTTCTCACGTCGAAGAAAGATCCACCCGAAAGCCTCAACCTTTGGCTTCAACTCCAAGCTAGAAGTAACTAGGGTGTAAGAAGTGCTAGTCCTTAAACCCTAGATGAGAGTAGAGATTATCAAGAAAGGGTTTTTCTTAAGTTCAAGTGTTTCTCAACACATTAGAGGGGATAGCTTGAGGGAGAGGAAGAACAAGAGAGAGAAAGAAAAAAATAGAATGAGAGAAAATATGAAGCATTCTCTCATATATGTGTGAATTATTGTAATTAGATAATTAGCTAGATAATTGTCATGGTTAATCAAGACATGACCATTATCATTTCATTTTTAATGCAAATTGCAAGGATCAAAGAGCATCTTCCAAATGAAATGATGATGGTCAAAGTGTCAACCAAGGTCAACAAGTCAAGGAGGTCAAATGGTCAACAACCATAACCATGCACAATTATTTAAACTAATATCAATTAACCATAATACACACATAAGCATTAGGGTTAATAAAATGACAATAGTCATTAACCCTAATCAAAGTCCTCTCCCTCTGCCTCAAGCAACTGTGCATACGCACCCGTATTCGTGATCCGAGGAACATGAATACAATGAGATAAAACCAATCCCAAATCTATACTAGGATCTGGCTTAAACCAAAGCCCTCTAGTATAAGCTGTCCGGACAGCAAACGCGCACAAGTGCGCGGATGTGAACGAACCCTGTCGCAAAACCATGCGACCTCTACTCATTTTGCCTAAAGGCGAATAGCTCTCTGCGTGGGACTCTAAAGACTCGACACTACGCTTGCAGTGGGTTTAATCACAGACCGCAAGCGGCACTAGCTGTACGTAACGGTCCCTAGGTAGATGTCGATAAGAAGACTGACGAGGTGAACCCCATCTGAACTCCTACTGAGCCTGTATGTGACAGTCTCCGTACAGTCCGGTCTGTTCATCTGATACATCGCATGGCGGGCCTAGGGGGCGGTGAACGTCAGTCCCCTAATAGCGGTACAAGTCATGTCGGAGTGTAGCCCAGAACACCCTGAGATAACACTGGAAACCTACCAGTATATCTCGCTTGCCCTGGCCAGGGACTACTCGTGTAATGGCTCTCCTGGACACAGCGCGATGTCAACTCCCAATACCGGGAGAAACGAATCCCGTCTAACCGTCACTGCCTCCAAGTGCTTCGGGACTGCACCCAAAAACTACCTGTTTGCACGACTCGTTTGAGCCATGGTAGGGTAGTAATCAAAGTGCAGTGGGAACACACTCGAGGCGAAGTGACAGTGTCAAGTCAGCGGACTAAGCTGTACTCATGTCACCTGGGAACTGATAACTGACGATAGGTATAATACCAACCAACAGTTCCCGACAAGTCCTGTCCAGTGTACTCGTAACCTAACGAGCACCCGCATACTATCTCAAGTACGACGTACTAACGGCTGTGGGACAGACCGTCTCCCACACTGGGATGAGAAGCGCATACGGTAGTCTACTCCGGAGTATCGATGCCCTGTCTCGATAGTCCAACGACTAGGGACCTGTATAAGGATGTGCTTTTAGATCACCCAGCTCCCACGAGTGTGAGCGCCATCACAACGCTGGTAATCAAGCAAAAATCCTAAGGGCTCTACTAATATGTATATCAGCGATATGCTAAAAGCAACACATGCACATATTAAAGCAGAGACAAACCAAGTAGCATACTACCATTTTGAGCAAGATTGTATATACAACTGTGAATATCCCAAGCTTCCATCAAGTAATATACAAACTAGTATGATACAGTAATGGCCTCTAGGGCATATACACTAACAGTTTTTGTGTACCTAGTTTAACGTGTAATATCATATAAGTATCGTTGTTATCAAAAGAAGGTTATGATTTCACGTTTATAAGCGATGTTGTTAACATCCACCTTAATCATTGTTTGATTAGCTCCGGTACACTAGATAACGGTATATATGTGTGAAACCAATTGCAGATTTTCAATGTCCAGAACACTCTAAAAAGAAAGTCTCCAGATATAAATCAGGCTTTCTTATGTCATTGTAGACTAGGTCACATCAATGAGACAAGGTTAATTAAGTTACATAAAGAAGGATATTTGGATCCGTTCGAATATTAATCTTATGCCACTTGTCAATCATGTCTCAAAGGAAAGATGACAAAGACTCCATTCACTGGATATGGAGTAAGAGCGAGCGAGCTCTTAGGACTCATACACAGCGATATATATGGTCCAATGTCTACACATGCAAGAGGTGGTTTTTTATATTTCATTACTTTTACGGATGATTTCTCTAGGTATGGATTCATTTTCTTGATGAAACATAAATCCGAAGCCTTTGAGAAATTCCGAGAATATAAGAATGAAGTAGAAAACCAAACCGGCAAAAGTATCAAGACACTGAGATCTGATCGAGGTGGTGAATACTTAAGTGCCGAGTTCCTGGGTTACCTAAAAGAGAATGGAATTCTCTATCAGCTTACTTCTCCATACACTCTACAACATAACGGTGTATCGGAAACACGGAACCGAACCCTATTAGATATGGTACGTTCCATGATGAGTAATGCTGAGTTACCGCGATCTTTCTAGGGTTATGAACTAGAATCAGCAGCATATCTTTTGAACAGGGTTCCTACCAAGAGTATGCCTACCACACCATATCAGATGTGGAGTGGGAAGAAACCCTATCTTCAGTATCTGAAGATATGGGGATGTCCAGCTTTTGTTAAAAAGCAGCATGCGGACAAACTCGAGGCACGATCAGTACAATGTAAGTTTGTGGGATATCCAAAGAACTCTAAGGGGTATTTTTTCTATTACGCAGAGAAACAAAAGGTTTTTGCTTCTCGTAATGCCCATTTTCTAGAACAACAATTTTTAGAAAAGGAAACAAGTGGGAGCGAAATAGAACTGGAAGAAATTCCAGAACCACAAACCACTACTGAAAGTTTGGTAGAACCAGAAGTTCAAGAAGAACAGGACATTCCCGCACCCCTCCGCAGGAGTAGTAGGCCATCTCATCCGCCTAAGAGATACTACGGTTTTCTCATAGACGGGGATAGAGAGGATTGCGTCATTGATAATGATGAACCTACTAGCTTCCAACAGGCCATCCAGAGCGGGGACTCAGTAAGATGGCTGGATGCAATGCGGAACGAGATGGAGTCCATGTACACCAACAAAGTATGGACTTTGGACTTTACTCCAGATGGGGTAAAACCCATACACTACTACAAATAAGGGTTGCCCCTACGGATTTATCCATAGGGGCAACCCACTGCCCCTACGGATATATGCGTAGGGGCGAAAAAATACCCCGTAGGTGCAAAGGCCACAGGTGCAAGTTGAAGCCCCGAACTTGCCCCTACGGGCAAATTCTTGCCCCTACGGATTTCTTTGTAGGTCCTGTTGCCCCTACGGAGTAGGCCGTAGGGTAAAAAAAGTTATATTATTTACGGTTTTTTTAATATATTAAATGTACCTACGGACATAACCGTAGGGCTATGTACTACCCCCTACGGATATCTGCGTAGGTACTTATCCGTAGGGGTGAGGCCGTGGCCCCTACGGATATGTCCGTAGGGGCACTCCCAACCCCCTGGTACTGAGATCAGGGGGAAATATCAGTTACTGCTGATATTTTGCCCTTACGGATATAGCCGTAGGGGCAACATGTGTACCTACGGATTAATCCGTAGGTACATATTATCTGTATTTTTTTTGAAAAAATGGGCTGCTTGATTTTTTCCCGCCCTGTGCACAATAATATATACATCAATCAAATATAAAATTAATCATCACACAACATATATCGCAGTATTCATAATCACATCTCACGCATATATATAATATACAAAAGAAACCCAAAAACTGAATATGATATAAATATAAACCAATATCAATATCGTTTCAAAATCTAGTACAATGTGTATGATATAAATAAATACATTTTTCAAAAAATAAGAACCACAAAGCTACCCTAGTTCGGTCCAGCTCCACCTCTGAATAACGATAGAATAACGCACGCCTGCTCCTCGGTCAATAAACTCTGCAATTCGGCGCGAGCGGGAGTCTGAGCGGCCTGTGGAGCTGGCGATGTGGTCTGCGCAGCCGCCATCGAGGTAGTCGCTTGCGGAGCCGCGGCTGTGGGAGTCTGAGCGGGCGGTGGAGCTATAGGAGCTGTCTGCGGAACCGCAGCCGATGTAGTGTCTTGCGGAGCCGCAGCCGAAGGAGATGCATGTGGAGGCTCGGCCGATGTACCCTGTCGTGTCTGGACATAACGTGTGTAATAAGCGTGTAAGAACTGTGTATTATTCGAATTCGTATCATTATTAAGTTATTTCGAAACCCCGTTTGGATATCTAGTTTGTTGTTTATTTTAATTACATCTGTATGTATGATTAATCAAACTTAAGTCTAAAACCAAATAAGCTCAAGCTACGTACTAATTATGGATATGTTGATATCTATATAATATGACATGATATTTTACTGTAAAGTAGTATACATACCAGCATCTCCTTCAACTCCTGAACGGTGGCCCTCAAGCTCTCCAGTTCCTGATGGACACGTCGATCACTGGAGACGGAGGAAGTAACCGCCGGGGTTGAGTCCAACCTCATATGGGCCCTGCTAGGGCCCAGTCCCCGGCCTCTCTCCTAACCTCCGTGGTGCCCTCCGTGTGCGGCGTCCAGAACTGGGGTCAGCAGCCTCGGATCGCTCTGTCCGGTAAAATCGATCCCCGAGGCCTGGGCCTGCTCAACCACCCGCTCCTACACCCACATTAAGCAGTAAAGTATAAGTATAAAATTTAAACTTGAACCTTCCAAAACTAAAATTTCAAATTTGGGTAGAAAAAATATTAACACTTACGCAGTACTCCTGGGTAGCGACGTCGGGATATCGAAGCTCGCCCGTGGCGGGATCTGTCGAGGTGCCGTGGACGGCAAGATATGCGGACAGCACGCTCGGTGTATCACCTGACGCCACGGTCCGAGATGTCTGCAATATTAGAAAGTAACTCTTAATATTAGAAATATTAGAAAATAACTCTTAATATTGCAAAATATCACAAAGGTCGGTCTATTGTAATTTACCGATAACTCCATGGCTCGAGTAATGTTCCTCGAGCCACCTGTGTAAGTGGGGCGACCCCTCTTCGCCGACTTCCTGTTCTCTGTATTTTGAGCGGCCTGTTTCTGCACAACGCATTAACATTTAGTTTTCTAATTAAGAAACACAAAGAAATAAATTATATCATAAATAATGAATTACATTTAAAATACATACCTGTTTGCGTTGGGAGTCGAAATAAGCGCACAATAGAGGCCATGTCTCTACGTCGACTCTCGCAAACGCTGGAGTAGATAGGAGTGCCGCTCTCTTTGTCTCGGGGGTCGCCATCCACAGGGAGTAGTAGTCGGCCTTCAGCTCATTCCTGTTGTATCGGACCTTAGCCTGCATGTTCTTTATCAGGCCATTGTACAGAGCATGAAGGTCGAGCACCCTCCCCGGGTGATCAGGGTCGGCTACAGGCTGAAAATCGTAATTTAACTAAAAATACAAAAAAAACATTGTTATTAGATTGCAAGTGTTAATAAGAAATATATTGGATAGATCAAATGAAAAAAATATATTAATACATACCCGAGCGTGATCAAAGAAGAGGGCGAATGAGCGCTGGTGCTGCTCGCCCCACTCAACGTGAAGTGGATAGTTCTTCATGAGCCGGCTCTCGTCCCCCAAATACCTGCCGAACCTCTCGGCATGAGGACCGGTATAGCGATAGTCAAGGGTAAAAAAAGGGGGGAATGCTGCCTCCCCTAGCTCTGTCAGGCCTCAGCCTATGGGACTAATTTGGGCCTCGAGTCCCCCTCTGGGGATGGGGAGGTCCTGCGTCTGCACGAAATATCAAGACAATCAATAATAAGACAAAGTTGTATTAAGAAATCAAGGTTAAACGAAAATTCAAGTGTGATATATACCTCTGGTGACTATTGCACGAGCCTGGGCCCGGGCAGCAGCACGAGCGGGATGATAGTTCCTCCGGTGAGGAACAACCGGGGTCCCGGATGTGGACGCATCCCCTCCAACTAGAAAATAAACATCGACGCTAAATTTCCATGAAGTTCATATTTATTCTATAGAGCATATGTAAAATGAATAAATATTTTAAATTTATTCATACTAACCTGCAGACGATGTGGAGGGTATGGAAGCGGCAGGAGTGGCCCCTGCGGAAGATGTGGACGCACCACCTATAATTAGACAATTAAAAATAGATTATATAAGTAATTGCAAAAAGAATGTGTAGATCAATAATATAACGTTCTAAATCAATATGCATGCACTATAGGATATATAAACATACCCGCAGGTGCGGTGGTGTCACCACCTACAGCTAGACAATAATAAAAATTGCTAAGTAAGAGCAAAAGGAATGTGTGTATTTATGATATAGCATTCTAAATCAATATACATACACTATATGATATATAAACATACCTGGAGGAGCGGGGGTAGCCTCTGTCCCATATGTGGACGCATCACTAATAACTAGACAATCAAACATTGACAATATAAGTAATTTTGACATAAATATGCATGAATATCTGTAATTTTACATTCAAAATGGATATGCGTGCAGTATACCTGGAGATGTGGCAAAATCCACACGGAAGGAGGCGTCCGAAGGGGTCTCCGATCTGGGTGCAAGACCGGCCCTCTGAAGCTCCCTACGGAGCTCTCCGGGCGGCAGAACCGCTCTGCCTCTGCCTCTGCCGCGGCTGGAGCTCCTGCCGCCCCTCGCTGCTCCCGACATCGTCATCAAATCTAGATAAACGGTTCGTGGACGCATTAGACAATCATTAAAAGTATTGACTATATATGTATAGAGCGTAAAATGTGAAGTAATAATATAACATTACTGATAACCTTTTTCGTTTCGTGGGCGCATTATACATATCTACTTGGATTTCATCGTCGATGTCATTTCTAACCCACGTAATTTCATGATCGGTCGAAGACAACCCGTCCTTCACAACAGACGGTCGGAGCACTTTAAGCCTTCTCTCTTCTTCATCCTCATCGCTTTCCTCGTATTCTGGGACATCGTACACATCTCTGGGTTTCCATCGGCATACAACACTCCACCCCGGATGCTTCAAACACTGTGAGTAGTATACTTGGAACGCTTGGTTCGGAAAGATAAACGGATCGTCCTTACCGTAAAATCGAAGTGTGTTCACACTGGTCAATCTATATTCATCTTTCCAAGTCCCAAGACTGCTTCTCCACCTGTCCGTATCGGTTCGCGGATCGTACCAAGTACACTGGAATATATAAAAGGGTTCTGATCGTCCGGGATAGTGGATGCCGAGTATACAATTTAAGTACCCATAGTAAATCACACCGTCCGATCCTACCGTCCCAATCCCACTATTCTGAGTGGTTCTAGATGTTTCTATGTCCTTAACTTCGAATTTGTATCCAAGGACACCAAATCCTTTGTAATATGCAACCTCCATACTAGGAAATTGAGCTAAACATCTTGAATCACTCTCAAATGATGCAGACAAGTTACACACGGTTTTTCTAAATCCAATTCTTTCCTTTCACTACAAAACCCTTTATATTTTCTAATAGGTACCAAGAACTTTCAAAGTTTTTGGATATGCACAAAAAGAAAGCATCGCCAATAAGATTGACATAACCCAAATGAATTTGACCCATTACATATAAATGTCATGGTCTTTCAATATTTTTCAAACAAATACCATAGACTTTGTTTGTTACAAATAAATACCATGAAGTTTTAACGTTTTCACATAATTTCCATAGACTTTGTTGTTTACAAATACATACCATTGACTTCCAACGTTTTCCAGATAAATACCATGAACTTTGTTGTTTACAAATAAATACATGAACTTTCAGCGTTTTTTAGATAAATCCCATAGACTTTCATGGACCTTTTTTCCATATAAAAACCATGGACTGTGTTATTCACAAATAAACAGTATTGACTTTCACTATTTTCCAGATCAATCCCATAAAATTTCACCTTTTTAACCCTAACCCAGCCCCAGCCGAACCCCAACCCAACACCAAACCCTAACCCTAACCCTAACCCCAACCCCGCCCCAGCCGAACCCCAACCCCAACACCAAACCCCAACCGAACCCTAACCCTAACCTTAACCCCAACACCAGCCGAACCCCAACTGAACCCGTATCCTAACCCTAATCCTAACCCTAACCCCAACTGATACCTAACCCTAACCCTCATCGCTACCCTAACATCATTAAAATAATGTTTAACTAACCTGTAGGCTAGGCGGTGGAGGAGACGACGGAGTCGCTCGGTGGTCGACGACGCGCGCAATCGGCGACGAGGAAGAACGAGGGCGGTAGCGACAACGAGAACGGAGGGCGGTGGTGACGACGAGATCATTACAGGCGGTGGCGACGACAATTTGGCCGGCGCTGGCGACGACGAGAATGGCGATCGGCGGGAACGTCGAGGGTTTGGGGATTTGGGTTCGCGCGCAACTGTGATCGATAAAGGGAATAAGAAATAATCAGCGTAGGGATAGATCACTTAAATCCTTATTTAGATGTCCCTACGGATATACCCGTAGGTGCTTGGTTTGCGGCTCCGTAGGGGCAAACAACACTTTAAGATTTAATAATTTTTAAATAAATATGGAAGGACCGTAGGGGCAACCGTTTGGCCCTACGGATTAATCCGTAGGGCCAAACTTTATCTGCCCCTACGGATGTTATTATCCGTAGGGGCAACCCCTTATTTTACTAGTGATAGGATGCAAGTGGATCTTCAAGAAAAAGATTGGCGTAGATGGACAGGTGGAAACCTATAAGGCTAGACTTGTTGCAAAGGATTTTCGTCAAAGACCTGGTTTGGACTATGACGAAACTTTTTCTCCAGTGGCTATACTCAAATCCATTCGAATCCTTCTTACCATTGCTGCCTTCCACGATTATGAGATCTGGCAGATGGACGTAAAGACGGCTTTTCTAAATGGTAATTTAGAAGAATGCGTCTATATGGATCAGCCAGAAGGTTTTCAATCAGAGTGGGAGCAGCGGGGAAAGTGTGCAAGTTGCTTAAGTCCATTTATGGACTAAAGCAAGCATCACGGAGTTGGAACATCTGTTTTGATGAAACGGTCAAAGAATATGACTTTATCAAAAATCCAGATGAACCATGTATATATAGTAAAATTGTAGCACGAACTGTCGTATTCCTCGTTTTGTACGTGGATGACATTCTCTTGATAGGAAATGACATTCCTATGCTATAGTCTGTCAAAGGATTCTTGTCACACAGGTTCTCCATGAAAGACCTGGGTGATGCCTCTTACATTCTGGGGATCCGGATCTGTCATGATAGATCTAAGAGGATGTTGGGACTTTCGCAGTCCAGGTATATCAACACTATACTGAAAAGATTCAGTATGGAAGATTCTAAGCGCGGTAATTTACTGGCTTGTCACGGAATCACCCTCTCCAAAGAGATGTTTCCCAAGACTGATTTGGAAAGGGATCGCATGTCTATTATACCCTACGCTTCTGCGGTAGGCTCTATAATGTATGCGATGTTGTGCACCGGACCAGATCTAGCTTACGCACTGAGCGTGGTAAGCCGGGTATCAGTCAGACCTAGGGGAGAAGCACTGGATAGCAGTAAAGAACATTCTAAAGTACCTGAGAAGGACTAAGGATATGTTCTTGGTTTACGGTGGAAAAGACCTCCAGATCGAGGATTTTGCTGACTCCAGCTTCCAGAATGACAAGGATGACTCCAAGTCCATGTCAGGTTATGTCTTTACCCTTAATGGAGGGGCGGTGTGCTGGAAGAGTTCCAAGCAGGACATCGTTGCTGACTCGACGATGGAAGCAGAGTATATCGCTTCTTGTGATGCCGCAAAAGAAGCAGTCTGGATAAAGAAGTTCCTCACAGAACATCAGGTGGTTCCATCCATTGTTGATCCAATACCTTTGTATTGTGATAACAACGGGGTTATAGCTTTAGCAAAGAAACTCAGGTCCCATCAGAAGTCCAGACATATCTTAAGGCGGTATCACCTGATCAGGGAGATCATAGATCGCCGGAAGATCGAGGTACGAAGAGTTGCTACAGAGGAGAATACTGCAGATCCATTCACAAAGGCCTTACCTCAGATACAGTTCGAGAGGCTATTCGAGATGATAGGTCTTCGATACGCTAGTACATGGCCCTAGTGAAAGTGGGAGATTGTTAGTGTATATGCCTTAGGGGCCATTATTTTATCATACTAGCTTGTATATTACTTAATGGAAGCTTGGGATATTCACAGTTATATTAACAGTCTTGCTCAATATAGTAGTATGCTACTTGGTTTATATCTATCTTAATATGTGTATATGTTTCTTTTAGCATATCGCGAATACATATTGATAGAGCCCATAGGATCTTGCTTGACTACCAGCGTTGTGATGGCAGTCACACTAGTGGGGGCTGGGTAGTCTGCAAGCACATCCTTTTTTAGGTCCCTAGTCGTAGGATTATCGAGACAGGCATCGATACTCTAGAGTAGACTAGTGTGTACGCTTCTCATCCCAGCAGGGGAAAAGGTCTGTCCCATAGCCATTAGTACGTTGTACTGGAGATAGTATGCAGGTGCTCATTGGGTTACGGGTACACCGGACAGGACTCACAGGGAACTGTTAGTTGGTATTATACCCATCGTCAGTTAACAGTTCCCAGGTGACATGAGTATAGCATAGTCCATAGACTTGACACTGCTGCTTCGTCTCGAGTGTGTTCCCACTGTTCTTAGATTGCTACCCTACCCCGGCTCAAAGGAGTGTGCAAATAGGTAGCAGTTGGGTGTAGTCCCGAAGCACTTAGAGGCAGTGGCAGTTAGAAAGGATTCGTCTCTCCCGGTATTGGGAGTTGATATTGCACTGTGTTTGGAGAGCCATTACGCAAAGTCCCTGGCCAGGGCAAACGATATTTACTGGTAGGATTTCCAGTAGCTTCTCAAGGTGTAATGGGCTTCACTCCTACACGACTTATACCGCTTTTAGGGGACTGACGCTTGCCGCCCCTTAGGCCCGATATGCGATAGTCTTAGACGATCAGACCGGACTGTACGGAGATTGTCACATCAGGATCAGTAGGTGTTCGGATGGGTTTCCTCATCGGCTTTCTTATCGACATCTACCTGGGGACCGTTACGTACAGCTAGTACCGCTTGCGGTCTGTGGTTAAACCCACTGCCAGCGTAGTGTCGAGTTTTTAGAGTCCCACACAGAGAGTTTCCCTGCTTCATGCGAAACGATATAGAGGTCGTATGGTTTTACGACAGAGTTCGAACATATACGTGTACTTGTGCAAGTATGATGTTCGGACAGATTTTACTAGCGGGCTTTAGTTTAAGCCAGATTCTAGTATTGGATTATTGGATTTATGCAGTCTCAGTATATCCGTCTTTTTCGTAAATACGGATGTGAGGGGCATTCTCGTAATTAGTCGAGAAGCTTCTAGAAGAAAGGTGACTCATTTAGATTTAATTCATTTATGAATTAAACTAAATGAGCTGGAGAGCTTATGTGTTATTTGCATTAAATGAATTAGTGATTCATGAGATGATTCATCCAAGTGAGTTAATGAAGCATTAATTGTTTTAATGATTCATGAAATGATTCATTCATTTGTATTAAATGAAGCATGGTTGTAATTATCTCATATGATTTATTTGATAATTATTATGCTTCATGAAATATAGAAATGAGTTATATTTTTTCATTCTCACATACACACTCTCTCTCCTCAAGCTCTCCTCTTCTTCAACCTAACCCTAATCCTCTCATGTGTTGAGATCCCAAGGGTTAGAAAGACTAATAGATCCTTAATCCACTTCTATATCTTCTAGGTCACTTGGATTAGCAATCCTAGCCACTTAGTTACCTCAAGTGAGAGATTAAAGCTTGGAGAAGAAACTCTCGGGTGGATCTTCTATCACATCGAGGAGGCCGACGAGGAGGTGAACAACAAGAACAAGAAGGACTAGTATCTTGAGGTATAATCATCTATCATAGTAGTTTAGCACTTCTAGATAGTTCTTAGTTAGAGTTTAGCAAATGTCCGTAAAGTTAGTCGATGTTACCTTGAACAAAATGATTGTTTTACATATTTCGCCTCCCCGCATCAAGTGGGGTGTGTAACGTCGACTTACAGAAGCTTGTAGAACCATTGACTTAGTCCACTTATTTTGTCTTAACCTAGATATTTATTAACTCAACCATCATATTAAGCCATGGTTAAATCTCTACATGAGTTAATTTGAGATATTTTCTCACCCATGGTTGCTATTCTCACTCATTGAGATTCATACCATTTTCATCTTCATCTTCTTCTTCATTCCAATTTTGCTCTCTAGCTTTTTGGAAAGTGAAGAAATATAGTGAGAAAAATTATTCAAAAGTGAGCAAAAATTCTACTTCATCAACCTATGCTAGATTAGCCATTTAGTTTAGGTTGTTTGCTTTACTAATTCCCAATCAGAGAAGAGCTAGCTTGAGTTGGAGTTTCCTTGATGTAGATCATCTTCGGTCTCGAAGACTTCAAGCAAGCTTATTCCTTTCGCCTTGTGAAGCTTTACTAGAGTTTGGGAAATCACTACTTGGAGCGAAAGGACTACTACACGGAGCTTTAGAAGTGAAGCACCGGTCTTCAAAGGTTGTATTTCTCTTTCACTTAGTGTAATATTTGATTACATGCTAGCTTACTCCTAATTTTCTAGTTAGATCCTTGGTATGGGTTGCATAGTTCTCTAGGTTTTTTAAAATTGCATACTTGATGCCCCATAAATCCTAGTTAGGGTGCTATGGAACCCAGCACGTTCAACAGCTTTTTGATCTATCAAAAGGGGGATCGCCATCTTTAAAGCCTAAAAAGATTATGCACCTGTACTCGATTAGGCCGGGCTACTTGGTATTCCGTCAGAATAACACGGCTCTTTTTATGCGGTACAATCCGCACCGCTTTGCCCAGCAATTGGGTTATAACCAGGGTGTCCCTTTCGAGGCGTTCTTAGTTGAGCCCACTCGGTCTCTGGAAGTCACTCGTGACGTCATCCATCATTTTATGCGGCTGAACACCAGCTCCCGTTTCATGATCCCTGAGTCCGACTACCTTCCAAGGTGTGTAGGTTCTTTTACGGGTTGGTATCGTCATTGAGTCGGTCCTGTCATTGCCGAGGAGAAGCGGGTACTCTTCGAATGTAGAGCTTCAGCTCCGACCCAAGCCACTGGCGCTCCGTTGCGACCGCGGACAGTGGTTTGTTGGAGATAGTGCCCTCAGAGTCAATTATTGGATCACAGGCACGTGATTGCAATGATTGAGGGAGGACCTATCCCGGTAGGACAGTCTTACTCGAGATGATAGTATGCTATCTGGTTTACCTTTATCATCGTGTACTGCTTTAGGTGACCTGACAGGTCGCTATTGCACGTTGATAGAGCCCCTTGGATTCTTGCTTGACGACCAGCAGTATGAGGGCGATCATATACGTGAGAGCTAGGGTCTACAAGCACATCCTTAAATGGTCCCTAGTCGTGGGAGTTTCGAGACAGGGCATCGATTCTCCAGAGTAGACTAGTGTATACAGTCGAGACCCCGACGAAAGGCGGTGGCCGGTCTCACAAGCCACTGGTGTCAGTTGGTTCACCTAAGATGTATACAGGTGCTCATTGGGTTATGAGTACACCGGACAGGACTCGCCGGGAACATGCTAGTTGGTCTTATACCTGACGTCAGATAGCAGTTCCCAGGTGACATGTGTACAGGTTAGTTTATCGACCTGGGGATCGTCATTTGTCTCGTGTGAGTTCCCACTGTGCTTTGATTACTACCCTACCACGGCTCAAAGGAGTCGTGCAAACAGGTTTTAGTTGGGTACAGTCCCGAGCCACATGGAGGCAGTGAGCGGATCTTCAGGGGTTCGTCTCTCCCGGTATTGGGGGTGAGGTCGCGCTGTGTCTAGGAGAGCCATTACACGAAGTCCTTGGCCAAGGCAGGAGATTTACTGGTAGGTATTCCAGTAGTATCTCAGGGTGTTCTGGGCTACACTCCGACACGACTTGTACCGCTTTTGGGGGTCTGACTTTTACCAACCCCCTAGGCCCGCCATGCGATGCTCATAGACGAACGGACCGGACTGTACGGATATTGTCACTGACATGCTCAGTAGGGTGTCAGGATGAGTTCGCTCATCTTCGTCCCTTTTGGTCAATAGCTGGTGGCCCGTCACGTATTGGTTTATACCTCTGACGTGCTAGTGGTTAAATCCACAGCCATAGTATTGACGAGTCTTTAGAGTCCACCACACTTACAGTTACTCAAGCTTTCGGGCGAAACGCTGTAGAGGCCGTATGGAGATATGGCAGGGTCCGATCAGATACGTGCGGTATTGCACGGATCAGGATCGGACGGTTAGTACTAGAGGCCGTATAGATATATGGCAGTGTTCGATCAGATACGTGCGGTATTACACGGATCAGGATCGGACGGATATTACTAGCTGGCTTTGGTTTAAGCCGGATCCTAGTATAGTACAGTGTAAGTTTTGTCTCTTTGTATTTGTGTTCAGTGGGAATACAAATGCGGGCATGTATTTGCAGTAGCGGGGTTTTCCTGTAATTTATTACGGGATCGGTTTTCTGAGGTTGCCAGTTTGCATTCCGTTCCGGCCGGTTTTTCATTGTTCCTTCACGGCCGGACTTTTCGTTGGAGGGTGTTATTTGCAGTTTGCAAATAACATTTTGTGGAGGGGTTTATTGTTATTGTGACCTCTTCATTAAAAGAATTCTTTTTCCCCACTTGTCCATTGATGTGGCCGGCCACTGTTTTGGAGTATGGGAGGGGTTATTTTTGGTGGAAAATTTCCTTCTTGCTTAATTAGTGGACCCCCCCATTTTTGTTTGCAGTGAAGGAATTTCTTTTTCTCTTTTGTATTAATTCATACACACATTCATCCATAAGATAGCTTGCTTCATGATTTTCCAGTGAGCACAAAAAATGGGCTGGCCGAGCTCATTTCTTTAGATGCTCCATTTTTCCATCAAGCATTCATGAAAAATCTTTATGCAAAATTCCTCCATCATGGCAACCATACTAAACCTCAAAGAGACAACTATTCTACACTATTCTACAGCAAATCTTGGACGCGTCGGCCAGCCAACTTCGCGCCCGAGTTGCCTCGGCATTGAGGTGGGAGCCCGTAAAAGATGCAGGCGATGTGGTGCCCTTTTCGGCGAGGAGGCGACGATATGGAGACAGGATTTTCCGCGAGAGATCGGGACGACGACGAGAAGACCGGAGGACTCGGATCACTCGGTATATCTCTAACCCGTCTTGTTGTTAGCTAGATCTAGTTTAATGGCCCGATCCGGGTGTTTAGTACGCGGGGGTGCCGGTTTGCTAATTTGCAAAATTAAAGTTTATCACCGCTTCCGCATTTGGCCGTCGGATTGACGACCGGGGCGCCGCCGTGCACTTACAGTGGTATCAGAGCCTCGCCATTAACTTCGTCTAGCTTTGTTTGATGTGTTTGCATTTCCGATCGACCAAAATTCCAAAAACCCGCGTTTTTCTTTACATCAGTTTTCTGTCGAAATTTTTTGAAGTCCAAAAATTTTTCAGGTTCTCTTAGATTGATGTGCAGGGAGTTCTAAGAACACTGGAAAAATTCGACAACACGATCCCTCCGTACGACCGCGGAACCGCGGCCATGACCACTCTGGAGGCCGCGGATCCGCCGCATGAATGAGGGATCATGTCATCGTTTTTTTGCAGTGGGCTTCTGGCCTAAAAATAGGGGTTTTAGAATATTAAAATTGGGCCCAGAATTTCTGTGAGTGCTACAGTATTGCTTGGGGGCCCACTTGTTAATTTTTGATCAATCGGATATTTTAAACACATTATTTCACAGTATTTACATTATATCTACGACCGTGAATGTCACTCGATCGGTAAATCCGGTCTAACTGCTATAGCCCGGTTAGACGGATTTGCGAACGTGACTTTCACGTTGATGTTCTGTGTTTTGCTGTGATGTTGCGGATCGGTCGTGGGGGATAGCCTGGATGCAATGCTAGTACAGTTTTGTTGTATTATGTACATTTGATATTGCGGGGCGAGCGTCCGACATGTGGACTGCCATCACTGCCTGTTTGTATTATTATTTTGGGGCACGACCTGGTTGCGGTCGATGTACCCATTGTATGTATATTTTACTTTCTGTACTAGGATTGCCCCGCGGTGGGGTGCACGGATAGCCGGGTTCTGGAGGGCAACAAGCCCGCATCTCATGGCATTGAGACGGAGGGGGCTTCACTCTAGGATTGGCGGGCTATTCGCCGCACTCGTAGGGGGTACAGGTTGACCCAGGAGGGGTGCCCAAGTTGACGGAATCCGTGAAGTGCTGGGTGGTCCATTCACGGTGCTGAAGGGGGCTGCCTCGCTTCAGGTTTTGGCGGGTGACTTGCCGCGCCCGTAGGGGTCTAGGTTTTCATTGCACAGGCTATCCACACGACCAGGGGAACGTCGGGTTTCAGTAGTGGCTCTGTGAAACCCGGGGATCCCAGATATCTGTATTGTTCTGTGATGCTGTACATTTCTGTGATGTTGCATTTCTTGTCACGCCTTGAGCGAAATATAATATATTGGTATATATATTAGTAGATGTTGTATATGCTTTTCATCCGCGCTAGTCCAGTCCCCGCTCTGCCGTTAGTTAGCTAACCTAACGGGTGATGACGGGACCCAGTGGCGAATGCGGATGGCATATACGTACGTCAGTATATTTTCGTTTTTTGTGGTGTGATCAATTGATGGGACTGCGTTGATTCGGATCAATGCAAGTTAAAACAAACCTATTCTGATGTTGTTGGAACACTTTTCAAAAAGCTGTTATTGCAAAGACGTTCACTTTTGTTTTGCATCGTGGTATTCATTTGGAATATCCTGCTCCTCAGTCGACGAGGCAAGGGCCGAGATCCCTTCACCGGGAGTGACCCCTTGGACAGAAGTTTGCGTCAGGGCATTAACTTCACTATAGCCGATTACTTTTGCTTTGCATCGTGGTATTCATTTGGAATATCCTGCACCCCATTCTACGGGGAAAGAGCCGAGATCCCTTCACCGGGAGTGACCTCTTTAGTAAAGGTTTTCGTCACTATATTTTCTAAAAAGCTATCCGTTCCTTCAACGATATCAAGTTCATTACGTTAAAGGTTTTCGCCAGAAACCATTCGTAGCCCTCCGTCGTTTCATATGGGTAGTCAATAGTATTCAAGCTGTGTATGTTGGCCAAAGTCAAGGCACAGTGATTGGTAGCTATTGGGTATTCATATGCAGCATAGATAGATGCGTTGGTTTGGGACAGTCGTACTGCCATTTTGGCCAAAGTCAAGGGTAGGTACGGGTGGATTCAAATTAACCTGGAGAATGACGGGTTGAACTTGACATGTGACTTATGATATGTTGGCCAAAGTCAAGGTCATAAGAGCATGGGGTAAAAATCACATCGGGAGTTTCAAAAGAACTGAAACTTGCCAGATATGCGCATACCTTCTGGAGTGTGATACCGTGAGCGGATTCCGTCACGTTATCATGCGATGATAGTTGGATCCCGATTCCCACTGATGAGTTGGTTTACTCCTCGGGTGACCCCGACTAATTCTTCTTTCAGGTTTGGAGGAGAATTTGAGGTACAGTGGGAGGTTTCCAGATTAGATAAAGGGATAACCATTCTGATCTAGGTTAGAGTGCACGCTGAGTGTTTCTTTTCTCTCTCTCTCTGGCAGCGACCATTGACCCGACCCTAGACTATGACTCAGTGACCAAGTTGACCGAACCTTCTTAACACTGGCTTTTGGATTGTCAGAGTTGCAGACCTCATTGCCACTCCAACTTTTACCCTTTTCTCCAGGACACCCCGTATTACTACGAACGTCCACTTCCATTGGACAAAACCATCGTATGGTTAGATACGAACTCGAAGGAATTTATTCGAGGATGGTTTCCGGTTTTGGAGAAAACGGATAGGATTATTCAGTTGTCTTTTCCCTTTTACCTTCTCTCAAGTTGTGAGTACTCCTTGGTTTAGGAGATAGTACACCTATTATGCAAATTGGATAGTCTTCTTCCAAACCTTAGGCTGGTGCCGACCGGTAGGGAATGAAGAAAACCAATTAGCCTAAACGGTGTACAGAAGGTATTAAGATTAAGACAAAGCAAGGGATTTGTAAGAGGGCAAAGTAAATTGCGACTGCTGATTCATGACCAAACCAAGTATTCCTTCGCCAATCCTAAATCACCTTTGTATTTCTCCAGGACACTCCGTATCACTACGAAGATCCACAGTTTATTTGGATACTCCATCGTATGGTTATATACGAACTCGAAAGGAACTTGTTCCAGTTCGGGGATGGATTCTGGTTCAGGAGAAATAGGAATAAGGTTTATTCGGTTGTCTTTTATCTTCACCTTCTCTCGCATTGCGAGTGCTCCTAGGACTAGGACAGTACACCCATTATGCTTATTGGATAGTCTTCTTCCAAACCATAGGCTGGTGCCGAACGGTAGGGAAGGAAGAAAACCAATTGGCCTAAAGGGGTGTGCAGAAGGTAATGACTAAAGACATATAAAGGGATTTGGAGAGGTGGCAAAGAATTATACGGTTATAGTTGTGAATCTGGATAATGGTAGAGGCATTACTAAGAATACCAGGATACCCCATCGAAACACTTCAATGTTTCAGTTCAACTGTGTACTGTTAAAAGAAAACTGATTTCCCGATTGGACACTTGCTCCAGGGTATGTATTTACCAGGTTTGATTCTCACATATGTATGGTTTTACAGATGATGAGTGGGAGTAAGTTATTGGGAATTGGGTGATCATCCTCATTATATCGGGATTCGTTGTAATCGGTGATATTTGAGGAGATCACCTGGGCTGTTTGCCGGTCGGCAAATATTTGGTTTTGAATATCCGCTGTTGTGCACCAATTTCAAATTGATATATCTGTACGTCTATTTTCATAGAGTGAGATATACCTTTTGATATTATGTCGATGACATTTACCTATATCAGTGGATGGTTAGGTAAGGAGCATTAAATAGCGGTGTAATTCTTCTTAACCATAAGTACAGTTTTCAACCTACGACACACAGTGAAAGAGTTGTTAGACTCGGCGGACTTATACAGAGTATTGTATGTTGTCCAGTATCCATTAGGACAAAGGGGTTGGTCCTCATACTATATTCTGTTTACTTTTAACTTCTCTAGTTCTTAGACGTGTGTTTCGTAGAAACACAGGGTCTAAGTTTTGAGGAGTTATAGGTATTTGAATAGAGTAGAGAACCAGGTGTAGCAAGTATCGGGATTCTTCAAAGTGATCGAAGATGTAGATACTTGTGTATGGTATTCAGTTGATAGTAATGATAAAGAGAACTTGCTTCTCTTTCAGGTTACTCATAATTGGAAGCATTCCTAAGTTGAGTAACGCTGATCGGCCTCTCTCCATTTAGTTGACATGCACTGGAGATAGCTGCATGATTTGAATCTGGTTCAATTAAATCAGTGCCTCTGGTTCTATATTGGATATAGTACAGTTCATATCTTAACATTGTTAAGGTACGGGGAGTTGTCTGGCTTATGATTAAAACCAGACTCTGGATAACTCAAGGCACGTTTCTGTAATGGCTGTTTGTGGGTTGACCCAGGCTATGACGAGGGTTGACTTTCTACCATCTGGGAGATCAATAGTAATATTGTTCTAGACTCGCCACAGTTTTAATAAAAATGGATTTTTCAGAAAACAGTAGTGGGAGTATGGTAGAACTGGAAGTGATTCCAGAACCGCAAACGATTACTGAAGATTTGATAAGGAACCTAAAGATTCAATCTGTTTTGACATTCCATTGGCCACTCCGCAGATAAGGTGGGTAACTTCAGGCACCCGAGAGGTACCCTGGTAGCCTCAAGGACGGTGACAGGGAAGTTCTTGTTTACCCACACTTGCCATTGTTGTTGTTCCAGGCTGCGAGACCCGACAGGAGGATGAGTATAGCGTCGTTCTAAACCAGCTTTAGAAGTGCACGTCTATATGACTCTGCCAGAGGGTTGTCGTAGTCAGTGGGAGCAACGGAAGCATTGGTGGACAGGTAGCTTATGTCTATTTATAGACTAAAGCAGATATAGCGGAGATAGATCATCAATTTCTGATGTGACAGTCATAGGTTTGACTTCATCAGAATAGGGGATGGATCTATTGAGAAGGTAGTAGGGTGTGATGTCATGGTATTTGGATGACATACACAAAGTAGGAGAGGAAACTCCTATACTACGGTCGGTTTTACTTTGGTCGTCACACAGTGTTTTCTCCACACAGGACTTGGATATTATATCAGACATACTGGTTACTAGATCTATGGTTTTAGATCCAGATTTGGGTGGTTTCCCAATCAGGGTACTTTGACAGCATTCTATGAGTATTTAGAATGGTTGACTCCTGGCACGGTAGTATACCTGCAGGTGATGGAGTCACCCTCTCTAAAGGTGTCTTATAGACTAAAGTAGAGAGGGATATGCATGATTGGCAGATCACTTGCTTAGGCAATTGAGTCAATCATGAGATGTCAAGTACCACACCAGATGTTGTTCTTGCACTAGATGCAATAAGTTAACATTGATCCAATCCTGGAGAAACAGTCGGAAGCAGTTCTAGAACATAAGTGGATGTTCTAGGGATATGATAACGACAGCCTCCTTTAGGAGACGGTTATCATTCCAGGCTTCCAAGGTGACATGGACGACAAGGATGTTGTCAGAGTTATAGTTTTTTCCTTCTGACGAGGGGCAGTGTTTTGGACAGGTGGTCCAAGGCAATACTGAGGGTGGCATGGCGCAGGATACTGATTAAGTTCAGTTGACGATACAGTCTAAGAAGTTTGGATTTGGAGTTCATTTATGAGCTCGGTCCCATCAGACATCCAGACACTCTAAGACAGGTATTGCTCATTTCGGGAGATGGCTTTCTCCGCGAACTTGAGATATAGAGAGACATAGAAAGAAACTTCAAGGCGGATCCACTCACTGAGGCTATTCCTCGACCGCAATAGTTTCACAAACGGGATTTGTGAGACTGACTAGTAGAGGAGTTGGGTGTTCGGTGTCACACGGGCTGTGAGTATGCGACATCGCAATAATTAGCCTTGAGCGCAAGTGGGAGATTGTTGGAGATAGTGCCCTCAGAGTCAATTATTGGATCACAGGAACGTGATTGCAATGATTGAGGGAGGACCTATCCCGGTAGGACAGTCTTACTCGAGATGATAGTATGCTATCTGGTTTACCTTTATCATCGTGTACTGCTTTAGGTGACCTGACAGGTCGCTATTTCACGTTGATAGAGCCCCTTGGATTCTTGCTTGACGACCAGCAGTATGAGGGCGATCATATACGTGAGAGCTGGGGTCTACAAGCACATCCTTAAATGTTCCCTAGTCGTGGGAGCTTCGAGACAGGGCATTGATTCTCCAGAGTAGACTAGTGTATACAGTCGAGACCCCGACGAGGGGCGGTGGCCGGTCTCACAAGCCACTGGTGTCAGTTGGTTCACCTAAGATGTATACAGGTGCTCATTGGGTTATGAGTACACCGGACAGGACTCGCCGGGAACATGCTAGTTGGTCTTATACCTGACGTCAGATAGCAGTTCCCAGGTGACATGTGTACAGGTTAGTTTATCGACCTGGGGATCGTCATTTGTCTCGTGTGAGTTCCCACTGTGCTTTGATTACTACCCTACCACGGCTCAAAGGAGTCGTGCAAATAGGTTTTAGTTGGGTACAGTCCCGAGCCACATGGAGGCAGTGAGCGGATCTTCAGGGGTTCGTCATTCCCGGTATTGGGGGTGAGGTCGCGCTGTGTCTAGGAGAGCCATTGCACGAAGTCCTTGGCCAAGGCAGGAGATTTACTGGTAGGTATTCCAGTAGTATCTCAGGGTGTTCTGGGCTACACTCCGACACGACTTGTACCGCTTTTCGGGGTCTGACTTTTACCAACCCCCTAGGCCCGCCATGCGATGCTCATAGACGAACGGATCGGACTGTACGGATATTGTCACTGACAGGCTCAGTAGGGTGTCAGGATGAGTTCGCTCATCGACGTCCCTTTTGGTCAATAGCTGGTGGCCCGTCACGTATTGGCTTATAGAAAGGCCTAGAGCAGCACCTAAGTAAGAAATAGACGAGAGGAAGGCGCCTCTGACGTGCTAGTGGTTAAATCCACAGCCATAGTATTGACGAGTCTTTAGAGTCCACCACACTTACAGTTACTCAAGCTTTCGGGCGAAACGCTGTAGAGGCCGTATGGAGATATGGCAGGGTCCGATCAGATACGTGCGGTATTGCACGGATCAGGATCGGACAGTTAGTACTAGAGGCCGTATAGATATATGGCAGTGTTCGATCAGATACGTGCGGTATTGCACGGATCAGGATCGGACGGATATTACTAGCCGGCTTTGGTTTAAGCCGGATCCTAGTATAGTACAGTGTAAGTTTTGTCTCTTTGTATTTGTGTTTAGTGGGAATACAAATGCGGGCATGTATTTGCAGTAGCGGGCTTTTCCTGTAATTTATTACGGGATCGATTTTCTGAGGTTGCCAGTTTGCATTCCGTTCCGGCCGGTTTTTCATTGTTCCTTCACGGCCGGACTTTTCGTTGGAGGGTGTTATTTGCAGTTTGCAAATAACATTTTGTGGAGGGGGTTTATTGTTATTGTGACCTCTTCATTAAAAGAATTCATTTTCCCCACTTGTCCATTGATGTGGCCGGCCACTGTTTTGGAGTATGGGAGGGGTTATTTTTGGTGGAAAATTTCCTTCTTGCTTAATTAGTGGACCCCCCCCATTTGTGTTTGCAGTGAAGGAATTTCTTTTTCTCTTTTGTATTAATTCATACACACATTCATCCATAAGATAGCTTGCTTCATGATTTTCTAGTGAGCACAAAAAATGGCTGGCCGAGCTCATTTCTTTAGATGCTCCATTTTTCCATCAAGCATTCATGAAAAATCTTTGTGCAAAATTCCTCCATCATGGCAACCATACTAAACCCCAAAGAGACAACTATTCTACACTATTCTACAGCAAATCTTGGACGCGTCGGCCAGCCAACTTCGCGCCCGAGTTGCCTCGGCATTGAGGTGGGAGCCCGTAAAAGATGCAGGCGATGTGGTGCCCTTTTCGGCGAGGAGGCGACGATATGGAGACAGGATTTTCCGCGAGAGATCGGGACGACGACGAGAAGACCGGAGGACTCGGATCACTCGGTATATCTCTAACCCGTCTTGTTGTTAGCTAGATCTAGTTTAATGGCCCGATCCGGGTGTTTAGTGCGCGGGGGTGCCGGTTTGCTAATTTGCAAAATTAAAGTTTATCACCGCTTCCGCATTTGGCCGTCGGATTGACGACCGGGGCACCGCCGTGCACTTACATGGTTTGCCCTCCATTGAGGGATAGCGGTGTGGTACTTATCCCTAAGGCCGCAGAAATATAATCAACTTCTCGCACTGCTGGTATGCCAGTGCGCACCAGAGCCCAAGCAAAGGCTTCCAATGAAGCGCCAGCGGTAGTGTCACTAGTGGCGGTGTCACCAAAGGGGAATACCAGAAGCAAGGTTGGTCAATGTCGCGCCAAAGCGTCGAGGGGAAGGAAGCGTTCTTCAGTTAGTGCTAGCATAAGTTCTAAGAGGAGGAAGAGACCAGTCGCTGGCTAACTTGACACCTTGCTTTGGTCCTAGCCGTTTATTCAGGACGAACCGATAGCTATGGAGGAATTAGACGGTGGTCTTATTTATCCTGGCTCGTCCGCCGAGGAAGCCGCACAATTGGCTGAGGCTTTAAGGCGCTCACAGGATGAGACCAAGAACGTGCGCATCCCGAAAAAGCCCTACCCTCCGGTTATCTTCTATGACGTTGATTCTTCATTACGGCGGGTACATATAGGTCCTTTTCTAATTGAAGAAGAACGGGCCCTCAAACAGCCTATAACAACCGCCTCCGAAGATGAGCTTGCATTAAAGACAGGCAGTCATTCATCTGCACTTGAACCCCGGCGAGCGCACTTAGCAAGAAAGGAAAAATGTTTCGAGAAAGCCATACTTCAAGCTCCTTGGTGCATTGGTATGCGTCTTTCTCATGTCCTTCTTTTAGCGAATAGTCTGTATTATTTTTATGTTTTCTCATTTTTGTGAAAACTTTGCAGGGACTTCGGCGGCGAAAAAGGATTTGAGTTCAGATCGGGTCATGACTGTGGACTCTAAAAATGTCTCTCGTGACGCACCGGCAGGTGTAGAGGAGATCATTACAGCCGCTATTCCTGCTGTAGAGCTTCCGGTGGTAGCTTCTGTTCCTTCGGTATCTATTCCTCTAGCAGAGGTGACCCCATTGGTTACGAACCCCATGGACATCTCCAGTGACGCACCAATGGGTGTAGAAGAGATTGTCGAAGCTGTTAGTCCTATCTTGGAGCTCCCGGTGGTGACTTCCGTCCCTTTAGCATCTGTACTTTCCGCAGAGGTGAGCTTACCAGCCGTAGATCCAGTGGATCTCTCTGGTGGCATCCTGGAGATTATAGAAAGGATCACTGAGACCGCTATTGCCTCCTCAGATCCTGAAGTGGCGGCTATTGTTTCTGAATTGGAAGCCGCCATGCCGGCAAATGTCTCTAGTGCTGTACCTGAGGGTGTGGAGGAGTCTGCCGAAGCCGCTATCCCCCCAGTTCAAGGCGGGCGGAGCATCGAAGGTAATCTCCTACATTTTGTTTTAATGATCTCTCCATTATCTGAACTCTTTTTGCCTTCAGAATTGCGGGAACTGGCGGCTTCTATCGTGGATCTATCTCCCAAGAAGACCTTCCAGCGCCTACATGATCTGGCTGCCCCACAGGCGATACCCTCGCAAAGCATAGTCCTTTCTTCTGGGCAAGGTCGGTGTTCTCTGACCCCTTTTGTTTTATTACCATCTTTTTTTTTGATGCTAACATGCTCTCCACAGTTCTGGAAGCTGATGACAAAGTTGAGATCCTTGATGGGCCTGGGGATCTTTTAAACCCCCATTGCATGACTATGGGTAAGTAAGGCTTCATCTTTGGCATTGTTTTGTTTTACTCCATGTTCGTAAATCTCACCGACTGTTCATGAATCTTGACAACTCTGCCAATCCTAACCCCGTTAGAATCTCAAATTCCCATGCCATCAGGCCCCTATGCCCGGCGTGCGTCTGAACGGATGGCGAAACAAAGCATTCACTCCCTGGCGGCTCTTATTGAAGACCTTCGCGCTGGTACCTCTGTCACGGCCGATGAATTTTCTGTCAAAGCCAACGCTTCCTTGTCCATTCTCGCCACCGTTTCCTTGTCCGTTCTCGCCACTTATCATGACGAAGCATTGGTGCGTGTCTGGGTTGAGTACTGTCGTCGAGTGGAGGTCTGCCTACACGGGCTCGAGTGCATCCGCCTTCCCTTTGATAGCTTAACTGTAAAATCGAGTCTGTGGGGGTGGATCGAACGGTGCGCAGCCAATCTACAGTCATGTGAGAAGAGACCCAACAGGAAGTTTTCGAAGAGGGAGTTAGCTTCGAATGCTTTGGGGGAAATTCAGGCTCAGCTTACCGCCAAGACTACCCGCGCATACGAAATTTGGCGGATGCTTCAAGAAGCTATTACAGAGGTGGTGGCTCTTGACAAAACCGTTATCTTTACCCACGAGATGGTTGAAGCCCATAAAGTTGCCGAAAGGGAGCTTGGGAGTCGGTTTTCTTCATATCAGACTCGGCAGACTCAGGCAGGAACCCGTCTTGCCGCATTAACGGAGCTTGAAGCCGAGGTCCAGCGGAAGAACGATGAGATCACGAGCTTATTGCACCATCCGCCGGCTTAAACACATTTATTTTGTCGTTGTATATTCTCCTTCTTCCTCTTTTTTGTATCACCCATGAATAAGAGTATTTTGTATTCATTTTGGTTCATGAATAAAAGGTAGATTTTTCTTATACTAGCACTTTTCTTTCTTTTGCTTTCTTGGCTTAGTAGTTTATACACTTATCTCGGAGCCTCTAGTTTATGAACTCATTTCGGAGCTTATTTAGTTTACCTCCCTTGGGCTTCTAGGCAAACCTGTCCCAACGCCACAGTTAACCCCTGCTCTTTATAACAGAGGTCCGTTAGGGTATGAGGTATTAGGGTTTTATTCGTCGTACCGTTGCGTTGGCTGATGCATTCCTCGATATGCAGTCTTTCTATTCAAGTGGCTGCGCGACTGTCGTGTCTCTGATCCCTTCAGGGCTGGACAAGACATCTTCAAATAATCTCCCAGGTCATATTACCGTCGAGAGAGCACATCCTCCCTAGAAATCGTGAGGACTTCCAAGCGTTCATCGCCTCCTTGAGTCGCCAGCATCTCGCTCGGATATTTTTTCCTTACGAATCTTGAGGACTCATAAGTAGCTCCTTTATTTTAGTGGCATGTAATTTTGGCAAATGTGGCCCGTAGATAGTCCATCTTGACCTCCTTGCAGGGCAGCGATGGCTTAGGAAACAGGTTTAGATTTGCCGCCTAAGACTTTTCAACTTTATGAGCCGTAAGGATCTCATAAAGACTTTTCTCCCTACGAGTCGAGAGGATCCTGTCGGTGTATTTTCTCATCAGGAGTCGTGAGGATCCCTAAGTGTGTATTTTCTATTGAGAGTCATAAGGATATCACAAGAGAATTTTCCCCCTTACAAGTCGAGAGGACTCGTAAGTGGTTTCTTCCCTCCTTGTCGATATTTGACTTTGGGGAGTGTGGCCCATGGATAGTATACAATAGTCCATCTTGGACCTACTTGCAGGGCGCCAGTGCTTAGGAAACAAGTTGATATCCCCGTTGCCTAAGGCTTTTCCCCTACGAGTCGAAAAGTTCTCGCAGGAACATTGTTTTCCCAACGAGTCGAGACGAATCGAGAAGTTCTCGCAAGAATGTCCTAACGTCACAGTTAACCTCTGCTGATAGAAGTCCGTTAGGGTTTGTGGTACTATGATTTTTGTCCTTCGTACCGTCACGTTGGCTAATGCATTCCTCGATACGCAATCTTGCTGTTCGACTAGCTGTAGGGTTCCTAGGCATCCTAGTGAGGTCTCACAAGGCATCAACCATGCCAATTTCAAATTATCTAGGTGCCGAGAAACCCTAATACGGATCGTTGGCTAAAGTTTAGGCGAAACTAGAAACTAGTTAACAACTTAACTATAAAGAATACGGAAATACAACCTTTGTAGATCCGGTGCTCCACCTCCATAGCTCCGCAACGAAGTCCCCTCGCTGTCCAAATGAGTTCCCGGGCTCTAGCGTCGGCTTCGTCGGAGAATGGGCAAGCTAGGTCGTCGATGTCCATGCCGAAGATGATCTACGTCGAGGCATCGCTAGATCAAGCTCCAACTTCACCAAGTCTTGAAAACTTGTGAAGGAAAACACACTCTACTACTTGGCAAGAGGTAGAGGATGAAGAAATAGGAAGTGGGTAGACTTTAGAATTGGATTTCTCACTTGTTTTCATCAATCACCATTGATGAAGCAAGCTTCTTCAAGTGAAGAAGATGAAGAAGAAGAAGATGAATATTATGATAAGCCTTTTTCAAAAAAGGAAATAATAAGAATACTTATCATAATGTAACCATGGTAATGTGTAGAGAGTTAATCATGGTTGAAAGGAATGGTTAGGGTTAAGCATGAGACAAAATGGTCACTTGGTCAAAGTCTTCATGAAGCTTCAACAAGCTTCCAAAGAAAGCCACCATTTTGCATTATGCTTAACATTTTCCATAATGAATAAACAAATAAATAAATAGATATGAAAATGAAAACCCTAACCATTACATAACCATGGTTTAAACTTTACACAAAACACAAGTTAGCATGCATCATCAAACATGATACATACAAGTGCACAAAAATATATCGCATATACAATGCGCACATCCGAGTGAGAAAATCCATCTTAAGTGAACCGATACTAGTTAACGCAAAGTAATATATCAAATATATAATTATGCATTAAATCATTAAATCAACACTTGATTTAACGATCCGGTCATATCGCATATAACCGACTAGTATCCAATGTATCGGCTTATCGAATCAACCCTCGATTCGATAACTAGGTTATATCGCATATAACCATTTGACACATTGATCGTGAGAATGAAATACGGTATCACATACACGCATTATTCTCGGTCCGGCACATATCTCATATGCGCTCCTATTTCGTTTCGCTTGAGCCAGGAAACCTCTGTGTAGGACTCTAAAGACTCGTCAATACGCCGGCAGCAGGTGATGATCATATCAAACACCCACAAGCCGCAAGTGGTCTGCTAAACGTAACGGCCACCCGGGTATTGAGCGATCTGAAGATCGACGAGCAAGCCCGCTCACACTCCAGTGAATCCAACCAGTAACACTACCGTACAGTCCGGTCTGATCGTCTGATATGTCGCATATCTCGCCTAGGGGTGGTAAACGTCAGACCCCAATAGCTCGATAAGTCGTGTCGATATGAGGTCTGTAACAATTCGAGAAACTACTGGTAACACTTACCAGTAAATCTCAGCAACCCTGGCCAGGGATTTCCTGTTATAGCCAATCGAACACAGCGCAACATCAACCCCCTATACCGGGAGAGACGAATTCCCTCCTATCGCTCATTGCTTCCATGTGACTCGGGACTGTACCCAAAAACCACCGTTTTGCACGCCCTCTTGGACGTGGTAAGATGGAAATCAAAGCACAGTGGGAACCACACAAGACTCTATGACGATCTCGGGTCAACAGACTACTCTGTACCAGTGTCACCAGAGAACTGCCATCTGACGTGAGGTATAATACCATCTGGGAGTTCTCGGCGAGTCCGTCCAGTGTACCCAGTCTGTACTGAGCACCCGTATATCATCTCTGATGTCAAACACCAATGGATATGGGATCATCCATCGCCCATCTGTATGGGTCGAGAAGGTATACGCTAGTCTACTCTGGTATATCGATGCCCCGTCTCGATACACCCACGACTAGGGACTTTGAAGGATGTACTTATGGACTACCATGTCCCCACTAGTATGATCCGTATCATAGTCCAGGTAGTCAAGTACAGATCCTAAGGGCTTTACCAACATGTAACAGAGAGACAATCAGTGTACACGTTAAGGTAAAGAGTAACCAGATAGCATACTATCATGTCGAGCGAGAAAGTCCTCCCTATATATGTCCAAGCATCCACTACAATATACATCCTATGTATAGTAATGTCCTCTAGGGCATACGTATAACTAACAATCTCCCACTTGCACTAGGGCCATCTGTAGCAGTGGTTGTAGTATCTCATACTCAACCATCCCATAAAAGTCTCTCGCTGGGAACAGGCCTTTGTGAGTGGATCCGCTGTGTTGTCCTCTGAGTCTACTCTCCTAACCTCGATCTCCTTGGAGATCAACCATCTCCATGATCAGGTGATACTGCCTTAGAATATGTCTGGATCACTGATGGGACGGACGTTCCTTGGCATAAGTCACAACTCCATTGTCTCACAATGGTTGGAACGTAGTTCATCTCATGAACCAATATACACCCAAACATCCTCCTTGGTAGTATCTTAAGTAGCGATGTATCCTGCCTTTATCTTCTAGTATGCCACGGTATCTAGCTTGGAACTCTTCCAACATACCGTCCCTCCAGTGAGGGTAAAGACAATGCCTGTGACTGACATTCAGTCGTCTTTATCATCCTGGAACCCTTCCAGTGATTCTCCCCAGGGTCGATTGATACCTTCTCACTACAACTAGTGAGAATCCTAACATCCATTTAGATCTATCTCATAGGTCCAAAACCCAGGATTTAGTAGGTATCACTTTGATCCTATGTGGAGAATCATTGTGATAGGCGGAGATTGATCGAGCGTAGCATAGGAAACTCTTTCCCTATCAAGAGTATGTCATCCACGTACTCTACGAGGATCATCACCATACTCCCTACTACCTTTTTGTATATACAAGGTTCATCTACCATTCTGATGATGTCAACTTCTTTGACTAATCCATCAAAACAGATGTTCCAACTCCGCGATGTCTGCTTTATCCTATAAAGCATCTTGCACACGTTTCCGCTGCTCCCACTGTCTACGAAGCCCTCTGGCTGTGTACTTATAGACGCTCTCTTCTAAAACATCATTTTAGAAAAGCAGTCATGGCACCCAACCGCCAGATATCGTAGTCATGGTATGTAGCCGTGGCAAGTAGGATCTGGATGGACTTAAGCATAGCTACTTGAAAAAGTTTCATCATTATTCACGCCTGGTCGATGACGAAAAGCTTTAACAAGTTTAGCTTTGAAAGTCTCAACTTTTCCATCTACACCAAGTAATCTTCTCAAGATATACTTGCTCCTGATGGGGATTTAACCCTTCAGATATAGCAACCAAAGTCCATACTTTGCTGGTATACATGGATTCCATCTCAGTTCACTAAGCATCCAGCCATTCTTACAGAGTCCCACTCCTGATGGCCAGCTCGAAACTAGTTGGGTCATCATCTCATGATGCATTCCTCGCTCCCACTGTCATAGAGAAACCGAAGTATCTCTCAGGTGGGTGAGGAACCCTACTAGATCGGCGGAGAGGCTGAGGTTCGTTGGTATTTACTGAATCCTTTGGTTCTATCAAATCATCAGCTGTAGTTTGTATAGCTGGAACCTTTCCAGTTCTACATTACAGACCTTGCCTTGAGCTTGTCCGGATTTTGCTTTTAGACATACGCCGGACAACCCCAAATCTTAACTAGCTTAAGAGATGGGCTCTACCCTTTCCATATCACATATGAAGTGGTAGGCAACTGATTTGATTTGAACCCTATCCAATAGGTATGCAGCTTCTCAAGCGCATAACTCCCAAAAAGGAAACAGATAACTCAGTATTACTCATCATAGAGCATACCTTATCACATAGGGTGTGATTGCTCCGCCCCGATATACCATCGTGCTATGGTGTATACGGAGGAGTAATGCTGAGAGAGAATCCCATTCTCCTTTAGAATAGTCCAGGAATTTCGTGCTCAAGTATTCTCCTCCTTGATCTCATCAAAGGATATAATACTTATACCCGCATTGGTTCTCTACTTCTAACTTATATTCTGTGAATATGTCAAAAGGTTCGGACTTGTGTTTCAACAGGAACATAGGTCTGAATCTCGAGAGATCATCAGAGAATGTAATGAAGTATAAAGAACCGGTCTTGGCATATGCAGACAGGGGACCTTACATACATCAACATGTATCATCCCAAGAGTTCACTAACTCTTTCTCTGTTTCCAGTAAACAGAGCTATGGTCATCTTATCTCTGTGACATGACTGGCAAGTTTCACAAGATGTAAATTCAAACTGATTTAAATATGCATCTTCATGTAACTTCAGCTAGTCGGGTCGCATTGATATGACCTAGTCTACAATGCCTCAATTAGGATTCGTTCATATCTGAACTCTTCCTCTTGTGTGTGTTCCGTATACTAAGAACTGTAGTTTGATTTAGAACATCAATGCTTTTAGATAACGTGCCTGATCCGATCAACTTTTGATATAGGAAATGTTCAAAACATTATCCAACAATACAAAATTTTATCATTTCTTTACTAATAAAGAGACTGATATGATTTTGTATATCAGGTTCGGTATCTAATAACATTTGTTCAGAATCAATGTATTGGTAATACAGGGTGACAGTGACCAACAGACTTGGCTGCAATACTTGCCCCGTTTTCTGTCTCATGAAACTTATCACCCGTTCTCAGTTCTCTACCTTTCTGTAGCCCTATGTAACATATTACATATCTGTGATCCTGATCTGGTATCACATACCCAGGACGTAAAGGACACTGAGAAACAGTTCTCTGTAATGAACACACCCGAAGATGATGCATCAGCATGCACTCTCTTCGTTTGGGCGGTACGGGAATTCTGGTAATCCCCAATTTCCTGCTCTGTCTTATAACAATTATAAGTTGGAGCGGGACCAACGTTCCCCAGCTCAGTATAACAAGCGGGTTCGGTCAATATTCCGTTTATTATCTTGATTAAGGCGTGATATGGTCGCTACCTGGAGAGAGAGAGAAGAAAACACTCAGCGTGCGCTCTGCAAGAATAGATTGGTTATTATTTTATCTAATCAGGATGGCTCCCACTGCTTTTTATCAAATCTTCCTTCAAACCCTAAAAGGAAAGACTAGCCGGGATTAATTACACACTACAAGTTCGCCAATCTTTCAGCCAGGCCAATGTCGGTACTTTGAGGGAGGTCCCCCGTGCTTTCGCACGAACCTAATTAATGTAAACCTCGTTTTCCCAGAGGCGTAACCTCGTTAACACCTTTCTAGACACCTACTTGATCGGCTAATTGTAATGTATAAAACTCTCCCAGGAGTAACTCTTACTCGCAGCGGGTATCGGGATCCAACTATCTCATAGAAGGTATGCAATCTCATTGCAAATTTCAACACTTGAAATTCCCGATAATATTTTGCCCCGAACGATCTATGACCTTGACAAGGTCAACAAACCATAGACCGCAAGTCAAGTTCAACCCGTCATTTCTTGATTGAATCAAACCCACCCGCACGACCCTTGACAAGGTCAACAAGGCCGCACGACTACCCTAACCCAATCTGCATCATATGCATAAGCAGATAAATACTGGTTAGCTACCGCACACTGCGCCTTGACAAGGTCAACAAACGCAGCACGAATACTAAACAGGATTTATCTGAAATGACGGAGGGCTACGACAGGTTTTTCTGAAAACCTATTGCGTAATGAACTTGATATCGTTGTAGGATCGAATGAATTTTGAAATGGAGTGTTTTTGAGGCTTTTCTAGTTTTGCTAAAGGAGTCATTCCCGGTGAAGGGATCGTCGGTCCTTTCCTCGTCGAATGAGGTGCAGGATATATCATATATATCACTGTGCAAAGCAAAAAACTCTTAAAAGCAATCAAAAGACAAACCGAGTGTGTAGCATCTGCCAGTTATTGCTAAAGGAGTCACTCCCGGTGAAGGGATCTCGGTCCTTTCCTCATCGAATAAGGTGCAGGATATATCATATATACCGCTGTGCAAAGCAAGAACTGTAGCTACCTGTTTTATTTTGAAATTCGATTCTACAACATCTTAGGTTTCTTTTACTTTCATTAATCACATTAATGAAGTCCCATCATTTAAGTACCTAAACATCACAGATAAATACGACGTACACTTATGCCATCCGCATTCGCCTCGATGTCCCCTCGTGCACCGTTAGGTTAGGTAACTAACGACAGAGCGGGGCAGGGCTAGCGCGGGTGTAAAACATAAGTAACGTCTATATAATATATCATATATACTATATACTGTATCTATCACAGAACATCACATGATCACATCACAGATATCGCAGCAGAAGAATCATATGAAATATTGGATATACTAGGACGTCCGTGTTTTCAATACGAGCCAGTATAAAACACGGATTCCACTGTCGCGATGAATAGCCAAACCCACACCCCTAGACCCCTACGAGAGCGGCAAGCAACCCTACCAATTCTAGAGTTAGGAGACGCGGACTCGACTCCTCGAGTTGGTCTCCCACTGGACTCCAGAACCCGGTTACTTGTGCTCCCCTCCTTGGGTCTATCCTAGTGCGGAAAAGTAAATAATATACAAACGGTGACATCTTCCGCAACCTGGAAGTGCCCCAATAAAAGAATATTACATACAAGTTTTTACATGAATGAAAATGAAAAACACTCATCTCACATAAAAACTCCCGGCTATTCAAACACGACGATCCAATATAACATATCCAGCAACACATAACATCACATGTCATCAACGTAAGTAAATATGCGCATCCCAATTGTCGTTGACATATAGCAACGAAACCGGCGATATCACATATTACACTTACGGTCACAGAAAAGAAAGTGTAAAACTACAACAGTTGGAATCCGCAACCTCCTCAGACATCGCATGCCTGATCAAATGAATTACTTAGACATCGCATGCCTAACAATTATAAACCCCGCATTTTAGTCTCATTATCGAAAACACTTTTCAATATCAAGTCGGGCAATTCAACAAGATTCCTGACATCCTGATCGAATACTCGTCGCAAACTTCAGTAGGCGGCCGCACCCCAGATACCGTCGACGAAGTGCACCAAGGCGGAACACCGCTACCGCGAGCACCCGGACGGATGCTTTCGGCGACGGGGTTCTCCTACAGTCACTTGGTCGGGGCTATAGGATGTAGCTGTCTATTAAGTTTGTCCGGCGAATATCCGCGTACGCTACGTGATTGCGACGGACATTTGATCGCATCAAAATTCCGTGGCAACCGATCAAGTGAGACTAAAGTGCTATGTTTATAACATTCATTCAGTTATCACATAACTTTTGTGAATTCCAATTATTGTATCCCATACCAGATAAACAGAAAATGTTAAACTTTTCGATCGAACAGTCAAACACCCAAGTTTTCCCGATACAGCTCAACACATGAAATAAGTCTAACAACATTCAGTTCGTGCCTCAGTACCAACGGTCCAGCCGTAGAAGGGTCAAGCCAACGCCTCACATGTGGCACGCCGTACTGCCCCAAACCCGAAGGTTCAAAGGGCAGTTCAAGACGGTCACATAATCGAGTTAAGGTTTGTTGTCTTCTAGAGGGTCCATCGCGTTACTTGCACTACTTAGAACGTCGTCAAACTACGGAAAAATCCAACACTTGGAAATTTCCCGACAGGGGAAAAATTGGGTATTTATATCCGGTCGAACTTTTTAACATATTCTAAAAATTATCCGGAAAGCCACACAGACAAAATTTGATACTCCGATCGAAACACCGAATCCCCAAATCAATCCCAGAAAATTCAACTCTAGAAAAAATATTAAAAATTCCCAGAAAAATCACCACTGGAAACTAAGAATTACTGTGCAAAATAATTTAAATACTGTGGCCGTACGGTCGCGGATCCGCCGCATGAGCCTTGCTCATGCCGCGGAACCGCGGTGGGAAAGTTGAATTAGGTCCACGAAATTTACAGTAATTCTTAGAAAACCCTGCTTGATTTTCTGCATATTTTTAATGTTGAAAAATCCCAGATTTTAGAAAAAGGACAGAGAGCATTTTCCGGGTTGGGTTTCGGGTTCGTTCGGACTTCAAATTCCGTCTGGACTTCGCCTAAGGCTCTAGCTAGGCTCTGATACCACTGTAGGGTTCCTAGGCATCCTAATGAGGTCTCACAAGGCATCAACCATGCCAATTTCAAATTATCTAGGTGCCGAGAAACCCTAATACGGATCGTTGGCTAAAGTTTAGGCGAAACTAGAAACTAGTTAACAACTTAACTATAAAGAATACGGAAATACAACCTTTGCAGATCCGGTGCTCCACCTCCATAGCTCCGCAACGAAGTCCCCTCGCTGTCCAAATGAGTTCCCGGGCTCTAGCGTCGGCTTCGTCGGAGAATGGGCAAGCTAGGTCGTCGATGTCCATGCCGAAGATGATCTACGTCGAGGCATCGCTAGATCAAGCTCCAACTTCACCAAGTCTTGAAAACTTGTGAAGGAAAACACACTCTACTACTTGGCAAGAGGTAGAGGATGAAGAAATAGGAAATGGGTAGACTTTATAATTGGATTTCTCACTTGTTTTCATCAATCACCATTGATGAAGCAAGCTTCTTCAAGTGAAGAAGATGAAGAAGAAGAAGATGAATATTATGATAAGCCTTTTTCAAAAAAGGAAATAATAAGAATACTTATCATAATGTAACCATGGTAATGTGTAGAGAGTTAATCATGGTTGAAAGGAATGGTTAGGGTTAAGCATGAGACAAAATGGTCACTTGGTCAAAGTCTTCATGAAGCTTCAACAAGCTTCCAAAGAAAGCCACCATTTTGCATTATGCTTAACATTTTCCATAATGAATAAACAAATAAATAAATAGATATGAAAATGAAAACCCTAACCATTACATAACCATGGTTTAAACTTTACACAAAACACAAGTTAGCATGCATCATCAAACATGATACATACAAGTGCACAAAAATATATCGCATATACAATGCGCACATCCGAGTGAGAAAATCCATCTTAAGTGAACCGATACTAGTTAACGCAAAGTAATATATCAAATATATAATTATGCATTAAATCATTAAATCAACACTTGATTTAACGATCCGGTCATATCGCATATAACCGACTAGTATCCAATGTATCGGCTTATCGAATCAACCCTCGATTCGATAACTA
Source organism: Agapanthus africanus (assembly GCA_030015575.1). Taxonomy (NCBI): domain Eukaryota; kingdom Viridiplantae; phylum Streptophyta; class Magnoliopsida; order Asparagales; family Amaryllidaceae; genus Agapanthus; species Agapanthus africanus. The sequence goes on along the minus strand of JASDDO010000019.1, from coordinate 456,300,281 downwards.
GGTTATATCGCATATAACCATTCGACACATTGATCGCGAGAATGAAATACGGTATCACATACACGCATTATTCTCGATCCGGCACATATCTCATATGCGCTCCTATTTCGTTTCGCTTGAGCCAGGAAACCTCTGTGTAGGACTCTAAAGACTCGTCAATACGCCGGCAGCAGGTGATGATCATATCAAACACCCACAAGCCGCAAGCGGTCTGCTAAACGTAACGGCCACCCGGGTATTGAGCGATCTGAAGATCGACGAGCAAGCCCGCTCACACTCCAGTGAATCCAACCAGTAACACTACCGTACAGTCCGGTCTGATCGTCTGATATGTCGCATATCTCGCCTAGGGGTGGTAAACGTCAGACCCCAATAGCTCGATAAGTCGTGTCGATATGAGGTCTATAACAATTCGAGAAACTACTGGTAACACTTACCAGTAAATCTCAGCAACCCTGGCCAGGGATTTCCTGTTATAGCCAATCGAACACAGCGCAACATCAACCCCCTATACCGGGAGAGACGAATCCCCTCCTATCGCTCATTGCCTCCATGTGACTCGGAACTGTACCCAAAAACCACCGTTTTGCACGCCCTCTTGGACGTGGTAAGATGGAAATCAAAGCACAGTGGGAACCACACAAGACTCTATGACGATCTCGGGTCAACAGACTACTCTGTACCAGTGTCACCAGAGAACTGCCATCTGACCTGAGGTATAATACCATCTGGGAGTTCTCGGCGAGTCCGTCCAGTGTACCCAGTCTGTACTGAGCACCCGTATATCATCTCTGATGTCAAACACCAATGGATATGGGATCATCCATCGCCCATCTGTATGGGTCGAGAAGGTATACGCTAGTCTACTCTGGTATATCGATGCCCCGTCTCGATACACCCACGACTAGGGACTTTGAAGGATGTACTTATGGACTACCATGTCCCCATTAGTATGATCCGCATCATAGTCCAGGTAGTCAAGTACAGATCCTAAGGGCTTTACCAACATGTAACAGAGAGACAATCAGTGTACACGTTAAGGTAAAGAGTAACCAGATAGCATACTATCATGTCGAGCAAGAAAGTCCTCCCTATATATGTCCAAGCATCCACTACAATATACATCCTATGTATAGTAATGGCCTCTAGGGCATACATATAACTAACACTAGCCTCGCGACTATCATGTCTCTGATCCCTTCGGGGGCTGGACTAGACGTCTTCAAGTAATCCTCCAGGTGATATTACCGTCGGAAAAGAAAGCGTTAGGAATCTTCCACGCCGCTTTTTAATTGAGGTTAGGCTCAGTTTTTGTAAGGTTACGCCAGCGCCCCGGCCATCATACCGTGGCCAAACGCGGAACAAAAACTTTTAAAACCCTGCGCTAACGGAACCTGATCGACAGATCGTACCATTAACCCTATACTGGTTCACTGTAAAGAGTTTAGAAAGGTTATACCGATCGATCCATGTCCTTCAGTCTTCAACCTCTGTCCCAAGCTCCTCGCGGATTCCTCGATCAAGTTTGTTCTCCGGTCTCCCTCGTCGAAGACGATCCACGTCGAGGATTAGTAATATGGGCTCCCGCTTCAAAACCGAAGCAACTCGGGCAACCAGTTTGCTAGCCTAGATACCCAAGATGAAGTAGAGTGTGTGTGTGAATACTTTGTCTCAATACACCCTAGGTTTCTCAACACATGAGACATGTTAGGGTGGAGGTGAAGGAGTTGCCATTGGAGTAAAGTGTGAGCTCAAGTTTTGCTTGTGAAGAAAGTGCTGTGGCTTGTGAGGAAAAGAAAAATGGCTCTGTTTTTTTTTTTAAGTTTTGTTGTGAGTTGTTTGTATTGGGCAACTTGAGAAAATTACCCAGCACAAAAAACAGCCACGAAATTAGCCCGCACCAAAAAACAGCAGCACATTTTTTTTTGTTTCTTCTTGAGTGGAGTTGTGAGGTTTTTGTGTTGAATATTTAATTGAGAAACTAAAGAAATTCCATTTCCTCAAAAATCAGCAGCCCATCCCTCACCATATCTTACAACTCACCTCAAGCCATCAATGCACCATGACTCACCAAAGTCCAAGCCAAAACCCATGCTCACACTTTCCACCTCACAACAATATTAAACATTTAAAAACTCTAAATGTTTAATACAATATGAAAGAAAAGAAATGGCAACCTTAAAATTATCTTGTAACGAATTACAAGAATACCCCTCATCTATATATACACACACACATCCGTATTCCGATTGAATACGAATACAACGAGACGAAAGTAATCCAACAATATAATACTAGAATCCGATATAAACCAAAGCCCACTAGTATTATCCGTATGATCATGATCCATGCACTAGTGCACATATATGATCAAACCCTGCCATAAAACCATACGACCTCTACAACGTTTCGCCCTAATCAGGGAAACCCTCTGTGTGGGACTCTAACGACTTGTCAATACGCTGGCAGTGGGTTTAATCACAAGCACGTCAGTGGCACTAGCTGTACGTAACAGCTACCAAGGTATTGAGCGATAGGGAGGCCGACGAGCAAACTCATCCTGAAACCCTACTGAGCCTGACAGTGACAATATCCGTACAGTCCAGTCCGTTCGTCTATGAGTATTGCATATCGAGTCTAGGACGGTAGATAAAGTCAGACCCCTAATATCACGACATTTAGTGTCGGCATGAAACCTATCACCAACCGAGAAACTATCGATCCTAGATCGGTAATTCTCGTCTACCCCGGGCGAGGATTTCGGATGATGGTCATGCGTGCACACCGCGACATCAACCCCCAATACTGGGAGAGACGAATCCCCTGACGATCCGCTCACTGCCTCATATGGCTTATGACTGTACCCAACTTAAACCTGTTTGCACGACTCCTTTGAGCCGTGGTAGGGTAGTAATCAAACCACAGTGGGAACTCACACGAGACAAATGACGATCTCAGGTCGATAGACTAATCTGTACACATGTTACCAGGGAACCGCTATCTGACAATATGTATAATACCAACTAGTATGTTCCCGGCGAGTCCGTCCGGTGTACTCATAACCTAATGAGCACCTGTATACATCTTAGGTGAACCAACTGACACCAATGGCTTGTGAGACTAGCCACCGCCCCTCGTCGGGGTCTCGATCCGTATACACTAGTCTGCTCTTGTAGTATCGATGCCCAGTCTCGAAACTCCTATGACTTGGGGCACTTTAAGGATGTGCTTATGGACCGCCCAACTCTCATGTATATGATCGCCATCATACTGCTGGTAGTCAAGCAAGAATCCTATGGGCTCTATCAACATGTAATAGTGATATGTAATGTCACCTGAAGCATGTACACGATGATAAAGACAAACCAGATAGCATACTATTATCTTGAGTAAGACCGTTCTACCGGTATAAGTCTTCCCTCAATCATTGCAATCACGTGCCTGTGATCCAATAATTGATTTGAGGGCACTATAGCCAACAATATCCCACTTGGACTTAAGGCTAATTATTGCGGTTTTGCATACTCACCCGTGTGATACCGAACACCCAACTTCTCTACTAATCAGTTTCCCAAAACTCTTTTGTAAAACTATTGCGTTCGAGAAATAGCCTCAGGGAGTGGATCCGCTCCAATGTTTCTTTCTATGTCTCTTTTTATCTCAAGTTTGCGGAGAAAACCATCTCCCAAAATGAGCAATACCTGTCTTAGAATATGTCTGGATATCTGATGGGCCCTAGTTCACAAATGAACTCCAAATCCAGTAAACTTCTTAGACTGTATCGTCAACTGAATTTAATCAGTATCCTGCGCCATGCCTCCCTTAGTATCCGCTTGGATCACCTGTCTAAACTACTGCCCCTTAAAAGTGGGAAAACGATAACTCTGACAGTCACTCTGTCATCCAGGTCACCTTAGAAGCCTGGAATGATAACCGTCTCGCAAAGGAGGCTGCTGTTCATATCAGATTTTTGCATTTTTATACCACCCATTCTTAATCACATTGCATATAAATAGGTACTTTTGATCCATGTCTGCTAAATAGTTGCAGGTTTGTAACATTTCAAAAAAATAAAATATTATTTTTGGGAATTTTTATAATTTAATATTAATTTTAAATGAATATTTTAATATTTCGGTATAATTAAATACCGATAAATGGGGAAAAATTTGGAAAATTATAGAAATTACTAAATGAGCATGTTTTATGTGAATTATGCAAATTTTTAGTTTTTATGATTAATTATATGCTAATTTAGTGCTAATCGCGATTAAAAATCGCTAATCGGACTTTAAGCGTGTTTTGTGCACATGTCTTTTTTCCACACTTGTTATATTTTTCTACATGTTTTGGGTGCATGGCTTGTTATTTTGGGGTTATTATTGAGGTGAGAAGGAAAATAGAAAAGAAAAAGGAAATGAGTAAAGAATTAGGTATGGTGAAGAGAGAGAAAGGTGTGGGTTATGTTGACTTGGTCTTGAGCCATTCCTCTTCAATTATTCACACATTTTCTCCCCTCTCTCCCTCTTCTTCAGCTGCTGCTGCTGCCCTCTTTCCTCCCCTCCACAAAAAACCCCACTTCATCTCCAAAACAAACTCAAAACACCATTTCCAATTCACAAAAAAGGTGCACAAGCTCACAAGCAACCCTATAGACCAAGAAAGTTTGTGTTTTGGTGCTGTAGGAGGATTCATGAGTGTCTATTGAGGTAATCCGTTCACAATTAGTGTAGTATTTCTTATGCGCCTCATTTCAAGTTTAAAATCGTTTTGGCAAGGTTTAGTACACTTTGGAGATTTCTAGAGAGGGTTAAGGTTAAATTGAGTTGTGTTGGTGAACTTGAGCCTTATTGGTGACCTTAGACCCCCTATAATGATAGAAACCCAGACCAAAACCTAACTGAAACCAAAATACAGAAAAACAGAACTTTTCATGTCGGTTTGTGAGAACTTAGAGTGTGCAGGGGAATCTGGGATGACCTGGGACATTTTTGAGTCAAGCAAACAACTCTAGTGACCCAATTAAGACCCTTGGAGGCTACCCTGAGAGTACGAGGCCATTCCACCATGCCAAAACCGATTTGGCCGATTTTCCCATGATTGTGCTCGGCCACTTGGTGAGGGATAGGGTCTAGGTTGCTTCAGTAGGTCATATGTACCCTATATATCACCCTAGTGTTGTTTTGGAACCATAGTTTCACCTGAGACAAAATATGGGAACACTTTTATAAGTTGCTGCCTTATGTTTTGTGTGTGTTTGAATTCAAGTTTTGGATATTTGGTATTGTATTCAATTATTTGACGTTTGTACGTCTATATCGATTTATATTTGGATGAATTGCAAGATATAGCCCATAGGTTTTGACCTATGGGTGATTCGTGCGACATTTTGGCTTTGATTTGGTTTTGATGCGATGCGATACGTGTAACATATAGGTACCCCCACGACGATTCGAGATGATGAAGTTGATGATGGTGACATCAACATCGGCAAGAAAGATCAAAGTGAGTAGATTATATCTTCGGGGGAAGTCGGGTGGATGGCGTATAGCACCCCCGCAGTTCGATATCTAGTATACTATATATACTATATATATATGATAGCTTATTGTGTGTCGTGGATATTTGAGATGAGATTAGGTGTACTATGGTTAGATTAGGGTTTTAGAAGTGAACTAGTATAGTTCCTAGTTGCGAACCCTAGAATAGGTTTACACACCCCCACACACACGCTTGCATGTTATACCTACCGTGATGATGAGGATAGTGTATGATATTTGGGGATGAGTCGATGAGATTGGCATAGTGCCATGAGATCGGTGATATATTGTGATTCGTATTTGGGATACGATATGAGATTTTAGCGGGCCTTTGGATGTGTGTTTACACACGCATTTATATAGATGGTGTCGATTTGTACTAGAATTAGACCAGTACCCCAGATCATGAGATATGATGATAAGGATACCAAATAATTGATGAGATGAATGCGATATTGACCCGTACCCAGATTTGGGATGCCGTACAATGATTTACGAGCTTTATTTGATGATAAGATCCGCACTCATGACTCGAGGATGTCATATAATATTGTATCGTACGCGGTACCTTTAAGGCGGGATCACCGACTATTATATTTATGTGTGTGTGTGTGTGTGTGTATATATATATATCGACTCAGATTTAGGTGGTTTCCATACCCCTCCTGATTGACTTGTTAGTTAGAGCTGTAGTTTTGCTAGTAGATGTTAGGCTAGGCCGATATCATACCTATTTCAAAAACTAAGGAATCGGGAGTATTTTAAAGACAGGCAAAGGGATTCTACGGATATTTTCAAAAGACACATCTTTTCTTAAAAACACCGTAGCCTTTATTTTACTAAAAACCCCGATTCGTCTTATTTCTAAAGGAAAACTGTAGGACATTTTTATATTGATGCAGATGCATCACTGTTGCATTTATTAGTCGATTTCTGCATAATCTTGTTATTCGCATCGCATTGCATATGCAAATGGATATTGTTATATTAAACTTACGCTGTTAGGACACCGTCACCATTATCGATGATGCATATGTTCTACGTACACCTGCTTGCCGGCTCACACACTTCATCATCGATAATTGCCATGTCACTACACTGTAGTACTATTGCATTCAGGATATGATCTCTTGCATGGCATACTTGTGTACATATCCATTGTACACCCATATTTACATACATAAGTATTTGCATATACATAGATGATTCTGGTTTGATTAGAGATTTGGGAACCACAAGATACTCTTTAAAACTGGTTCATTTTAAAAGAGTGGTTTCCCTAAATATGTGCATATTACTATTCCATGTTGCATGATTTACTGATATGCTTACATTTCTTTTATATGTCGCATACATCATGCTTTCTGATTATACGCATTGAGATATGTTGTTTTCATGATATTTCTGGATTTGGGAACCGTGGGTATTTTAAAAGAAAGTATGTATTGTTTGAAAAACCCGGTTACCCTTGATATAATATTTCAGTGCGTCCACCATGTGTTTTCTCGGTTCTGAGAGTGGCATGTGAAACCCGATTCGAGGAGCGGTAGACACCGTCTGCGGGTACATGGAGGACCCGGTGAGGTACCCCGGGGCAAGAAGACTCGTATGTGTTAGACGGTGAGCCTGGCAGGGGAGTACTACCTACCAGTGATATTATTTGGGCTCGGCGGATATCCGGAGGATACCGACAGGAGTCGAGAGAGGATAGGGGCCGATCCAGACTGACGGAGCTCGATATATGAGGATTTACGTGCCGATGCTAAGCACAGGTTTCATGATGTTTTTGAATGTCGATGCTTGACACTCAGGTTCCATGATTTTGATATGTCGCGTGTGGCACATGTTGATTTACATCCTCATACTTCCATGCATATGTTTATGATATTTACATGCATGATGCTTATTGTCATTGGGTGACACGTGGACGATTTCCACATACATATATTGACATTGATGACTTTGATTACATAGTTGGATGACATCCACTTTTTCATTGACTCCATGATATAGTCGACATTGATCATACCTCATATTCTTGATATGTTATTACCTGAGGTACTGGCATGAGCACTGGGCACTACACTCATGTATAGATGTTACATTGCCATCTTATCATGCTTCAGACTTATTCATTTGAGGTTTATATATATATATCTGATCGTATTGACCTAGGATTGTGTCATACATACGATTTTTGCTCTGTGATGTTTTCTATGCACGAGTTGGCAACTCACCCCCCTTGTGCCCCAGTTCTTGCAGGTTTCACCGTACATGTTTCATTGCGGCTTTTCTGGCACACTGCTCCCTTTCTGGGTGATTGCATTGGTAGGTGGGTTCACTCGTATCGTGACCACCCTTGTATTATTTTATTCAGTTATATCTAGTAATTCCATCAACCAAAATTTGTATATTGTTTCAGACTTAGAAAATCAGTTATGTATTATTTCGACCTTAGAGTCGCGCGTTGTATTATTATGGTTTTCATGTTTATTTTGAGCTCTTTTGAGTTTTGATCCTCGCCCTTTGGCGTTGTATATTATATTGCTTGCGTGGTTGTGACCGTCGATTGACGAAGAGCTAGCTCCCGCTGGGGATGCCTTTTATCATTGCATATATATTATTCTTGTTGTACCCCGTTCGGGGTCATTATTTACAAAGGAAACTCTGCCGAAATTTTCAGAAAAGAATATAGATTTTAAAAATGCATATTCGGCTTATTTATAAAAAAAAAAACCTTTTTTTTAAACATGTTTTCTACACTTCTTTAGACTAGTTTTCCTTATTTACTCCTTAAAATAGTTTTAGATTTCCGGGCTTTTGGCTTACTTGGATTAGATGGGGTCCTATAGACTTCATATGATTCAAGGCCAGTCACGTGCTATTTCGGGTCGTGACAAAGTTGGTATCAGAGCGCTAGGTTAACCTTGGTTCGAGTCTAAGTTTGACTATGTGGAGCCTAGAGCGTTTATATATATATACGGAACTTAGGTTTGACCTTACGGAACTTAGACTTAGTCGAGGGGGTATTATACCCAAACTTTCGTCGCGTAGGATGACCCTTGGTTGATGGAGTAGGTAGTTTGAGTAGAGTGACGTACCGTACGTATGTTCCACGGCATATTTACGATACGCTACTCCTCTTAAGAGACCTTAGGACGTACATTTCTTTGCACAGTATTATATTCATTCCTATGATCTATCCTCATCGATACTGGTTATGATTTTGCTGCCACGATTACACGGGCAGAGAGAGCTACGGCTAGAGTTGCGTCAGCTTGAGCTCGTCACGGACGAGGACTGACCAGGGCATGATTCCAGGGACATACGGTTACATATAGAGGCGTCGTCTTACTGTGTTTTCACGCTATGAGCGTTTGACAGATCGCTCTTACGAGATTCCCGGATGTGCTGATCGGCACCAGAGGATCAGGCTACTGCTTGAGGCTAGCCAGGATGTGATGACCATCGATATATCGCTTATTCATGATGATAGAGGCGCTGTTCAGTGTACAGACGAATGAGCCAGTTGTTGCTGCAAATGACGAGATATTGCCCAGATGTTGGAGCTACTGCAGCATGAGTATATACTTAGAGATATAATGGAAGGTCGCTAGTCACCCGAGGATAAAGGACTGCGACATATGGTTCATTCGCTTACCCCGATGCGAGGTCATCAGATAGATTGATTCCAGCTAGAGACGACTTCACACAGATACGTTGAGAGTCGATGGAGGCGATCGGATGTCAGAAACCCATATTCCAAGTTTAAAGTATTCAGAAAGACGTGCAAGCAATTTTATGGACCCTCTAGAAGAATGAAACCCTAACTCAACATAATGACCGTGCGAAAGCCTTTGAACCTTAGGGTTTGCGGCAGTTCCACGGTGCCGTTACTGAGGCTTGGGTTTGCCGTTCTACGGCTGGTCCACCGACGCTGTGGTATGTACTCAATACTATTAAACTGTACCCAAGATGTTGAGCTCTTGGAGGATTATGAGATTTTGACGAGTCGATCAAAAGGTTCGACATCTTTCGGATATCGTATGATGGGATGCATTGCTTGGGAGATTCCAGGACGAGTATGGAGTATATCTTCGCAGGTTGGGATGAGTTCCGGAGGACGTGTTCGGCTAGATATCTTCCACAGAGTGATGAAGATACTGAGTTCGTGATTTCGAGTCCGTGTAAGAGACTTTGGATGGACTGTAGCCGAAGACAATTGCAGTGCGCAGATAGAGACGAGGCATCGAAGTGGACGATGATACAGACAAGTAGGACAAGAAGTTCGTGCGAGATGCAGACGAGCTACTATTACTCCCCGTTAAGATTAATTGTTGGATATGTCTACAGAGGCGTTGGGGTGCGACCAGTTTTCGAGGAAATGCTGTGCTGAGGACGCAGATGACTAGGGAAGTGCCAGGACGGAATCGTCCCCGTTAGCACACCTGACCGGGCCGATGAGCCGAGGGATTACGAAATTGGCAATCCACAGAGAAGATAAGGGCCCAGAGACAGAGGACGCCAGACCGTGAGCATGAGGCAAGTAGAGATATTGCGCTGCTAGCATTGGATGTACCAGTTTTATGTTTCTGCGTTTATCGCACCAGATTTATATTTTGTGCACTACGGTTGCACCTGACTTCGATTTGATGTCATTTGATATATTGATTTTGATTTCATGCCTATGTTATGCATGCGATTTGACTTATGCCTTCGGCACTTTTAGTGTTTTGATTTGATTTGTGCACGCTGATGCACATGGTTGCGAGCTTATATACCGCGGTATACCTGATTTTGATTGAGCCGTATAGTATACCGTCGATTTTGATTCTGATATTGATGTTAATTTCTTGCCCTCCGTGCATTTGATTTGTACTTTGCGCTTGTTCGACGCTTGATATTGGATTTCGTGATTTCGTGCATGTTGAGTGCGCATGATTTAGATTTTATTCATGCATGATGGATGCACCTGATTTGGATTTTCGCGCGTGTTGGGCGCATATTTTGAGATATGATTTTGGTGCACACCAGATGCACTAAATCGACATTCTTCGTGCATGTCAGATGCACCCGATTTTGCTGTCAGGCACACACGTTGCCCATGACAGATGTTTCGTGCACACCCGTTGCACCTAGATGTTGTTTCTGTGTATATGTATGGCACAAATATGGATTTTTATTTCCGTGCGCACCAGACGCACAAGGTATTCTTATATAAATTTTGGGATTGATTCCTTATGGACCAGTACGTTCTTATGATATTTGTTATTTGTTTCGTACTAAGCAGGACTAGTCAGAGGACAGTACCTGGATATATTTTGCATGCATTATTAGTTATCGAAGGGATTTCCAAAAAGGGAGCTATAGTCTCAGTATTTACCTACGTGTCTGATATGACACGAAACGTTTAAAACAAGGAAACCCTTCTAAATTGTTTTCAAAACGGCGGAATGTACATATTAAACAAAAGATATATACATATGGTCATTTTCTTACATTAGACGCCCGCCACTATGCATCGCACAGTGACTTAAAAATGTTTGGCATTCATTTCTTTCAGATATTTACATGTATAGATTTGATGCCTACATGCATGGTTTTGATATATATCATGTTGGTTTTGTTTTGGATTTGACATTTTGTCTTTACCATGACTCCGATGATTGCGGGATGCTTGATGGAGCTTTGTTTTCGAGTTATCTGTTTATTGTTCATGCGCATGCATTGCGCTATGATGTGTTTTATGTATTGACGATTTCGGAGCCCCGACGACTTGGACTTTTACTGAAATGTTTTAGTATTTGAGCGGTTTAAATTTAAATTCATGGACCGAATTTATTTAAGGGGGGAAGATTGTAACATTTCAAAAAAACAAAATATTATTTTTGGGAATTTTTATAATTTAATATTAATTTTAAATGAATATTTTAATATTTCGGTATAATTAAATACCGATAAATGGGGAAAAATTTGAAAAATTATAGAAATTACTAAAAGAGCGTGTTTTATGTGAATTATGAAAATTTTTAGTTTTATGATTAATTATATGCTAATTTAGTGCTTATCGCGATTAAAAATCGCTAATCGGACTTTAAGCGTGTTTTGTGCACATGTCTTTTTTCCACACTTGTTACATTTTTCTACATGTTTTGGGTGCATGGCTTGTTATTTTGGGGTTACTATTGAGGTGAGAAGGAAAATAGAAAAGAAAAAGGAAATGAGTAAAGAATTAGGTATGGTGAAGAGAGAGAAAGGTGAGGGTTATGTTGACTTGGTCTTGAGCTATTCCTCTTCAATTATTCACACATTTTCTCCCCTCTCTCCCTTTTCTTCAGCTGCTGCTGCTGCCCTCTTTCCTCCCCTCCACAAAACACCCCACTTCATCTCTAAAACAAACTCAAAACACCATTTCCATTTAACAAAAAAGGTGCACAAGCTCACAAGCAACCCTATGGACCAAGAAAGTTTGTGTTTTGGTGCTGTAGGAGGATTCATGAGTGTCTATTGAGGTAATCCCTTAACAATTAGTGCAGTATTTCTTGTGCTTAAGCCTCATTTCAAGTTTAAAATCGTTTTGGCAAGGTTTAGTGCACTTTGGAGATTTCTTGAGAAGGTTAAGGTTAAATTGAGTTGTGTTGGTGAACTTGAGCCTTATTGGTGACCTTAGACCCCCTATAATGATAGAAACCCAGACCAAAACCCAACTGAAACCAATATACGGAAAAATAGAACTTTTCATGTCGGTTTGTGAGAACTTAGAGTGTGCAGGGGACTCTGGGATGACCTGGGACATTTTTGAGTTAAGCAAACAATTCTAGTGACCTAATTAAGACCCTAGGAGGCTACCCTGAGAGTACGAGGCCATTCCACCATGCCAAAACCGATCTGGCCGGTTTTCCCATGATTGTGCTCGGCCACTTGGTGAGGGATAGGGTCCAGGTTGCTTCAGTAGGTCATATGTACCCTATATATCACCCTAGTGTTGTTTTGGAACCTTAGTTTCACCTGAGACAAAATCTGGGAACACTTTTATAAGTTGCTGCCTTATGTTTTGTGTGTGTTTGAATTCAAGTTTTGGATATTTGGTATTGTATTCAATTATTTGACGTTTGTACGTCTATATCGATTTATATTTAGTTGAATTGCAAGATATAGCCCATAGGTTTTGACCTATGGGTGATTCGTGCGACATTTTGGCTTTGATTTGGTTTTGATGCGATACAATATGTGTAACATATAGGTACCCCCACGACGATTCGAGGTGATGAAGAGGATGATGGTGACATCAACATCGGCAAGAAAGATCAAGGTGAGTAGATTATATCTACGGGGGAAGTCAGGTGGATGGCGTATAGCACCCCCGCAGTTCGATATCTAGTATACTATATATACTATATATATATATATGATAGCTTATTGTGTGTCGTGGATATTTGAGATGAGATTAGGTGTACTATGGTTAGATTAGGGTTTTAGAAGTGAACTAGCATAGTTTCTAGTTGCGAACCCTAAAATAGGTTTACACCCCCCCACACACGCTTGCTTGTTATACCTACCATGATGATGAGGATAGTGTATGATATTTGGAGATGAGTCGATGAGATTGGGCATAGTGCCATGAGATCAGTGATATATTGTGATTCATATTTGGGATACGACATGAGATTTTAGCGGGCCTTTGGATGTGTGTTTACACACGCATTTATATAGATGGTGTCGATTTGTACTAGAATTAGATCAGTACCCCAGATCATGAGATATGATGATAAGGATACTAAATAATTGATGAGATGAATGCGATATTGACCCGTACCCAGATTTGGGATGCCGTACAATGATTTACCGTACGAGCTTTATTTGATGATAAGATCCGCACTCATGACTCGAGAATGTCATATGATATTGTATCGTACGCGGTACCTTTGAGGCGGGATCGCCGACTATTATATTTATGTATATCTATGTATATATATATATATATATATATATATATATATATATATATATATATATATATATATATCGACTCAGATTTAGGTGGTTTCCATAACCCTCCTGATTGACTTGTTAGTTAGAGCTGTATTGCTAGTAGATGTTAGGCTAGGCCGATATCATACCTATTTCAAAAACTAACGAATCGGGAGTATTTTAAAGACAGGCAAAGAGATTCTACGGATATTTTCAAAAGACACATCTTTTCTTAAAAACACCGTAGCCCTTATTTTACTAAAAACCCTGATTCGTCTTATTTCAAAAGGCAAACTGTAGGACATTTTTATATTGATGCAGATGCGTCACTGTTGCATTTATTAGTCGATTTCTGCATACTCTTGTTATTCGCATCGCATTGCTTGTGCAAATAGATATTGTTATATTAAACTCATGCTGTTAGGAAACCAGCACCGTTATCGATGATGCATATGTTCCACGTACACCTGCTTGCCAGCTCACACACTTCATCATCGATAATTACTATGTCACTACGCTGTAGTACTGTTGCATTCAGGATATGATCTCTTGCATGGCATACTTGTGTACATACCCATTGTACACCCATATTTACATACATAAGTATTTGCGCATACATAGATGATTCTGGTTTGATTAGAAATTTGGGAACCACAAGATACTCTTTAAAACTGGTTCATTTTAAAAGAGCGGTTTCCCTAAATATGTGCATATTACTATTCCATGTTGCATGATTTACTGATATGTTTACATTTCTTTTATATGTCGCATACATCATGCTTTCTGATTATACGCATTGAGAAATGTTGTTTCCATGATATTTCTGGATTGGGGAACCGTGGGTATTTTAAAAGAAAGTATGTATTGTTTGAAAAACCCGGTTACCCTAGTTATGATATTTCAGTGTGTCCACCATGTGTTTTCTCGGTTCTGAGAGTGGCATGTGAAACCCGATTCGAAGAGCGGTAGGCACCGTCTGCGGGTACTTGGTGGACCCGGTGAGGTACCCCGGAGCAAGAAGACTCGTATATGTTAGACGGTGAGCCTGGCAGGGGAGTACTACCTACCGGTGATATTATTTGGGCTCGGCGGATATCCGGAGGATACCGACCGGAGTCGAGAGAGGATAGGGGCCGATCCAGACCGACGGAGCCCGATATATGAGGATTTACGTGCCGATGCTAGGCACATGTTTCATGATGTTTTTGAGTGTCGATGCTTGACACTCAGGTTCCATGATTTTGATATGTCGCGAGCGGCACATGTTGATTTACATTTTCATACTTCCATGCATATGTTTATGATATTTACATGCATGATGCTTATTGTCATTAGGTGACATGTGGACGATTTCCACATACATATATTGACATTGATGACTTTGATTACATAGTTGGATGATATCCACTTTTTCATTGACTCCATGATATAGTCGACATTGATCATACCTCATATTCTTGATATGTTATTACCTGAGGCACTGGCATGAGCACTGGGCACTACACTCATGTATAGATGTTACATTGCCACCTTATCATGCTTCAGACTTATTCATTTGAGGTTTATATATATATATCTGATCGTATTGACCTAGGATTGTGTCATACATACGATTTTTGCTCTGTGATGTTTTCTATGCACGAGTTGGCAACTCACCCCCGTTGTGCCACAGTTCTTGCAGGTTTCGCCGTACAGGTTTCATTGCGGCTTTTCTGGCACACTGCTCCTTTTCTGGGTGATTGCATTGGTAGGTGGGTTCACTCGCATCGTGACCACCCTTGTATTATTTTATTCAGTTGTATCTAGTAATTCCATTAACCAAAATTTGTATATTGTTTCAGACTTAGAAAACCGGTTATGTATTATTTCGACCTTAGAGTCGCGCGTTGTATTATTATGGTTTTCATGTTGATTTTGAGCTCTTTTGAGTTTTTATCCTCGCCCTTTGGCGTTGTATATTATATTGTTTGCGTGGTTGTGACCGTCGATTGACGAAGAGCTAGCTCCCGCTGGGGATGCCTTTTATCATTGCATATATATTATTCTTGTTGTACCCCGTTCGGGGCCATTATTTACAAGGGAAACTCTGCCGAAATTTTCAGAAAAGAATATAGATTTTAAAAATGCATATTCGGCTTATTTATAAAAAAAAAACCTTGTTTTTAAAACATGTTTTCTACACTTCTTTAGACTAGTTTTCCTTATTTACTCCTTAAAATGGTTTTAGATTTCTGGGCTTTTGGCTTACTTGGATTAGATAGGGTCCTATAGACTTTATATGATTCGAGGCCAGTCACGTGCTATTTCGGGTCGTGACAAGGTTACAAGCTCTCAACTCTTTATAGTGAAATTCATGAAAAGTCGCAACAAATGTGGGACTACGACCAATAAACAGAGAAATACGGGCACACTATCCGTATAATGCCGCCTACCAGTTCAAGAAACAAATGGAAAATCATTGAGTATTTCAATGCACAAAGCACAAGGGCAGCACAAGATCCAAGACTTCAAACGCGAAGCTCAAGGAAAAAGTCCACTGTTGAATATCTGGAAGAGAATTGAAGAGATTCTAAGAGACCAAGTGAAGAAAACAGAAGATAAAAGAAACTTGAAGAAACCCTGAAGAATTGAGCCCAAGAACCCACCAAATGGCCGTGGAACCGCGACCAAATAGGCTCTTCTGCCGCGGTTCCGCGGCCGTGCTTTGCACGTGTCGGTGGGGTGTCGGTGGTTTGACTCGGTTTTTAGGGTTGTTTTGTAATTTCATGTATAGATCGGAATGTAAACCTAGGGTTTTTCCTATCTATAAATATGAGAGCTCAAACCCAAATTAAGTGTGCCTCTTTGAGGGTGCCTCTTTCTTAGGATGCTTTTTTTTCTTGGATCTAAATTTTAATTCCAATTGTAATGCATTGTTGAGAGGTCATCAATAAAATAAGTTTTATTTTTTTTTATCTTGCATTCTTTTTATTTGAATTTTAATTCCTTCAATTTTTTATCTGTTCTTTTATTATCTGCAATTTAGTTCATTTATTAAAACAAGAAAATGAATTTTATTGTTATCTTCCAAATGAGTGAGTAATTCCTCACTTGTTAGGGATATAAGAGGGATGGTTTGAGAGAATGAAATCTCTCTCACTCCTTTCTTTGCCCAAATAATTTTAATTAAGGACTCTTTTTAAATCAACCATAATCCGCTCGCTACGGCACCCTATCCTACATGATAGCGGTGATTCCCTAGTTAGACCGGTTGTGGTTGAATTAACTGTTGGAGATAGTGCCCTCAAAGTCAATTATTGGATCGCAGGTACGTGATTGCAATGATTGAGGCAGGACCTCTACCGATATGACAGTCTTTCTCGAGATGATAGTATGCTATCTGGTTTGTCTTTATCATCGTATACATGCTTTAGTTCACTATTGCATGATGATAGAGCCCATAGGATTCTGCTTGATAGCCAGCAGTATGATGGTGATCATATACGAGGGAGCTGGGGTCTATAAGCACATCCTTAAAGTGTCCCTAGTCGTGGGAGTTTTCGAGACAGGGCATCGATACTCCAGAGTAGACTAGTGTATACAGTCGAGACTCCGACGAGGGGCGGTGGCCGGTCTCACAAGCCACTGGTGTCAGTTGGTTCACCTAAGATGTATACAGGTGCTCATTGGGTTATGAGTACACCAGACAGGACTCGCCGGGAATCTGCTAGTTGGTATTATACATATCGTCAGATAGCAATTCCCTGGTGACATGTGTACATGTTAGTTCATCGACCTGAGATCGTCATTTGTCTCGTGTGAGTTCCCACTGTGCTTAGATTACTGCCCTACCATGCTCAAAGGAGTTGTGCAAACAGGTTTTAGTTGGGTACAGTCCCGAGCCACATTGGAGGCAAGTGAGCGGATCGTCGGAGATTCGTCTCTCCCGGTATTGGAGGTTGATGTCGCGCAGTGCACGGATGGCCATCACAAGGAAACCTCGGCCGAGGTAGTGGAGAATTACTGATCTGGATCAGTAGTTTCTCAGGTGGTGATGGGTTTCATGCCGACACGATTTATCGCGTTATTAGGGGTCTGACTTTATCCACCCCCCTAGACTCGATATGCGATACTCTTTAGACGAATGGACCGGACTGTATATACATTGTCACTGTCAGGCTCAGTAGGGTTTATGGATGAGTTCGCTCGTCAGCTTTCCTTCCAATCAATACATAGGAAATACGTTACGTGCAGCTAGTACCTCTGACGTGCTAGTGGTTATACCCAGTGCCGATGTGTTGATGAGTCATTAGAGTCCCCCACAGACACTTTCCCAAGTTCGGACGAAACGTTGTAGAGGCCGTATGGTGATATGGCAAGGTTCGGAAAAAGCACGTGCGTTTTCGCACGTGTCGTTTTTCGGACAGATAATACTGGTAGGCTTTGTTTTAAGCCGGAACCCAGTATTATACTGTGTAGATATAATATCTTTGTCTCAGTTGCATTTATATTCGGTCGTAATATAAATATGGCTATGTTTATACTGATACGGGGTTATCCTGAAATTCATTTCCGTATCGCTTTTGCAAGTTGCCAGTTTCCTGTTTTCTATCAGCCGTATTTTGACATTCGGTTAAATGCGGATTTATCTTTTCTTGGGATTTGTGTGGAAACTTCTAGAAGAGGTGACTAGGATGGTGACTAGGATAGTTAGGTGGCTTTGTTCATTAATGGTGCATTTATGAGTTGATGACTATGGTTAATGAATCATCACTTTCATTAATGTGTTCACACTAGATGTCATTAGTGAGTCATGATAAGCTTCATTGTTAGAGTCACCCTCCCTCTCCTACACTCACCTCCCCCCTCTATTTAGTGGCCGGCCACCTCCTTGAGAGGATGATATGGTTGTTGTTTTGAAAAGATTAAGGATTTTGGTTCATGGAAATTGATATACTCCATTTCTCATTTCGTATCGATCCAAAAGGCAACTTCATTAACCGTTCGTCCATAGCCTTGGACGTAACGAGGCAAAGTGTTCTACTCATTCTCTACTTCATCTTGGTCGTCTCTTCTAGCAAATTTGACGATCGAGTTGCCTCGGTTCAGAGGCGGGAGCCCGTTTAAAGATCCGTCGACGTGGTGCCACCTGGACGAGAAGACTAGAGATTCAGGAGATCGGAGCAGCCACAACAAGCATGGGATGATGGTTGAAGACCGAAGGACTCGGATCGTTCGGTATAACTCTTCTACCCACTTTGTAGTTTGTTAGTTTAGCTTTAATGGCAGATCCGGGTTACGGTACGCGATAGCGCCAGTTTCTAAAAAGTTTTTGTTCCGCATTTGGCGTCTGTTAGACGGCCGGGGAACTACCGTGGACTTATAGTGGTATCAGAGACTCACCATTAAGCTATACTAACTTGTGTTAACGCGTTTAAAATATCGATCGAACGGATTTTCAAAAATCACAATTTTCAAGTTCATAGTTTCTGTTGATTTTTAAACTGTTCTAAAAATTATTTTGTATGTCACAGAAAAACAAGCAGGATTTTTTAAGCAATCCGTACAAATTTGGTCACGTGATCCCATAGAACCACCGCGGAACCGCGGTCAAACCTAGGGTTTGACCGCGCATCCGCGGCGGTTTAATGGGAACAGTGCTCCAAAATTGTACAGGGGCTTCTATGCCGGGAATTGTGGTTTCTGGTACTGTTCTTTTGGGCCCAGATTTTGTTATTGTACAGCAGATGTACGTGGGGCCCACTTCGGGAAATTTGGTCGATCGAAATTTTAAATTTGTTAGTATGCAGTATTTACATTATATCTCCGACCGGGAATGTCATTTGATCAGTAAACCGCGTCTGACTGCTATAGTTCTTTTAGACGGGTTTGCGAACGTGACATTCGCGTTGATGTTCTGTGTTGTGCTGTATTGTTGCGGATATGTCGTGGTGGATAGCAGAGTGCAATGATAGTGCAGTTTGGATTTATTTATACATTTGATATTGCGGGGCGAGCGTCCAACATGTGGACTGCCGTCACTGCCTGTTTGTATAATATTCTTTTGGGACACGATCAGGTCGAGGTCGATGTGCCCGTTGTACATATTTTTATTTCTGTACTAGGTTTATCCCGCGAAGGAGTACACGGATAGCCGGGTTCTGGAGGGCAACGGGTCCGTATCTAATGGCTTTGAGAGGCAAAGGGACCTTACTCTAGAATTAGTAGACTATTTGCCGCACTCGTAGGGGGTACAGGTTGACCCAAGGAGTGGTGCTCAATTTACCGGATTCCGTGAAGTGCCGGGTGTTCCATTCACTATATTGTGGGGACTACCTCGCTTCAGGTTTTAGCGGGTAACTTGCCGCACCCGTAGGGGTCTAGGTTTCATTGCACAGGCTATCCACACGACCAGGGGAACGTCGGGTTTCAGTAGCGGCTCTGTGAAACCCGGGGATCCCAGATTATCTGTATTGTTCTGTGATGCTTATTTCTTTTCTGTAATGTTGCATATTATCACGCCTGGAGCGATTATTGTATATTGATATATATACTATTAGATGTATATGTTTTACACCCGCGCTAGTCCAGCCCCCGCTCTGTTGTTAGTTAAGTAACCTAACGGGTGATGACGGGACCCAGAGGCGAATGCGGATGGCATATACGTACATTTTATTTTTCGTTCTTTTCTGGTGTGATTGAATGATGGGACTGCATTGATTCTTATCAATGCAAGGATAAAACAAACCTATATTTGATGTTGTTGGAACAAATTTTAAAAAGTGTTATTACAAAGATGTTTACTTTTTTTTTGCATAGTGATATTCAGTTAGAATATCCCGCACCTCATTCGACGAGGCAAGGGCCGAGATCCCTTCACCGGTAGTGACCCCTTGGGCAGAAGTTTACGTCAGGGTAATAACTTCAATATAGTCGATTTCAAGTTGCTTTGCATCGTGGTATTCAGTTGGAATATCCTGCACCTTATTCCACGAGGAAAGAGCCGAGATCCCTTCACCGGGAGTGACCTCTTTAGCAAAACGTTTTCGCCGCTATATTTTTATAAAAAGCTATCAGTTTCCTTCAACGAGATCAAGTTCATTACGTTAAAGGTTTTTCGCCAAAAACCAGCCGTAGTCCTCCGTCATTTCTTTTGGGTATTCAGTAGTATTCAAGCTATGTATTTTAGCCAAAGTTAAGGCATAGTGTTTGGTAGCTGCTGGGTATTCATCTGTAGCATAGATAGATGAGTTGGTTTGGGACAGTCGTTCTGCCATTTTGGCCAAAGTCAAGGGCATGTGCGGGTGGGTTCAAATTGACCTGGATAGTGACGGGTAGAACTTGGTATGTGACTTATGACATTTTGACCAAAGCCAAGGTTATAAGAGCATGGGGCAAAAATTACATCGGGAGTTTCTAAAGAAACTGAAACTTTCCAGATATGCACATACCTTCTGGAGTGTGATAACTTGAGTGGCTTCCATCAAGTTATCATGCGATGATAGTTGGATCCCGATTCCCACTGATGAGTTGGTTTACTCTTCGGGTGATCCCGACTAATTCTTCTTTCAGGTTTGGAGGAGAATTTGAGATAACAGTGGGAGGTTTCCTGATTAGATAAAGTGATAACCATTCTGATCTAGGTTAGAGTGCACGCAGAGTGTTTCTTTTCTCTCTCTCTCTCTTTGGCAGTGACCTTTGACCGACCCTAGACTATGACTCAGTGACCAAGTTGACCGAACCTTCTTAAAATACTGGCTTTTGGATTGTCCGAGTTGCATAAGTCATTGCCGCTCCTTCTTTTACTCTTTATATTTCTCAGAACACCTGTATTACTACGGACATCCACTTCCATTGGATAGATCCATCGTATGGTTATATACGAACTCGAAGGGACTTCTTCGAGGATGGATCCAGGTTCAGGAGAAATAGAATTGGTTTATTCAGTTGTCTTTTATTATCACCTTCTCTCAGGTTGCGAGGGCTCCTTAGTTTAGGAGAGTACACCTATTACACTTATTGGATAGTCTTATTCCAAACCATAGGCAGGTGCCGAAAGGTAGGGAATGAAGAAAACCAATTAGCCTAAGTAGGGTGTGCAGAAGGTAATATGTAAAGACAAAATAAAGGGATTAGAAAGAGGGCAAAGTAAATCGCGACTGTTATCATTCACGACCAAACCGCGTACTTCATCGCCACTCCTATTTTCACCTTTGCTTTTTTCCCAGTTTGGGAGAAATAAAATAAGGTATTATTCAGTTGTCTTTTATCATCACCTTCTCTCAAGTTGCGAGTACTCCTAGGATTAGGAGAGTACACCTATTATGCTTACTGGATAGTCTTCTTCCAAACCATAGGCTGGTGCCGTACGGTAGGGAAGGAAGAAAACCATTTAGCCTAACGATGGTGTACAGAAGGTAACGACTAAAGACAAATAAAGGGATTTGGAAAGAAGGCAAAGAAATATACGGTTATAGTCATGAATTAGATTATGGAAGAGGCATTACTAAGAATACCGGGATACCCTACGAGACATTTTCATGTTTCAGTTTCACTGCGCATTTTTAAAAGGAAAACTGATTTCCCGATTAGATACTTACTTCAGGGTATGTATTTACCAGGTTTTAATATTCTCATATCTGTATAGTTTTACAGATGATGAGTGGGAGTAAGTTATTAGGAATTAGATGATCATCCTCATTATATCGGAATTCGTTGTAATTGGTGATATTTGAGGAAATCACCTGGGTACAGTTTTCAACCTACGATGCACAGGTTGAGTTATTCAACTCAGCGGACTTATACAGAGTATTTATGTTGTCCAGTGTCCGTCAGGACAGAGGGGTAGGTCCTCGTACTATGTTCTGTTTACTTGTGACTTCTCTAGTTTTTAGACAAGTGTTTCGTAGAAATACAATGTCTGAGTTATGAGAAGTTGTGAGTATAAGAATAAAGTAGAGAACCAGATATCGCAAGTATCGGGATTCTTCAAAGAGATCGAAGATGTAGATTCTTGTGATTGGTATTCTGTTGATAGTAATGGTTTTGAGAAACTTGTTTCTCTTTCAGGTTACTCATAATTGGATGGATTCCTAAGTTGAGTAATGTTGATTAGCCTCTCTCCATTCAGTTGTTATGCACTGGAGACAGCTGCATGATTTGAATCTGGTTCCAATTAAATTAGTGCCTCTATTTCTATATTGGATATAGAATGGTTCATATCTTAATGATGTTAAGGTAAGGGAGTTGTCCAGCTTATGCTTAAAACCAGACACTGGATAACTTAAGGCATGTTTCTGTAATGGCAGTTTGTGGGTTGACCCTGGCTTTGACGAGGGTTGACTTTCTACCATCTGGAAGATCAATAGTGATATTGTTCTTGACTCGCCACAGTTTTAGTAAAAATGATTTTTTCAAAAAACAGTAGTGGGAGTATGGTAGAACTGGAAGTGATTCCAGAACCGCAAACGATTACGAAAAATTTAATAGGACCTATATATTCAATCAGGTTTGACATTCCAATAGCCACTCCGTAGATATAGTGGGTAACCTCAGACACCCGAGAGGTACTTCGGTAGCCTCAAGGACGGTGACAGGGAGGTTCTAGTTTACCCAGACTTGACACTACTGTTGTTCCAGGCTATGAGACCCGGCAGGAGGATAAGTATAGCGTCATTCTAAACTAGCTTTAGAAGTGTACGTATATATTATTCTGCCAGAGGGTTGTCGTAGTCAGTGGGAGCAGCGGAAGCATAGTGGACAAGTAGCTTATGTCTATTTACAGACTTGAGCAGATATAGCAGAGAAAGATCATCTAATTTTGATGTGACAGTCATGGGTTGACTTCATCAGAATAGGGGATGGATCTGTCGAGAAGGTAGTAGGGTGTGATGTCCTGGTATTTGGATGACATACACAGAGTAGGAAGTAAAATTCCTATACTACGATCGGTTGTACTTTGGTCGTCACATAGTTGTTTCTCCACAAAGGACATGGATATAACATCTGACATTCTGGTTACTAGATCTATGGTTTTAGATCTAGATTTGGGTAGTTTCCCAATATGGGTACTTTGACAATATTCTAATAGTATTTTAGAATAGATGACTCCTGGCATGGTGGTGTACCTGCAGGTGATGGAGTCACCCTCTCTAAAGGTGTCTTAGAGACTAAAGTAGAGAGGGATGTGCATGATTGGCAGATCACTTGCTTATGTAATTGAGTCAATCATGAGATGTCAAGTACCACACCAGATGTTGTTTTTGCACTTGATGCGATAAGTTTATATTAATCCAATCCTGAAGAAACGTAAGGAAGCAGTTTTAGAACATAAGGTGCATGTTCTATGGATTTGATGACGGCAGCCTCCTTCGAGAGACGGTTATCATTCCAGGCTTCAAAGGTGACATAGATGACAGAGTGATTGTCAGAGTTATAGTTTTCCCTCTGACGAGGGACAGTATTATGGACAGGTGGTCCAAGAGGATACTGTGGGAGGCATGGTGCTGGATACTGATTAGGTTCAGTTATCGATACAGTCTAAGAAGTTTGGATTTGTAGTTCATTTATGAACTAGGTCCCATCAGATATCCAGACATATTCTAAGACACGTATTACTCGATTCGGGAGATGGTTTTCTCCGCGAACTTGAGATTAAGAGAGACATAGAAAGAAACATCAGGGCGGATCCACTCACTGAGGCTATTTCTCGAACACAAGAGTTTTACAAACTAGCTTTGTGTAACTGATTAGTAGAGGAGTTGGATGTTCGGTATCACACGGGCTGTGAGTATGCGACATCGCAATAATTTGCCTTAAATGCAAGTGGGAGATTGTTGGAGATAGTGCCCTCAAAGTCAATTATTGGATCGCAGGTACGTGATTGCAATGATTGAGGCAGGACCTATACCGATATGACAGTCTTGCTCGAGATGATAGTATGCTATCTGGTTTGTCTTTATCATCGTATATATGCTTTAGTTCACTATTGCATGATGATAGAGCCCATAGGATTCTGCTTGACAGCCAGCAGTATGATGGTGATCATATACGTGGGAGCTGGGGTCTATAAGAACATCCTTAAAGTGTCCTTAGTCGTGGGAGTTTTCGAGACAGGGCATCGATACTCCAGAGTAGACTAGTGTATACAGTTGAGACCCCGACGAGGGGCGGTGGCCGGTCTCACAAGCCACTGGTGTCAGTTGGTTCACCTAAGATGTATATAGGTGCTCATTGGGTTATGAGTACACCGGACAGGACTCGCCGGGAATCTGCTAGTTGGTATTATACATATCGTCAGATAGCAATTCCCTGGTGACATGTGTACAGGTTAGTTCATCGACCTGAGATCGTCATTTGTCTCGTGTGAGTTCCCACTGTGCTTAGATTACTACCCTACCACGCTCAAAGGAGTTGTGCAAACAGGTTTTAGTTGGGTACAGTCCCGAGCCACATTGGAGGCAAGTGAGCGGATCGTCAGGGATTCGTCTCTCCCGGTATTGGGGGTTGATGTCACGCAGTGCACGGGTGGCCATCACTAGGAATCCTCGGCCGAGGTAGTGGAGAATTACTGATTTGGATCAGTAGTTTCTCAGGTGGTGATGGGTTTCATGCCGACACGATTTATCGCGTTATTAGGGGTCTGACTTTATCTACCCCCCTAGACTCGATATGCGATACTCTTTAGTCGAATGGACCGGACTGTATATACATTGTCACTGTCAGGCTCAGTAGGGTTTATGGATGAGTTCGCTCGTCAGCTTCCCTTCCAATCAATACATAGGCAAAACGTTACGTGCAGCTAGTACCTCTGACGTGCTAGTGGTTATACCCAGTGCCGATGTGTTGATGAGTCATTAGAGTCCCCCACAGACACTTTCCCAAGTTCAGCGAAACGTTGTAGAGACCGTATGGTGATATGGCAAGGTTCGGAAAAAACACGTGCATTTTCGCACGTGTCGTTTTTCGGGAAGATAATACTGTTAGGCTTTGGTTTAAGCCGGAACCCAGTATTATACTGTGTAGATATAATATCTTTGTCTCAGTTGCATTTATATTCGGTCGTAATATAAATACGGGTATGTTTATACTGATACGGGGTTATCCTGAAATTCATTTCAGGATCGCTTTTGGAAGTTGCCAGTTTTCAGTTTTCTATCAGCTGTATTTTGACATTCGGTTAAATGCGGATTTATCTTTTCTTGGGATTTGTGTGGAAACTTCTAGAAGAGGTGACTAGGATGGTGACTAGGATAGTTAGGTGGCTTTGTTCATTAATGGTGCATTTATGAGTTGATGATTATGGTTAATGAATCATCACTTTCATTAATGTGTTCACACTAGGTGTCATTAGTGAGTCATGATAAGCTTCATTGTTAGAGTCACCCTCCCTCTCCTACACTCACCTCCCCCCTCTATTTAGTGGCCGGCCACCTCCTTGAGAGGATGATATGGTTGTTGTTTTGAAATGATTAAGGATTTTGGTTCATGGAAATTGATATACTCCATTTCTCATTTCGTATCGATCCAAAAGGCAACTTCATTAACCGTTCGTCCATAGCCTTGAACGTAACGAGACAAAGTGTTCTACTCATTCTCTACTTCATCTTGGTCATCTCTTCTAGAAAATTTGACGATCGAGTTGCCTCGGTTCAGAGGCGGGAGCCCGTTTAAAGATCCGTCGACGTGGTGCCACCTGGACGAGAAGACTAGAGATTCAGGAGATCGGAGCAGCCGCAACAAGCGTGGGATGATGGTTGAAGACCGAAGGACTCGGATCGTTCGGTATAACTCTTCTACCCACTTTGTAGTTTGTTAGTTTAGCTTTAATGGCAGATCCGGGTTACGGTACGCGATAGCGCCAGTTTCTAAAAAGTTTTTGTTCCGTATTTAGCGTCTGTTAGACGGCCGGGGTGCTACCGTGGACTTACATTAACCGGAGGTTAGGGATAAGAGCAAAGAATAGACGGACAAGGACGAAAAAGAAGAAACTATGTTTCTTCCCAGTCGTGCTAATCTCCGTTTTTGCCGATTACCCTAACAGATTTATTCACAACTAAGGCATTGAAAGAAGTGAGAAGAATCCCTATTTAGAACTAACCTAATCCTAACCCTAGCAAGCCTTTATATCAATTTATTCTCATTCTTTGATCCTAATACAAAACAACCAATTTTTTGGACTTAACTCGTTATAACATAAAGAAAAAGATTCCATCTCCCTGTGGATCTACCCGTACTCAACCGGCTAGCTACCAAGCGGCACCGTCTTGATTGCGGTAAATTTAAACACTGAAATTCTCTACCAATCAAATGGCTCCGTTGCCGGGGAGATGGTAGTTTATTTCTTTGTGTAATTTCGGGTTAATTTAAAAAAAAATTTAAAAAAATTATAAAAATTGAAAAATTTTAAAACAAAAAAAAATAAAAAAATAAAAATCATCTTGTTATTTTTGAAAGGTTTTTGTGCGAGTGTGCAGGCTTGGAACAAATTCTGATTCAGATCTGGAGCAAACTCAGGGAACAAATCCAGAATCATGGGATCTAAACAGAAAGAGGAGAACAAACTGAGCACAGGGAACGAAATTGAAGCAGTCAACCATCTGTTTGACCGTGGAACCGCGGTCTAAGCATCTGTTTGACAGCGGAACCGCGGTCAAAAGGGTGACTTCAGCAGCCCTATTTCTCTGTTAGTATTCTAATCCTCTCCTTCTCTCCTCTGAACTCCATTGAAATATTTTTCCTGTAGGCTTCTTTGCACAAATTCTTCTCCCTCTCCAATAAATTGTTTTTGTGCAGGATTCTTTGCGCTACCAAATAATTTTATTTTTGCAAGTGTTTTAGATTTTTGGTGTGTTAACTGCTTTGCATAATTAATACGGAATCTAAGGGGCTATAACACCAATCAAGATTGGGTGAGGATTTCATTACCCTTCCTAAGACCCTAAAAATCACTAAAAAGCATATGCATCACCCTTGAGCTAAATTAAAAAATACCTATACTCGGCCAACTAAGGACTGTCGTGCTCATTAGGACAGAGGAAGGTTGTGGGCATTCAATTGTTTGTCTAAACTTGACTTTGTGGTGTCTAGTCTAGACAAGTGAGAAAGGTAACTTTAAAAGGCCCGTCTCACGGTGATTCTTGAGCGGAACCCTCCTTTCTTCATTTGTGCTTACCTGGCCACAATTGGCAGTGAAGAGACGATTTGAGAGATATCTCACAACTTGTCACTTTGTAACAGTTTGGAGCAGTCTAGTGGACTTAGAAGACCATAGCTCTAGGTTTGATTGTGCATATTTTAACTGTGATTGTTTGAAGTAAGTCTGTATACATTCTTGCAAAACTCTTTCAAAAAAATTTCTAAACTACAAAAACAAACAATTTTTTTTACAAAAATTTAAAAAAAATTAAGAAAAAATAAAATTAAAAAAACACATTCTTTTTCTTCTCCTTTCTCTCATTACATCATGGGTACCCCACCTCGCAAAACTCTTGCCGAACTTTGGTATCCACAACCAGACATTACTTCCTACGGTTCTTGTTTTGGTCGAATTTCCAACGACCCCTCCATGCCAAAAATTTCTTTGAAAGATCGCATAGACGCATCTAGGACAACCAATTGGACTCCGCAATCCACCTTGTATCAACCATTTCAACCTTCACCACCTTCTTACGTTGATACTCTTTTTTCAAGTCCTGTTGTAACTCCGAAACCCATGTTTATTGCTGAACATATTGAACAATCTTGTAACCGATCTTTCACTCCTTTCACCACTGCGAATTCTTTGGATCAACAATTCCATTTACCTTTTTACCCGTGTGTTGATCCTACCCCTGTCCAACCATTCTATTCCTATCTATCCTACCCAACTTTTACACCTTCCCTGGACATTGCTTCTACACAGCCATTTGGGAGTTTCCAGTATCCAAACAACTTTGAATCTTTTACTGAAACTCCTTCACAACCCATGTCTAGTTTGGAATAGGTGTTGGAAGACTTTAGGGTAGCGTCATACCAACAAATGATGGATTTGAATGCGTCCATGGCCGCCCTCATACAACCTAGTGACCCGGTAGCTGGTTTCCAAATAGCTCCAAATTTTCTAATATATGATGAGGCGGTTGGACAGATTGAGAATTTGAGTGGTGAGAGTGAGCTGTACACCCTTCCAAATCAAACCTATCCATCCCCAATTGAATCCCACAACTCCGGTTTTGAATGTCTATCAAGTGTTCCAAATGATTCACCAGTTGAAGATAAAACGTTTAATGAGTTGTGCGACTTTGTAGTGTTTGATTTACCTGATTGTGAAAGGTCCCTTTCGAGTGAAACCATCACCAATCCCTTTGACCTCTACACCTCCACTCTAGAACCTGAATTGATTAATATACATTCTTTTGATGAGGTGTCTAAGAAAATTGATTTTCACTTGATTGAGGATATCGACGCTGGGAATATTTTGGATGATGAACCCATAAATTTGACTGAATTTTTCTCTCCAATTCATCATCCCGAGTCATTAAATGTTTCTCCCAAACTTCATACGCGTCTTGATTTTGATGAGAATTGCATGAATAAGCTAAATTTTGAGGAGAGTTTTG
This sequence comes from Agapanthus africanus, assembly GCA_030015575.1. Taxonomy (NCBI): domain Eukaryota; kingdom Viridiplantae; phylum Streptophyta; class Magnoliopsida; order Asparagales; family Amaryllidaceae; genus Agapanthus; species Agapanthus africanus. The sequence continues at coordinate 456,271,192 of JASDDO010000019.1, read as the reverse complement.
AGGAAATTATTGAGGATGAAGAAGTTTTACTTAAGGAGTCGTATTTTCCAATTCATTCTATCCCTTTCATTGACTGCGCACACCCTCCTGAATCTTTAACCGATACCTTTCCTCACTCACTTCCCTCCATCCTCGCTCCGACCATGCAAGAAACCATTACACTTTCATTTTCAATGTCTGGTTTACCAAGTTCGATGTACCCATGTTTTCTCACGACTATTGAGGGATTTGACCTCATTTCTCAGTGGGTTGATAGATTAGCACAATCGTTTTTTACATATCGGTCATTACAAATTGTGCTAATTTATACACTCTATCTCCACTCTCAAGTTCGTATTCAACTTCTTTCTCCCACTTTCTCTGGTTCTTCTTTTAATCTTCCTTTAATGATAGCGAGTGTTAATGAAGCAAATTCGATATTTTGAGTTCGATAATTCTAGAAAAATAACTTGATTTAGACTCTTTTGAGAATAAGATAGATGAACCTTACGAGTCTCCTACCTCCGTAATTTTTGAAAAATCAAGTGTGTTGAATTCTGGCGCGATACTTATTGACATTGAAACGTTCAATCGGACCATCGATGAAAGTTTCGAAGATATTTTCGCCGACAAACTTGCATTCCTAAACGACACGGATTTTGTGATTAATCAACCTCCACCTGAAGAAGTCGAATCACCACCATTTCTTCTTATCCCATACGAGAATGTGACCATTCTTCCCATTCCTAATCATCCGCATTCTCGTTTCCGTTCACCATTATTGTTTTGTCTCTACAAATCGAGACGTAAACCTTTTCCATTACACCACTTATCTTTACCCTATTTCTTCCTGACTTTATACAACATGTTCTTTCACCAACCGCCGCTTTATAACGATAAATTTTTGAATGGTTGGTGCTAACCTTTGGCCTGTGTAAGGCCTTGTATAGCTTGATACTGTGTTTTTCTCCCCCATAACTCTGAACTTTAACGCTTAAACAGTGGAAACACAGTTTCACTTAAGTTTGGGGGGGACCTTTTTTTTTTATATATTTTGGTTTGCTTTTTGTTTTGTTTACAATTTTCTTTTAGGGAGCGCCGACAATTTTGACCCTCTTGGTGTAGCCTGACAGTGAGGGCACTGTCAAGTTTAACTTTGGGGGTGTGCTCGGTAAGCTTTCTACCTTCGTATTCATATGTATATTTTTGCATACTTATTAAAACCCACAAAAATTGAAATTTTTTCCAAAAATATAAAAACTTTTTGTACATATTTGTTTGCATATTTAATTCCGTATCTTATTTTTCTGCATTGCATCTTTATAAAAAAAAATAATAAAAAAATATTAAAATAAAAAATTTGAAAATTTCAATTTTGGCCATATTTGACTTAAGTTCAACATGATGGTTGACTAGTTAGGAAAAACTAGATCCTAAACTTAGTAAATTAAAAACCCTAAAAATAACCTTTTTTAAAGTTCAATTGTAGAAAATATACGTTCTTGTAGTTTATTTAGAAATAGGCAAATTTTGAGTTCAGTTCGTGGGTTAAATCGAAATAAGGGAAAAGTATTGAAAGCTCTATTTGAAATATAAGTTTGAAAAATAATTCTGAACCTTAAGTCTAAATTCTGAAAATATATACCCTACAACTCACACATACACGCACCTTGAAACTTGGGATAGTAGAGAATACCTTGAAATGCTCTTGTCTAAAATCCTTAGTATGAAGGAAAATAAAATAAAAGTATAAGAGGTGAATAAAGAGATATAAAAAATGAACACTGGTTTTGTAATTGCTTAAGGCAGCATAAATAAAAAAAATTATAGCGAGGGTGCTTTATCACCTAGTGCCTTAGACCAACTGGTTTGGGAGTCACTGCTAAGCCTTAGGTATTGCAAGACGAGGAATTACGCCTAAATGCGCAAGCACATTTTGTAATCGGTCGTTTAGTACCTTAAGAAGTATTAACGGTCGCATGAAGAATGTGTGAGCAATTTCATCTAAAATTCACCAACTAAAAGTATTTTGGAAGATGGACAAGAGTATGATAGCTTGAATTGAATTTCTAAGTGTAGGGGTGATAATTACACACACGTAAGGATATATAATTGGAGTTTGGAGGAGAGATATGAATAAAAGATAGGGCTTATATCTTTAATAGAGATGATAAAAATTCCTGAGTTAAGATTACACCTTAGAAGGAAAACTTAGGAGATGCTGAAAGCTTTATAAACTTGCAAAACGTATACGATCTTAAGTTAAATGAAAAGGAAGCATGAAAACTACGGGTTGATGATTTCTAAGTTGAAGATGATAGAATTTCTTACTAGAATACTGAATTGAAGAACTAGAGTCAATGGCCAAATTGATTGGATTTTGTGGGTAGTATCCGCTGAAAACCCTCAGGAGACAACACTCCTCCTACTAGAGACACCTAGAGGTTTCACAGCTTGTTGCACGAGCGCGGTGCAATCGCGTTCCCTGCGAATGTGAGTCTAGTTTTTTTCGAGAATAAAATTGGCTTTGCTCGGGGAGCAAAAGATAAGTTTGGGGGTATTTGTTTATATCAGATTTTTGCATTTTTATACCATCCATTCTTAATCACATTGCATATAAATAGGTACTTTTGATCCATGTCTGCTAAATAGTTGCAGGTTATAGGCTCTCAGCTCTTTACAGTGAAATTCATGAAAAGTCGCAACAAATGTGGGACTACGACCAACAAACAGAGAAATACGGGTTTCCGCACACTATCAATATAATGCCGCCTACCAGTTCAAGGAACAAATGGAAAATCATTGAGCATTTCAATGCACAAAGCACAAGGGCATCACAAGATCCAAGACTTCAAACGCGGAGCTCAAGGCAAAAGTCCACTGTTGAATATCTGGAAGAAAATTGAAGAGATTCTGAGAGACCAAGTGAAGAAAACAGAAGATAAAAGCAACTTGAAAAAACCCTGAAGAATTGAGCCCATGAACCCACCAAATGGCCGCGGAACCGCGACCAAATAGGCTCTTCTGCCGCGGTTCTGCGGCCGTGCTCTGCACGTGTCGGTGGGGTATCGGTGCTTTGACTCGGTTTTTAGAGTTGTTTTGTAATTTCATGTATGGATCAGAATGTAAACCTAGGGTTTTTCCAATCTATAAATAGAAGAGCTCAAAGCCAAATTAAGTGTGCCTCTTTGAGGGTGCCTCTTTCTTAGGATGCCTTTTTTTTTCTTAGATCTAAATTTTAATTCCAATTGTAATGCATTGTTGAGAGGCCATCAATAAAGTAAGTTTTATTTTTTTTATTTCGCATTCTTTTTATCTGAATTTTAATTCCTGCAATTTTTTATCTGTTCTTTTATTATCTGCAATTTAGTTCATTTATTAAAATAAAAAAATTGAATTTTATTGTTATCTTCCTAATGAGTGAGTAATTCCTCACTTGTTAGGGATGGGAGAGGGAAGGTTTGAGAGAAGGAATCTCTCTCACTCCTTTCTTTGCCCAAATAACTTTAATTAAGGACTCTCTTAAATCAACCATAATCCGCTTGCTACGGCACCCTATCCTATATGATAGCGGTGATTCCCTAGTTAGACCGGTTGTGGTTGAATTAACCGGAGGTTAGGGATAAGAGCCAAGAACGGACGGACAAGGACCAAAAGTAAGAAACTAAGTTTCTTCCCAGTCGTGCTAATCCCCGTTGTTGCCGATTACCCTGACACCTTTATTCACAACTAAGGCATTGAAAGAAATGAGAAGAATCCCTATTTCGAACTAACCTAATCCTAACCCTAGCAAGACCTTATATCAATTTATTATCATTCTTAGATCTTAAAACAAAACAACCAATTTTTTGGACTTAACTCGTTATAACATAAAGAAAAAGATTCCATCTCCCTGTGGATCGACCCGTACTCAACCGGCTAGCTACCAAGCGACACCGTCTTGATTGCGGTAAATTTAAACACATAAATTCTCTACTAATCAGCTGCTGTTTCCAAATCCCTAGAACATCCACTTATGTTCATAAACTGCTTCCGAACGTTTCTCCAGGATTGGATTAATATATATAATCTTATTGCATCTAGTGCAAAAACAAAATCTGGTGTGGTACTTCACATTTCATGATTAACTCAATTGCCTAAGCAGGTGATATGCCAATCATGCATATCCCTCTCCTCTTTAGTCTGTAAGACACCTTTAGAGAGGCTGACTCCATCACCTGCAGGTTCACCACCATGCCAGGAGTCGTCCATTCTAAAACACCTTTAGAATACTGTCAAAGTACCCAGATTGGGAAACTACCCAAATCTAGATCTAAAACCATAGATCTAGTAACCAGAATGCTTGATATAATATTCAAATCCTATGTGGAGAAACCACTGTGTGACAACCACAGTATAACCGATCGTAGTATAAGAATTTCACTTCCTACAATATGCATGTCATCCAAATACCAGGACATCACACCCTACCACCTTCTTAACAGATCCATCTCTTATTCTGGTGAAGTCAAAGCCTATGACCGTCACATCAAAAATAGATGATCTATCTCCGCTATATTCGCTTTAGTCTATAAATAGACACAAGCTACTTGTTCAGTATGCTTCCGCTGCTCCCACTGACTACAACAACCCTCTGTGTGAGTCATATACACGTGCACTTCTAAAGCTAGTTTAGAACGACGCTATACTCATCCTCCTGCCGGGTCTTATAGTCTAGAATAGCAGTAATGGCAAGTCTGGGTAAACAAGAACCTCCCTGTTACCGTCTTTGAGGATACCGAAATACCTCTCGGGCGCCTGAGGTTACCTACCATATCTGCGGAGTGGCTAATGGAATGTCAAACCCGATTGAATCTTTCGGTTCTATTAAATTTTTAGTAATCGTCTATGGTTCTGGAATCACTTCCAGTTCTACCATACTCCCACTACTGTTTTATGAAAATGTCTATTTTACTAAAACTGTGGCGAGTCAAGAACAATATCACTATTGAGCTTCCAGATGGTAGAAAGTTAACCCTTGTCATAGCCCGGGATAACCCACAAACTGCCATTACAGAAACACGCCTTGAGTTATCCAGAGTCTGGTTTTAAGCATAAGTCGGACAACTCCATATACCTTAACATCGTTAAGATATGAACCATTCTATATACAATATAGAAACATAGGCACTGATTTAATTGTAACCAGATTCAATCATGGAGCTGTCTCCAGATCATGTTAACTAAATGGAAGGAGGCCGATCAGCATTATTCAACTAGGATTGCATCCAGATATGAGTAACCTGAAAGAGAAACAAGTTTCTCAAAACCATTACTATCAACTGAATACCAAACACAAGTATCTACATCTTCGATTACCTTGAAGAATCCTGATACTTGCAACACATGGTTCTCTACTTTATTCTTTTACCTATAACTTCTCAAAACTTGGACCTTGTATTTCTACGAAACACTTGTCTAAAAATTGAGAAGTCATAAGTAAACATAATATAGTACGAGGACCAGCCCCTTTGTCCTAATGGACACTGGACAACATACAATACTTTTATAAGTCCTCTGAGTTGAATAACTCATACCCTGTGCATCGTAGGTTGAAAACCGTACTATGGTTAAGAAGAATTACACCACTGTTTAATGCTCCTTACCCAATCATCAACTGATACAAGTAAATGTCATGGACATAATTTCAAAAAGTTATATCTCACTTTATAAAATAAACGTACAAACTTATCAGTTTGAAATTGGTGTATAACAACGGATATTCAAAACCAAATATTTGCCGTCAGGCAAAACCCCATGCGATTTCCTCAAATATCACCAATTACAATAAATTCCGATATAAAGAGGGTATAATCACCTAATTCCCAATAACTTACTCTCTCTCATCATCTTTAAAACCATACAGATGGGAGAATCAAACCTGGTAAATACATACCCTGGAGTAAGGACCTAATTGGGAAATCAGGTTTCAATTAACACTGCACAGCGAAACTGAAACATGAAAATGTTTCGAAGGGGTAGCCGGGTATTCCTAGTAATGCCTCTTCCATTATCCAGATTCATGACTGTAACCGTATATTTCTTTGCCATCTCCCCAAATCCCTTTATTTGTCTTTATTCATTACCTTCTGTACACCACCCTTAGGCTAAATGGTTTTCTTCCTTCCCTACCATTAGGCACCAGCCTATGGTTTGGAAGAAGACTATCCAATAAGCGTAATAGGTGTACTCTCCTAATCCTAAGAGTACTCATAACTTGAGAGAAGGTAAAGATAAAAGACAACTGAATAAACCTTATTCTATTTCTCCTGAACCAGAATCCATCCTCGAACTGGAACAAGTTCCTTCGAGTTTGTATGTAACTATACGACGGATTATCCAATAATTGTGGATCTTCGTAGTGATATGGGGTGTTCTGGAGAAATTCAAAGGTGAAGTAGGAGTGGCGATGATATACGCGGTTTCGTCATGAATGATAGCAGTCGCAATTTACTTTACCCTATTTCTAATCCTTTTATTTTTCTTTACTTATTACCTTCTGTACACCACACTTAGGCTAATTGGTTTTCTTCCTTCCTTACCTTTCGGCACCTGCCTATGGTTTGTAAGAAGACTATCTAATAAGCGCAATAGGTGTACCTTTTCCTAATCCTAGGAACCCTCACAACCTGAGAGAAAGTAAAATGAAAAGACAACTGAATAGTCCTATTCATTTTCTCCAGAACCGGAAACCATTCTCGAATCTGAAACAAGCTTCTTCGAGTTTTTATGTAACTATACGATGGTCATATCTAATAAATGCGGATCTTTGTAGTGATACGGAATGTTTCGGAGAAAATCAAAGGGTAAAAGTAGGAGTGACAATGAAGTATGCAACACTGACAATCCAAAAGCCAGTGTATCTTAAGAAGGTTCGGTTAACTTGGTTACTGAGTTATAGTCTAGGGTCGGGCCATGGTCGCTGTCAAAAAGAGAGAGAAAAGAAACACTCAGTATGCACTCTAAGCTAGATCAGAATAGTCATTCACTTTATCTAATCAGGATGTCTCCCGCTGTATCCTCAAATTCTCCTCCAAACCTGAATGAAGAATTAGTCGGGATCATCTAAAATCACCCGAGGAGCAAACCAACTCATCAGTGGGAATCGGGATCCAACTATCATCCCATGATAACCTGATGGAATCCACTTAAGTTATCACACTTCAGAAGGTATGCACATGCCTAGCAAGTTTCCTGTATGTTTGAAACTCTCAATGTGATTTTTACCCCATGCTCTTATGACCATGACGAAGGCCAACATATCATAAGTCACATGTCAAGTTCTACCCATCATTGTCCAGGTTAATTTGAACCCCCGTACATACCCTTGACAAAGGCCAAAATAGTAGTACGACTGTTCTAAACTAACGCATCTATCTATGCAACAGAAAAGTAACAAATAACTACCATACACTATTCCATGACAAAGGCCAATAAATATAGCATGAATACTAAATGCTACCCGTCTGAAATGACGGAGGGCTACGAATGGTTTTTGGCGAAAAACCATTAACGTAATGAACTTGATATCGTTGAAGGAACCGGATAGCTTTTTATAAATATATAGTGGCGAAAACCTTTGCTAAAGAGGTCACTCCCGGTGAAGGGATCTCGGCTCTTTCCTCGTCGAATTAGGTGCAGGATATTCTCACTGAATATCGCGATGCAAAGCAAAAAGTAATCGACTATAGTGAAGTTATTACCCTGACGCAAACTTCTGCCTAAGAGGTCACTCCCGGTGAGGGGATCTCGGCTCTTGCCTCGTCGAATGAGGTGTTGGATATTCATAACCGAATACCGCTGTGCAAAACAAAAGAAAACGTCCTTGTAATAACAACTTTTTTTTAAAAAATTGTTCCAACAACATCGAATAGGTCTGTTTTCCTTGCATTGATCCAAATCAACGCATTCCCATCAATTAATCACACTACAAAAGAACGAAAAATGATGTACGTATATGCCATCCGCATTTGCTACTGGGTCCTATCATCACCCGTTAGGTTACTTAACTAACGACAAAGCGGGGACTGGACTAGCGCGGGTGTAAAACATATACAACATCTACTAGTATATATATAGCAATATATAATAATCGTTCCAGGTATGATAAATGGGACATCACAGAATAATACAGATAATCTGAGAGCCCCGGGTTTTTTTTTGAGCCGCAAGTGAAATCCGACGTTCCCCGGGTCGTGTGAATAGCCTGTGCATTGAAAACCCAGACCCCTACGAGCGCGGTAAGTTACCCGCCAAAACCAGAAGCGAGGCACCCCCTTCATCAAAGTGAATGGGCCACCCAGCACTTCACGGAATCCGGTAACTTGAGCACCCCTCCTTGGGTCAACCTGTATCCCGTACGAGTGCGGCGAATAGCCCGTTAATTCTAGAGTGAGGCCCCCTCCTTCTCAACGCATGAGATACGGACCCGTTGCCCTCCAGAACCTGGCTATCCGTGCACTCCATCGCGGGGTAATCCTAGTACAGAAAATAAAATATGTACAACGGTGACATCGACCTCAACTCGGTCGTGCCCCAAACAAATAATATACAAGCAGGCAGTGACAATAGTCCACATGTCGGACGCTCGCCCCGCGATATCAAATGTACAAATAAAACTAAACTGTACTAACATTGCACCCAAGCTATCCACCATGACTAATCCGCAACAAACACAACACAACACAGAACATCAACGTGTATGTCACGTTTGCAAACCCGTCTAAAAGAACTATAGCAATTAGACAAGTTGTACCGCTCTAATGACATTCACGGTCGCAGATAGAAATGCAAGTACTGTAAACTTTAAACAATGTTAGAAATATCGAGTTCGAAATAACCTCGAATAGCCCCAAACAACTAGATAAAACCACATCAAAACTGGGCCAAAATAGCAATACCAATAAACCAATATTCCAGAGACTAACACACACCCAAAAGACGAAATCCAGAATCAATAGAATGGCCGGCCGGCTTGGATTTTTAGGCATTGTGGACGGTTCTAATAGGGTGGATGTGGCTCGTATTTAGGGTGTAGTCTAGTGATCATCATAGTAGTCTTCTGTAGTTGCTAAAATATTTTTAGAAGACTCGTAAAAAATTGACAGAAACTAGAATATATCGGGTATTGTTTCGGAGTTGTTTCGGTTTCGATAGTTTAACATTGTCTAAACCAACTAATATGTGGTTAATGGGTTGGCTTTGATACCATGTAAGGTTACTCCAACGCCCCAGCCATCATACCGTGACCAAATGTGGAACAAAAACTTTTAAAACCCGGCGCTAACGGAACCCGATCGACGGATCGTACTATTAGCCCTATACTAGTTCACTGTAAAGAGTTTAGAGAGGTTATACCGATTGATCCATATCCTTCGGTCTTCAACCTCTGTCCCAAGCTTCTCGCGGCTTCCTCGATCAAGTTTGTTCTCCGGTCTCCCTCGTCGAAGACGATCCACGTCGAGGATTAGTAATACGGGCTCCCGCTTCAAAACCCAAGCAACTCGGGCATCCAGTTTGCTAGCCTAGATACCTAAGTTGAAATAGAGAGTGTGTGTGAATACTTTGTCTCAATACACCCTAGGTTGCTCAACACATGAGACATGTTAGGGTGGAGGTGAAAGAGTTGCCATTGGAGTAAAGCGTGAGCTCAAGTTTTGCTTGTGAAGAAAGTGCTGTGGCTTGTGAGGAAAAGAAAAATGGCTATGTTATTTTTTTTGAAGTTGTGTTGTGAGTTGTTTGTAATGGGCAACTTGAGAAAATTACCCAGCACAAAAAACAGCCACGAAATTAGCCTGCACCAAAAAACAGCAGCACATCTTTTTTTGTTTCTTCTTGAGTGGAGTTGTGAGGTTTTGTGTTGAATAGTTAATTGAGCAACTAAAGAAATTCCATTTCCTCAAAAATCAGCAGCCCATCCCTCACCATATCTCACAACTCACCTCAAGCCATCAATGCACCATGACTCACCAAAGTCCAAGCCAAAACCCATACTCACACTTTCCACCTCACAACAATATTAAACATTTAAAAACTCTAAATGTTTAATACAAAATGAAAGAAAAGGAATGGCAACCCTAAAATTATCTTGTAACGAATTACAAGAATACCCCTCATCTGTATATACATATCAGCATCCGTATTCCGACTGAATACGAATACAACGAGACGAAGGTAATCCAACAATATAATACTAGGATCCGGCTTAAACTAAAGCCCACTAGTATTATCCGTCCGATCATGATCCGTGCACAAGTGCACGTATATGATCGAACCCTGCCATAAAACCATACAGCCTCTAAAATGTTTCGCCCGAATTAGGGAAACCCTCTGTGTGGGACTCTAAAGACTCGTCAATACGTTGGCAATGAGTTTAACCACAAGCACGTCAGTGGCACTAGTTGTATGTAACGGCTACCCAGGTATTGAGCTAAAGGGAGGCCGACGAGCAAACTCATCCTGAAACCCTACCGGGCCTGATGGTAACAATATCCGTACTGTCCGGTCCATTCATCTATGAGTATCACATATCGAGTCTAGGGGGGTGGATAATGTTAGACCCCTAATAACGCGACATTTAGTGTCTGCATGAAACCTATCACCAACTGAGAAACTATCGATCCTAAATCGGTAATTCTCGTCTACCCCGGCCGAGGATTTCTGGTGATGGCCATCCGTGCACACCGCGACATCAACCCCCAATGCCGGGAGAGACGAATCCCCTGACGATCCGCTCACTGCCTCCATGTGGCTCGGGACTGTACCCAACTAAAACCTGTTTGCACAACTCCTTTGAGCCGTGGTAGGGTAGTAATCAAAGAATAATGGGAACTCACACGAGACAAATGAAGATCTCAGGTCGATAGACTAACCTGTACACATGTCATCAGGGAACTACTATCTGACAATAGATATAATACCAACTAGCATGTTCCCGGTGAGTCCGTCCGGTGTACTCATAACCCAATGAGCACCTGTATACATCTTAGGTGAACCAACTGACACCAATGTCTTGTGAGACCAGCCACCACCCCTCGTCAGGGTCTCGATCCGTATACACTAGTATGCTCTTGGAGTATCGATGCCCGGTCTCGAAACTCCCACGACTAGGGACACTTTAAGGATGTGTTTATAGACCACCCAACTCTCACGTATATGATTGCCATCATACTGCTGGTAGTCAAGCAAGAATCCTATGGGCTCTATCTGTTAGTGTATATGCCCTAGAGGCCATTACTGTATCATACTAGTTTGTATATTACTTAATGGAAGCTTGGGATATTCACCTTGTATATACAATCTTGCTCAAAATAGTAGTATGCTACTTGGTTTGTTTCTACTTCAATGTGTACATGCGCTTATTTTAGTATATCGCCTATACACATTAGTGGAGCCCTTAGGATCTTTGCTTGATTACCAGCGTTGTGATGGCAGTCACACTAGTGGGGATGGGTAATCTATAAGCACATCCTTATGCAGGTCCCTGGTCGCAGGACTATCGAGACAGGGCATCGATACTCCGGAGTAGACTAGCGCATGCGCTTCTCATCCCAGTGTAGGAGACGGTCTGTCCCACAGCCGTCGGTACGTCGTACTTGAGATAGTATGCGGGTGCTCGTTGGGTTACGAGTACACTGGACAGGACTCGTCGGGAACTGACTAGTTGGTATTATGCCTATCGTCAGTTATCAGTTCCCAGGTGACATGAGTACAGCTTAGTCTGCTGAATTGACACTGTCACTTCGCCTCGAGTGTGTTCCCACTGTACTTTGATTACTACCCTACCACGGCTCAAAGGAGTCGTGCAAACAGGTGGTAGTTGGGTGCAGTCCCGAAGCACTTGGAGGCAGTGACGGTTAAACAGGATTCGTCTCTCCCGGTATTGGGGGTTGACATCGCGCTGTGTCTAGGAGAGCCATTACACGAGTAGTCCCTGGCCAGGGCAAACGAGATATACTGGTAGGCTTCCAGTGTTATTTCAGGGTGTTTTGGGCTTCACTCCGACACGACTTGTACCGCTATTGGGGGACTGACGTTTACCGCCCCCTAGGCCCGCCATACGATGTATCAGACGAACAGATCGGACTGTACGGAGAATATCACATTCAGGCTCAATAGGAGTTCAGATGGGTTTCGCCTCGTCAGTCTTCTTGTCGGCATCTACCTGGGGACTGTTACGCACAGCTAGTGCCGCTTGCGGCCTGTGGTTAAACCCACTGCCAGCGTAGTGTCGAGTCTTTAGAGTCCTACACAGAAAGCTATTCTCCTTTAGGCAAAAGAGTAGAGGTCGCATGGTTTTGCGACAGGTCGCATGGTTTTGCGACAGGGTTCGGTCACATCCGTGCACTTGTGCACGTACAGTGTCCGGACAGTTCACACTAGCGGGCTTTGGTTTAAGCCAGATCCTAGTGTTCCTTTTGGGATTGGTTTTATCCAGTATGCATTCGTGTTCCTTGGAACGCGGATGCGGGTGTGTATGCACAGTTGACGGAGAGACAGAGGCAGAGGATTCTCATTAGGGTTGTTGACCGTTGACAGTTGACTATTGACTTTTTGCTCAACCCTAATGAGAATTTGATATGTGATTAACAATTATATTAATTAAGTATTATGGTGACATGGTTGTTGAGGGATTGACTTTGTTGACCTGTTGACTTTTGTTGACTTGTTGACTTTGTTGACCGGTTGACTAGGCTTAACTAGTTGACCATCATGATAACTATAGCTATCATTTCATGGCAAAGACTTTTGCTTGCTTACTCTTTTGTGCAAAATGAGTGCATGAAATGATATGGCTATGGTTGCTTAAACCATCACATAATACTTGATTGATATGAGGTGTTATGATTGTTTTGGATTATGAGAGCCAAATGAGAAAAGTTTTCTCTCATTCTTTCATGCTCATTCCCTCTCTTGTTCTTGAGCTCTCATCTCCTCCTCTTGCTCTCCCTCTCTTGACTCTATGGTTCACTTGTCTCATGAGTTGAGAACCAAGAACCATAGATAAAATCCCATACAAACTCTTCTCTACTCACTCTAGTTCACAAGGTTTAGCAAACCGAGTGAACTAGTTTCTTCAAAGTTCGAAGAAGGAGCCAAAGGTTGAAGCTTTCAGGTGGATCTATCTTCGGCGCAAGGAGACGACGGGGAGAAGCCGATTCGGACGACCATCGAAGCTTGAAGACGAAGGAGTTCGAGAAAAAGAAAGGTATAACCCCCTAACCGAGTAGTTAGCAACTCGTAGTTAGGTTGTTAGTTAGATGTTTAACAAAGATCCGCGTTTTGAGTCCATGTTACCACCTCTAAGAAAATCGTTTTTCGTCAAATTCCGCATGCCCGAAAGTACCGGGAGAGGTAGCATGGACTTACAGTAGTATCAGAGCCTAGTTAAACTCTATCTAACATGTTAGCAAAGTAGCTAGTGTAGGGATCCTAGGCACTCTAGTGAAGTCTCACAAGTGATCAAACATGCCAATTTATAAAAATTACGGTGCCGAGGAAACCTAGAACGGATCGTTGGCTAGAAGTATAGGCAAAGCAAGCAAGCTAGTTTACAACTAAACTATAAGATAACGGAAATACAACCTTTGTAGATCCGTTTGTCCACCTCCATAGCTCCGCAACGAAGTGCCTTCGCTGTCCAAGTGAACTCCCGGGCTCTAGCGTCGGCTTCGTCGAAGAATAAGCAAGCTAGGTCGTCGATGTCCATGCCGAAGATGATCTACGTCGAGGCATCGCTAGATTAAGCTCCACCTTCACCTAGTCGGAAAAACTTGTGAAGGAAACACCCTATACTACTTGGCAAGATGTAGAGGATGAAGAAATAGGAAGTGGGTAGACTTTAGATTTGGATTTCTCACACTTTTTCATTACTTGCCATTGGAGTAGCAAGCTACATCCATGGAAGAAGAAGATGAAGAAGAAGAAGATATGATAAGTTATTCCTTAAAAGAAAAATAAAATAAAATGAATACTTATCATCTCTTTGACCATGGTTTAGTGTAGAGTTTTAACTAAGGTTAGAGAGTGGTTAGGGTTAGATAAAAGACAAGAATGGTGGACTAAGTTCAAAGCTTCAAGAAGCTTTCAAATAAAAACAAAAACTAGCAACCATTGTTATCTCTTTATCTTTTCTTTTTCCAAAATAAACAAAAGGAATAAATAAATGATTAAGTAAATGAAAAAGAAACCCTAATCACTAATTAACCATGGTTTAACACTTTACACAAAACCAAGCTAGAATGTATCATCAAACATGATACAATCATGTGCACAAAACTATATCGAATATACAATGTGCACATCCGCGCGAGAAAATCCATTTAAAGTGAACCGATACTAGTTAATGCAAAGCAATATATCAAATATATAATTATGTATTAAATCATTAAATCAACACTTGATTTAACGATCCGGTCATATCGCATATAACCGGCTAGTATCCAATGTGTCGGCTTATCGAATCAATCCTTGATTCGATAACTAGGTTATATCGCATATAACCATTCGATACATTGATCGCGAGAATAGAATACGGTATCATATACACGCATTATTCTCGGTCCCGCACATATCACATATGCGCTCCTATTTCGTTTCGCTTGAGCTAGGAAACCTCTGTGTAGGACTCTAAAGACTCGTCAATACGCCGGTAGCAGATGATGATCATATCAAACATCCGCAAGCCGCAAGCGGTCTGCTAAACGTAACGGCCACCCGGGTATTGAGCGATCAGAAGATCGACGAGCAAGCCCGCTCACACTCCTGCGAATCCAACCAGTAACACTTACCGTACATTCCGGTCTGTTCGTCTGATATGTCGCATATCTCGCCTAGGGGTGGTAAACGTCAGACCCCAATAGCTCGATAAGTCATGCCGAATTGAGGTCCATAACATTCGTGAAACTACTGATAACTCTTACCAGTATATCACAGCAACCCTGGCCAGGGATTTCCTGTTATGGCCAGTCGAGCATAGCACAACATCAACCCCTAATACCGGGAGAGACGAATCCCCTCCTATCGCTCATTGCCTCCATGTGAATCGGGACTGTACCCAAAAACCACCTGTTTGCACAACTCAGTAGAGCCGTGGTAGGGGTGGAAATCAAAGCACAGTGGGAGACACACAAGACTCTATGACGATCTCGGGTCTACAGACTAAGCTGTACCAGTGTCACCAGAGAACTGCCATCTGACGTGAGGTATAATACCATCTGGGAGTTCTCGGCGAGTCCGTTCAGTGTACTCAGTCTCCACTGAGCACCCGCATACCATCTCTGATGTCAAACACCAATGGATATGGGATCATCCATCGCCCATCGCATGAGTCGAGAAGATATGCGCTAGTCTACTTTGGAATATCGATGCCCCGTCTCGATATTCCCTCGACTAGGAACATTTCAAGGATGTACTCTTGGACTACCCAGGCCCCACTAGTATGATCTTCATCATATTCCTGGAAGTCGAGTACACATCCTATGGGCTTTATCAACATGTAATCAGAGAGACAGAAAGTATACATGTTAAGATAAAGAGCAACCAGATAGCGTACTATCATGTCGAGCAAGAAAGTCCTACCTATATATGTCCCAGTATCCACTACAATATACATCCAATGTACAGTAACGGCCTCTAGGGCATACATATAACTAACAATCTCCCACTTGCACTAGGGCCATCTGTAGCAGTGGTTGCAGTATCACATACTCAACCATCCTCTAAAAGTCTCTCTTTGGGAAAAAGGCCTTCGTGAGTGGATCCGCCGTGTTGTCCTCTGAGTCTACTCTCCTAACCTCGATCACCCTGGAGATCAACTATCTCCATGATCAGGTGATGCTGCCTTAGATTATGTCTGGGTCACTGATGGGACCAGGGTTCCAGGGCCAAAGCCACACTTCCATTGTCATACAATGGCAGGAACCTAGTTCATCTTATGAACCAATATACACCCAAACATCCTCTTTGGTAGTATCTACAATAGCGATGTTACCAGCCTTTATCGTCTAGTTTGCCACGGTATCTAGCTTGGAACTCTTCCAACATACCGTCCCTCTATTGAGGGTAAAGACAATGCCCGTGACTGACATTCAGTCGTCTTTATCACCCTGGAACACTTCCAGTGATTCTCCTCAGGATCGATTGATACCATCTCACTACATCTAGTGAGAATCCTAACATCCAATTACATTTATCTCATAGATGAAAACTCAGGATTTAGGAGGTATCACTTTGATCCTATTTGGGGAATCCTAGTGATAATAGGAGATTGACCGATCGTAGTATAGGAAACTCTTTTCCTATCAAGAGTATGTTGTCTACGTACAATACGAAGATGACCACCTTACTCTCTACTACCTTTTTGTATATACAAGGTTCGTCTACCAATTTGATGAAGTCAAACACTTTGACTATCACATCAAAACAGACGTTCCAACTCCGCGATGCCTGCTTCATTATGTAAAGCAACCTGCACACGTTTCCGCTGCTCCCACTGTTTACGAAGACCTCTGGCTGTGTTCTTATAGACGTTCTCTTCTAAATCAGTATTTAGAAAAGCAGTCATGGCACCCAACCGCCAGATATCGTAGTCATGGTATGTAGCCGTGACAAGTAGGATCTGGATGGACTTAAGCATAGCTACTTGAAAAAAAGGTTTCATCATTATCCATGCCTGGTCGATGAAGAAAACCTTTAACAAGTCTAGCTTTGAAAGTCTCAACTTTTCCATCTAAACCAAGTAATCTTCTCAAGATATACTTGCTCCTGATGGGGATTTAACCCTTCAGATATAGCAGCTAAAGTCCATACTTTGCTGGTGTACATGGATTCCATCTCAGATCGCTAAGCATCCAGCCATTCTTACAGAGTCCCTACTCTCGATGGCCTGCTCGAAACTAGTTGGGTCATCATCTCATGATGCAATCCTTGCTCCCACTGTCATCGAGAAACTGAGGTATCTCTCAGGCGGATGAGGAACCCTACTAGATCGACGGAGAGGCTGAGGTTCGTCGGAAACTATTGAATCCTTTGGATCTGTCAAATCATTGGCAGTTTTGTACAGCTGGAACCTTTCCAGTTCTACAGAACTGATCTTGCCTCGATCTTGTCCGGATTTTGCTTTTGACATAGGCCGGACAATCCCAAATCTTAACTTACTTAAGAGATAGGCTCTTCCCATACCATATCTCATATGGAATGGTAGGCACTGATTTGATTCGAACCTAATTCAATAGGTATGCAACTTCTCAAGTGCATAACTCCCAAAAGGAAATAGGTAACTCAGTAATACTCATCACAGAGCACACGATATCTAATATTGTGTGATTGCTCCGCCCCGATACATCGTTGTGCTGTGGTGTATTCAGAGGAGTAATACTGAGAGAGAATCTCATTTTCCTTTAGAATAGTCCAAGGATTCCATGTACAAGTATTCTCCTCCCTGATCTCATCATAGGACATGATACTTATACCCGGTTATTGGTTCTCTACTTCTAACTTATATTCTGTGAATACCTCAAAAGGTTTGGACTTATGTTTCAACAGGAACATATGACTGAATCTTGAGAGATTATCAGAGAATATAATGAAGTATGAAGAACCAGTCCTGACATGTGTAGACAGGAGACTTTACATACATCATCATGTATTAGTCCCAAGAGTTTATTAACTCTTTCTCTGTTTATAGTAAACGGAGCTATGGTCATCTAATCTTTGTGACATGACTGGCAAGTTTCATAAGATGTAAATTCAAACTGATTTAAATATGCATCTAAATGTAACTTCAGCCAGTCGGGTCGCATTGATATGACCTAGTCTACAATGCTTCAAGAAGAATTCGTTCATTTCTGAACTCTTCTTCTTGTGTGTGTTCAGTATACTAGGAACTGTAGTTTGATTTAGAACGTTAATGCTTTTAGATAGCGTGCCTGAACCGATCAACTTTTGATATAGGAAATGTTCAAAACATTATCCATCAATACAAAATTATATCATTTCTTTACTAATAAAGAGACTGATATGATTTTGTATATCAGGTTCGGTATCTAATAGTATTTGTTCAGAATCAATATATTCGTAATACAGGGTGACAGTGACCAACAGACTTGGCTGCAACACTTGCCCCGGTTTCTGTCTCATGAAACTTATCACCCGTTCTCAGTTTTTCTACCTTTCTGTAGTCCTATGTAACAACTTACATATCTGGGATCCTGATCCGGTATCATATACCCAGGATGCAGAGGATACTGAGAAACAGTTCTTTGTAATGAATACACCCGAAGGAGATGCATCATATGCATTTTCTTCGTTTGGGCGGCATAGGAATTCTGGTATTCCCCAATTTCCTGCTCTGTCTTATAACAATTATAAGTTGGAGCGGGACCAACGTTCCCCAGCTCAGTATAACAAGCGGGTTCAGTCAATACATCCGTATTATTATCTTGATTAAGGCGTGATATGGTCGCTACCAGGAGAGAGAGAGAAGAAAACACTCTGCGTGCGCTCTTGCAAGATCAGATTGGTTATATATTTTATCTAATCAGGATGGCTCCCACTGTTTTTATCAAATCTTCCTTCAAACCCTAAAAGGAAAGACTAGCCGGGATTAATTACACTCTACAAGTTCGCCAATCTTTCAGCCAGGCCAGTGTCGGTACTTTGAGGGAGGTTCCCCGTGCTTTCGCACGGACCTAATTACAGAAAACCTCGTTTTCCCAGAGGCGTAACCCCGTTGACACCTTTCTAGACACCTACTTGATCGGCTAATTGCAAAGTGCAAAACTCTCCCAGGAGTAACAATTACTCGCAGTGGGTATCGGGATCCAACTATCACATAGAAGGTATGCAATCTCATTGCAAGTTTCAACACTTGAAACTCCCGATAAAGGTTTTTACCCCTAGCACCTATGACCTTGGCTAAGGTCAACAAATCATAGGTACTAGTCAAGTTCTACCCGTCATTTCGTGATTAATTAGACCCACCCACATGACCCTTGGCTAAGGTCAACAAAGCCACATGACTGTCCTAACTAATCGCATCATATGCGGTGTAGGAAGACATCACTTAGCTACCGTACACTGTGCCTTGACTATGGTCAACAAACACAGCACGAATACTAAGTACTCTACTTCCTAAAATGACGGAGGGTTGCGGCTGGTTTTTGTGAAAACCTTTAACGCTTTGAACTTGATCTCGTTGCGGAATCAAATGGTTTTTAAATGGAATGTTTTTGAGGTTTTTCTAGTTTTGCTAAAGGGGTCACTCCCGGTGAAGGGATTATCGGCCCTTTCCTCGTCGAATGTGGTGCGGGATATATCATATATATCACTGTGCAAAGCAGAAACTATAGAAGCGATAAAAACAAACCGAGTGTTGTAGCATCTGCCAGTTATTGCTAAAGGAGTCACTCCCGGTAAAGGGATCTCGGTCCTTTCCTCATCGAATAAGGTGCAGGATGTTCTATAATGAACACCGCGATGCAAAGCAAGAACTGTAGCTAACTGTTTTTATTTTGAAATTCGATTCCACAACATCAATTAGGTTTATTTTCTTTCATTAATCTCATTAATGAATATCCCATCATTTAAATCTACCTAACCATCACAGATAAATATAACGTACGCTTATGCCATCCGCATTCGCCTCGATGTCCCGTCTGCACCGTTAGGTTAGGTAACTAACGGAAGATTGAGGCAGGGCTAGCGCGGGTGTAAAACATAAGTAACGTCTATATAATATATCATATATACTATATATAATATCTGCCACAGAACACAGAACATCGCATGATCACAGATAAAACACAGCAGAAGAAACATATGAAATATTGGATATACTAGGACGTCCGTGTTTTCAATACGAGCCAGTATAAAACACGGATTCCACGGTCGTGATGAATAGCCAATCCCACACCCCTAGACTCCTACGAGAGCGGCAAGCAACCCTACCAATTCTAGGGTTAGGAGACCCGGACTCGACTCCTTGAGTTGGTCTCCCACTGGACCCCAGAACCCGGTTACTTGTGCTCCCCTCCTTGGGTCTATCCTAGTGCAGAAAAGTAAATAATATACAACGGGTGACGACTTCCGCAACCTGGAAGCGCCCCAATAAACGAATATTACATACAAGTTTTTACATGAATGAAAATTAAAAACACTCATCTCACAAAAAAACCCCCGGCTATTCAAACACGACGATCCAATATAACATATCCAGCAACACATAACAACACATGTCATCAACGTAAGTAAATATGCGCATCCCAATTGTCGTTGACATATAGCAACGAAACCGGCGATATCACATATTACACTTACGGTCACAGAAAAGAAAATGTAAAACTACAACAGTTGGAATCCGCAATCTGCATAGACATCGCATGCCTAATCAAATGAATACCTTAGACATCGCATGCCTAACAGTTATAAACCCCGCATTTTAGTCTCAAAATCGAAAACTCTTTTCAATATCAAGTCGGGCAATTCAACAAGATTCCCGACATCCTGATCGAATGCTCGTCGCAAACTTTAGTAGGCGGCCGCACCCCCGATACCGTCGACGAAGTGCACCAAGGCGGAACACCGCTGCCGCGAGCACCCGAACGGATGCTTTCGGCGACGGGGTTCTCCTAGGGTCACTTGGTCGGGGCTATGGAGTGAGGCTGTCTATTAAGTTTACCCGGCGAGTATCCGCGTACGCTACGTGATTGCGACGGACTTTTGATCAAATCAAAATTCCGTGGCAACCGATCAAGTGAGACTAAACTGCTATGTTTATAACATTCATTCCGTTATCTTATAGCTATTTGCGAATTCCAATTATTGTATCCCATTCCGGATAAATAGAAAATGTCAAACTTTCCGATCGAACAATCGAACACCCAAGTTTTCCCGATACAGCTCAACACATGAAATAAGTCTAACAACACTCCGTTCGTGCCTCGGTACCAACGGTCCAGCCGTAGAAGGGTCAAGCCAACGCCTCACATGTGGCACGCCGTACTGCCCCAAACCCGAAGGTTCAAAGGGCAGTTCAAGACGGTCACATAATCGAGTTAAGCTTTGTTGTCTTCTAGAGGGACCATCGCGTTACTTGCACTACTTAGAACGTCGTTAAACTACGGAAAAATCCAACACTTGGAAATTTCCCGACAGGGGAAAAATTGGGTATTTATATCCGGTCGAACTTTTTAACATATTCTAAAATTTATCCGGAAAGTCAAATAGACAAAATTTGATACCCCGATCGAAATACCGAATCCCCAAAACAATCCCAGAAAATACAACTCTGGAAACAGTATTAAAAATTCCCAGAAAATCCAGAATAAAATAATAAGAGTTACTGTGTAAATAGTGGAGGATGACGTCATCAAGGTGCGGCTGAACCGCCGCAGAATGCAGGCATCTGCCGCGCTTCCGCCGTGAGATTTACTGTTCATCCAAAAAGATTTGCATGGTAATTCTTATTTTTCCCTGCTGAATTTTTTAGCAATTTTTAATATGGAAAAATCCACGTTTTACGAAATCGTCCAGAGAGCATATTGCCGGGTGGGTTTCGGGTTCGTTCGGGCTTCAAATTCCGTCTGGACTTCGCCTAAGGCTCTAGCTAGGCTCTGATACCACTGTAAGGATCCTAGGCACTCTAGTGAAGTCTCACAAGTGATCAAACATGCCAATTTATAAAAATTACGGTGCCGAGGAAACCTAGAACGGATCGTTGGCTAGAAGTATAGGCAAAGCAAGCAAGCTAGTTTACAACTAAACTATAAGATAACGAAAATACAACCTTTGTAGATCCGTTTGTCCACCTCCATAGCTCCGCAACGAAGTGCCTTCGCTTTCCAAGTGAACTCCCGGGCTCTAGCGTCGGCTTCGTCGAAGAATAAGCAAGCTAGGTCGTCGATGTCCATGCCGAAGATGATCTACGTCGAGGCATCGCTAGATTAAGCTCCACCTTCACCTAGTCGGAAAAACTTGTGAAGGAAACACCCTATACTACTTGGCAAGATGTAGAGGATGAAGAAATAGGAAGTGGGTAGACTTTAGATTTGGATTTCTCACACTTTTTCATTACTTGCCATTGGAGTAGCAAGCTACATCCATGGAAGAAGAAGATGAAGAAGAAGAAGATATGATAAGTTATTCCTTAAAAGAAAAATAAAATAAAATGAATACTTATCATCTCTTTGACCATGGTTTAGTGTAGAGTTTTAACTAAGGTTAGAGAGTGGTTAGGGTTAGATAAAAGACAAGAATGGTGGACTAAGTTCAAAGCTTCAAGAAGCTTTCAAATAAAAACAAAAACTAGCAACCATTCTTATCTCTTTATCTTTTCTTTTTCCAAAATAAACAAAAGGAATAAATAAATGATTAAGTAAATGAAAAAGAAACCCTAATCACTAATTAACCATGGTTTAACACTTTACACAAAACCAAGCTAGAATGTATCATCAAACATGATACAATCATGTGCACAAAACTATATCGAATATACAATGTGCACATCCGTGCGAGAAAATCCATTTAAAGTGAACCGATACTAGTTAATGCAAAGCAATATATCAAATATATAATTATGTATTAAATCATTAAATCAACACTTGATTTAACGATCCGGTCATATCGCATATAACCGGCTAGTATCCAATGTGTCGGCTTATCGAATCAATCCTTGATTCGATAACTAGGTTATATCGCATATAACCATTCGATACATTGATCGCGAGAATAGAATACGGTATCATATACACGCATTATTCTCGGTCCCGCACATATCACATATGCGCTCCTATTTCGTTTCGCTTGAGCTAGGAAACCTCTGTGTAGAACTCTAAAGACTCGTCAATACGCCGGTAGCAGATGATGATCATATCAAACATCCGCAAGCCGCAAGCGGTCTGCTAAACGTAACGGCCACCCGGGTATTGAGCGATCAGAAGATCGACGAGCAAGCCCGCTCACACTCCTGCGAATCCAACCAGTAACACTTACCGTACATTCCGGTCTGTTCGTCTGATATGTCGCATATCTCGCCTAGGGGTGGTAAACGTCAGACCCCAATAGCTCGATAAGTCATGCCGACTTGAGGTCCATAACATTCGTGAAACTACTGATAACTCTTACCAGTATATCACAGCAACCCTGGCCAGGGATTTCCTGTTATGGCCAGTCGAGCATAGCACAACATCAACCCCCAATACCGGGAGAGACGAATCCCCTCCTATCGCTCATTGCCTCCATGTGAATCGGGACTGTACCCAAAAACCACCTGTTTGCACAACTCAGTAGAGCCGTGGTAGGGTGGAAATCAAAGCACAGTGGGAGACACACAAGACTCTATGACGATCTCGGGTCTACAGACTAAGCTGTACCAGTGTCACCAGAGAACTGCCATCTGACGTGAGGTATAATACCATCTGGGAGTTCTCGGCGAGTCCGTTCAGTGTACTCAGTCTCCACTGAGCACCCGCATACCATCTCTGATGTCAAACACCAATGGATATGGGATCATCCATCGCCCATCGCATGAGTCGAGAAGATATGCGCTAGTCTACTCTGGAATATCGATGCCCCGTCTCGATATTCCCTCGACTAGGAACATTTCAAGGATGTACTCTTGGACTACCCAGGCCCCACTAGTATGATCTTCATCATAGTCCTGGAAGTCGAGTACACATCCAATGGGCTTTATCAACATGTAATCAGAGAGACAGAAAGTATACATGTTAAGATAAAGAGCAACCAGATAGCGTACTATCTTGTCGAGCAAGAAAGTCCTACCTATATATGTCCCAGTATCCACTACAATATACATCCAATGTACAGTAACGGCCTCTAGGGCATACATATAACTAACAGCTAGAAGATCGATCAAAGAAAAAGTCCCGAAATGAACCCCGATTTCATACTTGCTGTCGATTTTTTATGTTCTGTAAAAATAATAAATCATGCATCAAAAATCGACTCAGGGTTTTTAGAGTACACTGTAGAAAGACGGTCCCCTGATCTCATCATTGCGCCGCGGAAACGCGGCAATAGCTTGCTATTGCCACGGTTCCGCGACCGTCTTGGCTCCTCTCTGTGTTTGCTTTGCTACAGTATGCTTGTAGGGGTATTTTGGGATTTTTGGAATATATATTTTCTGCCCAGATTTTCCAGAACGAAAATTTTATTTTTGGGGTCCTGAAAATCCGTATTTTTGATCGAACTTCTAAAAGACTTTAGCTGACGGGTTTTTCTGTAATGTGATATTTGTATTGAACGTCTGCTAATCGCTATATGTCGATTAGTGGGGGTTATACAAATCTGTGATCTGTAATGTTGCTGGAATGTGTATATGAATATGTTGGATTGTCGCGGGTGAATAGCCGGGGGGTTGTGAGACGAGAGTTTTTTTTCTTTTCTTTCAATTCATGTAAATTTGTAAATTGATGTAATATTATTTGTATGACCGCACAACCGGGTCGGGGTTGTAGCCGTCATTGTATAATTTCATTTTACTGTTTTTGCTCCTAGGATAGACCCATGGAGGGGGTGCACAAACTACCGGGTATGCCGAAGTGCCGAGTGGCCTACTCACGGAGTTGAGGGAGGTTGCTTCGCTTCGGGTACTTGGCGGGTAGTTTGCCGCACCCGTAGGGGTCTTGGGTGGGGTATTGGCTATTCACCGCGACCGTGTAATCTGCTTTTCGTTACATGCTCGTACGAATTGCGGATTCCTAGTATATCCAATGTATTCATCTGTGATCTGAAATGGCTATCATTGCAATATATCTATATATGATATTATTTAGGCGTTGCTTATGTTTTACAGCCGCGCTAGCCCAGCCCCCGCTCTGTCGTTAGTTAAGTAACCTAACGGCTAATGACGGGGCCCCGTGGCGAATGCGAATGGCATAAGCGTACGTCATATTTTGGTTGTTTTCTGCAATGGTAGGATTAAATGATGGGACGCATTAAAAGAACTAATGCAAGAATATCACGCATTAAAAGAACTAATGCAAGATAATAAACCAAGCAAAAGTCGTTGGAACACTTTCGAAAAACCACTCGGTTCTTTTCAAAACTAACTTTTAAATGCGGAGCTTGAGCCACTCCTTTTAAAAGCTATCTCGTTCCATCGATTATATCAAGTTCACTACGTTCACGGTTTTGCCAAAACCATTCGTAGCCCTCCATCATTTCTGTTAAATATTCGGTAGTATTCAAGCTATGTATTTTGACCTCACGCCAAGGCATAGTGATTGGTAGTTGCCGGATATTTATCTATTGCATAGATAGAATGCGTTGGTTTGGGACAGCCGTACTACCATTTTGGCCTACGTCAAGGGTAGGTACGGGTGGATTCAAATTAACCTGGATAATGATGGGAAGAACTTGACATGTGACTTATGACATTTTGACCTCACGCCAAGGTCATAAGAGCATGGGGCAAAAATCCACATCGGGAGTTTCATAAGTACTGAAACTTGATAGATTTGCATACCACTTGGAGTGTGATGATTCTGGTAGGATTCCTTCAGTTTCGTCACGCGATGATATTTGGATCCCGATCCTACTGTGAGTATATGCTACTCCTCGGGAAATTTCTCACTAAACGATCAATGCTATAAACCTAGTAGGTGCCTAGAAAGGTGTTAGCGGGGCTATGCCCCGTGGGAAAAGAGGTTCTTGAATTAAGGAACTTCGCGAAAGCGTTGGAAAACCTCCCTCGAAGTACCGACACTGGCCTGGCTGAACGGTTAAGCAAGTATTGTGCGGTGGGATTGATCCCGACTAATTCTTCCTTTATGGTTTGAGGAGGGATTCGAGAAATAGTGGGAGCCATCCTGTTTAGACAAACTAAAAACCACTCTAAACTTGCAAGAGCATCATGCTGAGTGTTTCTTCTCTCTCTCCTAATTACAGCGACCAATCGACATGACTGGACTTAAGTTACTTCTAGATAAAAACATACTGACAGGGCCAAACTACAAAGATTGGCTCAGGAATGTCAAAATGGCAATCACTTACGACAAGCTGGGGTATCTTCTTACCACCAAAGCTCCCCCTGTCCCTGGTCCCACTTCCAGCGTCGCGGATAAGGAAATCCGTAAGACTTGGGAGATTGATAGCGCGAAGGCCAAGTGCCTCATACTTGCCTTTATGGACAATGAACATCAGAGGAGGCACGAGAATATGGACTTGGAATCCATATTTCTTCATACAAAAGAACTGTATGGAGAGCAATCTCGTATCGCAAGATACGAAGCGTCGAAAAAGTTATTTCCGGCAAGGATGGCCGTCAGATCATCGGTAGCAGAACACGTGCTTAAGATGATCGGCTACATTGAGGAGCTCGCGGACCTAGGGACCACATTGGAGAGTGAGCTCTATACAGACTTAGTTCTCCAGTCCCTTCCTTCCACTTACGCCCAGTTTATACTGAACTTCAACTTACAAGAAAAAGAAGTTGAACTTTCAGAGCTCCTCAACATGCTGAGGAGCGCAGAGGGCACCCTACAGAAAGTTAAGGAAACATCCACTTTGTTTGTAGGAGGATCATCTTCTTCTAGGTCCAAGGCGAAAGCCAAGGGAAAGAAGAAGAAAGCCCCCGCCAAACCAAGAGGCGGTGTTAGTAAAGTGGATACGAAGGGAAAAGCTAAAGCAACAAAGAAAGCGGGGAAGCTTGTGGATAAGGAAGAATGCTTCTATTGTCATAAGAAAGGACACTGGAAGAATGATTGCAGGGCCTGGAAGGCCAGAACACAGGAATTGAAGCAGGTTGCAGCTTCAGCTTCAGGTGTGTATGTTATTGAAAACTGTCTTTAAATAAACTCTACTTCCTGGGTATTGGATACCGGATCAGGATCTCATATCTGTAATTCTTTGCAGGCGTTGAGAAACCGTAGTGTTTTGAAAGCAGGTGACATGACCCTCAGAGTTGCGAACGGAGCTAGCATGGATGCTAAAGCCGGGGGGGACCATCACCTGGGAATGTCAGATGGACAGGTTTTGGTTTTGCGTAATTGCTTTTTTGTACCCAACGCAACTTGTAATATCATTTCTGTATCTTTGGTTTCTAAAGAAGGTTATGAATTTGCGTTTGTAAGTAATGTTGTAAACATTCACCTTAATCAAGTTCTGATTGGGTCAGGTACATTGAGCAATGGTATATACGTATTAAACCAACCACAGATTTTCAATGTCTAGAATACACACAAAAGAAAGTCTCCGGAAATCAATCAGACTTTCTTATGGCATTGTAGACTGGGTCACATCAATGAGAGAAGGTTGACGAAGTTACATACAGAAGGATATTTGAATCCGTTCGAATATCAATCGTATGCCACTTGTCAATCCTGTCTCAAAGGAAAGATGACAAAGTCTCCGTTCACTGGACACGGAGTAAGAGCGAGCGAGCTCTTGGGACTCGTACACAGCGACGTGTGCGGTCTAATGTCTACACATGCGCGAAGCGGTTATTCTTACTTCATTACTTTTCGGATGACTTCTCAAGGTACGGTTATGTCTTCTTAATGAAACATAAGTCCGAAGCCTTTGGAAAATTCCAGGAATATAAGAATGAAGTAGAAAAACAGACCGGCAAAAGTATCAAGATTCTAAGATCGGATCGAGGTGGTGAATACTTGAGTGCCGAGTTCCTAGACTATTTAAAAGAGAACGGAATTCTCTCTCAGCTTACTCCTCCATACACTCCACAACATAATGGTGTATCGGAGAGACGGAACCGAACCCTATTGGATATGGTACGGTCCATGATGAGAAAAGCTGAGTTACCGCGATCATTCTGGGGGTATGCGCTAGAATCAGCTGCATACCTTTTGAACCGAGTTCCCACTAAGACTGTGCCTACCACACCTTATGAGTTATGGAGTGGGAAGAAACCCTATCTTCAATATCTGAAGATCTGTGGATGTCCAGCTTTTGTCAAAAAGCAGCATGCGGACAAACTCGAGGCACGCTCAGTACTGTGCAAGTTTGTGGGATACCCAAAGAACACCAGGGGGTATCTTTTCTACCACGCAGAGGAGCAAAAAGTCCTTGTTTCTCGTAATGCCCACTTTCTAGAACACCAGTTCTTAGAAAAGGAAATTAGTGGGAGCGCAGTAGAACTGGAAGAAATTCCAGAACCACAAGCTATTACTGAAAGCTTAGTGGAACCAGAGGGTTCAAAAGAACAGGACATTCCTACGCCGCTCCGCAGGAGTAGTAGGCAGTCTCATCCGCCCGAGAGATACTACGGTTTTCTCATGACGGGGATAGAGAGGATTGCATCATAGATTATGATGAGCCTACTAGCTTCCAGCAGGCCGTTCAGAGCGTTGACTCAGTAAAATGGCTGGATGCAATGCGGACCGAAATGGAGTCCATGTACACCAACAAAGTATGGACGTTGGACATTGCTCCAGACGGGGTAAAACCCGTATGATGCAAGTGGATCTTCAAAAGGAAGATTGGTGTAGATGGACAGGTTGAGACCTATAAAGCTAGACTTGTTGCGAAGGGTTTTCGTCAAAGACCTGGTTTGGACTATGACGAAACCTTTTCTCCAGTGGCTATGCTAAAATCCATTCGGATCCTTCTTGCCATTGCTGCCTTCCACGATTATGAGATCTAGCAGATGGACGTAAAGACCGCTTTTCTAAATGGAAATTTAGAGGAGTGTGTCTATATGGACCAACCAGAGGGTTTCATTCAGAGTGGGAGCAGCGGAAAGGTGTGCAAGTTGCTTAAGTCCATCTATGGACTAAAGCAGGCATCGCGGAGTTGGAACATCTATTTTGATGAGACGGTCAAGGAATTTGGCTTTATCAAAAATCCAGATGAACCATGCATCTATAGTAGATTTGTAGCGAGAACTGTAGTATTCCTCGTTTTATACGTGGATGACATTCTCTTAATAGGAAATGACATTCCTATGCTACAATCTGTCAAGGGGTTCTTGTCGCACAGGTTCTCCATGAAAGACCTGGGTGATGCCTCATACATCCTGGGGATCCGGATCCATCGTGATAGATCCAAGAGGATATTAGGACTTTCACAGTCCAGGTACATCGACACCATACTGAAAAGATTCAGTATGGAAGATTCCAAGCGCGGTAACCTACCGGCTTGTCACGGGATCACCCTCTCTAAAGAGATGTCTCCCAAGACTGATTTGGAGAGGGATCACATGTCTATTATACCCTACGCTTCTGCGGTAGGCTCTATAATGTATGCGATGTTGTGTACCAGACCGGATGTAGCTTATGCACTGAGTGTGGTAAGCCGGTATCAGTCAAACCCTGGGGAGAAACACTGGATAGCAGTAAAGAACATTCTCAAGTATCTGAGAAGGACTAAGGAGATGTTCTTGGTGTATGGCGGAAAAGACCTCCAGATCGAGGCCTTTGCTGACTCCAGCTTCCAGAGTGACAAGGATGATTCCAAGTCCATGTCGGGTTTTGTCTTTACCCTCAAT
Source organism: Agapanthus africanus (assembly GCA_030015575.1). Taxonomy (NCBI): domain Eukaryota; kingdom Viridiplantae; phylum Streptophyta; class Magnoliopsida; order Asparagales; family Amaryllidaceae; genus Agapanthus; species Agapanthus africanus. The sequence continues at coordinate 456,241,713 of JASDDO010000019.1, read as the reverse complement.
GGAGGGGCGGTGTGTTGGAAGAGTTCCAAACAGGAAACCGTTGCAGACTCGACGATGGAAGCGGAATACATCGCTGCATCTGATGCCGTAAAAGAAGCTGTCTGGATGAGGAAGTTCTTGAAAGAGCTTCAGGTGGTTCCGTCCATTGTTGATCCAATACCTCTGTATTGCGACAACAACGGGGCTATAGCTTTAGCGAAGGAACCCAGGTCCCATCAGAGATCCAGACACATCTTGAGGCGGTATCACCTGATCAGGGAGATCGTGGATCGCCAGGAGATCGAGGTTCGGAGAGTCGCTTCAGAAGATAACACTGCAGATCCATTCACCAAGGCCTTGCCCCAGACTCAGTTCGAGCGGCTGATTGAGATGATAGGTCTTCGATACGCCAGTACATGGCCTTAGTGCAAGTGGGAGATTGTTAGTGTATATGCCCTAGAGGCCATTACTGTATCATACTAGTTTGTATATTACTTAATGGAAGCTTGGGATATTCACCTTGTATATACAATCTTGCTCAAAATAGTAGTATGCTACTTGGTTTGTTTCTACTTCAATGTGTACAAGTGTTTATTTTAGTATATCGCCTATACACATTAGTGGAGCCCTTAGGATCTTTGCTTGATTACCAGCGTTGTGATGGCAGTCACACTAGTGGGGCTGGGTAATCTATAAGCACATCCTTATGCAGGTCCCTGGTCACAAGACTATCGAGACAGGGCATCGATACTCCGGAGTAGACTAGCGCATGCGCTTCTCATCCCAGTGTGGGAGACGGTCTGTCCCACAGCCGTCGGTACGTCGTACTTGAGATAGTATGCGGGTGCTCGTTGGGTTACGAGTACACTGGACAGGACTCGTCGGGAACTGACTAGTTGGTATTATGCCTATCGTCAGTTATCAGTTCCCAGGTGACATGAGTACAGCTTAGTCCGCTGACTTGACACTGTCACTTCGCCTCGAGTGTGTTCCCACTGTACTTTGATTACTACCCTACCACGGCTCAAAGGAGTCGTGCAAACAGGTGGTAGTTGGGTGCAGTCCCGAAGCACTTGGAGGCAGTGACGGTTAGACATGATTCGTCTCTCCCGGTATTGGGGGTTGACATCGCGCTGTGTCTAGGAGAGCCATTACACGAGTAGTCCCTGGCCAGGGCAAACGAGATATACTGGTAGGCTTCCAGTGTTATCTCAGGGTGTTTTAGGCTTCACTCCGACACGACTTGTACCGCTATTGGGGGACTGACGTTTACCGCCCCCTAGGCCCACCATGCGATGTATCAGACGAACAGACCGGACTGTATGGAGAATGTCACATTCAGGCTCAGTAGGAGTTCAGATGGGTTTCGCCTCGTCAGTCTTCTTGTCGGCATCTACCTGGGGACCGTTACGTACAGCTAGTGCCGCTTGCGGTCTGTGGTTAAACCCACTGCCAGCGTAGTGTCGAGTCTTTAGAGTCCCACACAGAAAGCTATTCGCCTTTAGGCAAAAGAGTAGAGGTCGCATGGTTTTGCGACAGGTCGCATGGTTTTGCGACAGGGTTCGGTCACATCCGTGCACTTGTGCACGTACAGTGTCCGGACAGTTCACACTAGCAGGCTTTGGTTTAAGCCAGATCCTAGTGTTCCTTTTGGGATTGGTTTTATCCAGTATGCATTCGTGTTCCTCGGAACGCGGATGCGGGTGTGTATGCACAGTTGACGGAGAGACAGAGGCAGAGGATTCTCATTAGGGTTGTTGACCGTTGACAGTTGACTATTGACTTTTTGCTCAACCCTAATGAGAATTTGATATGTGATTAACAATTATATTAATTAAGTATTATGGTGACATGGTTGTTGAGGGATTGACTTTGTTGACCTGTTGACTTTTGTTGACTTGTTGACTTTGTTGACCGGTTGACTAGGCTTGACTAGTTGACCATCATGATAACTATAGCTATCATTTCATGGCAAAGACTTTTGCTTGCTTGCTCTTTTGTGCAAAATGAGTGCATGAAATGATATGGCTATGGTTGCTTAAACCATCACATAATACTTGATTGATATGAGGTGTTATGATTGTTTTGGATTATGAGAGCCAAATGAGAAAAGTTTTCGCTCATTCTTTCATGCTCATTCTCTCTCTTGTTCTTGAGCTCTCATCTCCTCCTCTTGCTCTCCTTCTCTTGACTCTATGGTTCACTTGTCTCATGAGTTGAGAACCAAGAACCATAGATAAAATCCCATACAAACTCTTCTCTACTCACTCTAGTTCACCAGGTTTAGCAAACCGAGTGAACTAGTTTCTTCAAAGTTCGAAGAAGGAGCCAAAGGTTGAAGCTTTCAGGTGGATCTATCTTCGGCGCAAGGAGACGACGGGGAGAAGCCAATTCGGACGACCATCGAAGCTTGAAGACGAAGGAGTTCGAGAAAAATAAAGGTATAACCCCCTAACCGAGTAGTTAGCAACTCGTAGTTAGGTTGTTAGTTAGATGTTTAACAAAGATCCGGGTTTTGAGTCCATGTTACCACCTCTAAGAAAATTGTTTTTCGTCAAATTCCGCATGCCCAAAAGTACCAGGAGAGGTAGCATGGACTTACACTATCAACATGTAATAGTGATCTGTAATGTCACCTGAAGCATGTACACGATGATAAACACAAACCAGATAGCATACTATCATCTCGAGTAAGACTGTTCTACCGGTATAGGTCCTCCCTCAATCATTGCAATCACGTACCTGTGATCCATTAATTGACTTGAGGGAACTATAGCCAACAGTTTCGGGAGCCCCGATGAGTCATGACCACTCCGCGCTGGTATGGGATGATCTCCGATTGTCTTTTCGGTTTTATTTGAGTTGCCGTCAAGACCCTGAAGCTAGGGATCTTCCTTTGCTTCGTTTGTTGACATTTTGTCTGCTATATTGTGACAAATGTCGAGGTTGTCTCTAGGTTGTCTGTGAACCGTCGAGGCTTGGAACTAGGGACTTTGCCATGGCTCCATTGTTTTGACCTTGGGGTCGGTTGTTGACGTTGCATCTGCATCCTACTGGAGTGAGAAGGAACGCCGTTGTTGATCTCTTGGCTGTAGATGTTGCTGTCGAGATTGGGAATTAGGGACTTTGCCATGGCTCCGAGGTAGTCTCTAGGTTGTTGGTGAACCGTCGAGGCTTGAAACTAGGGACTTTGCCATGGCTCCGTTGTTTTGACCCTGAGGTCGGTTGTTGTCGTTGCATCTGCATCCTGTTGGAGTGAGAAAGAACGCCGCTGTTGATCTCTAGGCTGTCTGTGAATCGTCGAGACCTGGCTCTCGTTTTGATGGAGCTGGGTGGGAAAATGTGGTTTTCCCTTTTCATTTGTGCCCATAGATTGTATACAGGGGTCAGTATGGACTCATCTACAAGGCAAAAGTTTCATTTTTTTATTTCTTTCCGTGATGCTCTATCATTTCAGCTTTTTTATATCGCGAAAGTCGTGATTGCCCAATCATTTCGGCTGTTTTTATCGCGGTGCCCAATCATTTCAGCTTTTTTTATCGCGGTGCCCAATAATTTCGGCTATTCTTTTGTTTTTACTCGCTGTTTTTTATTGCGAGTTGCCCAAACATTTCGGCTATTTTTATATGCATATATTTTGCTCGCTGGTTTTTATTGCGAGTTGCCCCATCATTTCGGCTATTTCATATGCATTTATTTTTGCTCGCTGATTTTTGTTGCGAGTATGGAACTTAAGATTTGATCCCAATCTTGGCATCAGCACCGCTGTGACTGGAATATTGCCAGGAGCAAATCATCATTTGCCGTGAAAGGACTTGGAATTTGATACCGATTTAGGCATCATCATCGCTACAACTGGGATATTGCCAGGAGCGAATCATCATTTTCCTTGAAATGACTTAGCATTTGATACCAACTTAGGCATTAGCATCGCTACGACCGGAATATTGCCAGGAGCGAATTATCACTTACCCTTATCGATTTGAACAAAGGTGGCTTAGCAAACAGGGTTAGGATCCTGTTGACTAAGGCTTTTTGACTTTACGAGCTGTAAGGGTCTCATAAAGGTATTTCTCCCTACGAGTCGTGAGGATCTCGTAGATGTATTTTCTCATTAGGAATCGTGGGGATCCCCAAGTGTGTGTTCTCTTATAAGTCGTAAGGATCTCATAAGAGTATTTTCTCCTTATAAGTCCAGAGGACTTACATGTGTTGTTCAACATATGAGGACACTCCTCGTCATTGGTGGGACTTGGTGATGGAACGCTTATTTATGCTCGTGGATTGTATACAAGGATCAATATTGGACAGCTTGTAGGGCAACTTGGGGAGTGTGATGGCTTAAGAACAGGTTCAGGTCCCTGTATCTTAAGGCTTTTGGATCCTATGAGCCTTAAGGGTCTCATAGGGGGAATTCTCCTTACGAGTCGTGAGGATCTCGTAAGTGTAATTTCTCCTTAGGAATCGTGGGGATCCCTAAGTGTGTTTCTCCCTTGTGAGTCGTGAGGATATCACGCAGGTGTTTTATCCTTACAAGGTCGAGAGGACCTTGCAGGTGTTTTTATTTTAACGAGATTGCGCCCTTTCGGGTTTTCACAAAACTCGTCGGTAGCCCTGCTGTTTTTACTCACGGAGCCCTTTCGTGTTTTCATCCATTCCCATTTCTCTTGTGGACATACCGTTTTTTTTCCAGTCTTCGTCGTGGGAGATTTGATTGTAACACAGATCCCAGGAAAAGATATCGCTATGTTTGGGGCGGAGTACTAGTTTAGGGATATTTCGGTCCATGCAGCTTCGAGGCGAAGTTTTGCCGGATACTACTTATAGAGTTTGGACTCAGGAAGACAGCGAGTGGACACGAGCGTCGTCATCTATCATTAACCTGAGCCGTGACTTGTTAAGCGTAGTATTTCTTAAGGAACCGGCCGTTTATTGGCCGGAAGGGTCTTTCGCCATGCATATCCATGAGCAAGTAGGCCCCACCTTGGTAGACTTTGTCTATGATGTACGGGCCCTCATAGTTCGGCTCGAATTTCCCCTGTTTGGCACGATTGGGGATCATAGATCTTTTGACAACTAGTACGAGTTCGCCTTGGCGGAATGTTCTGTTGGATATAGTGCCCTCAAAGTCAATTATTGGATCGTAGGCACGTGATTGCAATGATTGAGGGAGGACCTATGCCGGTAGGACAGTCTTACTCAAGATGATAGTATGCTATCTGGTTTATCTTTATCATCGTGTACTGCTTTAGGTGACCTTACAAGTCGCTATTACACGTTGATAGAGCCCTTAGGATTCTTTCTTGACTGCCAGCAGTATGATGGCGATCATATACGTGGGAGCTAGGGTCTATAAGCACATCCTTAAAAGGTCCCTAGTCGTGGGAGTTTTCGAGACAGGGCATCGATACTCCGGAGTAGACTAGTGTATACAGTCGAGACCCCGACGAGGGGCAGTAGCCGGTCTCACAAGTCATTGGTGTCAGTTGGTTCACCTAAGATGTATACAGGTGCTCATTGGGTTATAAGTACACCGGACAGGACTCGCCGGGAACATGCTAGTTGGTATTATACCTGACGTCAGATAGCAGTTCCCTGGTGACATGTGTACAGGTTAGTTCATCGACCAGAGATCGTCATTTGTCTCGTGTGAGTTTCTACTGTGCTTTGATTACTACCCTACCACGGCTCAAAGGAGTCGTGCAAACATTTTTTAGTTGGGTACAATCCCGAGCCACATGGAGGCAGTGAGCGGATCGGCAAGGGTTTCGTCTCTTTCGGTATTGGGGGTGAGATCACGCTGTGTCTAGGAGAGCCATTACACGAAGTCCTTGGCAAAGGCAGGAGATTTACTGGTAGGTATTCCAGTAGTATCTCAGGGTGTTCTGGGCTACACTCCGACATGACTTGTACCGCTTTTGGGGGTCTGACTTTTACTAACCCCTTAGGCCCGACATGCGATACTCATAGACGAACGTACCGGACTGTACATATATTATCACTGACAGGCTCAGTAGGGTGTCTAGATGAGTTCGCTCATCGACCTCCCTTTTGGTCAATACCTAGTAGCCCGTTACGTACAGCTAGTACCACTGACGTGCAAGTGGTTAAATCCACAGCCAGTGTATTAACGAGTCTTTAGAGTCCCCCACAGACAGTTTCTCATGTTTCGGGCGAAACATTGTAGAGGCCGTATGGTATTATGGCAGCGTTCGATCATATGCGTGCAGTAGTGCACGGATCATGATCGGACGGATCATACAAGTGGGCTTTGGTTTAAACCGAATCCTAGTATTAGATTTGTTGGATTACTTTAGTCTCATCGCATTTGCATCAGTAGGAATGCGGATGCAGGTATGTATATACAGGTGAGGGGTATCCTTTTGATCTGTCACGAGTTTACTTTAGATGTTGCCATATCATTTTGTTGTTGTAAACATTTGGATTAATGTTTACAAATGGTGGAAAATGTGAGTGGATTTAATGATGAGGTGCATTTAATGTGACATGGACATGCTTAGTGACTCATGGTCTCTTTACTTGTGCTAATGTCACATTAGGATTTGTTTATTGTGTTGAATTGATGGATGGAGAGAGAGAGGGCAGCCATATGGCTTGTGGTTGGATTGTGGTTAGCTCTTGTATTATCATTCTAGCTCTCACAACATTATTCAACACAATAACACAAAAGAAAGGAGCCTCTTCTTCTTCTTCTTCTTCCTCTAGCTCACAACATCCACCATGGCTTCATCTTCAACCTCCATCCATACACTCTCATGCGTTGAGAATCAATGGATGCTTGAGACAAAGTGATCACACACATTTTCTATTTCACCTTAGACATGTCGTCTAGCAAACTTCGTGTCCGAGTTGCTTCGGACGAAGCGGGAGCCCGTAAAAGGAATCGAAGATGTGGTGCCCTTTCCGACGAGGAGATTGGAGATCGAGCAAGATCGGAGATGCCGCAAAGAGATAATGACGGTGGCTAAAGACCAAAGGACACGGATCGATCGGTATAGCTTTTCTAACCCTCTTTAGATTGCTAGTTTACTGTTAATGGTTCGATCTGGGATTAAAGTCTGCGTTAGCGCCAGCTTCAAGTTTATGAAAAGGTTTTGTTTCCGCATTTTGGCCTCAGATCGACAGCCGGGGCGCTACCGTAGACTTACATGGTATCAGAGCCACGCCATTAACCTTTACTAGCTTGTTCTAACTTGTTTAAAACATTGATCGGCCGAATTTTCCAAAACCGCGATTCCATTTTAGCAGTTTCTGTCGAATTTATTTTGTCGTCGAAAAATTATTTTCAGTATGTCAGAAAATCAGGCAGGCTTTTTTAAGAACACTGTAGAAATTTGGTAGGACGATCCCACAGGAACGTTGCGGAACCGCTGCCTTATGCTCGTTTTGGCCGCGGTTCCACCGCCGTTCTGGGGCTTCATTGCACCAATTTTCTTCAGGTGGTCTTTCTCTTGGAATTGTGGTTTCTGGAATATTTTATTTAGGCCCAGATTATTTTTGAGTACTGGACTTGTGCTTGGGGCCCACTTCAGGAAATTTTGTCGATCGAAAATTTTAAATATGTTAGTTCACAGTGCTTACATTATATCTGTGACCGTGAATGTCATTTGATCGGTAAATCTTGTCTAATCGCTATAGCCCCTTTAGACGGATTTGCGAACGTGACATTCACGTTGATGTTCTGTGTTGTGCTGTGATGTTGAGGATTTGTCATGGTGGATAGCTTGGTGCAATATTAGTACAGTTTGGTATTATTTGTACATTTGATATTTCGGGGCGAGCGTCTGACATGTGGACTGCCGTCACTGCCTGTTTGTATATTATTCTTTTTGGGCACGACCGGGCTGAGGTCGATGTACCCGTTGTATATATATTTTACTTTATGTACTTGGATTAGCCCGCGGTGGGGTGCACTGATAGCCGGGTTCTAGAGGGCAACGGGCCCGCATCTCATGGATTTGAGACGGAGGGGGCTTCACTCTAGAATTGGAGGGCTATTCACCGCACTCGTAGGGGGTATAGGTTGACCCAAGGAGAGGTGCTCAAGTTACCGGATTCCGTGAAGTGCTGGGTGGTCCATTCACTTTGTTGAAGGGGGCTGCCTCACTTCAGGTTTTGACGGGTAACTTACCGCACCCGTAGGGGTCTAGCATTTCATTGCACATGCTATCCACACGACCAGGGGAACGTCGGGTTTCACTTGCGGCTCAATGAAACCCGGGGATCCCAGATTATCTGTATTGTTCTGTGATGCTTATTACATTTCTGTGATGTTGCATTTTATCACGCCTGGAGCAATTATTATATATTGTTATATATATATACTAGTAGATGTTGTATATGTTTTGCATCCGCGCTAGTCCAGTCCCCGCTCCGTCGTTAGTTAAGTAACCTAACGGGTGATGACGGGACCCAGTGGCGAATGCGGATGACATATACGTACATCGTATTTTCGTTCTTTATTGGTGTGATCAATTGATGGGACTGCATTGATTCGGATCAATGCAAGCTAAACAAACCTGTTTGATGTTGTTGGAACATTTTTCAAAAAGCTGTTATTACAAGGACGTTCTCTTTTGTTTTGCACAGTGGTATTCGGTTATGAATATCCAGCACCTCAGTCGACGAGGCAAGGGCCGAGATCCCTTCACCTGGAGTGACCCCTTGGACAGATGTTTGCGTCAGGGTAATAACTTCACTATAGCCGATTGCCTTTTTGCTTTGCATCGCGGTATTCAGTTTAGAATATCCTGCACCTCATTCTACGGGGAAAGAGCCGAGATCCCTTCACCGGGAGTGACCTCTTTAGCAAAGGTTTTCGCCACTATATTTTTAAAAAGCTATCCGGTTCCTTCAACGATATCAAGTTCATTACGTTAAAGGTTTTCGCCAAAAACCATTCATAGCCCTCCGTCATTTCAAACGGGTAGCACTTAGTATTCATGCTATGTTTGTTGGCCTTAGTCAAGGCATAGTGTATGGTAGCTATTTGTTACTTTTCTGCAGTATAGATAGATGCGTTGGTTTGGGACAGTCGTACAGCCTTGTTGGCCCTAGTCAAGGGCTTGTACGGGTGGGTTCAAATTAACCTGGACAATGACGGGTAGAACTTGATATGTGACTTATGATTTGTTGGCCTTAGTCAAGGTCATAAGAGCATGAGGTAAAAATCACATCGGGAGTTTCTAAAGAAACTGAAACTTGCCAGATATGCGCATACCTTCTGGAGTATGATAACATGAGTGGATTCCATCATGCTATCATTCGATGATTGTTGGATCCCGATTCCCACTGATGAGTTGGTTTACTCCTCGGGTGATCCCGACTAATTCTTCTTTCAGGTTTGGAGGAGAATTTGAGGTTACAGTGGGAGGTTTCCTGATTGGATAAAGTGATAACCATTCTGATCTAGGTTAGAGTACCCGCAGAGTGTTTCTTTTCTCTCTCTCTTTAGCAGCGACCATGGCCTGACCCTAGACTATGACTCAGTGACCAAGATTAACCGAACCTTCTTAAACGCTGGCTTTTGGATTGTCTGGGTTGCATACCTCATTGCCACTCCTACTTTTACCCTTTTTTCTCCGGAACATTTCGTATCACTACGAACATCCACTTCCATAGGATAAAACCATCGTATGGTTATATACGAACTCGAAGGAACTTGTTCCAGATTCGAGAATGGTTTCCGGTTCTGGAGAAAATGAATAGGACTATTCAGTTGTCTTTTCCTTTTACCTTCTCTCAGCTTGCGAGTGTTCCTTGGATTAGGACGGTACACCTATTATGCTTATTGGATAGTCTTCTTCCAAACTATAGGCAGGTGCCGAAAGATGGGGAAGGAAGAAAACCAATCAGCCTAAGTGAGGTGTACAGAAGGTAATAAGTAAAGACAAAATAAAGGGATTAGAAAGAGGGCAAAGTAAATTGCGACTGCTATTCACGACCAAACCAAGTATTTCATCGCCACTCCTACTTCACCTTTGTATTTCTCTGGAACACCCCGTATCACTACGAAAATCCACAGTTTATTGGATACTCCATCGTATGGTTATATACGAACTCGAAGGGACTTGTTCCAGTTCGGGGATGGATTCTGGTTCAGGAGAAATAGGAATGGGGTTTATTCAGTTGTCTTTTATCTTTACCTTCTCTCGGGTTGCGAGTGTTCCTAGGATTAGGACAGTACACCTATTACGCTTTTTGGATAGTCTTCTTCCAAACCATAGGCTGGTGCCGAACGGTAGGGAAGGAAGAAAACCATTTAGCCTAAGAGGGTGTACAGTAGGTAATGAGTAAAGACAAATAAAGGGATTTGGAGAGATGGCAAAGAAATGTACGGTTACAGTCATGAATCTGGATAATGGAAGAGGCATTACTAGGAATACCCGGATACCCCTTCGAGACATTTTCATGTTTCAGTTTCACTGTGCATTGTTAGTAGAAAACTGTTTTCACAATTAGGTACTTACTCCAGGGTATGTATTTACCAGGTATGATTCTTACATCTGTATGGTTTTACAGATTATGAGTGGGAGTAAGTTATTAGGAATTGGATGATCATCCTCATTATATCGGGATTCGTTGTAATTGGTGATATTTGAGGAAATCGCCTGGGTTTTTACCGGACAACAAATATTTGGTTTTGAATATCCGTTGTTATGCACCAATTTCAAACTGATGTATCTGTACGTTTATTTTTATAAAGTGAGATATAACTTTTGAAATTATGTCCATGACATTTATCTATATTAGTTGATGGTTAGGTAAGGAGCATTCAACAGCGGTGTAATTCTTCATAACCATAGTACAGTTTTCAACCTACGACGCACAGGGTTTGAGATATTCAACTCAGCGGACTTATACAAAGTATTGTATGTTGTCCTGTGTCCATCTGGACAGAGGGGTTGGTCCTCGTACTATATTCGGTTTACTTATGACTTCTCTAGTTTTTAGACAAGTGTTTCGTAGAAACACAAGGTCCAAGTTTTGAGAAGTTATAGGTATAAGAGTAAAGTAGAGAACCAGGTATTGCAAGTATTGGGATTCTTCAAGATGATCGAATATGTAGATACTTGTGTATGGTATTCAGTTGATAGTAATGGTTTTTGAGAAACTTGTTTCTCTTTCAGGTCACTCATGTTTGGATGCACTCCTAAGTTGAGTAATGCTGATCGTCCTCTCTCCATTTAGTTGACATGCACTAGAGACAGCTGCATGATTTGAATCTGGTTCCAATTAAATTAGTACCTCAATTTCTATATTGTATATAGAATAGTTCATATCTTAACATTGTTAAGGTATATGGAGTTGTCCGGCTTATGCTTAAAACCAGACTCTGGATAACTCAAGGCACGTTTCTGTAATGGCTGTTTGTGGGTTGACCCGGGCTATGACGAGGGTTAACTTTCTACCATTTGGAAGATTAATGGTGATATTGTTCTTGACTCGCCACAGTTTTAGTAAACTGGACTTTTTCAGAAAACAGTAGTGGGAGTATGGTAGAACTGGAATTGATTCCAGAATTGCAAACGATTACTGAAAACTTAATAGGACCTAAAGATTCAATCTGGATTGACATTCCATTGGCCATTCCGCAGATATGGTGGGTAACCTCAGGCACTCGAGAGGTACTTCGGCATGCTCAAAAACGGTGACAGGGAGGTTCTTGTTTACCCAGACTTGACACTACTGTTGTTCCAGGCTATGAGACCCGGCAGGAGGATGAGTATAGCGTCGTTCTGAACTGGCATTAGAAGTGCACGTGTATATTATTCTGCCAGAGGGTTGTCGTAGTCAGTGGGAGCAGCGGAAGCATAGTGGACAAGTAGCTTATGTCTATTTATAGACTAAAGCAGATATAGCGGAGATAGATCATCTATTTCTGATGTGACAGTCATAGGTTTGACTTCATCAGAATAGGGGATGGATCTGTTAAGAAGGTAGTAGGGTGAGGTGTCCTGGTATTTGGATGACATACACAGAGCAGGAAGTGAAATTCCTATACTACGATCGGTTATACTTTGGTTGTCACACAGTGATTTCTTCACATAAGGCTTGGATATTATATCAGACATTCTGGTTATTAGATCTATGGTTTTAGATCTAGATTTGGGTAGTTTACCAATCCGGGTACTTAGACAGCATTCTAAAGGTATTTTAGAATGGACGACTCTTGGCATGGTAGTGTACCTACGGGTGATGGAGTCACCCTTTCTAATGGTGTCTTACAGACTAAAGAGAAGAGGGATATGCATGATTGACATATCACTTTCTTAGGCAATTGATTCAATCATGAGATGTCAAGTACCACACCAGATGTTGTTTTTGCACTAGATGCAATATGTTGATATTAATCCTATCCTGGAGAAATATTCGGAAGCAGTTTTAGAACATAAGTGGATGTTCTAGGGATATGATAACGGCATCCTCCTTCGGGAGATGGTTATCATTCCAGGCTTCCAAGGTGACCTGGATGACAGAATGACTGTCAGAATTATAGTTTTCCCTCTGACGAGGGGCAGTTGTTTGGACAGGAGGTCCAAACGGATACTGAGGGAGGCATGGCGCAAGATACTGATTAAGTTCAGTTGACGATACAATCTAAGAAGTTTGGGTTTGGAGTTCATTTATGAAATAGGTCCCATCAAATATCCAGACATATTCTAAGACAGGTATTGCTCAATTCGGGAGATGGCTTTCTCCGTAAACTTGAGATTAAGAGAGACATAGAGAGAAATATCAGGGCGGATCCACTCACTGAGGCTATTCCTCGAACACTATAGTTTCACAAACGGGCTTTGTGAAACTGATTAGTAGAGGAGTTGGGTGTTCGGTATCACACGGGCTGTAAGTATGCGACATCGCAATAATTAGCTTTGAGTTCTAGTGGGAGATTGTTGGATATAGTGCCCTCAAAGTCAATTATTGGATCGCAGGCACATGATTGCAAAGATTGAGGAAGAACCTATGCCGGTAGGACAGTCTTACTCAAGATGATAGTATGCTATCTGATTTATCTTTATCATCGTGTACTGCTTTAGGTGACCTTATAAGTCGCTATTACACGTTGATAGAGCCCTTAGGATTCTTGCTTGACTGCCAGCAGTATGATGGTGATCATATACGTGGGAGCTGGGGTCTATAAGCACATCCTTAAAAGGTCCCTAGTCGTGGGAGTTTTCGAGACAGGGCATCGATACTCCGGAGTAGACTAGTGTATACAGTCGAGACCCCGACGAGGGGCGGTGGGTGGCCTCACAAGTCATTGGTGTCAGTTGGTTCACCTAAGATGTATACAGGTGCTCATTGGGTTATGAGTACACCGGACAGGACTCGCCGGGAACATGCTAGTTGGTATTATACCCGACGTCAGATAGCAGTTCCTTGGTGACATGTGTACAGGTTAGTTCATCGACCTGAGATTGTCATTTGTCTGGTGTGAGTTCCCACTGTGCTTTGATTACTACCCTACCACGACTCAAAGGAGTCGTGCAAACAGGTTTTAGTTGGGTACAGTCCCGAGCCACATGGAGTCAGTGAGCGGATCAACAGGGGTTTAGTCTCTCCCGGTATTGGGGGTGAGATCACGATGTGTCTAGGAGCGCCATTACACGAAGTCCTTGGCCAAGGCAGGAGATTTACTGGTAGGTATTCCAGTAGTATCTCAGGGTGTTCTGGGCTACACTCCGACACGATTTGTACCGCTTTTAGGGTCTGACTTTTACCAACCCCTAGGCCCGACATGCGATACTCATAGATGAACGGACCGGACTGTATAGATATTGTCACTGACAGGCTCAGTAGGGTGTCTGGATGAGTTCGCTCATCGACCTCCCTTTTGGTCAATACCTGGTAGCCCGTTACGTACAGCTAGTACCACTGACGTGCAAGTGGTTAAATCCATAGCCAATGTATTGACGAGTCTTTAGAGTCCCCCACAGACAGTTTCTCAAGTTTCGGGCGAAACGTTGTAGAGGCCGTATGGTATTATGGCAGGGTTCGATCTTATGTGTGCAGTAGTGCACGGATCATGATCGGACGGATCATACAAGTGGGCTTTGGTTTAAGCCAGATCTTAGTATTAGATTTGTTGGATTATTTTAGTCTCATCGCATTTGCATTCAGTAGGAATGCGGATGCAAGTATGTAAATACAGGTGAGGGGTATCCTTGTGATCCGTCACGAGTTTACTTTAGATGTTGCCATATCTTTTTGTTGTTGTAAAAATTTGGGTTAATGTTTACAAATGGTGGAAAATATGAGTGGATTTCATGATGAGGTGCATTTAATGTGACATGGACATGCTTAGTGACTCATGGTCTCTTTACTTGTGCTAATGTCACATTAGGATTTATTTATTATGTTGAATTGATGGATGGAGAGAGAGAGGGCAGCCATATGGCTTGTGGTTAGCTCTTGTATTATCATTCTAGCTCTCACAACATTATTCAACACAATAACACAAAAGAAAGGAGCCTCTTCTTCTTCTTCTTCCTCTAGCGCACAACATCCACCATGGCTTCATCTTCAACCTCCATCCATACACTCTCATGCGTTGAGAATCAATGGATACTTGAGACAAAATAATCGCACACATTCTCTACTTCACCTTGGACACGTCGGCTAGAAAACTTGTAAGTGCACGGAGGCGCCCCGGCCGTCTGAACGAGGCCAAAATGCGGAAACGATACTTTTACAAAACTTGTAAACCAACACCACCGCGCACTTTAATCCCGGATCAGGCCATTAACCTACTCCTAGCAAACTAGAGAAGGGGTAGAGATATACCGAGCGATCCGTGTCCTTCGGTCTTCTCGTCGTCGTCCCGATCTCCCCGCGGAATCTCCGGTCTTCATCTCCTCGTCGGAAGGGCACCACATCGCCGGGTTCTTTTACGGGCTCCCTCCTCTGGACCGAGGCAACTTGGGCACGAAGTTGGCGAGTCGACGTGTCCAAGAATGCTGTAGGAAATCTGTAGAACTTATGTCTCATGGGGTTGTATGAAGTTGCCCTTTTTAGTGGAGGAATGAGATGAACTTTTGGAGATGGAGCTATGGGATTTTAACAAAGCCAAAGAGATCAAAAATCCCATACAACAATTTTGGACAGCCCCCCTATTCATTTGGCCGGCCATGGCTTGAGGAATGAGAGAGTGGAGAGAACTAGAATGAAAATGAGTGAGCCCAAAATAATAATGCAAAAGAGAGACAAGGTGATGATGAGGAATAATCATCACAACAAAATCCACACTCATAAACCCATCACCAACCCATCAAAACAAAAGTCAAGCAATGATGGAAAATCATGAACCAAGAAGTCAATGTATGGTGGAACCATCATGACACAACAACTTGCAAATAACACCCTCCACTAATCAAATTTGCATGCTTGCAAATAACCCCCTCTCCACCAATTTCCAGCCAAAGAAAGAAACAAAGGAAAATGGTCGAAACGGAAAGCAAACTGGCAACTCCAAAAAACTGATCCCGTAATAAATTACAGGAATACCCCGCGGCTGTATATACATACCCGCATTTGTATTGCGACGGAATACAAATGCAATGAGACAAAATCTACACTGTACAATACTAGGATCCGGCTTAAACCAAAGCCCGCCAGTATTATCCGTCCGATCATGATTCGTGCAATACCGCACGTATATGATCGAACCCTGCCATATCTCCATACGACCTCTACAGCGTTTCGCCCGAAACTTGAGAAACTGTCTGTGGGGGACTTTAAAGACTCGTCAATACTTTGGCTATGGATTTAACCACTAGCACGTCAGAGGTATTAGCCATACGTAACGGGCTACCACGTATTGACCAAAAGGGACGTCGATGAGCGAACTCATCGTGACACCCTACTGAGCCTGTTAGTGACAATATCCGTACAGTCTGGTCCATTCGTCTATGAGCATCGCATGGCGGGCCTAGGGGGTTGGTAAAAGTCAGACCCCCAAAAGCGGTACAAGTCGTGTCGGAGTGTAGCCCAGAACACCCTGAGATACTACTGGAATACCTACCAGTAAATCTCCTACCTTGGCCAAGGACTTCGTGTAATGGCTCTCCTAGACACAGCGCTACCTCACCCCCAATACCGGGAGAGACGAACCTCTGCAGATCCGCTCACTTCCTCCATGTGGCTCGTGACTGTACCCAACTAAAACCTGTTTGCACATCTCTTTTGAGCATGGTAGGGTATTGATCAAAGTACAGTGGGAACTCACACGAGACAAATGACGATCTCAGGTCGATGAACTAACCTGTACACATGTCACCAGGGAACTGCTATCTGACGTCAGGTATAAGACTAACTAGCATGTTCCCGGGAGTCCTGTCCGGTGTACTCATAACCCAATGAGCACTTGTATACATCTTAGGTGAACCAATTGACACTAGTGGCTTGTGAGACCGGCCACCGCCCCTCGTCGGGGTCTCGACTGTATACACTAGTCTACTCTGGAGTATCGATGCCCTGTCTCGAAACTCCCACGACTAGGGACCTTTTAAGGATGTGCTTATAGACCTCATCTCCCACGTATATGATCTCCATCACACTGCCGGCCGTCAAGCAAGAATCCTAAGGGCTCTATCAACGCGCAATAGTGACCTGTAAGGTCACCTAAAGCAGTACACGATGATAAAGATAAACCAGATAGCATACTATCATCTTGAGTAAGACTGCCCTACCGGCATAGGTCCTCTCTCAATCATTGCAATCACGTGCCTGTGATCCAATAATTGACCTTGAGGGCACTAACTCCAACAATCTCCCACTTGCACTCAAGGCTAATTATTGCGATGTCGCATACTCACAGCCTGTGTGATACCGAACACCCAACTCCTCTACTAATCAGTCTCACAAAACCCGTTTGCTAAACTATTGCATTCGAGGAATAGCCTCAGTGAGTAGATCCGCTTTGATGTTTCTTTCTATGTCTCTCTTAATCTCAAGTTCGCGGAGAAACCCATCTCCCGAAATGAGCAATACCTGCCTCGAATATGTCTGGATATCTGATGGGACCTAGCTCATAAATGAACTCCAAATCCAAACTTCTTAGACTGTATCGTCAACTGACCTTAATCTGTATCCTGCGCCATGCCTCCTTCAGTATCTGCTTGGATCACCTGTCCAAAATACCGCCCCTTGTCAGAGGGAAAACTATAACTCTGACGGCCACCCTGTCGTCCAGGTCACCTTGGAAGCCTGGAATGATAACTGTCTCCCGAGAGAGGCTGTTGTTATCATATCCCTTAGAACATTCACTTATGTTCTAAAACTGCTTCCGACCGTTTCTCCAGGATTGGATTAATATCAACTTATTGCATCTATTGCAAAAACAATATCTAGTGTGGTACTTGACATCTCATGATTGACTCAATTGCCTAAGCAAGTGATCTGCCAATCATACACATCCCTCTCCCCTTTAGTCTATAAGACACCTTTAAAGAGGGTGACTCCACCACCTGCAGGTACACTACCATGCCAGGAGTCGTCCATTCTAAAATACCTTTAGAATGCTGTCTAAGTACCCAGATTGGGAAACTACCCAAATCTAGATCTAAAACCATAGATCTAATAACCAGAATGTCTGATATAATATCCAAGCCTTATGTGGAGAAACCACTGTGTGACAACCAAAGTATAACCGATCGTAGTATAGGAATTTCACTTCCTACTCTGTGTATGTCATCCAAATACCAGGACATTACACCCTACTGCCTTCTTTAACAGATCCATCCCCTATTCTGATGAAGTCAAACCTATGACTGCCACATCAGAAATAGATGATTTATCTCCGCTATATCTGCTTTAGTCTATAAATAGACATAAGCCACTTGTCCACCAATGCTTTCGCTGCTCCCACTGACTACGACAACCATCTGGCAGAATCATATACACGTACACTTCTAAAGCTAGTTTAGAAAGACGCTATACTCATCCTCCTGCCGGGTCTCACAGTCTGGAACAACAGCAATGGAAAGTCTGGGTAAATAAGAACCTCCCTGTCACCGTCTTTAAGCATACCGAAGTACCTCTCGAGTGCCTGAGGTTACCCACCATATCTGCGGAGTGGCCAATGGAATGTCAAACCAGATTGAATCTTTAGGTTCTTATCAAATTTCCAGTAATCGTTTGCGGTTCTGGAATCACTTCTAGTTCTACCATACTCCCACTTCTGTTTTCTGGAAAAAAAACCATTTTACTTAAAACTGTGGTGAGTCTACAACAATATCACTATTGATCTTCCAGATGGTAGAAAGTCAACCCTCGTCATAGCCTGGGTCAACCCACAAACAGCCATTACATAAACGTGCCTTGAGTTATCCAGAGTCTGGTTTTAAGCATATGCCGGACGACTCCCCGTACCTTAACATCGTTAAGATATGAACCGTTCTATATCCAATATAGAAACAGAGGCACTGATTTAATTAGAACCAGATTCAAATCATGCAGCTGTCTCTAGTGCATGTCAACTAAATGGAAGGAGGCCGATCAGCGTTACTCAACTTAGGAGTGCTTCCAATTATGAATAACCTGAAAGAGAATCAAGTTCTCAAAACCATTACTATCAACTGAATACCATACACAAGTATCTACATCTTCGATCACCTTGAAGAATCCCGATACTTGCCACATTTGGTTCTCTACTTTACTCTTATACCTATAACTTCTCAAAACTCAGACCTTGCGTTTCTACGAAACACTTATCTAAGAACTAGAGAAGTCATAAGTAAACTGAATATAGTACGAGGACCATCCCTTCTGTCCTAATGGACACTGGACAATATACAATACTCTGTACAAGTCCCTTGAGTCTAATAACTCATTCGCTGTGTGTCGTAGGTTGAAAACTGTTCTTATGGTTAAGAAGAATTACACCGCTGCTTAATGCTCCTTACCTAACCATCCACTGATATAGGTAAATGTCATGGACATAATTTCAAAAAGGTATATCTCACTCTATAAAAATAGACGTGCAGATATATCAATTTGAAATTGGTGCACAGCAGCGGATATTCAAAACCAAATATTTGCCGTCCGGCAAACAACCCAGGCGATTTCCTCAAATACCACCAATTACAACGAATTCCGATATAATGAGGACGATCACCTAATTCCCAATAACTTACTCTCACTCACCATCTGTAAAACCATACAGATGTGAGAATCATACCTGGTAAATACATACCCTGGAGCAAGGACTAATTGGGAAATCGGTTTTCTTTTAACAGTATACAGTGAAACTGAACATGTAAATGTTTCGTAGGGGTATCCTGATATTCCTAGTAATGCATCTTCCATTATCCAGATTCACAACTATAACCGTATATTTCTTTGCCATCTGTCCAAATCCCTTCATATTTCTTTAGTCATTACCTTTTGTACACCCTCTTAGGCTAAATGGTTTTCTTCCTTCCCTACCTTTCGGCACCAGCCTATGGTTTGGAAGAAGACTATCCAATAAGCATAATGGGTGTACTGTTCTAATCCTAGGAACACTCGCAATGCGAGAGAAGGTAAAGATAAAAGACAGCTGAATAAAACCTTATTCCTATTTCTCCTAAACCAGAATCCATCCCCGAACTGGAACAAGTTCCTTTCGAGTTCATATATAACCATACGATGGAATATCTAATAAACTGTGGATTTTCGTAGTGATACGGAGTGTTCTGGAGAAATACAAAGGTGAAGTAGGAGTGGTAATAAAATACTTGGTTTGGTCGTGAATAGCAGTCGCTGTAGGGTTCCTAGGCACTCTCAAGAGGTCTCACAAGGCATCAACCATGCCAATTTCAAATTTTACGGGTGCCGAGAAAACCTAACACGGATCGTTGACTAGAAGTTTAGGCGAAAAACTAATCTAGTTAACAACTTAACTAAAGGAGAGAGGCTACAACCTTTGTAGATCCGGTTCTCCACTTCCTTAGCTCCACGTAGGCGTCCTCTCGCTGTCCATCTCGAATCCCGAACTCAAACGTCGGCTTTATCGGAGAATAGGGCGGACTAGGTCGTCGGCTTTGTGCCGAAGATGATCTACGTTGAGGCATCACAAGTTCAAGCTCCGACTTCACAAATTTGTGAAACTTGTGAAGAAAACACCCAAAACAACTTGGCAAGAGGTAGAGGGTGAAGAAATAGGAGGTGGGTTCACTTTAGAATTGGATTTCTCTCACTTTAGCTCAAGTTGCCATTGATGGACCTTAAGCTTTTCTTGAAGAAGAAGAAGGAGAAGAAGAAGAAAGAATATGATAAGTTTCTTATTTAAAAAAATGAAACTAATATGAATACTTATCATATCTTGACCATGGTCAAGTGTAGAGATTAAACTAAGGTTAGTTAGAATGGTTAGGGTTAAGGATGAGATAAGGATGGTGGACTTTGTCAAAGCTTCAAGAAGCTTCAACAAAGAAACAAAATAAGCCACCATTCTTAATAATATCCATAATGAATAAATAAATAAATAAATGAAAAACCAAAACCCTAATCATCAATTAACCATGGTTTAATCCTTTACACTTAACCACATTAACAAGTATCATCAAACATGATACAAATATGTGCACAAAAGTATATCACATATACTTCTTGCACATCAAGTGAGAAAATCCATTTAAAGTGAACCAATGCTAGTTAATGCAAAGTAATATATCAAATATATAATTATACATTAAATCATTAAATCAACACTTGATTTAACGATCCAGTCATATCACATATAACCGACCAGTATCCTATTTATCGGCTTATCGAATCAATCCTTGATTCGATATCTAGGTTATATCGAATATAACCAATCGATACATCCATCGCGAGAATGAAATACGGTATCACATACACGCATCATTCTCGGTCCTGCGCATATCTCATATGCACTCCTATTTCATTTCGCTTGAGCCAGGAAGCCTCTGTGTAGGACTCTAAAGACTCGTCAATACGCCGGTAGAAGATGATGATCATATCAAGCACCCACAAGCCGCAAGCGGTCTGCTAAACGTAACGTGTTGGAGTTAGTGCCCTCAGAGTCAATTATTGGATCACAGGCACGTGATTGCAATGATTGAGGGAGGACCTATCCCAGTAGGACAGTCTTACTCGAGATGATAGTATGCTATCTGGTTTATCTTTATCATCGTGTACTGCTTTAGGTGACCTGACATGTCGCTATTACACGTTGATAGAGCCCCTAGGATTCTTGCTTGACTGCCGGCAGTATGATGGCGATCATATACGTGGGAGCTGGTAGTCTATAAGCACATCCTTAAATGGTCCCTAGTCGTAGGAGTTTCGAGACAGGGCATCGATACTCCATTAGTAGACTAGTGTATACAGTCGAGACCCCGACGAGGGGCGGTGGCCGGTCTCACAAGCCACTGGTGTCAGTTGGTTCACCTAAGATGTATACAGGTGCTCATTGGGTTATGAGTACACCGGACAGGACTCGCCGGGAACCTGCTAGTTGGTCTTATACCAGATGTCAGATAGCAGTTCCCTGGTGACATGTGTACAGGTTAGTTCATCGACCTGAGATCGTCATTTGTCTCGTGTGAGTTCCCACTGTGCTTTGATTACTACCCTACCACGGCTCAAAGGAGTCGTGCAAACAGGTTTTAGTTGGGTACAGTCCCGAGCCACATGGAGGCAGTGAGCGGATCTGCAGGGGTTCGTCTCTCCCGGTATTGGGGGTGAGGTCGCGCTGTGTCTAGGAGAGCCATTACACAAAGCCCTCGGCCGAGGCAGGAGATTTACTGGTAGGTATTCCAGTAGTATCTCAGGGTGTTCTGGGCTACGCTCCGACACGACTTGTACCGCTTTTGGGGGTCTGACTTTTACCAACCCCCTAGGCCCGCCATGCGATACTCATAGACGAACGGACCGGACTGTACGGATATTGTCACTGACAGGCTCAGTTGGGTGTCGGGGTGAGCTTCCTCATCGACGTCCCATTTGGTCAATAGCTGGTGGCCCGTCACGTATTGGCTTATACCTCTGACGTGCCAGTGGTTAAATCCACAGCCATTGTATTGACGAGTCTTTAGAGTCCACCACAGTTACAGTTACTCAGCTTTCGGGCGAAACGCTGTAGAGGCCGTATGGAGATATGGCAGGGTCCGATCAGATACGTGCGGTATTGCACGGATCAGGATCGGACAGTTTTGTACTAGTGGCCGTATAGTTATATGGCAGGGTTTGATCTGATATGTGCGGTATTGCACGGATGAGGATCGAACGGATTTTACTAGCCGGCTTTGGCTTAAGCCGGTCCTAGTCTAGTACAGTGTAGATTTTGTCTCTTTGCATTTGTGTTCAGTGGGAATACAAATGCGGGCATGTATTTGCAGCAGTGGGGTTTTCCTGTAATTTATTACGGGATCGGTTTTCTGAAGTTGCCAGTTTGTATTCCGTTCCGGCCAGTTTTCCTTCATTCCTTCTCGGTCGGACTTTCTTGGTGGAGGGTGTTAATTGCAAGTTTGCAATTAACATTTAGTGGAGGGTTTTCTTGCATATGTTGCATTATGATGAGACTTGTTTCATCATGAGATGCCTTTCTAGTCTATTCCATTCTTTTCTTTTGATGGTTTGTGAAGGTGATATGAGAGTGACCATTTTTGATAAATGATTATTCTTTCTTTTTCCTTTTTCTCTCTCCAATCTATTTGGTGATGGAGGGGGGCCGGCCACTTAGGAGAGGAGAGGGGGTGAGTTCATTTGGGAGGAGAAAAAAAAACTTTGTTCATATTATTATTCCTTTGCTAAGTTGAGAGCATCATATTCCTCCATAGTTCTTTCTCTCATCACCACCTCCATCCATGGCAACTTCAAGAACCCTAAAGAGACAAGTTCACTACACTATTCTATAGCAAGCCTTGGACGCGTCGGCTAGCCAACTTCGCGCCCGAGTTGCCTCGGTCAAGAGGCGGGAGCCCGTAAAAGATTCCGGCTACGTGGTGCCCTTTCCGACGAGCGAGGAGGTGACGGAGATTCCGCAAGAGATCGAAGTGGAGATGAAGACCGAAGGACACGGATCGCTTGGTATAACTTCTCACCCTATCTCTCTAGTTAGCTAGTATAGGTTAATGGTTTCGATCCGGGTTTTCATTGTCCGCGGTAGCGCCGGTTTCCGAGTAAGGAAAATTTTTTATTCCGCATTTTGGCCTCGAGCAAGAGGCCGGGGCGCTGCCGTGGCGTAACATGGTATCAGAGCCACGCCATTAACCTAGCCTAGCTTGCTCTTGTATGTTTAATACTCGATCGAACAAAATCCCCAAAAAACCGTATTTTGTGCACATGTGTTCTCTGTTAAATTTTTTTGAGCTCCTAAAATTTTTCTGGTGATTGCAGAGACATGTACAACAAATTATAAGAATTCTGGGAAAATACGATCCACTGATTCCTCACTTCGACCGCGGAAGCGCGGCCAAACCCCTGGTTTGGCCGCGCTTGCGCGGCGGAAAAGAGGAATCGTGGCACCATATTTTTCCCAGTAAGCTTATGAGTAGGAAATAGGGCTTTTGGGATATTTTCTTTGGGCCCAGATTTTCTGTAAGTGCTACAGTACTCTTTAGGGCTCACTTTGATAAATTTGTTCGATCGGATATTTTAAACATGCTAGTTCACAGTTTTTACATTATATCTGCGACCGTGAATGTCACTTGATCGGTAAATCCCGTCTAACTGCTATAGCCCGGTTAGACGGATTTGCGAACGTGACTTTCACGTTGATGTTCTGTGATTGTACTGTGTTGTTGCGGATCGGTCGTGGGGGATAGCCTGGTTGCAATATAGTACAGTTTTTTTGTATTATGTACATTTGTTATTGCGGGGCGAGCGTCCGACATGTGGACTGCCGTCACTGCCTGTTTGTATTATTCTTTTGGGGCACGGCCTGGTTGCGGTCGATGTACCCGGTGTATGTATATTTTACTTTCTGTACTAGGATTACCCCGCGGAGGGGTGCACGGATAGCCGGGTTCTAGAGGGCAACAAGACCGCATCTCATGGCATTGAGACGGAGGGGCTTCACTCTAGGATTGGCGGGCTATTCGCCGCACTCGTAGGGGGTACAGGTTGACCCAGGAGGGGTGCCCAGGTTACCGGATTCCGTGAAGTGCTGGGTGGTCCATTCACGGCGCTGAAGGGGGCTGCCTCGCTTCAGGTTTTGGCGGGTGACTTGCCGCGCCCGTAGGGGTCTAGGATTTCATTGCACAGGCTATCCACACGACCAGGGGAACGTCGGGTTTCAGCAGCGGCTCTGTGAAACCCGGGGTTTCCAGATATCTGTATTGTTCTGTGTTGCTATACATTTCTGTGTTGCTGCATTTTTTATCACGCCTTGAGCGAAAATTATATATCATATATATATTAGTAGATGTTGTATATGTTTTTCATCCGCGCTAGTCCAGTCCCCGCTCTGTCGTTAGTAAGCTAACCTAACGAGTGATGACGGGACCCAGTGGCGAATGCGGATGGCATATACGTACGTCATTATATTTTCGTTCTTTGTGGTGTGATCATTTGATGGGACTGCATTGATTCGGATCAATGCAAGATAAACAAACCTAATCTGATGTTGTTGGAACACTTTTCAAAAAGCTGTTATTGCAAGGACGCTCACTTTTGTTTTGCATCGTGGTATTCATTTGGAATATCCTGCTCCTCAGTCGACGAGGCAAGGGCCGAGATCCCTTCACCGGGAGTGACCCCTTGGACAGAAGTTTGCGTCAGGGCATTAACTTCACTATAGCCGATTGCTTTTACTTTGCATCGTGGTATTCAGTTGGAATATCCTGCACCTCATTCTACGGGGAAAGAGCCGAGATCCCTTCACCGGGAGTGACCTCTTTAGCAAAGGTTTTCGTCACTATATTTTATAAAAGGCCATGCAGTTCCTTCAACGATATCAAGTTCTTTACGTTAAAGGTTTTTCGCCAAAAACCATTCGTAACCCTCCGTCATTTCTTATGAGTATTATTTAGTATTCGTGCTGCGTTTGTTGACTCCGTCAAGGCGTAGTGTACGGTAGCTAAGTGGTGCTTGTTTGTTGCATAAGTGGGATTGGTTAGGACAGTCGTGCGGCCTTGTTGACTCCGTCAAGGGCACGTACGGGTGGGTTTAATGCAATCCAGATAATGACGGGTTGAACTTGACTAGGACTCTTTGATTTGTTGACTCCGTCAAGGTCACTTGAGTCCTAGGGGTAAAAATCACATCGGGAGTTTCAAAAGAACTGAAACTTGCCAGGCATGCGCATACCTTCTGGAGTGTGGTGACTTGAGTGGATTCCGTCAAGTTATCATGCGATGATAGTTGGATCCCGATTCCCACTGATGAGTTAGTTTACTCCTCGGGTGACCCCGACTAATTCTTCTTTTAGGTTTGGAGGAGAATTTGAGATACAGTGGGAGGTTTCCAGATTAGATAAATTGGTAACCATTCTGATCTAGGTTAGAGTGCACGCTGAGTGTTTCTTTTCTCTCTCTCTCTGGCAGCGACCATTGACCCGACCCTAGACTATGACTCAATGACCAAGTTGACCGAACCTACTTAACACTGGCTTTTGGATTGTCAGAGTTGCAGACCTCTTTGCCACTCCTACTTTTACTCTTTTCTCTGGGACACCCCGTATTACTACGAACGTCCACTTCCATTGGACAAAACCATCGTATGGTTATATACGAACTCGAAGGACTTCGAGGATGGTTTCAGGTTCTGGAGAAAACGAATAGGATTATTCAGTTGTCTTTACCTTTTACCTTCTCTCAGGTTGCGAGTACTCCTTGGTTTAGGAGCTAGTACACCTATTACGCAAATTGGATAGTCTTCTTCCAAACCTTAGGCTGGTGCCGAACGGTGGGGAATGAAGAAAACCAATTAGCCTAAAGATGTGCAGAAGGTATTAAGGTTAAGACAAAGCAAGAGATTAGTAAGAGGGCAAAGTAAATTACGACTGCTATTCACGACCAAACCATGTACTTCTTTGTCAATCCTAAATCACCTATGAATTAAGTACATTCGGTTGTCTTTCATCTTCACCTTCTCTCGCATTGCGAGTGCTCCTAGGATTAGGACAGTATACCCTTTATGCTTTTTGGATAGTCTTCTTCCAAACCATAGGCTGGTGCCGAACGGTAGGGAAGGAAGAAAACCATTTGGCTTAAAAGGGTGTACAGAAGGTAATGACTAAAGACATATAAAGGGATTTGGAGAGGTGGCAAAGAATTATACGGTTATAGTTGTGAATCTGGATAATGGAAGAGGCATTACTAGGAATACCAGGATACCCCGACGAAACATTTCAATGTTTCAGTTTCACTGTGTACTGTTAATGGAAAACTGATTTCCCAGTTAGACACTTGCTCCAGGGTATGTATTTACCAGGTATGATTCTCACATCTGTATGGTTTTACAGATGATGAGTGGGAGTAAGTTATTGGGAATTGGGTGATCATCCTCATTATATCGGGATTCGTTGTAATCAGTGATATTTGAGGAAGTCACCTGGGTTGTTTGCCGGTCCGCAAATATTTGGTTTTGAATATCCGAGGTTATGCACCAATTTCAAATTGATATATCTGTACGTCTATTTTCATAGAGTGAGATATACCTTTTGATATTATGTCGATGACATTTACCTATATCAGTGGATGGTTAGGTAAGGAGCATTAAACAGCGGTGTAATTCTTCTTAACCATAAGTACAGTTTTCAACCTACGACACACAGTGAAAGAGTTGTTAGACTCAGCGGACTTATACAGAGTATTGTATGTTGTCCAGTGTCCATTAGGACAGAGGGGTTGGTCCTCATACTATATTCTGTTTACTTTTAACTTCTCTAGTTCTTAGACATGTGTTTCGTAGGAACACAGGGTCTAAATTTTGAGGAGTTATAGGTATTTGAATAGAGTAGAGAACCAGGTATAGCAAGTATCGGGATTCTTCAAAGTGATCGAAGATGTAGATACTTGTGTATGGTGTTCAGTTGATAGTAATGATTAAGAGAACTAGCTTCTCTTTCAGGTTACTCATAATTGGAAGCATTCCTAAGTTGAGTAACGCTGATCGACCTCCTTCCATTTAGTTGACATGCACCGGTGACAGCTGCATGATTTGAATCTGGTTAAATTAAATCAGTGCCTCTGGTTCTATATTGGATATAGAACAGTTCATATCTTGACATTGTTAAGGTACGGGGAGTTGTCCGGCTTATGATTAAAACCAGACACTGGACAACTCAAGGCACGTTTCTGTAATGGCTGTTTGTGGGTTGACCCAGGCTATGACGAGGGTTGACTTTCTACCATCTGGATGAACAATAGCAATATTGTTCTAGACTCGCCACAGTTTTTAATAAAAATGGATTTTTTCAGAAAAACAGTAGTGGGAGTATGGTAGAACTGGAAGTGATTCCAGAACCGCAAACGATTACGGAAGATTTAATAAGGAACCTAAAGATTCAATCTGATTTGACATTCCATTGGCCACTCCGCAGATAAGGTGGGTAACTTCAGGCACCCGAGAGGTACTCCGGTAGCCTCAAGGACGGTGACAGGGAAGTTCTTGTTTACCCACAATTACCATTGCTGTTGTTCCAGGCTGCGAGACCCGGCAGGAGGATGAGTATAGCGTCGTTCTAAACTAGCTTTAGAAGTGCACGTGTATATGACTCTGCCAGAGGGTTGTCGTAGTCAGTGGGAGCAGCGGAAGCATTGGTGGACATCAGGCTTATGTCTATTTATAGACTAAAGCAGATGTAGCGGAGATAGATCATCTGTTTCTGATGTGACAGTCATGGGTTTGACGTCATCAGAATAGGGGATGGATCTGTTGAGAAGGTAGTGGGAAGTGATATTCCTATACTACGATCGGTTATACTTTGGTCGTCACACAGTGGTTTCTCCACAAGGGACTTGGATATTATATCAGACATACTGGTTACTAGATCTATGGTTTTAGATCTAGATTTGGGTGGTTTCCAATCAGGGTACCTTGACAGCATTCTATGAGTGTTTAGAATGGACGACTCCTGGCATGGTAGTGTACCTGCAGGTAATGGAGTCACCCTCTCTAAAGGTGTCTTACAGACTAAAGGGGAGAGGGATACTCATGATTGGCAGATCACTTGCTTAGACAATTGAGTCAATCATGAGATGTCAAGTACCACACCAGATGTTGTTCTTGCACTAGATGCAATAAGTTGATATTGATCCAATCCTGGAGAAACAGTCGGAAGCAGTCTTAAAACATAAGTGAATGTTCTAGGGATATGATAACGGCTGCCTCCTTTAGGAGACGGTTATCACTCCGGGCTTCCAAGGTGACATGGACGACAAGCAGGTTGTCAGAGTTATAGATTTTCCTTCTGACGAGGGGCAGTATTTTGGACAGGTGGTCCAAGGCAATACTGAGGGAGGCATGGCGCAGGATACTGATTAAGTTCAGTTGTTGATACAGTCTAAGAAGTTTGGATTTGGAGTTCATCTATGAGCTAGGTCCCATCAGACATCCAGACATTCTAAGACAGGTATTGCTCATTTCGGGAGATGACTTTCTCCGCGAACATGAGATATAGAGAGACATAGAAAGAAACATCACAGCGGATCCACTCACTGAGGCTATTCCTCGAACGCAAAAGTTTCACAAATGAGCTTTGTGAGACTGACTAGTAGAGGAGTTGGGTGTTCGGTATCACACGGGCTGTGAGTATGCGACATCGCAATAATTAGCCTTGAGTGCAAGTGGGAGATTGTTGGAGTTAGTGCCCTCAGAGTCAATTATTGGATCACAGGCACGTGATTGCAATGATTGAGGGAGGACCTATCCCAGTAGGACAGTCTTACTCGAGATGATAGTATGCTATCTGGTTTATCTTTATCATCGTGTACTGCTTTAGGTGACCTGACATGTCGCTATTACACGTTGATAGAGCCCCTAGGATTCTTGCTTGACTGCCGGCAGTATGATGGCGATCATATACGTGGGAGCTGGTAGTCTATAAGCACATCCTTAAATGGTCCCTAGTCGTAGGAGTTTCGAGACAGGGCATCGATACTCCATTAGTAGACTAGTGTATACAGTCGAGACCCCGACGAGGGGCGGTGGCCGGTCTCACAAGCCACTGGTGTCAGTTGGTTCACCTAAGATGTATACAGGTGCTCATTGGGTTATGAGTACACCGGACAGGACTCGCCGGGAACCTGCTAGTTGGTCTTATACCAGATGTCAGATAGCAGTTCCCTGGTGACATGTGTACAGGTTAGTTCATCGACCTGAGATCGTCATTTGTCTCGTGTGAGTTCCCACTGTGCTTTGATTACTACCCTACCATGGCTCAAAGGAGTCGTGCAAACAGGTTTTAGTTGGGTACAGTCCCGAGCCACATGGAGGCAGTGAGCGGATCTGCAGGGGTTCGTCTCTCCCGGTATTGGGGGTGAGGTCGCGCTGTGTCTAGGAGAGCCATTACACAAAGCCCTCGGCCGAGGCAGGAGATTTACTGGTAGGTATTCCAGTAGTATCTCAGGGTGTTCTGGGCTACGCTCCGACACGACTTGTACCGCTTTTGGGGGTCTGACTTTTACCAACCCCCTAGGCCCGCCATGCGATACTCATAGACGAACGGACCGGACTGTACGGATATTGTCACTGACAGGCTCAGTTGGGTGTCGGGGTGAGCTTCCTCATCGACGTCCCATTTGGTCAATAGCTGGTGGCCCGTCACGTATTGGCTTATACCTCTGACGTGCCAGTGGTTAAATCCACAGCCATTGTATTGACGAGTCTTTAGAGTCCACCACAGTTACAGTTACTCAGCTTTCGGGCGAAACGCTGTAGAGGCCGTATGGAGATATGGCAGGGTCCGATCAGATACGTGCGGTATTGCACGGATCAGGATCGGACAGTTTTGTACTAGTGGCCGTATAGTTATATGGCAGGGTTTGATCTGATATGTGCGGTATTGCACGGATGAGGATCGAACGGATTTTACTAGCCGGCTTTGGCTTAAGCCGGTCCTAGTCTAGTACAGTGTAGATTTTGTCTCTTTGCATTTGTGTTCAGTGGGAATACAAATGCGGGCATGTATTTGCAGCAGTGGGGTTTTCCTGTAATTTATTACGGGATCGGTTTTCTGAAGTTGCCAGTTTGTATTCCGTTCCGGCCAGTTTTCCTTCATTCCTTCTCGGTCGGACTTTCTTGGTGGAGGGTGTTAATTGCAAGTTTGCAATTAACATTTAGTGGAGGGTTTTCTTGCATATGTTGCATTATGATGAGACTTGTTTCATCATGAGATGCCTTTCTAGTCTATTCCATTCTTTTCTTTTGATGGTTTGTGAAGGTGATATGAGAGTGACCATTTTTGATAAATGATTATTCTTTCTTTTTCCTTTTTCTCTCTCCAATCTATTTGGTGATGGAGGGGGGCCGGCCACTTAGGAGAGGAGAGGGGGTGAGTTCATTTGGGAGGAGAAAAAAAAACTTTGTTCATATTATTATTCCTTTGCTAAGTTGAGAGCATCATATTCCTCCATAGTTCTTTCTCTCATCACCACCTCCATCCATGGCAACTTCAAGAACCCTAAAGAGACAAGTTCACTACACTATTCTATAGCAAGCCTTGGACGCGTCGGCTAGCCAACTTCGCGCCCGAGTTGCCTCGGTCAAGAGGCGGGAGCCCGTAAAAGATTCCGGCTACGTGGTGCCCTTTCCGACGAGCGAGGAGGTGACGGAGATTCCGCAAGAGATCGAAGTGGAGATGAAGACCGAAGGACACGGATCGCTTGGTATAACTTCTCACCCTATCTCTCTAGTTAGCTAGTATAGGTTAATGGTTTCGATCCGGGTTTTCATTGTCCGCGGTAGCGCCGGTTTCCGAGTAAGGAAAATTTTTTATTCCGCATTTTGGCCTCGAGCAAGAGGCCGGGGCGCTGCCGTGGCGCAACATAACGGCCATCCGGGTATTGAGCGATCAGAAGATCGACGAGCTAGCCCGCTCACACTCCTGTGAATCCAACCAGTAACACTTACCGTACAGTCCGGTCTGTTCGTCTGATATGTCGCATATCAAGTCTAGGGGTGGTAAACGTCAGACCCCAATAACCGATAAGTCGTACCGATGTGAGGCTCATAACGGGTCGAGAAACTACTGGTAACACTTACCAGCAAATCTCTGATCAGCCCTGGCCAGGGACTTCCCTGTTACGGCCAATCGAGCACAGCGCAACATCAACCCCCAATACCGGGAGAGACGAAACCCCTCCTATCGCTCATTGCCTCCATGTGACTCGGGACTGTACCCAAAGACCACCGTTTTGAACGCCCTCATGGACGTGGTAAGGTGGAGATCAAAGCACAGTGGGAATCACACAAGACTCTATGACGATCTCGGGTCTACAGACTAACCTGTACAAGTGTCACCTGAGAACTGCCATCTGACGTGAGGTATAATACCATCTGGGAGTTCTCGGCGAGTCCGTCCAGTGTACCCAGTCTCCACTGAGCACCCGTACACCATCTCTGATGTCAAACACCAATGGATATGGGATCATCCATCGCCCATCTCATGGGTCGAGAAGCGTATACGCTAGTCTGCTCTGGTATATCGATGCCCCGTCTCGATACACCCACGACTAGGGACCTTGAAGGATGTACTTATGGACTACCATGTCCCCACTAGTATGATCTGCATCATAGTCTAGGTAGTCAAGTACACATCCTAAGGGCTTTATCAACATGTAACTATAAGACAGTTTAAAGAGACAAGTGTACATGTTAAGATAAAGAGTAACCAGATAGCATACTATCATATCGAGCAAGAAAGTCATCTCTATATATGTCCAAGCATCCAATATAATATACATCATCTGTTCAATACTGGCCTCTAGGGCATACATACAACTAACAATCTCCCACTTGCACTAGGGCCAGCTGCTGTAGTATCGCATACCGAGCATCCCGAAGAGTCTCTCAAACTGTATCTGGGGAATGGCCTTCGTGAGTGGATCCGCCGTGTTGTTCTTCGTGTCAACCCTCCTGACCTCGATCTCCCGGCGATCAACTATCTCCCGGATCAGGTGATACCGCCTCAGAATATGCCTGGATCGCTGATGGGACCTAGGTTCCTTGGCCAAAGCCACCGCTCCATTGTTATCGCAATACAAAGGTATTGGATGCTCAATGGATGGAACCACTCCAAGTTCAGTAATGAACTTCTTGATCCAGACAGCCTCTTTGGCAGCATCGTTGGCAGCGATGTATTCAGCCTCCATCGTCGAGTCTGCCACGGTTTCCTGCTTGGAACTCTTCCAGCTAACCGCCCCTCCGTAAAGGGTAAAGACAAAGCCCGACTGCGACTTAGAGTCGTCCTTATCACTCTGGAAGCTCGAATCGGTAAAGGACTCTACTTGGAGTTCTCCGTTACCATACACCAAGAACATATCTCTAGTCCTTCGCAAGTACTTGAGAATGTTCTTCACAGCTGTCCAGTGACTCTCTCCAGGATCTGCTTGATACCAACTCACTACACTTAGTGAGTATGCAACATCGGGTCTGGTACATAGCATCGCATACATGATAGAGCCTACTGCCGAAGCATAGGGTATCCCTTGCATGCGAGCTCTCTCCAAATCAGTCCTGGGAGACATCTCTTTGGAAAGAGTGAGTCCAGAGATCGTGGGCAAGTTCCCACGCTTGGATTCTTCCATACTAAACCTCTTTAGTATGTGTCAATGTACCTGGATTGGGACAATCCCAATATCCGTTTGGATCTATCTCTATAGATCCTAATTCCCAATATGCAGGAGGCATCACCAAGATCTTTCATTGAGAATATTTGTGATAAGAAGAGCTTGAACGATTGCAGCATAGGAATATCATTTCCTATCAAGAGTATGTCGTCCACGTACAATACGAGGAAGACAACCTTACTCTCTGCCACCTTCTTGTAGATACAAGGTTCATCTGGATTTTTGACGAAATCAAACTCTTTGATAACGACTTCAAAGCAGATGTTCCAACTCCGCGATGCTTGCTTTAATCCATAAATGGATTTAAGCAGCTTGCACACCTTCCCGCTGCTCCCACTATCTACGAAGCCCTCTGGCTGAGTCATGTACACCCACTCTTCTAAATCACCATTTAGAAAGGCGGTCTTAACATCCATTTGCCAGATTTCGTAATCATGATATGCAGCGATGACAAGCATGATCCAGATGGATTTAAGCATAGCCACTGGAGAAAAGGTCTCGTCATAGTCCACACCTGGTCTTTGACGAAAACCCTTTGCTACAAGTCTAGCTTTGAAAGTCTCCACTTTCCCATCTACACCAAGTTTTTTCTTGAAGATCCACTTGCTCCCAATGGGTTTTACCCCTTCAAGAGCAACTTCCAAAGTCCATACTTTGTTGGTGTACATGGATTCCATATCGGACCGCATAGCATCCAGCCATTTCACTGAGTCCCCACTCGTGATGGCCTGCTCGAAGCTAGTTGGGTCATCATCCTCCATGATGCAATCCTCACTGCCACCATCAATGAGAAAACCATAGTATCTCTCAGGTGGACGAGAAACCCTACTAGATCGGCGGAGAGGCTGGGGTACGTCGGGCACCACTGAATCCTCTGGTTCTACTAAATCGTTAGTTGCAGTTTGTGGTGCTGGAACCTCTTCCAGCTCTACCTCTTTGCCATTAATTTCTTTTGCAAGAAATTCCCTTTCCAAAAAGGTGGCATGTTGAGCAACAAACACTCTTTGTTCCTCAGCTTGGTAGAAAAAATATCCTTGAGAATTCTTAGGATATCCCACAAACTTGCAAAGGACTGATCGTTCCTCGAGTTTGTCCGGATTTTGCTTTTTGACATAGGCCGGACAACCCCATATCTTAATACGTTTAAAATATGGTCTCTTCCCACTCCATATCTCATATGGTGTGGTAGGTACAGATTTAGACGGAACCAGATTCAATAGGTATATGGCTGTCTCAAGCGCATACCCCCAAAAGGAAATAGGTAACTCAGCATTACTCATCATTGAACGCACCATATCTAATAGGGTGCGATTCCTTCGTTCCGATACACCGTTGTGCTGTGGTGTATAAGGAGAAGTAAGCTGAGAGAGAATCCCATTCTCTTTTAGATAATCCAGGAATTCACTGCTTAAGTATTCACCTCCTCGATCAGATCGAAGAACTTTAATACTTTTGCCCGTTTGGTTCTCTACCTCGTGCTTATATTCTTTGAATTTCTCAAAAGCTTCAGACTTGTGTTTCAACAGGAACACATGCCCGTATCTAGAGAGATCGTCAGTGAATGTAATGAAGTAGGAAGAACCATTTCTGGCGTGTGTAGACATTGGACCGCATACATCACTATGCACCAGTCCCAAGAGTTCAGTAACTCTTTCTCCGTGTCCCGTAAACGGAGTTTTGGTCATTTTTCCTTTGAGACATGAATGGCAAGTGTCATAAGATGATAATTCAAATGAATTCAAATATCCATTCTTATGCAACTTAGCTAGCCGTGTCTCATTGATATGGCCAAGTCTACAGTGCCACAAGAAGGATTCGTTCATTTCTGAGCTTTTCCTTTTGTGTGTGTTTTGTATATTGAAGACTGTATTTTGATTGAGAATGAATATGCCATTATGTAGCGAGCCTGATGCAATCAACCTTTGATCCAGGAATATGTTCATAACATTATCCTTTACTACAAAATTATATCCTTCTTTACTTAATAAAGAAATTGATATAATGTTGCACATCATGTTCGGTATATAATAGCACTCATTCAGGACTAGTGTATTACCATTTGGTAATACCAGGTGATATATGCCAACTGCTTTGGCTGCAATATTTGCCCCATTCCCTACTTGAACGGAATGATCACCTTTTCCCAGTTCTCTACCTTTCCGTAGCCCATGTAACTGCTTACATATGTGGGATCCTGATCCGGTATCTAATACCCAGGACGTAGGGTGAACTGAGAAACAGTTCTCAATAACAAACACACCCGAAGAAGGTGCATCAACATGCACGTTCTCCTTTTGGGCGGCGTGAGAATCTAGATATTCTCCTGTTTCCTGTTCAGTCTTATAACATTTATAAGATAGAACGGGTCCAACTTTCCCCTGCACAGTATAACATGCGGGTTCGGTCAATACATCCATATTATTATCTTGATTAAGGCATGAAATGGTCGCTACCTGGAGAGAGAGAGAAGAAAACACTTTAGCGTATGCTCGTGCAAGATCAGATTGGTTATTATCTTATCTAATCAGGATGGCTCCCACTGCTTTTTATCAAATCTTCCTTCAAACCTTAAAAGGAAAGACTAGCCGGGATTAATTACACACTACAAGTTCGCCAATCTTTCAGCCAGGCCAGTGTCGGTACTTTGAGGGAGGTCCCCCGTGCTTTCGCACGAACCTAATTAATGTAAACCTTGTTTTCCCAGAGGCGTAACCTCGTTAACACCTTTCTAGACACCTACTTGATCGGCTAATTGTAATGTGTAAAACTCTCCCAGGAGTAACTCTTACTCGCAGTGGGTATCGGGATCCAACTATCTCATAGAAGGTATGCAATCTCATTGCAAATTTCAACACTTGAAATTCCCGATAATGCTTTTGCCCCTAGCGATCTATGACCTTGACTAAGTCAACAAACCATAAATCGCAAGTCAAGTTCAACCCGTACATTTCCCGATTGAATTAAACCCACCCGTACGACCCTTGACTGAGTCAACAAGGCCGTGCGAATGCTCTAATCCAATCACATCTCATGTTGTTACAGATAAACATAATTTAGCTACCATACACTATGCCTTGACTAAGTCAACAAACATAGCACGAATACTAAATAATATCTATCTGAAATGACGGAGGGCTACGCGGGTTCTTTCAGAAAAAACCATGAGCGTAATGAACTTGATATCGTTGTAGAATCGAATGAAGTTTTGAAATGGAGTGATTTTGAGGCTTTTCTAGTTTTGCTAAAGGGGTCACTCCCGGTGAAGGGATCGTCGGCCCTTTCCTCGTCGAATGAGGTGCGGGATGTATCATATATATCACTGTGCAAAGAAAAAACTCTTAAAAGCAATCAAAGCCAAACCGAATGTGTAGCATCTGCCAGTTACTGCTAAAGGAGTCACTCCCGGTGAAGGGATCTCGGTCCTTTCCTCATCGAATAAGGTGCAGGGTATATCATATATACCGCTATGCAAAGCAAGAACTGTAGCTACCTGTTTTGTTTAAAATTTGATTCTACAACATCTTAGGTTTCTTTTCTTTCATTAATCACATTAATGAAGTCCCATCATTTAAATACCTAAACATCACAGATAAATACGACGTACACTTATGCCATCCGCATTCGCCTCGATGTCCCCTCGTGCACCGTTAGGTTAGGTAACTAACGACAGAGCAGGGCAGGGCTAGTACGGGTGCAAAACATAAGTAACGTCTATATAATATATCATATATACTATATAAAGTATCTATCACAGAACATCACATGATCGCATCACAGATATCGCAGCAGAAGAAACATATGAAACATTGGATATACTAGGACGTCCGTGTTTTCAATACGAGCCAGTATAAAACACGGATTCCACGGTCATGATGAATAGCCAATACCACACCCCTAGACCCCTACGAGAGCTGCAAGCAACCCTACCAATTCCAGGGTTAGGAGACCCGGACTCGACTCCTCGAGTTGGTCTCCCACTGGACCCCAGAACCCGGTTACTTGTGCTCCCCTCCTTGGGTCTATCCTAATGCGGAAAAGTAAATAATATACAAAAGGTGACAACTTCCGCTACCTGGAAGTGCCCCAAATAAAAGAATATTACATACAAGTTTTTACATGAATGAAAATGAAAAAACACTCATCTCACATAAAAACCCCCGGCTATTTAAACACGACAATCCAATATAACATATCCAGCAACACATAACATCACATGTCATCAACGTAAGTAAATATGCGCATCCCAATTGTCGTTGACATATAGCAACGAAACCGGCGATATCACATATTACACTTACGGTCACAGAAAAGAAAGTGTAAAACTACAATAGTTGGAATCCGCAATCCTTTTAGACATCACATGCCTAATCAAATGAAATACTTAGACATCACATGCCTAACAGTTATAAACCCCGCATTTTAGTCCCATTATCGAAAACTCTTTTCAATATGAAGTGAGACTAAACCGCTAGATTTATAACGTTCATTCAGTTATCTCATAACTGTTTGTGAATTCCAATTATTGTATCCCATTCCGGATAAATAGAAAATGTTAAACTTTCCGATCGAACAGTCGAATACCCAAGTTTTCCCGATACAGCTCAACACATGAAATAAGTCTAACAGCATTCAGTTCGTGCCTCAGTACCAACGGTCCAGCCGTAGAAGGGTCAAGCCAACGCCTCACATGTGGCACGCCGTACTGCCCCAAACCCGAAGGTTCAAAGGGCAGTTCAAGACGGTCACATAATCGAGTTAAGGTTTGTTGTCTTCTAGAGGGTCCATCGCGTTACTTGCACTACTTAGAATGTCGTTAAACTACGGAAAAATCCAACACTTGAAATTTCCCGACAGGGGAAAAATTGGGTATTTATATCCGGTCGAACTTTTTAACATATTCTAAAATTTATCCGGAAAGCCACAGAGACAAAATCTGATACTCCGATCGAATCACCGAATCCCCAAAACAATCCCAGAAAATTCAACTCTTGAATAAATATTAAAAATTCCCAGAAAATCCAGCACCAGAAAAGAGGAATTACTGTGCAAAAAGGGGAAGCTGACGTCACCAATGGGGCGCGGAACCGCCGCAGAAGCTAGGCTTCTGCCGCGGTTCCGCCGCAGTTTGGACTGTTCATGAGTAAAATTTTGCACCGTGATTCTTAGATTTCCCTGCTGAATTTTTTAAGCATTTTTAATTTGGAAAAATCCCAGATTTTAGAAAAAGTCCAGAGAGCATGTTTGGTTTAGGGTTTCGGGTTCGTTCGGGTTTCAAACGTCGTCTAGACATCGCCTAAGGCTCTAGCTAGGCTATGATACCACTGTACGGTTCCTAGGCACTCTCAAGAGGTCTCACAAGGCATCAACCATGCCAATTTCAAATTTTAAGAGTACCGAGAAAACCTAATACGGATCGTTGACTAGAAGTTTAGGCGAAAAAACTAATCTAGTTAACAACTTAACTAAAGGAGAGAGGCTACAACCTTTGTAGATCCGGTTCTCCACTTCCTTAGCTCCACGTAGGCGTCCTCTCGCTGTCCATCTCGAATCCCGAACTCAAACGTCGGCTTCATCGGAGAATAGGGCGGACTAGGTCGTCGGCTTCGTGCCGAAGATAATCTACGTTGAGGCATCACAAGTTCAAGCTCCGACTTCACAAATTTGTGAAACTTGTGAAGAAAACACCAAAAACAACTTGGCAAGAGGTAGAGGGTGAAGAAATAGGAGGTGGGTTCACTTTAGAATTGGATTTCTCTCACTTTAGCTCAAGTTGCCATTGATGGACCTTAAGCTTTTCTTGAAGAAGAAGAAGGAGAAGAAGAAAGAATATGATAAGTTTCTTATTTAAAAAAATGTAACTAATATGAATACTTATCATATCTTGACCATGGTCAAGTGTAGAGATTAAACTAAGATTAGTTAGAATGGTTAGGGTTAAGGATGAGATAAGGATGGTGGACTTTGTCAAAGCTTCAAGAAGCTTCAACAAAGAAACAAAATAAGCCACCATTCTTAATAATATCCATAATGAATAAATAAATAAATAAATGAAAAACCAAAACCCTAATCATCTCTTAACCATGGTTTAATCCTTTACACTTAACCACATTAACAAGTATCATCAAACATGATACAAATATGTGCACAAAAGTATATCACATATACTTCTTGCACATCAAGTAAGAAAATCCATTTAAAGTGAACCAATGCTAGTTAATGCAAAGTAATATATCAAATATATAATTATACATTAAATCATTAAATCAACACTTGATTTAACGATCCGGTCATATCACATATAACCGACTAGTATCCTATGTATCGGCTTATCGAATCAATCCTTGATTCGATATCTAGGTTATATCGAATATAACCAATCGATACATCCATCGCGAGAATGAAATACGGTATCACATACACGCATCATTCTCGGTCCTGCGCATATCTCATATGCACTCCTATTTCATTTCGCTTGAGCCAGGAAGCCTCTGTGTAGGACACTAAAGACTCGTCAATACGCCGGTAGCAGATGATGATCATATCAAGCACCCACAAGCCGCAAGCGGTCTGCTAAACGTAACGGCCATCCGGGTATTGAGCGATCAGAAGATCGATGAGCTAGCCCGCTCACACTCCTGTGAATCCAACCAGTAACACTTACCGTACAGTCCGGTCTGTTCGTCTGATATGTCGCATATCAAGTCTAGGGGTGGTAAACGTCAGACCCCAATAACCGATAAGTCGTGCCGATGTGAGGCTCATAACGGGTCGAGAAACTACTGGTAACACTTACCAGCAAATCTCTGATCAGCCCTGGCCAGGGACTTCCCTGTTACGGCCAATCGAGCACAGCGCAACATCAACCCCCAATACCGGAAGAGACGAAACCCCTCCTATCGCTCATTGCCTCCATGTGACTCGGGACTGTACCCAAAGACCACCGTTTTGCACGCCCTCATGGACGTGGTAAGGTGGAGATCAAAGCACAGTAGGAATCACACAAGACTCTATGACGATCTCGGGTCTACAGACTAACCTGTACAAGTGTCACCTGAGAACTGCCATCTGACGTGAGGTATAATACCATCTGGGAGTTCTCGGCGAGTCCGTCCAGTGTACCCAGTCTCCACTGAGCACCCGTACACCATCTCTGATGTCAAACACCAATGGATATGGGATCATCCATCGCCCATCTCATGGGTCGAGAAGCGTATACGCTAGTCTACTCTGGTATATCGATGCCCCGTCTCGATACACCCACGACTAAGGACCTTGAAGGATGTACTTATGGACTACCATGTCCCCACTAGTATGATCTGCATCATAGTCCAGGTAGTCAAGTACACATCCTAAGGGCTTTATCAACATGTAACTATAAGACAGTTTAAAGAGACAAGTGTACATGCTAAGATAAAGAGTAACCAGATAGCATACTATCATATCGAGCAAGAAATTCATCTCTATATATGTCCAAGCATCCAATATAATATACATCATCTGTACAATACTGGCCTCTAGGGCATACATACAACTAACAGTCGCAATTTACTTTGCCCTCCTTCTAATCCCTTTATTTGTCTTTACATAATACCTTCTGTACACCATTGTTAGGCTAATTGGTTTTCTTCATTCCCTACTGTAGGGTTCCTAGGCACACCCATGAGGTTCTACAAGTGATCAAACATGGCCAATTCAACAAATTTTCTATATGCCGAGAAACCCTAAACTAGATCGTTACTAGAGGTAATGCGATGCAAGAAAGTAAACAAGTTTATTGCTAAAGGAAAGTGATTACAACCTTTGTAGATCCGGTCCTCCGCTTCCTTGGCTCCGTGATGACGTCCCTCCGCTGTACCCATCGGAATCCTAGACTCTCACGGTGGTTTCATCGGAGAAAAGATCGGGCCAGGTCGTCGACTTCGATGCCGAAGATGATCTACATCGAGGCAACTCAAGATCAAGCTCCAACTTCACCAAGTCATGAAACTTGTGAATAAAACACCCTATACTACATGGCAAGTGGTAGAGGATGAAGAAATAGGAAGTGGGTTCACTTTGGATTTGGATTTCTCACTTGGAATCATCACTTAGAATTTTCTAGCCATGGTTTCTTCTCATCATGAAGAAGATGAAGAAGAAGAAAGAAAAAGAATTTCTCCAAAAAGAAAATCCAAGTGATGGTTATCATAATGAAACCATGGTTAAGAGTGGAGAATAAACTAGGGTTAGGTGAATGGTTAGGTTAAGCAAAAGAAACAAAAATGGTTGAACTTTTCAAAGCTTCATGAAGCTTCAAAGAAAATCCAAAAGAAGCAACCATTTCTTTTCTTGCTATAAAGAATAAATAAATAAAATAAATAATCAAGGGAAGATAATAAAACCCTAACCATTCACTTAAACATGGTTTAAAGTAAACACAAACCCAAGTTTGCATGTATCATCAAACATGATACAAACAAGTGCATAAAAAATATATCACATATACAACTTGTGCATTTCAAGTGAGAAAATCCATCTTAAGTGAACCAATACTAGTTAATGCAAAGTAATTTATCAAATATATAATTATGCATTAAATCATTAAATCAACACTTGATTTAATGATCCGGTTATACTGCATATAACCGACTAATATCAAGTGTATCAATGCATCGAATCAACATTTGATTCGGTAGGCCGGCTATATCACATATAACCGTCCCATGATACATATCGCGAGAATAGAATACAGTATCACATACTGGTATTATTCTCGGTCCCACACATATCTCATATGTGCTCCTATTTCGTTTCGCTTGAGCCAGGAAACCTCTGTGTAGGACTCTAAAGACTCGTCAATACGCCGGCAGCAGGTGATGATCATATCAAACACCCACAAGCCGCAAGCGGTCTGCTAAACGAAACGGCCACCCGGGTATTGAGCGATCAGAAGATCGACGAGCAAGCCCGCTCACACTCCTGTGAATCCAACCAGTAACACTTACCGTACAGTCCGGTCATTTCGTCTGATATGTCGCATATCTCGCCTAGGGGTGGTAAACGTCATACCCCAATAGCTCGATAAGTCGTGTCGATATGAGGTCTATAACAGTTCGAGAAACTACAGGTAACACTTACCAGTAAATCTCAGCAACCCTGGTCAGGGATTTCCGGTTATAGCCAATCGAACACAGCGCAACATCAACTCCCTATACCGGGAGAGACGAATCCCCTCCTATCGCTCATTGCCTCCATGTGATTCGGGACTGTACCCAAAAACCACCATTTTGCTCGCCCTCTTGGACGTGGTAAGGTGGAAATCAAAGCACAGAAGGAATCACATAAGACTTTATGACGATATCGGGTCAAAAGACTACTCTGTACCAGTGTCACCAGAGAACTGCCATCTGACGTAAGGTATAATACCATCTTGGAGTTCTCGGCGAATCCGTCCAGTGTACCCAGTCTCCACTGAGCACCCGTATATCATCTCTGATGTCAAACACCAATGGATATGGGATCATCCATCGCCCATCTGTATGGGTCGAGAAGGTATACGCTAGTCTACACTGGTATATCGATGCCCTGTCTCGATACACCCACGACTAGGGACCTTGAAGGATGTACTTATGGACTACCATGTCCCCACTAGTATGATCCGCATCATAGTCCAGGTAGTCAAGTACACATCCTAAGGGCTTTACCAACATGTAACAGAGAGACAATCAGTGTACACGTTAAGGTAAAGATCAACCAGATAGCATACTATCATGTCGAGCAAGAAAGTCCTCCCTATATATGTCCAAGCATCCACTACAATATACATCCTATGTATAGTAATGGCCTCTAGGGCATACATATAACTAACAATCTCTCACTTGCACTAGGGCCATCTGTAGCAGTGGTTGTAGTATCTCATACTCAACCATCCCATAAAAGTCTCTCTCTGGGAAAAAGGCCTTTGTGAGTGGATCCGCCGTGTTGTCCTCTGAGTCTACTCTTCTAATCTCGATCACCCTGGAGATCAACTATCTCCATGATCAGGTGACACTGCCTCAGAATATGTCTGGATCACTGATGGGACGGGCGTTCCTAGGCCTAAGCCACAACTCCATTGTCACACAATGGGAGGAACTAAGTTCATCTCATGAACTAATATACACCCAGACAACCTCTTTGGTAGCATCTTAAGTAGCGATGTATCTTGCCTTTAATCGTCTAGTATGTCACGATATCTAGCTTGAAACTCTTCCAACATACCGTCCCTCCATAGAGGGTAAAGACAATGCCTGTGACTGACATTCAGTCATCCTTATCACCCTGGAACACTTCCAGGTTCTCCCCAGGATCGATTGATACCATCTCACTACATCTAGTTAGAATCCTAACATCCATTTAGATCTATCTCATAGATCCAAAACCCAGGATTTAGTATGTATCACTTTGATCCTATGTGGAGAATCATTGTGATAAGCGGAGATTGATCGAGCGTAGCATAGGAAACTCCTTCCCTATCAAGAGTATGTCATCCACGTACTCTACGAGGATCGTCACCATACTCCCTACTACCTTTTTGTTTATACAAGGTTCATCTACCATTTTGATGATGTCAAACTCTTTGACTAATACATCAAAACAGACGTTCCATCTCCGCGATCCCTGCTTTATTCTGTAAAGCAACTTGCACACATTTCCGCTGCTCCCACTGTTTACGAAGCCCTCTGGCTGTGTTCTTATAGACGTTCTTTTCTAAATGATTTTAGAAAAGCAGTCAAGGCACCCAACCACTAGATATCGTAGTCATGGTATGTAGCAATGGCAAGTAGGATCTGGATGGACTTAAGCATAGTCCCTGAAAAGGTTTCATCATTATCCACGCCTGGTCGATGACAAAAACCTTTAACAAGTCTAGCTTTGAAAGTCTCAACCTTTCCATCTACACCAAGTAATCTTCTCAAGATATACTTGCTCCGGATGGGGATTTAACCCTTTAGATATAGCAGCTAAAGTCCATACTTTGCTGGTGTATAAGGATTCCATCTTAGATCGCTAAGCATCCAGTCATTCTTACAGAGTCCCACTCCTGATGGCCAGCTCGAAACTAGTTGGGTCATCATTTCATGATGCAATCCTCGCTCCTACTGTCATAGAGAAATAGAAGTATCTCTCAGGTGGGTGAGGAACCCTACTAGATCGGCGGAGAGGCTGAGCTTCGTTGGTAACTATTGAATCCTTTGGTTCTTTCAAATCATCAGCTGCAGTTTGTATAGTTGGAACATTTCCAGTTCTACATAACAGATCTTGCCTCGAGCTTGTCCGGATTTTGCTTTTTAGACATAGGCTGGACAACCCCAAATCTTATCAAACTTAAGATATGGACTCTTCCCTTTCCATATCACATATGAAGTGGTAGGCAACTGATTTGATTTGAACCCTATTCAATAGGTATGCAGCTTCTCAAGCGCATAACTCCCAAAAGGAAACAGGTAACTCAGTAGTACTCATCATAGAGCGCACCATATCGAATAGGGTGCGATTGCTCTGCCCCGATACACCGATGTGCTGTGGTGTATTCAGAGGAGTAACACTGAGAGAGAATCTCATTCTCCTTTAGAATAGTCCAGGAATTATATGCACAAATATTCTCCTCCTTGATCTCATCAAAGGACAGAATACTTATACCCGTATTGGTTCTCTACTTCTAACTTATATTCTGTGAATATCTCAAAAGGTTCGGACTTGTGTTTCAACAGGAACATATGACTGAATCTTGAGAGATCATCAGAGAATGTAATGAAGTACAAAGAACCGGTCCTGGCATGTGTAAACGGGGGACTTTACATACATCAACATGTATCAATCCCAAGAGTTTACTAACTCTTTCTCTGTTTTCAGTAAACGGAGCTATGGTCATCATATCTTTGCGACATGACTAGCAAGTTTCACAAGATGTAAATTCAAACAGATTTAAATATGCATCTAAATGTAACTTCAGCTAGTCGGGTCGCATTGATATGACCTAGTCTACAATACCTCAAGAAGAATTCGTTCATTTCTGAACTATTCCTCTTGTGTGTGTTCTGTATACTAAGAACTGTAGTTTGATTTAGAACATC
This sequence comes from Agapanthus africanus, assembly GCA_030015575.1. NCBI lineage: Eukaryota > Viridiplantae > Streptophyta > Magnoliopsida > Asparagales > Amaryllidaceae > Agapanthus > Agapanthus africanus. The sequence goes on along the minus strand of JASDDO010000019.1, from coordinate 456,196,877 downwards.
AATGGTTTTAGATAACGTGCCTGAACCGATCAACTTTTGATATAGGAAATGTTCAAAACATTATCCAACAATACAAAATTATATCCTTTCTTTACTAATAAAGAGATTGATATGATTTTGTATATCAGGTTCGGTATCTAATAGCATTTGTTCAGAATCAATGTATTGGTAATACAGGGTGACAGTGACCAACAGACTTGGCTACAACACTTGCACCGTTTTCTGTCTCATGAAACTTATCACCCGTTCTCAGTTCTTTACCTTTCTGTAGCCCATGTAATATATTACATATGCGGGATCCTGATCCGGTATCACATACCCAGGACGTAAAGGATACTGAGAAACAGTTCTCTGTAATGAACATACCCGAAGAAGATGCATCAGATGCACTTTCTTCGTTTGGGCGGCATAGGAATTCTGGTATTCCCCTATTTCCTGCTCTGTCTTATAACAATTATAAGTTGGAGCGGGACCAACGTCCCCCAGCTCAGTATAACAAGCGGGTTCGGTCAATAATCCGTATTATTATCTTGATTAAGGCATGATATGGTCGCTACCTGGAGAGAGAGAGAGAAGAAAACACTCTGCATGCGCTCTTGCAAAATTAGATTGGTTATTTATTTTATCTAATCAGGATGGCTCCCACTGTTTTTATCAAATCTTCCTTCAAACCTTAAAAGGAAAGACTAGCCGGGATTAATTACACTCTACAAGTTCGCCAATCTTTCAGCCAGGCCAGTGTCGGTACTTTGAGCGTGGTTCCCCGTGCTTTCGCACGGACCTAATTACAGTAAACCTCGTTTTCCCAGAGACGTAACCCCGTTGACACCTTTCTAGACACCTACTTGATCGGCTAATTGCAAAGTGCAAAACTCTCCCAGGAGTAACAATTACTCGCAGTGGGTATCGGGATCCAACTATCATATAGAAGGTATGCAATCTCATTACAAGTTTCAACACTTGAAACTCCCGATAATGGTTTTTACCCCTAGCACCTATGACCTTGGCTAAGGTCAACAAATCATAAGCACTAGTCAAGTTCTACCCGTCATTTCGTGATTAATTAGACCCACCCACATGACCCTTGGCTAAGGTCAACAAAGCCACATGACTGTCCTAACTAATCGCATCATATACGGTGTAGGAAGACATCACTTAGCTACCGTAAACTGTGCCTTGACTATGGTCAACAAACACAGCACGAATACTAAGTACTCTACTTCCTAAAACGACGGAGGGTTGCGGATGGTTTTTATGAAAACCTTTAACGCTTTGAACTTGATCTCGTTGCGGAATCAAATGGTTTTTAAATGGAATGTTTTTTAGGCTTTTCTAGTTTTGCTAAAGGGGTCACTCCCGGTGAAGGGATCGTCGGCCCTTTTCTCGTCGAATGAGGTGCGGGATATATCATATATATCACTGTGCAAAGCAGAAACTATAGAAGCAATCAAAAGACAAACCGAGTGTGTAGCATCTGCCAGTTATTGCTAAAGGGGTCACTCCCGGTGAAGGGATCTCGGCCCTTTCCTCATCGAATAAGGTGCAGGATGTTCTACAAGGAACACCGCGATGCAAAGCAAGAACTGTAGCTACCTGTTTTATTTTTGAAATTCGATTCCACAACATCAATTAGGTTTATTTTCTTTCATTAATCTCATTAATGAATGTCCCATCATTTAAGTCCACCTAAACATCACAGATAAATATAACGTACGCTTATGCCATCCGCATTCGCCTCGATGTCCCGTCTGCACCGTTAGGTTAGGTAACTAACGGCAGAGCGGGGCAGGGCTAGCACGGGTGAAAAACATAAGTAACGTCTATATAATATATCATATATACTATATATAATATCTATCACAACATATCAAATGATCACATCACAGATATCGCAGCAGAAGAATCATATGAAACATTGGATATACTAGGACGTCCGTGTTTTCAATACGAGCCAGTATAAAACACGGATTCCACGGTCATGATGAATAGCCAAACCCACACCCCTAGACCCCTACGAGAGCGGTAAGCAACCCTACCAATTCTAGAGTTAGGAGACCCGGACACGACTCCTCGAGTTGGTCTCCCATTGGACTGCAGAACCCGGTTACTTGTGCCCTCCTCCTTGTGTCTATCGTAGTGCGGAAAAGTAAATAATATACAAAAGGTGACATCTTCCGCAACCTGGAAGTGCCCCAATAAAAGAATATTACATACAAGTTTTTACATGAATGAAAATGAAAAACACTCATCTCACATAAAAAAACCCCGGCTATTCAAACACGACGATCCAATGTAACATATCTAGCAACACATAACATCATATGTCATAAACGTAAGTAAATATGCGCATCCCAATTGTCGTTGACATATTGCAACGAAACCGGCGATATCACATATTACACTTACGGTCACCGAAAAGAAAGTGTAAAACTACAACAGTTGGAATCCGCAAACTCTTTAGACATTGCATGCCTAATCAAATGAATTCCTTAGACATCGCATGCCTAACAATTATAAAACCCGCATTTTAGTCTCATTATCGAAAACTCTTTTCAATATCAAGTCGGGCAATTCAACAGGATTCCCGACATTCTGATCGAATGCTCGTCGCAAACTTTAGTAGACGGCCGTACCCCGATACCGTCGACGAAGTGCACCAAGGCGGAACACCGCTGCCGCGAGCACCCGAACGGACACTTTCAGCGACGGGGTTCTCCTTCAGTCACTTGGTCGGGGCTATGGGGTAAGGCTGTCTATTAAGTTTACCCGGCGAGTATCTGCGTACGCTACGTGATTGCGACGGACTTTTGATCGCATCAAAATTCCATGGCAACCGATCAAGTGAGACTAAACTGCTATGTTTATAACATTCATTCAGTTATCTCATAACTACTTGTGAATTCCAATTATTGTATCACATTCCGGATAAATAGAAAATGTTAAACTTTCCGATCGAACAATCGAACACCCAAGTTTTCCCGAAACAGCTCAACTCATGAAATAAGTTCAAAAACATTCACTTCATGCCTCAGTACCAACAGTTCAACCGTAGAAGGGTCAAGCCAACGCCTCACATGTGGCACGCCGTACTGCCCCAAACCCTAAGGTTCAAAGGGCAGTTCAAGACGGTCACATAATCGAGTTAAGGTTTTTTGTCTTCTAGAGGGACCATCGCATTACTTGCACTACTTAGAACGTCATTAAACTACGGAAAAATCCAACAATTGGAAATTTCCCGGCAGGGGAAAAAGTGGGTATTTATATCCGGTCGAACTTTTTAACATGCTCTAAAAATTACCCGGAAAACACATAGACAAAGTTTGACAATCCGATCGAATCTACGAACTCCCAATACAACCCAGAAAACTCAACTCTTGAGTAAATATTAAAATTCCCAGAAAATACAGCACTAACATATAGGAATTACTGTGCAAAGAAAATGAAAAGATGCCCCTATATGGCCGCGGAACCGCCGCATATGCCTGGGTGGGGCCGCGGTTCCGCGGCACTTTAGTCGATTTGGGCTTTTGTGCTTCAAAGTAACTCTTATAATACCCTGCTGTAATTTTTGGATATTTTTAATTTGGAAAAATCCATATTTTCAGAAAATGTACAGAGAAGGGTTATGCATTAGGGTTTCGGGTTCGATCGGGTTTCTAACTTCGTCAACGCATCGCCTAAGGCTCTAGCTAGGCTCTGATACCACTGTAGGGTTCCTAGGCACACCCATGAGGTTCTACAAGTGATCAAACATGGCCAATTCAACAATTTTTCTATGTGCCGAGAAACCCTAAACTAGATCGTTACTAGAGGTAAGGCGATGCAAGCAAGTAAACAAGTTTATTGCTAAAGGAAAGTGATTACAACCTTTGTAGATCTGGTCCTCCACTTCCTTGGCTCCGTGATGACGTCCCTCCGCTGTACCCAGCGGAATCCTAGACTCTCGCGGTGGTTTCATCGGAGAAAAGATCGGGCTAGGTCGTCGACTTCGATGCCGAAGATGATCTACGTCGAGGCAACTCAAGATCAAGCTCCAACTTCACCAAGTCATGAAACTTGTAAAGAAAACACCCTATACTATATGGCAAGTGGTAGAGGATGAAGAAATAGGAAGTTGGTTCACTTTGGATTTGGATTTCTCACTTGGAATCATCACTTAGAATTTTCTAGCCATGGTTTCTTCTCTTCATGAAGAAGATGAAGAAGAAGAAAGAAAAAGAATTTCTCCAAAAAGAAAATCCAAGTGATGGTTATCATAATGCAACCATGGTTAAGTGTAGAGAAAAAACTAGGGTTAGGTGAATGGTTAGGTTAATCAAAAGAAACAAAAATGGTTGAACTTTTCAAAGCTTCATGAAGCTTCAATGAAAATCCAAAAGAAGCAACCATTTCCTTTCTTTCTATAAAGAATAAATAAATAAAATAAATAATCAAGAGAAGATAATAAAACCCTAACCATTCACTTAATCATGGTTTAAAGTAAACACAAACCCAAGTTTGCATGTATCATCAAACATGATACAAACAAGTGCACAAAAAATATATCACATATACAACTTGTGCATTTCAAGTGAGAAAATCCATCTTAAGTGAACCAATACTAGTTAATGCAAAGTAATATATCAAATATATAATTATGCATTATATCATTAAATCAACACTTGATTTAATGATCCGATCATACTGCATATAACCGACTAATATCAAGTGTATCAATGCATCAAATTAACATTTGATTCGGTAGCCCGGCTATATCACATATAACCGTCCCATGATATATATCGCGAGAATAGAATACAGTATCACATACTGGTAATATTCTTGGTCCCGCACATATCTCATATGTGCTCCTATTTCGTTTCGCTTGAGCCAGGAAACCTCTGTGTAGGATTCTAAAGACTCGTCAATACGCCGGCAGCAGGTGATGATCATATCAAACACCCACAAGCCGCAAGCGGTCTGCTAAACGTAACAGCCACCCGGGTATTGAGCGATCAGAAGATCGACGAGCAAGCCCGCTCACACTCCTGTGAATCCAACCAGTAACACTTACCGTACAGTCCGGTCATTTCGTCTGATATGTCGCATATCTCGCCTAGGGGTGGTAAACGTCAGACCCCAATAGCTCGATAAGTCGTGTCGATATGAGGTCTATAACAGTTCGAGAAACTACAGGTAACACTTACTAGTAAATCTCAGCAACCCTGGCCAGGGATTTCCGGTTATAGCCAATCGAATACAGCGCAACATCAACTCCCTATACCGGGAGAGACGAATCCCCTCCTATCGTTCATTGCCTCCATGTGATTCGGGACTGTACCCAAAAACCACCGTTTTGCACGCCCTCTTGGACGTGGTAAGGTGGAAATCAAAGCACAGTGGGAATCACACAAGACTTTATGACGATCTCGGGTCAACAGACTACTCTGTACCAGTGTCACCAGAGAACTGCCATCTGACGTAAGGTATAATACTATCTGGGAGTTCTCGGCGAATCCGTCCAGTGTACCCAGTCTCCACTGAGCACCCGTATATCATCTCTGATGTCAAACACCAATGGATATGGGATCATCCATCGCCCATCTGTATGGGTCGAGAAGGTATACGCTAGTCTACACTGGTATATCGATGCCCTGTCTCGATACACCCACGACTAGGAACCTTGAAGGATGTACTTATGGACTACCATGTCCCCACTAGTATGATCCGCATCATAGTCTAGGTAGTCTAGTACACATCCTAAGGGCTTTACCAACATGTAACAGAGAGACAATCAGTGTACACGTTAAGGTAAAGATCAACCAGATAGCATACTATCATGTCGAGCAAGAAAGTCCTCCCTATATATGTCCAAGCATCCACTACAATATACATCCTATGTATAGTAATGTCCTCTAGGGCATACATATAACTAACACCTACCGGTCTGGAAGAAGACTATCTAATTTGCGTAATAGGTGTACGGTCCTAATCCAAGGAGCACTCGCAACCTGAGAGAAGGTAAAAGGAAAAGACAACCGAATAGTCCTATTCGTTTTCTCCAGAACTGGAAACCATCCTCGAATTAATTCCTTCGAGTTCGTATATAACCATACGATGGTTTTATCCAATGGAAGTGGACATTCGTAGTAATACGGGGTGTCCTGGAGAAAAGGGTAAAAGTGGGAGTGGCAATGAGGTACGCAACTCTGACAATCCAAAAGCCGGTGTTATAAGAAGGTTCGGTCAACTTGGTCACTGAGTCATAGTCAAGGGTCGGGTAATGGTCGCTGCCAAAGAGAGAGAGAAAAGAAACACTCAGCGTGCACTCTAACCTAGATCAGAATGGTTACCAATTTATCTAATCAGGAAACCTCCCACTGTATCGTCAAATTCTCCTCCAAACCAGAAAGAAGAATTAGTCGGGATCACCCGAGGAGTAAACCAACTCATCAGTGGGAATCGGGATCCAACTATCATCGCATGGTAACATGATGGAATCCACTCACGCTATCATACTCCAGAAGGTATGCGCATACCTGGCAAGTTTCAGTTTCTTTAGAAACTCCCGATGTGATTTTTACCCCATGCTCTTATGACCTTGATTTTGGCCAACAAATCATAAGTCACATGTTAAGTTCTACCCGTCATTCTCCAGGTTAATTTGAACCCACCCGTACCTACCCTTGACTTTGGCCAACAAGGCAGTACGACTGTCCCAAACCAACGCATCTATCTATGCTGCATATGAATATCCAATAGCTACCAATCACTGTGCCTTGACTTTGGCCAACAAACACAGCTTGAATACTATTGACTATTCATATGAAATGACGGAGGGCTACGAATGGTTTTTTGCGAAAAACCTTTAACGTAATGAACCTGATATCGTTGAAGGAACCAGATAGCTTTTATAAAAATATAGTGACGAAAACCTTTGCTAAAGAGGTCACTCCCGGTGAAAGGATCTCGGCTCTTTTCCCGTAGAATGAGGTGCGGGATATTCCAACTGAATACCATGATGCAAAGCAAAAGTAATCGACTATAGTGAAGTTATTGCCCTGACGCAAACTTCTGTCCAAGGGGTCACTCCCGGTGAAGGGATCTCGGCCCTTACCTCGTCGACTGAGGTGCTGGATATTCATAACTGAATACCACTGTGCAAAACAAAAGAGAACGTCCTTGCAATAACAGCTTTTTGAAAAATGTTCCAACAACATCAAAATTGGTTTCTTTAGCTTGCATTGATCCGAATCAATGCAGTCCCATCAATTGATCACACCAATAAAGAACGAAAATAATGATGTACGTATATGCCATCCGCATTCGCCACTTGGTCCCGTCATTACCCGTTAGGTTACTTAACTAACGACAGAGCAGGGACTGGACTAGCGCGGATGCAAAACATATACAAGATCTACCAGTATATATATCAATATATAATATTCGCTTAAGGCGTGATAAAATGCAACATCACAGAAATGTAATAAGCATCACAGAACAATACAGATATCTGGGATCCGCGGGTTTCATAGAGCCGCTACTGAAAGCCGACGTTCCCCTGGTCGTGTAGATAGCCTGTGCAATGGAATCCTAGACCCCTACGGGCGCGACAAGTTACCCGCCAAAACCTGAATCGAGGCAGCCCCCTTCAGCAACGTGAATGGACCACCCAGCACTTCACGGAATCCGGTAACTTGGGCACCCCTCCTTGGGTCAACCTGTAACCCCTACGAGTGCGGCGAATAGCCCGCCAATTCTAGAGTGAAGCCCCCTCCGTCTCAATGCCATGAGATGCGGACCCGTTGCCCTCTAGAACCCGGCTATCCGTGCAGCCCTCCGCGTGGTAATCCTAGTACAGAAAGTAAAATATACATACAACGGGTACATCGACCTCAGCCCGGTCGTGCCCCAAAAGAATAATATACAAACAGGCAGTGACGGCAGTCCACATGTCGGATGCTCGCCCCGCAATATCAAATGTACATAAAATACCAAAACTGTACTAACATTGCATCCAGGCTATCCCCCACGACCAATCCGCAACATCACAGCACAACACAGAACATCAACGTGAATGTCACGTTCGCAAATCCGTCTAAAAGGGCTATAGCAGTTTGACAGGATTTACCGATCAAGTGACATTCACGATCGCAGATATAATGTAAATACTGTGAACCAACATGTTTAATAGTTTTGATCGAATAAATTTACCGAAGTGGGCCCCAAGAACTACTGTAGCACTCAAAGAAAATCTGGGCCCAAAAATAATGTACCAAAACCCCCATTTCCAACACAGCAACCAACTGAAGAAATCTGGTGCAGTGATCCTACCTTCCTGCGGCGGAACCGCGGCCAAAGAAGGGGTACGGCCGCGGTTCCGCGGTTGAACAGGGATAACACTCCACCAAATTTTCCCAGATTACATAAAAAACCTTGCCTATATTTTTGAAATGCACCAAATAATTTTTTGACAACTATAAAATTTCGACAGAAACTGTGCATTAGAAATCGGGTTTTCGGAAAATCCGTTCGATCGAACTTGCAAACACGTTAGAGCAAGCTAGCCTAGCTTAATGGCATGGCTCTGATACCAGTGTAAGTGCACGGCGGCGTCCCGGCCGTCTGAACGAGGCCAAAATGCGGAAACGATACTTTTACAAAACTTGTAAACCGACACCACAGCGCACTTTAATCCCGGATCGGGCCATTAACCTACTCCTAGCAAACTAGAGAAGGGTCGGAGAGATATACCGAGCGATCCGTGTCCTTCGGTCTTCTCGTCGTCGTCCCGATCTCCCCGCGGAATTTCCGGTCTTCATCTCCTCGTCGGAAGGGCACCATATTGCCGGGTTCTTTTACGGGCTCCCACCTCTGGACCGAGGCAACTCGGGCATGAAGTTGGCGAGTCGACGTGTCCATGAATGCTGTAGGAAATCTGTAGAACTTATGTCTTATGGGGTTGTATGAAGTTGCCCTTTTTAGTGGAGGAATGAGATGAACTTTTGGAGATGGAGCTATGGGATTTTTACAAAGCCAAAGAGATCAAAAATCCCATACAACAATTTTGGACAGCCCCCCTATTCATTTGGCCGGCCATGGCTTGAGGAATGAGAGAGGAGAGAATTAGAATGAAAATGAGTGAGCCCAAAATAATAATGCAAGAGAGAGAAAAGGTGATGATGAAGAATAATCATCACAACAAAATCCACACTCATAAACTCATCACCAACCCATCAAAACAAAAGTCAAGCAATGATGGAAAATCATGAACCAAGAAGTCAATGTATGGTGGAACCATCATGACACTACAACTTGCAAATAACACCCTCCACTAATCAAATTTGCATGCTTGCAAATAACCCCCTCTCAACCAATTTCCAGCCAAAGAAAGAAACAAAGGAAAATGGCCGAAACGGAAAGCAAACTGGCAACTCCAAAAAACTGATCCCGTAATAAATTACAGGAATACCCCACGGCTGTATATACATACCCACATTTGTATTGCGACCGAATACAAATGCAATGAGACAAAATCTACACTGTACAATACTAGGATCCGGCTTAAATCAAAGCCCGCTAGTATTATCCGTCCGATCATGATTCGTGCAATACCGCACGTATATGATCGAACCCTTCCATATCTCCAATCGGCCTCTACAGCGTTTCGCCCGAAACTTGAGAAACTGTCTGTGGGGGACTCTAAAGACTCGTCAATACTTTGGCTGTGGATTTAACCACTAGCACGTCAGAGGTATTAGCCATACGTAACGGGCTACCAGGTATTGACCAAAAGGGACGTCGATGAGCGAACTCATCCTGACACCCTACTGAGCCTGTCAGTGACAATATCCGTACCGTCCGGTCCGTTCATCTATGAGCATCGCATGGCGGGCCTAGGGGGTTGGTAAAAGTCAGACCCTCAAAAGAGGTACAAGTCGTGTCAGAGTGTAGCCCAGAACACCCTGAGATACTACTGGAATACCTACCAGTAAATCTCCTGCCATGGCCAAGGACTTCGTCTAATGGCTCTCCTAGACACAGCGCGACCTCACCCCCAATACCGGGAGAGACGAACCCCTGCAGATCCGCTCACTGCCTCCATATGGCTCGGGACCGTACCCAAGTAAAACCTGTGTGCACGTCTCCTTTGAGCGTAGTAGGGTAGTAATCAAAGTACAGTGGGACTCACACGAGACAAATGACGATCTCAGGTCGATGAACTAACCTGTACACATGTCACCAGGGAACTGCTATCTGACGTCAGGTATAAGGCCAACTAACATGTTCCCGGCGAGTCCTGTCCGGTGTACTCATAACCCAATGAGCACTTGTATACATCTTAGGTGAACCAACTGATACCAGTGGCTTGTGAGACCGGCCACCGCCTCCCGTCGGGGTCTCGACTGTATACACTAGTCTACTCTGGAGTATCGATGCCCTGTCTCGAAACTCCTATGACTAGGGACCTTTTAAGGATGTGCTTATAGACCCCAGCTCCTACGTATATGATCGCCATCATACTGCTAGCCGTCAAGCAAGAATCCTAAGGGCTCTATCAACGCGCAATAGTGACCTGTAAGGTCACCTAAAGCAGTACACGATGATAAAGATAAACCAGATAGCATACTATCATCTTGAGTAAGACTGTCCTACCGGCATGGGTCCTCTCTCAATCATTGCAATCACGCGCCTGTGATCCAATAATTGACCCTGAGGGCACTAACTCCAACAAAACTTCGTGTCTGAGTTGCTTCGGACAAAGCGGGAGCCCGTAAAAGGAATCGAAGATGTGGTGCCCTTTCCGACGAGGAGATTGGAGATCGACCAAGATCGGAGATGCCGCAAGGAGCTAAAGACGGTGGCTAAAGACCGAGGGACACAGATCGATCGGTATAGCTTTTCCAACCCTCTTTAGATTGCTAGTTTAATGTTAATGGTTCGATCCGGGATTAAAGTCTGTGTTAGCGGCAGTTTCAAGTTTATGAAAAGGTTTTGTTTCCGCATTTTGGCCTCGGATCGACGGTCGGGGCGCTACCGTAGACTTACATGTTCTCGGCCTAGTTAGTCTTTCGTATGAGTGCGTCATCCTTGATTTGTAAGCTCCAGGTTTTGCTGCGCCATGAGACGGGTTTCATCGAGGGCATCGAGCTCCTCAAGCCGAAGACGGGCATTTTCTTCATCCATTAGCTCATATCGAACCGCTACTCCTAAAAAGGGTAGCTCTATTTCCAAGGGAAGTACCGCTTCCGTATTGAATACCAACGCGAACGGCGTTGTATTCATGGCTGTTTTGAACGTGGTTTGATATACTCAGAGACCTTCATGCAGTCTCTCGTGCCAGTCCATTTTGTTTTTGGACACCGTTTTCTTTATGATCTTCGTCAAGGTCTTGTTGAAAGCCTCAGCTAGACCGTTAGCTTGGGGATTATAGACTGAAGAGTATCTTCATTCTATATTATGCTGCTATGCAAAGCGGCTGATCTTATCGCTTCTGTAGGACGGCCCATTATCCGAGATGATTCGTCGCGGAGTGTCGAACCGGTAGATGACGTGCGTCCTGAAGAAATGGAGGATGTTGTCCTTCTTCACCTCCCTTAGCGGTACTACCTCTGCCCACTTAGAGAAGTAATCAGTTTTTGCCAATATGAACCGATGTCCCTTGGACGATGCTGGTTCGATGGGCCGATTATATCGGTTCCCCACATTTTGAATGACCAGCTGGCCAATGTTGGGTGTAGCGGATTTGGATGCTGGTGGATAAAGTCCCCGTGAATTTGGCACGAGTGACACTGCTTCGCATATTCAAGGCAGTCCTGAATCATCGTGGGCCAATAATAACCTATTCTCTTGATCTTCAACTTCATCTTTGGTCCGGCCTGATGAGAACCGCAGAGTCCGTCTTGAGTTTCTTGGATGACCCTTTTTGCTTCTTCTGGTCCCAGACATCTCAGCCACAGACAGTCGAATGATCTCTTATAAAGAGTATTATTGACGAAAGCGAAAGACAGGGCTCGCTTCATGAGCTGATGTCTTGACGATGCGTCTTCGGGTGTACGATGGGAGTTGAAGTAGTCTATGAAGACTTTTGTCCAATCCTTAATATTTTCTTCGACTTCTATTTCGCAAGCTGCTTGTTTGGCTTCTTTCTTTTCTTCAGAAGCCTCCGGAGATATTTCTGCTGGTGCGAGAATCCGACGGCTTTGCACAATGATCCTTACATCATCGAGGTTTTCGTAAGCTAGTTCCTTAGCAAGCTTGGCTAATGCATCTGCTTTGCTATTTTCTGCACGCAGTATACTTTCCAGGATGTAAGAGGGGATTTGAGTCAGCAGTTGCTGCACTCTTTCACCATATTTTACCAACTTTGGCTAACACGTCTGATAGTCGCCATTTTCCGGGCTAACGACTAGCTGGGAGTCTCCATATATGAGGAGGTTTTCGATGCCCATGCCAACAAAAATCTCAAGACCTGCTATCAAAGCTTCGTACTCAGCCTCATTTTTTGTTCTCGGCTCTATTAAGGAAAGGGCGAAATGCATTATCCCTCTTTGCGGAGTCACGAAGATAAGGCCCACCCCAGCTTTATTTATAGGGGTGTTTTGCTTTCGCTTTTTCATGGAAGATGTTCCATCGAAGTAAAGTTCCCATCGGGCATTATTCTTTTCTTTCTCCTCGTCGATTGTGTCAAACGCGTGTTCGTCTGGTAGTTCGTAATTTAGGGGAGAATCAGCTGGTATCGGATGCTCAGCGAGAAAGTCAGCGATGGCTTGGACTTTTACTGCTTTGAGGGGTCGATATATTTTCGAGAACTCCATCAAGAGGAGGGCCCATTTGGCAAGCCTTCTCGTTAGTATGGCTCTTGACATCAAATATTTGAGAGGATCCACCTTTGATATGAGATGGATCTCATGTGCCAGGGCATAGTGCCTGAGCTTTGTTATCATGAAGATTAGTGCTAGGCAATGCTTTTCGATAGGGGAATAGTTGTTTTCTGTCCCCAAGAGAACCCGACTCAAATAATAGAGAGCTTTCTCCTTTCACTGGTCATTCTCTTGTGTCCATAGTGCGCCTAAAGAACCTTCAAGGGCTGTTGTATACAGGATGAGGGGATTTCCCTTGACTGGAGTGGTTAGTACTGGCGGGTTCTGCAGATATTGCTTGATTTCATCTAGTGCATTTTGGCATTTACGATCCCAAATGAACGGGGTCCCCTTCTTTATTAGATGGCTGTACGGACGGCATTTGCCGGAGAGGTTGGCTATGAACCGCCGGATATACGTGAGCTTCCCTTGGAGAGACCGCAGTTGTTTAAGAGTTCTTGGGGAGGGCATTTCCATAATCGCCTTGATCTTTGTTGGGTCTACTTCGATGCCTCGGTATCGTACGATGAATCCTAAGAATTTGCCTGAGGAGACTCCAAACGCGCATTTCAGAGGGTTCATCTTCATATTATATTTTCGAAGACGTTGGAACATTATTTTCAAATGCTCCCAGTGCTCCTCGTACGGTTTGCTTTTCACCACGAGGTCGTCGATATAACATTCAACAATCTCATGTATGAGGCCATCAAAGATCTTTGTCATGGCCCTCTGGTAGGTAGCGCCAGCGTTCTTCAGGAAGGCGGTGTGCTTTTGGTCTTCGGGATGCATTTTTATTTGATTGTAGCCTGAAGATCCATCCATGAAGGAGAAGACCTCATGAGTGGACTTGTTATCGATCATCAGCTCGGTAACCGGTACTGGGAAGTCATCCTTCAGGCAGGCTTTGTTGAGGTCCCGGAAGTCCATGCAGATGCGTACTATCCTATTTTTCTTCATCACTGGTACAATGTTGGCAATCCAGTCGGGATATTGAACTTCTTGGATGAAACCGGAGTCAATTAGTTTCATGAGTTCGGCGTTGATACTTATCTCGAGTTCGAGCCGCATTCTTTTTGGCGCTTGCTTGACTGGCTTAACTATAGGGTTCCTAGGCACGCTCACAAGGATCTACGAGGCATCAACCATGCCCGATTAAAAATTTAGCTGTGCCGAACAACCCAAATTCGGATCTTTAAACTAGGGTTTAGGTGAAAACTAGCATGTTAAACACTTTAACACTAATTGAGAGGGATTACAACCTTTATAGATCTGGTCCTTCACTTCATAAGCTCCGTGTTGAGGTCCCTTCGCTGCGATCATCGTGTTCCGGACTCTCGAGAGGCTCCGCGAAGAGAAAGATGCAAGCTTGCTTCCGATCTTCGATAACAAAGATGATCTACCTTGAAGTTTCATTAACACAAGCTAACACTCATAAAATGATGTGAACACCCTCATCTAAATGGCAAGGGTAGATGGGGATGATGAAGTAGGATTTTTGCTCTCTTTTATTTTCTTATTCTCACTCATTTTCATCACTTGGAAATAAGCTAGAAAGTTTTTTCCATGAAAGAAAGAAGAAGGAAGAAGAAGAATAATAATTCATAGAATCCTTTTGTGATGAATAATGTAAAGAAGATCATGATCAATAATGCAACCATGGTTGCTAAACCTTTATAGAGATTAACCAAGGGCTAGGGTTTGGGTTGGGTTAAAGCATGAGTCATTTGAAAATATCTTGCACAAAACAAAAAGAAACCTTCTAGAATTATCAAGAAGGAACTAACCCAAAACAAACCCTAACCTTGTTTAATCTCCACTAAACATGTTGCATTAGTTATTATATCATATTACAATATTATATATCACATATATAATATTTATCGTAACAATATAAAATAATACAATTAACATATATCGCATATATATCAATGTATTACCCGAGTGAGAAAAAGAATCTTTTAGTGAGCTAATATTAGTTAATGTAATTTAATATATCATATATATTATTATACATTAAATTATCGAATCAACACTTGATCCGACAATCCGGCTATATCGCATATAACCGACTAATACGATGACCCGGCTATATTACATATACCCGGTCGATATCTCATATCGCGAGAATCCAATACGGTATCATATACCGCATTATCCTCGGTCCCGCACATATCACATATGTGCTCCTACTCCGTTTTTCCCGAGTCAAGAAACCTCTGTGTAGGACTCTAAAGAATCGTCAATACGCCGGCAGTAGGTGATGATCATATCAAACACCCACAAGCTGCAAGCGGTCAGCTAAACGTAACAGCCACCCAGGTATTGAGCGCTCAGAAGATCAACAAGCAGGCCTGTACTTTCTCCCGTGAATCCAATCAGTAACACTCCCGTACAGTCCGGTCTCGTCGTCTGATATGTCGCATATCTCGCCTAGGGGTGGTATACGTCAGACCCCAGTAGCTTGATAAGTCGTGTCGATATGAGGTCTATAACAGTTCGAGAAACTATTGATAACACTTACCAGTAAATCTCAGCAACCCTGGCCAGGGATTTCCAGTTATAGCTAATCGAACCCAGCACAACATCAACTCCCTATACCAGGAGAGACGAATCCCCTCCTATCGCTCATTGCCTCCATGTGATTCAGGAATGTACCCAAAAGCCACCTTTTTGCATGCCCTCTTGGACGTGGTATGATGGAAATCAAAGCACAGTGGGAATCACAAGACTCTATGACGATCTCGGGTCAACAGACTACTCTGTACCAGTATCACCGGAGAACTGCCATCTGACGTGTGGTATAACACCATCTGGGAGTTCTCGGCGAGTCCGTCCAGTGTACCTAGTCTCTACTGAGCACCTGTACACCATCCTTGATGTCAAACACCGATGGATATGGGATCATCCATCGCCCATCATATGGGTCAAGATGCATATACGCTAGTCTACTCTGGTGTATCGATGCCCTGTCTC
This sequence comes from Agapanthus africanus, assembly GCA_030015575.1. NCBI lineage: Eukaryota > Viridiplantae > Streptophyta > Magnoliopsida > Asparagales > Amaryllidaceae > Agapanthus > Agapanthus africanus. The sequence continues at coordinate 456,181,062 of JASDDO010000019.1, read as the reverse complement.
GATACACCCTCGACTAGGAACAGTTATAGGATGTACTCGTCGACTACCGTGGCCCCACTAGTATGATCTCATCATAGTTCCAGTAGTCGAGTATATATCCTAAGGGCTTTATCAACATGTAACTTAGAGACAATCAGAGTACATGTTAAGATAAAGTTCAACCAGATAGCATACTATCATGTCGAGCAAGAAAGTCCTCCCTATATATGTCCAAGCATCCATTACAATATACATCGTATGTACAGTAATGGCCTCTAGGGCACACATATAACTAACAATCTCCCACTTGCACTAGGGCCATCTGTTGTGGTATCATATACCCAACAATCATCTATGGTTGAAGTATCTCATACTCAACCATCCCATAAAAGTCTCTATTGGAAAAAAGGCCTTTATGAGTGGATCCGCGCTGTTGTCCTCTGTGTCTACTCTCCTAACCTCGATCTCCCTGGAGATCAACCATCTCCATGATCAGATGATACTGTCTACGAATTATATCTGGATTTCTGATGGGACGGTAGTTCCTGGGCTAAAGCCACAACTCCATTGTCACACAATGGTAGGAACGAAGTTCATCTCATGAACTTATATTTATCCAGACTACCTCTTTGGTAGCATCCTTGGTAACGATGTATCTTGCCTTTAATCGTCTAGTATGTCTCGGTATCTAGCTTGGAACTCTTCCAACATACCGTCCCTCCACCGAGGGTAAAGACAATGCCTGCGACTGACATTCAGTCGTCCTTATCACCCTAGAACCTTTCCATTGATTCTCCCCAGGATCGATTGATACCATCTCACTACAACCAGTGAGTATCCTAACATCCAATTAGATCTATCTCATAGATCCAAAACCCAGGATTTAGGAGGTATCACTTTGATCCTATATGGAGAATCCTTGTGATAAGCGGAGATTGACCGAGCGTAGCATAGAAAACTCCTTTCCTATCAAGAGTATGTCATCCACGTACTCTACGAGGATCACCACCATACTCCCTACTACCTTTTTGTATATACAAGGTTCATGTACCATTTTAATGAAGTCAAACTCTTTGACTACCACATCAAAACAGATGTTCCAACTCCGCGATGCCTGTTTTATCACATAAAACATCTTGCACACGTTTCCTCTTCTCCCACTGTCTAGGAAGCCCTCTGGCTATGTACTTATAGACGCTCTCTTCTAAAACATCATTTAGAAAAGCAGTCATGACACCCAACCGCCAGATATCGTATTCATGGTATGTAGCAGTGGCAAGTAGGATCTAGATGGACTTAAGCATAGCTTTGAAACTCTCAACTTTTCCATGTACACAAAGTAATCTTCTCAAGATATACTTGCTCCTGATGGGGATTTAACCCTTCTGATAAAGCAACCAAAGTCCATACTTTGTTGATGTATAAGGATTCCATCTCAGATCGCTAAGCATCCAGCCATTCTTACAGAGTCCCACTCCTGATGGCCAGCTCGAAACTAGTTAGGTCATCATCTCATGATGCAATCCTCGCACCCACTGTCATAGAGAAACCGAAGTATCTCTCAGGTAGGTAAGGAACCCTACTAGATCGGTGGAGAGGCTGAGGTTCGTTGGAAACTATTGAATCCTTTGGTTTTACCAAATCATCAACTGCAGTTTGTATAGCTGGAACTCTTTCCAGTTCTACCTCATGACCACTAATTTCTTCACAAGAAATTCCCTTTCACAAAGGTGGCATGTTGAGAAACAAAACATCTTTTGTTCCTCGGTTAGGTAGAAGATATTCCCTTGCGTATGCTTGGGATATCTAACAAACTTCCACATATATGACTTTGCCTCGAGCTTGTCCGGATTATGTTTTTCAGACATAGGCCGGACAACCCCAAATCTTAACAAACTTAAGATATGGGCTCTTCCCTTTCCATATCACATATGAAGTGGTAGGCAACTGATTTGATTTGAACCCTATTCACTAGGTATGCAACTTCTCAAGTGCATAGCTCCCAAAAGGAAATAGGAAACTCAGTAGTACTCATCATAGAGCACACCATATCACATAGGGTGCTATTGCTCCGCCCCAATATACCATCGTGCTATGGTGTATACGGAGGAGTAATGCTGATAGAGAATCTCATTCTCCTTTAGAATAATCTAGGAATTCCGTGCTCAAGTATTCTCTTCCCTGATCACATCAAAGGACATAATACTTATACCCGTTTTTGGTTCTCAACTTCTAACTTATATTCTGTGAATATCTCAAAAGGTTCGGACTTGTGTTTCAACAGGTACATATGTCTGAATCTTGAGAGATCATCAGAGAATGTAATGAAGTAAAAAGAACCGGTCTTGGCATGTGTGGACAGGGGACCTTCATTCATCAGCATGTATCAATCCCAAAAGTTCACTAACTCTTTCTCTGTTTCCAATAAACAGAGCAATGGTCATCTGATCTTTGTGACATGACCGGAAAGTTTCACAAGATGTAAATTCAAACTAATTTAAATATGCATCTTAATATAACTTCAGCTAGTCGGGTCGCATTGATATGACCTAGTCTACAATACCTCAAGAAGGATTCGTTCATTTCTGAACTCTTCCTCTTGTGTGTGTTCTATATACTAAGAACTGTAGTTTGATTTAGAACGTCAATGCTTTTAGATAACGTGCCTGAACCGATAAACTCTTGATATAAGAAACGTTCAAAACATTATCCAACAATACAAAATTATTTCCTTCTTTACTAATAAAGAGACTGATATGATGTTGTATATCAGGTTCGGTATCTAATAACATTCGTTCAGAATCAATGTATTTGCTAATACAGGGTGATAGTGACCAACAAACTTGGCTGCAACACTTGCACCGTTTCTATCTCATGAAACTTATCACCCGTTCTCAGTTCTCTACTTGTCTGTAGCCCATATAACAAATTATATATCCGGGATCCTGATTTGGTATCACATACCCAGGACGTAAAGGATACTGAGAAACAGTTCTCTGTAATGAACACACCCGAAGATGATGCATCAACATGCACTTTCTTCGTTTGGGCGGCACGGGAAATATGGTATTCCCCAATTTCCTGCTCTGTCTTATAACAATTATAAGTTGGAGCGGGACTAACTTTCCCCAGCTCAGTACAACAAGCGGGTTCAGTCAATATATCCGTATTATTATCTTGATTAAGGCGTGATATGGTCGCTACCTGGAGAGAGAGAGAAGAAAAAGAGGTCACTCCCGATGAAGGGATCTGTTCACACCATAATATTGTATTATTATATTCCCTATTCTTATTCATTTTATAAATAAACATGTGCTTTTGACGCATGTCTGGTACATATTACAGGATACAGGTTCTTGGGAAGAAAACAGTGAAAAAGACAAAAGATGATACAAAAGAGTGACTTTTGACGAACAAGTAGAAGGGTCCTACTCAAGCCTAGACGAAGAACAATTCACAATTGTACAAGGCAATGCATGGTTCGAAATGTCAAATGAAGCAGTTAAAAACCACTACAAGTCTCACTGAAAGATCTGGAGAAAACCAAGAAGCCAAATGAAGAAAAGAACTATAGAAATAGAAAGCCCAAATCATCAAGAAGAAGCCCACAAAATTTAGTTCAATGATCTGACCAAAGGGCCGCGGAACCGCGGCCCAACCCCCACCCATGCCGCGGTTCCGCGGCCATCTGATGCACGTGTCGGTGCAAAATTCTTCTGGAGGTGCGTCGGTGCGTAGGTTGGGATTTTTCGTGGGTATATCTGTAATAACACATGCGCGAGAATTTGTAACCCTAGTTTTCCTATTTCCTTATAAATATGTAATCAAAATATTGTAAGGGGGATGCCTCTTTTCAATAAATAAAATTCAGATTCAATTCAGTGGAAGAGCATCATTTTCTGTAAGTTTGTTTTTATTTTCCTGCCTTAGTTTTATAATTGTTTCTTGCCCTAGATCAATCAATCCTTTGCCTTAGTTTAATCTAGTGTAGAATCTTTTAATTTTAATCTGCAGTAGGTAAGTAATCCATTAGATCTAAAAATATACATATTAAAAAGAATGTTTTTAATAGATCCCATAATGATCGAGTAATTTCCTTGCTTGTTAGGGTTAGGAATAAGGGAGGGATTGAGAGATGAATATCTCTCATCTCTTTCAAGCCCAATAATTGTTATAACTTCTAAAAAGATTTAATCGAGGCATTGAAAGAGGTGTTAATATTAATCTTATCAATCTCACCTTAGACCTAATCCTAGCAAGTATCTTGATCATCGTACAACTTAGTGTTTTTTTAGATTCAATCAAAAGACCAAACAACCATTGGAATCAGCTCGTAAGAACACTTAGGAAAATTACACATCCCTGTGGACCGACCCGTATTCACCGGCTAGCTGCAAAGCGACGCCCTTTCTGATTACGGTAAAATATTTTTGGTGATCGTAAAACACACACTAAATCAAATGGCGCCGTTGCCGGGGATGGCGTAAAATTTCTTTTGTGTAATTTCGGGTTGATATAAATTTTAAAAATCATAAAAATCTGAAAATATAAAAAGTACAAAAAGTTTTCAATTATTTTTATTGTTTGAAGGGTTTATTGTTTGAATCTTGCAGGAACAGCGAAGAATCTCGGATCTGGAAATTTACAGAGTGAGAAACAGAAAAAGTCACATCAGAACAGAGGGGAAATTCCACAACAGAGGTGCAGAAATTTTTTGGAGCTTCGATCCCTCCACCCAACCGCGGAACCGCGGCTCAGGAGCGTCCCAAACCGCGGAACCGCGGCGGTATTGCCACATCAGCGCCTCAATTTTGCATGGTTTGTTCCTCCTTCTCCCCTCTGCAACCTAAAATATATCCTTTTGCGAAATTTTCTGCAGGATTTCTTTGCGCTAAAAATCTTCTCTCCCCTTCTCACTAACAAATTTTCTGCAGGTTTCTTTGCGCCGCGCTTAAAAAAATTTGATTGCAAGTGAATTTAATATTTTGCATAATTTAATCGGACTTTAAGGGGCTATTGACCAAACTCAGATTGGGTGGGGATTTCATCACCCTTCCCAGGACCCCAGAAAGCACTTAAAGCATTTGCATTGACCACAATTAATTAAAAAATACTAGAGTCATCCCTAAGGACTTCGAGCTCAATAGGACAAAGGACTAGACATAGGCATCGACCGTTTATCCTAACTGACTTTGCGGTGTCTAGGCAAGTGTGTCAAGGCAAGTGGTTACTTAATTAGGACCGCTACTTGTAGCGGGGAGCCTCCCACTTACCTGGCACTTACCTGGCCGCAATTGGCGGTGAAGAGGCGGTTTGAGGTCCTATTTCTAATCCTAGTTAGGAGCTGTCTAGCTGACCTAGATGACCCTAGATCTAGGCCTGATTGTGCATGTGTGGTTGATCGCATTTGCGTCACAAGTCTCTTTTCAAAAATCTCTTTGCAAAACTCTCACATACTTAAATAAAAAAAAAAGAAAAAAAGAAAAATCTTTTCAAAACTTGCAACTTGTCTCTAAGGAAAACTTGCACCTCACTTACACCACTTCCTCTCATTGACGTTATCTTACCTCCACATTCTGTCTTTCATATTTTTTCTGACTACACTACCCCTTTAGTATATGTCACTTTGGACTAGGGACACTAGCGCCCGATTAGTCCGTATTTCGTTGGTACCGACCGACGAACCCATCGACACCGAAGTCGAAATTCCGTCTACTTTCTTACCTCCACTTTCAAATTCTTCCTCCGAAGGCATGTCGGGATTCAACCCCAACAATACCTTACCGACGGGAATGATTCCACCTCCGTTAGGTGCGAATAACCCGAATCAATCGTCTGTTGAAGCGCTCGGACGAGTCGCGCTCCAGGATCTCTTCTACCCCGTCCGCACTTCTTTACCTACCTGTCTTTCACTCCCACCGGCAAATGGGGACAATTTTGAAATAAAACCACATTTCATCAATATGCTGCCAAAATTTCATGGTTTGGAATCAGAAGATGCGTATATTTTTATTAATAAATTCCAAAACATTTGCGCTATGATGAAAACGACCCAATTAAGTGATGACGCTATAAGGCTAAGGGTCATTCCTTTCACCTTATGTGACATAGCCGAGAAGTGGCTATACAGCACAGCATCACATTCCATTAGAAATTGGGACGAGTTTGTGAAAGCTTTTCTTAAGAAGTTCTATCATCATCACAAAACTGCTAGAATCCGCAATGAGATTATACAATTTTCACAGCTTCCTTCTGAACCATTTTGGAAGTGTTTTGAGAGATTTAAAGACCTACTCGTTCAATGCCCTTATCATGGGATCGAAAGTTGGCAACTTTGCCAAACATTATACAAGGGATTGAACTCGGCAACGAAGCAGTTGCTAGAAACCATCTGTTAAGGTCACTTTCTCTCCAAATCTAGTGAGGAAGCGTGGCAGTTTCTTGAGGATCTTAGAGAACAAACAATTCAGTGGGAGAGCTCCAAGACCACATCATCTTCTTCTAGTGGTCAATCTAGGGCAGGCATACATCAAGTAGAGATGTCAATTGCTATGAAGGCCGAGATGGCCGCTCTTACGAAAAAGCTAGAAGCGATTGAGACCAAAATCTCGTCGTCTTCTCCTGCCCCTGTTATGCCTCCACGAACTGTGTGTGCTTGTTGTTCGGCTCCATCACACTTAACCGAAGAGTGCCCTTACAATGCATCTACTCAAGGACATGATCAAGTCAATGCTGCCTTTCAGCAACGACAAAGAAACGATCCGTACTCTTCTACATATAATCCGGGTTGGAGGAGTTACCTAAATTTTGCTTGGAACCAAAATCAACAATTCTAAGGAAATAACAATTTTCAAGGGCTTCCTCCATAACAACAACAAGCACCCCCACAAACTCAATTTCAACAGCAACCTTACCCTAATCAGGTGAACAATTTTGTGCCTAACAATTCTTACGCGCCAAACAATTTTGTTCAACCTAACAATGACAAGGTTAGCTCGCTCGAAAGAAGTCTAGATGCGTTCCTAAAGCAATCTACACAGTCTACAGCAAGACTAGAGACTTCTATTCAATCTTTGGCGCAAAACAGTGCCTCACACGATCAAAGCATCAAATCTATTGAGGCACAAATTGTACAACTCAATGCAGCACTGAGCGAGCGCGAAAAAGGAAAGCTCCCATCTCAACCACTGCCCAATCCCGGTCACGCACATGCTGCAAATCAACAGCAAACACATAACGTAAACGCTGTGACCACGTTGAGATCGGGAAAAATGTTGCAAAACAATGTGGGTATTCACGATGACACCCCTGCCGGTGGTTCTTCTTCACCTTCTTCTTCTTTGCTAGAGCCTATTCTCCATCCTTCACACGGCTCTACTTCTTCTAGCTCGAACGGACCCACTTCTCACAACACGAACACATCTACACGAGGATCCGTTCCAACTCAACAATCTGATCCGCAAAAATTGGATTCAACAACCTTTCAACATGTTCCTTTTCCAAATCGGTTGAGATCCAATAAATCAACTCCACAAATGGAGAAGATTGTTGAGCTGTTCAAGCATGTTAGCATAAATATCCTTCTTTTGGATGCAATCCAACAAGTTCCTTCATATGCAAAAATCTTAAAGGACTTATGCACTAAAAAGAGAAAGTCACAAGTACCAAAGAAAGTTTTCGTCGCTAGTGCTGTTAGTGATGCTCTTGTCAATTCTTTACCCCCAAAGCAAAAGGACCCCGGTTGTCCTACTATTTCGATAACAATTGGGGACAAGAACATCAATAGAGCACTATTAGATCTTGGTGCTAGTGTCAATTTGCTACCTTATTCCGTGTACGAACAATTAGGGGTTGGAGAGTTGAAACCCACTCGTTGTACTCTCCAAATGGCTGATCGATCAATCACCCATCCTAGGGGTGAGCTAGAGGATGTGTTGATCAAAGTTGGGGATTTTATATTTCCCGTTGATTTTATTGTTATGGACACACAACCTGTTGCTAACCCATGGAACCAAATTCCAGTGATCCTCGGTCGACCATTTTTGGCCACTTCCAATGCCGTAATAAATTGTCGCAATGGCTCCATGACTCTATCCTTTGGGAAGACGTCTAGTGAGTTCAATATTTACAATTTAGGAAGTCTGCCCCCCGTGCCTAGAACTAGTACACGTGAAGTTTGCTCTATTCACGAAATCATGCAGGAGGACTGCGAGTTTGAAAGATTCTTGTTTGATGAGAACAGTTTTGACGCCACTAGTGCGTCCCTCCTTGAGCCTACCACCGTTGACATAACCGATATGGATTATGAATGTTTCACTTTTTCGGATGATGACGACTTATAACCCGAATATGAGTCTTTTGAATTTTTGGATGACTTAGTTGAACCATCCGAATCGGTTGTTTGCAGTGATTTCGAACCTGTGTTAGAGTCCTTCGAGTTCGAGGTTGATTCCCCAATTTTACCTATGATTCTTTCGCCTCCGAAACTCGAGCTCATGCCCTTGCCGTCTCACCTTAAATATGCTTACATAGGTGAGAAAGAGACATTTCCCATTATAATATCAGCCTCTCTAGCCTTCGAGCAAGAGAACGCTCTTTTAATGGTCTTACAAGATAGAAGGCAAGTTTTCGGTTGGACTATGGCGGACATCGAGGAGATTAGTTCCCTCATAATTGAATATCATATGCATATGATGGATGATGCCAAGTCGATGAAGGATCCACAGAAATATCTTGGGGATAGTGTGGTTAGTCAACCTCCTCTTTTAGAAGTTGAACCACCCCCATTTCTTTTAATAAGCCACGAGAATGCCAATATTCCACTGACTGCTGATCATTCCCATTCTCGTTTTGATTCATCACCACATCATATCTATTCACTTCCATACTTGCCCCACCACCACTTCTATCTTCCCCAATTCTTCTTGGATCGGTACAACATGTTCTTCCACCAACCGATACTCTTTACAGATAAATTTTTCGACTGGTTGGTCTTGACGTTTGGTCTATGCAAAGTTTGGCAGTAATGTATAACATTGTTTAAATGAAGTTTGGGGGGGGGGGCTTTCTGTATATATTTTTGTTTTAACAATAAAATAAAAAATAATAATAATAAACAGGGATGTTCCGGCATTTTAACCTTCTTGGTATAGCATGACAGTGAGGACACTGTCAAGTTTAAGTTTGGGGGTATGCTCGGTACGTTTTTTTCCTTCGCATTCATATATACATTTTTTTGCATTTGCATACTTATTTTAAAACTCATAAAAATTGAAAATTTTCAAAAATTATAAAAAATTATTGTATTCAATTTTGGCTTATTTGAACTGAGTTTGACAAATAGGTTAACTGGCTACGAACAACTAGATCTTAGACTTAGTAAATTGAAAACCCTAAAAATAACCTTCTTTAAAGATTAACGGTAGAAAGTATATGTCTTTGTAGTTTATTTAGAACTAGGCAAATTTTGAGTTCACTTTTTGGGCTAAGTTGAAATAAAGGAAAAGTATTGATTATTATTAGAGTATAAGTTTGAAAAATAATTCCTGGCTTAAGTATAGATTCTGAAAATGTATACCCTACAAAATTGCACAATCACGCACCTTGAACCTTGGAATAGTAGAGGAGACCTTGAAATACTCTTGTCTAAAAGTCCTTAGTACAAAGAAAATGAAAAATACAAAGGTGAATAAAGAAAAAAATGAACACTGGTTTTGTGATTACTTAAGGCTAAAAATAGAAAAATATTTAGCGAGAGTGCTTCATCACCTAGTGCCTTAGACCAACTGGTTTGGGAGACACTGCTAAAAGCCTTGGGTGTTACAAGACTAGGAAGTACGCTTTAAAAGTGCAAACGCATCTTGTAATCGGTCGTTGGTACCTCAAGAAGTATTAACGGTCGGATGAAGGATGTGTAAGCAAAACTCACCAATTAATAAGTGCTTTGGACAATGGACAAGGGTATGATTGCTTGATTTGAATTTCTAAGTGTAGGGGTGATTTATACACACACGTGGGGATATGTGATTAGAGTTTAGATAAGAGAAAGGAATGAAGACTAAAACTTGTATCTTTAGTAAAGTTGATAAAAATTCCTAAGTGGAGATAGAACCCTAAAAAGAAAACTTAAGAAATGCCGAAAGCTGAGCGATTCTAAAGAACATATATAATCTAAAGTTAAATGATGAGGAAGTGTGAAGAATATGGATGGATAATTTACGAGTCGACGATAATAGAATTCCTTGTTAGAAAACCTAATTGGGGAATTAAAGTCGAAAAGCCTAATTGATAGGATTTTGTGGGTAGTATCCGCTGAAAACCCTCAGGAGACAACACTCCTCCTACTAGGGACACCTAGAGGTTTAACGGCTTGTTGCACGAGCTCAGTTCAATCGCGTTTCCCTGCGAAAGTGCGGTTAGGTTTTATCGAGAATAAAATAATAAGTTTGCTCGAGGACGAGCAAAAGATAAGTTTGGGGGTATTTGTTCACACCATAATATTGTATTATTATATTCCCCATTCTTATTCGTTTTATAAATAAACAGGTGCTTTTAACGCATGTCTGGTACATATTACAGGATACAGGTTCTTGGGAAGAAAACAGTGAAAAAGACAAAAGATGCTATAAAAGTGTGACTTTTGACCAACAAGTAGAAGGGTCCTACTCAAGACTAGACGAAGAACAATTCACAATTGTACAAGGCAATGCATGGTCCGAAATATCAAAGAAAATAGTTAAAAGACCACTACAAGTCTCACAGAAAGATCTGGAGAAAACCAAGAAGCCAAATGAAGAAAAGAACTATAGAAATAGAAAGCCCAAATCATTAAGAAGAAGCCCACAAAATTTAGTTCAATGATCCGACCAAAGGGCCATGGAACCGCGGCCCAACCCCCACCCATGCCACGGTTCCACGGCCATCTGATGCACGTGTCGGTGCAAAATTCTTCTGGCGGTGCGTCGGTGCGTAGGTTGGGATTTTTCGTGGGTATATCTGTAATAGCACATGCGCGAGAATTTGTAACCCTAGTTTTCCTATTTCCTTATAAATATGTAATCAAAATATTGTAAGGGGGATGCCTCTTTTCAATAAATAAAATTCAGATTCAATTCAGTGGAAGGGCATCATTTTCTGTAAGTTTGTTTTTATTTTCCTGCCTTAGTTTTATAATTGTTTCTTGCCCTAGATCAATCAATCCTTTGCCTTAATTTAATCTAGTGTAGAATCTTTTAATTTTAATCTGCAGTAGGTAAGTAATCCATTAGATCTAAAAATATACATATTAAAAAGGATGTTTTTAATAGATCTTCTAATGAGCGAGTAATTTCCTCGCTTGTTAGGGTTGGGAATAAGGGAGGGATTGAGAGATGAATATCTCTCATCTCTTTCAAGCCCAATAACTTGTAATAACTAGAACTTCATGCACGCATGCATGATCCGCTCCCTACGGCACCCTACCCATGAGGTAACGGTGAAACCGTAGTATAAAGGACCGGACATGCATGACTTCCATGAAGGTTAGAACAATTAGTGGGAAAGGACAGACAAGGATCTAGAGGAAGAAAACTTCGTTTCTTCCCAATCATCCCAATCCCCTTTACTAATAATTGTTATAACTTCTAAAAAGATTTAATCGAGGGCATTGAAAGAGGTGTTAATATTAATCTTATCAATCTCACCTTAGACCTAATCCTAGCAAGTATCTTGATCATCGTACAACTTAGTTTTTTTAAGATTCAATCAAAAGACCAAACAACCATTGGAATCAGCTCGTAAGAACACTTAGGAAAATTACACATCCCTGTGGACCGACCCGTATCCACCGGCTAGCTGCAAAGCGACGCCGTTTCTGATTGCGGTAAAATATTTTTGGTGATCGTAAAACCCACACTAAATCAGGATCGTCGGCTCTTTCCTCATCGAATAAGGTGCAGGATATTTCATAAATACCACTATGCAAAGTAAGAACTATAGAAGCAATCAAAAGACAAACCGAGTTTGTAGCATTTGCTAGTTTCACTAAAGAGGTCACTCCCGGTGAAGGAATCTTGGCTCTTTCCTTATCGAATAAGGTGCTGGATGTTCTACAAGGAACACCGCTATGCAAAACAAGAACTAGAGCTACCAGTTTTTAAACAAATTTCTACAACTTCTTAGGTTTCTTTTAGTTCATTAATCTCATTAATGAAGTCCCTTTTTATTATTCTTCACAAGCATCTCATTTGAAACGAAATCTGCAATATAATATATATCTCATATATATAATATAAACATTCGTCTCAGGCAGTAATATGATCTCATCACAGAACATTGCAGCAGAAGAACATATATGAAATATTGGATATACTAGGACGTCCGTGTTTTAATACGAGCCTGTATAAAACACGGATTCCACGGTCGCGATGAATAGCCAAACCCACATCCCTAGACCCCTACGAGAGCGGCAAGCAACACTGCTAATTCTAGGGTTAGGAGACCCGGTCTCGACTCCTCGAGATGGTCTCCCACTGGACCCTAGAACCCGGTTACTTGTGCTCCTCGCCTTGGGTCTACCTAATACGGAAAAGTAAATAATATACAACGGTGACATCATCCTCAGCCAGGAAGTGCCCCAATAAAAGAATATTGCATACATATGAATTTTACATGAATGAAAAAGAAAAACTCTCATCTCACATAAAACCCCTGGCTATTCAAAACGCGACGATCCAATATAACATATCATAGCAACACATAATATCTCATATCATCAACGTAAGCAAGTATGCGTATCCCGATTGTCGTTGATGTATAGCAACGAAGCCGGCGATACACTACATACTACGCTTACGGTTACAGAAAAGAAAGTGTAAAACTACAACAGTTGGAATCCGCAACCTCCTTAAACATCGCATGCCTAACCAAATGAATTCCTTAGACATCGCATGCCTAACTATTATAAACCCCGCATTTTAGTCTCATTATCGAAAACTCTTTTCAATATTAAGTCGAGAAATTCAACAAGATTCCCGACAACCTGATCGAATGCTCGTCGCAAACTTTAGTAGACGGTCGCACCCCCGGTTGCCGTCGACGAAGTGCACTAAAGCGGAACACCGCTGCCGCGAGCACCCAAACGGATGCTTTTGGCGACGGGGTTCTCCTACAGTCACTTGGTCATGGCTATGGGGCGTGGCTATCTATTAAGTTTACCCAGCGAGTATCCGTGTACTGTACGTAATTGCGACGGACTTTTGATCACATCAAAATTCCGTGTCAACCGATCAATTGAGACTGAACCGCTAGATTTATAACATTCAATTTAGTTATCTCATAACTACATGTGGATTCCAAATATTGTATCACATTCCAGATAAATAGACAATGTTAAACTTTCCGATCGAATAATCAAACACCGAAGTTTTCCAAAATAGTTCTTAACACTTGAAATTAGTTTAAAAACATCCATCACATGCCATAGTACCAATGGTCCAGCCGTAGAAGGGTCAAGCCAACGCCTCACATATGGCACGCCGTACTGCCGCAAACCGTAAGGTTCAGAGGCAGTTCAAGACGTTCACATAAATCGAGTTAAGGTTTGTTGTCTTCTAGAGGGTCCACTGCGTTACTTGCACGACTTAGAACGTTATCAAACTACGGAAAAGTCCAACACTTGGAAATTTTCCGGCAGGGAAAAAAGTGAGTTATTGATATCCGGTTGAGCTTTTTAACAGTTTCTAAAAATTACCTGGACAAAACTAAACGAAGTTAAATTATCCGATCGAATCACTGAGTCCCCAATACAACCCTAGAAAACTCAACACTTGAGTGAAATTAAAAAATTCCCAGAAAAAAATGAAAATAAAGGACCCAAGAATAAATATTTGAAGTTCCAGGGACTAATTCAAAATTTTGGCCGCGGAACCTCGGCCAAACCCTTGGTTTGGCGGCGGTTCCGTGGCCGAATGAGCGAATTAGTGGGCCGTACTTCACAGTAATTCTTAGTTTTTCCTGTTTGTTTTTCTGAGTATTTTTAATATGGAAAAAATCACATTTTTAAAAAATGTCCAGAGAAGGGTTCGTGTCGGGGTTTCCGGGTTCGATCGGACTTTAAACTTCGCATAGACATCGCCTAAAGCTCTAGCTTGGCTCTGATACCACTGTAGGGTTCCTAGGCACGCTCACAAGGGTCTACGAGACATCAACCATGCCCGATTAAAAATTTAGTCGTGCCGAACAACCCAAAGTCGGATCTTTAAACTAGGTTTTAGGTGAAAACTAGCATGTTGAACACTTTAACACTAATTGAGAGAGATTACAACCTTTGTAGATCCGGTCCTTCACTTCATAAGCTCCGTGTTGAGGTCCCTTCGCTGCGATCATCGTGTTCCGGACTCTCGAGAGGCTCCGCGAAGAGAAAGATGCAAGCTTGCTTCCGATCTTCGATAACAAAGATGATCTACCTTGAAGTTTCAATAACACAAGCTAACACTCATAAAATGATGTGAACACCCTCATCTAAATGGCAAGGGTAGATGAGGATGATGAAGTAGGATTTTTTCTCTCATTAATTTTCTTATTCTCACTCATTTTCATCACTTGGAAAAAAGCTAGAAAGCTTTTTCCATGAAAGAAAGAAGAAGGAAGAAGAAGAAGAATAATTCATAGAATCCTTTTGTGATGAATAATGTAAAGAAGATCATGATCAATAATGCAACCATGGTTGCTAAACCTTTGTAGAGAATTAACCAAGGGCTAGGGTTTTGGTTGGGTTAAAGCATGAGTCGTTTGAAAATATCTTGCACAAAACAAAAAGAAACCTTCTAGAATCATCAAGAAGGAACTAACGCAAAACAAACCCTAACCTTGTTTAATCTCCACTAAACATGTTGCATTAGTTATCATATCATGTTACAATATTATATATCACATATATAATATTTATCGTAACAATATAAAATAATACAATTAACATATATCGCATATATATCAATGTATTACCCGAGTGAGAAAAAGAATCTTTTAGTGGGCTAATATTAGTTAATGTAATTTAATATATCATATATATTATTATACATTAAATTATCGAATCAACACTTGATCTGACAATCCGGCTATATCGCATATAACCGACTAATACGATGACCCGGCTATATCACATATACCCGGTCGATATCTCATATCGCGAGGATCCAATACGGTATCACATACCGCATTATCCTCGGTCCCGCACATATCACATATGTGCTCCTACTCCGTTTTTCCCAAGTCAAGAAACCTCTGTGTAGGACTCTAAAGAATCGTCAATACGCCGGCAGTAGGTGATGATCATATCAAATACCCACAAGCTGCAAGCGGTCAGCTAAACGTAACAGCCACCCAGGTATTGAGCGCTCAGAAGATCAACAAACAAGCCTGTACTTTCTCCCGTGAATCCAATCAGTAACACTCCCGTACAGTCCGGTCTTGTCGTCTGATATGTCGCATATCTCGCCTAGGGGTGGTATACGTCAGACCCCAGTAGCTTGATAAGTCGTGTCGATATGAGATCTATAACAGTTCGAGAAACTCCTGATAACACTTACCAGTAAATCTCAGCAACCCTGGCCAGGGATTTCCAGTTATAGCTAATCGAACACAGCACAACATCAACTCCCTATACCGGGAGAGACGAATCCCCTCCTATCGCTCATTGCCTCCATGTGATTCGGGACTGTACCCAAAAGCCACCTTTTTGCACGCCCTCTTGGACGTGGTATGATGGAAATCAAAGCACAGTGGGAATCACACAAGACTCTATGACGATCTCGGATCAACAGACTACTCTGTACCAGTGTCACCGGAGAACTGCCATCTGACGTGAGGTATAACACCATCTGGGAGTTCTCGGCGAGTCCGTCCAGTGTATCCAGTCTCTACTGAGCACCCGTACACCATCCTTGATGTCAAACACCGATGGATATAGGATCATCCATCGCCCATCATATGGGTCAAGATGCGTATACGCTAGTCTACTCTGGTGTATCGATGCCCTGTCTCGATACACCCTCGACTAGGAACAGTTATAGGATGTACTCGTCGACTACCGTGGCCCCACTAGTATGATCTCATTGTCACGACTCAAAAGTACGGAACGTGACCGGCACTTAGATTACGAAGCGTCTAGAGGCGCAACGTAACCTAAGTAAGCCGAAGCCCAGAAATCTAAACCATAAAAGAAAAAGAAGTAAAGGAAAACATGTAGAAAATAAATTTAAAAGCAACATCCAATTTTCTCAAAAATTTCGGCAGAGTCTCCTTTGTAAAAACTGGCCCCAAATGGGTACAAACAAGAATAATATATATACAAACAATAAAAAGCATCCCCAAACGGGAGCTAGCTCTACGCCAAAAGGCGGAAACAACCACACCAATGCACAATAGTATACAACGCCAAATGGCGAGGCTCAAAACTTAAAAGAAAACAAATTCACCAGATACCATAATAATACAAGCGCAACTCTAAGGTCGAAATAAATAACTGGTCCAGTAAACTATCAAGTAATAAAAGTTTGGTTGATGGAGCTTACTAGATACAAATGAAATAATAAAAAGTACAACGGCGGTCCAGATACAAGTGAACCAACCTATCATGCAAATCACCCTGAATGAAATGATGTGCCAGCAAGCTGCCAGGGAAACCTGTACATCGAACCTGTAAAAATTTTGGCACAACGGGGGTGAGTTGCCAACTCGTGAGTAGAAGATATCTGCGAAAAAAAATCGAATGCACGACGCTATCCTAGGTCATAATAATACACTACTATATCACCAGTCATCTAGTAATGGCAGGGTAATAAACTACGTGTAAGTGCAAATGCTCCGTGCTCGTATCAGTGCCTCAAATAGTAATATGTCATGTGAATGAGTATGCATGCACCATGAATGTAAAATAACCAATCCTGAAATCTGGATATATCTGTATAAGAAATCTTTAGCTTTTATCATGGTAAAATTTGTATAGAAATCTGAAATATCAACGATGAAATACATGGAAATCCGTATCAAGCATTGACGCAAAACATGTAAATCTCAAGTCTCAATACCTCATAATCTCAATATCTCATAGTCTCAATATCTCGGGCTCCGTCAGTCCGGATCGGCCCATATCATCAAATCTCAAGACAACGGTCGGTATCCTCCGGATATCCGTCGTGCCAGACATCACCGGTAGGTAGTCCTCCAATGCCAGGCTCATCGTCTACAACTCGATCTTCTTGCCCCGGGGTACCATACTGGGCCCACCATGTACCCGAGACGGTTCATCCACTCCTCGAATCGGGTCTCGAAATCCAACAGAAAACATGAAATCTCATGGTAGACGACACATACATCACGAGAAAACCGAAACTTATATTTTAAAAAGAGAGGAGGAGAGAGAGAAGTTTTTATATATATATATTATTGCGGTTTTCCCCAAAATCCAGAAATCTCATAGAAATCCAAAATCCCAAAATCATGAGTAAGTAAATGATAAATGTCGGCATAAGCCCCACAATACTGCATGATAACATGGAAATGTGAATGCATGAAATGTATAAATAATAAATGCCATGTCTAGACTAACACCAGAGAGTAATCACAATATTATATCAATCTAGCTGTTAGCTGATTCTATCAATAAAAGATAATATGTTCTAAAGTGTACGTGACATAGCAATTACCGATGATGATGTGTGTGAGCTGGAAAATAAGTGTGCGTGGAATATGCGCATCATCGGTAATGGTGCTGGTGTCCTAACAGACAGAGTTTTATACTGATTATAGAAACATATGTATGAACATGCACCATGATGATTACGGTCTGAATGTAAAGACGGATGTGTATCAACCACTCATTTGATATTCAAGTATAACTACAACTATATGACTCGAGCCTAAACTAGGGTCCATCTAATATAATGAAACCATAAATTAGATTTTAAATCTCATTTATTTAAGAATTTCAAGAATCTAGTTGGCAAAAATAGCATTTTTCTCACAATTTCTCAATTATTAACTTCAAATTAGTAACTAAATTAGGTTTTCCATTCCACTAACAAGTTAATATCCCCATTAAAACCACCATCTAGTGTTACAAATATTAATTGGAATTTTATCTCACCAATATATACAGTATATAGAAATCTAGTTTGCAAAAATGGTTTAATTTAAACAACTTTGGATAAGCAATTTACAATATATCATCCATACAAGATTTTTCACTTCTAAAAATGTTAAACTAGTTATTATAACCCTACTTAATTAATAAAAACCATAACTTGATTTTATAAACCCTAACTTGAATTTTGAAACTTGTAGATAGAATTAATTTATTAAATCTAATTATGCTAGAATGAAACATTTAATAACAATAAATCATAAGAATGAAATTTATACCTCCACATGGGAGATCCAACCATGAAAATTTGCCTCCAAAAAGAATGCTTTCCAACTCCAAAATCCATGTAAAAATGAGCAAAGAATGGAGGGTAGGAATTAATTAGGATTTTGTGGGGTTTTTATTGAATTTTTGATGAATTTTGATGGATTTTTGTAACAAAATCAAGTGGAGAAAATGGGGGGCTGTCATAGGGAGGAGGCCGGCCACAATTAGGGAGGAAAAAGAGAAAAATAATGAAGGAGGAATTGTGTAGAAGGCTCTCCCAAAATATCACCTCTTTATGTCTTTTCATTACTTTTATTAAATTACTTTTATTTCTTTTCTCATACACATAAAGAAAATTATAGAGACATGGAAAAATTTGGAAATAAATTTTTCATGATACACACTAGATTCTAATATGCAATGGCTCATTTTTTCAAATTAAACCCATTAAAATTTGTAATTTACACTAATTTAGTGTATAAATAAAGCTTATGTTAATGTTTAAAATAATTAATTTAGGAAAAATATTTAATTAAACTAAAAATTTATAAGTGACTAAATAAACACCATTTACTAGTAATTACATAATTAAAATAGGTATTTTTAAATTTATAATGAAAAATAATTACGGTTTAGTTTTACGAAAACTATGTTTTACTTTACCGAAAATCATAAAATTCACTTAAAGAATTTTATTTATTTATTTATTTATTTTAAAACGTTACAATCTTCCCCCCTTTAAGAAATTCGGTCCCCGAATTTAAATTAAAACTCCCACGAATTACTAAAACATTCAACCAAAACACTCAAATCGTCGGGGCTCCGAAATCATCAATACATAACAAAAATCAACCCCGTCAAGCATAACGCAATTATCGGAGTTATGACGAAAATAAAATATCAAAACCCAATACGAAAACCAACATAATATACATCAAAACTATAACTTATATATAGTGCGCATCGTAGTAAAATCGTCCAAACATCTGGATAAAGAAGCATGCAAGAACCCCCTTTTGAAAATCGCCGTGTGATACACGTGTCACGGCATAAGTAGCGGACGTTTATTTTAAAAAAATAACTATACATATATATCTTTTATTTAACATACACGTCCCTCCTGGTTACTGAATCAAAGAGTAATGATTATAAAAATATACTGCTCAAACTGAAATCAATCCCAATCACATCATAAAAATATCATGTGCGTCCGGTGCGCACTGAAATCGAAACCAAATATAGATGCCATGAATACACACAAAAACAAAACTGAGTGCAACAGGTGTGCACCAAAAACATCTGTCAAGTGCAACGGGCGTGCACGACTCTAATATCAGGTGCATCTAATCTACTCAAAACCCCGATTTAGTGCATCTGGTGTGCACAAAATCGCATCAAGTGCGCCAAGTGTGCGCAAGAATCTCAATCAGGTGCACATGGTGCACGAAAACATACACCGAATATCAAAATGGAAATCACAGTACGAAAATGCATAAAAACTAGGTCGAAGCATATGTCAAAATCATGTGTAACCCATATGCACGAAATCAAATCAAAATCTCAAAATGTATAAAACCAAATCGAGTGTACTGGGTATGTACAAAACAACATCAATACAACTGATATACGAAACACGCGTAGAATATAATGAATGTACACATAAGAAATACCAATCGTAGAACAAAATCCTCAAAATACCAAAATCCAATCAACGGAAATATGAAATTCAAATCACCAAATCACAATCGTAAACACTATCGTCAATGTACGCCTCTTTTCTCTGATGTCGACTGCTTCGAACTCGTCTCTTCATAGCTGTGCTGACTGCGCTACCAACGGTAATACTCTTATCTAGAGTCTCCCACGTAATCTATCCCTTCACATGATATCCGGACTACATTAAAATTTTCGATCGATTCATCAAAATCCCATAATTCCCCGAGAGCTCAATACTCAAGTATAGTTTAAAAATATCCAGTACATACCCCAGCATCTGCGGACCGGCCGTAGAAGGGCAAACCCAAGCCTCACTAATGGCACCGCGGAACTGCCGTAAACCCTAAGGTTTAAGGGCATTCTCATGGTCATTATGTCGAGTTAGGGTTTCATTCTTCTAGAGGGTCCATAGAAATACCCGCATGTTCATCCGAATACTTTAAACTTGGGAAAATGGGTTTCTGATAATCGTTCGAATTCTTTAACTTCGTCTGGACGGCATGTGAATACCCTTCGTCCGCACGCTAAACAATGCTTCAATTCTCAAGAATAAACGATACCCTAATGGTTATCGCATTTGAGCCGCAGCTCCCTCTGCCAGTGCGCCCGTGGTAACAGAAACCACCATCCGATATCGACGAAGATAGATCAAAGGAACGAATGAAATGCGATGCAAAGAAATGTACATCGTAAGGCTACTTAAGAAGAGTAACGTATCGTAAGTATGCCGCGGATCATACCCACGGTACGTCACTCTACATAAGTCGCCTACTCCATCAACCAAGGGTCACCCTAGACATATACAAAGGTTAAACCTAGCGCTCTGATACCAACTTTGTCACGACCCGAAAGTACGAAACGTGACTGATTGTAAAGAATTCTTGTTTGTGTAATTAGGAAATTGTAAAGAAATCACAACCAAAAATTATTTGACCGCAATCAACTACGGTGTCGGATGTAGATTGTAAGTGGGTGCGGATCGTCCACAGGGAAAGTGTAAGCGTTCGTCTTTTGAGTTAGATGAATTGAAAATTTAAAAAAAAGAAAACAAACAATTCAAGATTTGTATTTGAAGTTCAAGAATTAGAAAATCTAGATCTAATAACAAGAAAAAGATAGAATCAAGAATTGATAGTTTGATGATTTTTCCAAACCAAATATCAAAAATCGAAATGAATCTCGTAGGAATCGATCGGATCTATAGATGTGATGTAATCTTACAATTACATATTCTTATCCTTCGATAAATTGATACTAGATCGATGATGATCGATCGAGAATTAGGGATTTCTTATGAAACTAGGGTTTCATCTTATCCCTTATTCTTTCGTCGATATCATTCATATTCTAGCCTCTAGTAAATTCAAGAAACGATCGTAGATCCCTAATTTCGAGCGATCACAATCAAGAAAGTATCGCAACGAAACTAGGTTATCGATTCTTGAACTTGCTAGGGTTTACAAAGCTCGTAGGACTTAACAATCGTATTAAGATTTGTTACATCATCATTCTACAATCGTCTCGACTCCTTTACGAGCGGAGTTTTACTCAAACATCAAAACAAGAACCACAATCACAAATTGAGATCTAATCATGATGCAAGAATAAAAAGAAAGCAAGATTAAAGAATTTCACCTTTTATTTATATCAAAAATTTCATTACATTATCTTAAGAACTACAAGAGGAAGAACTTGATCGTCGATTTGGCTTCGCTCGTCTCCTTGAGTCGCGGATCGGCTTGGATCACTTGCCCGATTGAAGATCGGCTCGGCTCCTAAAAGGTTGAAGGCTTCTCGCTTGATTTGGTACTCAAGATCTTGAATTTGGAGTGGAATTAGGGTTAGGGTTTCGCACAAGCCTTGTCACTAGACTTGTGGAAGAAGATGAAGAAAGAGGTAAAGATTAAGGAACTAATGAACTATTGATGAACCCACAACCCTTAGATCTAGGCTCCTATTTATAGACATCAAAACCCTAGATCTAGGATTTGAATCTAAGTTTCCCTCCAAAAGTTTGTTGATGAAATTTGAATTTCCCTCCAAAAGTTTGTTGAGGAGATTTGAATTTCCCTCCAAAAGTTAGT
Organism: Agapanthus africanus; assembly: GCA_030015575.1. Classification (NCBI taxonomy): domain Eukaryota; kingdom Viridiplantae; phylum Streptophyta; class Magnoliopsida; order Asparagales; family Amaryllidaceae; genus Agapanthus; species Agapanthus africanus. The sequence continues at coordinate 456,158,895 of JASDDO010000019.1, read as the reverse complement.
TAGAGGAGAAGCTTCTAGATGTGATTAGTTAGGAAGGAGCTTCTAGAAGAGGTTAGTTAGGAGCTTAATTAGGATTAACTTAATTAATCATCTTTTGCTGATCTGGAAGAAGACTCTGGAGAATTCTGGAATTTGACGTGTCAAAATGAGGTGTACCCACTGAGGGAAGAGTTATGCACCAAAATTGGAGTGATGATCTGACCAAACCGCCGCGGAACCACGGTGCAAGCCGGCTCCCGCCGCGGTTCCGCGGCGCTTTTGAGGCTTTAGGGCTTGCAACTTCTTGTGTTCCTTTGGGTTGTCTCAAGGGCCTTTATTTGATATGTTGAATTGTGTAATTCCTTCTGGATTGCTACCAGATCTCAGGTCTTTGAGTTGGCGTAATGTTTGATTAGCAAAAATAACAATTTTGGCTTTTCTTCCGGATTATCATGCACAAATCTCGAAACAAGTGTTGCGCAATATAGGGATGATGCGATACCATAAAATACTGTCAATTTCCCTTAAAGTGCCGGTTTTAAAGTATAACACATGCAATCTGATATTTTACGACTGATTTGCTAATATGTGAAATATGAATACCGAACACTTCTAAATGAGTGCAAATGATAGGGAAATTGCCGTGTTAAAAATACATTATTTTCGACTGATCAAATTCCCCCAAACTTATTTTCGATCGTCTCGAGCGAACTTTTTATTAAAAAGAGAAGGAAAAAATAAAGAAAGAGAAAAACTAACTAGCACACTTTCGTAGGCAACACGATTGCACTGAGCACGTGCAACAAGCCTTTAAACCTCTAGGTGTCCCTAGTAGGAGGAGTGTTGTCTCCTGAGGGTTTTCAGCGGATTGCACCTACAAAATCCAATAATAAAAGGAAGATCATGAATATTACATTTAAAGAAAAGAATCGTAAAAGAAAAACTTTGAAAATTAGGGTTTCCAACTAAGCTAGCTTTTCGGTTGTCATGAGCCTTATCTTAATGGTCATGAAAAAATGTTAGAAATCACGTCCTCCCTCAATAAAACATCATCTTATTCTCCATTCCTATCTTTCTTCCAAACATCGATCATATCACCCTGCGTGTGTGTAAAGACATCCCTACACCCGGAGAATTCAATTCAAGCTATCATACTCTTGCCCGTCAGCCTCAGTACTTTTTGATTAATGAATATTTAAATGAAATTGCTCACACACTTTCATGCGACCGTTAATACTTCTTGAGGTACTAACCGACCGATTACTCATGTGCTTGCTTATTTGGTGTATTTTCCTCGTCTTGCACCACCTCAGGCATATCAGTGACTCCCAGACCAGTTGGCCTTAGGGCACTAGGTGAAAAGGCACCCTCGCTATATATTTTTATTGCCCTTGGTGATAACAAAACCAGTGTCCATTTTTCTCACCACTTTATATTTTTTTTATTCACTTTTTTTTTCTTTTTATTTCCTTCATACTTTTGGCTTTAAGACAAGAGCATTTCAAGGTATCCTCTACTATCCCAGGCTTTAAGACGTGTGTAAGTGCGAATAGCAGGGTATCAACATTCAAAATGTTTGGCTTCCAGAATAGAAACTATTTTTCAGACTTATTTTTATCCTCAGATTAGTGACGCCCTTCATCTTACTAACCCTTGGGACAACGGCTCATAACTACTTATTACTAGTTCGTATAAGAAAACTTCTAATTTTCTTAGTTTTCTTAAATTTTTCTAATCTCATGGATGTAATTTTTCACTATCTAAACTTTTATTATCTTATTTATGTACAAAAAATATTTTTATCTTTTTGAAAATTTTTAAATTTTTATTGGTTTTCAAAATAATGTTTTGTGCTTATGCAAAGTGATATGCAAATGATGCGAAAATAAGCACAAACCTTCCCCAAACTTGTTTTCAACAGTGTCCTCACTGTTGCCTTCTGCTAAATCTTGAAAAACCTGTAAGCTTGGGAGGAAATTTATTAGTGGGGGCAAAATATTTAAGTGAAGATCCTCCCCCAAACTTATTTTTGGCTCAAAAGTTTGTAAAAATTTTCTTTCCAAGAGCCCGATTATACCCCCCCCCCAAACTTATGCAATGTTAATCTTTCAAAATCATATGAGGGGGTCAAAAATCAGTGGTCGATGCCAAGTTTTGCAAAGACCGAATGTTAACACCAACTATTCAAAAATTTTATCAATGCAGTGCTCTGGTTGGTGAAAGAAGAAGTGTGGAAAGGGAAAGGGGTGGAAAAGAATGTGTGTGTGTCTCATTTTGGAGAGACGATGCAGTGAATGTGATGGATTACTCGCATTCTTTTTGCAGTCCATATGAAGGGGTGGAGGTTCAATTTCATTGAGTAGGACAAGATTTGTCTCAACACCCATGTCATTTAAAAATGCGAGTTCTTCAGCGAAGATTTCCTCAAATGTTCCATCAATACCCCGATGAATAATGTCATCACAAAGTGCGGGGTGATCTTCAGACTCTAAAAACAGTTCATAATCAGTGTTGGTTGTTGACCCGGACATCTCGGTGGAAGAGTCCGTATGTGTAAGATACATAGTTGGGTCAAACAACAACATATGAAAAGAGTCAAGATCGGTATCAGGAGGATCATCAAATTCGCTGCTGTCGACATCCATTAAGTCGACAGAACAGACCTGAGCAGTAGGTTCGGAGGGTACACTTCCCAACTTGTAAATATTTAGCTCAATTGACCTATTCCCGAAGGATAGGGTCATAGAACCGTTACGACAGTTGATTATTGCATTGGAAGTGGCCAAAAAGGGGCGACCTAAAATCACCGGAATTTGATTCCGTGGGTTCGCTACAGGCTGTGTATCAATTACAATAAAATCTACAGGGAATATAAATTCTCCGATTTTTATTAACACATCCTCCAGTTCACCCCTAGGTTTGGTGATTGATCGGTCAGCCATCTGGAGAGTTATGCTCGAGGTCTTTAACACTCCGATACCTAGTTGCTCGTATACCGAGTAAGGAAGCAAGTTGACACTAGCGCCAAGGTCAAGTAAAGTACGGTTGATGTGTTTCTCCCCAATAGAAATGGAAATAGTAGGACAACCAGGGTCCTTACGTTTCCGTGGTAATTGTTGGGGAAAAGCCGTGTCTACAGTACTTGACATGAAGATTTTTTTAGGCACTTGAGTCTTCCTCTTCCTAGTGCACAAGTTCTTAAGAGTTTTAGCATAGGACGGAACTTGTTGGATAGCATCTAGGAGAGGGATGTTGATGTTAACTTCCTTAAACATGTTCATAATCTTCTCCATATGTGGACTTAGTGTGTTAGCCCTTAACCGATTAGGATAAGGTGCTTTAGCAATAAGCGCTGGGTCCATCATAGGAGAAGGAAGTGTTTGTGGAATCGATCCGAAAATAGAAGTGGGGATCGTCCGTGGAGGGGTAAAAGAGGTGGGCTGAAGTGGCCAGCCTTTTGGGAAACGAAGAATAGGCTCGTGAGAAGGTGGTGGGGTAGAAGAACTGGGGTCAGAATTAGAAGGGTGTGTGTGAGGAAAGGTCTCAGCCGGGGTTTTATTGATTGATTTATCATTATCATCAAACTCTTCCCCAACATGAGTGTCAAGCACTCTTCCAGATCTCAACGTGATTGCATCCACATGATGTGAATAGCCAGGATTGGGTAAAGGTTGAGCTGGAAGTTTCCCTTTCTCTCTTGCACGCATTTCGGCTTTTAGTTGTGCAATTTGTTCTTCCATCGATTTGATATTCTCATTTTGTGAGACAATGATCTTCATCACATTCTCGACGGAAGATTGCAAACTTGCCGTCCCTTGGATGGATTGTTTCATGAAAGTATCCAAGGTTTGTGCTAGTGCAGAGGTATTATCTGTACCGGTCAATTGCAAAGGACTAGATGGTGCAAAAGTGTTGGCCGGATTTTGGAAATTTTGTGATTGGAAGGGGTGCTGACTCAATTGAAGTGGTGGTTGCTATTGTGGTGGAGGGACCCTTTGGAATTGATTCGGGTTTGGAACCGTGTTTTGAGATTGTGATTGGTTCCAAGCAAAATTAGGGTGATTCCTCCAACCCTGATCATATGTGGAGGAGAATGGATCGTTTCTAGGTCTTTGAAATGCGGCATTGGTATGCTCATGACCTTGAAACGGACATTCTTCAATCAAGTGAGACGGATCAGAACAGCAGCCACATACAGTTTTGGAGAGTGATATTTGACTTAGGGTGGCGGCTAAAAATTTGTTTTCCATAGTCTCGAGTTTCTTGTGTATAGCTGCAATGTCAGCTCTAACTCCTATGGACATATCATTGCCATCCCTAGATAATTGACTCACACTCTCCCATTGTAAAGATTTTTCAGCGAAATCTTCTAGAAAGTTCCAGGCTTCCCCATCATCTTTGGTCATAAAGTTGCTTTGACACATGGATTCAAGGGTCTGTCTTGTGTAAGGAGTAATGCCCTCATAAATGATTCGGCACAGTTCCCATCTCGGGATGCCGTGATGTGGACATTGGACTAGCACATCCTTGAAACGTTCAAGACATTTTGAAAATGTTTCATTTGGAAGCTGGGTGAATTGATAGATTTCGCTACGGACTCGAGCTGTCTTTTGGTGTGGGTAGAATTTCTTAAGGAATGCTTTGACGAATTCGTCCCAATTTGAAATGGAATGTGCGGTAGTGTTATATAGCCACTTCTCGGCTAGATCGCACAAAGTGAATGGGAGAAGACGTAGACGGAAAGCATCCACAGAAAGCTGTGAAGTACCCATCATTGCGCATACATTTTCAAATTTCGTGATAAACACGTATGCGTCTTCAGACTCGAGACCATGAAATTTTGGTAGAAGGTTGATGAATTGGGGTTTTATTTGAAAATTTTCCCCATTGGCTGGTGGAATGGAAAGACAGGTGGAAAGTGGACCTCGTGTAGGATAGCACCTCTCTTGGAGAGAGATGCGAGGTGGATTCTGAGCACCAACGGACGGCGGCAGGGTAGTGGAAAAGATGTTCGATGGAGACGGATCCATCGATGTGGGTGTGATGGTGGGTAAAAGAAAGGGTAAATGTAGAAATACCGACTTTTGGGTCGATGAGGGAAGGACGCGGACTAACAGGCACTAGAATCCCGTTGTCCAGCCTATCTTGTACTAAAAAGGGTTAGTACAAGTGGCAGCGTGAATTTATAATTAGGGGAAATGATATGAATGCGGTGTTTGTTTTGAAAATTGATACGGATTTTTGAAAATATGATGCAACACAACAAATGCAACACACAAAAACCCTAGAATCTAGTGGTCACCTAGGTCCGACTCTAGACCGCTCCTAACTGCCAAAAGACAAGTCGCAGGATAGAATCCTCCACTGCCTGTTTGTCCCCCTGTGGACGGATAAGTGCCAGGTAAGTGGGAAGGTACTCCACTACGTAAGTAGTGGGCCTAATTAAAAACCACTAGCCTTAGACACACTCGCCTTAGGCACCACAAGAAAACGCGGATAAGCAATGAATTACCCACGGCCTTCTCTTGTCCTAATTGAGCGCGACAGTCCTTAGAGTCTTCTTTAGATTTCTTTTAGTTAATGTGGGTCAATGCGGATGCAGGTTTGTGATTTTTGGGGCTTAGGAAGGGTAATGAACTCCCCACCTAATTTGGATTTGGTCGTGCCCCTTAATTTCCGTATTAATATGCAAACAACAAAAAATCAAAACACGCACAAATTATTTTTGCTTATGCGGCGCTGCGATTTATTTGCAAAGAAACCTGCAGCAAAATGTTAGTTGGAGCTAAAAAGAGGAGAGAGAAGAAGGTAAGAAAGCACCTGAAAGAAAATTTTTACAGAGAACCCTCAACAAGGCCGCGGTTCCGCCGCGTATGGTAGGTGTTTGCCGCGGAAGAGCGCTTAGGTAGTGAGATCACTGCACAAGATTTTTACAGAGAGCTTCTGTTCAGCTCCTGAGTCCTCTGGAATTTTCAGAAAAAATTTTCTCCAGCTCCAATGATCCCAGATTTCCTCGCAATCAAATCACAAAATACGTATTAGGGTTTGTCCGAGTTTAGATCTAAAAATTATAATGGAATAAATTTTTCAACTCAAATTTCAAAATATGAACAATTAGCGCACTGTCCCCGGCAACGGCGCCATTTTGATTGATTGATTTTCGATTGTGTATCAAATAAAATAGTCCCCGGCAACGGCGCCATTTGATTGTAATAGTTTTCTAGGATGCGTTTATCAAATCAAATAGTCCACGGCAACGGCGCCATTTGATTGTTATAATTTCTAGGATGTGTAATTGGGAAATTGTAAAGAAATCACAACCAAAAATTATTTGACCGCAATCAATTACGGTGTCGATTGTAGATCGTAAGCGAGTGCGGATCGTCCACAGGAACAGTGTAATAGTTCGTCTTTCGAATTAGATGAATTGAAACTTTAAAGAAAAGAAAACAAACAATTCATGATTTATATTTGAAGTTCAAGAATTAGAAAATATAGATCTAATAACAAGAAAAGGATAGAATCAAGAATTGATAGTTTGATGATTTTTTCCAACCAAATATCAAGAATCGAAATGAGGCTCGTAGGAATCGATCGGATCTATAGATGTGATGTAATCTTACAATTACGTATTCTTATCCTTCGATGAATTGATATTAGATCGATGATGATCGATCGAGAATTAGGGGTTTCTTATGAAACTAGGGTTTCATCTTATCCCTTGTTCTTTCGTCGATATCATTCACATTCTAGCCTCTAGTAAATTCAAGAAACGATCGTAGATCCCTAATTTCGAGCGATCAAAATCAAGAAAGCATCGCAACGAAACTAGGTCATCGATTCTTCAACTTGCTGGGGTTTACAAAACTCGTAGGACTCAAGAATCGTATTAAGATTTGTTACATCATCATTCTATTGATCGTCTCGACTCCTTTACGAGCGGAGTTTTACTCAAACATCACAACAAGAACCACAATCACAAATTGAGATCGAATCATAATGCAAGAATTAATAGAATGCAAGATTAAAGAATTTCACCTTTTATTTATATCAACAATTTCGTTACATTCGCTCAAGAACTACAAGAGGAAGAACTCGATCGTCGATTTGGCTTCGCTCGTCTCCGTGGGTCGCGGATCGGCTTGGATCACTTGCCCGATTGAAGATCGGCTCGGCTCCTAAAAGGTTGAAGGCTTCTCGCTTGATTGGTACTCGGGATCTTGAATTTGGAGTGGAAAAAATTATCAAACTATCAATTCTTGAAACTGTTGAAAACAAGTTTGGGGGAGGTTTGTGCTTATTTTCGCATCATTTGCATATCACTTTGCATAAGCACAAATCCTTACGGTGGGAGGGTGTGAGTCCATTTGATTGTAAATGAATTCTTGGATGCATTTATCAAATCAAATAGTCCCCGGCAACGGCGCCATTTGATTTGAATGATTTCCGATTATGTAAGTAAATCAAATGATCCCCGGCAACGGCGCCATTTGATTGTAAATGAATTCTTGGATGCGTTTATCAAATCAAATAGTCCCCGGCAACGGCGCCATTTGATTGTAAAGAATTCTTGTTTGTGTAATTGGGAAAATGTAAAGAAATCACAACCAAAAATTATTTGACCGCAATCAACTACGGTGTCGGATGTAGATTGTAAGTGAGTGCGGATCGTCCACAGGGAAAGTGTAAGCGTTCGTCTTTTGAGTTAGATGAATTGAAACTTTAAAGAAAAGAAAACAAACAATTCAAGATTTGTATTTGAAGTTCAAGAATTAGAAAATCTAGATCTAATAACAAGAAAAAGATAGAATCAAGAATTGATAGTTTGATGATTTTTCCAAACCAAATATCAAGAATCGAAATGAGACTCGTAGGAATCGATCGGATCTATAGATGTGATGTAATCTTACAATTACGTATTCTTATCCTTCGATAAATTGATACTAGATCGATGATGATCGATCGAGAATTAGGGATTTCTTATGAAACTAGGGTTTCATCTTATCCCTTATTCTTTCGTCGATATCATTCACATTCTAGCCTCTGGTAAATTCAAGAAACGATCGTAGATCCCTAATTTCGAGCGATCACAATCAAGAAAGCATCGCAACGAAACTAGGTCATCGATTCTTGAACTTGCTAGGGTTTACAAAGCTCGTAGGACTTAAAAATCGTATTAAGATTTGTTACATCATCATTCTACAATCGTCTCGACTCCTTTACGAGCGGAGTTTTACTCAAATATCACAACAAGAACCACAATCACAAATTGAGATCTAATCATGATGCAAGAATAAAAAGAAAGCAAGATTAAAGAATTTCACCTTTTATTTATATCAACAATTTCATTACATTCGCTCAAGAACTACAAGAGGAAGAACTTGATCGTCGATTTGGTTTCGCTCGTCTCCTTGAGTCGCGGATCGGCTTAGATCACTTGCCCGATTGAAGATCGGCTCGGCTCCTAAAAGGTTGAAGGCTTCTCGCTTGATTTGGTACTCAAGATCTTGAATTTGGAGTGGAATTAGGGTTAGGGTTTCGCACAAGCCTTGTCACTAGACTTGTGGAAGAAGATGAAGAAAGAGGTAAAGATTAAGGAACTAATGAACTATTGATGAACCCTCAACCCTTAGATCTAGGCTCCTATTTATAGACATCAAAACCCTAGATCTAGGATTTGAATTCTAAGTTTCCCCCCAAAAGTTTGTTGATGAAATTTGAATTTCCCTCCAAAAGTTTGTTGAGGAGATTTGAACTTCCCTCCAAAAGTTAGTTAGAGGAGAAGCTTCTAGATGTGATTAGTTAGGAGGGAGCTTCTAGAAGAGGTTAGTTAGGAGCTTAATTATGATTAACTTAATTAATCATCTTTTGCTGATCTGGAAGAAGACTCTGGAGAATTCTGGAATTTGACGTGTCAAAATGAGGTGTACCCACTGAGGGAAGAGTTATGCACCAAAATTGGAGTGATGATCTGACCAAACCGCCGCGGAACCGCGGCGCAAGCCGGCTCCCACCGCGGTTCCGCGGCGCTTTTGAGGCTTTAGGGCTTGCAACTTCTTGTGTTCCTTTGGGCTGTCTCAAGGGCCTTTATTTGATATGTTGAATTGTGTAATTCCTTCTGGATTGCTACCAGATCTCAGGTCTTTGAGTTGGCGTAATGTTTGATCAGCAAAAATGACAATTTTGGCTTTTCTTCCGGATTATCCTGCACAAATCTCGAAACAAGTGTTGCGCAATATAGGGATGATGCGATGCCATAAAATACTGTCAATTTCCCTTAAAATGCCGGTTTTAAAGTATAACACATGCAATCTGATATTTTACGACTGATTTGCTAATATGTGAAATATGAATACCGAACACTTCTAAATGAGTGCAAATGAAAGGGAAATTGCCTTGTTAAAAATACATTATTTTCGACTGATCATTGACCGGCACTTAGATTACGAAGCGTCTAGAGGCGCAACGTAACCTAAGTAAGCTGAAGCCCAGAAATCTAAACCATAAAAGAAGAAGAAGTAAAGGAAAACATGTAGAAAACAAGTTTAAAAGTAACATCCAATTTTTTCAAAAATTTCGGCAGAGTCTCCTTTGTAAAAACTGGCCCCAAATGGGTACAAACAAGAATAATATATATACAAACAATAAAAAGCATCCCCAAACGGGAGCTCGCTCTACGCCAAAAGGCGGAAACAACCACACCAATGCACAATAGTATACAACGCCAAAGGGCGAGGCTCAAAACTTAAAAGAAAACAAATCCACCAGATACCATAATAATACAAGCGCAACTCTAAGGTCGAAATAAATAACTGGTCCAGTAAACTATCAAGTAATACAAGTTTGGTTGATGGATCTTACTAGATACAAATGAAATAATAAAAAGTACAACGGCGGTCCAGATACAAGTGAACCAACCTACCGTGCAAATCATCCTGAATGAAATGATGTGCCAGCAAGCTGCCAGGGAAAACTGTACATCGAACCTGTAAAAAAATTTGGCACAACGGGGGTGAGTTGCCAACTCGTGAGTAGAAGATATCTGCGAAAAAAATCGAATGCACGACGCTATCTTAGGTCATAATAATACACTACTATATCACCAGTCATCTAGTAATGGCAGGGTAATAAACTGCGTGTAAGTGCAAATGCTCCGTGCTCGTGTCAGTGCCTCAAATAGAAATATGTCATGTGAATGAGTATGCATGCACCATGAATGTAAAATAACCAATCCTGAAATCTGGATATATCTGTATAAGAAATCTTTAGCTTTTATCATGGTAAAATTTGTATAGAAATCTGAAATATCAACGATGAAATCCATGGAAATCTGTGTCAAGTATCGACACAAAACATGTAAATCTCAAGTCTCAATACCTCATAATCTCAATATCTCATAGTCTCAATATCTCGGGCTCCGTCAGTCCGGATCGGCCCATATCATCAAATCTCATGACAATGGTCGGTATCCTCCGGATATACGCCGCGCCAGACATCACCGGTAGGTAGTCCTCCCCTGCCAGGCTCATCGTTTACAACTCGATCTTCTTGCCCCGGGGTACCATACCGGGACCACCATGTACTCGAGACGGTTCATCCACTCCTCGAATCGGGTCTCGAAATCCAACAGAAAACATGAAATCTCATGGTGGACGACACATACATCACGAGAAAACCGCAACTTATATTTTAAAAAGATAGGAGGAGAGAAAGAAGTTTATATATATATATATATATATATATTATTGCAGTTTTCCCCAAAATCCAGAAATCTCATAGAAATCCAAAATCCCAAAATCATGAGTAAGTAAATGATAAATGTCGGCATAAGCCCCACAATACTGCATGATAACATGGAAATTTGAATGCATGAAATGTCTAAATAATAAATGCCATGTCTAGACTAACACCAGAGAGTAATCACAATATTATATCAATTTAGCTGTTAGATGATTCTATCAATAAAAGATAATATGTTCTAAAGTGTACGTGACATAGTAATTACCGATGATGATGTGTGTGAGCCGGCAAATAAGTGTGCGTGGAATATGCGCATCATCGGTAATGGTGCTGGTGTCCTAACAGGCAGAGTTTTATACTGATTATAGAAACATATGTATGAACATGCACCATGATGATTACGGTCTGAATGTAAAGACGGATGTGTATTAACCACTCATTTGATATACAAGTATAACTACAACTATATGACCCGAGCCTAAACTAGTGTCCATCTAACCTCCTAAGGAACTAAACCTAAGAAACTAGTCGATAAGAAATAAGAGTCCACCTGAGGTCTGAGTCCATATCTCTAATAGTCGGCGATCCAGCCTCAATAGCGTCACGTACGTAGTACGGCTTCCTCAAATCAAGAGTGCGGATCAATCATCACATCTATGCCCCGTACGGTAAAATCCATCGTACGGCATCCCAATATCGGGGTACGGGTCAAGTATCACCTACGTGTCTCATCATTCGTATAATATCATCATCAATCATGATCAAGGTATTGTACTGTAATCGCATACATCAATCATATATCATTGCCAGCATAAATATACATCGTTAATTTATCCTCAGAAATATCATGTCACATGTATCATATTGTGATTAAGTCACACTTATATCATATCGTAATCAAGTCACACCTATATGATATCGTAATCAAGTCATACATATATCATATTGTAATTCCAGGCACAGGTTACAGTCCAGTTTCTATTTTAGAGTCCCATGTACATCAATATCATCACCACCCATTATTATTTATGTATACCTATTCATTATCTCATTTTCTAATGATCCGCTAACATTATAATACGGCTGTATAGCCAAGAATCACGGCATCAAGCCCAGTTATACTGTTTCATCCCCGTGTATCATATCACATCCTTGTATCACATATACGTGTTGTGTATATATATACCTACGCCTAGTCCTATATACATACACATACACGTATACACCACGTCGAGTTTCTGTGTGTGCGTGTGTGTGTATCTACCTGAAACCTACGAATCTCCTCCAAGATATTCATCCTCTAGTAAGGTCTTTCTAAAATCCGTCTAGTCCAACCTAAGGTCATTACTAAGGTCCTACTCACCGAAATTCTAAGGTCACGTTTGGCTTCCTAATGACAATAAGTACTATTCCTATTCTACGTTTGCGGGGGTGCTAAACTCCAACCACCCGACTTCCCCCCGTAGATATACATCTACTCACCTAGTCCTTGTCTGCCGAAAACGATGTTGCCCTCCTCTTCTTCCTCGTCCGAAGTCCACGTGAGGGGTACCTATATGCAAACACATATAATATCATAAACTGAATCACGGACAAAACCAAAACGACGCACGAAACGCGCATAGGTTAAAACCTATGACCCGCTCATGCAAAGGATCCAAATATTGCTCGATATCGGCGTACAAACGCCGATTGATCGAGATAAAACACCAACAAACAACTCGTAGTTTTAAAACTCATTACTTATAATATAAAACATGATTTAATTCATCGAAACCCTAAAAATCGATCAAATCGTCCGATTTCGTAAAACCCGAAAACGCCAATTTACCGTTTTACTTCAAAACTTGATGTTTAAAAGAAACTAATGGTCATAATATTCATTAAATAACATAACTAGATTATAGAAAACATTACCATATTTTTATTACACTAATTTGTATTAAATTGTAAATTCTAGTTTGCAATTTAATCAATTTTAACACTTTGCAAGCAAAATTTCTCAATATCACAACTAAACTTGATTTGCATGAATTAACGTATAAAACTACAATTCCTGATGATAATAATATAATGAAACCATAAATTAGATTTTAAATCTCATTTATTCAAGAATTTCAAGAATCTAGTTAGCAAAAATAGCATTTTTCTCACAATTTCTCAATTATTAACTTCAAATTAGTAACTAAATTAGGTTTTCCATTCCACTAACAAGTTAATATCCCCATTAAAACCACTCTCTAGTGTTACAAACATTAATTGGAATTTTATCTCACCAATATATACAATATATAGAAATCTAGTTCGCAAAAATGGTTTAATTTAAACTAAAAATTTATAAGTGACTAAATAAACACCATTTACTAGTAATTACATAATTAAAATAGGTATTTTTAAATTTATAATGAAAAATAATTACGGTTTAGTTTTACGAAAACTACGTTTTACTTTACCGAAAATCATAAAACTCACTTAAAGAATTTTATTTATTTATTTATTTATTTTAAAACGTTACACTCATTATAGTCCCAGTAGTCGAGTACATATCCTAAGGGCTTTATCAACATGTAACATAGAGACAATCAGAGTACATGTTAAGATAAAGTTCAACCAGAAAGCATACTATCATGTCGAGCAAGAAAGTCCTCCCTATATATGTCCAAGCATCCATTACAATATACATCGTATGTACAGTAATGGCCTCTAGGGCACACATATAACTAACATTAACGTCCGGCGATATAGCCAGTTTATGCACCGCTATTTCTGGATCTAGTACCGACATCTCGGAATAATTCCATGCGAAACAGTCTTTATATTGCGTAAGTACGTCCTTTAGCGTGGCCACCTGTTTTTCAGACAGCAGCTCTCTGACGAACGTTGGCCTTGGCTCGTTTTCTGTCCCCAAGTCGATTTTTCTCAGGTTGTCCGTGTAAGTCTACGGTAGCGCCCCGGCCGTCTTTCCGAGGCTAAAATGCGGAAACGAAAATTTTTCTAAACTAGAAACCGGCGCAATCGTATGCTTAAAACCCGGATCGAACCATTAATCTACTACTAGCTATCTAGAGAAGGGATAGAAAGGCTATACCGATCGATCCGTGTCCTTCGGTCTTTGGCCACCATCCCAAGCTCCTCGCGGCAACTCCGGTCTCGATCTCCTCGTCGGAAAGGGCACCACATCTACGAGTCTTTTTATGGGGTCCTGCTTCATCCGAAGCAACTCGGGCACGAAGTGTGCTAGCCGACGTGTCCAAGGTGTTATAGAGAATGTTTGTGATCACTTTGTCTCTTGCATCCATTGCTTGGATGGAGGTTGAAGGTGTTTCTATTAATGGAGGTTATGAGCTAGAGGAAGAAGAAGGAGGAGAAGCTTTTTCTTCTTTTCTTTTCTTGTGTTTCATATGTGATAAAATGAGAGCAAGAAGAGAATAATACAAGAGCCAACCTCACCCTTGGCTGCCCCACTCTCTCCTCTCATCAAATCAACTCACAAAACCATCACATTATGTGACTTATGCACAATAAAAGAGACCATGAGTCACTAGGTTTGCATGTGTCACAATTAGTGCACAAAATGATGATTTCTAGCTCACAATTTCCATTTACAAACATTAATCCAAATGTTTGCAACAATAAAAAGATACGGCAACATCTAAAGTAAACTCGTGACGGATCACAAGGGTACCCCTCACCTGTATATACATACCTGCATCCGCATTCCGACCGAATGCGAATGCGATGAGACTAAAGTAATCCAACAAATCTAATACAATGTTTTGCCTGAAACTTGAGAAACTGTCTGTGGGGGACTCTAAAAACTCGTCAATACTTTGGCTGTGGGTTTAACCACTAGCACGTCAGAGGTACTAGCTATACGTAACGGGCTACCAGGTATTGACCACAAGGAAGGTCGATGAGCGAACTCATCCTGACACCCTACTGAGCCTATCAGTGACAATATCCGTACAGTCCGGTCTGTTCGTCTATGAGCATCGCATGGCGGGCCTAGGGGGTTGGTAAAAGTCAGACCCCCAAAAGCGGTACAAGTCGTGTCAGAGTGTAGCCCAGAACACTCTGAGATACTACTGGAATACCTACCAGTAAATCTCCTGCCTTGGCCAAGGACTTTGTGTAATGGCTCTCCTAGACACAGCGTGACCTCGCCCCCAATACCGGGAGAGACGAACCCCTGCCGATCCGCTCACTGCCTCCATGTGGCTCGGGACTGTACCCAACTAAAACCTGTTTGCACGACTCCTTTGAGCCGTGGTAGGGTAGTAATCAAAGCACAGTGGGAATTCACACGAGACAAATGACGATCTTAGGTCGATGAACTAACCTATACACATGTCACCAGGGAACTGCTATCTGACGTCAGGTATAATACCAACTAGCATGTTCCCGGCGAGTCCTGTCTGGTGTACTCATAACCCAATGAGCACCTGTATACATCTTAGGTGATCCAACTGACACCAATGGCTTGTGAGACCGGCCACCGCCCCTCGTCGGGGTCTCGACTGTATACACTAGTCTACTCCGGAGTATCGATGCCCTGTCTCGAAAACTCCCATGACTAGGGACCTTTTAAGGATGTGCTTATAGACCCCAGCTCCCACGTATATGATCGCCATCATACTGCTGGTAGTCAAGCAAGAATCCTAAGGGCTCTATCAACGTGTAATAGCGACCTGTAAGGTCACCTAAAGCAGTACACGATGATAAAGATAAACCAGATAGCATACTATCATCTTGAGTAAGACTGTCCTACCGGTATAGGTCCTCACTCAATCATTGAAATCACGTGCCTGTGATCCAATAATTGACTCTGAGGGCACTATATCCAACAATCTCCCACTTGCACTCAAGGCTAATTATTGCGATGTCGCATACTCACAGCCCGTGTGATACCGAGCACCCAACTCCTCTACTAATCAGTTTCACAAAACCCGTTTACGAAACTATTGCGTTCGAGGAATAGCCTCAGTGAGTGGATCCGCCCTGATGTTTCTTTCTATTTCTCTCTTTGTTTCAAGTTCGCGGTGAAAGCCATCTCCCGAAATGAGCAATACCTTTCTTAGAATATGTCTGGATATCTGATGGGACCTAGTTCGTAAATGAACTCCAAATCCAAACTTCTTAGACCGTATCGTCAACTGAACCTAATCAGTATCCTGCACCATGCCTCCCTCAGTATCCGCTTGGACCACCTGTCCAAACTACTGCCCCTCGTCAGAGGGAAAGCTATAACTCTGACAGTCACTCTGTCACCCAGGTCATCTTGGAAGCCTGGAATTATAACCGTCCCCGGAAAGAGGCTGTCGTTATCATATCCCTAGAAAATCCACTTATGTTGTAAAACTGCTTCCGAACGTTTCTCCAGGATAGGATTAATATCAACTTATTGTATCTAGTGCAAAAACAACGTCTTGTGTGGTACTTAACATCTCATGATCAACTCAATTGCCTAAGCAAGTGATCTGCCAATCATGCACATTCCTCTCCCCTTTAGTCTGTAAGACACCTTTAGAGAGGGTGACTCCATCACTTGCAGGTACACTACCGTGCCAGGAGTCGTCCATTCTAAAACATCTTTAGAATGCTGTCTAAGTACCCAGATTGGGAAACTACCCAAATCTAGATCTAAAATCATAGATCTAGTAACCAAAATATCTGATATAATATCCATATCCTATGTGGAGAAACCACTGTGTGACAACCAAAGTATAACCGATCGTAGTATAGGAATTTCACTTCCTACTCTGTGTATGTCATCCAAATACCAGGACATCACACCCTACTACTTTCTTAACAGATCCATCCCCTATTCTGATGAAGTCAAACCTATGATTGTCACATCAGAAATAGATGATCTATCTCCTTTATATCCGCTTTAGTCCATAAATAGACACAAGCTACTTGTCCACTATGCTTCCGCTGCTCCCACTGACTATGACAACCCTCTAGCAGAGTCATATACACGTATACTTCTAAAGGTAGTTCAGAACGACGCTATACTCATCCTCCTGCCGGGTCTCACAGTCTGGAGCAACAGCAATGGCAAGTCTGGGTAAACTCCCTGTCACCATCCTTGAGGCTACCGAAGTACCTCTCGGGTGCCTGAGGTTACCCACCATATCTGCGGAGTGGCCAATGGAATGTCAAACCAGATTAAATCTTTGGGTTCTTATCAAATTTTCAGTAATCGTTTGCGGTTCTGGAATCACTTCCAGTTCTACCATACTCCCACTACTGCTTTCTGAAAAAATTCATTTTTATTAAAACTGTGGCGAGTCAAGAACAATATCACTATTGATCTTCCAGATGGTAGAAAATCAACCCTCATCATAGCCCGGGTCAACCCACAAACAGCCATTACAGAAACGTGCCTTGAGTTATCCAGAGTCTGGTTTTAAGCATAAGCCGGACAACTCCCCGTACCTTAACATTGTTAAGATATGAACTATTCTATATCCAATATAGAAACAGAGGCACTGATTTAATTGGAACCAGATTCAAATCATGCAGCTGTCTCCAGTGCATGTCAACTAAATAGAGAGAGGCCGATCAACATTACTCAACTTAGGAATGCTTCCAATTATGAGTAACCTGAAAGAGAAGCAAGTTCTCTTAATCATTACTATCATCTGAATACCATACACAAGTATCTATATCTTCGATCACCTTGAAGAATCCTGATACTTGCAACGCCTGGTTCTCTACTTTACTCTTATACCTATAACTTCTCAAAACTTAAACCTTGCATTTCTACGAAACACATGTCTAAGAACTAGAGAAGTCACAAGTAAACAGAATATAGTACGAATACCAACCGCTTTGTCCTCATGGACACTGGACAAAATACAATACTCTGTATAAATCCCCTGAGTTTAATAACTCATTCGCCGTGTCTCGTAGTTTGAAAACTGTACTTATGGTTAAGAAGAATTACACCGCTGTTTAATGCTCCTTACCTAACCATCCACTGATATAGGTAAATGTCATAGACATAATTTCAAAAAGTTATATCTCACTTTATAAAAATAAACGTACAGATATATCAATTTGAAATTGGTGCATAACAACGGATATTCAAAACCAAATATTTGCCGTCCGACAAACAACCCAGGCCACTTCCTCAAATATCACCAATTACAACGAATCCCGATATAATGAGGATGATCACCCAATTCCTAATAACTTACTCCCACTCATCATCTGTAAAACCATACAGATGTGAGAATCAAACCTAGTAAATACATACCCTGGAGCAAGGGCTAACTGGGAAATCAGTTTTCTTTTAACAATACACAGTGAAACTGAAATATATAAATGCTTCGAAGGGGTATCCGGGTATTCCTAGTAATGCCTCTTCCATTATCAAATTCACAACTATAACCGTATATTTCTTTGCCATCTCTCCAGATCCCTTTATATGTCTTTTGTCATTTCCTTCTGTACACCCCTTTAGGCTAAATGGTTTTCTTCCTTCCCTACCGTTCGACACCAGCCTATGGTTTGGAAGAAGACTATCCAATAAGCGTAATAGGTGTACTGTCCTAATCCTAGGAGCACTCGCAACCTGAGAGAAAGTGAAGATAAAAGACAATTGAATAAAACCTTGTTCCTATTTCTCCTGAACCAGAATCCATCCCCGAACTGGAACAAGTCCCTTCGAGTTCGTATATAACCATACGATGGAGTATCCAAATAACTGTGGATCTTCATAGTGATACGGAGTGTCCTGGAGAAATACAAAGCTGAAGTATGAGTAGCGATGAAATACTTGGTTTGGTCGTGAATAGTAGTCGCAGTTTACTTTGCCCTCTTACTAATCCCTTTATTTGTCTTAACTTATTACCTTCTGTACACCTTCGTTAGGCAAATTGGTTTTCTTCATTCCCCACTGTTTGACACCTGCCTATGGTTTGGAAGAAGACTATCCAATAAGCATAATAGGTGTACTGTCCTAATCTAAGGAGCACTCGCAACCTGAGAGAAGGTAAAAGGAAAAGACAACTGAATAGTCCTATCCATTTTCTACAGAACCGGAAACCATCCTAGAATCTGGAATAAGTTCCTTAGAGTTCGTATATAACCATACGATGGTTTTATCCAATGGAAGTGGATGTTCGTAGTAATACGGGGTGTTCTGGAGAAAAGGGTAAAAGTAGGAGTGGCAATAAGGTATGCAACTCTGACAATCCAAAATCCAGTGTTTTTAAGAAAGTTCGGTTAACTTGGTCACTGAGTCATAGTCAAGGGTTGGGTCATGGTCGCTGCTAAAGAGAGAGAGAAAAGAAACACTCAGCGTGCACTCTAACCTAGATCAGAATGGTTATCAATTTATCTAATCAGGAAACCTCCCACTGTAACCTCAAATTCTCCTCCAAACCTGAAAGAAGAATTAGTCGGGATCACCCGAGGAGTAAACCAACTTATCAGTGGGAATCGGGATCCAACTATAATCGCATGATAACGTGATGGAATCCACTCACGTTACCACACTCCAGAAAGTATGTGCATATCTGGCAAGTTTCAGTTTCTTTAGAAACTCCCGATGTGATTTTTATCCCATGCTCTTATGACCTTGACGAAGGCCAACATATCATAAGTCACATGTCAAGTTCTACCCGTCATTATCCAGGTTAATTTGACCCCACCCATACATACCCTTGACGAAGGCCAAAATAGTAGTACGACTGTCCCAAACCAACGCATCTATCTATGCAACAGAAAAGTAACAAATAGCTACCATACACTATGGCTTGACGTAGGCCAACATACATAGCATGAATTCTAAGTGCCACCTTCCTGAAATGACGGAGGGCTACGCATTGTTTTTGGCGAAAAACCGTTAACGTAATGAACTTGATATCGTTGAAGAAACCGGATAGTTTTTTTATAAAAATATAGTGGCGAAAACCTTTGCTAAAGAGGTCACTCCCGGTGAAGGGATCTCTGCTCTTTCCCCATAGAATGAGGTGCAGGATATTCCAACAGAATACCACGATGCAAAGCAAAAAGTAATCGACTATAGTGAATTTATTACCCTGACGCAAACTTCTGTCCAAGGGGTCACTCCCGGTGAAGGGATCTCGGCCCTTGCCTTGTAGACTGAGGTGCTGGATATTCATAACCGAATACCACTGTGCAAAACAAAAGAGAACGTCCTTGCAATAACAGCCTTTTGAAAAATGTTCCAACAACATCAGAATAGGTTTGTTTAGCTTGCATTGATCCGAATCAATGCAGTCCCATCAATTAATCACACCACAAAAGAACGAAAATATGATGTACGTATATGCCATCCGCATTCGCTACTGGGTCCCGTCATCACCCGTTAGGTTACTTAACTAACGACAGAGCGGGGACTGGACTAGCGCGGGTGTAAAAAATATACAACATCTACTAGTATATATATCAATATATAATATTCGCTCATGGCGTGATAAAATGCAACATCACAGAGAGTAATAATCATCACAGAACAATACAGATAATCTGGGATCCCCGGGTTTCATAGAGCCGCTACTGAAACCCGACGTTCCCCTGGTCATGTGGATAGCCTGTGCAACGAAATCCTAGACCCCTACGGGCGCGACAAGTTACCCTCCAAAACCTGAAGCGAGGTAGCCCCCTTCAACAAAGTGAATGGACCACCCAGCACTTCACGGAATCCGGTAACTTGAGCACCCCTCCTTGGGTCAACCCATACCCCCTACGTGTGCGGCGAATAGCCCGCCAATTCTAGAGTGAAACCCCCTCCGTCTCATACCCATGAGATGCGGGCCCGTTGCCCTCTAGAACCCGGCTATCCGTGCACCCCACCTTGGGGTAATCCTAGTACAGAAAGAAAAATATATACAACAGGTACATCGACCTCAGCCCGGTTGTGCCCCAAAAGAATAATATACAAACAGGCAGTGACGGCAGTCCACATGTCGGACGCTCGCCACGCAATATCAAATGTACAAATACAACCAAACTGTACTACCATTGCATCCAGGCTATCCACCACGACAAATCCGCAACATCATAGCACAACACAGAACATCAACGTGAATGTCACGTTCGCAAATCCGTCTAAAAGATCTATAGCAATTAGACATGATTAACCGATCAAATGACATTCACGGTCGCAGATATAATGTAAATACTGTGAACTAACATGTTTAAAATTTTCGATCGACAAAATTTCCTTAAGTGGGTCCCAAGTACAATACCCAGTACTCAGACAAATCTGGGCCCAAACAAAAAATACCAGAAACCACATTTCCAAGTCAGAGACCACCTCAGAAAATTTCGTGCACTGTGGCTACAGTACTGCGGCGAATCCGCGGCCAAAACGTGGGTACGGCCGCGGTTCCGCCGCGCTACAGTGAGTTCAGCTCACCAAATTTTCTTAGTTCTCTTAGAAAACCCTGCCTGTTTTTCTACAGCACACTAAATAATTTTTCGAGCACAAAAAAAAATCGATAGAAAGTTCATGATTGGAAATGCAGTTTTTGGAAATTTTGTCCGATCAAAGTTCTAAACATGTTAGAGCAAGCTAGTGAAGGTTAATGGCGTGGCTCTGATACCATGTAAGTCTACGGTAGCGCTCCGGCCCTCTTTCCGAGACCAAAATGCGGAAACGAAAATTTTTCTAATATATAAACCTGCGCTATCGTATGCTTAAGACCCGGATCGAACTATTAACCTACTACTAGCTATCTAGAGAAGGGATAGAAAGGCTATACCGATCGATCCGTGTCCTTCAGTCTTTGGCCACCATCCCAAGCTCCTCGTGGCAACTCCGGTCTCGATCTCCTCGTCGAAAAGGGCACAACATCTACGAGTCTTTTTACGGGCTCCTGCTTCATCCGAAACAACTCGGGCACGAAGTGTGATAGCCGACGTGTCCAAGGTGTTGTAGAGAATATTTGTGATCACCTTGTCTCTTGCATCCATTGCTTGGATGGAGCTTGAAGGTGTTGCCATTAATGGAGGTTATGAGCTAGAGGAAGAAGAAGAAGGAGGAGAAGCTTTCTATTCTTTTCTTTTCTTGTGTTTCATATGTGATAAAATGAGAGCAAGAAGAGAATAATACAAGAGCCAACCTCACCCTTGGCTGCCCCTCTCTCTCCTCTCATCAAATCAACTCACAAAACCATCACATTATGTGACTTATGCACAATAAGAGACCATGAGTCACTAGGTTTGCATGTGTCACAATTAATGCACAAAATGATGATTTATAGCTCACAATTTCCATTTACAAACATTAATCCAAATGTTTGCAACAATAAAAAGATACGACAACATCTAAAGTAAACTCGTGACGGATCACAAGGATACCCCTCACCTGTATATACATACCTGCATCCGCATTCCGACCGAATGCGAATGCGATGAGACTAAAGTAATCCAACAAATCTAATACTAGGATCCGGCTTAAACCAAAGCCCTCTAGTATGATCCGCCCGATCATGATCCGTGCACTACTGCACGTATATGATCGGACCCTGCCATATATCATACGGCCTCTATAACGTTTCGCCCGAAACTTGAAAAACTGTCTGTGGGGGACTCTAAAGACTCGTCAATACTTTGGCTGTGGATTTAACCACTAGCACATCAGTGGTACTAGCTGTACGTAACGGGCTACCAGGTATTGACCAAAAGGGAGGTCGATGAGCGAACTCATCCTGACACCCTACTGAGTCTGTCAGTGACAATATCTGTACAGTCCAGTCCGTTCGTCTATAAGCATCGCATGGCGGGCCTAGGGGGTTGGTAAAAGTCAGACCCCCGAAAGCGGTACAAGTCGTGTCAGAGTGTAGCCCAGAACACTCTGAGATACTACTGGAATACCTACCAGTAAATCTCCTGCCTTGGCCAAGGACTTCGTGTAATGGCTCTCCTAGACATAGCGCGACCTCACCCCCAATACCGAGAGAGACGAACCCCTGCCGATCCGCTCACTGCCTCCATGTGGTTCGGGACTGTACCCAACTAAAACCTGTTTGCACGACTCCTTTAAGCCGTGGTAGGGTAGTAATCAAAGCACAGTGGGAACTCACACGAGACAAATGACGATCTCAGGTCGATGAACTAACCTGTACACATGTCACCAGGGAACTGCTATCTGACGTCAGGTATAATACCAACTAGCATGTTCCCGGCGAGTCTTGTCCGGTGTACTCATAACCCAATGAGCACCTGTATACATCTTAGGTGATCCAACTGACACCAATGGCTTATGAGACCGGCCACCGCCCCTCATCGGGGTCTCGACTGTATATACTAGTATACTTCGGAGTATCGATGCCCTGTCTCGAAAACTCCCACGACTAGGGACCTTTTAAGGATGTGCTTATAGACCCCAGCTCCCACGTATATGATCTCCATCATACTGCTGGTAGTCAAGCAAGAATCTTATGGGCTCTATCAACGTGTAATTGCGACCTGGAAGGTCACCTAAAGCAGCACACGATGATAAAAATAAACCAGATAGCATACTCTCATCTTGAGTAAGACTGTCCTACCGGTATAGGTCCTCCCTCATTCATTGAAATCATATGCCTGTGATCCAATAATTGACTCTGAGGGCACTATATCCAATAGTCCGCGGTGGTGTGTATCCCATCTTTCAACTTTTTTGGCGCCGATGGAAATTCTAAAATTACCTCGTCCTCATCCTCGTCTGCGAAGCAGTGGGAGAGGCCGTCCATATTCTCATGCTCCTCCTCCTTTGAGAATGTTATCACGTGATAGGTACGAGTTCATTTCCAAGCTCGATGTTGATCTGGACTTTTCCTTGCAGTGTTGGTTTCTCTTGGCTCTTACTTTCGTGGTGGAGCTATCCTCCAATTGTTGGACAGAGCAAACCTGCCTTGCTGATACTGTTCTTCGACCCAGTCTTTGAAGGTAAAGCAATCTTCAAGTGGATGTCCTATTGCTCGGTGGTAGGAACAATAAGCCGGATGATGGATCTCATTTATTTGCTCAGGATGCCGAGACTCCGGGAGTGTCATCATTTGATGCTTCATGACAAGGTTGAATATTTTTCTTGTCTTGTCTTGAGGGAAAGAGTATTCCCGACCCATCTTTTTCATAAATGACGGATTCCAGCTGACTTTTTCTCGATCGCGTGGCTTCTTGGATCTGCTTCGCTGTCTTTGAATGCCATTCCCATTCTTGATCTTGTTGTTGCTTTGCGTCGGACTTTTTCCTTGCCACGAGAGCACACAACAGGTTGAGGATGAAGGGCATCGTAGTCTTCTCTTTCCGTGGACTGCTGAATGAGACATTGTATCCTGGCTTTCTCGTAAATGGCCATTTCGCGACTGTGGTCATTCCGAACCTTTTGACCCGCTTCCCTTATTAGCTTGTCAATCTGTTCTTCGAATGACAGACTTGGTATTCTCACGGCGGGATCTCGCTCTGGTTCGACATCAACGCTATCTGGAAATACATAGCTTCTCCACCGGAGTTATTTATGACATGGTAGCCATAGAATCGCTCCCGTTTCTTGGACCAAACGTATCTAAGTCCCGTCGTCTCTATCCTCTTGTTGGAAATTTTTCGCTGAATCCCAGGAATGTCCCAAATCTTGTTGTATAACTGGGCTTGCTGAGCGGTTTGTTTGAAAGATATGCCTTGGCATCTTAATAGCCATTTCAATCTCTCTGCGTAATATCTGTTAGTTATATTTATGCCCTAGAGGCCATTACTGTACATAGGATGTATATAGTAGTGGATGCTGGGACATATATAGGGAGGACTTTCTTGCTCGACATGATAGTATGCTATCTGGTTGCACTTTACCTTAACGTGTATACTCATTGTCTCTCTGTTACATGTTGGTAAAGCCCTTAGGATGTGTACTTGACTACCTGGACTATGATGCAGATCATACTAGTGGGGACAGATAGTCTATAAGTACATCCTTCAAAGTCCCTAGTCGTGGGTGTATCGAGACGGGGCATCGATATACCAGAGTAGACTAGCGTATACCTTCTCGACCCATACAGATGGGCGATGGATGATCCCATATCCATTGGTGTTTGACATCAGAGATCATATACGGGTGCTCAGTGGAGACTGGGTACACTGGACGGACTCGCCGAGAACTCCCAGATGGTATTATACCTCACTTCAGATGGCAGTTCTCTGGTGACACTGGTACAGAGTAGTCTGTTGACCCGAGATCGTCATAGAGTCTTGTGTGGTTCCCACTGTGCTTTGATTTCCACCTTACCACATCCAAGAGGGCGTGCAAAACGGTGGTTTTTGGGTACAGTCCCGAATCACATGGAGGCAATGAGCGATAGGAGGGGATTCGTCTCTCCCGGTATAGGGAGTTGATGTTGCGCTGTGTTCGATTGGCTATAACCGGAAATCCCTGGCCAGGGTTGCTGAGATTTACTGGTAAGTGTTACCAGTAGTTTCTCGAATTGTTATAGACCTCATATCGACACGACTTATCGAGCTATTGGGATCTGACGTTTACCACCCCTATGCGAGATATGCGACATATCAGACGATCAGACCGGACTGTACGGTAAGTGTTACTGGTTGGATTCACAGGAGTGTGAGCGGGTTTGCTCGTCGATATTTTGATCGCTTAATACCCGGGTGGCCATTACGTTTAGAAGACCGCTTGCGGCTTGTGGGTGTTTGATATGATCATCACCTGCTGCCGGCGTATTGACGAATCTTTAGAGTCCTACACAGAGGTTTCCTGGCTCAAGCGAAACGAAATAGGAGCGCATATGAGATATGCGCGGGACCGAGAATGATACCAGTATGTGATACCGTATTCCATTCTCGCGATAAATGTATCGATTGGTTGTATGCGATATAACCTAGTTATCGATTCAAGCATTGATTCGATAAACCGATACATAGGATACTAGTCGGTTATATGCGATATGACCGGATCGTTAAATCAAGTGTTGATTTAATGATTTAATATATAATTATATATTTGTTATATTACTTTGCATTAACTAGTATTGGTTCACTTTAAATGGATTTTCTCACTTGGATGTACAAGTTGTATATGTGATATACTTTTTGTGCAAATGATTGTATCATGTTTGATGATGCATGTTTGCTAGGGTTTTTGTGTAAAGATCAAACCATGGTTACATGTTAATGGTTAGGGTTTTGATTTATTCATTTATTTATTTGTTTATTCTTTTTGGAAAATAAATGGCATGAAAAGAAAATGGTGGCTTGATTTGTATTCTAGTTGAAGCTTCATGAAGCTTTGACCTAAGTGACCATTTTGTCTCATGCTTAACCCTAACCATTCCCACTAACCCTAGTTTAGTCTCTACACTTGACCATGGTTGGTAGATGATAAGTATTATTATTATTTTCATTTTACTTAATACTTATCATATTATCTTCTTCTTCTTCATCATCTTCTACTTGAAGAAACCTTGACTTCATCAATGGTGATTGATTAAAAAGAGTGAGAAATCCAATTCTAAAGTGAACCCACCTCCTATTTCTTCATCCTCTTCCTCTTGCCAAGTAGTAGAGTGTGTTTTCTTCACAAGTTTCATGACTTGGTGAAGTTGGAGCTTGATCTAGCGATGCCTCGACGTAGATCATCTTCGGCACGAAGCCGACGACCTTGCCCGCCCATTTCTCCGATGAAGCCGACGCTAGAGCCCGGGTTTCCATTTGGACAGCGAGGAGACTTCATTGCAGAGCTATGGAGGTGGAGGACCGGATCTACAAAGGTTGTATTTCCTTTCTCTTAGTAAAGTAGTTTACTAGTTGCATCTTTCGCCTAGACATCTAGTTAACGATCCGTAGTCTAGGGTTTCTCGGCACCGTAAAATTTGAAATTGGCATGGTTGATGCCTTGTGAGACCTCCTTAGTGTGCCTAGGAACCCTACAGTAGTATCAGAGCCTAGCTAGAGCCTTAGGCGAAGTCCTGACGGCGTTTGAAATCCGAACGAACCGAAACCCTAACTCTCAAAATGCTCTCTGTCCAATTTTTAAAAATCTGGATTTTTCAATATTAAAAATATGCAGAAAATTCCGCAGGGTCTTTTATGAATTACTGTGCAAAACGGAGTCCTAACTCAGTCAACCCGCGGCGGAACCGCGGCGTTACCCCACTTAACGCGGCGGTTCCGCGGCCATCTAGTTGATATTTTCACCCCACTTTGCACAGTAATGTCAATGATTAACTCCTGTGTTTTCTGGGTAATTTTAATGTATACTTCACAGTTGAGTATTCTGGGGTTGTATTGGGAATCTAAGATTCGATCGGATTATCAAATTTTGTCTGTGTGACTTTCCGGATATATTGAATATGTTAAAAAGTTCGACCGAATATAAATACCCACCTTTTCCCCTGTCGGGAAATTTCCAAGTGTTGGATTTTTCCGTAGTTTAATAACGTTCTAAGTAGTGCAAGTAACGCGATGGACCCTCTAGAAGACAACAAACCTTAACTCGATTATGTGACCGTCTTGAACTGCCCTTTGAACCTTCGGGTTTGGGGCAGTACGGCGTGCCACATGTGAGGCGTTGGCTTGACCCTTCTACGGCTGGACCGTTGGTACTGAGGCACGAACTGAATGTTTTTAGACTTGTTTCATGTGTTGATCTGTGTCGGGAAAACTTGGGTGTTTGCATGTTCGATCGGAAAGTTTATCATTTTCTATTTATCCGGAATGGGATACAATAATTGGAATTCACAATAAGTTATGAGATAACTGAATGAATGTTATAAACATAGCAGTTTAGTCTCACTTGATCGGTTGCCACGGAATTTTGATGTGATCAAAAGTTCGTCGCAATCACGTAGCGTACGCGGATACTCGCCGGGTAAACTTAATAGACAGCCTCACTCCATAGCCCCGACCAAGTGACTGTAGGAGAACCCCGTTGCCGAAAGCATCCGTTCGGGTGCTCGCGGTAGCGGTGTTCCGCCTTGGTGCACTTCGTCGACGGTATCGGGGGTGCGGCCGCCTACTAAAGTTTGCGACGAGCATTCGATCAGGATGTCGGTAATCTTGTTGAATTGCCCGACTTGATATTGAAAAGTGGTTTCGACTTTGAGACTAAAATGCGGGGTTTATAATTGTTAGGCATGTGATGTCTAAGGTATTCATTTGATTAGGCATGCGATGTCTATGCAGATTGCGGATTCCAACTGTTGTAGTTTTACACTTTCTTTTCTGTGACCGTAAGTGTAATATGTGATATCGCCGGTTTCGTTGCTATATGTCAACGACAATTGGGATGCGCATATTTACTTACGTTGATGACATGTGATGTTATGTGTTGCTGGATATGTTATATTGGATCGTCGTGTTTGAATAGCCGGGGTTTTTTTATGTGAGATGAGTGTTTTTCATTTTCATTCATGTAAAAACTTGTATGTAATATTCTTTTATTGGGGCACTTCCAGGTTGCGGAAGATGTCACCTTTTGTATATTATTTACTTTTCCGCACTAGGATAGACCCAAGGAGGGGAGCACAAGTAACCGGGTTCTGGAGTCCAGTGGGAGACCAACTCGAGGAGTCGAGTCCGGGTCTCCTAACTCCAGAATTGGTAGGGTTGCTTGCCGCTCTCGTAGGGGTCTAGGGGTGTGGGTTTGGCTATTCATCATGACCGTGGAATCCGTATTTTATACTGGCTCGTATTGAAAACACGGACGTCCTAGTATATCCAATATTTCATATGATTCTTCTGCTGCGATATCTGTGATGTGATCATGTGATGTTCTTTGATAGATATTGTATATAGTATATATGATATATTATATTGGCGTTACTTATGTTTTACTCCCGCGCTAGCCCTGCCCCGCTCTGCCGTTAGTTACCTAACCTAACGGTGCACGAGGGGACATCGAGGCGAATGCGGATGGCATAAGTGTACGTCGTATTTATCTGTGATGTTTAGGTACTTAAATGATGGGACTTCATTAATGTGATTAATGAAATAAAAGAAACCTAAGATGTTGTAGAATCGAATTTCAAAATAAAACAGGTAGCTACAGTTCTTGCTTTGCACAGCGGTATATGTGATATATCCTGTACCTTATTCGATGAGGAAAGGACCGAGATCCCTTCACCGGGAGTGACTCCTTTAGCAATAACTGGCAGATGCTACACACTCGGTTTGTCTTTTAATTGCTTTTAAGAGTTTTTGCTTTGCACAGTGATATATATGATATATCCCGCACCTCATTCGACGAGGAAAGGACCGACGATCCCTTCACCGGGAGTGACTCCTTTAGCAAAACTAGAAAAGCCTCAAAAGCACTCCATTTAAAATCATTTGATTCTACAACGATATCAAGTTCATTACGCAATAGGTTTTCAGAAAAACCTGTCGTAGCCCTCCGTCATTTCAGATAAGTTGTATATAGTATTCGTGCTGCATTTGTTGGCTTTCGTCAAGGTGCAGTGTGCGGTAGCTATATGCTGCTTATCTGCTGCATACGATGCGATTGGATTAGGGTAGTCGTGCGGCTTTGTTGGCTTTCGTCAAGGGTCGTGCGGGTAGGTTTAATTCAATCAAGAAATGTACGGGTTGAACTTGACTAGCGGGCTATGGTTTGTTGGCTTTCGTTAAGGTCATAGCACGTTAGGGGCAAAATACTATCGGGAATTTCAAGTGTTGAAATTTGCAATGAGATTGCATACCTTCTATGAGATAGTTGGATCCCGATACCCGCTGCGAGTAAGAGTTACTCCTGGGACAGTTTTATACATTACAATTAGCCGATCAAGTAGGTGTCTAGAAAGGTGTTAACGAGGTTACGCCTCTGGGAAAACGAGGTTTACATTAATTAGGTTCGTGCGAAAGCACGAGGGACCTCCCTCAAAGTACCGACACTGGCCTGGCTGAAAGATTGGCGAACTTGTAGTGTGTAATTAATCCCGGCTAGTCTTTCCTTTTAGGGTTTGAAGGAAGATTTGATAAAAAGCAGTGTGAGCCATCCTGATTAGATAAAATAAAAACCAATCTATTCTTGCAAGAGCGCACGCTGAGTGTTTTCTTCTCTCTCTCTCCAGGTAGCGACCATGTTACGCCTTAATCAAGATAATAATATGGATTATTGACCGAACCCGCTTGTTATACTGAGCTGGGGAACGTTGGTCCCGCTCCAACTTATAATTGTTATAAGACAGAGCAGGAAATTGGGGATTACCAGAATTCCCGTGCCGCCCAAACGAAGAAAGTGCATATGATGCATCATCTTCGGGTGTGTTCATTACAAAGAACTGTTTCTCAGTATCCTTCACGTCCTGGGTATGTGATACCAGATCAGGATCCCAGATATGTAATCTGTTACATAGGGCTACAGCAAGGTAAAGAACTGAGAACGGGTGATAAGTTTCATGAGGCAGAAAACGGGGCAAGAGTTGCAACCAAGTCTGTTGGTCACTGTCACCCTGTATTGCCAATACATTGATTCTGAACGAATGTTATTAGATACCGAACCTGATATACAAAATCATATCAGTCTCTTTATTAGTAAAGAAATGATAAAATTTTGTATTGTTGGATAATGTTTTGAACATTTCCTATATCAAAAGTTGATCGGTTCAGGCACGTTATCTAAAAGCGTTGATGTTCTAAATCAAACTACAGTTCTTAGTATACGGAACACACACAAGAAGAAGAGTTCAGAAATGAACGAATCCTTCTTGTGGTATTGTAGACTAGGTCATATCAATGCGACCCGACTAGCTAAGTTGCACATAGATGCATATTTAAATCAGTTTGAATCTACATCTTGTGAAACTTGCCAGTCATGTCACAAAGATATAATGACACCAGCTCTGTTTATTGGAAACAGAGAAAGAGTTAATGAACTCTTGGGATGATACATGTTGATGTATGTAGGTCCCCTGTCTACATTTGCCAAGACCGGTTCTTTATACTTCATTAAATTCTCTGATGATCTCTTTTGATTCAGACATGTGTTCCTGTTGAAACACAAGTCAGAACCTTTTGAGATATTCACAGAATATAAGTTAGAAGTAGAGAACCAATACGGGTATAAGTATTATGTCCTTTGATGAGATCGAGGAAGAGAATACTTGAGCACGGAAATCATGGATTATTCTAAAGGAGAATGAGATTCTCTCTCAGCATTACTCCTCCATATACACCATAGCACGATGGTATATCGGGGCGGAGCACTTGCACCCTATGTGATATGGTGTGCTCTATGATGAGTACTACTGAGTTACCTATTTCCTTTTTGGGAGTTATGCACTTGAGAAGCTGCATACCTATTGAATAGGGTTCAAATCAAATCAGTTGCCTACCACTTCATATTTGATATGGAAAGGGAAGAACCCATGTCTTAAGCTAGTTAAGATTTGGGGTTGTCCAGCCTATGTCTGAAAAGCATAATCCGGACAAGCTCGAGGCAAGGTCTGTTGTGTACAACTGGAAAGGTTCCAGTGATACAAACAACAGCAGATGATTTGGAAGAACCAAAGGATTCAGTAGATTCTAACGAACCTCAGCCTCTCCGCCGATCTAGTAGGGTTCCTCACCCGCCTGAGAGATACTTCGGTTACTCTATGACAGTGGGAGCGAGGATTGCATCATGAGATGATGACCCAACTAGTTTCGAGCTGGCCAGCAGGAGTGGGACTCTGTAAGAATGGCTGGATGCTTAGTGATCTAAGATGGAATCCTTATACACCAACAAAGTATGGACTTTGGCTGCTATATCTGAAGGGTTAAATCTCCATCAGGAGCAAGTATATCTTGAGAAGATTACTTAGTGTAGATGGAAAAGTTGAGACTTTCAAAGCTAGACTTGTTAAAGCTTTTCGTCATCGACCAGGCCTGGATAATGATGAAACCTTTTCAAGTGGCTATGCTTAAGTCCATCCAGATCCTACTTGCCACGGCTACATACCATAACTAC
Source organism: Agapanthus africanus (assembly GCA_030015575.1). Classification (NCBI taxonomy): domain Eukaryota; kingdom Viridiplantae; phylum Streptophyta; class Magnoliopsida; order Asparagales; family Amaryllidaceae; genus Agapanthus; species Agapanthus africanus. Next base: position 456,127,262 of record JASDDO010000019.1, on the reverse strand, counting down.
GATATCTGGCGGTTGGGTGCCATGACTGCTTTTCTAAGTGATGTTTTAGAAGAGAAAGTCTATAAGTACACAGCCAGAGGGCTTCGTAGACAGTGGGAGCAGCGGAAACGTGTACAAGATGCTTTATAGGATAAAGCAGGTATCGCGGAGTTGGAACATCTGTTTTGATGTGTTAGTCAAAGAGTTTGACATCATCAAAATGGTAGATGAACCTTGTATAAACAAAAAGGTAGTAGAGAGTATGGTGATGATCCTCATAGAGTACGTGGATGTCATGCTCTTGATAAGAAAGGAGTTTCCTATGCTACGCTCGGTCAATCTCCGTTTATCATAATGATTCTCCATATAGGATAACAGTGATACCTCCTACATCCTGGGTTTTGGATCTATGAGATAGATCTAATTGGATGTTAGGATTCTCACTAGTTGTAGTGAGATGGTATCAACCGATCCTGGGGAGAATCACTGGAAGGGTTCCAGGGTGATAAGGATGACTGAAAGTCAGTCACAGGTATTGTCTTTACCCTTAGTAAAATGGACGGTATGTTAGAAGAGTTCCAAGCTAGATACGGTGGCATACTAAACGATAAAGGCTCGATACATTGCTATTTAAGATGCTACCAAAGAGGCAGTCTGGATGTATATTTGTTCATGAGATGAACTTAGTTCCTCCCATTGTGTGACAATGGGGTTGTGGCTTATGCCAAGGAACGCCCGTCCCATCAGTGATCCAGACATATTCTAAGGCAGTATCACCTGATCATGGAGATGGTTGATCTCCAGGGTGATCAAGGTTAGGAGAGTAGACTCAGAGGACAACACGGCGGATCCACTCACGAAGGCCTATTCTCAGAGAGAGATTTTTATGGGATGGTTGAGTATGAGATACTGCAACCAATGCTACAGATGGCCCTAGTGCAAGTGGGAGATTGTTAGTTATATGTATGCCCTAGAGGCCATTACTGTACATAGGATGTATATAGTAGTGGATGCTGGGACATATATAGGGAGGACTTTCTTGCTCGACATGATAGTATGCTATCTGGTTGCACTTTACCTTAACGTGTATACTCATTGTCTCTCTATTACATGTTGGTAAAGCCCTTAGGATGTGTACTTGACTACCTGGACTATGATGCAGATCATACTAGTGGGGACAGATAGTCTATAAGTATATCCTTCAAAGTCCCTAGTCGTGGGTGTATCGAGACGGGGCATCGATATACCAGAGTAGACTAGCGTATACCTTCTCGACCCATACAGATCGGCGATGGATGATCCCATATCCATTGGTGTTTGACATCAGAGATGATATACGGGTGCTCAGTGGAGACTGGGTACACTGGACGGACTCGCCGAGAACTCCCAGATGGTATTATACCTCACGTCAGATGGCAGTTCTCTGGTGACACTGGTACAGAGTAGTCTGTTGACCCGAGATCGTCATAGAGTCTTGTGTGGTTCCCACTGTGCTTTGATTTACACCTTACCACGTCCAAGAGGGCATGCAAAACGGTGGTTTTTGGGTACAGTCCCGAATCACATGGAGGCAATGAGCGATAGGAGGGGATTCGTCTCTCCCGGTATAGGGAGTTGATGTTGCGCTGTGTTCGATTGGCTATAACCGGAAATCCCTGGCCAGGGTTGCTGAGATTTACTGGTAAGTGTTACCAGTAGTTTCTCGAATTGTTATAGACTTCATATCGACACGACTTATCGAGCTATTGGGGTCTGACGTTTACCACCCCTAGACGAGATATGCGACATATCAGACGATCAGACCGGACTGTACGGTAAGTGTTACTGGTTGGATTCACAGGAGTGTGAGCGGGCTTGCTCGTCGATCTTCTAATCGCTCAATACCCGGGTGGCCGTTACGTTTAGCAGACCGCTTGCGGCTTGTGGGTGTTTAATATGATCATCACCTGCTGCCGGCGTATTGACGAGTCTTTAGAGTCCTACACAGAGGTTTCCTGGCTCAAGCGAAACAAAATAGGAGAGCATATGAGATATGTGCGGGACCGAGAATGATACCAGTATGTGATACCGTATTCTATTCTCGCGATAAATGTATCGATTGGTTGTATGCGATATAATCTAGTTATCGATTCAAGCATCGATTCGATAAACCGATACATAGGATACTAGTCGGTTATATGCGATATGACCGGATCGTTAAATCAAGTGTTGATTTAATGATTTAATGTATAATTATATATTTGATATATTACTTTGCATTAACTAGTATTGGTTCACTTTAAATGGAATTTCTCACTTGGATGTACAAGTTGTATATGTGATATACTTTTTGTGCAAATGATTGTATGATGTTTAATGATGCATGTTTGCTAGGGTTTTTGTGTAAAGATCAAACCATGGTTACATGTTAATGGTTAGGGTTTTGATTTATTCATTTATTTATTTGTTTATTCTTTTTGGAAAATAAATGGAATGAAAAGAAAATGGTGGCTTGATTTGTATTCTAGTTGAAGCTTCATGAAGCTTTGACCTAAGTGACCATTTTGTCTCATGCTTAACCCTAACCATTCCCACTAACCCTAGTTTAGTCTCTATACTTGACCATGGTTGGTAGATGATAAGTATTATTATTATTTTCATTTTACTTAATACTTATCATATTATCTTCTTCTTCTTCTTCATCATCTACTTGAAGAAACCTTGACTTCATCAATGGTGATTGATGAAAAAGAGTGAGAAATCCAATTCTAAAGTGAACCCACCTCCTATTTCTTCATCTTCTATCTCTTGCCAAGTAGTAGAGTGTGTTTTCTTCACAAGTTTCATGACTTGGTGAAGTTGGAGCTTGATCTAGCGATGCCTCGACGTAGATCATCTTCGGCACGAAGCCGACGACCTTGCCCGCCCATTTCTCCGATGAAGCCGACGCTAGAGCCCGGGTTTCTATTTGGACAGTGAGGAGACTTCATTGCGGAGCTATGGAGGTAGAGGACCGGATCTACAAAGGTTGTATTTCCGTTCTCTTAGTAAAGTAGTTTACTAGTTGCATATTTTGCCTAGACATCTAGTTAACGATCCGTAGTCTAGGGTTTCTCGGCACCATAAAATTTGAAATTGGCATGGTTGATGCCTTGTGAGACCTCCTTAGTGTGCCTAGGAACCCTACAATATCTGAGCAGACGAATTGGTTGGAGCCCATCGAGCGCAAAATCGGCACCATGCCAGACTTCTTTTTTGACTTTAGTCTCCGTAGATTGGTAGAAGAGGATCACCTTTTCACCTTTTCGCCTAAGAGGAACATAGAAGGTCTGCAGCTCTTACACGCCGTATGTATCGAGCGCATCAAGTTCTCTGTAATGCTGCTGCGGAACCATGGTGATTTGTAAACTCTTATCAGCTCCAGTGACGGTTTGTATTGATAGACGAATAGAGAACACCTCGTTGACCTCGTCTTCAGAGTCGCTGCTAAAGACCAAAATATGAGTAGATGGTCCTGGCCTGCTGCCTTGGAGTTGCCTCGAGAAGACTATCTCTTCATCCTCCTCGGTATCACTCCCAAAGATCGGGATGGTGGCGACGGCTTTTTATTTATTCTCCGGTTTACGACATCTTTTTGTGTTTTCGAAGTCTGGTAGGAAGTACTTAGTGTCTTCATACATGCGGACTTCATTTACGGAGAATAGGTTTAGCTCCCCTGTAACTGTGTACTCGAGGCCGTCTTTGAAGTACTTCATACACTGATGTTGTGTAGAAGGGATGGTGTTGTACTCATGTAACCAAGGCCTGCCAAGCAGAGCGTTATAGCAAGTCTTGGCGTCGATGACATGAAATTTTATGTCAGTGACGAGCATCCTGAAGCGTAATGTCAGTATTACGTACCCAAGCATCCGTGATGACTGCGAGTCGAACCCAGAGATAGTAATTTGTCCCGAGCCAGGTGCTGAATGTTCATGCAAATTTCCTTCAGCACTTTCACGTTGAGAAGGTTGACGGAGGACCCATTGTCGACCAGGATATTACCTATCTTGATGTCGTGGTAGTACCCGGTGACATATAGAGGACGGTTATGCTCGCACGTTCCGAGGAAGAGATCTTCATCGCCGAATGTGATGTCATCTGTATGAAACTCTGCCAGCTAATCCTTCATCTTTTCTTCTGCAAAGAAATCTTGGAACTGATCAGGCACTTGCAGTGCCTTGATTAGAGAATCTCGTGCCTCTTTGAACAGGAGGAGAGCATCCAGTATGCTCAGTTGTGAGGGTATCTTCCTCAGATGTGCCAAAACATTGTAATCCACCTTGTTTTCTTAGGTGGTTCCTTGGCTGTGAGCTCTTTGACGACTTTGTCATCGAGGGAAATTTCCTCAGGGACTTTTTCCTTTTCCTTGTCTCTTTTACTCGAACCTTTGTTTGTAGGCCTGAGGTTCTTCTCAAGTAACGTGCGGTTACGTAGCTGAATGTTCTCGCATTTCTTCACCTCTTCTTCTTTTCCAGAGGCGGATTCTTTGAAAAGAGGGCCGAGGGTTATTTCTTCCTTAGAATCACTCTCGAATGTGAGAACTTAGGTTTTCCCTTTTTTTGAACTGGTATCGACCATATAACAGCTACCGGTCATTTTTTCGCGCTCATCTGTCACATTTTTTCACCGTCGACGAGCTTCACGTTTCATCCTCTTGAAATGTTGTCGGTGGGCCACGTATCCCTGCCACCACTTCTTGAATGCGCTGCACTCTTCGGTGGGGTGTGTAATCCTCCGATGGTATGAGCAGTAGTTTGGGTGTACATCCGCTTCATCGAGGTACGTACTCTTGGGAGCATTTCCTTTGATAGGTGGCATCTTCATCCCCATTGATAGGGCTTTGGCGAACCGTTTCCCCATCTTAAACCTGCTTTTGTCTGCCGCGGGTGTGCTTCGATCTGGTTGGAGTACTTTTTGACTCTTCCTCGCCGTAGCTTCTTCATCCTGACGCCAACGCTTGAACTTTCCGTATATGGCCGTTTCATGCTCTCGGTCAGCTTTTCTATTTTGAAGGGCTTCATTCTGTAGTTTATCGATCAGGTTGTCTGACGGTTCCAGGGATTTTGATGCCAGTCCTGCCCCTAGTTCCTCTGCGTTGCTTTCCGACGCTGAGGGAGCTTCTTCGCCTTTTAACGACAGGCGAGAGACCATGTGGCAACTCGCTACATAATCCCCGGGTTCTTCTGACGAGCCGTTTCCTTCATCAATGTCACTGTCTCCGTTCTCAAGAATATGCTTGAGGAACTCTTCAAGCGTGACTTGGGTCCGCGCCTTTTGCTTGTATTCCTCCAGTGCATTGATGTATTTTTGCAGATCCGAATGATTATCGTCGAGCTGCATGGGCTTCTTGGTCATCTTCTTTTTCTTCGAAGACTTTGAAGGCCCGACCTGGGTGTTTTGCCCATCGCTACCAACTTTCGGCGTTGGGCGCGGTTTCAACACCCCGTCAATGATCTCGGGCTCCAGCGGGCATTTCCACCTGATTGCCCGGAATGGTTGAAGATCAGCATTCTTTAGTTTTAGCCGAAAGGACAACTTCCCACGGAGCTTCCTCTATAAATGAGCACGATGCCCCCGTCGTATCCACCTTTTTAGGACCGTGCTGCTGTGACAGGTTTACCTTCCAGTTTTTGGACAGCGTGAACTTGCCTTTTTGGTACTGGTCCTCAACCCAGTTTTTGAAAACGTAGCAATCTTTGATTGGGTGGCCCATTACTCTATGGTAGGGGAAGTAGTTGGGACTGTTGACGTCACCAGGCTGCAGTGGGAGTCTCGGATCCGGCAGAGTGATGAGCCTGTTGCGCACCGCTAGTTCGAACAATCTCCTCATTTTATCCCGGGGAAATGAGTAAGGACGTCTCAACTTCTCTTCGAGGGATCGGCTTGTGTTGCTTTGGCGAGCAACCGGTTTTGAGTCACTCGGTTGTTGTTGAGCGATGGCAACGAAAGTCGCTTTCCTTTTGCCCTTTTCATTCCGGAGATCCGTTTTGGAAGAGGACGGCCTATGGCCCATCTGGTCTATTTGGGCTAGCTTGTCAATCAAGGTCTGGAAGGTGGTCGGCTTGAAGATCATAAATTAGGATATAGTTGCCTGAGGATCAAGGGTCCCCACGAACATGCCCATGGCAGGAGCTTCTTTTATCCGCTGTTCGCATTTTGACCATAGGTTCCGCCATCGAATTGCGTATTAAATCCAGGTCTCTCCTGGCTTCACCCTGGCATTGATTAATGCCGTAATTGGGGTGCGCTCGCTTGCGCTTGCGAACCGCTGTGTGAATAGTAATTCCATCTCCGTGAATGTTTTGACAGAGTCATTTGGGAGCTCGGAGTACCATTCAAATGCCTTCTCCGACAAGCTGCTAACAAACTGGCGAAGCAGTAGTTTGTCATCGCCTCTAGTATTACCGCACAAAGCTTTTAATTGAGCAACGTGCTGGTGTGGATTGCCTGTCCCCTTATACAGATGGAACTTAGGGATCGTATATACTGGCGGGTACTTGATTTGATCGTACCAGCCTGGATAACGTCGCCCAGTTTTGACAACTTAGACAGCTGCTTCGATTTCCTGATGAGCTCGTATTTGTTGAGCTATGTAGTCGTTAAGGGCAGCCTTGGAGATCATTTCTTCCTTGGCTGCTGAGAAATCCGGTGGAGGATTTGACGTTCCCCTCTGTCGTCTTCGATAATTATCGAAGGGTCTTCGGATGGAGGTTCCGGCTGGATCATCATCCCGACCATGTCTTGGAAAAGGAGCGCCATCTTCTTTATATTAGCGGTCTGTTCTGCAGCCTCTTTATCCTTTCTTTCTAGCACCCTCCGCACTAACTCGGTGTCGGTCTCTTGATCTTGGCGTTGTTCGGACGATGCTTCTGGGCTTTCTTTCTGCCCAGTGAGTGCGGCCATCTTTGTCAACATCTCCTAGAGCTTTAGTTATTTCTCCTGAGCTTTTGTCACAGACCATGTGAGTGGTTGATGACCCGTGGAAGTACGGCTTTCCTCTTTCCCGGAAGCCATGTACACCGTGTGTACTACCATGCCCCCGGACTTGGGGCACTTGGGTCCACTGCCTTTGAAATTTACCGCAGGCATGGGGATCTTCTCCGGCCTTCTTCTTTTGTGGGAGGTCGAAGTTGAGGGGGCCGTTGCAGCAGGCACCCATGCAGAAAATACCTTCCGTGGTATGACGGAGGGATGGTCCTCCTCCTGCCGAGCCTTCGTTTTCTTCAACCGGTGAGAGTAGTCTTTGTAAATTACAGAGTCTTGGACTCTTCGCCAAACCCTGTGGATCTTAGAGGACAACCGCTGAGGAGGCTGTTCTGGTTTGGCCTGCGTTGTGTTTTCAATAGGCGGAGGATACTTCTTTAGCACAGTGGTTAGAGAGTTCTTGCGCACCCTCCTGAGCAGCTCGAAGCTATTCCCAGTTGGAACAGCAGTGTCAATTTCCACCATTGGAGCTGGTGGGGTAAGTCCAGAGGGGGAACTTCCCCCAGACTTTCTTACTCGGCGCCAGTGGTGACGTCGAGTATGTCGTGCAGACGGAACCAACTCTGTTGTGGGAGCGGCTTCGTCATGCCCCCTGCTTTGATGAGAGGCCGCCGTTGGTGTCAGCCTGTTGAAGACCGACGTCCGTCGAGAGGGGACGGTCAATCTTGTGAAGGTCTACCTTTTGATAGGGGAAGCAGTCTTGGTGACTTCACTGGAAGCAGGAGTTTGGAACAGCCAATCTTGCAAAGACCGATCCTTTAGCAGGAGAATCCCGTCTGACAACTTCACCTGCCGGAACTGGAATGGCTATCTGCTTCGGGATAACCTCCTCAAGTATTGTGAGCTTCTTTACGGGCCCACTTGAGTTGCGGCTCATCCTGTTAAAGTCCGAGGCATTAGAATTGGACGACCCATTGAGAGGGGCCGTGGTGGTTGCAAGTCGATCAAAGACCGACTTCTTCTGAGCTTCCTGTGATGGCACCGGGACGCTGAAGCTTGCTGGCGGGATCATGGTCCCAAAGAATAATCCAGTGGTGGCCTGAGTCACCTGTTCCACTGGCATTGCAAAGATGGAGGCCGCTTGGGGCCCATAAGTCACTCCTCCGGCGGGGACGGAGTGGGAGGTGCTGTTGCAGGTGCAGTTGGAAGCCATTGATTTCTCTTCTCTTCTGCATAGGAGCAAGACACCGAATCTTAGTACCTTGAATCCAGGGGCAAACATATCAAACCGTGATTTGTTCACGAACACGAAATACAAAGTGTGGGGTGGAAAGAGGAAAATGTCCCACCGGGCGTGTCAGAATCTATTTACCGCCGAAAACAGAAGACGGATCCGGGATGGATCGTCTTGCCTGAATTTAGGGGAAGATAGTATTTTGTTTTATCCGTCCACCTCTCCGAAGATTCCAAGTTGATTTATGGCACCATGCATCGGAGGTTTGGACGGATGCGGCCGTTATAGAAGACTTCGTCAGATTCCACCTCATTGTGAGGGTTTTTTGATTATGGGGATGCTCTTCCCTGCAGGCGAAAGCCCCTGCAGTTAATTACGTTACTACATCGCCGTAACCACTTTCTCCTGCTCCAGAAGGTCACTTCATGTCGTGTGTATTTGTGTTTGTTTTGGTTGCCCATGGATTGTATACGAAGACTAATTTATGTCGTCGCTCGTAGGGCATGGATTAGTCCAAATCCGCATATTCTTAGATTTGGGTTTTGGTTGGTTTAATGATCGTTAATATCATTTAAGATTAAGATCGACTTAAACATTTTTGAGGATACGTTAGTCTAATTTTAAACTAAGATCTACTCAACAGGGTTGAGGATCATTCAGATCCAACAAAAGAGCATTTGAGCTCTATTGTTTTAGTTTAAGGACGTTGCGGTCCGTTGTTAGTTTAAGGACGTTTCGGTCTGTAGCTAGTTTAAGGACGTTGCGGTCCATTTTAGTTTAAGGACGTTATGGTCCGTTGGGGTGTGCTCATCGTTTTGGGAGTGCACCAAAGAGTTGTTGCTTGTCGGGACCCTTCACCTCTCTGAAGACGTTGAAGAATTACAACGACATGTATCAGAGGTGTGGAGAGATGTACCATTGAACCAAATTCCAGATTGAGGGGAGAGATCATGGTGGACCATCTAAGAATCATTAGTCATTTTGGGATGATTAAGATTATCTTAGGAGATGTGCGATGGACATCGTTCTGGTCAATTAGTTTGGGAAGTCATGAGCATAGAGGCTCAATCTATTTGGAGATCCAAGGCGTTTTAATCTCAATAAGACTTAGCCAAATTGGGGCTAATGTTTGCTTCTTACAGTGTTAAACACTAATATATGCTCGGTGCTAATGTGCTCTCACGTGAGTCTCTAAAGCAGTGTTAAACACTAAAATTTAGGGCACTCACGTGTGGCACGTGAGGCGCCTGAAAGTTGGTGCTGTGCCCTTGGGTTCAAATCCCCGTTTATATATACTAGTGTTAAGCACTTAATTCTTGTGACCATCACGTATAGGCACGTGAGGCGCCCCAGAGTTGGGCACTGCTTCTTTGGGTTTCTTCACCCTTCCTTTTATAAGTTCTAAGCACTTAGCTCATATAATGCTCACGTGCGAACATGTGAGGTGCTCAAAATGTGAGCGTTGTCTTTAGAATTTCCCCTTTTTCCATATAAGTGTTAAGCAACTGTTTGGGGGTCATGTGGGAACACGTGAGGCGCCCTAAAATGGGAATTGTATTTGGGTTTATTCCTTTTTTCATGTAATTGCCGAGCGCTCGTTTTAAGGATCATGTGGGAATACGTGATTCGATATCAGTCTTTCCTTTTTGTTCATCAGAGGTGCTCACGTGGGAACACGTGAGCTTTCGTTATAGCGTCGAACACTAATGAATTCCCAGTCTTTTTTTACATGCACAGTGATTTTAATCTGAGTTTTGAGAATTTTTAGGTCCCTTGTTTTATAAGAATTAAATTGTTTTACAAGGTTAAACCCTAGTTTTATCAGAGGAATTAAATTCCTATATACTTTTGGAAGAATTAAATTCTTTGGACTTAGTTCTTTCCCCTAAGTTTTGAATCCGCATGATAGAATCTCCCCGATGAGAATTAAATTCTCAACTTGTGGGGAGATTTGCTTCTGCAGATCTCAACCAGAGGAAGAACCAAGTTCTTTTTTGAAGGATTAAACCCTTAAAGAAGAGATAAGATGATCTCTGTATTTTCTTCTTACCTAGGATTTTTGAGATTTTCTTCCTCTAGAGAATTGAATTCTCCTTTTCTCTTTTTCTTTTGTTTCTCAAAGCTTATGGGGGGGTCTCTCTGTGTCTCTCCTCCTCTCCTCACTCCTATTTATACGAGAAGAACAAGAATCAATTTGTTAAGAGAATCTCTTATTGAGAGATCATGATTGATTCCATGATCTTTTAGATCAATCAGTGAATTTTATTCACCGTTGGATTTTTAATCCAAAGAGTTTCTGTTTAACAGAGAAGATTTCTTGTTTGTTTATCAAGATTAGGAAATATTTTCCTTAGATAGAATTTTATTCTATCAGACTATCACCGTTGGATATTTGATCCAAAGGTTTTTCATTTAATAACAGAGAAGATGTTTCTGTTTTAAAGAAGATCAGGGATATATTTCCCATATATATAGAATTTAATTCTATCAGATAGTTTAGAAAGATTTAAGGAAATATTTTCCAAATAGGGTTTTGATCCCTTTATTTAGAATTTAATTTTATTAGCTTGGAAGGTGTTTAGGACCACTCACGTGTAGCACGCGACCCCCACCGAGTTAAACTTGTTTGTTTATACGCAACAGCCTAATAGGGCATCACGTGCTAACACGTGATCTTCTCTGGACTGCTATTTGTTTTAATATGGCGCCTATATACTTTGTATATAGATGCTCACGTGCTTACACGTGAGGCTCAATTTCAGCCTGTTAATTGTTAAGCGCAGCGCCTATAATCTTTGTTCATAGGCATTCACGTGTGGGCACGTGATGCTCTATTAGTGGGAAATTTTCCCATCTCTTTTCTTTTCTCTCCTTTTTTTTATAAGGGAACACATTGCTTTCAAGTGCAAAATTATATCCTGCATTAGATAACAAAGATACAAATATAATATTACACATCATTCTGGGTACACAAAAACAGTTATGTAACAACAAAATATGTCCACTTGTCAATCCAAGATGATATTCTCCTACTGCAACAGCATCCACACTGGATCCGTTGCCAACCATGAGAGTCATATCACCTTTCCTCAAAACTCTACGGCTTCTCAGCGCCTGCAAAGAATTACATATATGAGATCCTGATCCGGTATCCAATACCCAGGAAGTAGAGTTAATCGAGAAACAGTTTTCAATCACGAACACACTTGAAGACGAAACCACAACATGCTTCGTGTCCTGATTTTTGGCTTTTAAAGCCTGGTAATCCTTCTTCCAATATCCTTTCATGTGATAGTAGAAGCACTCTTCCTTTGTGGCTGATCCCCCGATCTTTTCCTTTCCCTTTCCTTGCACCTTCTGCACACCTCCCCTCGGTTTGGTGGGGGTCTTCTTCTTCTTCTCCTTGGCCTTAAGCTTGGATTTAGTGGAAGAAGATTCCCCGAAAAACGGAGTAGGTGTTTCCTTGGATTTCTTCAAGGTGCCCCCTGCCACCCTCAGCATGTTGAGGAGCTCAGGAAGTGAAACTTCCAGCTTTTGCATATTGAAATTCAATATGATTTAGGCATAGGTGGAGGGAAGGGACTGAAGAATTAAGTCGGTATACAACTCATTCTCCAATGTAGTTTCCAGGTCCACGAGCTCTTCGATGAGAGTAATCATTTTTAGGACGCGGTCCCCAACAGATGATCCGACAACCAATCTCGCTTGAAATAATTTCATCGAGATCTCGTATCTTGCGATACGAGATTGCTCTCCATATAATTCTTTAGTATTGAGGAAGATGGAAGCAAGGTCCATCTTCTCATGCCGCCTCTGATGTTCATTATCCATGGAGGCCAGCACGAGGCACTTGGCTTTCGCGGCATCCAGATCCCAAGTCTTACGGACCTCAATGTCCGCGACCGAGGATGTCGAACCTAGAATAGTGGGGCTTTATCCATGAGGACGTATGCATCCTTATCATAAGTAAGGGCCATTTGGACGTTCCTCAGCTAGTCTTTATAGTTTGGCCCAGTCAGTTTGTTTTTATCTAGTATAAACTTAAGTCCATTCATGGTCGTTGCAATTAGGAGAGAGAGAAAAGAAGCACTCAGCATATGCTCTTGCAAGTTTAGATTGGTTATTAGTTTATCTAAACATGATGGCTCCCACTCTTTCATCGAATTCTCCTTTAAACCCTAAAAGAAGTATTAGTCAGGATTAATCGCACCCTATAAGTTCGCTTATCTTTCGGCCAGGCCATTGTTGGTACTTTGGAGGGAGGCCCCCCGTGCTTTTGCACGGACCCAATTAAATAACCTTATTTTCCTAGAGGCGTAGCCCCGTTAACACTTTTCTAGACGCCTACTTGACTAGCTAATTGTAAAGTGAAAAATTCTCCTGAAGAGTAGCAGATACTCACAGTAGGATCGGGACCCAACTATTATTGTGTGATAATTTTGAAGGAAGTCCACCAAAACTACCACACTCCAGAAGGTATCCAACAATAGCAAGTTTCTTATATGTTTGAAACTCCCGATGTGATTTTTTCCCCCAAGCGCTTATATCCTTGACGAAGGTCAAAACATCATAAGTCACAAGTCAAGTTCAACCCGTCATTATCCAGATTAATTTAGACCTATTCGTACAAGCCCTTGACGAAGGCCAAAACAGTTGTACGCTTGTCCTAAATTAATGCATCTATCTATACTACAGATAAGCACCCACTAGTTACCAAACACTATGCCTTGGCGAAGGTCAAAACACATAGCATGAATACTAGTAGATACCTATATGAAATGATGGAGGGCTACGGCTGGTTTTGGAAAAAACCGTTAACATAATGAACTTGATATAGTCGAAGGAACCGGATAGCTTTTGAAAAGGAGTGGTTTAAAGTCCGCTTTTAAAAGTTTTTTTTGAAGAAAACCGAGAGGTTTAGCAATTGTTCTAACGACCTCAGATTTTAGGTTTGTTTCTTTCCATTAATCAATATTAATGCGGTCCCATCATTTAACCCAATCATTGCAGAAAGAAACGAAAATACAATGTACGCTTATACTATTCACATTCGCCGCGGGCCCCTTCATGCACCGTTAGGTTACTTAACTAACGGAAGAGCGGGTCTGGACTAGCGCGGGTGCAAAACATAAGCAACGTTTATTATATACAATATATATATATATATCCATTCATCTCACGCAATAATCGGCATTCCAGATCACAGATCACAGAAATACAGATGAATATATTGGATATACTAGAATATCTATGTTTCGTTTTAGTTTAGAACGAAATACGGATTCCACGGTCGTGATGAATATCCAAAACCCCACCCTAGACCCCTACGGGTGCGGCAAACTACCCGCCAAATTACCAAAGTGAAGCAACCTCCCACAATGAAATGAGTAGGCCACTCGGCACTTCAAGAACCCGGTAGTTTGTGCACCCCACCTTGGGTCTATCTTAGGTGCACGAAAAAATAAATGAAATAATACAACGGTGGCTACAACCTCAACCCGGATGTGCCCCGCAAAAATAATATTACATCAATTTACAAATTTACATGAATGAAAGAAAAGAAAACACTCTTCTTACATCCCCCCGGTTGTTCATTCACGACGATCCAATACTCCATATACACAAACCATCATCAAATCGCAGAAATGTGCAACCCCCACTAATCGACATATAGCAATTAGCAGACGTTTAGCAACACATTTATACAAACACAGAAAACACGATTAGCCAAGAACTTAGAATTTTGATCGATTATCATTATCCGTGTTTACCCCATGCACAAACCAGTACACAAACAATTCTGGGAAAAATCTAAATATACCTAAAATCATATTTCCAAACACTAGAACCCCCCAAAAAATTTAGAGAATATATCTCATTACATGGCCGCGAAACCTCGGCTAAATGCACTATTTGGCCACGGTTGTGCAGTCATCTGCATATGAGTTATTTTCTCAAATTTTTTCATGCTCTTAGAAAAACCTGCTTGTATTTTTAAGGCCACAGAAATAATTTTTTGAACACTTTTAAAAATTGACAGAAAGCTTAACAATGGAAATTTGATTTCGGGTATTTTCCGTCGATCGAAGTTCTAATCACTTACTAATAAGCTAGTTAAGCTTTGAGTAGGCTCTGATACCATGTAAGTCGATGTCGCGTACCTCACATGGTTTGTGGGGAGGCAAAATTAGCAAACAACGATTTTTGTAGCAAGCAACATCGACCTAAACCCAGGATCCTATTGGAAACCCTAACTAGCATATCTTACTAAGGTTCTAATCTACCATGAAGTGATTTATACCTTCGTGTTCAAGTCCTTCGGGTCTTCTTATCCTCTTCTTAAGCTCCTCGAGTGTACGGATCAAGCTTGATAATCGGTCTCCCGGTGTCGAAGAAGATCAACCCGGATGTCTATAGTTCAAGCTCTAACCTTTAAAATGAGGTAACTAAAGTACCTAGTTTGCTTATCTAGGTAGCTTAGGAGATGTAGAGAATGATTATGGATTAATTTGTCTCAATTATCCTAGGTTTCTCAACTCATGAGAGTGTTTAGGGTTTGAGGAAGAAGAAGAGAGCAAAGGAGAGATGAGAGTGTTGTGATGATAATAATGTGAAGAATGGCTAAGTGTTGATGACTATGAACCATTTGATATCAATAATAATAATAACATAATACAACCATGCTTCAATAGTCATAAAATAAGAATGCGTCACTAAAGTAGCTATGCTTCAATAATGATACCTCCACCTCATTATACATTTAAATAAATGGATTAAAGCACAAATGAGGTGTCTTCTTCCAGAAGCACTCTTATGAAATTACAAGAATACCCCTCACCGTATATACATACCTGTATTCGTACCACGGACACTAAGAGACGAAAATAATCCAATTTTATAATAATAGAATGCAGCTTAATTCTAAGCCCGCTAGTATTATCCGTCCGATCAAAAATACGTGTAGCCTATACACGTATATGATTGAAACCCTGCACGTAAAACGATATGGCCTCTACATCGTTTCTCCTGAACCGGGGAAACCCTCTGTGTGGGACTCTAAAGAATCGACAGTATGCTGGTAGTGGGTTTAACTCCAAGCACGTCAGTGGCACTAGTTGTATGAATAGCTACCCAGGTATCTGTCGAAAAGAAGGCCGACGAGCAAACTCGTCCGAACTCCTACCGAGCCTGTCCGTGACAATCTTCGTACAGTCCGGTCTGTTCGTCTGAGAGTATCACATGTCGGGTCTGGGGGTGGAAAACGTCAGACCCATAATAACCTGACAAGTCGTGCCGATGTGGCTCAAGACCATCTAAGAATCTACTGATCTAACTATCAGTAACTCTCAATCCTCCCTGGCCAGGGACTTATGGTGTTGGCCAACTAAACACAGCATGACATCGACTCTCTATATCGGGAGAGACGAATCTCCAACAATCGCTCACTGCCTTCGTGTGGCTCGGGACTGTACCCAACTAAAACCTGTTTGCACGACTTAGTAGAGACGTGGTAGGGTATTAATTAAAGTATAGTGGGAACTCACACGAGACAAATGACGACCTCAGGTCGATAGACTATCTATACTCATGTCACCTGAGAACTGCTATCTGACGATAAGTATAATACCATCCAGCTAGTTCTCGGCGAGTCCGTCCAGTGTATTCACACCCAGCGAGCACCTGTATACAATCTTAGGTGCACCTCACTAATGGCTGCGGGACCAATCCATCGCCCCTCGTCAGGGTCTAGATATGTATACTCTAGTCTACTCTGGAGCATCGATGCCCAGTCTCGATACTCCCATAACTTTGGACATTTAAGAATGTGCTTATCGACTACCTAGCTCCCACAAGTATGACTGCCATGACAACGCTGGTAGTCAAGCAAAGATCCTAAGGGCTTTACCAACATGCATTAGTGATATGTTAAAAGAAATATATACACATGTTGAGGTAGAATCAAACCAGCTAGCATACTATCATGTTGAGAAATAATGTTATCATATTTGTGTATATCCCAAGCTTCCAAAATGTAATATACAATCCAGTACTATATAATAATGGCCTCTAGGGCATATATCACTAACAGCGGCGAAGTGTTTGAGTAGGCAGATTCTAGAGGGCAACAGGCCTCCATCTCATAGCGTTGAGTCCGGGGGGCCTTACTCTAGAATTGTTAAGCTATTCGCCGCATTCATAAGGGTATAGGACGACCCATGGTGGATTGCTGAAGTTACCGGATTCCGTGAAGTGCCGGGTGGCCCATTCACTTCGTTGATTGAGGTTGCCTACTTCCGGAATTGCTAGGTAACTTCCCGTGCTCGTAGGGGTCTTAGTTTTATATTGCACAGGCTAGCCAGACGACCGGGAAACATCAAGTTTCATTTGTGGCTCAAATGAAACCCGGGGCTCTTAGATTATCCGCTTTTCTATTTTGCTTATCGCTTCTCTATGATGTTGCTTATATCATGCCTGTGACGAATGGTTATATATATATATATATATATAAACTAGTAGATGTTGTATATGTTTTTCATCCGTGCTCGTACAGCCCCCGCTCTACCATTATTTAAGTAACCTAACGGTGCATGATGGGGCCCCATGGCGAATGCAGATGGCATATACGCATATTCTATTTTCGATCTTTTCTGGTGTAATAAGAATTAATTAATGGGACCACATTAATTTTGATTAATACAAGAAAAATAAACCTAAAATATGTTGTCGGAATAAATTTTTCAAAAAACTATAGTCGTACTCTTTTGCTTTGTATAGAGGTATTCGGTTAGGAATATCCCGCACCTCATTCGAGGAGGCAAGAGCCTAGATCCCTTTATGGGGGAGTGATTGTTGGCGATCGGCGCTCGAGCTGTGAAGGCCGCGGCCGAGGCAAAAGCGAAAACAAAAAACTTATCGCGGGCATCGGCTGAGCGAACCCAGGATACTATCCAAAAACCTAAACCAGCAAACTAGAAAAGCAAGGGTTAAGAAACTGCAACCTTTGTCGCGTGTCCACCCAATTGTGGAAGACCCCTCCAAGCTCGTAGTCACTGGGATCGCGCTTGAAAATCGACCACCCTCGTCGAAGACGATTCACCTGAGCGAAACCGAAAAGGCTCTGACCGATGATCCAAACTTTCAAGGTTGTGGATGACGGGTGATGTAGGAAATTTTTCCACTAAACTTTTTCCCTCATAGCCATGCTCACTGGAGAGCAAGAAGAAGAAGGAGAAGAGGTATGGATTATGGTTGCTAACACTTGCAACCATGGAGCATGAAGAATCCAAGATGAAGAAAAATCATCAAGTCCAAAAAGAAAAGAGAATGGCTACATATAAGCCAACATGCATCAATAGTGCACCAATAAATGCACATAAT